>CAMZMU010000085.1:139698989-141136730 GCA_947311845.1 Poa pratensis
TTTTTCCTCGTTTTGATGGTAATTTACCGAACCTCTGGTTGGATAGTGCATCACTATATTCGAGTTATATAAGGTGCCGATTGCTAGTGTGGGTTACCACGGCATCGTTATACATGGATGGGCATGCTGCTCTGTGGCTGCAAGCTGTTCGACAGAATGGCAGAACAATGAATTGGGATGACATTTAGTTTGGCAGGATTGAGGAGTCGGTCCTGATGAATATGAAGGACAGATGCAACAAATTACGTCAGCTTCGTCAGACTGGCTCAGTGCGCAGATTACCGTCAACAGTTCGAGACAATTATGTTTCACCTGATGGCATTGGATCCTACATCAGCGCCAAGTTCTTCGTCTCCCAGTTTGTGTTCGGGTTGAAGGATGAACTACGAGCAGTTGTCCGTATTCAGGCACCTACCAGCATTACTAGTGCCACTGTTTTTGCCAAAATTCAGGAGGAAGAGGTCGAGGCACTACGCCCTCGGAACAGAGTTGCTCCAGCAGGCAGACCCCCACCATTACCTGTACCAGCTCGTCCACCAGCTTGTGCCCCGAGCGGCAGGCGATGATTTTGCACGAGAGCGTCAGTTGAGAGATTTCAGGCGAGCCAACAACCTGTGTTTCAAGTGTGTGACCGCTATTCACGTGATCATCAGTGCAAAAAGCAAGGGGCGCAACTGTTGACCATCCAAGTGGGGGAGTATGGTGTGGTGCTGACTGATGATGCGGTGCATGCCTTGGAATTACTGGAAGAAACAGCTGAACCGATAGTTGCTGAATGATGTTCATTTTCAGTATATGCAACTAGTGGTACTGAATTCTCGTCTTGTATCAGGTTACGAGCAAATATTGGAACACAAGTTATGTTGCTACTTCTGGATTCTGGCAGCTCTCACAGCTTCTTAGATGCTTCTTTTGCTGACGCATTGGTGTGGAGGCTACGACCATTGCAGCAGTGCAGGTTAAGGTAGCAAATGGGCAACAATGGTGTGTAATCAGTTAATACCTGAATTAACGTGGAACAGTCAGGGTCACACTTTCACTTCTGATTGGCGCGTTTTAGAGTTGGGAGCCTATGATGGTGTGTTAGGCATGGATTGGTTGGGCAGCCACAGTCCTATGCAGTGTGACTGGCAGAAGAAGAAAATCTCCTTTGAGGGAAGTCGATTTCATTGCAGGGTATCACCACTGCTACATCAATGAAACCTCAAACAATTGAGTTACAGATGTTGCAAGCATGGGAGAAGAGCAATGAAATTTGGGGCTATGGCTATTCTGGAACAGTCGACCAACAAACCTTCAGCAGCTTCGGTGCCAGCTGAGATTCAAGTGACACAGACAGAGTTTGCAGATGTGTTTGCAGAACCCCAAGGGCTACCTCCCCATGACAGTATGATCATGCCATTACACTGGAAGAAGGAGCAAAATCAAAAAACCTATCGCATACTCTCCTCAACAGAAGGATGAGATAGAACGGCAGGTGTTGGACATGCTCAAGGCTGACACACATTGTTCACAGCATGAGTCCATTCGCAGCGCTTGTTTTATTGGTGAAGAAGAAGGATGGGAGCTGGAGGTTGATACGTCTCAAACGTATCTATAATTTCTGATGTTCCATGTTGATATATACCAATTGTTACATGTTTTATATACACTTCATAGCATTTTTATGCATTTTCTGGGACTATCCTATTAACAAGATGCCACATTGCCAGTTCCTGTTTTCTGCTGTTTTTGTATTCCAGAAAAGCTAGTCTGAAATATTCTCGGAATTGGAACGAAACTTGGACAGAACCTCCTATTTTTCCAACACGTACACGGAGTCCAAAGGAGAGACGGAGGGAGCCACGAGCCAGCCCACCATGGGCGGCGCGGGCCCCCCTCTGCGCGTGGGTGGTGTGGTCTCCACGGGCGTCTCCGGCCGCCGCCCTTTCGCCTATTTATTCATCTTCACGGGAAAACCCTAGACACCAGCCATTATCCACGAAAAGTTCCAGAGACACCGCCGCCGTCAACCCTAGCTCGGGAGGGTTCAGCTCTTCCGGCACCCTGCCGGAGAGGGGAATCATCACCGGAGGGCTCTACATCACCATGCCTGCCTCCGGAGTGATGCGTGAGTAGTTCATCCTTGGACTACGGGTCCATAGCAGTAGCTAGATGGTTGTCTCTGTACTTTATGCTATCATGTTTAGATCTTGTGAGCTGCCTATCTGATGATCCCGAAGAGCAAGGCTTTGATACCTGCAAAAGTAAACGGGATTAGGTTGAGACTCCAAGTGCAGAGTGTATAGTAAGTGGAAGACAGTTTTCCCCACGAGGGGTGACTCGAGGGTTTAATATCGAACTCTCGGGGAATCTGAAGTGGTAGATTTATCTTCTTATCCTTCTTTTGGTTACCTACAAAACAAGGTTAGATGTTTTGGTCCTCAACCTCACCTGTGGTTGTCAAGCACAAGGTGTAAGAATGATATCAGGATAGTTATGCAATGCAAACAAGAAATAAATATGCAATGATGGTGGATGCAATGATAAATGATATTTTTGGGTTTTTGAATGATGTATGCAAGATGAAAAGTATTTTTGTATTTTCGGATTTAATGATGGCTGAAAATAGAAAAGTGGTATATGGTGTTGGAAAGGTGTTTCTTATGATTAAAAATGGACTGGGGTTCATGGTTTCACAAATGCACTCTCTCTTTATAAAGTGGTAGACAATGGAACACACACAGTTAACATATGAGATTGCAACACAGGGTTTGATAACAAGTTACTTAGATATATGGGCATCACGTCCTAACATAGAGATCTTTTGGTTATTAACCTCTCTTATACTCCACCAAGATGCGAACTAAATCATAACACCTCAGTAATTAAGATAACTCAGAGTATAGCATTAAGTATCATGACATGAAGTGAAAATAAGAACATGCTAGATCTAGTCATGGAGTAGTGGCAATGGTCACGCCCACATCCCCGGTAGCATGGTATTTTAGTTTATCCCTAGTGAGGCAACAAAGTAAGGTAAAGATACCAAAGTGGATCGCAGAACTTTCTCTCACGTTCACTGCACTAGCCACCCCCCGTTACTCCAACTAATGCACACGTTCCCCCACACACGCTCTCATAAACATGCTTGATCAAAACAAGTAGACAAGAACGGGGTACATAATATGCATCTATACTCATAACTGAAACAAACATTGCAATCTCAAACATATATTAACTCATAAAGATCCACCACAAAGGTATTACAACGGTGACCGTAATCATGTTCAGCAGCTCATACGGTGCTAATTAGTGAAGCTCAAGAGAGGAGAGATACATAAGTTACTTCCACAAACCCATAGTCCAGAGGTGGACTACTCCCTCTTCATCATGGAGACGGTGGAGAAGTCGATGGAGAAGATGGAGACCACGCCGGCAGCGCCCCGCCGGAGTTTTCCCCCTCCAATCTGCAGCTCCTGATCTCCGTTTCGGTGTTTCTGTGTTTGTGCGGCGCTCCTTCCAGAGAACGTCGGGGGACCTTTTTTATAGGCGTTTTTAGGTCAAGACGATGTCGGTGGAGAAAGATCGAAGGCAACGGAGCCACGAGGCCCAAATGGGTGGGTCCCACGCGGCTACAGTACCTGGCCGCGTGGGCCCCCCTCGTTTGGCCCTCGGCCTCCGTTTGCTCGCTTCCTTCGCCCACAGGTCTTCTTCCTTCCAAATATTGACGCCCGTAAATTTCCAGGTGATTTCGTTGACGTTTGGGTCCCTGAAACATTAAAATAAGAAAACGGGGTTTTCTGCCTGTGCAGGGTTAATTCCATAAAAATAGGAAATAAATGAATATTCCCAAAAATCATTATAAAACATTGATATAACCCTTATATGATGCAAATATGATTGGAATATAAGCAATTAAAGTGCAAAGTTCATGTATGCATTTTACATGCATCAACATCCCCAAGCTTAATCCATGCTCGTCCTCGAGTATGAAGATGATAAAACTAACATGGACTTTGCAATTTAATACTTAACAATGATATCAAAGATGATTACTATTGCTACATATAGTCAAATGATTCATTCTTCAAAGGAGTAGCAATATGCAAATAGTTTATGAAGTGATATCAAGTATTCAAGACAAGGATGTTCATTGATAGTTCACAAAGTGTAACATGGTAGCAAGTAATATGGAACACATGTATGCATAATGATAAGTAGAACATCCTACAATGGTCATAGAGTGTAGATGAAAATCTGAATATGATAGGTGTACACTTTGGAAAGATGTATATGTGAGTAGAGGTAAAGCATGCATAAGTTTCATCCAACTTCCAAACTCTTCTACTTAAGTTAATGATTGCAATAAGGTATTCATTGGTGTCAAGCTCTCATTGCCCCTATCATAGCATCTTGAATGATTAAGGTTAAAGTGAAAGCAAATATGAGTAGTGTGCTTGATAAAGAATGGGTTGAATGTCTCATGCCCCTTGAATACAAGTACTTACACCATGTGTTACTCAACTTGGGAAACAAAGCAAGTTCAATTAAATATCATTGTAAGCATAATAGTATCATCAAGAGCGTCAACTGGGGTACCTCTTGTCCCAAGATATGGAACAAGCCCATATCAAAATGACAAGACAAACAAACAAAATGAACAATCTCAACACCCTTTTTATTTACCATTTGGAATAGTTTTTTATTGCAAGGTGTATCACAGAAGGTTCACCATAGTATGTAAGTAAATTTCCACCATGAATGATGCATGGCTTAGATTAGCGGCCCAGGCGTCTCTCTAACCATTTACACAAACTCATTTAAACTCACTCTATTTCCACATTTATTTCAACATGATAAGCATCCATAGACAAAAGCACATGATATCAACTAAATGAGATGAAGAGCGTGTTGAAAGCTTGCCATGTGACAGCACATATGGGCTAACTTCCAACCCAAAACATTCATCAAGCCACAAACATCATAATCTTAATCACAATGGGTCAAGTTTTATTATGCAAATAAAAGAACATTGTGCATCAAGTTCGTGAGAGCTATATAACCAATTTTTTCCATTGCAATCAATAACATAAACATTTTCATTCAGAGGTAAGATAACACAAACAACATGTTAAACATACTCGGAATAGCATAAAGCCAATAGGTAGATATGGTGGACTCACTGGAATAACTTTGGTTGAAGGTGTTGGAAACAAGTTTTTGCTTGTTGGAGTTTTTGGGCTAGCAAAAGGGAGAAAGTTGACCATCTAGATGCATGCATGAGTGTCCATAGAACTAACTAATCCATGTTAAACCAAGTAAATAACAATCAGCACCAAAACATGAATAAGTGATAGCTCTACAAAAAGAATTTGCAAACTATTACTCATAAACAAGCTCATGAATCATGCAACTATATGTATCATTAAAAATCAAGTCAAACATCCCTTTTCCCAATCTTATAAAAGCATCCAACATATTTCAACCCATATTTCCAGTAGCTCTCTCATATATAATTGATAGTGTGGTGGTCTCTCAAGACTCAAACAAAAAAAAAAAACGACGCTCCAAGTTTATGCGATAAAGTGTTTCGATCGAAAAACAGAAGTTGGACGTGTGCAAACCGAGAGTGTGTAGGTCCAGCGGGGTTGTCTTCACATCCCCAAGCTTATGGTCTTCACCATCCTTGGATAGCTCTTGGTGCATCTCCTCCAATCCCTGTGAAAAAACTTCAAAACACCGTTTCTCCCATCTCTTTTCTGTGGGGTGCATTAATAGTGATAAACAAATAGGTTCCTTGCTGCATATAATCCTTGAACAAAAATTCATATGACATGTCCAGAAAGTGTATAATGTTGTATGCCTACTCATAAACTCAATTGGATCAAAAAGATTCAACTTAAAAGCTCAAAGCATGCATCAAACAAAATGGGACAGAATCTGTCCAGAAAAACAGCAGCAGCAAAACGTATTTTTCTACCCTACCAAACTTTCTCGAAAAATTCCGAAAAAATTCATGCATACAGAGGATGAAAAGTTGCAACTACAGTTCAAATATGAGCTCATTCGGAGTTACAGAATAAGAATTAAAAATCATACCGTGCACTGACTCGTGCAGGAATAAAATCTCCGAACGCTATAAGCAACTTTTTCAAACCAAAAAGGGTAAAACTTGGCACTTTATTGAAAACTCCAGAACCTAACTAAACAAAGTCTCTTGTACAGCAAGAGGACACAAAGAAAATCACACATAAAAATAACCGGGTTGCCTCCCGCAAAGCGCTTTCTTTATAGCCATATAGCTAGGCTTCTTACTTGTTGTTTTATTGTGGACGAAGCTCATGAGGGAGCTTGAACTTTGGTGGTTCCCTCTTCCTTGGAAAGTGTTCCATGCACTTCTTGTGTGGAAACTGAAACTTTACATTCCCTTCCTTTGAATCAATGATAGCACCTGTGGTACGAAGAAAAGGTCTTCCAAGAATAATAGGACTAGAGGTTTTACTCCCCATGTCCATGATTAGAAAATCCACAGGCACAAAAGTCATATGTAACTCTACCATAACATCACTTACTTTTCCCAAAGCATGTTTAATAGAGTCATCAGCAAGTGCTAGTTCAATAGAGCATTTTTCAAGATTTTTCAATTCAAGCACTTCATATAGTTCTTTAGATAAAACAGAGACACTAGATCCTAGATCAAGTATGGCATGGTGTGTCTCTTTTCCAATAGTTACTAGTACCTTAGGTATCCACATATCCCCAAGCTTAGGTGGTATCATAGCCTCTTGGTTGTACCTAGCAATCTTTTCTTTCAAGACATGATTAGCAATATAAGAACCAAAACCTGCTTGGTTAGTGTTGATGGAAGGATCACTTGCAAATTTTTGTAAGATAGATATTAATTCATGCAAGCTACAATTTTCTAAGTCAAGCAAAGGATCCTTGACTTCATTAAGCATTTTAACTTCCTCAACTTCAACCTCTTTCATTACCCCAATAGATTCTTTAGCAACTCTCTCTTGCTCATGAATGTGTTCCCAAGACTTATTGATAACCTCTTGGCAATATTTTATTGTTTCCTCATGTTTTTGGGCTGTAATGATGCTCTTTAATGATGAGACTTCCTTAGTAAGCTGATCTACCCTTTCAAACAAAGCATCTTGTTTTTCAAACTTAGAGATAAATTCCTTATTAAGCTCTTTTTGGGTAGATATAAAAGATCTAATGGTGTTTTCCAAGTCACTAGAAACATTACCACTAGAAGCATATTTATTTGGCACATATGGGGGTTTATTATAAGAGTTATAATTGTTGTTACCATACCCATTATTACCATAGTTCCTAATGAAGTTGACATCAATATTTTCAGAATTGTTTCCAACTAGTTCTTGCAAAGGAACATTTTCAACACTAGGTTTATTAAGCAAAGCAAGAATAGTATCCATTTTAGATGACAAATCATTAGTTTCTTCAATAGAGTTCACTTTCTTAGAAGGATTAGGTGCCCTATCAGTATGCCATTGACTATAGTTTTGTAAAATGCTTTCCAATATATTTTTAGCTTCTACTATAGTCTTACTCATAAAAGCACCTCCAGCAGCAGAATCAAGTATGTTTCTAGACATGTAGTTTAAACCATTGTAGAAAGAGTGTAATATGGTCCATTCATTAACTCCATGTGAGGGACAAGTTCTAAGCATAAGTTTTATCCTATCCCAAGCCATAGCAACATGTTCATTTTCATTTTGCCTAAAAGAAAGGATGTTGTTTCTATTTTGCAAAATTTTAACAGGGGGATAATATTTCTTAATGAAAGCTTCTTTTAGATCATCCCAAGAATTAATACTACCAGATGGCAAGGAATGCAACCACTCTTTAGCTTTTCCTCTAAGTGAAAAAGGAAATAACTTCAGTTTTAGGATATCACTTTCCACATTTTTAAACTTTTGCATGTCACATATTTCAACAAAGTCATGAAGATGCATAGAGGCATCCTCCATAGCACTACCACCAAATTGTTCCCTAGTTATCAAGTTCAACAAACTAGGACTTACTTCATAACTCTCAGCATTTATCTTAGGTGTGGCAATAGCTCTCGTGATAAATTGATCATTAGGAGTGTTTGTGTAGTCACACAACTTAGTTCTTTCTCCCATTTTAGCAAGTTTTTTTGGTATTTTTAATTTTTTATGCAAAACTGAAATAAATATGATATGATATGCAATGACACTAACAAAACAAATAAATTGCTTTGTAAGTAAAGATGGATAAGATGGTGCTCACGTAGGTGCAACCTCCCCAAGCTTAGGTGTTAGCACAAGTTGGTGACGTTGACTTTGTTGTGAGATGAATGCGATGATGCACACCCTTGGATAAATCTCTCAGCTACGATTCCCCGGCAACGGCGCCAGAAAACGTCTTGATGATCCCGAAGAGCAAGGCTTGATACCTGCAAAAGTAAACGGGATTAGGTTGAGACTCCAAGTGCAGAGTGTATAGTAAGTGGAAGACAGTTTTCCCCACGAGGGGTGACTCGAGGGTTTAATATCGAACTCTCGGGGAATCTGAAGTGGTAGATTTATCTTCTTATCCTTCTTTTGGTTACCTACAAAACAAGGTTAGATGTTTTGGTCCTCAACCTCACCTGTGGTTGTCAAGCACAAGGTGTAAGAATGATATCAGGATAGTTATGCAATGCAAACAAGAAATAAATATGCAATGATGGTGGATGCAATGATAAATGATATTTTTGGGTTTTTGAATGATGTATGCAAGATGAAAAGTATTTTTGTATTTTCGGATTTAATGATGGCTGAAAATAGAAAAGTGGTATATGGTGTTGGAAAGGTGTTTCTTATGATTAAAAATGGACTGGGGTTCATGGTTTCACAAATGCACTCTCTCTTTATAAAGTGGTAGACAATGGAACACACACAGTTAACATATGAGATTGCAACACAGGGTTTGATAACAAGTTACTTAGATATATGGGCATCACGTCCTAACATAGAGATCTTTTGGTTATTAACCTCTCTTATACTCCACCAAGATGCGAACTAAATCATAACACCTCAGTAATTAAGATAACTCAGAGTATAGCATTAAGTATCATGACATGAAGTGAAAATAAGAACATGCTAGATCTAGTCATGGAGTAGTGGCAATGGTCACGCCCACATCCCCGGTAGCATGGTATTTTAGTTTATCCCTAGTGAGGCAACAAAGTAAGGTAAAGATACCAAAGTGGATCGCAGAACTTTCTCTCACGTTCACTGCACTAGCCACCCCCCGTTACTCCAACTAATGCACACGTTCCCCCACACACGCTCTCATAAACATGCTTGATCAAAACAAGTAGACAAGAACGGGGTACATAATATGCATCTATACTCATAACTGAAACAAACATTGCAATCTCAAACATATATTAACTCATAAAGATCCACCACAAAGGTATTACAACGGTGACCGTAATCATGTTCAGCAGCTCATACGGTGCTAATTAGTGAAGCTCAAGAGAGGAGAGATACATAAGTTACTTCCACAAACCCATAGTCCAGAGGTGGACTACTCCCTCTTCATCATGGAGACGGTGGAGAAGTCGATGGAGAAGATGGAGACCACGCCGGCAGCGCCCCGCCGGAGTTTTCCCCCTCCAATCTGCAGCTCCTGATCTCCGTTTCGGTGTTTCTGTGTTTGTGCGGCGCTCCTTCCAGAGAACGTCGGGGGACCTTTTTTATAGGCGTTTTTAGGTCAAGACGATGTCGGTGGAGAAAAGATCGAAGGCAACGGAGCCACGAGGCCCAAATGGGTGGGTCCCACGCGGCTACAGTACCTGGCCGCGTGGGCCCCCTCGTTTGGCCCTCGAGCCTCCGTTTGCTCGCTTCCTTCGCCCACAGGTCTTCTTCCTTCCAAATATTGACGCCCGTAAATTTCCAGGTGATTTCGTTGACGTTTGGGTCCCTGAAACATTAAAATAAGAAAACGGGGTTTTCTGCCTGTGCAGGGTTAATTCCATAAAAATAGGAAATAAATGAATATTCCCAAAAATCATTATAAAACATTGATATAACCCTTATATGATGCAAATATGATTGGAATATAAGCAATTAAAGTGCAAAGTTCATGTATGCATTTTACATGCATCACTATCATGATCAAGATCATCTTATTGTAATTCTACATGTTGTGTTTGCTGGGATCCGATGAATATTGAATACTATGTCAAGTTGATTATCAATCTATCTTATATGTTATTTATGATCTTGCATGCTTTCCGTTACTAGTAGATGCTTTGTCCAAGTAGATGCTTGTAACTCCAAGAGTGAGTATTTATGCTAGATAGTGGGTTCATGCCTCCGGTAATCTGGGAGAGTGACAACAACTTCTAAGATTGTGGATGTGCTGTTGCCACTAGGGATAAAATAACCAATGCTTAGCTTAATTTGGATGTTCACCTTACTGATAATACTATAAATAAACCTTTGGGGAGAGTTGATGATGTTTTTATAATGGTTAACAATAACCTTGTCCCGTTGATTTTGTTGTTTTGGATATTGAATGCAATGCTTCTTGTCCTATTGTTTTGGGAAGACTTTTCTTTGAACTGTTGGTGCTATTATTGATATGAGAGAGGAGAATATTAAATATCAATTCCCACTCAAGAAAGGTATGGAACACTTCCCTATAAAGAAGATGAAGTTACCTTTTGATTCTATTGTTAGAGCAAATTATTATGTTGATGCTTCATCACTTGGAAACACTTGATTCTTACTTTCTGCGCCTAGCTGAAAGGCGTTAAAGAAAAACGCTTATGGGAGACAACCCATTATTTTATTTCTGCAATTTTTCTTTTCTTTTTGAGTCAAGGAGTTGTTTACTTCTGTAACAATTTATTTGTATCTTTATTTTATCGCATTGTTGTGCCAAGTATTGCCTCTAATAGGAAAATGATGCTAGATTTGGATTTCTGCGCAGGAACAGATTTCTGCTGTTCACCGTTTTACTTTTGTAACATCACAGAAAAATTATTTAAATCTGCAAATTTTTGTGCGTGATCCTCAGATATGTACGCATCTTTCATTAGTTCAAAGTTTTTCGATCTGAGCAACGTAAGTGCCTCGAAAAAATTCGTCTTTACAGACTGTTCTGTTTAGACAGATTCTGTCTTTTATTTTTCGCATTCTCTCTTATACTAGTGTTGAGTGGAATTCTTTTTTTAGGGTGAGAGCTTCACATAACATCAGTGGCAGTAGTTAATGTTAAAAGTAACGGTCATGTTTGTGTCCTTATAAAACATGTGAGTTTTTGATTGTGCACTAACCCTCTAATGAGAATTACTCTGAGTTTGGTGTGGCGGAAGTTTTCAAGGGTCAAGAGAGAAGGATGATATAATATGATCAAGAAGAGTGAAGAGCTTAAGCTTGGGGATGCTCCCATGGATCACCCCATCATATTTCAAGAAGACTCAAACATCTAAGCTTGGGGATGCCTTGGGCATCCCCTTCTTCATCAACAACTTATCAGGTCATCTCTAGTGAAACTATATTTTAATTCTTTCACATCATATGTGCTTTACTTGGAGCGTCTGTGTGCTTTTATTTTCAGTATTTTATTTTTCTTATGGTCAACTTGATTGGACCCTAGCATTCTTGATTAGGAGAGAGACACGCTCCGCTTTTTCATATGAATACTCATATTCTACACTTATACTTGTCGAGTATTCTTATCTAGCTATTGCTATGCTTTTAGCTCCTGTTTTGCATGCATCTCTTATTCAGAGCTGTTAGTTCTTTTAAATAAAGTACTCTCTTGCTTCACTTATAATTGTTTGGAGAGTTTGTGTTGAAATAAATTGATTGGTATTTGGTTGGAACAGAAAATGTTGCATGTGGTAGATGGTATAATGGAAAAAGCTTACATATTCTTGTAGATCACTGTATTGGATAATTTGATACTTGTCAATTGTTTTGAGTTATCAAGTAGTTCATGTTTAAGCTTTTGTATCATGTAGTTAAAAATATTAATGAAGAACTACCGTAAAGCTCGTTGAAATTTGGTTTGCACGATTGGTATCTCTAAGGTCTAGATATTTTCTAGTAAAAGGGTTTGGTTAACAAGGAAGACAATGTAGAGTCTTATAATGCTTGCAATATGTTTTCATATAAGTCTTGCTGTGTCGGTTGATATCCTGTGTTTGCTTCAAATAACTTGCTAGCCTAAACTCTGTACTGAGAGGGAATGCTTCTCGTGCATCCAAAACCTTGAGCCAAAATCCATGTCATCTGTGTCCATCATAACTACCTATATGTGGTATTTCCTTGCCATTCCAAGTAAAATTTTCATGTGCTACCTTTAAATTATTCAAAAATTATTACTCCTTTTTGTGTCAATATTTACCAATCTCATGAGGACGGGGTGGATGTCTTTATATCAACTGTCAAACAGACTTTACCACCGGACTAGCGGCATATACATCCGCTTATCCATTAATTTTGCAAAAAGAGCTGGCAAATGGGGTGCCCAGTCCCAATTAATTACAACTTTAACCGCTTAATTCTCTTCACATTTTTGCCCTGATTTATCAGTCAAGCAATGACAAACAGTGAAATATCTGCATGTGTAAACAAAAGAGAAGAGGGATGATCTGCCTTGCTGGTAGAAATAACGTCCTTCATGGGAGCCGCTCTTAAAAGTCTGGTTGGCAGGGGTCATATTGTACTTTCCATTTTTCTGATTCGTTGACAATTAACAAACACCTCCCAAAACTTATTTTTACTCTCTTTATGTTTTCAAAAACTTAAAAAGCTCTAGCACATGATTTAATCCCTGCTTCCCTCTGCGAAGGGCCTTTCTTTTAGTTTTATGTTGAGTTCGTTTTCCTACTTCTTTCTATCTCAGAAGCAAACACTAGTGTCAACTTTGGTGCAACAATTTTTATATGCTTGTATATTGCACTTATTATATTGCTTTGTGTTGACAAATATCCATGAGATATATATGTTGAAAGTTGAAAGCAATTGCTGAAGCTTAAATCTTCCTTTGTGTTGGTTAAATACCTTTTACTTAGAATCTATTGCTTTATAAGTTAACTCTTATGCAAAACTCTTTGATGCTTATCTCGAAAGTACTATTCATGAAAAGTTTTTTCTTATATTATTCAGTTGTTTGCTCATTATCTACTTGGTAGCAAACTATAGACCATTGACCTGGATCACTTCATTCATAACATGTGCTTTACAATACTATTTGATCAAGATTATGATTGTAGCATGTCACCTCAGCAAATTATTTTGTTTTTATCGTTTTACCTACTCGAGGACGAGTAGAACTAAGCTTGGGGATGCTTGATACGTCTCAAACGTATCGATAATTTCTGATGTTCCATGTTGATATTATACCAATTGTTACATGTTTTATATACACTTCATAGCATTTTTATGCATTTTCTGGGACTAACCTATTAACAAGATGCCACAGTGCCTGTTCCTGTTTTCTGCTGTTTTTGTATTCCAGAAAAGCTGGTCTGAAATATTCTCGGAATTGGACGAAACTTGGAAAGAACCTCCTATTTTTCCAACACGTACACGGAGTCCAAAGGAGAGACGGAGGGGAGCCACGATCCAGCCACACCATAGGGCGGCGCGGGCCCCCCTCTACCGCGCCGTGGGGTGGTGTGGGCCCCACGGGCGTCTCCAGCCGCCGCCCTTTCGCCTATTTATTCATCTTCACGGAAAACCCTAGACA
Source organism: Poa pratensis (assembly GCA_947311845.1). Classification (NCBI taxonomy): domain Eukaryota; kingdom Viridiplantae; phylum Streptophyta; class Magnoliopsida; order Poales; family Poaceae; genus Poa; species Poa pratensis. The sequence continues at coordinate 139,712,718 of CAMZMU010000085.1, forward strand.
CCCGAGCCATTATCCACGAAAAGTTCCAGAGACACCGCCGCCGTCAACCCTAGCTCGGGAGGGTTCAGAAGCTCTTCCCGGCACCCTGCCGGAGAGGGGAATCATCACCGGAGGGCTCTACATCACCATGCCTGCCTCCGGAGTGATGCGTGACTAGTTCATCCTTGGACTACGGGTCCATAGCAGTAGCTAGATGGTTGTCTCTCCACTTTATGCTATCATGTTTAGATCTTGTGAGCTGCCTATCATGATCAAGATCATCTTATTGTAATGCTACATGTTGTGTTTGCTGGGATCCGATGAATATTGAATACTATGTCAAGTTGATTATCAATCTATCTTATATGTTATTTATGATCTTGCATGCTTTCCGTTACTAGTAGATGCTTTGGCTAAGTAGATGCTTGTAACTCCAAGAGTGAGTATTTATGCTAGATAGTGGGTTCATGCCTCCGGTAATCGGGGAGAGTGACAACAACTTCTAAGATTGTGGATGTGCTGTTGCCACTAGGGATAAAATAACCGATGCTTAGATTAAGGGTGCGCCGTTAAGTCCAATGCATTTGTTTACATTACGCACATTACTTAATGTGATTATCCGTTGCTTGCAACTTAATACCAACGGGGAACTCGGATGACAACCTGGAGGTGGATTATTAGTCATAGACGTTGTTGGATAACGGTCTATATATTTTGTCGTAATGCCCACATGAATATCATAGTAATCATCATGTCATATATATGCATTGTCATGCGCTCAATATTTTGTCAATTGCACAGCTGTAATTTGTTCACCCAACATGTTAGTTATCTTTTATGGAGAGACACCACTAGTGAACTGTGGACCTGGTCCATTCTTTTACACTGATAATACAACCAACTGCAAACATTGTTCCTTTTCATTCTCTGCAATTTACTACTGTTTTCCACACCATACGTTTAATCCTTTGTTTTCAGCAAGCCGGTGAGATTGACAAGCTCACTGTTTTGTTGGGGCAAAGTAGTTTGATTTTGTTGTGTGCAGATTCCACGTTGGTGATCGAGTAAACGGCGCCACCAACAACCTTCAGAAGTGATTTCTTGCTCCTACTGGTTCGATTAAACCTTGGTTTCATACTGAGGGAAACTGCTGCTACACTGCTTCATACCTTTCTCTTGGGGTCTCCCAACGAACGTGCGATCCACGTCATCAGAGGTTCTGTGTGGACTATAGATGTTTAAACCTTGTCACAATCAAAAATAAGTTCCTACTACCTATTGTAGACGAGTTGCTTGACGAGTTGCTTGGCGTTGCCTATTTTTCTATGCTGGACTTGCGTGCTGGATATCACCAAATCCGCATGCGGCCTGAGGATGAAGAAAAAACGGCGTTTAAGACACACCATGGACACTTTCACTTTCGAGTGATGCCCTTCGGGTTGACTAATGCAGCAGCTACCTTCCAATGCCTCATGAATGCAATCTTTGCTGATTATACACACAAATTTGTGATCGTCTTCTTAGATGACATAATTGTGTATAGTGCCACTCTGCAAGAACACAAGGAACATCTGAAAATTGTGTTGTCCTGCTAAGGAAGCATCAGTTGTTTGCCAAGGAGTCCAAGTGTTCTTTTGCACAGACTCGTGTTGAATATCTGGGCCATGTGATTTCAAAAGAAGGGGTGGCAACTGACCCAGCCAAGACACAAGCTATGATTACCTGGCCAGTTCCATTGACAGCAACTGAACTTCGAGCTTTTCTGGGATTCACGGGCTACTACAGAAAATTTATTCCATTCTATGGTCTGATTGCAAAGGCACTCACACAGCTTCTGACCAAGAAAGGATTTCATTGGAATCCACAAGCACAAAAAGCATTCGAGAATCTCAAACAAGCCATGCTTCAAACACCAGTGTTGGCGTTGCCGAATTTTGATCGTCCCTTTGCAATTGAGATAGACGCATGCGACACGGGCATCGGTGCAGTGCTCACTGATGGCCCTTCACGTAGTTCCCCCACAATGGCGCCAGAAAACAGTTGCTAGCCCCTTCGTGTGATTACCTGCGTGAAAAGTAAATGGGTTAGGTTGAGACTCCAAGTGCAAAGTGTATGTAGTAGTGGAAGACAGTTTCCTCACGAGGGGTGACTCGAGGGTTTAATATCGAACTCTCGGGAACCAGTATTTCAGGTGTTATCTCCTTATCCTTCTCTTGAGAACCTGCAACAAAATAAATTGTTTTGTGCCCTCAATCTCACCAAGTGGTTGTCAAGCAGAAGGTGTGAGAATGATAATAAAATAATATGCAATGCAAACAATAAGTAAATATGCAATGATGGTAAATAAATATGCAAGGATGATGGTAGTAATGATAAATGATATTTTTGGGTTTTTTATGATGAATGCAAGATGTAAAAGTGTTTTTGTATTTTCGGATTTAATAATAGCAGCAAACAAAAGTGATGATAAAAGTGTTGGAAAGGTGTTTCTTATGATTAAAAATGGACCGGGGTTCATGGTTTCACAAATGCACTCTCTCTTGATAACGTGGTAGACAATGGAACACTAAAATTAACATGTAAGATGGCAAGACATGGTTTGACAAGTTATTAATAATATGGGCATCACGTCCTAACATAGAGATCTCAAGTATAAGTTGTTCTCTCTCTTATGCTCCACCAAGATGCGAACTAAATCATAACACCTTAGTAATTAAGATAAATCAGAGCATAGCAATAAGTTCAATGACATGAAGTTAAAATAAAAACATGCTAGATCTAGTCATGGAGATAGTGGCCAAGGTCACATCCACTCTCCGGTAGCATGGTATTTTTGTTTATCCCTAGTGAGGCAACAAATTAAGGTAGAAAACCCAAGTGGATCGCAGAACTTTCTCTCACGTTCACTGCACTAGCCACCCCCGTTATTCCAACTAATGCACACGTTCCCCCTCACACGCTCTCATAAACATTGTTGATCATGACAAGTAAATAAGAACGGGTACATAATATGCATCTACTTTCATAACTGAAACAAAACCATTGCAATCTCAAACATGTATTAACTCATAATAAAGATCCATCACAAAGGAATTACATAGATGACCGTAATCATGTTCAGCAGCTCATACGGTACTAATTAGTGAAGCTCATAGAGAGGAGAGATACATAAGTTACTTCCACAAACCCATAGTCCAGGGGTGGACTACTCCCTCTTCATCATGGTGTCGGTGGAGATGTTGTTGGAGGGGAAGGAGACCACACCAGCAGCGCCCCGCCGGAGTTTTCCCCCTCCAATCTTCAGCTCCAGATCTCTGTTTCGTGGTTTCTGTGTTTCGGCGGCGCTCTCTTTCACGATAGCCCTGGGGGGGGGGTCTATATATAGTCGTTTTTAGGTCAAGACGAAGCTTCGGGAAGAAAGATCGACGGCAGTGGAGGCCCGAGGGCTAGGATGGGGGACCCCACGCGGTCAGGGAATCTGGCCGCGTGGGCCCAACCCTTTTGGCCTTCTGGTCTCCGTTTCTTCGATTCCTTTGCGCCTATGTTTCGTTCCTTCCAAAAAAGTGATCCCCGTAAAATTTCAGTCATTTGGACGTCGTTTGGGTCCCTGAAACATCAAAATATAGAAAAAGGGGTTTTCTGACAGCGCAAGGTTAATTTCAGAAAAATGGGGGAGTTGTTAATTATCCCCAAAACTTAATATAAATCATGAATATAACCCTTATATGATGCAAATATCATGGAATAACATGTAATAAAATGTAAAGTTCATGTATGCATTTTACATGCATCAACATCCCCAAGCTTAACATGGACTTTGCATTTTAATACTATCAATGGATATCAAAGGTGATTACTATTGCTACATAGAGTCAAATGATTCATTTTCAAAGGAATAACAATATGCAAGATAAATTATGAAGTGATATCAAATACTCAATGTAAAGATGTTCAATGATAAATTCACAAAGTGTAATATAGAAGAAAGTACTATGGACCAAATGTATGCATAATGAAAAGTAAAAACATCCTATGGTGGTCATAGAGTACTTCTTATGAAAACTGAATATAAAAGGTGGACACTTTGGATAGATAAATAAGTAGAGGTAAAGCATGAATAAGTTTCATCTAACTTCCAAACACTTCTACTTAAGTTAATGCTTGCAATGTGGTAGCCATTGGTTTGGAGCTCTCATTACCCCTATCATAGCATCTTGAATGATTAATGTTTAAAGTGAAAGCAAATATGAGTGGTGTGCTTGACAATGTATTGGTTGACTGTCTCATTTCCCTTGAATACAAGTACCTACACCATGTGTTACTCACTTTGGTCCACAAAGTAAATTCAAATAAAGGTCATTGCAAGTAATAATAGTATCATCAAGAACTGCACTGGGGTACCTCTTGTCCCATGACATGAACAAGCCCATGTCAAAACAACAAGACAAACAGACAATGAACAATCTCAGCACTCTTTTATTTATTATGGGTATAGCTTTTTATTATGAGGTGCATCACTGAATGAACATTATGGTTATGCTGTAAATTTCCACCATGAATGATGCATGGCTTAGATTAGCGGCCCAGTCATTTCTCTAACCATTTATACAAACTCTTTGAACTTACTAAGTATCCACATTCATTTCACCCATGATAGGCATCCATAAACAAAAGTACATGACATCAACTAAATATAAATAAGTGCAATGTTGAAAGCTTGCCATGTGACAGCACATATGGGCTAACTCCCAACCAAAACAATTGTCAAGCCCACAACTTCATAATTTTAATCACAATGGTTCATGCTTATTAAATACAATAAAAGTAAATTGTGCATCAAGTTCGTGAGAGCTTTTAACCAATTTTTTCCATGACAATCAATAACATAAGCATTTAAATTCAGAAATGTAGATAACACAATATAACATGATAAACATACTTGGAATAGCATAAAGCTAATAGGTAGATATGGTGGACTCACTGGAAAAACTTTGGTTGAAGGTGTTGGAAAACAAGCTTTTTACTTGTTGTAATTTTTGGGCTAGCAATAGGGAGAAAGTTGACCATCTAAATGCATGCATAAGTGTCCATAGAACTAATCAATCCATGTTAAACCAAGTAAAGTTAAAATTCAACATCTAAACATGGCATCTTAACAACACTCTTGCAAATTAACATTCATTCAAAGCACATGAATTATGCAACTATATGTATCTTTTAAATCAACTCAAATATCCCTATCCCAATATATTTAATAGCATCCAACATAATTCAACCCAAACTTCCAGTAGCTCTCTCATATATAAATGATAGTGGTGGTCTTAAGAAAATAAAAATCCAACCGAAATAACAAAAGCAAATAAAAAAACAGACGCTCCAAGTTTATACGATAAAGTGCTTTGATCGAAAATGAATAGCAACTTTTCAAACCCAAAATAGGTAAAACTTGGTTCTTTATTGAAAATCCCAGAAATAAAACTAACAAACTAACTCTCTTGTTACAGCAAGAGGACTCAAAGAAAATCTCAAACAAAAACAACCGGGTTGCCTCCCGTAAAGCGCTTTCTTTATAGCCATATAGCTAGGCTTACTTACTTGATAATCAAAGGGGATGTAGCTCATGAGGGAGCTTGAACCTTGGTGTGTCCCTCTTCCTTTAAAAGTGTTCATGAATAATAATAGGATCCCATGGTGTTCTCAAACTAATCAAAATAATAGTCAAGTTGGACCCTAGTTGAGGGAAAAACAAAACACAAAAGTAATAACAACGAAGTCTAACTTTCTTTCTATGCATTGGCATTTTGTATATGAATGAATCACCATAAATAGAAGTTTCCCAATGCATATTAACAAAATTTACTTGCAGCATATAATTATTAGTAACATAAAGAGGGTTCTTATTACCTCCTCTTTCATAATAGTTGCAAGTAGTAGAAATAAATTCAACCATATAACCACAAGAATCATTCAACTTAGATAATTTAGGAACATAAAGAGGATTATTAAATTTATTTTGGAATTCATTAGCATGCTTCCCTCTTTCAAAATAGTTATTAAGATCAATATCAAGTTTAATATCATGGTTTCAACAAAGATTTGGAACTAAAGATAATTGCAAACCACATAAGTATTTCTCAACATAAGCAAATTTCTCCTCTATAGAGTAATTAGGAGAATCCAAAAACGAAGTAGGACTCTCATGAGTGAGAGTACTATCACAAACAGCAGGTATATCATTTTTATCCTCACATAATTTAGCAACAACTAAACATGGAGGTTTATCAATAAGCATAGGACCATCATCTAAAGCATTATCATATAGCATATTTAAGCAATACTCCTCATTATCATCAATAAGTTCATTAGTAGCATTAATAGAAAGTAAAGGAGCATTATTAGTTTTATCATAATAGCATGGGTTATCATATAGGACCATAGAATTTTCAGTTTGACACTCATCATAACATGGATTCTCATAAATAACAAAAGATTTTTGAGTTTGAGTGCTATTATCAAATGTTGATGGTGAAGTTGGGAGATCCAACTCTTCCCAAGCTTAGGTTGGAGCACATCCATTTCAATCTCCTCTTCACATACTTCCTCTTCCAAGCTTATGTTTTCATCATCCTTCCTGCAAAATATTAGTACTTTCCATGGAAGCAAGAATTCTTTCTTTAACATAAACATTATCACTAAATTCCTTTTTGCAAAGTTGGAGAAGAATAGAAATGTGTCCTTTCATTACACGAGCTTCATGACTAGTTGCAAAAAAATTATCAATAAGAAAGTCTATCTCATGGGTTGCAACATAAGCAATATATTTTTCAACTTGTTCTATATCATGGCATGCAAATTTACACTCTTGATAAGAAGCAATAATATGATCACTATTATACTTACATTGATAGAGAGAGTGTTTATAGTCTTTTCTAAAGCAGCAAGTTATATTATGTAATTCACAAAACTCAGTGGCCATATCATTGAGATGTTCAAGCAATTCAAGCATTCTATTTCCTTCTTTGGTTGATCGGTATTCATAGTAAGCTCCCATAGTTTCGACATAACCTTTCTCCATAGCTTAGCATACATATTAAAAACAACACTAGTTTTTATGGGTTTTTTAATTTTTTATGCAAAACTGAAAGTAAAATGACACTAATGCAGACCGAATTAAACAAATGCAACACAAAATGCAGACCGACGAAATGGATTTGGAAATCTTGTGTACTTCCTAAACATAAGGTTTTTTTCTGGCTTCTACTTCAGGACAGACTGAATACTAAAGATCTTTTGGCAAGGAAAAAATTCCATATGGATGCTTATATTTGTGAGCTTTGCGATGATGGAGTAGTTGAGGATCTCTCTCACCTCTTCTTTGAATGTGACTTCAGCAAGAACTTCTGGTACAAATTGGGTATGGAATGGAACACTGACATGGACCTTAATAATATGCTTATAGATGCCAAGAGGAGGTACAAGATGATTTGTTTTAAGGAGTCCCTGATCGTTGGTTGCTGGAGCATATGGAACCATAGGAATAGATGCATTTTCGACAATCAACCTGTCGTTTTGGATACTTGTTTTCAGGACTTTTCAGCCTCTTTTGTTCTTGTACGTCACAGAGCCAAACCTTCACTTAAGGAAGGGAAGACTCAGTGGGTTGACACTTTATGAATTCATATGTAATGACTGTACATTTTTTTTGAGATGTGAAAATAGAAAATTAAACAGTAGGGATTTTCCCTACTGTTTTCCGCTTCAAAAAAATATATAAAAATGCAAACCGAAATATAAAGATGATATGCAAGACAAGAACAAAACAAAATAAAATGATTGAAGGTAAAGATGGATAAGATGATGCTCACGTAGGTGCAACTTCCCCAAGCTTAGGTTGTTACACAAGTTGGTGATGAAGTTGACTTGATGTGAGTGATCCTTGGATAAACCTTTCAGCTATGGTTCCCCGGCAACGGCGCCAGAAAACGTCTTGATGGCCCTTCACGTAGTTCCCCCACAATGGCGCCAGAAAACAGTTGCAAGCCCCTTCGTGTGATTACCTGCGTGAAAAGTAAATGGGTTAGGTTGAGACTCCAAGTGCAGAGTGTATGTAGTAGTGGAAGACAGTTTTCCCCACGAGGGGTGACTCGAGGGTTTAATATCGAACTCTCGGGGAACCAGTATTTCAGGTGTTATCTCCTTATTCTTCTCTTGAGAACCTGCAACAAAATAAATTGTTTTGTGCCATCAACCTCACCAGTGGTTGTCAAGCAGAAGGTGTGAGAATAATAATAAAATAATATGCAATGCAAACAATAAGTAAATATGCAATGATGGTAAATAAATATGAAAGGATGATGGTAGTAATGATAAATGATATTTTTGGGTTTTTTATGGTGAATGCAAGATGTGAAAGTGTTTTTTGTATTTTCGGATTTAATATGGCAGCAAACAAAAGTGATGATAAAAGTGTTGGAAAGGTGTTTCTTATGATTAAAAATGGACCGGGGTTCATGGTTTCACAAATGCACTCTTTCTTGATAACGTGGTAGACAATGGAACACTAAAATTAACATGTAAGATGGCAAGACATGGTTTGACAAGTTATTAATAATATGGGCATCATGTCCCAACATAGAGATCTCAAGTATAAGTTGTTCTCTCTCTTATGCTCCACCAAGATGCGAACTAAATCATAACACCTTAGTAATTAAGATAAATCAGAGCATAGCAATAAGTTCAATGACATGAAGTTAAAATAAAAACATGCTAGATCTAGTCATGGAGATAGTGGCCAAGGTCACATCCACTCTCCGGTAGCATGGTATTTTTGTTTATCCCTAGTGAGGCAACAAAGTAAGATAGAAAACCCAAGTGGATCGCAGAACTTTCTCTCACGTTCACTGCACTAGCCACCCCCCGTTACTCCAACTAATGCACACGTTCCCCCTCACACGCTCTCATAAACATGCTTGATCATGACAAGTAAATAGAACAGGGTACATAATATGCATATACTTTCATAACTGAAACAAAACCATTGCAATCTCAAACATGTATTAACTCATAATAAAGATCCACCACAAAGGAATTACATAGATGACCATAATCATGTTCAGCAGCTCATACGGTACTAATTAGTGAAGCTCATAGAGAGGAGAGATACATAAGTTACTTCCACAAACCCGTAGTCCAGGGGTGGACTACTCCCTCTTCATCATGGTGTCGGTGGAGATGTTGTTGGAGGGGAAGGAGACCACACCGACAGCGCCCCGCCGGAGTTTTCCCCCTCCAATCTTTAGCTCCAGATCTCTGTTTCGTGGTTTCTGTGTTTCGGCGGCGCTCTCTTTCGCGCAAGCCCTGAGGGGGTCTATATATAGTCGTTTTTAGGTCAAGACGAAGCTTCGGGAAGAAAGATCGACGGCAGCGGAGGCCCGAGGGCCAGGATGGGGGACCCCACGCGGTCAGGGAATCTGGCCGCGTGGGCCCACCCCTTTTGGCCTTCTGGTCTCCGTTTCTTCGATTCCTTTGCGCCTATGTTTCGTTCCTTCCAAAAAAGTAATCCCCGTAAAGTTTCAGGTCATTTGGACGTTGTTTGGGTCCCTGAAACATCAAAATATAGAAAAAGGAGTTTTCTGACAGCCCAGTGTTAATTCCAGAAAAATGGGGGAGTTGTTAATTATCCCCAAAAATTAATATAAATCATGAATATAACCCTTATATGATGCAATATCATGGAATAACATGTAATAAAATGTAAAGTTCATGTATGCATTTTACATGCATCACTCACCCAAGATGGACGCCAGATACAGCTCGCAGCAGATCGATGCAGCACAAGAATAAATCTAGCTCTCGTCAAGAGCCTAACGTTTTACCTAGAAGAAACATAGGACAGTTTCATACAGTGGAGGTACAAACGACGGATGGAAGCCGGAAGAGCGGTCAGATTTCAACGCCAGAAAGGTATCGTCGCTGGACAGAGCAATCGGTTATTTGGAGTCGCGGCGATCACCCCCCAGAAGTAAGAGATCCAGGACAGCCAGCTCTGGTGGTCACGCCAGAAGTCGCGGGATACAAGTTAAGTAAGGTTTTAATGGACGGAGGAGGAAGAGTAAACATCCTATATCAAGACACGCTCCGAAGAATGAACATACCCGAGACGAGGCTATGACCATCCAGGAAAGAAATTCAAGGCACAATCCCAGGAGCTGTTACACGACCAATCGGAAAGATAACACTTGAAGTTAGCTTTGGAACAGAGCGGAACTTCCGCACAGAACTCCTAGACTTTGAGGTTGTAGCAGTCAAAAGCTCATATCATGCGATCTTTGGAAGAGAAGCCTATGTCAAATTTACCGCTCGCCCCTGCTACGTCTACCTACAGTTAAAGATACCAGGACCAAACGGTGTTATTACAATATATGGAGACAGGCAGAGAGCGTTAGAGTGCGAGAACGCAGGCTCAGTACTCGCAGAAGAGGCCTACATCGCCAACTCCTTACACGGATATCAGTCGCAGATCGATAATCGCAACTCAAAACGAGTCGCGTTGGAGGTACCGCGGATGCGGCCAACAGGATGCAGCCACCAGAGGGTAAATACCCACCGAGAAGTCGCGCATCAGCAAGATAATGCCCCAGAGGTCGCCTTGATACAAAAAGAAGACAAGAAATGGCGCATGTGCATAAATCCAGCCTCGATCAACAACCCCTGCCAAAGGGGTTCAGTTATCGTGAGTCCTTACAAAGCAGACTCAACTCAACATAAGCCGCAGCTCAGTGCGGCTGATCGCCCAACACAGTTGCTTTCTGCTTCAACATGAGACATACATCGGAGCTATCATGCTCGACCCGAGTCGCTTTTAGCGACTCAAAATTGAACCAATCAGGTATTCAACCCACTCTGTTAGGAGTATTAATTCGCAAATAAGTGCGATGAGTATCAAGTATGCATGGCCTGCGGGGAATAGAAAACCCGCATTAAAGGGCCTGCATCATCCTGTAACACCCTGTAAAACATCGAGTGATTATGAAATAAAGCCGGCACCCTTGACATTCAAGGGTTTGTCGTTTCGCCTCAACTATCATTGAGTCGCTGAGTCTTTTGAATTTCATATATCACTGACCCTTGAGGGCTCCTTACGAGCATCGCGAGTACCAATCGCACCTCAAATTTTGCCAAACTAGTGGCAATCCTTAAGCTAGAAGCGTCTTGCATTATGCGACCAAAGTACTGGGGTGTGGCGTCAATCGAGCTTGATTGCCTATCATGGCCGCTCTCGATCCTGAACACACATGTTCCTAGGAAATACTGAGCCGCGCGAGTGTCTACTTAATGGAATTATCAAGAAGAGAACCTGCTTATAGGTCACAAAAATACTGTTTATAATCACTACTGCATAAACCCTTACTAGTGACGGGCACTTTTTGTCCATTAGTGACGGGCAAGCTGCCCGTCACTAATATGCAGTCACTGGTATACAGTTACTAGTGACGGGTATACATTACTAGTGACGGGCAGCTGCCCGTCACTAGTAACTGTATACTAGTGACAGGCCCATTATCATGCCCGTCACTGGTATGAATTTCGTATTAAAAAAAAAATGCGTTTTCCACGAATATGCGTTAACAAGCAGGTACAATATAGCATCCAGTATGCAGAATCTCATATAAAATCCGACAAAAACACAGCACGGAACATAATTAGCCATCTGATATGACATGAAACACATACACATAGAATATAAGCAAAGTTCATAATGGAAATAGTTCCCAATGAATGCAAATACTCCATTGGTTATTTAAAAGATCTAAGTACATTATGTCTGCATAGTGAAACTATGTTCTCTAGATTAACAGATGGCTCTGGTGACCTCCAGATATCTGCACACATCACGAAGAACTATATGCTCACAATGGGGTTAAACCTGACAATGTTCTCATAACTCGGAGGAAGGAGCAGCATCTTGCTATCTTGGTAGACTTTGAAAGTGCTCGCCCTGCAAGAAGAGCTATTAGATCACAGACAGAAGCTTTGGAGCTGCAGGTACCTTTCACTTAAATATGCAAATGTTAAGGCAGTCTATAGCGAACAGGAAGAAGAAGAATTATTAATATTACTTAGATTAACAGCTCACTAGGACAGAGCAGATGTTAAGGCAGTCTATAGCGCAGATGTAGCTTTTAGTACAGTGTTAGAGGCAGAGGACTTCACTGACCAATTTTGAGGTCTCTAATTTATCACTTCGGTTTCTGTTTTCTCTAGACAATAAATATTTGGATTGACAAAGCTTTAAAGAAACTAGTCTGGACAAGTATTAGCTAGCGATATGGTCAATACAGAGGGGGTGTCTGACCACATAACCTTTACTCACTTGGACATATACAGCGACTTAAAAATTGTTATGTAGCTTACTTATGGATGATTGCTTGGTAAAGAATTGCATGTCGCTTGTGAAAAGATTGATAGCTCAATAACCAATAACATAATAATTTCATTGAGCATCAGCTTAATGCATCCATCTAACTAACAAACTACAGCAATATCTTATAAATTTGACCTTGCAAAGAAAAAAACTTCACCTTTGAGTTTGCAATATCTTCAAAAATTCTTATTCCTGGAAAAACGATAAAAAATAGAGTTCAATAAGATTGGAATAATATGGAAGATCAGTTGACCAATTGCCGCACATCACCAGTTATGGAAGATGAGAGAAGAAAACTTATAAACACTACAAACTGAAGAAAACTTACAGAATAGATGATAAACTGAACTCAAACAAAACTGATGGATTTCAAATGCCCACTCAAAGTGAACATACAAAGCTGACTTTCAGTATTTTAGGATGGCCGTGGGTGTATGATCTGACCAGACACCAAGTTACATGCATTTGATCAATTTATCAGTGCAATATTGTCAGTGCTTGGCTGTTAGTAGTTACACTCAGTTATGATTGTAGTAAGCATTTTGGTTTTCAGCTCAACATAATGCACAATAGACGTCAGATTTATCAGTGCACGATTTATCAGTGCGATCTTATCAGCTTGCTATTGCTAGGCACCAGCTTCAAGAAACTAAACGTTAAATGCCAAAACCAACAGTTCGCCACTGCTGTGTAAGTGCATTGTGCATACATTGGGCAACTAAACCATTTCCGTTATTAGTTCGTTAGGCAATCAGACTTTACATTTGCTAGTACTGACATTGGACAAAAAATCACCTAGTAGTACTAGAACTAGTAGTCTAGTACTAGCAGCAACTGAACTGACAACAAACGAAAGTGGACATGGTCCTACCTAACTTGCAAAGCCCTAATCCAACGTTATTATGTGAGAATAGCACCAATTTCTGTTTAACAGAACACCTAGATGACTGGATACTACGCACCTCTCTGAACTTCTGCAGATAGACCTTGAGGGGTTCGACGTACTCCTCGAAGCCCAGCGTGGCCATCGCCCAGAGGAAGTCGTCGCCGTTGATGTATTGGGTTCTCCCTCTGGCACTTGCCCTGCAGTCAGACAAAACAAAACACCAACATGTCAGCATCTAACCCACGTTTCTATTACTATTAAGCAAGACAGAGCAGAGCAGAGCAGCAGGGAGGCACGCATACTCGCTGGTGATGAAGGAGATGAACTCGGAGACGCACTCCTACACGGTCTCCTTGGCGTCCTTCCATCTCATGTCAGGCAGTTTTGCAAAATCAGAGATGTGATTTCCCAGGACAACGAACATGAAATACAGGTCAGGTTATGTGATCTATATGTAAAACAAGGAGGGAGAGGTGTAGTACCCACATCGTCGACGGCCTTTTCGTGCGCTTGCTACTGGGACTGGTGGTCAGCGGCAGCAGCTCGGGATGCGGTCGGTGAAGCCGACGGCGGTGGAGCTCTGGGTGAGCGCCAGTAGGAGATGCCTGGTCAGGTCACGAGCACGTCTACCTCCTCCGTGCCTCCCGCCTCCTGCGCTGCGGCGAGCTTCCCACGCCCGAGTCGCTCCCACCGTCGCCGAGCGTCATTGTCTAGGCGCCTTGCTCGTCGACGCTGGGCACTAAATCGACGCGTAGATCTCCGGCGCCTCGCCTGGACTTGATATCGACGAGCACGAGGCCGGCCGGCGCGGATCCATTCGGTCATGAGGGGGTGGCGGCGCGAGGGGATCGCAGATGCGGTTGGGCTGATCGAGGAAGTGGTGGACTGGTGGCGGCATTTGCGTTGGATACTTGGATGGATCAAGGAGAGATGCGTCTTGACCTATTAGAGCCTGACTGCGTTTAGTTGCGTTCTGGTCGTCGGATGTGTGGTTCTTGGACGGTTCGATGTGTGATCCGTGCTTAGCGTTGGGCCGCTTTATTGGCTGGAGTAATTTTGTCTCTCATATTGTTACTAGTGACAGGCATTATAAAAGCCCGTCACTAACTATTTTTTCCTTTCTGCCGGCCTTAACAAAAAATACTAGTGACAGTCACTTTTATGAGCCCATCACTAGTATTTCGTACTAGTGACGGGCTTATTCTTGCCCGTCACTGGTAATACTTACTAGTGACAGGCACAATTTTGCCCGTCACTAATCACTTGCGGCTATAAGCCTTTTTCTAGTAGTGAATACATGAATATCTTACAGACTAACGGGCATGTCCCACATTATTTATTTTCATCTTCCGAGCAACAGAGTGGGAATTGGCGCGGCTTGTCTCGCAGTTTGCAGTCGCAGGTGTCCTAATAATCAGGGCGCCGCCAGACGAGGCAGAAGGGCCACCAGATACTGTTGCTGGAGTGGCAGCCCGAGATGACTCAGCTCCTGAGGACTTTTCCTTTGACACCTTGCTCCCATCAAGATTGAATTTATCGAGATAAGTGCCCAAGTCTAAGTTATCAACAAATTTGTGGCACCCGCGCATCCCTTTCCAGATATCGAAGTACTCGCTTATTGGCAGTTCAGTATCATCCGCGCTCATCGCCAGGCCGTGGCGAGCAACCTTGCCAACATCTATCTCTGGATAATATGCTCGAAGCAATGTCAAGACATGCGCGGCTCCGGCTCGGGCAGAGGATCGTTTTCCAATCAGAGACATAATGTGGAGCCTTGAGCAGTTTATTTATCCAATACTCGCAAGATGTTGGGCCATCAGCCGCAGGAGAGATTACCGTCATAACCTCCTTGGTAACCTTTAAGAAGTGCTGGCTAAAATCAGACAGATATACCAGTTGATCCTTCAAGTTGGAACGGGACACTGGGGCCTCAGGTCCTATGTCAAAGAAAGAAAAGGCAAGAAACAAGTCGAGATTAACGTTGGTTACCCAAAATATGTATGATTAAAGGAATAAAAGACCAACCAGCAAGCTGCAGGACGGCTGATTTGACCATGGAGCCAAAACCCTCAAAGGCTTTGAGCAGCGAGTTATATTTTTCATCTCGCGCGGCGAGTTCCTTTGCGTGGTCTCCTTCAGGCGATCAATCAATTCAGATTTAGAGTCAGCCCTTCTCGCAAAGATCTAATGACCTCGTCTTTCTCCATGAGTCGCTGCTGCATATCAGCTTCAAGTTCTTTAAATTGCTCTTCGCAGGAGTCGAGTTGACCTTTGAGAGATTTTATTTCCTGATCTTGGTCCCTAATGACCTCATTTGCTGCTCCAGGCAAGACTGCATCATTTCAAGATGGTCTATGGAAATGCCTTTACCCTTTATTCAGCCAGAAGCATCAAGCAAGGACAGTTCACGCTGAAACAAACAGAGCAAAACGCATAGGTAAATTATCCAGGAATTGGGGGCTCGAGATTTGAAGCCAGGAAAAGAATCAACACCCCGTGCGATGACACAAGGTTTTGATCCTTGGGGGCTACGGTATATGTACCTGGCGACTTGAAGAAAATTGCTCAACTAAGCCGCGCAGCAGAGCAGCATGCTTGTCTCCAGCAGAAATTATGGCATCTGCGATTGACTTAGAACTATTTCCTGGATCTGGAATTCTATTTTCAGTAGATACCCTATCAGCAGCAGGAGTTGTGGATGGAGCTGCGGCTGGAGTCGCGGTAGGAGCCGCGTCTGCAATACCTCCAGGGAGGGCCTTGGTTGAGTCGCACCATTACTGTTTCCCACGTTTTCATCAGCAGCATCATCCTCGCTCATAGCTTGCTGAGAAGAAGTGGGATGGGAATTAGACTTGGTGCCTCTTCAGACATAGCCCTGCAAAACATTGATGGGCTAATAAGCTGACCTAGCAGAGCCGCAACATTGAAAAGAAGGCGAACCATACCCAGAGGCGACACGGATACTCTTCATCAGGCAACCAGAGGAAGGAGAAGATAAACCTTGCAAATCTGAACCTACAGAGTATGAAAAGAAGTAGTGATCAGCAATTCCTTGCCAGAAATACGTAAACACAAAAAGAAAAGGAGAAGAGTCGCAAACAATTACCCGAGCTTATTGAGAAGCAATCCTTTGCAACAGCCTCGGAAGAAAAGTAGCCTTGTTGGGGATCAGCGAGTTTTAAAGATTTGGCAGCTCTTGTTTCTGCTAGTAACGCCAAGTGGACATTACCACAAAAGGCTTGTGCTCAGCCCAGAAGGGAGCAAGTCCGACGTTGTCATACGAGTCAATATCCTCGTCCGTCACTCGGCGAATGAAATTTATCCACTCCCCTTTGTCCCAATCTTCAGGCAAGTACGATCGACGTCGTTTGCATGACAAGTGAAATCCACCATAAGCCGCGAGCGGCGACTCACAGGCTGAACTCGCCACTTAGTCCAGCAAGATATGAGATCTAGTCCAGTGAGACCATGGAGTGTCAGCGCTCTCACTTTATCTAAAAGGGATTCGATAAAAGGCAACGAAGAAGGATCAGGTTTGGAAGACAGAGCATCGGTAGCCTCGAAGGGAAGAGGAGACCAAAGAGGGAGAGGAATTTCACCCTCAGGAGAAGTGTTTTTACAATAAAAGAATGTCCTTTGCCACTCCTTGATTTTCTTGGCAAGAGTTAGTTTTGGGAAGATACTACCCCGACGGCGTTGGAAGGAATGGCGCCGCATTGGAGAAAAGGACCATCTGTGGTTTCCCTTTGACTATTGCAATTGAAAAGAGCAAGCCAGAAATCTATTGAAGGCGGGATACCCAGATAATCTTCACAGAGGACGTGGAAGTTGCTCACTTGCAACATCGAATTAGGGCCAATGTCATGGAAGCGGAGACCTAACCGCTGCATCAAGGAGCGGAAGAAGAGAGAGCCGGGGGCTTGAACCCGCGCTCAACATGCTCCGCAAAAATCACTACTTCTCCTGGTAGAGGATTGGGGATTACCTCCTCACCGGCCGCCCGCCATTCGCATTGATCTCTTGGCGGAAGAAGGCCCGTGCAAATAGGGATTCCAGGAAATCTTCGTCGACCCACGAGCCTTCCCAGTTGCACTTGCGGCGAGACATTTTTCTCAGATCAATGGAGATATCCACCGAAGGATTGTGAGTACGAGAAGCGAGATTGGAGGCGGCGGAGAGGAGTAGCGGATGCGTAATGCAGGACTTGATGCAGAACGCTGGGGAAAACGATGGGCCAAGATAAATAACCCAGACGCGGAAGACGTTTAGATCTGAAAATCAACCGTCAAGGCAGGATAAGTCGCGTTCTTGAGCCGCCCAGAAGAGTTATAGGCCACAGATTGGAAATAGAAAATTGGAGTTCAGCTGGGATAATTCACGCGCGCGGCTCAGGGGTTTGTTAAGACGAAGGAGCCTTCACTCGAAATCCAAGCTAAACTTGGGGCTAATGTCGGGGGAATACTTTCTGGGTTAACCCGCGCCCAGTGCGACTTAACTTACTCGCACGGACGAAGGCCCACTTGGGAGCAAGCCCAATATTGAACCGTCATAAGGGGAAAGATCTAGAAGACATATCCCGGAGGACGTGAAGACCAAGTAGTCTCCGAGTAGGCCTCTGTTGATGTATTCCTTATGGGGGAAGTTTCCTTTTGTAACCTAGCGAGCCACTGTGTATATAAAGAGGACTCGCAGGACTTAGAGCGGGTCAAGCTATCAAGCCCCAAACCCTAGCTCATACGGCGAGTACCAGATCGGATCGCCTCCATTGTAACACCTCGATTATCATATCAATACCAATCTAGGGTAGGCAGGAAGTAGGTCTTTTACCTCACATTGAGGGGGCCGAACCTGGGTAAACCTGTGTTGATCTTTGTTCCTGCGATCCCAAGCTCGGAGATGCTTGACTCGCATAATCCCACACCTACTAAGTCATCTATGACACCTGACGTGACAAACCCACGACACCGCCGTCGTCAACCCTAGCTCGGGAGGGTTCAGAACCTCTTCCCGGCACCCTGCCGGAGAGGGGAATCGTCACCGGAGGCTTCTACATCGCCATGCCTGCCTCCGGAGTGATGCGTGAGTAGTTCATCCTTGGACTACGGGTCCATAGCAGTAGCTAGATGGTTGTCTCTCCACTTTGTGCCATCATGTTTAGATCTTGTGAGCTGCCCTACATGATCAAGATCATATTATTGTAATGCTACATGTTGTGTTTGCTGGGATCCGATGAATATTGAATATTATGTCAAGTTGATTATCAATCTATCTTATATGTTATTTAAGATCTTGCATGCTTTCCGTTACTCGTAGATGCTTTGGCCAAGTAGATGCTTGTAACTCCAAGAGAGAGTATTTATGCTAGATAGTGGGTTCATGTCTCCGTTTAACCTGGGACAGTGACAGAAAGTTCTAAGGTTGTGGATGTGCTGTTGCCACTAGGGATAACCTAACGATGCTATGTCCACGGCATATGTGTTTGTTTACATTACGCACTTTACTTAATGCAATTATCCGTTGCTTGCAACTTAATACCAACGGGGGACTCGGATGACAACCCGGCGGTGGATTATTAGTCATAGATGCTGTTGGATAACGATCTATGTATTATGTCGTAATGCCCAATTAAATATCATAGTAGTCAACATGTCATGTATATGCATTGTCATGCGCTCACTATTCGTCAATTGCCCAGCTGTAATTTGTTCACCCAACATGTTAGTTATCTTTTATGGAGAGACACCACTAGTGAACTGTGGACCCCGGTCCATTCTTTTACACTGATTAAACAACCACAAACTGCAAACTGTTCCTTTTTCATTCTCTGCAATTTAATACTCATTTTCCACACCATACGTTTAATCCTTTGTTTTCAGCAAGCCAGTGAGATTGACAACCTCACTGTTTCGTTGGGGCAAAGTAGTTTGATTGTGTTGTGTGCAGATTCCACGTCAACAGTCCAGACTCCCGCACAGCTATTTTTCTGGCGCCGTTGACAACCTTCTGAAGAGTTGCTGCTCCTACTGGTTCGATAACCTTGGTTTCTTTCTGAGGGAAAACTTGCTGCTGACTACATCATACCTTCCTCTTGGGGTCTCCCAACGAACGTGTGTTTCACGTCATCAAGCTATTTTTCTGGCGCCGTTGCCGGGGAGACAGCAGTCTTCTGCAAGGGGAGTTTCACGCTTCCAATCTCTTTACTTTGTTTTTGTCTTGCTTAGTTTATTTTATTTTATCTTGTTTGCTTTCAATTATCAAAAACACAAAAAAATTAGTTACTTGCATCTAGTTTACTTTCAAGTTATTTTCTGTACTGTTTTTATTTCTGCTAAAATGAGTACTCCTGAGAACACTAAGTTGTGTGATTTCACTAGCACGAACAACAATGATTTCATATGCACACCTATTGCTCCACCTGCTGCTTCAGCAGAATTTTATGAAATTAAACCTGCACTTTTAAATCTTGTTATGAAAGAGCAATTTTCTGGTGTTAGTACTGATGATGCTGCTGTTCACCTTAATAACTTTGTTGAACTTTGTGAAATGCAAAAGCTCAAGGAAGTAGATGGTGATATTATTAAACTGAAACTTTTTCCTTTCTCCTTGAGAGGACGTGCTAAAGAATGGTTGCTATCTTTGCCTAGAAATAGTATTGATTCATGGACTAAATGCAAAGATGCTTTTATTGGAAAATATTATCCTCCTGCTAAGATTATTTCTTTGAGAAGTAGCATAATGAATTTTAAGCAATTTGATAATGAACATGTTGCTCAAGCATGGGAGAGAATGAAATCATTGGTTAAAAATTGTCCCACTCATGGACTGACTACTTGGATGATCATCCAAACCTTCTATGCAGGATTAAATTTTTCTTCGAGGAATTTATTGGATTCGGCCGCTGGAGGTACCTTTATGTCCATCACTTTGGGTGCTGCAACAAAGCTTCTTGATGATATGATGATTAATTATTCTGAGTGGCACACCGAGAGAGCTCCAACAGGTAAGAAGGTAAATTCTGTTGAGGAAACCTCCTCCTTGAGTGCCAAAATTGATACTATTATGTCTATGCTTGCAAATGGTCAAACACATGTTGATCCAAATAATGTTCCTTTAGCTTCTTTGGTTGCTCAAGAAGAGCATGTTGATGTGAACTTCATTAAAAATAATAATTTCAACAACAATGCTTATAGGAATAATTTTGGTAATAGCAATTATAGGCCCTATCCTTCTAATAGTGGCAATGGTTATGGAAATTCCTATAGTAACTCCTACAATAATAATAAGAGTGTACCCTCTGATCTTGAAGTTATGCTTAAGGATTTTATTAGTACACAAACTGCTTTCAATAAAACTGTTGAGGAGAAATTTGGGAAAATTGATGTGCTTTCCTCTAAAGTTGATAGTCTTGCTCTTGATGTTGACTTATTGAAACTAAAGAACATGCCTCATGATGTTAAAGAGAGCAAAACTCTCAATGCTATACAAGTTAAAATTGATAACAATGTGAGGATGTTAGCTGAATTGCATGCTAGATGGGAAAGAGAGGATGAAATTGCTAGAAAGAATAATATTGCTAGAGTTTATACTATTACTACTTCTGAAAATGCTTCAAACTCAAGTGTTAACAAACCTCCTACCATTAATGGCAAGATAGTTGGTGTTGGTAATGTTTCCACTTCTATTGCAAAATGTCCTAAATTGCCTGATAACTCTGAAACTGTCCTTGATAAAGATGCTGAAATTTCTAGCAATAAGGAAGAGAATAATTCCATTACTTTTGATGATAATGACTTTGATTTTGATGGTTGCAATATTTCTGAAGTAATTAAGTTCTTGCAAAAGCTAGCTAGAAGTCCTAATGCTAGTGCTATAAACATGGCTTTTACTAAACATATTACTAATGCTCTCATACAAGTTAGGGAAGAGAAATTAAAACATGAAGCTTCTATCCCTAGGAAGTTAGAAGATGGTTGGGAGCCCATCATTAAATTGAAATTGAATGACTTTGATTGCAATGCTTTGTGTGACCTTGGTGCTAGTATTTCTGTTATGCCTAAAAGATTATATGATATGCTTGATTTAGCACCTTTGGAAAATTGTTACTTGGATGTTCACCTTGTTGATTCTACTATTAAAAAACCTTTGGGAAGAATTGATGATGTTCTTATCATGGTTAACAACAATTATGTCCCCGTTGATTTTATTGTCTTGGATATTGAGTGCAATCCATCATGCCCTATTGTGTGGGAAGACCTTTTCTTAGACTGTAGGTGCTATTATTGATATGAAAGAAGGGAATATAAAATATCAATTTCCTCTCAAGAAAGGTATGGAACACTTTCCTAGGAAGAAGATTAAGCCACCTTATGATTCTATTGTTCGAACAAATTACAATGTTGATGCTTCTTCACTTGGTAATACTTGATGCATGCTTTGTGCCTAGCTAAAAGGCGTTAAAGAAAAGCGCTTATGGGAGGCAACCCATTTTATTTTTCTGCAATTTTTCTTTTATTGAGTCAAGGAGTTTGTTTACTTCTGTAGCAACTCCTTTGTATCTTTATTTTCTCGCATTGTTGTGCCAAGAGTAGCCTCTAATGATAAGATGATGCTTAATTTTGATTGCTGCGCAGAAACAGATTTTTGCTGTTCACTGTACGAAATTCCTAAAATCACCAGATTGTTAAAAATCTGAAATTTTTGTGCGTAATCTTTATGAATGTCTGAAACTTTCATTAGTTCAGAGTTTCTCGATCTGAGCGTCGTAAGTGCCTCGAAAAAATTCGTCTTTGCGGACTGTTCTGTTTTAGACAGATTATGCCTTTTTATTTTTGCATTCTCTCTTTTACTAGTGTTGAGTGAAATTCTTTTTTGGGTGGAAGAGCTTCACATAACATCAGTGGCTGTAGCTAATGTTTAAAGTAACAAATCATATTGCGTCTTTACAGAACATGTGAATTTTTGATTATGCACTAACCCTCTAATGAGATCTACTTTGAGTTTGGTGTGACGGAAGTTTTCAAGGGTCAAGAGAGAAGGATGATATAATAGGATCAAGAAGAGTGAAGAGCTTAAGCTTGGGGAGGCTCCCATGGATCTCCCCAGCATATTTCAAGAAGACTCAAGCGTCTAAGCTTGGGGATGCCCAAGGCATCCCCTTCTTCATCGTCAAAATTATCAGGTCATCTCTAGTGAAACTATATTTTAATTCTTTCACATCATATGTGCTTTTCTTGGAGCGTCTGTGTGCTTTTATTTTCAGTATTGCATTTTTATTTTCAATAAAGCTTGACTGGACCCTAGCATTCTTGATTGGGAGAGAGACACGCTCCGCTTTTTCATGAGAATACTCCTATTCTTCACTTATATTTGTTGAGTATTCATATCTAGCGCTGTTCAGCTTTTAGCTCTTGTTTTCATGTATCTCTTGTCAGAGCTATTAGCTTTCTTTTGTAGAAAGTACTCTCTTGCTTCACTTATATTTGTTTGGAGAGTTGATGAAATAAATTGATTGGTGTTTGGTTGGTTCAGAAAATGTTGCATGTGGTAATTGGTATAAGGAAAAACTTGCTTAATCTTGTAGATCACTAAAATGGATAACTTGATGCTTGTCAATTGTTTTGAGTTAACAAGTAGATCATGATTAAATTGTGCATCACATGAGTTAAGCCTATTAGTGAAGAACTACCGTAAAGCTTGTTGAAAATTTGGTTTGCATCGGTGGTACCTCTAAGGTCTAGATATTTTCTAATAACAGGGTTTGGTTAACAAGGAAGACGGTATGAAGTCTTATAACGTTTGCAATATGTTTGTCATATAAAACTTGGTGTACGGGTTGATATTCTTGTTTGCTTACATAACCTTGCTAGCCTAAACTCTGTACTGAGAGGGAATGCTTCTCGTGCATCCAAATCCTTGAGCCAAAATCCATGCCATTTGTGTCCACCATAACTACCTATATGTGGTATTTCCTTGCCACTCCAAGTAAATTTTTCATGTGCTACCTTTAAATTATTCAAAATGTTATTATTCCCTTTTTGTGTCAATGTTTACTAGCTCATGAGGAATTAGTGTGGTTATTCTTTATTCTATTTGTCGAGTGGACTTTTACACCTGGACTAGTGGCATATACATCCGCTTATCCAATAACTTGCAAAAAGAGCTGGCAACGGGGTGCCCAGTCCCAATTAATTACAACTTTAACCAATTAATTCTCTTCACACTTTTGCCCTGATTCATCAGTAAGCAATGACAAACAGTGAAATACCTGAATGTGTGTAAACCAAAGAGAAAGAGGGATGATCTGCCTTGCTGGTAGAAATAACGTCCTTCATGGGAGCCGCTCTTAAAAGTCCGTTCGACAGGTAGAATACTGTTCTCACCCGCTACCATTCGTTGACAATTAACAAACACCTCTCAAAAATAGATACTCCTCCATGGTATGTGATTGATGGAAGGCACCCGAGGATTCGGTTAGCCATGGCTTGTGTTAGCAAGGTTGGGAGGAGTATCAAATATTTTATGCAATCTCTATATGCTTTCAAAAACCTAAAAGCTCTAGCACATGATTTAATCCCTGCTTCCCTCTGCGAAGGGCCTTTCTTTTACTTTTATGTTGAGTCAGTTTTCCTATTCTTTCTGTCTTCCACAAGCAAACACTAGTGTCAACTTTGTTACAACATGCGTTATATGCAATGTATTGGACTTGTTATACTACTTTGTGTTGACAATATCCATGAGATAAATATGTTGAAAGTTGAAGCAAATGCTGAAACTAAATTCTTCCTTTGTGTTGATTAAATACCTTTTGTTAGAAACTATTGCTTTATGAGTTAACACTTATGCAAAACTGTTTGATGCTTGTCTCGAAAGTACTATTCATGAAAACGTTTAGCTTGTGTGATTCATTGTTTACTCATTATCTATTTGGTAGCAAATTATAGACCATTGACTTGGATCACTTCATTCATTTACATGTGCCTTGCAATATTATATGATCAAGATTATGATAGTAGCATGTCACCTCAAAAATTATTTGTTTTTATCGTTTACCTACTCGAGGACGAGTAGGAACTAAGCTTGGGGATGCTGATACGTCTCAAACGTATCTATAATTTTTGATGTTCCATGCTTGTTTTATACCAATTGCTACATGTTTTGCATCTACTTTATATCACTTTTATACATTTTTTGGGACTAACCTATTAACAAGATGCCGAAGTGCCAGTTCCTGTTTTCTGCTGTTTTTGTATTCCAGAAAAGCTAGTCTGGAAATATTCTCGGAATTGGACGAAACTACACGGGGGTGCCTATTTTTCCAGAACACGCCTGACGGAGCGAAGGAGCAGCAGAGGAGGGCCACCAGGAGGCCACACGCACCAGGGCGCGGGCCCCCCTCTGCCGCGCCCTGGGTGGTGTGGGCCCCTCGGGGGTCCGCAGCCGCCGCCCTTTCGCCTACTTATTCCCCCCGACGCGAAAACCCTAAGTACCTGAGCAAATATCCACGAAAAGTTCCAGAGACGCCGCCGTCGTCAACCCTAGCTCGGGAGGGTTCAGAACCTCTTCCCGGCACCCTGCCGGAGAGGGGAATCGTCACCGGAGGCTTCTACATCGCCATGCCTGCCTCCGGAGTGATGCGTGAGTAGTTCATCCTTGGACTACGGGTCCATAGCAGTAGCTAGATGGTTGTCTCTCCACTTTGTGCCATCATGTTTAGATCTTGTGAGCTGCCCTACATGATCAAGATCATATTATTGTAATGCTACATGTTGTGTTTGCTGGGATCCGATGAATATTGAATATTATGTCAAGTTGATTATCAATCTATCTTATATGTTATTTAAGATCTTGCATGCTTTCCGTTACTCGTAGATGCTTTGGCCAAGTAGATGCTTGTAACTCCAAGAGAGAGTATTTATGCTAGATAGTGGGTTCATGTCTCCGTTTAACCTGGGACAGTGACAGAAAGTTCTAAGGTTGTGGATGTGCTGTTGCCACTAGGGATAACCTAACGATGCTATGTCCACGGCATATGTGTTTGTTTACATTACGCACTTTACTTAATGCAATTATCCGTTGCTTGCAACTTAATACCAACGGGGGACTCGGATGACAACCCGGCGGTGGATTATTAGTCATAGATGCTGTTGGATAACGATCTATGTATTATGTCGTAATGCCCAATTAAATATCATAGTAGTCAACATGTCATGTATATGCATTGTCATGCGCTCACTATTCGTCAATTGCCCAGCTGTAATTTGTTCACCCAACATGTTAGTTATCTTTTATGGAGAGACACCACTAGTGAACTGTGGACCCCGGTCCATTCTTTTACACTGATTAAACAACCACAAACTGCAAACTGTTCCTTTTTCATTCTCTGCAATTTAATACTCATTTTCCACACCATACGTTTAATCCTTTGTTTTCAGCAAGCCAGTGAGATTGACAACCTCACTGTTTCGTTGGGGCAAAGTAGTTTGATTGTGTTGTGTGCAGATTCCACGTCAACAGTCCAGACTCCCGCACAGCTATTTTTCTGGCGCCGTTGACAACCTTCTGAAGAGTTGCTGCTCCTACTGGTTCGATAACCTTGGTTTCTTTCTGAGGGAAAACTTGCTGCTGACTACATCATACCTTCCTCTTGGGGTCTCCCAACGAACGTGTGTTTCACGTCATCAGGTACTAAGCTGCTCTACTCCACAGCTTATCACCCCCAGACCGACGGTCAGACGGAACGCGTCAACCAATGCTTGGAGATGTACCTGCGCAGCGCCATTCATGATTCGCCTAGACAGTGGCGTCGTTGGCTGTCAACAGCCGAGTTTTGGTACAATTTACCCATCACTCATCTCTGGGATGCTCACCTTTCAAAGCTCTCTATGGTAGGGAACCAAACCTAGGAGGTCTTTTGCAAGGAACAGATTCAACTGCAACTTCTGAGGAGATAGATTGGTTATCCCACACAGAAGCTCTACGTGCTCATTTAACTCGAGCTCAAGCAAGAATCAAGAAAAAGGCAGATAAGAACAGAACTGAAAGATCATTTCAGTTAGGAGAGCAAGTGTTGTTGAAATTGCAACCTTATGCTCAATGTTCAGTAGCTAATCGTCCATGTGCTAAGCT
The DNA here is from genome assembly GCA_947311845.1 of Poa pratensis. Classification (NCBI taxonomy): domain Eukaryota; kingdom Viridiplantae; phylum Streptophyta; class Magnoliopsida; order Poales; family Poaceae; genus Poa; species Poa pratensis. The sequence goes on from CAMZMU010000085.1 coordinate 139,739,132, forward strand.
GGCTTACAAATTCTTTGGCCCTTTCAAGGTGGAAGAGAAATTGGTGTTTTGGCGTACAAGCTACAGTTACCTGATGACAGTCGCATCCATCCAGTATTTCACGTGTCTCAACTTAAACCTTTCAATCCAAACTACACTCCAGTGTTTGCAGACCTACCCAAGCCTCGGGATCTGTCAGCTGCTGGAGCCACACCGGTTGCTATATTGGACAGAAGAATGGTGAAGCAAGGAAATGAGTCAATAGTCCAGCTGCAGGTGCAATGGGATTCTTTGCCAGCAACAACAACAACCTGGGAAGACTATGAGGTGATGTGTCGCCGATATCCACACGCTGTGATCTGGGAAGGAGCTCATTCTCATGGAGGGGGTAATGTCACACCTGATACTGCTAATACATCGTCCACCGTATCAGTGTGACATGTTAGGCTTAGGTGTGTGTGAGCCATGGGCCGTGTGAGTTGGGCTGTACCATGTGGGCTATGCCGTGGAGAACAGGCAGGTGCTGTTATAAGCCTGACCTTGTCATCTGCACTGGTTATCGAATGAATAGAACCTGGAAAACGTATCTCACCTTCTCTCTGTTCCTCACCTACCCTGCTTGCTCCTCTCATCCAATCTCAATTCCCTTCTGTTGATCTCATCGCATGATCGGGTCGTGACAGAGAGCTCCCGCGACCACGGCCGCGTCCAGGGACGACGCCGCGCCGCCTCGCTGATCTCCCAACTCTAGCCTCCTCTGCGTCCGCCCTGGCCAGATTCGGAGTCCTCTCGGCGCCCTCTTTCCACCCATCTCGAAGTCCGGGGCCGCCGTCACAGGGGTCGTGCAGAGCTCGACATGTGACGGGCTCGGGATCCACCGTGCTCGCGCCGGCCGTTGATACGTCCAAAACGTATCTATATTTTTTGATGGTTTTATGCTACTTTTATGCTTTTGACAATTGTTTTTATATTAAGTTTATGATTTATTTAGACTATAACCTATTAATAGTTGCAAAAGTGCACAATGTTCTTATTTTACTTTTGATGTGTAGGAATTATCAAAAATACAAGAGTAAACCTCGTTGGAGTCGAACTGAGACTTTCCTGAAATCTGTCTGAAAACTCTTTTTGAAGATTGTCACGTATCGGACAGAAGACGACGTCAAACGGAAAAAGTCTAGTCGCGAAAGTTGCAGGGAATGTTCTCCTCATGGATCTGGACATAAAATTCGGCCCAATCCGAGTCCGGACGGCCGAGATAAACCCAATTTATCGAAACCCTAGATGGGATGACGGAAATCCGAGAGTCTATATAAAGGGAGGAAACCTAGCTCGTGGAGAACACCCCATACCCACGAATTTCCAGGCACCAAAGCCACGTTTTTGCCTCCCCATGGATCCCATCTCCATGGGGGAGGGCTCCCAAGAAGCCATGGAGGAAGGGGGCTAAGGGGCGGCGCATCCCCTTGATGCCGGCAGCACGGGAGGAGTTCCCCGCGCCACCGCCGGCGCCGGCGCCGCCCTACGCACCTCGTTGTCCCCTTCACCGTCTTCACCGCCATCTCCATCGCCAATTCCTCCTTGTATACAATGGTTCATCCTCCCACACACCTCTGTACCATCCTATGTAAACATGGTGTTTGATGCTATAAGTTATTATCCTATGATCTATGTCATGTTTGCGTAGTTTATTTGTTCTTAGATTGAGTGGTTGAATATCTTTGGTTTATTAGAGTTGTATGTTGATATGGTACTGTCCTTTGGTGTCCATTATATTTTTACGCGCATGGATCAACATCTTGGGGTTAGTAGTATGTGCAAAGGAAGGGGGTAGACCTGCCGGAGCGACAGAAACCTGAGGGCTCGAACCGGAATGTTGCACGTATGGGAGTAAGAGGACCATGAACTTAAGGCTATGGTTGGGGAAACCTTAATGCATTGTTAGTATTTGCGGATGCTTGTTAACAATCCAATCATATAGTACTTGTAATCCCAAATAGTGGAGTGCATGTATATTTTGCCTCTCCCACATAGAAAACTGTATCGAAGACAATGAACCAAGTATCTTCACTAATTAATCTTAGACAAAGCCATCATAATTACCACCACTTTTCCACACTCATGGTACTGTTAGTTTATGATTACTTAGTGTACTTTATTGCTGCAGCACTAGCATTTACTTTCTTGTATTTATTATCTCGCAAAGCTATCTCTCATACCCGTATTGTTACTATAGTATTATTTCCAAGATAAACTAAACGTTTAGTGTGCGTAGATTTGTATCAGTGGTTCATAGAACTTGAGAGAATACTTATCCTACCTTTAGCTCCTCGTTGGGTTCGGCACTCTTACTTATCGAAAAGGCTACACGCGATCCCCTATACTTGTGGGTTATCAAGACCTTTTCTGGCGCCGTTGCCGGGGAGCCATAGCGTAGGTGAATATTCTTGTGTGCACTTGTTTGTTTTATCTCTAATTAATTTTTATTTTTAGTTTTAAATTGTTTTCTATCTTAGTATGGATAGGTAATGCGAATTATTAAAAAAAATAGTTGTACTTGTTATCTAAAAACGATTTCAAAAAGAGAGTGATTGGAAAGATGAGCAATGGTTAAGTGGGGTCGACCTTGAACAATTGTGTTCATGCCTATGAAACCAAAGCAAATCTTTCCATGGAAGCTTCTCATCCAAAAACATGTAAATATTATGTATATACCTCTGTACATAAAAATAAAATGCTAATTATAGTCTCTGGTTAATTGAAAGTTGATAGTTTTACTTCGCTGTCCAGAAACAGATTTTCTGTGCTCCACCGTATAAGATATTTAAAATCACCAGAACGTGATCTTGATCTGAAATTTCTTGAGCGCACATCCCTTCTTATTATCTTTCTTTCATTAGACTAACTTTTTGTGATTTGAGTTAGGTAGCTATCTCGAAAAATTCGATCTTCACCGATTGTTCAATTTAGACAGATTCATGTGCTTCACTGTAAAAAATCGTGATAAATCTCAGAATAGTATTTTGACCTGAAAATTTTTGTGCGTAAAACTGAGATTATGATATGCCTTTCATTAGTTAAAAGTTTTTCGATTTGAGCTACTTAACTATCTCGTTGAATGCCATCTTTACGGACTGTTCAGTTTTGACAGATTTCTTTGTTTATTCAATATTGTACTTGGTGTTATTAGTTTCATTAGTTTTTCGACGGACAACGGAAATCATGAACACCTTAGTATATACAGTGGCTAATGTTGAGTAAATATTATAAAACTTTCAATGCTTGAACATGAGTGGATTTTATTTAATTAGTACTAACCCTACTAATGAGTTTTGTGAAGTTTTATGTGGATGTAGCCTATAAGATCTAATAAATATGGTAATATGAGTTGAATAAGAAGACGCAAGAGCTCAAGCTTGGGGGTGTGTAGGTACATCCCAAGAACATATTCAAGAAGATACAATCATCTAAGCTTGGGATGCCCGAGTCATCCCCCTATTCATCAACTAACATGAGGTTGTCTCGTTCATACTCTATATTACCCGTCCACATGATATGTATTGTCTTAACTTGTATTATAATTGCTTTTATATGTCTTGGTTTTACCTTCTTTAGTTTTATTAGGCTCCTTATTTGGTTTCTATTGCTTCTTTACTTTCACTTATAAATTCAAAACAACAAAAATATTTTCTTTTGTTTTGTTTCTTTGTTTGGTTCTTTATTTTATTTTATTTGGTTTTTACTTTTGATTTTTATTTAGAGTTTTCCTTGCTGTAGCTAGCATGTTTAGGTCTTGCTTAGCCTCTGGTCTTTTAGTTTATCAAAAATAATGTACCAATTTTACCCTTTTAGCTTAGTTGATGCATATGTAAAAAGTGATTTTCTGTTTTCGGTATCTACTGCTCATTGCGCGATGTTTCATATTTTACTGGAAGCTCTAAAAATCACGAAACAATTATGATGTTGTATCACCGAATCCTCTGCATGCACAAAAATTGGCAAAAATTTCTGACATGGTTAAGTGCACCTAAAAATTATGTTTTCCAGCTGCCATTTTTCTGAACAGATTCTGACTTCTGTTGCAAGAGTGGCCTCTTTGCATTTAGAAGTTGGCCACTTAAGCAACCTTTCTGTAACTTAAAAACAAAATTTGATTTGGTTTAATAGCAGCACTTTGGGAATATTATCTATTGCACTAATGTCTAACCGCAGAAAAGAATGGGAAAGTTTTGTGTTGAAGTTTTTTCACAGAGAATGAAGGAACACCAAACAGAGAAATATTGAAGAATGGCCAAAGTCATAAGCTTGGGGATGTCTCCGCATCCCTCTTCACCAATAACCCCTCGGTTTGCAAACCTTTAAACTTTGTTTTTCGAGCAACATAGAAACTTGAATAAACTTGGAGCGTCTGTATCTTATTATTTATTTGTCTTAGCATCAAACACCGGTTACATTAATAAGTTGATCGTCACATCTTTTATTTATCGCCTGAGTGGAGAGGTGGTTCGAAGTTTATTTGTTTAATGGATTATTTGTTGAAACTTAAAAATGGTGTGTGAATGATATTGTTTGGTAGTTTATGTTTTCCTATGGTTAGTTTCAACTAGCTAATAGTGTATATTATGTTATTTTGATGTTAACATGCATTGTCCTGTTCATAAGATGGTATGACATTGTGGTATCCTCCTCTGAATGATTTACTTGAATTGACTTGGCACATGCTCACACATGTTTATGACTGAAAATAAAAGTCAATTAAAGCCTTGATGATTTATTTTGCCTCAGAGTTCTAGTATCACTTTTATGCCTCTGTTAATTTTATTCTGTCGCAAGTATGATTATGGCAGTTATTGCTCTCTTGGTTGTCGCTTCCCAGTCTATTGCTAGCCTTCACCTGTACTGAGGGGAATGCTGCTCGTGCATCCAAAATCCTTAAAACCAAGTTATTCCAAAGAGTCCACCATAAATTCCTATGCATGGTATTTAAACCATTCTAAGTAAATTTTCATGTGCTACCTTTAAAACCTTCAAAATTTCTCATTCTGTGACACTGTTTTCAGCTCATGAGGACGTAGTAGTTGGGTTTGTTATCTTCCATGCTAAATTAAGTTTCCGACTTGCATGCTTCATCTGCTCGTCACTAATTTTGCAAAGAGCTGGTTAGACCATTATAACATCTAAAAAGTAAAATAAATAGACACTCCTCCATGGTATGAGATTGTTGGCAGGCACCCGAGGATTCGGTTAGCCATGGTTTGTGTGAGCAAAGGTTGGGAGAAGTGTCATACTATATAAAAGTGCATGCTATAAATGCTTAATTTTAATATCTCGGAACCGCTCTCAAAACTTGTTTTAGTATGGAAGATAACAAGAACTCTATTGCTATTCGTTGACAGGAACAACCACCTCTCAAAACAATTTACTTCTGTTTAAAAAAAATAAAAAGCTCTAGCACATGTTAATCCCTGCTTCCCTCTGCGAAGGGCCAATCTTTTATTTTAACGTTGAGTCACCATCCTTTCTTTGAGCACTTCTTCGAGAGCATAACGGTCATTCTTAGTGTAATGTGCTTGTCCCAGAATACTGTTAGCTCAGGTGTAATTTGATGCTTTTATCTTTGATATCTTTATATCTAGTCTTCACTTAAACTTCAGAGGTGCTCTAGCATTTATGTTTTGCTCCACAATAAAGGGCAAGCGAGATACCACTCTACCATGCTTTATTATGATCATAACAATCTTGTTAATGTTTATAAATTTCATACTATGAACTCTTAGTTCGTTGATATCTTTTCATTAGGTAACATGATTGCTAAGTTTTATTATTTATACATCATTTGTCATGCAATTGTTAAAGACCTGATCATAGTATTCAGCATAAAAATTATTTTGTTATCGTTTTACCTACTCGAGGACGAGTAGGAACTAAGCTTGGGGATGTTGATACGTCCAAAACGTATCTATAATTTTTGATGGTTTTATGCTACTTTTATGCTTTTGACAATTGTTTTTATATTAAGTTTATGATTTATTTAGACTATAACCTATTAATAGTTGCAAAAGTGCACAATGTTCTTATTTTACTCTTTGATGTGTAGGAATTATCAAAAATACAAGAGGAAACCTCGTTGGAGTCGAATTGGGACTTTCCTGAAATCTGTTTGAAAACTCTTTTTGAAGATTGTCACGTACCGGACAGAAGACGACGTAAAACGGAAAAAGTCTAGTCGCGAAAGTTGCAGGGAATGTTCTCCTCATGGATCTGGACATAAAATTCGGCCCAATCCGAGTCCGGACGGCCGAGATAAGCCCAATTTATAGAAACCCTAGATGGGATGACGGAAATCCGAGAGTCTATATAAAGGGAGGAAACCTAGCTCGTGGAGAACACCCCATACCCACGAATTTCCAGGCACCAAAGCCACGTTTTTGCCTCCCCCATGGATCCCATCTCCATGGGGGAGGGCTCCCAAGAAGCCATGGAGGAAGGGGGCTAAGGGGCGGCGCATCCCCTTGATGCGGCAGCACGGGAGGAGTTCCCCGCGCCACCGGCCGGCGCCGCTCCTCGCTGTCCCCTTCACCTCCATCTCCATCGCCAATTCCTCCTTGTATACAGTGGTTCATCCTCCCACACACCTCTGTACCATCCTATGTAAACATGGTGTTTGATGCTATAAGTTATTATCCTATGATCTATGTCATGTTTGCGTAGTTTATTTGTTTTAGATTGAGTGGTTGAATGTCTTTGGTTCATTAGAGTTGTATGTCGATATGGTACTGTCCTTTGGTGTCTATTATATTTGTGCGCGCATGGATCAACATCTTGGGGTTAGTAGTATGTGCAAAGGAAGGGGGTAGACCTGCCGGAGCGACAGAAACCTGAGGGCTCGAACCGGAATGTTGCACGTATGGGAGTAAGAGGACATGAACTTAAGCTATGGTTGGGTAAACCTTAATGCATTGTTAGTATTTGCGGATGCTTGTTAACAATCCAATCATAGTACTTGTAATCCCAAATAGTGGAGTGCATGTATATTTAGCCTCTCCCACATAGAAAACTGCATCGAAGACAATGAACCAAGTATCTTCACTAATTAATCTTGGACAAAGCCATCACAATTACCACCACTTTTCCACACTCATGGTACTGTTAGTTTATGGTTACTTAGTGTACTTTATTGCTGCAGCAGTAACATTTACTTTCTTGTATTTATTATCTCGCAAAGCTATCTCTCATACCCGTATTGTTACTTTAGTATTATTTCCAAGATAAACTAAACGTTTAGTGTGCGTAGAGTTGTATCAGTGGTTGATAGAACTTGAGAGAATACTTATACTACCTTTAGCTCCTCGTTGGGTTCGACACTCTTACTTATCGAAAAGGCTACACGCGATCCCCTATACTTGTGGGTTATCAGCCGCCGCGTGCCGCCTCTCTCCTCCGTACGTGTACTCCGTCCGCGCCCCTGTCGCCGGTCCGCCTCCTCCACCCGCTGGTCGCGTCAAGTTCTCTGTCTGCTCAGCTCGTCCACGTACGACGCTCCGTCACCGCGTCAAGTGAGTCTATGGTTCCGTCGTCCACGCCAGCGCCGCCCCGGCCAGACGGCATGCCGCTGCCGCCTCCGGGAGCACCGTTCGCCGGGCTGCCCGCTGGTGAAACTCTCGAGGCGGCGGCCACGTCTTTCCGCTTCGGATTCCAGCCGTTGAGCTTGTCGCGGCCACCCTGGCTCGCCGCAGGTCCGAACCTGCCGTTGGTGGGCTGATGCGTCAAGTGCGCCACTTCCGCAAGGTCGCGTTTGAAGATCCTCCAGCTGCTGCTCACCTTCCGAACTGCAAGGCGGCAGAAGCTGCATCGACGGTAACCTTGCTCCTGCTGGCGGCTGCTGCGTCGACGACCACCTTGCTTCAGACCGTAAAAGCTACGCCGATGTTGATCAAGCGCTCCAGGGCTGCGGCCGCCATGGCCCCGTCGTCCACCGCCTCGGCTCCCCTATCGGATGGGGGGCTTGGGTCCGACCTTGCCCTGGTTGTAGAGGGCCTCGGGTCCTTGTCACTGTCGCCGGCTGCCTCGGGCGGCCCGGTTGCGGAGGTGCCACTTCCTGCTGATGCTTCTTCTTTGGGCTCCGTCGAGGACGATGAAGTGCTGGATGTTTCTAGCTCGGTTCACGACGGCGTTGATGTGCGCCATGTTGAGGGGTGCCTGTTGAGCCCTGCGGCGGCCTCTCTGCTGCTGCTGGTGCCGCTCTAGATGATGATGATGGTTGGGTGCATGTGGGTCGGGACGGCCGTCCTGGTAGCGCCCCATCGTTTTCGCTTCGGTAAGAAGGTCTCGATCGTGGTCTCGCCTTGAAGCGTTGGGCTCGAGGGAGGTGTTTTCGGTGCCTCGAGCGTGGCCACCAGGTCCGCACGTGTCGAGGGCCCTTCAGGTGCCTCCGATGTCGTCGTCCTGGTCACCGGGAGCGTTTCTGCCATGCGCGCTCTCCTGCTGCAGCTCCTTGTCAGCGAAGCCATTCTCCCTGGGCTCAGCCTCATCGTCCCTCGTCGCTTCAGAATTGGGCTAAGGTTGTGGGCCACTCGTCGTTGCGTGCTGCGGTGCAGCCGTGTTGCAAGGATTCCAACGCCAACACCCTTCCAGTCTCTACTGTGGAGTCCCAGTTTGCCCTGCTACGCGTGGAGGTCCTTCAGAAGATTGAGCTGCTTCGCTCTGAGGTCCACGACGCTCTTGCCAAGCTTCAGGTTGCGTCGGTTGTGCCTCTGCCACATGAGGTACAGATTGGTTCTGTTGATGAGGGGTCCGAATGCTGCTTTGGAGAATTTTCTCCCCATGCCCTGCATGCGTCGTCGTCTGTCCTTAGGAGGGTTATCGCCACCAAGGTTGTGGCTCCAGTTGTGGAGATCTTGCCTGAGCTGCATGATCATTGTGGGGAATCATCTGTGGTGATTCCAGTTGAGCTGGGCCTTTTGGAGCCTTTGGCGGTGGACTTTGCGCCATCCCCACGTCCGTCTGAGTCCTGCCAACTGCCCTCCTCTGTCGATAGTGGAGGTCTTGTTGGTTCTGTCACTTTCTCATGCTTGAGTGACCAGTTTGTTGATGAGATAGTTATGTTGGTGCCTAATTTTGAGGCCCTGTTTGGCAAAGAGGTTTGCGACTTGCTTGTCGATTTGGAGGCGGCTTACCCTGGATATGGCAAGGACATTGCTTCCGTCTTGGCGGGACAGCTTCAGACGGTGTATTCATGAAGGTGGAGAAGTCTCTCAGAAGGAGGGCAAGGAAGAATCTTGGCTTCGCATGGAAATCTTCCGTCTTTTCTTGATTGTTGAGCCCATTTGAGATTGTCGCGTTGTCATTCATGGTGTGATAGGTTGGGCGAGTAGCTGTTTGGTTGTGTGGGCTCCTCCCTGTGATGTTGGTTGTCGGTGTTCGTTGTATGGTTTTCGCCCGGTTTCTTCCGTAAATAAACCTGGCACCTTCTTCTTAATTAATACATAAGGCAAAGCTTTTGCCTTCGTTTCAAAAAAAACTGTATTACCATCGGAAAGTGTTTTTTCTCCCGATATACATGCTCTCTTCACTTATAAAAATTCGAAAATTGTAATTGTGAGTTACAAAAAATTAGCCAATGGTGAACGATGGCCCCATCATCCCCTTGTCCGCGCAAAATGTATCCTAAAGTGTTTTGAATGAAATTGTTTAGGTGGGCAGATAAATGGCCCCCGTTCGTAGGGGGTGGGCAGATAACTGCCGTAGGCCAGAGTATCTGATGTCCCACACCACAAAATCCAGCTCCATCTTTCTAACTGAGTACACGCAGACTCTTCTCTTTTTGTTCTACGGCGCCAAAAACAGGGGCAAAACACGTCCAGCTCCGGCCGCCGGCGCCCAACGGTCATCTTTCCTTTAGCCTCCTAAGATGGAAGGTGTGCACGCATGGGTGGGTGGCAGAGGTGGAGCCAGTGATGGCGGGGAAGGCGACGGAGGAACTCCAGAGGCATGGGCGGGTCGGATGTGGAGATGTCGGCGCGGCGCGGGGACGGAGAACCGTCATGTGGGAGGCACCACGATCTGCTCGAGGCGTCCCGGCCGGCTTCCCTTTGACGGCACATCGCGTCAGATTTGGGAGCGGCAGCGCGCGAGCGTGGCTGGGCGTGCAGCTATCCTGCAGCACTTGGGCGTCGGGCGGCGGCCGCGGACTTGGTGGTGGCGTCGAGCTGAGCTAGGAGGTGGCTCCGCACGAGACGGACCTAGGTCCCGGCGCCTAGCTCTGTTTGGTGGTCGTGGATTGTCGGGCGCGGGGCTGACGGTGTCTGCGTGCGGGTCCGTGATGGTGGGCCGGTCGGTCCACGAGTGGGCGAGCGGGCGGTTAGTGTTTCCCCGCTGGGTGAAAACCTTGCCCTGGTCGTCGACCAGGATAGGCGACGGTGACGCCCTCGGGCGCCACTTCCTTCTTGAAGGCGTCATCATGGCAGTGCTCCCACTCCTCCGCACGGAAACTTCGGGGAAACCCAGATCCTCCGTGGATCGGGCGAGGGCAGCGCTTTGGCGTCGTATTCCCCTTGGGGCCTCGTTTTGGATATTTCGCCGGCCAGAGGGACCCGTGCATGTTTGGTGGTCCGCGGCGACAATCTTCTCGTCTTCGGCTAGGGGGTGCGCAGCCCTGGGGCCGGCGTGGGTGTCGGAGCGGCGACTCCGATCTCGCCTCCGCGGTGTCGCGTTGAGGTGCGTGGGTGCCAGCCTTTCCTGCTTGGGCGGTTTCGTCGTCGACCTGTGTGGAGCGTGGCCCGAGGCCAGCGTGGATGTCGGAGCGGCGGCTCCGGGTTTTTCCTCCGTTGTTGCGTTGAGGGCCTCCGCTGCTGCGTTGAGGGTGTCGGCCTTGGCCGCTTAGGCGGTTAGGCTGTCGACTTGTGTGGTTCGTGGGCTCGGGGCCGCCGTGGTGTGTTGTGTTGTTGTATCCGGTTTTCGGCCAGTTTTCCTTACAAACTGGCGAATTCACTTCTTCTATATCAATGAAAAGGCAAGCCTCTTGCCCGGTTTAAAAAAATCGGGGAAGATAGATACTGCGGGCTATGCGTTCTGCAGGACGCCTGGTGGACTACGTGGGATGACTGCTTTGGCTCGCTAGAAACAGCGTGGTCAGCCCAGAGGCGTTTTGTGGGATACTATTGCGGGGAGACGCAACGGGATGTCCCGCGCCGCTTGCAACCTGACTGGCGACCACCAACATGGTGAAGAGGAACGCAATGATGATGGCGAGCGGCGCAAAGATGGTTAGGAGGAATTTGGCGAAGTCCTTCTTCTGGTGCTCGACATACTTTAGGTAGACACCGAGGTAGAGCATCTGCGATAGGACTGCTACGCTATTCAGGGTCGGTCTAGAGGGCGGGCCAGAGGGGCGACCGCCTTGGGCCCAGAGTGGGGTAGGGGCCCCAACCAAATTAATACATGTATACACTTTGCTACATCCAAGGAAAAATAAAGTAAAGACAGAAATCAGAGCCCACGACCGGAGAGAGCTCATTGCTCAGATCAAGGAACGTCGTCGTTGGGCCTTCGGGTGGTACACCATCACGAGGATGACCATTTCAATGCCCGCAACACTGTTGTCTAACCAAAATACAATGCAACACCAAATAATGTAGCACACCAACATGTTGTTGTGTGCTCGGTGTTTCAGCGACAAAATGATTGGCACATGTGGCTGCCGCCATGGGTGAAACTAGTTCACACCTGGCGGTGGCATCGACAAGGTCATCTCATGGGTTTAAAGCAGGTCTATAGGTCGGCAAACATGAAAATCACCCAAAGACTAAAGAGTACAATGACCCACATAATATTCTCAAAATCATTTTATATTTATCTATTACGGAAAAGACTTGCTAGTCATAGTGGTACCTACAAACCCTTGGTTTGACCGACTTGTATACGCAACGGAAAAGAGAATATGCAAGGGGGCAGGGGTAGTCAACATTAGAACATTATTCAATTTTTTTAATTTTTTTGAAGTCATATCCCTGCCGTTATTACTATTTTTAAAAGTCAATGAAAAATCAATTAAAAGTCAACCCTAAAAATGACGACTAAAAATATTTTTATAATTTATTAAACCAGTTTTGTACACCTAAATCCATCCTCTACTAGGAAAACAAGGTAAAACGGGTATATATATAATCCCATGGTATGTACCTGCCACCATGACTAGCAAATCGTCTCTCTTATCTATTATGTCCGAGAAAGTATTAATCTGTATCAAAAGTTTATTTGTTCCATAAAAGAAAGTCTCCATAACAAAACATGTATGTCGTAGAAAAAAAAAGCACATGGTCTTACTGTAAAAAACAAAACCTGGTCGGAATTGGCAAGTTTAATTATACCGTTAGTCTCTTTCCAGTGGGATCCTTACATATTGTAGTGAAACTGTAATAATTAAGTATTATGTTTTCACATTATGCATAAGTTTCTATCTAAGAAACATATATTAGAGAAGTTGCGCACACTAGATAATAGCAAGCATATTTGATGAGCCTAACAGATCAAATCGGATGAATGCGATTGTTGTAGAATCCATAAAAAACATTGATCGTTGGTGGTTTGTTGAAGTGTTTATATTTCAATATCAAGTACATTAAACACAATTGTTGTCGGATTATTATTGAACACAATGCAACTTTTATGACGGAGTCAAGCTAACTGTCCAATGTATATTCTGGATCTGTAAATTTGCTTCCGTGTTAATACTGTACAAAACACAATTAAGATATTTGTTAGAGTATACTAAATATATATGTCTCCCAAAATATTAAACATATGTAAGTATTTCTCATATATAAAAATTGAGGAGACGGACAATTATTTGATTTTTTAGCATTATGTTAATACATCAAACTAATGTAGTTTTGGTTACAAAATTATTTAGTTAAGCACAATGTAAATTATAATTGATGTTCAGTACAAGACAAGAAGTATACACATAAGATGTATATTTATTTAAGTGTGCTACCTACATATTGAGAAGATATATGGTAAAATGTAATATATAATAAAACTATGTTATATGTAAATATAAGAGTTTGATATAATTATGCTGGATTAAATCGCCCCGGGTCTAAAATTATATACTGATTTAAATCGCATGGGTCCAAAATTATTTTGGACCAGCCCTGACGATGTTAACGACGAGGGTGAAGACGTCGCGATGCTTCTCCGGAATTGCGTAGAAGAGCCTAAACATGGCGCCGTAGAACACGCCGATCATGATGTAGATGTACGGTCACCGACACCCTTGTCTTTGTACATATGTCGAACATGGGTATATCTGTCGTAGCAGCAACCGATGGATTAATTATTGCACAGATACGTGCCTACTACTAGATTAGCTAGATGCCCAATCTAGTACAGTGTGTTAGCGCGCATCCAGGCGATCCGATTGAAAACAAAATAAGAACCATAACAGAGTTGTGTATTTGAGATCGATGGCAAAACTCAAGTAGCGCTGCAGAACCAAAAACAGAGCACAGTCTCGATCTAATACGCCAGATGTGGCGACGCTACACACCACCGGCGCAGGGCTGACCTAGAGAGCGGGACGGAGGGGCGACCGCCCTGGGCCCAGAGTCGGTAGGGGGCCCAACCAAATTAATACATATATACTTTTTGATACATAATTACGTTGTAGTGAATCTATGATAATAAAGATTTCTGTTTTAGTATTATGCATAACTTTCTAGTTGAGAAACTTGCATGAAAAGTTTTGCACACTAGTTAATAGCAAGCACATTTTGATGAGCCTAAGATATCAAATCGTAACTTTAACTTTTTCTAAAGTTGTAGAATCTATAAAAAAAAATGGTCGTTGGTGGTTTGTTTAAGTGTTTAAATTTCATTATCAAGTACATAAATCGAAAAAGACATTTACAAGGACATATGGCGCCAGGGTGAAATCTGGGCCGTCCGTTTCGGCCATCCGACGGCCCAGATTCGCCGTTGACCGCGGACAAAAATGGACTGGTCCACGGCGAATCTGGGCCGTCGGATGGCCGAAACGGACGGCCCAAATTTCACCCTGGCGCCATATGTCCTTGTAATTCTACATAAATGCACTTGTTGTCGGATCACTATTGTATACAATGCAACTTCTAAGACAATGTCAATCTAACTATTCAATGTATACTCTAGAAATTTCTGCAAATTTGTTTCCGCATTGATATTGTACAAAATGCAATTAATATATTTGTTACTCCCAAATATATATGTCTCCCAAAATATTAAGCATAATTAGGTCTTAATTCAACTATAAAAAATGAGGACGTAGATAATTATTTCAATTTTTGCCTTATGTCTACAAATTAAACTAATGTATTTTTTGGTTACAAAATAATTTAGATTCAACAAAATGTAAATGTATAATTCATGTGCAGTACAATACAAGAAGGATACACACAAATTTATATTTAGTTAAGTGTGATAACTACATATTGAGAAGATATATGCTATACGAATGTAATATATAATAAAACTATGTTATATGGAAATTTGTGAGTTTGATATAATTATATTGGTTTAAATCGCCCCGGGTCCAAAATAATTTTGGATCCGGGGCGAGAATGAGTTGCCGAGGATGCGCAGGATGGTCACGGCTGCGGCCGAAACGTGCGCCACACGGTGCACGCCTCTGAAGAATGTAATCACTGGCGCCGACGCGTTGAGCAGACCGGCGGCCACTGACCCCGCGTCTCCGAAGGACGCCATTGCTAGGGCAGCGCCTGGAGAGGAGGAGGACCGTGCTCTGGTTCTGAAGGAATGAGAGGGCGGCGGCGTGGTCGGGGTGGAGCGGAGGTTTTAGCTAGGGCCGCTGCAGGTAAGGATTCTCTCATGATTTCTCCTAGTCAAAAGCCACATTTCTGTTTTTGTACCGGGCCTACACGCAGCGGCGAAGCGTACTGAGCTCAAAGTTCATTAGTACCGGACAAGTGAAATGGGTTAGCTACGGACGTGGGTTGTACGTACGATGCGCGCGCACACACAAATCGTCTCACAACGGTAGGAAATTAGCATACACATTAATTTTCACCACTTCTTTTAAACAAGCTTAAAAACGGTTACCCGCCTGATTAGGATTAATTAATGAATACTTGCTCTAGGATCGATTAATATCCCATGCCTTGTTTTGCTCTTGCTTTCTTGTCAACCGGGGTTTGATACCAACTAATTTTTACCAAGGCATGCATGAGTGTACATTTTTGTACAAAGGGAGATCATTGGTTGGCCAATACCTATTTTTTACGCCACATCCGCTAACCTAGGCGACCAGGCGGCAAATAGGATCCGGCACCGCGGCTCCGTCCCCTAACCACCGCAAGGAGTCTCCACCGGGAAAAGCCAAGGAGATGATGGCCGCGGGGCTTTCCTCTCTTCTGGTGGTGGTGGATTCCCTTTGGCGACAGGAAGGTACGGGACCACACTTTGAGATTCGTGCTGGACTTGTGTACGGTGGCAGATTGGGTCCACGCACTGGGTCGTTCCACACAGGGTCGTATAGGATTTTTTTTCCAAGGTACGGGCTTTGGCAGCGGGGAGTGATGTCGTGTTGGTGACGGGGCATGCTGCTGCGGTCGGCACAAGATGGGTGCCACGTGACGCTCCGATGGTGAGGGAGGCTCACTTAAAGGATGTCTGCGACCAAGCGAACTAAGGAGCCAGGGGCGTGGTGACGCAGACGTGGCATTGGATTGCAGGTGGCCAGCTAAACAGCGGGGCTGGTTCTTCTCCATCTTGATCATCCAGTGGTGGTCCTGGTGAGGTGGTAGTCAACGCCTCCCCTTCACGAGAGACGAGATGTCGCTTGCTTCTCAGCGGCCCGCGAGCAGGTGGTTGCGGTCTACTAGTTTCCGAAGAACCTCTCCTTCGTCATCCTTTCGTTTATATAGGCCTAGGTATTGGTGTCCTTGTCTTGTACGCCAAGTCTGATCTCCTTCCATATCATTCCTCTGCAAATCTTGATTCGTCTAGAGTTTGGGTGACGCACACCATGTAATTTGCTGTTGTTCTATGGTGCCCTGGGGGCCTTAGTTGTAGCAGGCTAGATGGCTATCCGTAAGCTATAGGCATACAGGTTAGCCCCATATATCATCGACACCCGTCCTCTAGCCCCTCCCCCATCTCTTCTCCTCGGTGCCGCTGGTAGCCTCCAGCGGGCAATGCCAGAGTGGAGCTAGTGGCGGCGGAGCATGTTCTCAACGTCGGCAAGCAGCAGGCAGAGCTCCTTCGGTGGCACGAGGCCGATCGTGCGCGGCAGTGGCGGCTCGATCGGTGGAGCCGCCACTACGTCTGGTGGCGGTTTCCCTCGTAGCGCTAGTGGTTGGGCCAACGACATACGCGGCAATGTGTCAAGTGCGACAAATGCCGGGAGGGAGCGAGTGGTGGAGGTGGCGCGCAATGTCTGGGGTTTTATTAATCCAAAACCGAACTCATTGTCTTCCCCACAAAAAATAATGATTATGATACGAATCAATATGAAATAATTGTCCTGAAATTTCGTTACATCAACACCTCTTGCAAAACCTACATCAAATAGTTTATCACCCTGTGTATTGCCAATTACATCAAAGAGTCGATCACCCTTTGTGTCCTCCTCTCATCCAACCTATCACCAAGGTCATGAAAAAAGCCCAAACAGAAGAACGAAACGACCACGCCAATTATCCCGAGGACGCGTGTGGCGACGATCCACGCCGAACGGACGTTGAGCGCGCTGGGCAGCGCCAGGAGGCACATGAAGGCGCACATGAGGACAAAGAAAAACGTAATCCAAAAGTTTACAAATATGTATCTGCTGCACCGGGAGGGGTTCACTGTCGCCACTTCGCCGCCGTCGTTGCCGCCGCCGTCGTTGGCTGGGGATCGTCACGGGAGTAGAAGGCGAAGAACCTCTCCTTCAATGCCCAGAAGCCGTGCCGGCTGGGCTCCGGAACTGCCGCCTCACCGCCGCCGGAAGCATCGCCGGCAGGACTGCTGGGACTGGGATCAGGCGGGTTCTATATGTCAGACGACATATCTTTCGATGGATCGTGGTCAACCTGGCTTTGTACGTAGGTAAGTAGTACTGCGCAGAATATAGGTCGGGCTTTTTTGAGTTGTCTAGCTATTTCTTGAACGTGTTGGTGTCCGAATCCGAACCGTAAACGTGTATGGATTGAGGGTGGGTCCATATCCATGCAACGGAAATTAAGACGTAGAGGGAGTTGGAGTCGGCAAAAAATTCTCTGGGACCGGGCCGCACTCTCCCTCTCGTGAGGCACCTCCTCAGATTAAGCCACGTCAGCTTAGAACGTTAATCTCAAAGCTATCTCTAATCCCCAATTCACTTCGTGCGTAACTCCTCAAAAAGAAAAAGAAAAAGATACCCCTGTTCGTGCGCCTTAGCAACATAAGCCCCCTTCTTTGCCTCTCTCCCTTCTAGCCCCCCCAGTTCGGTTAATTAGTTGCTGAGGCCCCCTTTGGCGTTGTTTAACTCCTTATTAAGCTTATAAAACAAAATATTAGTCTAATTATAATCCAAAATTACAATTCTGCCCTTGTCTATTTCTTCTCGCACGAACTGGGAAACAGAGTCGAGCGAGAGATTCTCTTTCTCCGTTCGTGACCTTGCCGCCGGAGCCGCCAGGCCTCACCTCCGTCGCCCCTGGCTGCTCGCCGCCGGTCCTCGCGTCCGTCACTCCTGGAGGCCCCACCGCCGAGCCTTTCCTCCGTCACCCCTGGATTTCGCCGCCAGACCTCACCTCCGTCGCGCCTGGAGGCCCCACCGCCGGGCCTTATCTCCACCCTCCATCACCCTGGATTCCGCCGCCGGGCCACGCCTCCGTCACCCCTAGCCTCTCCGTCGCCGAGCCTCGCCTCCATCACTCCTGGCCGCCTTTGCCGCATCTCCCTGTCGTCGGCCGCCCTCCATTGTTGCCCCAAAGGTAAGACAATCATGGGGTATTACTGTATATTCGTGTCCCCGTTTCTTAGTTACATATTGACAAACTGGTTAATCATGCCAAAGGGGGCCATCAGCAACGAATTGACCGAACTAAGGGGGCTAGAAGGAATGGAGGCAAAGAAGGGGGCTTATGTTGCCGAGGCGCACGAACAGGGTGGGTGATAATCAATTCTCCCCTCGTACCTGTCTTCAACCTCTGGCGACGACGAGCATGCTATCGATCTGTGCCCTCCCCAGCGCCGGTGACCACTCAGTTGTCCTCGCGTTTTTCTTCCGTCTCGGTTCGCCGTTCCTCACGGAAGCGGTGACTATAGGAAACGCCGTCCCGCCGCCGGGATCGCCATTGCCGCCCGCCGCCGGGATCCCCACTGCCGCCTACTCCGTCTCCGCCGTCTCTTGCGGCTGATTGAAGAAGAGGGAGAACCACATGTAGCAATATTTGTCCACAACAACCCTCTCGGCTGGGAAGTAACCCATCTGATCACATCGCCTGCAGTTCAAGCAGCTTTCTGAGTAGTTCACTAATCGATTTCCTTTGTTCGTTTCAGAGAACTTCAGACATATTGTGTACTGTGGCTCCTGGATGTTGTGCCCATCTTCTTGTCCATTGCAAATTTCTTGTCATCAAGTTTTTGGAGCTTGGTGCGCTCCTAGGCTGCTGCCGATTTGCACATCCCAGGTTCAGAGGGCTACAACACTGAAGATTGTTGGTTGCTAGCTAGGAGGAGAGTCGATTGTTGTAAAATTGATTTTAGTCCAGGTTTCAATTAGTACTGGCTGTAGATATATTATGCCATATGTCCCATGGTTATGGTTTGTCCCAGATCTTTCCTCCGTACTCTCCGAGTACTGATGTTGTATTTGTAACATCTTATTTTCTTCTTAATAAAGATCCGAGTCTGGCATTTTCTTTTACTTTGTTTCCAGCACCTACTGTTCATAAACCATGTAAAAAATGCAAACTCTACTATCTATGCAGTCAGGAGAGACAAAAATAATAATCAGAGGCTGCATTACCTTTTTTTGGTCTGGTCTTTGGCTTCTTTGGTCCTTTCTTTTCAAGTGCTCCTTTTGCTCTTTTTACCATTGGGCCCTTTATCACTTGAGGAGCTTTAAATATTATGTTTGGATTTGTTACATTTTCTCCTGAATCATTGGAATTTATATGAACTCATACCTCAACTTCGGATACTACGGTATCTGAAGCAGACACAACTAAGGTCGGTGGATGGATCATTGTGGCATCTGTACAAGTAGAGTTAGCTGACCCATCAATCATCCTTTCACTTGCCCCATGCGTACAAGTGGCCATGACGGTATGCTCGCTTGAAGGGACGCCTGCACCCATGGCTGCCTCATCACCGGCGGAGGCTGGTGCAACGACATGCTCGTGAGAACCATCTGGAGACAGCGACGGTGCAAAGAAACGAGCTTGTTCGTCCACGGCCATGTCCGCAGCGGCGAAGGTGGGCACGGCAGCTGCGGTGCTGTCGGTGTACATGACGCTAGAGGTTGCTGCCGGCGTGATCATGGGGTTCTCTCCTTCCTGAGATAGCTTTGAGATAGCTTTCTAAGCTGACGTGGCTTAATCTTAGGAGGTGCCTCACGAGAGGGAGAGTGCGGCCCGGTCCCACAGAATTTTTTGCCGTTGGAGTCGGATCCGTTGCTGTAGCGTTTGAGGGATGGATCGCTGCCATGAACACAAATGAAGCTTCATTACCACAGTGTGTACTTTCGGTTAGTCCTTGATAGTCACCTGCCTGTCTTTAGAAGTTTCTTTAACACTACAGATCACTCCTAGTAGATAGAATGAATTGCACACAGCTTTCGAAAATAATGCCAAATACTATGCATGCAGACACAGTTTGAACTAAGGAGAGAAAATAGCATACATTAGTCGGAGTATATTTTCAAGAGGAAATAGCATACATTAGTCGGAGTATACTGAAAATTGAATCGGTCCCCACTAGTTTGAAAGTATATTTTCAAGAACATCTTGGTATCAAAGAAATATGACACATATTTCAGATATTACTGAAAATCGAATTGGCCCACACCCATTTGATATCTTTGTACCAAAGGAATATGACACATATTTCATATATTACTGAATATTGGGTGTCATCAAATACTGAAAATTGGATCCATATATGACATATAGCCAACATATCTATGCAAAGCTAATTTAACTCAATCGCAACCGGATACATGCATGGTTACGGTTACAGATTTGTAAATCCGGACGCCCGAAAATGTTACCGAATTACAAAGAAAATATCAGAAAAATAAAATTATGAGTAGAAAATTAGATACGACAGAGTCACACCAAATGAAAATCCAGCAAAGAAAACACCAAAAAAGATCTACTACTCCCTGGCTGCTCGACCTCACGCTGCAGCGTCGTCTCTTTTCTGGATAAGATACAGATAGAGGTTAGAGAGTCAAATGAAAGATAGATGGTTGCGGGGACTCGAAGCACCTGGACACGATGATGGCCGCCGCTTCTTCTTCCTCCGATGGCTGTCTCATGTGGCCCTCGTGGAGGACGACGAGGAGATAGATGCAAGGAATATGGACGCGCAGGTGAGGAGATGGAGCTCAAGGGAGACCTCGTGCTCAAGCACGACGTCGCCGCTCCGGCCGCCGCATGGCCGCAGCCTCGCCGCCGTTCCGGCCGCAGGCTTGTAGCCTCACCGTCGTTCCGGACACCATCTCGTCGGTCGCCAAGCCAGCTCGCCGTACCTCCGTCGCAGCATCGCCACTGCCTAGCAAATGGAATAGATGCGCCGTCTCGCGCAAACTGGAACACTCCGGCGGCCGGCTTGCCGTCACTCCGCTGCAGTGGCGCTGCATTTTCTGGATCGAGATGCAGCGGAGGAGAGAAATGTGTGAGAGAGAGCAGGGTGGGTGGCTAGTGATTTGATATTAATGGAACCAATGGGCCAGGCTTGTATTCTGTACGTGTCTTTAATCTGTATCCTAAAGGGAACCGTCACAACAAGAAATACCCCAACAAGAAATAAGAATACCGGCTCCGCAGCGCGAATCGCAAGCAACCAATGAACGATGGATCGGTGACCGGTAGCTAACGGCGCCGCTAGAAAAATCGTGTTACGAAAATGCACTTCTAGCGGCGCCGTGAGCTCCCGGTGTCCTCCTAGCCAACCATGACCAACGATGAGCTGCCACCTATCTATATATCTTTATACTTCAGGTGGTATTAAATTCTTTGGAGACATTTTAACTCTGTATTCTTATAACCGGGACCCACCCATGTGACTGTCCTTGAATGGGAGTTGCGGCACATTTATTGCTCCGTTACAGTTGCAGCAACTTTAATGCCCTAGGTTGGGACACGGTGACTACTAGTAGTACTACTAGTGGTACCGGATTTTACTTTTCTTTGTGGTTTTCGGTTTGTCCTTAAACATTCCAATATATCTCTGTTTGGATTTCGGTGTTATTTATTTTACAAGTCTTTAATTTTTATGTCCGAATGTATTTTTGCACAATTTTGATAGAAATTCATCAGAGTTGCTTTACTGAAAATCTAGCTCAATTTAAAATTAATCAAAGTTCATGTACTGATTAAAATTCATCAATATAGCTCCATTTGGAATGTATTTCTGCATAATTTTGATTAAATTTCACATATTACTAAAAGATGAATTGACCCACACTCGTTTGACATTTTGGTATCAAAGAAATATGACACATATTTCATATATTACTGAAAATTGAATTGGCCCGCACCAATTTGGAAGTATAGCTTCAAGAACATCTTGGTATCAAACAAATATGACACATTGTTCATATATTACTGAAAATCGAATTGGTCCACACCCGTTGACATCTCGGTATCAAAGGAATATGACACATTTTTCATATATTACTGAAAATTGAATTGGCCCGCACCAATTTGGAAGTATAGCTTCAAGAACATCTTGGTATCAAATAAATATGACACATTGTTCATATATTACTAGAAATCGAATTGGTCCACACCCGTTGACATCTCGGTATCAAAGGAATATGACACATTGTTCATATATTACTGAAAATTGAATCGGTCCCCACTAGTTTGAAAGTATATTTTTCAAGAACATCTTGGTATCAAAGAAATATGACACATATTTCAGATATTACTGAAAATCGAATTGGCCCACACCCGTTTGATATCTTTGTACCAAAGGAATATGACACATATTTCATATATTACTGAATATTGGGTGTCATCAAATACTGAAAATTGGATCCATATATGACATATAGCCAACATATCTATGCAAAGCTAATTTAACTCAATCGCAACCGGATACATGCATGGTTACGGTTACAGATTTGTAAATCCGGACACCCGAAAATGTTACCGAATTACAAAGAAAATATCAGAAAAATAGAATTATGAGTAGAAAATTAGATACGACAGAGTCACACCAAATGAAAATCCAGCAAAGAAAACACCAAAAAAGTTCTACTGCTCCCTGGCTGCTCGACCTCACGCTGCAGCGTCGTCTCTTTTCTGGATAAGATACAGATAGAGGACAGAGAGTCAAATGAAAGATAGATGGTTGCGGGGACTCGAAGCACCTGGACACGATGATGGCCGCCGCTTCTTCTTCCTCTGATGGCTGTCTCATGTGGCCCTCGTGGAGGACGCCGAGGAGATAGATGCAAGGAATATGGACGCGCAGGTGAGGAGATGGAGCTCAAGGGAGACCTCGTGCTCAAGCACGGCGTCGCCGCTCCGGCCGCCGCATGGCCGCAGCCTCGCCGCCGTTCCGGCCGCAGGCTTGCAGCCTCACCGTCGTTCCGGACACCATCTCGTCGGTCGCCAGGCCAGCTCGCCGTACCTCCGTCGCAGCATCGCCACTGCCTAGCAAATGGAATAGATGCGCCGTCTCGCGCAAACTGGAACACTCCGGCGGCCGGCTTGCCGTCACTCCGCTGCAGCGGCGCTGCATTTTCTGGATCGAGATGCAGCGGAGGAGAGAAATGTGTGAGAGAGAGCAGGGGTGGGTGGCTAGTGATTTGATATTAATGGAACCAATGGGCCAGGCTTGTATTCTGTGCGTGTCTTTAATCTGTATCCTAAAGGGAACCGTCACAACAAGAAATACCCCAACAAGAAATAAGAATACCGGCTCCGCAGCCCGAATCGCAACTTCGCAAGCAACCAATGAACGATGGATCGGTGACCGGTAATCGTGTTGTGCAATCAATCCCCTCTAGTAGATAAGTTTAATTTCTCATCAATCTCCATTACCTCATCAGAAATATTCAAACACACCTTTCTATTATAGAAGTCATATGCCCGGTGAAGGTATTACAAAGATGAAACATACGGGGATCATCCTACTTGATCATGTCCTACGTTCCTAACTGGGAAGACGGGCGGCCAAATCATCATAACGGGAAAGATAGTGTGAGAAGATCTACGTCCATCTGACAGTACCCAGCTCTGATAGGTCTTCTCAACCACCTTGCTCCTAAGATGAACATAAAAGACAACACCACTTTCTCGATGATCCAAGAATACAAAGTCGGCATTGTCCCCCACCGCAACAACGTCAATATTATGTAGACTAATGTCACCGGCAATACGTGCACATGCCTCATGGACGCAAAATGTGTCTACCAGTAGCCAACCGCCTGCACCATAGTTGTTGTGCGTCATGTGATGAAGCCATACACTAATCTGAAACCCTTCTGCATTGACAAGATAGAGCCCGAAATTTGGCGCACTTGAGATCATAAAGTTTGTCTTCACTCCAGCTGGGAGCTCAAGGATGAAGAAGTGTGGCATCGTCAAATCCAGCACAACGGTATACCCAAAAGCTGTCACCACAAAGATCTTGCCATGAACCGGAGGCAACAACTTATGGCAGTAGCGGGGTGCAGTATACTCGGGTTCTATCACTTTTACGGCAGTAGCGGGGACGCCCCATCCATCGGATCCCAACGCACATACTTCTGCACGGAATTTTCGCCCTGCTTCTAATATACGCACCATGGTGATGCCGTAGAAGCCCGCATCGTCGGGTAGGAAAACGCTGGAAAACAGATCAGGGCTCGGCGGGAGGACCAATTTAGACCCTTTGGCCTTTGACGAGAAGCGGCGCAGAAAGGGAGTACTCGTTTGTTCTGGGGAGGTGGAACTCGATGATAAGGCGGCCGTTCCGACAGTGCATGATCCACCTGGCTCTGTGGGGCCCGGCAAAGGTGTCGTTGCAGGAGGAGGCAAGGCGACGTGAGTAAGCGGCGAGCTCCTCAGGATGCTGCCGGCGTAGAAGCCCAGGAGTCGGGGCGGGTGGCGGTCCCGGAAGCTGCGAAGGAACGCCTGGTCGGAGGCCTGGAGGAGCCAGCGCTTGGAGACGAGAGCGGCGCGGACAAGGAAGTGGGGGAAGCCGAGGCGGAGGAGGATCTCGCGGAGGAGGTCATCGCATCCGAGCACCGATGCTGCTGATTCGGCTGCGGCCGCCGGCGCCAGTCGATGGCGCATATTCGTGGCCAATCGGAATCGGACAAGAACACGATGGCGCCGGCGTACGTGACGCTGAGATAGGTCACGAGTGGATCCGATCGCGATCTGGTTTATGAATTGGGAGGAAAATCCTGGAAAACAGAGAAACCGGTGGAAGGTTTATCAGTTGGGCTTGGACAAGGACACGATCGCGATCTGGTTTGAACCGCATGTCATGACAGATGAATTTTTCTGGCACTAAACCGAAGTGCCGAACCCAGGTAAAAGGCCGATCGACCAAGCAGCAGCTAGCCATCAGCTGCAGCCGTTCGCGCCGAACCCGATCTTCTGGTGAGCGACGTCGTACACCACCGCGAGCGTTTTCTGCTGCGTGTTCCCGAGGATGCCGACGTCCTTGCCGTCGCCGTTGGGCGCGAACGCCAGGCACGCCTGCAACGCCTTCGCCACGTACAGCACCCCGCTGAAGTCGAGCCCCACGGCGGTGCCGCCGGCGAACACCAGCGTCACCGACGGAATCCGCACCGTCGTGTGTCCCGTGAAGTCGTAGCACGTGTCCAGGATGGACAGCGCCGGCGCCCTCTTGTATCCGTACCTCCCCATAATGCGCGTGAACGCCGTCCGGACCGCGGCGTAGGCGCGGGGCGGCAGCCGGGTGATCACGGTGCCGGAGTCGATCACCGTGCCGGGGGACGAGAACACCACCGGCGAGATCCTGACCGTCCTTCCGGCGACCTTCACGCCGACCATGTTGACGTAGTAGAACGACGGCGTGTCGCGGCGGGTCGCCATCGTCGTGAACCGCGCGTTAGCGGGCGCTACATGACCGAGGGACAGGTACCCCGCGGCGCTCGACGACGACGGGAGGCAGTAGGAGAACCCCGCGCCGTATTTGGCCGCTGCTTGGGACGACAGCGACACCTTCTCGCGGCCGAGGCCGACGAGCCCGTCGGCCTTGCCGAACAGCCCCGTGTCCTTGTCTCCGCACCCGAACACGAAGCCCGGGAGCGTGTCCGACGGCGTCCCCAGCGTCAGCTTGTCACGCGCCAGGTCACCGTCAGTCTGCGACTGGTCTCCGTACACGACCTCGTACCGGCATTTCTTGGCCGGCGAGCAACTCGGCGAGTCGAGCCCCTTGCACTCCGGCGCGGCGCAGGGCACGGCGGAGTACGTCGACGACCGCGCCGGGTCGAAGAGCGGGTCCTTCTGCTCGTAGCAGTCCGAGCACGGCGAGCACTGCACCCACGACAGATCGCTGCCGGTGTCGAACACCACCGTCATGTCCCTGGCCGGCGTCCCGAGGCCAACTGACACGACGTAGTTGCCGGTGCCAAGCGATATGCCACGCTGCGCCGGCAGGGACACGCCCTTCGTCGCCGCACGATCGGCTTGATCGAGCACCGTCGACGCGGCGGCGATCTTGCGGTGTATGGAGTCGACTCTCGCCTGGTCGTGGTCCAAGAGCTCGGTGTGGGGTGGCGCGCCGCCGCGCGACTGCAGTGGCGAGCACGGACCGTGCCGGTGCACGACATTGAGGACCGTCGAGTTTGATGCTGTTACAGGACAGCCAGAACGAAAGTTAGCTAGTTACAGTATTATTTTTGGATTCTTTGTCCTGAAATCAGATTATGATGTAATGCTACTAGTTATACAACTCGAAGCAAAACAAGCACTGAAACCACGTTTTGACTTTGACTTTGCAAAGCTCTTGGTGGTATCTGATAACAATATATAACAAGAAAATTATTTATATATTTCTATTATGGATCATAACATGATGTGCATTACATAAAATCGGTCTTTGAAGCGGCTTAAGCTAGATCGAGCTTTGTAGGGACTAATAGTTCAGACAGGCGCAATTGTTTACAGACAAAATGGCCATTCTGTTCACAAGAGACCAAAGCGACTTAGTTAGCGACCTTTGACTCTCTTTTTTTGCGAATAGCGATCTTTGACTCGTTGAGAGTTTTGACGACCTTTTTTTTACCAGATTGCCTGTGTCAGCGCTTCTGGTTTACCGTGTAATCAGTGGCAATTCGCTAGTGCATTAGGAGGCTACCAAATAACACTTGTAAGAATTATAGAAAAACAAAATAAAATCATGACACAAAGATAGCAATATATTGCATGCTAAAGAATTTCAAATCCAAATTAGTCCCCAATTTGGTATCAAAATTTCAAAACCGGTCCAAGACAAAAACAAGTTGTGAATAGTAAAGCTAGCCATCACAGGTTGGGTGGCTGGCTAGCGGGGAGATTTGCATCCTCCTCATACTAGGGATAAAACCCATATCTGAGCTGTTCAAAAGGAAGAAAACCCCAAGATGGCAAGATGTGACTTCATATGTCCCTTGCTAAGGTAGTTTTCCATTAAGATGATCATGCCGGTAGCTAGGTTTCTTGGTGATTTTTTCAATCTTGAAGCTTCAAGACTCAGTTTGGCAAAGTGTGGCCGGGTCTTCTATAGGGACAATGTGAGTGTGTGGTTGGTCTGTATTTAAAGTATTTTTATGTGTTTATTTTACTCGGTATTCTAAAAAACTAAAATGATTGGTTGCATGTCATTCTAAATATTTTGTTCTTTGTATACCCGTAACAAACACATCCTTAATTTTTTCCATGTTTAGCGCAGCACCTGTGGAGGCCGTGCAGATCGGGGCCGGCAGCAGCGACGCGACGCTGACGACGTGCCAGTTCGGGTCCGGGCTGCTCGTCCTCATTTCCTCATCAGCAGCAGACGACGACGCGCCGACCAGAGCCACGGCGGCGATAAGGAGAAGCGGCGACACCCTGCCACAGAACACCGTGCACAGAGCGGCTCGACGATGCTCGCCGGAAGCCATTGCTGATCGACCACGAGCACAACACAATAACCGCTGGCCCTGCTATGCGTGTGCGATCTGCGCACTTGATACGATCAAATGCCATAGACGCACTGCTTATATAGATAGCGTTGGCTAGCACACTAGCACCAGACGAAAATGTAGACGATCGATGTCAAAGTCAGCAATCACCACCCGACGGCCCGTACGTGGAAAAATTAGGTGGTGCGCCACCGCCAGTGCCTGCGCCGGCACCGAGGGCGCGCCAGCTCGACGGAAGACCACAGCACGAAGAGTTGTCACCTCGGACGCGATCGCACGCACTGACTGATGAGCCAACCAAAAGGCGCCGCCGGCCCTGTCGTCAAGATCTGCCTGCTGCGCCTTTTCGCCCCGATTTGGGCGGGTCGTGTAATTCGCCGTTGATCCCCGATTTGGGTTGGTTGCTCTTTGCTCGAGAATGCAAGCGTCCTAGGTCTCGACGGTAGATCCACGGCGTCGTTGGACGTTGCTTTCGATCGTCCACTACTACGGTTGATCGAGAAAGGGCCGACAGAGTGCAGTGGCGATCGATGCACTGACGCGAGGTGCATCATGCGTGATAAGATCGGTGATTCCTAGAAAATTGATACTAGCAGTTTCTGAGTGTTTGCTAGCAATGGTCGATCGCTGACTTCGGGTGTATGCTGATAATTAAAGGACAGAGAAACTGTGCTGTTAATGGTGAAATGAGAGAGACAAAAGCGCCGAGCATTTGCATCTAAGGGGCATCTCTCTTATTTGGTGGGTGCCTGTCTATGTGCTACGATTAACGCAAATGGCATTACCCGATGCATGCACTGCAAAGATCGAATTGAGAGGAATGCAACAAATCTAGCACTTGCCGTATGTCTGTCTGGTCAGACACGCACGCGCGCACACGACGCCGGAATAAAGGAGCATTTGCCTTGTGGGTATGTCAAAAGCTGGACCAATCAGCCTCGCCCCAACACAGATGAAGAAAACAAGAGTGTGAGTCTCACGAAACAACAAAACGGCGCCTAACCATAGGGCCTACCCTGAATTCTACGATACTACTCCAGGATAGATTCTCCGAAAGCTGTTTTTATATTCCTCGAAACAGGCTTTCACCCGCTTTACAAATAAAACGACACGATCGAACCAACACAAAGTGATAAGTAACCCTCTTAAAAAATAGACCAAACAAAAACAAAGGAAAAACATGAGAAGTGATCACATCCCGGAGAAGCGCCCGAGATAGCTAACTAGAGGTGCCATCGTGTCTCCTTGTGAAAACAATGGACATGGCCACACCGTACCATCAAGTTGTCGTCAGAAGGGCTGCCCTCTCACTCTAGGCCTTGGAGTGCCGATCCTGCCAGCGAACAACGAGGATGGAGATTGACTGTAACAAAGTCACGTGTAAAGGATAGTAGGTCGCCGAGAACGTCCCACACCATCACCGAGAGTGCATCGAGATAGGATCGGACCTTGCCCGCCGATGACACCAGGACAAGACCGACGGCTACCGGAACTCGATCACGACGCCCCCAAGAGGGTGACGACGTAGTGCGCCGCCGTCGTCGTCGAGACTACAGTCAAGGGTTTTCACCGGGAATCCTGACATGAGGAAGGTAAACGCACAACAGCGACCCCAAGAGGGTCACGACACCCACAGACATCGCCGCCGCTGGCACCGAAGCGGTGAGATTTCGCCGAGTTAAACCTTCGCACCACATCCTGATACCGTAGACCTTGTCATTCACCAATTCAGGCCTCCAGGTCGCGATCTGAGATCCGCCATTACGGAAGCGCAGCCAACACCAGGATCCCCTACGACCCCCTCCTCGCCATCCTCGCGATCTGAGATAAGCCATCATAGCCACCATGTCGCTCGCCGGAGAGTCACCCGCACAGTCCACCTCCTGGGCCACCGCCCTGGCGTCTAAGGTCATACCGACGGGAGACTCGACCCCCCTAAACGGGCGAGGAAGACCCGGCTTGCACGCGAACAATAGAAGAGGGGTGTGGCACCAGCCGGTGGCGAGCAAGACGAACGCAGCGCCTTTGCGTCGCCTGCAAGCCGACCCGTATGCATCCCAGATGGCCTAGACCAGGCACACTAGGATGAGGCCTACATGCAGGCGCACAAGCCGTAACCGCTGCTCGATCCAACACCCTTGCGTGGATCGCGTGGTCGCTATGGATGCAGTTGGGTGCCCACGACTGGAACCTCTTCCCACCACGCGCCGCTGCGTCAACCCCATCGGATCCTTGATGAACCCACGGCTGTTGTGCGCTGCTCGAGTCATCCAGGATACCCCCGCGACCCCGTCGACCACACAGTTTGTACTAACCCACGCATATCTCACTAAACCATTTTACACATGCCTAGATATAAGTCATATTGGCTATATTAGCTTTCACTTGACCTTGTCATATCGTGGCATGCCGCAGGGACGCACGAAGCACGGCATGACAGCCCATGGTGCCGTCTTCATGACGTTTTTCTTTAGATGACACATTCTCCTCAAGTACCAGCATATTTCTTGGGAGTGGCTAACCAACAGCTAGCTGTTTTGTTTTTTAGGAACAGACAGTTTTCTGAACCAATAGGATAATGACACTTGTACTCATAAAAATGACTAAGAGAAACAAATAAGTTTCTGTCTGTTTTACATTCCCGCCAAACATATTTCTTACCACAATATTTACTAGTGGCATACGCTAACTTATGGCCTTTTTTATCACTGCAATGAGGTCCATATTTTTTTATCCCGCACCACGCCCGTCGCTTCCATTGGTGCTTCGTTGACCATAATTTTTTGACTATTCGTTGACCATATTTTGGGGAAGAAATGTTTGGCGGTTCGTCCTGCAAAAGCCTTCCAATACTCGTTGACCATAATACTAGGAGGTATTGTGGTAGTAGTACTAGTAAATATATGCAGGATAAACTTTCAAGCATTTCTTCCCCATATTCGTTGGCCACTTGCACCGTCCGTGTGAGTGTCTTCCACTACATGATTTTCTTTTTTTGAAAGTGAGTTGTGTATTAATCAACTAAAACGGTGTTCCTTACATCAACCAATACGTGATTTTCGGAACATGGGTACTCATCATCAGTCATCATATCCGGGTGAACAGTAAGCGCCAGTAAGAATACTTGATAATATTAAAAAAAATACGTAACCAATCATGCATGTAGAAATGTATGAACGTATGCACATGTAAAATTTGAAACTCAAAACACAAAAGTATATCACCCAAACAAAAGTAATAAATGCCATGAGAATACATATGTCGCAAATGAAATTGGATATTCTGTGAGATTTTCTGAAATGTGGTCTCAACACATGTGTGATTGTGATGAAGATACAGAGATAATACATGTAATTGGAGATGCACATTTTAGTTTTATAGATAAATCATGGAATTGATAATATGATAAGATAATATACTCCACTAACAGTAAGAAAAATCTATTCAATCTAGCAACTGCATAAATATAATGTGGATAATTAAAAACATGTACTTCCCCAAATGTTCTAGCTATAAATTATCGTACTAAATGTACATCATTGGAACGGGACTTATCTATACCTTAGTGTGAGACAGTACAAATATTCATATTTATACACTTGTTTATTACAACATTAGTTATTTTGATTAACATTATGCTCAATAGGAGTTTAAAGGTGTAACAATGAGCCTTCATCAAACATTTGTTGATGTGTGTAACAACGAGGCTTCATTAAAAAAAATTGATGTATACTCTATGAACCATGCATCATGAAACCAAAAATGAAACTATTGTTGTTTGCGTCTAAAATAGCAGTTTGATCTGAGTTTCCATCTTTTAAGGACGCTCCCATGTGGTTCTAATTTGGAAGTCTCGAATATAATGAAATATTAAATATGACATTTAACTCTAGATATTTCATTTTGCAATAAATACACACACATTGGATAAATTTCATCTTATGTAAATAGTAATTAGGTGCTAACTATGTTGTATTAAATTACTAGAAACTTGTGTCCAAGTTCACATAGGCAATGTATTTTTTAATGTTAGGCATGAAACCATGGTCGCCTATTTATAGTGCTCAAGGCGCATTTGGGTAAATACGTGACTAGTCTCAAGATATAAATCTTTCATCTAAAATATCTAAATAGAACAGTACACTGATAACATATGTAAGTCCTACAACTTTACATAATTGAGTTAGTTACCAACTCTGGAGTAATCCCCAAAATACATTTTTTTTCAGAAAAGAAATGAATAATTCGTTTTGCTACAAGAAACAAATTGAGGGAAAATTTACTTTTGGTTGTTGTCACCCATCCAGGAGCAGGCCCACGGCTCTCTTTTGCAGACACACGCAGGGCCGTGGCGCGGGCTCGAGCTTCGCCTCGAGGCGCTGTTGGTCGGCCGGCCGCCACGATACGGAGGCAGGAACCTCGCGAGCGGCCGCGTGTTGCCCAACACCGCCGGGAAGCCGGCCACAGGCCGCCCCTCCTCCTCCGATGACTAAGCTGGGTACGAGAATGAGGAGGGTGTGGTGGAGCGTGTGAGGCAATGTGTCGCCACGCTAACGAATAGGTGGTGGAGCGTGTGAGGCAATGTGTCGCCACTCTAACGAATAGGTGGTGGAGGCCTTCAACCGTGACCAGTTTGAGCAGGGCCTTTTTCAGGCCGCCAAGCACGCCTCTCAAGAGCGGGTGCGGCGGGGATGGCCAGACATACGTCGTCTACTCCTCCGACAATGTGTGAGCTCGCTGGCGCCGCAGTGTTCCAAGGCCCGATGAAGTATCTCCGGTGGTGTCTTTTGCTTTGGGTTAGGTTAGGTTTCATAGTAGACTTGTTTTGCATGAACTATTCTAATCACTGCATAATAAGATGCACATGGCTCTTACAAGACACTTTATAGTTGAAAACAAGGATACCAACACTGAGGGTAGTTTTTTTTATGAACCTGGCATGTGTTCTGCCTTTTTCATTAAGTAGAGGGAAAGATTCGGTACATTAGCATGTCAAAGGAACAGCTAAAAGAACCAGAGAGCTAGGAGAGGTACACAAGGGAAGCTACAGAAAATGAGCTATCTTGCAACCGTGGAATTCACAATTCTAATCAAACCTAGCTCCTCGCTGCTCTTGGTCGCACCCCAATCACCGAGCAATGTTTGTTCTGAAAAATTCTGGCATTTCTCTCCTTCCAAAGATGCCAAGCAATGTACATCCCCACTATTATTATTGTGATCCAAATTCATATGAAGTCTATGCAGATAAGAGGCTAACTTCTGTCGGAGTGAAGCGAGACCCGTCCCCAGGTATGCTTGGGCCAAAGCGAAGCAGAGTTTGGGATCGTTGCCGAGTCGGACTGTTACCAACTTAGGGTTCCGCCTCTATTTATACCTCTTGTAAGTCGCCGGTTTGGGATAAGTCACAAGTTGTAAATCCCGATGTTAACCTCACCCAATATAATGAAAATTTGTTGGCTAGCGTCAGTGATTTTTCTCTTACTCCTTGAAAGGATTTTTCACGTTAAAATCTCGTTTCCCCATTATATTGATCATGTTTTTGTTTATCGTTTTATTGCCATCGTTTATAACACCCACATGGGCATTCTTCTTGAAATCTTTAGGGGTGAGCACTCGTGACAGCTTGTTCCACCAGCTCGTGATGGTTGTAGCTCCATCAGCCGCTGCGATCGCCTGTGGGTGCGACGTGGCGAACTCGTTCCATACTCTTTACCCAAGGGGGCAAGGGGCAGGTCAGTGTGAGCCGTGAGGTATGCCGCCGTCTCCGGCGATTGATTTCAGAAGCTGCAGTGCTCATCGTTATATATGTGTGGTAAAAACCTCTTTGACCGCTCACTATATTTTGTATGTGCCTCCGTATAATACTCGCTGATCTCTGGTGACGTTAAAAACCAATTACACGAGTGGATAATTTGCAATAAAGAAGAATTATTGCATGGCCATAATGTTTAACATAGGACGCCGTGCCCACCAAAATTTGGAAACAAATTTGGAACGGTTCATCTGTGGTACATACACATTAGACACAACCTGAATTATAGTCATACAACCACACGAACATACACTAAAAAAAGGTATCTAATAAGATATCAAACACGTATCGACCAATACGCACGATAAGATATCTAGTGTTGACGTTTGTGTCCTTCACGGCGGTCTCGTCGATGGCTACTATTTTGATAACCGCCGCTTCGGGTACAACAGTTTCATCCTCCGGATGAGAAGGGTTTGTCAAATGAGTGCCTTGCTAGAGCCCGCCCCCTGCACTCCGAAAAGGCGCATCAGTTTAGTGGTAGGAGTCCCTCGTCTACTAAATGCCAGAGGAGCATAGCCTCTGGCGTCAGTGGCAGATTTGGCTCAGCTGACTGCCTGACCAGGGCGACTATCTGTCCCTTTGGCTTCGGTTGTGGTTTCTACGGCTCGAGAACTTGTTCTTCTTAGTGCTGGTCTTATTTTTACTGCTAACAGCCAGGAGGAATGGAGATGCCATTGACAGGGAGAGTGGCATTGCGCTAGGATCCGGCTGCTCGTTGTCGAAGACTTGCACCGTGGGAGGATCTTTCCTCTTCATCGACAACCTAGAAGTGTGGCGAGTGCTGCCTACTGCTGTGAGACCACTCGAGGTCCCGCCCGATCAAGAGGTCGTTGAGATAGGGAGGGGTCGGAGAGACCTTATTCCAACATGTTGTCGAATAATATCTAAGACAGAGAGAACAAAATGGGTGGGTCCTCAGACTTCTTGCCACCGACGAGGCGGTCGGACAGGATAGAGAAGGGGACCGAGGCACGGTGTGGAGGAGACATTTGGTGGCGGCCATTATGGTTGAAAACGGCTATGTGGGGATAGGTGATTGATTGACTAGCGTCATCCAAGAGTGTCATATTGATAACGGTTAACAGTGTTGCGTCTGAAGAAGTTAACGGTTTTGTGTATCAAAAATGTTCATTCCAAAAAATAGTTTAGTGTCAGAAGCTACATTATAGGGACAAAATTGTTTCACTAGAAATATCTTTATAGCCTGAAATATTATGGCAATATCAGTTTAACTAGTTAACTTGATAATTTGTAGTCCTGGACTCGTGGTCAAAAAAAGAACATGATAACCTTTTATTTAAGGTAAAAAAAATGATAACGTGGACTTTACAGAAGAGTGGCAGGTTAGGAATGTTGCGGCCAGTGTTGTGCTCTGGGAACATGTGGTGCTACACGGGTCGTTACTACGTGGGCTGGGCTTCGAAGTACTTGGTTCACGAAGGCTTATCAAGAAAATATAATCACGGAAACACAGATCTGCAAAGTCAAACGATCGAGAGCATAGACGCAGTACGCGGATAAATCCAGCAAAGACGCCTTGGCTAGTTGGCTGTGGCGCTGCCGGCACAGACATGACGATGAGCTGGTCCGACCTGCCGGCCGACCTCGTAGCCGCGATCGCCGACAGGATCACCGAGCACGCCGACTTCGCCTGCTTCCGCTCCGTGTGCCCATCCTGGCACTCGGCTTCGGTGGTGCACGCCGCCCGCCGACGCGTTCCCCTGCTCCTCCTGCCTGCCGAGTACCAGCTCCACGTTGACCGTCACCTCTGGTCATTCGCCGACGACAGCATCGCAGAGATCCCGTTGCCCGCCGCCCTCAGCTTCTTCCTCTTCGCCTCGCCGAACGGCTGGACGCTCGCCGTGGACACTACTTCTCGGCCGCGGTGTTGCACCCCTTCACCGGCGCCTCGGCCGGCCTACCCGAGCTCCCGCCCTCGTTCCGCGGCGACCTCATCGTTCGCCGTGACATGGTGTGGGACCGATCGCCACAAGGCGCCGTCATGATCGCGCGGCGGACCAAGAAACCATGCTCCAACGCCGCCTTCTTCTGCCGGCCGGGAGAGGGAGACGGCGGATCTTGGAGCCCGGTGGAATGCTCCGAGGAGCTCGATCGAGTCAGCAGCATCACCTACTGCGACGGCGCGTTCTACCTCTTCGACGGGGAGACCCGCAGGACGGTGGCCGTGGACAGTGAGACCTTCGCCGTGGCCGCCGTGATCGAGCCGCCGGTGACGCTTATTATGCCAGCGCCAGGCGAGCGCTTGCTCCCCTGGAACCGGCACAGAGCCGAGTCCACGCTCGTCGTGTCATCCGCCGACGATCTCCTCGTGATCGCCAGGACGCAGCAACCGGAAGGATCCTACGGCGGCTCGGGGGAGGACGTCTCGATCGAGGCCTTCCGCTGGGACCGCCGGAGCTGGGCGGCGGTGAACGACATCGGTGACCACGCCGTGTTCGTGGACAGCTTCCGGGGATTCTGCGTGGAGGCCAACGGGGTCAACGGGGTGCGGATGAACTGCGTGTACATCGCGGACGCGAGTCCCGACGGGAGGTGCGCCGTCTCCGTGCTCGATCTCGCCGGCCGCACCACGGAGGGCCTTTCGCTCGGGAACCTCAGCAAACACCAGTGCGGTAGATTCTGGCAAAGGCCTTCCTGGTCCATGCCTAATCTGCACTGATCCGTCTCGGTAACACTAAACATCAGGTGTTCATATGAAATAAGAACGAAATGTTCATTTGGCGGATTCTTGTTTGGATCATGTATAGAAGCGACCGAGTATTGCTAGTGGCACATGTTCCTTCTGTTTGGGACAGTAGTATACATGTCTTTTTTTTTTAGGGACAGTAGTTTTTTTATAACAGGTTGAGGGACAGTAGTAGTACATGCTTTTCGCTATACGAAGAGTCCAAAATCAATCCTAAGATTGTGCTGTTCATTTTTCTGGCGTACATCTGTGTGCAAGTAAACGCGTTTGCAGTTAATCGAGTGCACGGATCTTTTAAGGATGTTGATGTATGTCTTAAGATGTTAGTTAGCTAGCTAGATCAAGCGGTTAAACACTCTTTCCTATAAATTTCAGAGGCGATTCTGTTTCTGAAAGAAAATAAAAACAATCCACCACGATTTGTCAAGAGTAAAAAGAGTAAAAGGCTCGCAGGGTTTATCAAGTTGACACACGTGAGCGGATTAGTCACCTACTCTAAATTGCAATTGCAAACTACTAGCAAGTTGTGCTAATGTTGCAAGTTAGAGCATCTCCACTCGCAACCCCGCAATTTTGTCTGGCACCCACCAAAATATGTCCGCTATGGGGCGGTCTCCCCACCCCCCCCCCCCCCCCCCCCCCCCCCCCGGAAAGTTTTATTAAAAAAACATTGGTAAATTTTAAACAAAAGTCTCGATTTTTATGGAAACCTAACATATTACAACAAAATTTTAAACAGATGGTTTCGGGAATCATTTGGTGCCTCTTTGATGTTGTTGTGTGTGCACGCACGCACCTCTCCTATTGGCCCACATTCTACGCCCACGGCGATGTCTCGCTTCCTTCGCCCCTGTTTCCCGGCTCCTGGCCTCCAGCTAGCGGGTTTCTCTAACCGGCAATGAGCCTCCTTCATCCGACGTCGGTGCTCCTACTCCATGTCGCGACAAGTTGCCTCGCGAGTGCCGAAGGCCGCCTCCCTCTCGGCAAGCAGCTCCCTATGGGCCTGCCGCTTGGCGGCCATGAACTGGAGGTCAGCCTCCTCCTTCGCCGCGAAATCGCGAGAGATCTCCATGACGTGCTCCTTCAGGGCGCCGTTCTATCCTCGAGGGTGGTGGCGTGCAACATCTTGTCGTTGTCCTCCCATCGAGAGGTCACATAGGAGGTGAGGAGGGCGGCTTGCCCCTGCTCCCCTGGTGTCGTCTCCTCCTACTCCTGCTCTGTCTCCTCGGCATCCTCCTCCATCTCCTCCCCCTCGTCGTCGTCCAAAGGGGGTGTAGTTGGCTCCAGCGGTAGGAAACGCTAGCAAGCGGCCTGGGTGTGGGTGGCCCAGGAAGTGGCTAGACGGTGATGGAGCTGGCGTAACGGTGGGCATCTTTATAACCATAGCATTGGGCAGGAAGCGGAGGGAAATGGTGGGCAGGCGGGAAGCGATGGGTTGGTGGGGAGACTACCCGCCTAGGAACACGAGAAGATTGAGCCACCATTAAATCCTGCGTGATCGTCGTGCAGATGATAAGCTGGGTCGGCTATCTAAGACTACATGTGGACGTTGTTCGGCGCCCATGCCCCAAAAGTTGCGCGCGGACACGGGGGTGGGTGTCAGACTGTTCTTGGAGTTTCCAGACCAATGGGGTGCCGCTGGGCCGTTTTTTTTCTATTCGACGCCCATTGGGCCTTGGGGGCTTTGGGGGTGCGAGTACAGATGCTATTGGTCATTTTGTCACGGCGGTTGTTAACTTTTGTGAAATACCCCCTAAAGTATTGTTTCTTCTTACGATAGGTCATCTTTCTAACTATTTTATTGTGAAAAATGCCCTCACCCCCATGTGTCGCGCGTATCACCTGCTGCCCGTTGGAGCCTGCGCCTCCTGTCCGTTGGAGCCTTGTTGATCCGGATCATGCACTTGTGTGATAGCCTCCTAGAGGGAAGTATTTGAACTCTGCGACGAATTTTGCTTTAATTATATATTCCATCACATACATCGATAACATGAACGGTTTTTTCAATTCTCATTCGAGTGAAAATTAAGTTAGAACAGATTCAACTCCGCTACCTTTAGATTCGCATCATGATTCATGCGGAGATGCATATGGGTTGCATATAGGTTGTAATTGATATGTTTCCAATAACAGATAAATTGCACATGAGTTTCACATGAAATCGGATGACATCACCTTATTATGAATTAATTAAGTTAGTTATCAAGTCGAATTAGTTTCACATGAAATCGGATGACATCACCTTATTGCTTAAATAGATTATACCAAGACCGATTGTTGAGAGGCGCGCAAATATCCAACGACCATGTCCTTCCTTTAGGCATAGCTCAAGCACCTGGTAGGAGGCATCGGTGTAGCATGGAGACATAGAGATTTGTTTCAGATGACATTTTTTTCTTAACTCTTAATCAAAGTGCAACTATATTCTAATCAAAGTACTTTTTTTTTCTTAACTCTTACAACTGCACAGTTGCAATTTTCTCGCAAGTAATTTACACTAGAATTAAAAGTGAGGCTGTCGATAGTGAATCCTAAATATGAACCGAGCGAATTATGTCGTGCGCTCAACCTATATGGGGTGACATTTAGTTTGGAAAAGGAGAAGTCCAATAAATAATTCAACAAAATGCGCTGTTTCAGGTTTTTCTAAACTTGTATTTGCTGAAAGACCAGACAAGGAATACTACACGAATTGAACATCCCAATTGTGTAGAGGAATCTTTGCTTTGGGAAAATAATGTTTTAACAAAACTTTGGGAAAGTCTACATTTTTTAGTCAAGCACTGCAACTAAAAATACAAAGCAAACGAAAATCTGAGACCAGAGGTAACCAAAAAATGACGGACAAAAGTAAAAAACAACAGACATAACAAAGGAGTATGGAGATTGCAGATAACATAGAAATAGCTAAACATATAGAATAACAACGAACTGTTCCAGAGAGTACCACAAATATAGCCAACCGCACATACTGTTTGGCCAGCCAAACGACAAAACCGATACATCTAAACGTGCCAAAACCATCCGACAGCAGTCAGAAAGACACTAAGGTGAAACTAGGCGGTGCTGCTGCATAACGCGACGGCCGTGGCGCTTAGTCGACCTCCTCCATCTTGCTCTCACCGGCGTCATCCTCCAGGGGTGGCATGTCGGTGTCGTTCTCAGGGGCCTCGTCCTCATCATCAATGCTCAGGCCAAGCTTGAGCATGCGGTGGATCCTGGTGCCGAAGGTGTTGGGTCCTCAAGGCTGAAGCCGGAGGTGAGCAGGGAGGTCTCGAAGAGCAGCATCACCAGGTCCTTCACAGACTTGTCGTTCTTGTCAGCATCGGCGCGCTTGCGGAGCTCGTCCATGATGGCGTTCTCAGGGTTGATCTCCATGGTCTTCTTGCTCGACATGTAACCACCCATGCTCGAGTCCCTCAGGGCCTGGGCCTTCATGATCCTCTCCATGTTGGCGGTCCAGCCATACTCACCTGTCACAAGGCAGCAAGGGGAGTCCACAACACGGTCAGAGACGATGACCTTCTCAACCTTGTCACCGAGAACATCCTTTATGACCTTGCACAGGCCCTCAAACTTCTCCTTGAGCTCCTCGGCCTTCTTCTTCTCGTCCTCGCTCTCATCAAGCTTGAGACCCTCCTTGGTGGCAGACACGAGCTTCTTGCCCTCAAACTCCTTGAGCTGACCAATAGCATACTCATCAATGGCGTCAACCATGTAGATGACCTCATAGCCCTTCTTCCTCAGCTTCTCAAGGAAGGGAGAGTTCTCCACTGCCTTCTTGCTCTCACCAGTAATGTAGTAGATCTCGTTCTGGCCCTCCTTCATCCTGGTCACGTAGTCCTTGAGGCTCGTCAGCTCATCACCACTCTTGGTGGAGTGGTACCTCAGCAGCTCAGCAATCTTGGTCCTGTTCTGAGAGTCCTCGTGGATTCCGAGCTTGAGGTTCTTGGAGAAGGCCTCGTAGAACTTGTTGTAGTCCTCCTTGTTCTCAGCAATCTCAAAGAAGAGCTCAATGCACTTCTTCACAAGGTTCTTCCTGATGACCTTCAGAATCTTGTTCTGCTGGAGAGTCTCACGTGAAATGTTGAGGGGAAGGTCCTCAGAGTCAACAATGCCCTTGACAAAGCTCAGGTACTCTGGGATCAGCTCCTCACAGTTGTCCATGATGAAGACACGGCGTACATACAGCTTGATGTTGTTGGCCTTCTTCTTGTTGTCAAAGAGGTCAAAGGGGGCCCTCTTGGGCACAAACAGGACAGCCTTGAACTCAAGCTGACCCTCCACAGAGAAGTGCTTGACAGCCAAATGCTCCTCCCAGTCATTTGTCAAGCTCTTGTAGAAAGCAGCATACTCTTCCTTGGTGATCTCTTCTGGCTTCCTCATCCAGATAGGCTTCTGCTTGTTGACCAAGTTCCACTCGTGAGAGACTTCCTTGATCTTCTTCTTCTTCTTTTCCTTTTCCTCCTTCTCCTCATCAACATCCTCAACCTTGCCCTCCTCAGTATCCTTCTTCTCTTCCTCATCCTCATCATCAGAAATTTCCTTCTCTGTGGTCTTCTCAGTCCAGAGGGAGATAGGGTAGCTGATAAACTCAGAATGCTTCTTGATCAGATCCTTGATGCGGCGCTCCTCGAGGTATTCCATCTGAAAGAAAATAGTTCTAAATCAGTAGGAACAGATGACAACAAATTGATTATATACCTCAGCAAGGACAGCACTAATCATGAGATTAGTTGAGGTAATAAACTACAGACAACAAGTGAATATATGATTTCATAGAGATAACATGTGCAATAATTAACCCAAAATATTATGAAGGTGCGCAAGATGTGACTTTGTAATGTTACAAGTAGTCAGGAACAAAAATAATTGTTACAAATAGTCTAGCTCATGCATGCATACAGTAGACCAGAAAGGGAAAACTACCATAAAGAGTATACAACAAGTCCATCACAATGCAATCATATTAGCATATAACCGGATCTATAGTTACAAGTAGGCCCCAATTAACATCAACTCAACAAATTTGTCTTGTTTACCAAGTCAAGTTGGATAATCAATTTTAATTCAGAATCACAAGTTTGATGATAATTGTAATTCAAAATCACGCAAGTTGGATAACCATATTAATTCAGAATCAGTCAAGTTGGATTATAGTTTTAACTTTGAATCAGGCCAGTATGTAAAAATAAAGCATTTGTAATCCAGACAGCACTGACATAAATGAAGGAACTACTATTCAACATTAGGTGAGTAAGCTTATTAAATAATCCAAGGTACAAATTACACAGCAGGCACCAGAGTTTAAAAATACAATCAACCTAACATATCACTAGAACTAGGAAAGGTCAATCATCATCAAGTTCATGAGCTCTTCCATTATTTAAACTAAACACATGAGAAATCAACAACGGAGCACGGATACGGTGCTGAGGTCTCGTGTCCGTGTCGGATACAGTATCCGATACGGATACTGCTCCGATACTGTATCGATACGGTTCTAGACGTATCGGCCGGATTAATGAATTAAAACAATTGTTGATTAATTCAGATACCTGTTCGATACGTTTTGGACACAGATCGGATACGGCCCAGCCCATATGTGCCTAACCCTACCCGATGCAACCCCTCGTATCACTTCCTCACACCCGCCCCTTCCTGTCCCCAACGAGACGAAGCAGCCGCCTCCCTCTTGGTCTTGGGCGGCGCCGCCAGATCTGCAGCCAGCCGGCGGCGGCGACCGGCCACCTTCCTCGGTTCCTCCTCTCCACACTCCACAGTCAACTAGCAGGTAATGTCTCCTTCCTCCTCTCCTGTCCCTCTCCCTCTCCCTCTCTTTCCCTCTCTAATTGCAGCTCCCTCTCCCTCTCCCTCTCTGTCTCTCCCTCTCTTTCCCTCTCTAACTGCAGCTCCCTCTCCCTCTAATTGCAGCTCCCTCTCCCTCTCTTTGTAATATGTTCTAAATTCGTACTGCCACTTTGTTGATCTGTAATATGGATGAGAACTTGGAAGCTAGCTTGGAGCCAGGGAGCAGCAGCTCGCCGCCTCGCCGGCGGGAAGCAGGATGCAGCAGCTCGACTAGCGACTGCAGCAAGCAGCCAAGCAGCAAGCAGCCGGCGCCGGGCAGGAAGCCAGCAGCAGCAGCTCGTCGCCTCGTCGGCTCCACTATTGAACAAGGTAATATTTGAACTTATGTATGTTAGTTTGCTGCTGGGTTGTTGGCTTGTTGATTTGCTAGCTGCTTGCTAGTTTAAATTGTCTTGTAAGTTCTAACTTTCTAAGGTGCTGTTCAATGTTCTAGTGTGGCTAACATTCTCTCTCTGTTTTTTGTCTTTGGAAATTGGAGTTGGACTTGGAGAGTTGCCGAGTTGGAGTTGAGTCTTGGAGAGCAGAGCATGAGTTCATCACATTCATTCACAATTTCACATGAACCAGTTTTGGAGTTTGGATGCTTCAAAACAAGGTAATCTGCTATTCTTCTGTAGTTTATAGCTACTAAATTTATTTATTTATTGATTTACAAAAATATCAAAACGTATCCTCGTATTGGCGCATTTTCAAAATGTCGTATTTCCGTATCCGTATCGGTGCCGCGTAGGAAATCAAGCATCTACCTATAGTGCACGATCTACTAGCCAACACACCATTCAGTTTAGATCAAGCATAAACAAATCTACAGCTGTTTAATGCCAGCTAAACTAAGCACAAACTTACCATTAAAGCATACACAACTACGTCAGCGACAGAATACGAAGACTCATACCTGGTCGTCCTTGAGGTAGAGGACCATCTTGGTACCCCTGCCGAGCTGCTCCCCAGTGGTATCACGAGCAACGGTGAAGGACCCACCAGCCTGTGACTCCCAGATGTACTGCTCGTCGTCGTTGTGCTTGGTGGTCACGACGACCCTCTCGGCCACAAGGTAGGCGGAGTAGAACCCGACACCAAATTGCCCAATCATGGACACGTCAGCGCCGGCGGCGAGGGCCTCCATGAACTCCTTGGTCCCAGACCTGGCGATGGTGCCGAGGTTGTTGACGAGGTCCGACTTGGTCATGCCAATGCCGCTGTCGATGATCGTGAGCGTGTTGCTGGCCTTGTCGGGGACGATGTGGATGAAGAGCTCCGGCTGCGCATCGAGCTTGCTCTTGTCCGTGAGGCTCTCGAACCTGATCTTGTCCAACGCCTGCGAAAACCACAGCCATAAACACACACTACGTCAGCCCAGGAACACAGATCTGCAGACGCATCTTACACGCTTCGAATCGAACCGCGGGTCAACGGATCTGACTAGATAGATTTGAAAAACTAGCGAAGACTACAGGTGTACTACGAACTCAGATGGCATCGTGCTCGCGGATCACGGTGAAAAATAGCGAAGAACAGGAGGGGGGATTCGGAGGACGGGCGCTTACATCGGAGGAGTTGGAGATGAGCTCGCGGAGGAAGATCTCCTTGTTGGAGTAGAAGGTGTTGATGATCAGGGAGAGGAGCTGGTTGATCTCGGCCTGGAAGGCGAAGGTCTCGGTCTCCGACGCCATGGCGCACGCTCGTGAGCTGCTCGTCGAGGGGAGGAGAAGCGTGCAGGAGGCGGCTAGGGTTAGGAGGGGTTTTGAGAGGACGAGAGATCGTGGGGGTGGGAGCCTATTTATGTGGGTCGACTGGTTCTCGAAGGTTCTACATGGGCCTGGAAGCCGGCGAGGCCGGTGCGCGCACGTTGACGAGTCGCTGCTGCTGGGCTTCGCGGTTATTTTGGGATGGTGATTGGCTTTGGTTGTTCGTGGCCCACCGGGACTGCGTCTTCCATTGGGGTGTCGATGAAAGAGACCATTTTGGTATCTTTGAATTTGAACTTGGAATGCAAGAAAGGCAAAGGAGTCTGTTTCCAAAACGAGACAAAGGAGTCTAGGTTATTTCTAAACCAGTTGGAACAATTGGATACCCCATACGTGATGTGGTTCCTTCCAAATTCAGGAATACTTCCGTGTCATCCAAAAACATGGTATGATTTTCCAATAATGGAAACATGCAACTCATGCTACTTATGTGTTTTCGGTGTGAATAATTCACAAGAATTAGCTTATTAAGGTTAGCATCTTATGAAATCTAGTTGTATATTTTCTTGTTCACCTACTCTCTCCGTTCCAAATTAGATGACTTGCTATCCACCCCATGAGGATGTATCTAGACAATAGCCTTCCGCTACTCAAGGTTGTGTTTAGAACCATGGGGGATTATGAAATTTTCATTTCTTTAACTAGAGTTTTACACACTAAGATTGTTTGGCTAATCTTTTGTAAAATTGTAGTTGTTATTTTTTGGGTAGATTATAAAAAATAGCACACCATTATTTAGAAACCGCAAACTAAGCGTTGAAATAGAGTGGTGAGCGGAGTGTGAGTCACTGGGGCCCTCCACCCATGAGTCCAAAAAATGCATATATATTTTGTTCAATTGTAAATGAAGTTATGGTATATAATACAGCTCCCCACATTTCGAAAAAAAAATATTTGAACGCATGCCTCCATTTTCTGCTTTTGCCACAGCCTAAGCATGGTAAGATTTGTGTAAATTTGCATGTGACATTTTCGATTCGGTCATACTTTTTTCAGGAGTCACGAGAGTGCATGTCTTTTTTTGTAGATAGGAACAAATCAGGTTACAACACACATGTCGACACCAAAACAAAACATAATTGGGAAAACCCAGCCAAATAGAGGACTATCTCACAAAAAACCTACAATCTTCCACCT
Source organism: Poa pratensis (assembly GCA_947311845.1). Classification (NCBI taxonomy): domain Eukaryota; kingdom Viridiplantae; phylum Streptophyta; class Magnoliopsida; order Poales; family Poaceae; genus Poa; species Poa pratensis. The sequence continues at coordinate 139,783,708 of CAMZMU010000085.1, forward strand.
CTCCGCTTCAGCCATGATCTCGTCAAGAGCATGCTCAAGCCGGCTTAACGGTGTTGTGGAAAACCCTCCTATTGCGCTCGAGCCAGATGGGACGGAAGACCAGGAGCATGAGCGCCCTGACTTTGATCACCTTCTTCGTCGAGCCGATATACAACGCGGTAAGCCACCAATACTGCAGGGTCAGAGCAGCCGAAGGAGCAAGGTTTGGGGACCCCAAGCTAGAGAAGACCCCGAACCAAATGATACGAGCAAAACAAAAATACACTAGTAAATAGTCAATGGTTTCTAACTCTTGTAAGCACATAGGACATGTATCGGTGGTAGCCAAACCATGACGAAGCCACCGATCACCTGTACAACAACGCTTCCACGCTGCCTTCCACGTGAAGAATTTGAACTTGAGATGACCTCATGGAGGGGCCAACGGGTGCTCCCCTCGAAGAAAGTCATGTAGGTGGAGCACGAGGGGAAAGATTTATCGGCTGTCTGAATCCACTCGAACCGATCGAAAGTTTCAGCCTCCACCTCGATATTCTCGATGCAATTCCCCATGCGAATGAATTCGGCCATACTTTGCAAAGGTAACTTCGTTTAGCATCCTTTTGATCTTAGGAGATCTTTAAACACAATCAAAAGGTGGGACATGTCACTTCAAGAATTAAAACACAAGTTGAACATAAGCCCCGCATCAAGTTGTAGTGAATAATTTTTTGATTAGCTTGTCTTATTTCGTAGCGCTTGGAGGGATAACCCATATTGGGTAGGGACGGTGGGAACCTTAAGTATAAAGTTTTTGGCATCTTGTTTACTTCTACCCTACCTGGCTCTTGATGCAAAAGTGAAATATCCAGCACGTGAGCAGTCTTTTTATTTCTCTAACTCCCTTTGCTTGTGCACGAAGCATTACAACGATCCCACACATTACACTATATATAAAAGACGGAAGGTTTTGCCCTTATCCAGCTATCCACGTCGCCGGATGTTTCTGGCCGTTCGATCGGCGAAATCGATGGCCACAGATAGCCCACGTCGGCCCATCCACGCGAGATACTGTTCATGGCGATTTTCTTCCAATCGCAGCGCGCCGCGTGGCCCGGTCACCCGCCGGTCGCTCCAGTTCCAGCCGGTTGCCCACCCGGTTGCCGCGCCGTTTTGCAAAATAAACCTCCCACCTTTCGATATTCACATGGATTCCACGTTTTCACGCTGCGGGGGGACCTAACTGTAATTACGGGAAAGCTTGAGGACTTTTCCGCAAAACCGTCCGCGGGCGCTCTCTCTTCCCCGCGAGACGCCGCGGCCGCCGTCGCGCCTCGCCGCCGTCTCACGCGACCCCGGCCAGATCCGCGGCCACCAGGGGATCCGCCGCGCCGCCCTCCACCTCCTGGCCGTACGCGGCGTGCCGGGACGCCGCCGCCGCGGAGGAATCGCCGCCGCCGCCGCGTCGGTTTCCGCCGTGTTCCCCGCGTCTCCGGCGGCTCGTTCCCCGCGTCTCCGGCGGCTCTCCGGCGACCATCCAGGAGCGGCGCCGCCACCATGGGGTTCCCCGCGACGGGGCGCTCCCGGGGCGCCCAGGCGCGCGTGCTGGAACACGCCGGAGCGCCGCCGCGGGCGGGGCGGCCAGATCTGGCCACGGTGACGTCAGCTGGACGTCACCGTGGGCCCACCCTGTCAGCATTCGATTTTTTTTTGGAAAAATTGCCCCAATTTGATTAAATTTGAATAATTCATAACTTATTAATTTAAAATCAGAAAAATAAGCAAAATATATCAAAATTTTCAGAAAAATGAAATCTTTTTTCTAATGCCATAATCACACTTGTTTGCACTATTTATATTTATGCCATCAGTCAAGTACTGATAAACCATAAATTTAAAACATGGATATGTCTTAAAACCCATTTAATTTAGCTATAGGGTTGAACAAAATTAGTTTAAAATATGACAGGTAGATCAGCATGACCGCAAAAATAGACATTGCCTATTCACGGCATAAAATCAAATTTCAAATTATTCTAATATGTTAAATGCATTCCAAATTTGGGCATGTAATAAACGTAAAAAAATCGAATGCCCTCCAAATGTGAGCACTTACTAAATTGTAACATGATTCAGATATTAAAAAATCCCCAGCTCTACTAATTTTCAAGATTCAAACGATTCACATATATAAACTTTTTGTCGACTTTCATTAAATTTAAATCTGAGAAACATTTGGACGATAGATCATGGCCACAAAATTAAAGGATTTAATAAGCGTCGTTTGATCATTTCAAAAATTTGACCAACCTTTCGACCTAGATACTTTTTTTATTTCAACAATTTTATGATTTAATAATTAAAAACGTTAGCCCACGGGCGCGGCGGAGCCCGCGCCTAATCCCCTAGTATCAGGAACGAACAGTTAACAGCTGGGACAGGGGAAAAGAAAGCACATCAACACCACTTTATCTGCTAGTATTAATGATATGAAAACGGGACCCACTTGTCCCACTTGCACTCCTTTTTTTTTTTTGGACAGGATCCGACACTTATATTAGGAAGCTCAGCACAAATTACAACCAGGTCCAGAGGAAACCAGAATTTACAACAAGACCCAGAAAACTTGCACAGAACACCCCGAACAACACGAAGAAGCACAGCCGGATCCACCCCGCACCCCAGAAGCCTAGCCTCCGCCGGAGCCGCCGTACCACCATCCCTGGGAGAGCAAGCACCTCCACCAAAGTAGCAGACTGCAGAACCGACCGCCGCGCCGCGACGGACACCCAAGACGTTGAACGAACTCAGCCGTAGCACTTGCCTCCACGAACCACCGATCTTCCCGCCGTCTCCGCATCGGCCAGGCCAGCCGCCCATCGAACCCGCTCCCCAGACGACCACTCCCCTCGCCGCCACGGCCGGCCGGAGCAAGGACGCCACAGAGAGCCACCACCACCACCACGCCATCCAAAACCGGGACGAGCACCTCCACCTCCTTCCCCCTTTGCCACCTCGGCCAGCCAGAGAGAGAAACAGAGGAACTTACCCAGACGAAGCATCCCACCCTCCCAGAGCCATCGCAGATGGAAACGAAGGCTCGACGACGGCGGAGAGGAGGGAACCAGTCCCCACAAAGAGCGAACGCCGGCGTCGCCACACCGTCCGCTCGGGGAAAGCAAGAACTCCCCAGATCCGAGGATCTAGGAGTACCAAAAACACCGCACGTCACGTCTGAGCTCCGAAGAACGCCGACGTAGAGGGGACGACGCACGGCCACCATTATTCTCTCCGACGCCGCCTCCACCCCCACAGCGCCGCCGGCAGAAGACCTACACCTACTATTCACACGCCCAACCGAGAGATCCGCGGTTCCCCCACCCTCCCGCCGCCGGAGCGGCGAGCGGAGGGAAGGGGAACCACCGGCTCCGGCGGCGGAGAACGAGGGAACGAGCGACGCCTCCCTTTCGCCTGTCTCTACTGTAGAGATAAGGAGGGGAGAGCGGACGCGTCCACTTGCACTCCATTTTATACATGCCTAGTACAAAAAATTTGTACTCCCTCCGTCCACAAAAGGATGTCTCAACTAATTTCAAATTTGGATGTATCTATACACTAAATTATGTCTAGATATATCCAAATTTGGAGTTGGTTTAGACATCCTTTTGTGAACGGAGGGAGTACTACATATGTAGAAAATGAAGTGCAAGTGTAAGTGGGACAAATGGGTATACGTATACTTATGAATCAAGGGAAACATTAAAAAAAGGACTATTTACGTTTGCTCGGCTCCATTGTACAGCCGTACCACGCCACGGAACAAGAAGAGCAAGATGAACTCCGATGAAGACGCAACTGATGCCATAACAGGGCAAACGGAAGAACAAAATTTCAAGCCAACTCCATCCTCACAAAAAGAAGCAGGATACCTTCGATCCGCGTATGATACTCTTTACTAACACATGCTGAACTATCCTAATGTCTCTATACACTGCTCTACAATGGTCTAACATGTGGCAGTCTCACTAACTCTGAGAGCTTCGTTGTGTAAATCCATGGAAAAACTGGCCACTTCGTGCTTGCAGTCATTAGCTATAGTTCCCCACCAGTCGCAGGTATCCCCAACGCTTCACCTGTTTTATACCCAGATCATAGTCAATCCGCAAGGAGTACTCGAGATTATAAAGAGCAGTCTAAATATGCAGAGAGAAACTGAGCACGTAAAGAATTGAGATTGAGTGAGCCAATTGTCATGTTTTGCCTCTTTGGGAGGGAAAGCATCTTGTTGTGACCTGAGTAGAACTGATTCCCGGCACTATTACACAAGGGGTACAGTACTAAAATTATATGGTGAAAATGGATGTTGGAAATCACGTGAAAACCTTGTGTAAATATTCCAAAGAAAAACTCAGATGATATGTAGTTTTAGGAAAGGGCAGGCATGTTCTATACCGATGCAAGGATCAATTTGTGACAAATCCTTGGTGAATACTGAATAGTACACTGAATCACAATGCCGAGCATTTGACTTTTTCTTTATCTCAAAATGAGATTGAATTTGATACTTAAATATTGCATGGATTTAGAAAATAGTCTCCCGTGTAATGAAAAATTATCGGAACATATATCTTTAACTTTTACGAACCAAATTCACGGATTTCAACTTTAGACTCATTTCCCTTGACATTTGTTTACGATAAGGAATGGAAAGTAAAGATATGTCTCTTACCAGGATGATCATCGTCGTCATCTTCACTATCGTCCTCATGTTGAGAGGTAAAAATGGGAGTGAGATAGTTCCTGTCCAATAAAGCAAAAGAGGAAGTGCTGCAGGACAAAAGGAAAACTTGATTAGAGAGCTTCTGCTTTATTGCAACAATAAGAACTATTAGAGAAGATTATCAACAAATTATGCATATCACCTACTTATGATGAAATTATGTAAGAAAGAACTCATGCAACGCTATGTTGGATAGAGATGATTGCTATATAGCTAGACAAATTATTTCAAACTACTTCAGCCAAGAAGTAATGACGGGTTGTCAGTTTGCAGAACTTCTTTTCCAACGAACTGGAACTCCTTGAAGACGAAAGCAAGTTCAACAAGCAGCACAGTTTATGATCAGGTACCTTCTTCGGAGTTCCCTGAGCTTCAGTTGAAATTTGCTCGGAGTAGATGTTCCTTCCTCGTAACCAGCATTGCTTCCATCAAAGTTCTCCTGCATTTAGCAAGTAAGCTGTCCGTAAACATAAACCACCAGTATTTTCTTAGTATAAAATAATAATCATCAACCGTCAGTTATACTCAGGATTTGACACTAGCAGTGAAATATACAAGGACAAATACAAGTGCATTTCACATTCGATGGTCCAGTTGTAAGTGCCAAAATGGACTCATCTGCACTTTAGAGACCACCATTTTACAGGAACATGTAGCAGGCTATGGACTGGCCTGATAGGGAGTACATTTTTTTTCTTTTTAGTACCATTTGACTCTAAGGTTGTGAACTTATTTTTCACAACAAATAGAACAAATATATTATTGTAGGAACTAAATGGCCATATATGGAGAAACATGATTTTTTTTTCAAGAAACATTAACTCGGCGCACTTTGGACGACTTATGAGGCAATCCGCACTGAACTATCTGTTGATGTTGAGCACTGCAAAGGCACTTGCCTCGTACGGGTGTCGATAACGGTTACTATCCCCGACTACTTGTAGGGCTTCAAGCATTGTTCCAGTTGAACCTCCGATCAGAAGTACCTGGGATGTGGCAGCGAGAAAGTTATTTATGATGCTTTAGAGAAGTTCTACAGAACTACATGCAGCAACTTACAGTGAGAACAACAATAGATGTGGTAGCAGTGAAAATTGTCTCGCCGTGTCCTTCAGGAAGATCATGAACTGACTGAAGAGCAAGGGCAAAGGCCATAGCTCCTCTAAGTCCTGAAAAGGAAAGATCAATATCTAGTACCTCAAACTTGAACTTGGTTATTTGATGAGCATGTTTAACGGCAAAACATACCACAATACCAGAGGGCCTGCTGATATTGCCTAGGTATTTGGGAATGAGGTGGTCGTGCCAAATTTAATAGGTATGCACAAGAGAAGACATTTGCAGCCCTTTAAATGAGAGGAGAGAAAACTAGTTAGGCGCCGAACATGCTAAATGTGTTTGATAAATGGAATACAAGTTCCAAACATTCAGCAACCAAGTTTGACACTGACACACCCACCAAACAAGGAAATAACATATATATCAGTTCATGGGATGATACCTTGCAACTAATATGAAGATCTGCATTAGTTGGCAAAAGAAAAGAATTAAGGAAACAACAAAAACAAAAAAGATTTCAAACATGTTGGTGCAGAATCAAAGGATACAATTGAGAAAAATATGAATCCAATATGAGACCAGCTTTGACGTTCCATTGCAATATCGAACCCCATGTATATGAATCTGTTTAGAATAATAACCAGATTATGAACTAAATTAGTTTAGTTAAACATGTCACAGTTAGAATCTGACTTACATGAATGCTTCTGCTAGTGATGAAAGTAAATGGAAAAAACGAGCAGTAAAACGATGAGAATCTTCTGATAAGTTGTAGAATGTATATCTCTTCATCACCTGAAACAAAACCAAAACTTCATGTAAGCATCTTTGTCTTAGGGTTTATAATCCCAGTAAATTAAACTTAGTTACTGATCTAGGATTTTGCATGTTACAGTCCTCGTGGAAATTCAGTAACTAAGTCTAACTTCCAGAGTACAGAAGTAATACAACGGAGCGTTCTCAAAACGAAAACTTACAATCCCGGTGAAGAGAATAGAAACAATGCCAGACAGGCCAAAGCCTTCAGCTAACATGTACCTAACACAGACGGCAGTTGCTAATAACAATCTAAGAATGAAAAAATAAATTGAAACATAGTCCAAATTAGATAGGCTTAGGACTTACGAGAAGTAGGGGAAAAGTACAAACAAGCAACTCTCCAGATTATGAAGGCTGAAAATAAAATTAAGGAATTTAGTTGCGTATACAGTAAACTCTAGTTTTGGAAAAATTATGTGTCAGATCTTACTTACTTCTCAACACCAAGTTCTGCGTATTTGAAGAGGTTTGACAGAATTAAGGAGTTCATGCATGGATGGCTAGACAGCCCAATACAGATGAGTACAAGAAAGATCCACCAGTGTGCAGTTCTATTCTGTATGGAACAACATGTTTTACTCCTAGAATTATACCATAACAATCTCGACTGGTTGATAATTTGCAGACTCTGAGCTTTTACTTTTACTTCTAGACCCATAAAGATCATAATCATGGCATATATCGATAAAAAGTGTTCTAACTGGTGATCCTACACAAATATCCATATTTTGGACTGTTAAGGAAGTTCTACAGTTCTACTTGACCGACGTAATCAAGGTTATGGCTTTTGTATTTTCTCCAATGATTCAGATATTAAATTGCTCTCCAAATGTGAGCACTTACTAAATTGTAAACATGATTCAGATATTAAAAAATCCCCAGCTCTACTAATTTTCAAGATTCAAACGATTCACATATATAAACTTTTTGTCGACTTTCATTAAATTTAAATCTGAGGGGGAGATTCAAACGAAGGCTCGACGACGGCGGAGAGGAGGGAACCAGTCCCCACAAAGAGCGAACGCCGGCGTCGCCACACCGTCCGCTCGGGGAAAGCAAGAACTCCCCAGATCCGAGGATCTAGGAGTACCAAAAACACCGCACGTCACGTCTGAGCTCCGAAGAACGCCGACGTAGAGGGGACGACGCACGGCCACCATTATTCTCTCCGACGCCGCCTCCACCCCCACAGCGCCGCCGGCAGAAGACCTACACCTACTATTCACACGCCCAACCGAGAGATCCGCGGTTCCCCCACCCTCCCGCCGCCGGAGCGGCGAGCGGAGGGAAGGGGAACCACCGGCTCCGGCGGCGGAGAACGAGGGAACGAGCGACGCCTCCCTTTCGCCTGTCTCTACTGTAGAGATAAGGAGGGGAGAGCGGACGCGTCCACTTGCACTCCATTTTATACATGCCTAGTACAAAAAATTTGTACTCCCTCCGTCCACAAAAGGATGTCTCAACTAATTTCAAATTTGGATGTATCTATACACTAAATTATGTCTAGATATATCCAAATTTGGAGTTGGTTTAGACATCCTTTTGTGAACGGAGGGAGTACTACATATGTAGAAAATGAAGTGCAAGTGTAAGTGGGACAAATGGGTATACGTATACTTATGAATCAAGGGAAACATTAAAAAAAGGACTATTTACGTTTGCTCGGCTCCATTGTACAGCCGTACCACGCCACGGAACAAGAAGAGCAAGATGAACTCCGATGAAGACGCAACTGATGCCATAACAGGGCAAACGGAAGAACAAAATTTCAAGCCAACTCCATCCTCACAAAAAGAAGCAGGATACCTTCGATCCGCGTATGATACTCTTTACTAACACATGCTGAACTATCCTAATGTCTCTATACACTGCTCTACAATGGTCTAACATGTGGCAGTCTCACTAACTCTGAGAGCTTCGTTGTGTAAATCCATGGAAAAACTGGCCACTTCGTGCTTGCAGTCATTAGCTATAGTTCCCCACCAGTCGCAGGTATCCCCAACGCTTCACCTGTTTTATACCCAGATCACTAGTCAATCCGCAAGGAGTACTCGAGATTATAAAGAGCAGTCTAAATATGCAGAGAGAAACTGAGCACGTAAAGAATTGAGATTGAGTGAGCCAATTGTCATGTTTTGCCTCTTTGGGAGGGAAAGCATCTTGTTGTGACCTGAGTAGAACTGATTCCCGGCACTATTACACAAGGGGTACAGTACTAAAATTATATGGTGAAAATGGATGTTGGAAATCACGTGAAAACCTTGTGTAAATATTCCAAAGAAAAAACTCAGATGATATGTAGTTTTAGGAAAGGGCAGGCATGTTCTATACCGATGCAAGGATCAATTTGTGACAAATCCTTGGTGAATACTGAATAGTACACTGAATCACAATGCCGAGCATTTGACTTTTTCTTTATCTCAAAATGAGATTGAATTTGATACTTAAATATTGCTTGGATTTAGAAAATAGTCTCCCGTGTAATGAAAAATTATCGGAACATATATCTTTAACTTTTACGAACCAAATTCACGGATTTCAACTTTAGACTCAATTTCCCTTGACATTTGTTTACGATAAGGAATGGAAAGTAAAGATATGTCTCTTACCAGGATGATCATCGTCGTCATCTTCACTATCGTCCTCATGTTGAGAGGTAAAAATGGGAGTGAGATAGTTCCTGTCCAATAAAGCAAAAGAGGAAGTGCTGCAGGACAAAAGGAAAACTTGATTAGAGAGCTTCTGCTTTATTGCAACAATAAGAACTATTAGAGAAGATTATCAACAAATTATGCATATCACCTACTTATGATGAAATTATGTAAGAAAGAACTCATGCAACGCTATGTTGGATAGAGATGATTGCTATATAGCTAGACAAATTATTTCAAACTACTTCAGCCAAGAAGTAATGACGGGTTGTCAGTTTGCAGAACTTCTTTTCCAACGAACTGGAACTCCTTGAAGACGAAAGCAAGTTCAACAAGCAGCACAGTTTATGATCAGGTACCTTCTTCGGAGTTCCCTGAGCTTCAGTTGAAATTTGCTCGGAGTAGATGTTCCTTCCTCGTAACCAGCATTGCTTCCATCAAAGTTCTCCTGCATTTAGCAAGTAAGCTGTCCGTAAACATAAACCACCAGTATTTTCTTAGTATAAAATAATAATCATCAACCGTCAGTTATACTCAGGATTTGACACTAGCAGTGAAATATACAAGGACAAATACAAGTGCATTTCACATTCGATGGTCCAGTTGTAAGTGCCAAAATGGACTCATCTGCACTTTAGAGACCACCATTTTACAGGAACATGTAGCAGGCTATGGACTGGCCTGATAGGGAGTACATTTTTTTTCTTTTTAGTACCATTTGACTCTAAGGTTGTGAACTTATTTTTTCACAACAAATAGAACAAATATATTATTGTAGGAACTAAATGGCCATATATGGAGAAACATGATTTTTTTTTCAAGAAACATTAACTCCGGCGCACTTTGGACGACTTATGAGGCAATCCGCACTGAACTATCTGTTGATGTTGAGCACTGCAAAGGCACTTGCCTCGTACGGGTGTCGATAACGGTTACTATCCCCGACTACTTGTAGGGCTTCAAGCATTGTTCCAGTTGAACCTCCGATCAGAAGTACCTGGGATGTGGCAGCGAGAAAGTTATTTATGATGCTTTAGAGAAGTTCTACAGAACTACATGCAGCAACTTACAGTGAGAACAACAATAGATGTGGTAGCAGTGAAAATTGTCTCGCCGTGTCCTTCAGGAAGATCATGAACTGACTGAAGAGCAAGGGCAAAGGCCATAGCTCCTCTAAGTCCTGAAAAGGAAAGATCAATATCTAGTACCTCAAACTTGAACTTGGTTATTTGATGAGCATGTTTAACGGCAAAACATACCACAATACCAGAGGGCCTGCTGATATTGCCTAGGTATTTGGGAATGAGGTGGTCGTGCCAAATTTAATAGGTATGCACAAGAGAAGACATTTGCAGCCCTTTAAATGAGAGGAGAGAAAACTAGTTAGGCGCCGAACATGCTAAATGTGTTTGATAAATGGAATACAAGTTCCAAACATTCAGCAACCAAGTTTGACACTGACACACCCACCAAACAAGGAAATAACATATATATCAGTTCATGGGATGATACCTTGCAACTAATATGAAGATCTGCATTAGTTGGCAAAAGAAAAGAATTAAGGAAACAACAAAAACAAAAAAGATTTCAAACATGTTGGTGCAGAATCAAAGGATACAATTGAGAAAAATATGAATCCAATATGAGACCAGCTTTGACGTTCCATTGCAATATCGAACCCCATGTATATGAATCTGTTTAGAATAATAACCAGATTATGAACTAAATTAGTTTAGTTAAACATGTCACAGTTAGAATCTGACTTACATGAATGCTTCTTCTAGTGATGAAAGTAAATGGAAAAAACGAGCAGTAAAACGATGAGAATCTTCTGATAAGTTGTAGAATGTATATCTCTTCATCACCTGAAACAAAACCAAAACTTCATGTAAGCATCTTTGTCTTAGGGTTTATAATCCCAGTAAATTAAACTTAGTTACTGATCTAGGATTTTGCATGTTACAGTCCTCGTGGAAATTCAGTAACTAAGTCTAACTTCCAGAGTACAGAAGTAATACAACGGAGCGTTCTCAAAACGAAAACTTACAATCCCGGTGAAGAGAATAGAAACAATGCCAGACAGGCCAAAGCCTTCAGCTAACATGTACCTAACACAGACGGCAGTTGCTAATAACAATCTAAGAATGAAAAAATAAATTGAAACATAGTCCAAATTAGATAGGCTTAGGACTTACGAGAAGTAGGGGAAAAGTACAAACAAGCAACTCTCCAGATTATGAAGGCTGAAAATAAAATTAAGGAATTTAGTTGCGTATACAGTAAACTCTAGTTTTGGAAAAATTATGTGTCAGATCTTACTTACTTCTCAACACCAAGTTCTGCGTATTTGAAGAGGTTTGACAGAATTAAGGAGTTCATGCATGGATGGCTAGACAGCCCAATACAGATGAGTACAAGAAAGATCCACCAGTGTGCAGTTCTATTCTGTATGGAACAACATGTTTTACTCCTAGAATTATACCATAACAATCTCGACTGGTTGATAATTTGCAGACTCTGAGCTTTTACTTTTACTTCTAGACCCATAAAGATCATAATCATGGCATATATCGATAAAAAGTGTTCTAACTGGTGATCCTACACAAATATCCTTATTTTGGACTGTTAAGGAAGTTCTACAGTTCTACTTGACCGACGTAATCAAGGTTATGGCTTTTGTATTTTCTCCAATGATTTGCGCATTTCTGTCCATTATAAGTGTACCATATCAAGGCAATCTTAGGAAAAATGGCGATCATCCCGAGTTACACTCAGGAACAAGAGAAAACTGTACAAATGCCTTCAGACTCATATGCTATATTGCTATATTCATAATATTACCTAATAATTTTAGCTATATGCTTTTATAGATGGTTTACTGATTGAAACCATAATACTTGCATGAATCGCATTAAAAGCAACAACAACAACAACAACAACAATAACAATAACAACAAAGCCTTTCATTCCCAAACAAGTTGGCATTAAAAGCAACAACAACGTTCACAAAAAATAGGGTCCTATTAGTTGAACAAAAGAAAATGTAGAGGATATGAGAGCATAGATAAGCCCAACTCCAATTCCTGCACGACAAAACGGGAGTTAAAATATGAAAGATGGAACAACAGATAAATTTTTGCATACAATCATAATAAAAAGCAAGGGAATAATCTGATCGAGGAAGCGAATACTATAGTCTACCGGAATCTGTTCCACACAAGAGCAGTTCTGAAGAACTTAGAATTGCATTACCTGATGACATTGAACCAACAAAGTTCTCAAGAAACCTCAAAATAACCAGGACAAAATTCTGGCCGGGAGAATTCGTCCTCATAGATGCCATTGTCCTGAATGAATAAGGTACTTAAAGCAGGATTATGAAAAGAAGCACATAAAGAAAATTTCAGGAATAACGTCCTCACCTGTACAAGGATATAGCCACCTTAATTGGCAGACCATTGGTAGATACCAACCAATATGTGAGTATCAGTAGATAACATTTGAAAACATGTTGTAGGTAGAAAAATAGTTACACATACGGCATCATTTAGAACAGATTCTCCAAAAACAAGAGCATAGAGGTTCACATCGGTGCCAAGTTCCTGCAAGTCCATGAAGAATATGTAATCATTTCTTTTGAGATGACAGTGATTAAACTTGCACATGTTAGTACATGAAGAGATGGCATAAACCTGAAATATAGACAACACAGTTACAGGATCTGTTGCTGACACAAGAGCACCAAACATCATACATTCGACCAGAGGCAACCTATAGATTATGTACACCAATCCACCAAGATAGCTGCAAGAAAGGTAAACTACAGCATTAAATTCTTATCACCACTAATATAAAAAGGCACAGAACGTGGGGATCCAAACGATCTTGACCGTCTAACGCTAGATCCAACGGACCTAATCACCGCTAAAACACATTGTCAGCCTTCATTCTTTTGGACCGTCTAACACTAGATCCTAGGAGCACTTATTTTCCTGCCAAATCAATATCCGAGTTAATAGGGGAGTAATCCAGAGAATTAATTAGGGACGCAGATTTTTATAGGAATTAAAACCTCCAGCCTTGCATACCCGTGTTGTTATTTTGGAAACTGCCAGTAATTTGCCATAATAGCGACAATCAATATGGATATTATTTGAGGGTAGGAGACTGTGAAAATTAATGCAGCGATTTTATAGAAGAAATATCATGACGATGATATGTGATGTTTTGACCTTGGATAAAAATACAATCTTAAATTAGACATTACCACAAAACCTGTTTCAGGAGGGCACAAAACTTAGACACGCATTGCGCGTGCAAAATTACTAGTTAAGGAAGGGAATTGGAAGGAACGTGCAAATAGGCAATAGAAAATGTTCTTACACGAGAAGACCCGTAACGATGGAAGCAATGAAGGTTCCCAGGATTGCAAAAGTTATGATAGCACCAAAGTTTGAAAAAAATGGTTTCTGCCAAAACAAAATTTGACATGATTAGGTGTGAGCCTGCAATTGATGGAACATTAAGGTACTACGGGCCTCGACAATTCAGCACTTACTGGTGCTAAGTTAAATCCCGACTAAGTAAGGTGCAGTCAAGTAAAACATGTCAAACTTCCCAAGAAATAATTAAGAAAAACAATTGGAACATAGAAAAGGATATAATATAATTGGAGGAAGTAAAAAGAGAAGGAAGAAGTCCTCGCGAAAATTGAACCATCTCCTGAATTATCATAGAAAGTAACCAAATATCAAATATTGCACAACATAAACAATATTATGATAATTAACAGGACAATTTTAATTCAGCCTGGAAAAAGAATAGAGGTGTGAGAATATACCTGGTACTTTTCTGAGTGTTTGATATGTTCGCAAACCCTCCAACAATCATCCCTGATATAAAATATCATTAAAAGTTACAAAAAAAATGGTTTAATTACATGATATTCAATGTACGTCTAGAAACTAATATAACAAATCATATCTTTGGTTCAAGATACTCCAGGTATACTAGTATATGTGTGCTTTGCACTTGTCAGTATTACAATTTCACATAGAATTTATAGTCTACAGAAAGCCATTGCATATGTTTACTATACAAATATTTTGTTTGAGAGATATCCCAACCAGCAATCCAAAATAAGCACAGCTAAAATAAACAAAAACGTCACATAACCCGTCATAGATTTGAAAAATTTGGGAAGTGACACAATTACAACCAACTGAATCACACTCACACACAGCAGTTAAGATGAACACTGTCAGAAGTAGACAGTAGCGTGTGCAGCGCATGAATGTTAATTTGCTCATCTGATAAGGTCCAAAAAAAATGCATACTCGCGGTGTTCCTCGCAATTTTCACCGCTCGGCGCTCTACACTAAACACCGGGTCGCGTCACTGAGCAACCCTGATTCCTGAACCAATCCGCTCCGTCTCACCAAAAAAAATGGCACGGGATCATAACATCAAGGCCATTGCATCCACAACGATCGCGAAGACACCTACGGACGGATGACTAGAGCCCCTATCTAGTCGCCACTGATCGGTGTTTCGAACTTCCAGCCTCCAAGGATCGAGGGCGGAGGGACGGGTGTAAAGGGTATGTACCGTACTGATGAGGAGGGACGCGCTGGCCTCCGGAAGGTAGTAGAACTTGCGGCGGCGGAGGAGGTGGCCGAGCACGAAGGAGAGCACGAGCATGGATATCTGCAGCAGGATCCCCACCCCCGCCGCCTGCTGTTCGTCCACCGCCCCGCCACCTCCCAGACCCATCCCCGTGGCCTGATGCGGCGCCGCCGCGGAGAACGCCCCCGTCTCCATTCTCCGACGCCTCGCCCGATTCGTTCTCCCGTGCGCGTTTCGCTCGCCGGTTATGCGGGCGGGCGAGTGGCGAGACGACACCTCTCCTCTTGTTGCGGAGTGGAGACCAGTGCTCTGCTCGTTGCGGCGGTGTTGCGGGAATGGACGGCTCCTGATGCGTTTGCCCGTTGATCTGACGGGCTGGCGAGGCCGCGCGGTGTGGAGTGTGCGGACCCACGAGGCATCGAGTGTGGGCCAGATTAGACCAGGGAAAAAACCAGCCGTTGTTCGAACTTTCCCGGTGGACCCTCGCCTCGTATTGTCACTACAGCGTCAAGATTTTCTTTTTTTTTGACTTGATAGCATCAAGAGTTGGAGATACCTACAACTACAAATGTAGGAATCCATTTAGCATGTTTTTGAATAAAAGACGAGCAAAAATATAAAAATAAACGGTTCAGAGATAACCAATATTCTAAGTTGCAAGAGAACAATATTGGGGTTGTATTATACAAGTTGCAAGCGTGATAACAACGTAGATTTTCATATAAAGCATGATAAATAAAGTGTTCTGTTTTATTCTTATTTGATGGAGTCTAGACTAGGTGCATCCATATCCATGAAGAAATACACCCTAATGTTTGGTCCATAAGCAATCAAAATGCCCTCGGAAACATAGAAAAACTACATGGTGAAACATGACAATGATCAGACACATATGAAACTGAGCACAATCTAAAAGTTTAGCTTCAACACCAAAGAATAACACGATATCGTTTACTAGCATGCAAATAACAATAGAATACTATTCCGGATTTTGATCTACACAAAATGTGATAGGAGATAAAGTCGGGAACGGAGATGGAGTTGGTTTTGTTGGTGCAAACGGTGAATATGATGATGGAGGTGCTGAAGGGAATCGTATGCAGAAAACAAAAAAAAATCCTAACAACGATAACCTAAATAGCCAGAATCTATTACTATGCAGATATAAAATTAACGGAGGGAACGGTGTACATACCCTTATAGATCGTAAGCGTCGACGATCAAAAGATCTGTTTCGATGACGACGCGTGATGAAGAGGGGCGGCGATGACGATGGCGACGCCGACCTCAAGTTGGAGTAGACAAACTTCTCCAAGTGCCGCAAGTGCAACACCTCGTAGCTCTACACACGTACGGTGTAGACGACGACCTCCGGGCTCCGATCCAGCAAAGCAGCGGAAGCAAAAGACTTGGACCGAAGAAGACCGGCAGCACGGCGGAGTGCGTATGGTGGAGAAAAATCTCAACCTAAGCGCAGCCCCAATTGCGGAGTCACGTCCGAAGGTGAGAGAGAGAGGAATTTCTGGGATGAATTTCCAGGCTTGCGGGCACCCCTATTTAAAGGAGGAGGGAGGCTGCCAGGCATGGTGGCTTGGCGGTGTGGGACTAAATCCCACACCAGCCGCACCACCAAGGTGCGCCGGCCTAGGTGGGCCCCTTCTGGCCCACCCGGCCACCTCCCATGGTGCGCCTCCCTTGGGGGGGGGGGGGGATTCCCCCTTTAGGGCTTGTTTGGCTGTCCGGGTTAAATATTCCCAGGAAAATAATCCCGGCCGGGAATCTGAAAAACCAGGTGTAAAACCCCGGGATTCTGTTCCCGACCTCGGACTAGGGGAAAATTCTCCCCGGGAAAAGGCCGAGATCCCCCCGGGATTGCAGTTACCAAACAAGCCCTTATGGGCCTTCTCCTCCTGGAGTTGGCCCATTTAAAGTGGGTTGCCTTTAAAAATTCGAAAATAAATGAAATAAAATATATTTAATCATTAATTAATATTAAATACATATTATCTAATTTATTCCTGCTCCGAAAACCATTTCGTCGCCCTCCGAACTCCATCGGATATGTCCCGGAACGCTTCCGGTGTTCTTCTCTCTATTTTCTCTTCTATGTCCAATCTAAATAAACGTCGCCTACCCTTAAGTGTGCCACCCTACGGTTCGGGATCACTCTAGACATGATCGAGACCCGTTCTCCGATCAATGACTAACAGCGGGGTCGTGCATACCCATGATAGCCCTTGTGCGTCCACGAATATCTTTGTCGTTTGAACCTTAGACGTCAAGTCTCAAACCTTTTGCCTGGCGATACTTAGTCTTGTCCGAGACTCGATCTCAGGCATCGCGATACCTAGCTCGGTCTCGTTTCCGACAATACTATTCTTTACTCGTCTGTGATATTATATCCTTGTGACCTAGTCACATGCTTGCAAGCTCATTGATGCAATCTCACCGAGTGGGCCCAGAGTATCTATCCTGCTATACGGATTGGCAAATCCCGCTTTTGATCATACGCCTCAACATATTTCCTTCGGATACCCGAGAGGGACACCTTTATTGTCACCCTATGTAAGGAGTGACGTTTGATGCAATCAAAGTACCTTGCAGAAATAGCAATTAAATATGATCTCACGGTGGAAGGCGTGAGTACTACGTCCTATGTATATTGGGTGTGTCCATCACATCATTCACCTAATGATATGACTCCATTATCAATTGACGTCCAAGTTCATGATCAGGAAACCTTGATCATCTGTTGATCTCAATGGACTAGTAAAGAGTCTACTAGGGACCTGGTTGTTTACATACCACACGTGTAATAATGTTTTCGCTTAATACAGTTATAGCATGGTACAAAAATATTATGAACAATCGAGATATGACAAATAAAATATCTTTATTAATTGCCTCTAGGGCATATCTCCTTCAGTCTCCCACTTGCACTAGAGTACAATTTAATCTAGTTTACAACTTGGTAAAAGCTTAACACCTATAGCAACTTGGTGTCATGCTTGGCTCGTGGAAGAGGAATTTAGTCAACAGATCTGCCACATTGAGATCTGTACGTACTTTGCAACACTTCTATGTCACCTAGTTTGACATCATCCTGTATCTTATGATAACGGTGAAATATATGTTTGTCGATGGAGTGAGACTCGAAACTTCGCGTAGCATGGGCCTTAAAAGTCTAAGAGATCTATTAAGGAAAACCACGCATGCTCGGAAAAACAGCTCAGTCCAATCACACTTGCTACTTCTGAAGTAGCCATATATTCCTATACCTATGTAGATTATGCGACAGTGCATTCATATGCAACTTCGCAAGCTAACCATGTCATCTTCAAAACAAAGGACTTTTCCAGTATGAGATTTCTAATCGTATGGGTCAGTGTCATAACTTGCATCATCGTAACCCTTTTACGACAAGTTTTCTTTTCACTCTCACCCCATACAGAAAACATATCTTCAGTTCTCTTTAGACACTGAAGGATATACTTAACGTTTGTTCATTGATCCACCCAGGGATCACTCTAGAACCGTTCTTCAACCAAGAACTTGGGTCACACCAAGTCGAGCTTTCAGTATGATAGAATCTATGGCTGAGGCATAGGGGATGTCGGACATCCTTTTCTTTCATTAGCTATCACTGAAATGCCAAGATAAACTTAATATTTTACCTAGTCATACATGCAAGAACCTTTTTTCGCTTGTTCTATTCTGAAACACTTCAGAATCTTAACCTAGGAAAATATTCCGACCTAATGTTATTAAACCCCTTTTGATCTATTCAAAATTTAGACCTGATGCTAATACTCCTAACTTCACTCATAGAAAATTTAATCACTTAAATAATCATTTATACTTTACTTGAGGATTTGTATCATTCTTAATATGTCATCACATATAAAATTAGGAATGACACCTAGCTCCCACTCAAATATGCCTTCCGCATATAAGACCAGGGAATTTCTTTTAGCTCCCACTCAAATATGCCATTCACATATAATATCAAGAAAAGCTACTTAGCTCCTACTCACTTCTTTGTAAATGCAGGTTTCTTCAACATTTTTGAATGACTCCAAAATCTTTGATCACATTATCAAAGTGAAGATTCCAGCTCCGATATGCTTGCTTCAGCCCATGAATGGACAGCTGAAGTTTGCATACATGTTTAGCATCCTTAGGATCAACAAACCATCTTAATTATACTAATTACAACTCTTTCTTAATGTTATCATTAAGAAACATGGTTTCCTTATCCATCTATCAATTTCTCAATTTGAAATTATAGTAATTGCTAAACGACCCTAATAGACTCAGGCTTCGCCACTTGAGACAGAATCTCATTGTGGTCAACCTTTTGAATCTGTCGAAACTGTTTTGCGACAAATCGATCCTTATCAGTGTCTATTTTCTCATAAAATTCCATATTCTTTTAACGGCCTGGATGCCATCAAAAAGATCTTCCCAAGTCATTACTTGGTAATTGTACACAAAACACTCCAAATGATCAATTTATTGCTAGGCCCATTGCCACACCTGAGATAAAGCTGATAGTTATGAAGTAAGTCCTAGTTTGTTGAACTTGATAACTAGGGAACAATTTGGCGGTAGTGCTATGGAGGATGCCTCTATGCATCTTCATGATTTTGTTGAAATATGTGACATGCAGAAATTTAAAAATGTGGAAAGTGATATTCTAAAACTGAAGTTATTTCCTTTCTCACTTAGAGGAAAAGCTAAAGAGTGGTTGCATTCATTACCTATTGATAGCATTAAAACTTGGGATGATTTAAAAGAAGCTTTCATTAAGAAATATTATCCTCCTGTTAAAATTTTGCAAAATAGAAACAACATTCTTTCTTTTAGGCAAAATGAAAATGAACATGTTGCTATGGCTTGGGATAGGATTAAACTTATGCTTAGAACTTGTCCATCACATGGGGTCAACGAATGGACCATATTACACTCTTTTTACAATGGTCTAAATTACATGTCTAGAAATATTCTTGATTCTGCTGCTGGAGGTGCTTTTATGGGAAAAACTATAGTAGAAGCTAAGAACATATTGGAAGCATTTTGCAAAACTATAGTCAATGGCATACTGATAGAGCACCTAATCCTTCTAAGAAAGTGAACTCCATAGAAGAAACAAATGATTTGTCATCTAAAATGGATACTATTCTTGCTTTCATTAATAAACAAAATATTGAAAATGTGCCTTTGCAAGAATTAGTTGGTAATAATCCTGAAAATATTGATGTCAACTTCATTAGGAACTATGGTAATAATGGGTATGGTAACAACAATTATAACTCTTATAATAAACCCCCATATGTTCCCAACAATCGTCCTTTATTCCATATCCTAATGCTAGTGATAATAATTGGAAGCCTATGCCACCACGTAATGATAATTTTGAGGCTAATAAAATTCTTATGGAACAAGTTGCTAGTCATAATACCATGATACAAGAGTTGAATAAGTCTGTTGCTTCTATTAGTTCTGATATTAAAGGCTTACAACTCCAAACTGCAGGACTAGACAAAGCCTTGTCAAAACTAGCTGATAACCAAGCCACTTTATTGAGTATGTCTGCAGGGAAACCACAAGCACCACCTGTGGTTGGAATGAATTCTATTAATATTGCTGAAAATGTTCCTCTTACTTTGGAGGAAACTCTTGATGAATTATTGAACTATCCTGAATATTTGTTGCCATTTATGTCTCAACTTGTTGGTTTAAAGAAGAAGTTAAAAAACTGAACATGATGAATCTCTTATGTTGATTGAGTTAGAAAAGAAAGTTGAGAAGTTAAAATGCTTAGTGAAGTAAGGATCCATTGCTTGACTTAGAGAATTGTAGCTTGCATGAATTAATATCTATCTTACAAAAATTTGCAAGTGATCCTTCCATCAACTCTAACCAAGCTGGTTTTGGTTCTTATATTGCTAATCATGTCTTGAAAGAAAAGATTGCTAGGTACAACCAAGAGGCTATGATACCACCTAAGCTTGGGGATATATGGATTCCCAAAGTCCTAGTAACCATTGGAAAAGAGACACACCATGCTATACTTGATCTAGGATCTAGTGTCTCTGTTTTATCTAAAGAACTATATGAAGTACTTGAATTGAAAAATCTTGAAAAATGCTCTATTGAACTTGCACTTGCTGATGATTCCATTAAACATGCTTTAGGAAAAGTAAGTGATGTTATGGTAGAGTTACATATGACATTTGTGCCTGTTGATTTTCTAATCATGGATATGGGGAATAAAACCTCTAGTCCAATTATTCTTGGAAGACCTTTTCTTCGTACTACAGGTGCTATCATTGATTCAAAAGAAGGGAATGTGAAGTTTCAGTTTCCACACAAGAAGTGCATGGAACACTTCCCAAGGAAGAGGGCACATCATTCAAGCTCCCTCATGAGCTTCGTCCACAATAAACATCAAGTAAGAAGCCTAGCTATATGGCTATAAAGAAAGCGCTTTACGGGAGGCAACCCGGTTGTTTTTATTTGTGATTTTCTTTGTGTCCTCTTGCTGTAACAAGAGACTTTGTTTAGTTTAGTTTCTGGAATTTTTAATAAAGTGCCAAGTTTTACTCATTTTGGTTTGAAAAGTTGCTTATAGCGTTCGGAGATTTTATTCCTGCACGAATCTGTGCACGGTATGATTTTTAATTCTTATTCTGTAACTCCGAATGAGCTCATATTTGAACTGTAGTTGCAACTTTTCATCCTCTGTATGCATGAATTTTTCGGAATTTTTCGACAAAGTTAAGTAGGGTAGAAAAATACGTTTTGCTGCTGCTGTTTTTCTGGACAGATTCTGTCCCATTTTGTTTGATGCATGCTTTGAACTTTTAACTTGAATCTTTTTGATCCAATTGAGTTTATGAGTAGGCATACAACATTATACACTTTCTGGACATTCATATGAATTTTTGTTCAAGGATTATATGCAGCAAGAAATCTATTTGTTTATCACTACTAATGCACCCCACAGAAAAGAAATGGGAGAAACGGTGTTTTGAAGTTTTTTCACAGGGATTAGAGGAGATGCACCAAGAGCTATCCAAGGATGGTGAAGACCATAAGCTTGGGGATGTGAAGACAACCCCACTGGACCTACACACTCTCGGTTTGCACACGTCTAACTTCTGTTTTTCGATCGAAACACTTTATCGCATAAACTTGGAGCGTCTTTTTGTTTGTTTGGTTTGATTTTTATTTTGTGAGACCACCACACTATCATTTATATATGAGAGAGCTACTGGAAATTTGGGTTGAATTATGTTGGATGCTATTATAAGATTGGGAAAAGGGATGTTGAGTTGATTTTAAAAGATACATATAGTTGCATGATTCATGAGCTTGTTAATGAGTAATAATTTGCAAGTATTTTATCAAGAGCTATCTTTTATTCATGTTTTGATGCTGAATGTTATTTACTTGTTTAACATGGATTAGTTAGTTCTATGGACACTCATGCATGCATTTAGATGGTCAACTTTCTCCCTCTTGCTAGCCCAAAAATTCCAACAAGCAAAAACTTGTTTCCAACACCTTCAACCAAAGTTTTTCCAGTGAGTCCACCATATCTACCTATTAGCTTTATGCTATTCCGAGTATGTTTATCATGATATTTGTGTTATCTATACCTCTGAATGAAAATGCTTATGTTGTTGATTGTTATGGGAAAAGTTGGTTATAGAGCTCTCGAACTTGATGCACACTTTACTTTTATTGCATAAATAAAATATGACCCATTGTGATTAAAATTATGATGTTGTGGCTTGACAAATGTCTTTGGTTGAGAGTTAGCTCATATGTGCTGTCACATGGCAAGCTTTCAACATGCACTTCATTCATTTAGTTGATATCATGTACTTTTGTTTATGGATGCTTACCATGGGTGAAATAAATGTGGAAATGAAGTGAGTTTAAATGAGTTTGTATAAATGGTTAGAGAGACGCCTGGGCCGCTAATCTAAGCCATGCATCATTCATGGTGGAAATTTACTTACATGCTATGGTGAACCTTCTGTGATACACCTTACAATAAAAAGCTATCCAATGGTAAATAAAAAGGGTGTTGAGATTGTTCATTGTGTTTGTTTGTCTTGTCATTTTGATATGGGCTTGTTCCATATCCTGGGACAAGAGGTACCCCAGTTGACGCTCTTAATGATACTATTATTACTTACAATGATATTTAACTTGAACTTGCTTTGTTTCCAAGTTGAGTAACACATGGAGTAGGTACTTGTATTCAAGGGGCATGAGACTTTCAACCTGTACTTTGTCAAGCACACTACTCATATTTGCTTTCACTTTAAACTTAATCATTCAAGATGCTATGATAGGGGAATGAGAGCTTGACACCAAGGATTACCACATTACAATCATTAACTTAAGTAGAGAAGTTCAGAAGTTAGATGAAACTTATTCATGCTTTACCTCTACTATATATATCTTTCCAAAGTGTCCACCTTTTATATTCAGATTTTCATCAATACTCTATGACCATTGTAGGATGTTCTTACTTATCATTATGCATACATGTGGTCCATAGTACTTTTTCTATGTTACACTTTGTGAATTATCATTGAACATCCTTGCATTGAATACTTGATATCACTTCATAAACTATCTTGCATATTGCTACTCCTTTTAAGAATGAATCATTTGACTCTATGTAGCAATAGTAATCATCTTTGATATCCATTGATAGTATTAAATTGCAAAGTCCATGTTAGTTTTATCACCTTCATACTCGAGGACGAGTATAGGTTAAGCTTGGGGATGTTGATGCATGTAAAATGCATACATGAACTTTGCATTATTACTTATATTCCAGTCATATTTGCATCATATAAGGGTTATATCACTGTTTTATAATGATTTTGGGAATATTTGATATGTTTCCTATTTTTATGGAATTAACCCTGCACAGGCAGAAAACCCTATTTCTATATTTTAATGTTTCAGGGACCCAAACGACGTCCAAATGACCTGAAATTTACGAGCGTCAATTTTTGGAAGGAAGAAGACTTGGGAGCGAAGGAAGCAAACAAGCGGAGGCCCGAGGGCCAAAAGGTGGGCCCACGCGGCCAGTACCTGGCCGCGTGGGACCCCCCTTTGGGCCTCGAGCTCCGTTGCCGTCGATCTTTCCTCCACCGACTCGTTTTGACCTAAAACCGCCTATAAAAATAGTCCCCGACGTTCTCTGGAAGGAGCGCCGCAGAAACACAGAAACACCGAAACAGACCTGGAGTGCAGATTGGAGGGGGAAAACTCCGGCGGGGCGCTGCCGGCGTGGTCTCCATCTTCTCCAACGACTTCTCCACCGTCTCCATGATGAAGAGGGAGTAGTCCACCTCTGGACTATGGGTTTGTGGAAGTAACTTATGTATCTCTCTCTCTCTGAGCTTCACTAATTAGTACCGTATGAGCTGCTGAACATGATTACGGTCATCTATGTAATACCTTTGTGGTGGATCTTTTTATGAGTTAATATATGTTTGAGATTGCAATGGTTTTGTTTCAGTTATGAAAGTAGATGCATATTATGTACCCCGTTCTTATTTACTTGTCATGATCAAGCATGTTTATGAGAGCGTGTGAGGGGGAACGTGTGCATTAGTTGGAGTAACGGGGGGTGGCTAGTGCAGTGAACGTGAGAGAAAGTTCTGCGATCCACTTGGGTGTTTTACCTTACTTTGTTGCCTCACTAGGGATAAAAAGAAATACCATGCTACCGGAGATGTGGGTGTGACCATTGCCACTACTCCATGACTAGATCTAGCATGTTCTTATTTTAACTTCATGTCATGATACTTATTGCTATACTCTGAGTTATCTTAATTACTGAGGTGTTATGATTTAGTTCGCATCTTGGTGGAGTATAAGAGAGACTAATAACCAAAAGGTCTCTATGTTAGGACGTGATGCCCATATAATTATAACTTGTCATTAAACTGTTGTGTTGCAATCTCATATGTCAACTCTAGTGTTCCATTGTCTACCACTTTATTAAAGAGAGAGTGCATTTGTGAAACCATGAACCCCGGTCCATTTTTAATCATAAGAAACACCTTTCCAACCACTTTTACCACTTTACCATTTTCTGCCATTTAAAAATCCGAAAATACAAAAACACTTTTACATCTTGCATTCATCATATAAAACCCAAAAATATCATTTATCATTGCTACCACCATCCTTGCATATTTATTTACCACCATTGCATATTTATTTCTTGTTTGCATTGCATATTATCTTGATATCATTCTCACACCTTGTGCTTGACAACCACTAGGTGAGGTTGAGGACCAAAACATTTACTTTGTTTTGTAGGTAACCAAAAGAAGGATAGGAAAGATAAATCTTCACTACTGATTCCCCGAGAGTTCGATATTAAACCCTCGAGTCACCCTCGTGGGGAAAACACGTCTTCCACTTACTACACACTCTGCACTTGGAGTCTCAACCTAACCCATATTATTTTGACGCAGGTAACTACGTCATCGGGTATCAAGGGTTAATTCCAGAAAAATAGGGAAACTGTGAAATATTCCCAAAATCAATATAAAAAATGATATAACCCTTATATGATGCAAATATGATTGAAATATAAGTAATATAATGCAAAGTTCATGTATGCGTTTTACATGCATCAACATCCCCAAGCTTAACCTATACTCGTCCTCGAGTATGAAGGTGATAAAACTAACATGGACTTTGTTTTTTAATACTATCAATGGATATCAAAGATGATTATTATTGCTACATAGAGTCAAATGATTCATTCTTCAAAGGAATAGCAATATACAAGATAGATTATGAAGTGATATCAAATATTCAATGTAAGGATGTTCAATGATAATTCACAAAGTGTAACATACAAGAAAGTACTATGGACCAAATGTATGCATAATAAAAAGTAAAAACATCCTATAATGGTCAGAGTATTCTTGTAAATCTGAATATAAAAGGTGGACACTTTGGAAAGATATATAAATAAGTAGAGGTAAAACATGAATAAGTTTCATCTAGCTTCCAAATGCTTCTACTTAAGTTAATGTTTGCAATGTGGTATCCATTGGTGTGGAGCTCTCATTACCCCTATCATAGCATCTTGAATGGTTAAAGTTTAAAGCGAAAGCAAATATGAGTAGTGTGCTTGACAAAGTATGGGTTGAATGCCTCATGCCCCGTGAATACGAGTACCTACACCACGGTGTTACTCAACTCGGGCCACAAAGCAAGTTCAAGTTAAAGTCATTGTAAGTAATATAATAGCGTCATCAAGAGCGTCAACTGGGGTACCTCTTGCCTCAGGACATGGAAACTAGCCCATGTCAAAATGACAAGACAAACAGACAATGAACAATCTCAGCACTCTTTTATTTACTATTTGTATAGCTTTTTATTATGACGTGCATCACTGAATGTTCACTTTGGTGCGCTGTAAATTTCCACCATGAATGATGCATGGCTTAGGTTAGCGGCCCAGGCGTCTCTCTAGCCATTTATACAAACTCCTCAAACTTACTAAGTTTCCGCATTTATTTGGCACCATGATAAGCATCCATAAACAAAAGTACATGATATCAACTAAATATAATTAAGAGCACGTTGAAAGCTTGCCATGTGACAGCACATATGAGCTAACTCCCAACCAAGACTCTTGTCAAGCTCACAACTTCATAATTTTAATCACAATGGTTCATGTTTATTAAGTGCAATAAAAGTAAAGTGTGCATCAAGTTCGTGAGAGCTTTTTAACCAACTTTCCCATAACAATCAATAACATAAGCATTTTAATTTGGAAACATAGATAATACAATATAACATGATAAACATACTCGAAATAGCATTAAGCTAATAGGTAGATATGGTGGACTCACTGGAAAACTTTGGTTGAAGGTGTTGGAAAACAAGTTTTTACTTGTTGGAATTTTTGGGCTAGCAAAAGGAGAAAGTTGACCGTCTAAATGCATGCATAAGTGTCCATAGAACTAATCAATCCATGTTAAACAAAGTAAAGTAACATTCAGCATCAAAACATGAATAAAAGATAGCTCTTGATAAAACACTTGCAAATTAATACTCATTAAAAAGCACATGAATCATGCAACTATATGTATCTTTTTGAATCAACTCAAACATCCCTTTCCCAATCTTTTAATAGCATCCAACTTAATTCAACCCAAATTTCCAGTAGCTCTCTCATAACACAATGAAAAGTGGTGGTCTCACAAATAAAAACCAAACCGAAATAACAAAAATAAAAGACGCTCCAAGTTTATGCGATAAAGTGCATTGATCAAAAAACAGAAGTTAGACGTGTGCAAACCGTGAGTGTGTTGGTCCAATGTGGTTGTCTTCACATCCCCAAGCTTATGGTATTCACCATCCTTGGTAACTCTTGGTGCATCTCCTCTAATCCCTGTGAAAAAACTTCAAAACATTGTTTCTCCCATCTCTTTTCTGTGGGGTGACATTAGTAGTGATAGACAAATGAATTGCTTGCTGCATAAAATCCTTAAACAAAAATGTGAAACATGTCCAGAAAGTATATAATGTTGTATGCCTACTTATAAACTCAATTGGATAAAAAAGATTCAAGTTAAAAGTTCAAAGAATGCATCAAACAAAATGGGACAGAATCTGTCCAGAAAAACAGCAGCAGCAAAACGCATTTTTCTATCCTACTTAAATATGTCGAAACAATCTGAAAAAATTCACGCTCACAGAGGATGAAAAGTTGCAATTACAGTTCAAATTTCAGCTCATTCGGAGTTACAGAATAGAAATGAAAAATCATACCGTGCACAGATTCGTGCTGGAATAAAATCTCCGAATACAAATAGCAACTTTTTCAAACCAAAACGGGTAAAACTTGGCACTTTATTAAAAATTCCAGAAACAAAATTAAAAAATAAGTCTCTTGTTACAGCAAGAGGACACAAAGAAAATCAAAAATAAAAACAACCGGGTTGCCTCCCGTAAAGCGCTTTCTTTATAGCCATGTAGCTAGGCTTCTTACTTTGGTGATCATGAAGGTTGAAGCTCATGAGGGAGCTTGTTCTTTGATGTGTCCCTCTTCCTTGAGAAGTGTTCATGCATAATACCAGGGTCCCATGGTGTTATCACTCCAATCAAAATAATATTCAAGTTGAGACCTAGTAGAGAGAAAAACAAAACACAAAAGTAATAACAACAAAGTCTAACTTTCTTTCTATGCATTGGCATTTTGTATATGAATGAAGCACAATAAATAGAAATTTTCCAATGCATATTAACAGTATATACTTGCAACTTATAGTTATTAGCAACATAAAGAGGGCTCTTATCACCTCCTCTTTCATAATAGTTGCAAGAAGTAAAAGTAAATTCACCCATATAACCATTGGACTCATCCAACTTAGATAATTTAGGTACATAAAGAGGATCATTAAATTTATTATGGAATTCATTAGCATGCTTCTCTCTTTCAAAATAGTTATTAAGATCAATATCAAGTTTAGTATCATGGTTGCAACAAAGATTTGGAACTAAAGGTAATTGCAAACCACATAAGTATTTCTCAACATAAGCAAATTTCTCCTCTATGGTGTAATTAGGAGAATCCAGAAACAAAGTAGGACTCTCATGAGTAAGAGTAACATCACAAACAGCAAGTATATCATTTTTATCCTCACATAATTTAGTAACAACTAAACATGGAGGTTTATCAATAAGCATAGGACCATCATCTAAAGCATTATCATATAGGTTATTTAAGCAATACTCCTCATTATCATCAATAAGTTCACTAGTAGCATTAATAGAAAGTAAAGGAGCATTATTAGTTTCATCATAATAGCATGAGTTATCATATAGGACCATAGAATTTTTAGTTTGACACTCATCATAACATGGGTTTTCATAAATAACAAAAGACTTTTGAGTTTGAGTGCTACTATCAAATGTTGATGGTGAAGTTGGGAGATCCAAATCTTCCCCAAGCTTAGGTTGGAACACATCCATTTCAATCTCCTCTTCACATACTTCCTCTTCCAAGCTTATGTTTTCATTATCCTTTTCCTGCAAAATATTAGTACTTTCCATGGCAGCAAGAATTCTTTCTTTAACATAAACATTATCACTAAACTCTTTTTTGCAAAGTTGGAGAAAATAGAAATGTGTCCTTTCATTACACGAGCTTCATGACTAGTTGCAAAAAAATTATCAATAAGAAAGTCTATTTCATGGGCTGCAACATAAGCAATATATTTCTCAACTTGTTCTATATCAGGGCATGAAAATTTATTTTCACGATAACAAGCAATTAGAGGATCACTGTTGTGCTTACATTGATAGGGAGAGTGTTTATAGTCTTTTCTAAAGCAGCAAGTTACATCATGTAATTCACAAAACTCAATAGCCATATCATTGAGATGTTCAAGTAATTCAAGCATTCTATTTCCTTCTTTGGTTGATCGATATTCATAGTAAGCTCCCATAGTTTTGACATAACCTTCCTCCATAGCTTAAAACACAAATTAAAAGCAACACTTAATTTTTATGATCTTAAATGAAAACTGAAAGTAAAATGATACTATAATGATATAACCAAATAACAACTAATAAACAAAATGCAAAACTAAACATAAAATATGAAACCGAAATACAAAAGATAACAAGAAACTGAAAATAAAAAGATAAATGCAAAGCTGAAATTTAAATATGATATGCAAGACAATAACAAAACAAAATAAAATGATTTGAAGGTAAAGATGGATAAGATGATGCTCATGTAGGTGCAACCTCCCCAAGCTTAGGTGATTGTAAGATATAAAACAAGATAAAAAAAATCTAAAGTCTAGTGCACACAAGAATAGAAACTTAAGCGCTACGCTCCCCGGCAACGGCGCCAGAAAAGTACTTGATAACCCCTAAGAGCAGGGATCACTGTAGCACCTCTCAATGTGGAAGTAGGGTATCGATCCGCAGGAGCAAGAAGGAAAAAATATCTATTCCCTACAACTAAAGTGTCACAAGTTTTAGTTGATTATGCACTAAACAAGTTTAAAGAACAAGATGGTTGATTTAATGGATGGAAGTTTAATGTAACAAAACAAGAATGTAAAAGTGTCCCAATCCTCTTCAATGCAAGAGGACAAGACAAAGGTTTTCTCTTATAGGAACAATGGACATGGGTTCATGGGTTCACTCAATCCTCTCTCCCATCTATGGTGATTATCATGTTATAGATAAAAAGTACACACAATTGTCATGCTTTAATGGTAAACTTCTATGACGGCTACATGTCCTAAAACACATAGTTGAAAGAAAATAATCATTTGTGTTGCTAGGTCACCCTCGTAAGGCTAGCGTGGTTTGTTGTCACTCCCACATCATACTTCTTCCTTTTTACCCCCAGATAAAGGATGTTGGACTGTATTGTGTCACTCAATACATATGCCGTTGTCACATCGGCCATCCCGTACCTACATACATCATACTTCATAATGGATAATATTCTAAACACTAGTGCAATGATTCATATTTCGTGTGCATGACCACATCTCTCTCATCTATCTACACTTGGTGGTGTCAATCACCTCATGACATGGATAAACAAGGCATTATGCATAAATCGAACCATCACATGCATCATAGAATATCTCCAAAGTATGACAAGTCATAAAATATCCAACACAACGGTAAATGCATAACAAATATCATCTCATACCACAATATCCACCATAGGAATTACGTAGATAGATCCATACTTATGCAAGGCACATCATATGGACTTCAACAACGATCATACATAGAGAGATTAGATCAAGTTACCACCACAAACCCAAAGTCCAGGGGGTGAACAACTCCCCCTTCATCATGGTGATGATGGTGGAGATGTTGGAGAAGATGGAGACCACCCCGGCAGCGCCCGCCGGAGTTTTCCCCCTCCAATTTGCAGCTCCAGGTCTTCTGTTTCGTGGTTTTGTGTTTCTGTGGCGCTCCCTTCCGAAAGCCGTCGGGGGACTATTTTTATAGTCATTTTTAGGTCAAGACGAAGGCACGGGGATGAAGATCGACGGCATCGGAGGCTCGAGGCCCAGGATAGGGGGTCCCACGTGGCCAAGGAATCTGGCCGCGTGGGCCCACCTCTTTTGGCCCTCGGGTTTCCATTTTTTCGCTTCCTTCGCTCCTACGCTTTGGTCCTTCCAAAAAATGATCCCCGCAAAATATTAGGTCATTTGGACGTCGTTTGGGTCCCTGAAACATCAAAATATAGAAAATAGGGTTTTCTGCCAGTGCAGGGTTAATTCCAGAAAAATAGGGAAACTGTGAAATATTCCCAAAATCAATATAAATCAATGATATAACCCTTATATGATGCAAATATGATTGAAATATAAGTAATATAATGCGAAGTTCATGTATGCATTTTACATGCATCACACCCTACTTCCTGCTTGTCTGGTATTGATCGTGTGAGATTATGCGGGCTACAATGGGGTCCTGGCGAGATGTCGATCTCGCTAGGGTTTTGGTGGTTCGAGTATTGCGTGTCCTGGATCGGCGGCCCTCCCAGCCTTTATATAATAGGCTGGATCTCGGGAGTTCTCAACCGACCCTGTTTACATATAAGGAAAGTCTAAACCGACTATGCCTATGTCTAATCTTGGAGGGTACTCCATCTTGTTGGGCCTTTCGTCATGGGCTTCATGTAGGCTCTTGATAGTTGGGCCCTAGTCGACACGTGCACCAGGTACCCTTATGGTAGGGTACCCGGGATGTATATCCTTGTTAGTAGCTGATACGTCTCAAACATATCTATAATTTTTGATGTTCCATGCTTGTTTTATACCAATTGCTACATTTGCATCTACTTTATATCACTTTTATACATTTTTGGGACTAACCTATTAACAAGATGCCGAAGTGCCAGTTCCTGTTTTCTGCTGTTTTTGTATTCTAGAAAAGCTAGTCTGGAAATATTCTCGGAATTGGACGAAACTTCACGGGGATCCCTATTTTACCAGAACACACCTGACGGACCAAAGGAGCAGCAGAGGAGAGCTAGGAGGGCCCCACACGCCACTAGGGCGCGGGCCACCCCCCTGGCGCGCCCTAGGGTGGTGTGGGCCCCTCGGGGGTAGTCAGCCGCCGCCCTTTCACCTACATATTCCCCCCGACACGAAAACCCTAAGTGCCTGAGCAAATATCCACGAAAAGTTCCAGAGACGCCGCCGCCGTCAACCCTAGCTCGGAGGGTCCAGAACCTCTTCCCGGCACCCTGCCGGAGAGGGGAATCGTCACCGGAGGCTTCTACATCGCCATGCCTGCCTCCGGAGTGATGCGTGAGTAGTTCATCCTTGGACTACGGGTCCATAGCAGTAGCTAGATGGTTGTCTCTCCAATTTGTGCCATCATGTTTAGATCTTGTGAGCTGCCCTACATGATCAAGATCATATTATTGTAATGCTACATGTTGTGTTTGCTGGGATCCGATGAATATTGAATACTATGTCAAGTTGATTATCAATCTATGCCCTATGTTATTTAAGATCTTGCATGCTTTCCGTTACTCGTAGATGCTTTGGCCAAGTAGATGCTTGTAACTCCAAGACAGAGTATTTATGCTAGATAGTGGGTTCATACCTCCGGTAATCTGGGAGAGTGACAGCAACTTCTAAGGTTGCAGATGTGCTGTTGCCACTAGGGATAACCTAACAATGCTATGTCCACGGTCATATGTATTTGTTTACATTACGCACTTTACTTAATGCAATTATCCGTTGCTTGCAACTTAATACCAACGGGGGACTCGGATGATAACCCGGCGGTGGATTATTAGTCATAGACGCTGTTGGATGACGGTCTATGTATTATGTCGTAATGCCCAATTAAATATCATAGTAATCATCATGTCATGTATATGCATTGTCATGCGCTCACTATTTGTCAATTGCCCAGCTGTAATTTGTTCACCCAACAAGTTAGTTATCTTTTATGGAGAGACACCACTAGTGAACTGTGGACCCCGGTCCATTCTTTTACACTGATTAAACAACCACAAACTGCAAATTGTTCCTTTTTCATTCCCTGCAATTTAATACTCATTTTCCACACCATACGTTTAATCCTTTGTTTTCAGCAAGCCGGTGAGATTGACAACCTCACTGTTTCGTTGGGGCAAAGTAGTTTGATTGTGTTGTGTGCAGATTCCACGTTGGTGATCGTATTGCGCCGTGCGAGCCACCAACAACCTTCTGAAGAGTTGCTGCTCCTACTGGTTCGATAACCTTGGTTTCTTTCTGAGGGAAAACTTGCTGCTGAACTGCATCATACCTTCCTCTTGGGTCTCCCAACGAGCGTGTGATTCACGCCATCAAGCTCTTTTTCTGGCGCCGTTGCCGGGGACAGCAGTCTTCTGCAAGGGGAGTTTCACGCTTCCAATCTCTTTACTTTGTTATTGTCTTGCTTAGTTTATTTTTATCTAGCCTTGTTTGCTTTATTTATCAAAAACACACAAAAATTAGTTTCTTGCATTTAGTTTATTTCGGTTTGTTATTATGTCTGGTTATTTATTTGCTATCAATGGCTTCTCTCTTTGAAACAAAATCTTATTGGCTAAGTGGGTTCACGGAGGAACAACAAAATTATTATAATGAATACCGCCTGTCTCAAAAAGGGAAATATTTATGGGAACAAATAAGTAGATTGAATTATTTTGCTAAAAACTTGTGTTCTACTTATGATGAATCCTACTGCTTTAATGAATCTTTTTGTTGTAGAAGGCATAAACACCTCCCTTTCCAATGTGATTATAATGATAATGAAACCTTGGCTTCTTATGCTAAAGGAAACTATGACTTTGATAATCTTGAACAAATTGAAGAAATTTGTTGTTTTTAAGGGTGCCTATGAAATTGCTGGTTTTATTCAAGATGATGATGCTCCTTGTAGAACTAAGAATTATGCTATACTTGGTTATTGCCTTGAATATTACAATGATAATCCTTATATCACTAAATTTCTTGAGAAAACTTATTCTCCAGAACAACTTGCTTCTTTTCAGGGACCTATGGAAGAAGAAATTGCTGAAACTGTGATCTCCTTGGATGAAAAAGAGGAGGAGAGTGAAGAACAAAAGGAGGATCTACCTTCTAATGATAGTAACTCTTTAACTCTTACATTATATGATTACCCTCCATGCCTACATAAGGAGGAAAAATGCTATATTGTTGAATGTCATGATTCTATTGAAATATCTCCTTTTGATAAATTTGAAGTAACAACCTCCTTGACTCAAGAAAAGGAAATTGCAGAAAGTAAAAATGTGCTCCCTAATGTCTTATATGATAATGCTCTTGATGATGGTCCTATATTGCCTAATGATATTTTTTATACTACTATTGTCAAAAGTGGGTTTAATGACCCCACTGTTTTTGAGCTTAATAAAAATTATGTGTTTGTAGATCATGAAAAGCATGCTTTATGTGATAGTTATATTGTTGAGTTTGTTCATGATGCCACTGAAAGTTATTATGAGAGAGGAAAATATGGTTGTAAAAGTTTTCAAGTCGCTAAAATACCTCTCTTTATGTTGAAAGTTTTGAAGTTTCATTTGTTTCATCTTTCTATGCTAGTTGCTTTTTTTTAGAACATCACTGTAGGGCCAAGGCCCCACAGCATTTTATTGAAATAAAACCACACACCCCACCAGAGTATTTACAACAATTACAACGAAAGGGGGGGGGGAGAATTTACAGAGAACTATGCTAGTTGCTTTATGCTTCAATAATTTATTTTGTTACAAGATTCCTTTGCATAGGAAGTGGGTTAGACTTAAATGTGTTTGATATTTGACTCTTGATGCTCTCCTTTGTTTTTCAACTCTTATTCTTATAAGAGCATCATTAAAATCTTCAAACCTAGCTAAAAGGCATTAAAGAAAGCGCTTTTGGGAGGCAACCCATTATCTTTGTTTTCAGTTTTTGTCAAGGAGGATGTTTACTTCTGTAGCAACTCCTTTGTATCTTTATTTCTCGCATTGTTGTGCCAAGAGTAGCCTCTAATGTTAAGACGATGTTTAATTTTGATTGCTGCGCAGAAACAGATTTTTGCTGTTCACTGTACGAAATTCCTAAAATCCCCAGATTGTTAATTAAATCTGAAAAAAAAATTGCGTAATCTTTATGAATGTCTGAATCTTTCATTAGTTCAAAGTTTTTCGATCTGAGCGTCGTAGGTGCCTTGAAAAAATTCGTCTTTGCGGACTGTTCTGTTTTAGACAGATTATGCCTTTTTATTTTGCATTCTCTCTTTTACTAGTGTTGAGTGAAATTCTTTTTTGGGTGGAAGAGCTTCGCATAACATCAGTGGCTGTAGCTAATGTTTAAAGTAACAAGTCATATTGCGTCTATATAGAACATGTGAGTTTTTGATTATGCACTAACCCTCTAATGAGATCTACTTTGAGTTTGGTGTGACGGAAGTTTTCAAGGGTCAAGAGAGAAGGATGATATAATAGGATCAAGAAGAGTGAAGAGCTTAAGCTTGGGGAGGCTCCCATGGATCTCCCCAGCATATTTCAAGAAGACTCAAGCGTCTAAGCTTGGGGATGCCCAAGGCATCCCCTTTTTCATCGTCAAAATTATCTGGTCATCTCTAGTGAAACTATATTTTAATTCTTTCACATCATATGTGCTTTTCTTGGAGCGTATGTGTGCTTTTATTTTCAGTATTGCACTTTTATTTTCAATAAAGCTTGACTGGACCCTAGCATTCTTGATTGGGAGAGAGACACGCTCCGCTTTTTCATGAGAATACTCCTATTCTTCACTTATATTTGTTGAGTATTCATATCTAGCGCTGTTCAGCTTTTAGCTCTTGTTTTCATGTATCTCTTGTCAGAGCTATTAGATTTATTTTGTAGAAAGTACTCTCTTGGTTCACTTATATTTGTTTGGAGAGTTGATTAAATAAATTGATTGGTGTTTGGTTGGTTCAGAAAATGTTGCATGTGGTAATTGGTATAAGGAAAAACTTGCTTAATCTGGTAGATCACTAATTTGGATAACTTGATGCTTGTCAATTGTTTTGAGTTAACAAGTAGATCATGATTAAATTTGTGCATCACATGAGTTAAGCCTATTAGTGAAGAATTACCGTAAAGCTTGTTGAAAATTTGGTTTGCATCGGTGGTATCTCTAAGGTCTAGATATTTTCTAATAACAGAGTTTGGTTAACAAGGAAGACGGTATGAAGTCTTATAACGTTTGCAATATGTTTGTCATATAAAACTTGGTGTACGGGTTGATATTCTTGTTTGCTTACATAAACCTTGCTAGCCTAAACTCTGTACTGAGAGGGAATGCTTCTCGTGCATCCAAATCCTTGAGCCAAAATCCATGCCATTTGTGTCCACCATAACTACCTATATGTGGTATTTCCTTGCCACTCCAAGTAAATTTTTCATGTGCTACCTTTAAATTATTCAAAATGTTATTATTCCCTTTTTGTGTCAATGTTTACTAGGTCATGAGAAATTAGTGTGGTTATTCTTTATTCTATTTGTTGAATGGACTTTTACACCTGGACTAGTGGAATATACATCCGCTTATCCAATAATTTTGCAAAAAGAGCTGGCAACGGTGTTGGGGATATACCTACTAGGGGTATCACCAGCATGGATCAATCCGGCTAGTCCAGGGTGGCCCGCAGTGGTGGTGAAGGCTTTGCCTACCGGCGGCCCAGATAGCTGACAACCAAGGAAGGCGGATGCCGGCAAGGAGGAGGCCCAAGACTGAAGCCCACGAAGCCACCAAGACCCAGATGGAAGGCGGCATACTTGCCGGCTAGGTTTAGGACTCCGTATACTTGCTGGATACGTAATCACCTTGTAACCCTAGGTCCAGCCGCCTATATAAGCTGGACCTCGGGACGCCTTTAGGGCATACGATTCAAGACATCCTACTCATTGTAACCTGTTCACGGCAATATTGCCTTATAGTGAATTATAGCAGCACGTAGGGCACCGCCACCGCCGTGGTGTCTGAAGCTGGGTAAACTGCCGTGTACAATCCCGACCTTGACGACGTCCACCTTCTTGCCCTACGTTCACCCTCGGCTAGCAGGACCCCGTCTCCTATCCAAGATGCCGATACGACGACAGTTGGCGCCCACCGTGGGGCCTAAGACGTCAGGCGTCACGTTCCAGGCGGGAACTCTTGGTGGCATCGGCGAAACAATCGCCGTTGGCCGCGCTGTTCGCTATGGCGACAACCACTACATCAGCTGCGACGAGTCCTACATCCCCGCAGATGACTACATTGTCGGATGCGGAGTTGTGCCGTTGGCGGCGTCGATGTGTTCATCGGCTACACTTCTGAGGCGTATGGCGGCTCCAGCAAACAGCGCCTGACGTATGATCAGGCGAAAGCCTTGCCCTGCCCAATCCACGCGTCCTTAGGCAAAGTCAACCACACATTAGGGGAATGCCGGTTCATGGAGGACTTCAAGAAGGACCCCGAGGTTGGCTGGAAATCAAAAAAGAGCAAAAAGGCTGAGAAGACAAAGAAGGAAGACGATGATGGGGCTGTGTCCATGTCTGAGGATGAGGAACCCAAGCTGATGCGCAAAGAAAGGAAATATCCCAAGGTACATGGCCAATTGGTGTGCTTCCTGGGCACTCCTTCGGCAAAAGAAGAAAAGGCGGAGATGCGCGAGCTAAACGCCACAGTACCAGACGTTCCCCAGTATCTAGACTGGTCAGAGGAGCCAATAACTTGGGATAGAGATGATCATCCAGATCACGTTCCTCACCCCGGCAAATACGCCCTTGTCGTCGACCCAATTGTCGATAACTTCAGGCTCACCAAGGTGTTGATGGATGGCGGCAGCAGCCTCAACATCATCTACGCGGACACTCTGAAGCGCATGAACTTGTCGGAAAGCCAGCTTGACTATAGCAAGTCAAGTTTCATGGCATTGTTCCGGGAAAGCAAGCCAAGTCAATGGGAAGCATCAGATTGGAGGTTACTTTTGGGCCTGAGACAAACTACCGCTCGGAGTATCTCAGGTTCGAAGTAGTCCCCTTCAAAAGTGCCTACCACGCCATTTTTGGACGGCCAGCTTTCGCCAAATTCATGGCTCGCCCGTGTTACATATACAGCAAGCTGAAGATGCCGGGACCCAATGGTACAATTACCATCAGTGGCAACTTCAAGAAAGCAAAGGAGTGTGAGCGTGGCAACGCCGCCTTCGCTGAGGCAGTCCTCCACGCAGAGGAGTTAGCCATGTTGAAGAAAGAGCTCGATACATCACAGTTGCCGGAGCATGTAAAGACCGCTGAGCAAAAGAACACTTTCAAGGCGTCCGAAGACACAAAGAAGGCGGATCTGGTCCCAGGTGACAGCTCCAAGCAAGTCACCATAGGGGCTGGCTTGGACGACAAATAGGAAAGCGCGCTCGTCAGGTTCCTCCGTGAGAATCAGGACATCTTTGCATGGTCATCAGCTGACATGCCAGGTGTCCCGAGGGAACTTGCCGAGCACTCTCTTAACGTCTACGAAGGAGCCAAACCAGTGAAGCAAGGAATAAGACGCTACGGTGAGAAGAAGCGGACAGCAATAGGGAAGGAGATCATCAAGTTGCAAGAAGCCAAGTTCATTAGGGAGGTAGTACACACTGATTGGTTGGCAAATCCTGTAATGGTTCCAAAACCTAATAAGGAAATGAGAATGTGCATTGATTATACCGGTTTGAACAAGTGCTGTCCTAAGGACCACTTTGCTTTGCCTCGTATAGATCAGGTCATAGACTCCACAGCCGGCTCCGAGCTGCTGTGCTTTTTGGATGCGTACTCCGGGTACCACCAAATCAAAATGCGAGAATCCGACCAAATCAAAACAGCGTTCACTACGCCCTATGGGACCTTCTGCTACATCACGATGCCCTTCGGTCTAAAAAATGCCGGCGCAACGTATCAGCGGTGTATGCAAAGATGCCTTCACGAGCAAATTGGCCGCAATGTTCACGTCTATGTTGACGACATTGCCGTCATGTCAAGAAAGAAGGCAGATTTGCTTGACGATTTGAGAGAAACCTTTGATAGCCTCCGGGTATATAGGATGAAACTCAACCCGAAAAAATGCGTCTTCGGGGTTCCTGCCGGCAAATTGCTTGGCTTTATCGTTTCCGAACGAGGGATAGAAGTGAATCCAGAAAAAATCAAAGCGATCCTCAACATATCCAGGCCCAAGGACCTGAAGGACGTGCAGCGACTTGCCGGCTCGGCGGCTGCCGTCAGTCGTTTCATTAGCCGTCTTGGTGAGAAGGCACTGCCTCTCTACCGGCTTCTGAAGAAATCCGACAACTTCGAGTGGACAGACGAAGCAGACGCCGCCTTGCAGCAACTCAAGGACGCGTTAACGTCTGCTCCAATTTTGGCAGCTCCTCGTTCGCAGGAACCAATGCTGCTCTATATTGCCGCAACTAACTTGGTTGTTAGCGTGGTACTGGTTGTGGAACGCAAGACGGAAATTTCAGACTTGCCGGAACAACGTCCGGTTTACTTCATCAGTGAAGTATTTTCCGCCTCAAAACAGCGTTATCCGCATTACCAGAAATGGTCTACGGTGTTTTTACGCCGCCAGGAAGTTAAGGCACTATTTCCAGGAACATTCAATAACGGTGGTGAGCAAGGCACCTCTGGGGGATATCATCAATAATACAGATGCAACAGGCCGCGTTGCCAAATGGGGCATTGAACTTGCCGCCTTCGACATCTGTATAAGCCCAGAACGGCCATTAAGTCTCAAGCCTTAGCAGATTTGTAGCTGATTGGACGGAGGCCATGGACGAAGTACCTCTCCCTGAAGATGCATACTGGATCATGCACTTTGATGGATCAAAAATGCTCAGGGCTCGGGGGCTGGCATTGTTTTAAGAAACCCTCAAGGAGACAAGCTTAGTTATGTGTTACAAATTCACTTCAAGGCAACTAATAATGTTGCTGAATACGAAGCTCTCCTTCATGGTTTACACATTGCCAAGGAACTTGGCGTCCAGCGTGTCCTCTGCTACGGAGATTCAGATTGGTGGCGCAACAGATACGTGGTACTTGGGACACAAAGAGCGAACAATGGCGGCATATCGAGCTACCGTTGACGAATTCGCCAAGTGTTTTCTAGGCTACGAGGTCCGCCACATCCCAAGAGCTCAAAATGAGGCGGCAGATACACTTGCCAGAATGGGATCTGAACGCAAAAAGGTACCAAAAGATGTTTTCCTGGAACACCTACACAAGCCGTCAATTAAAGGAGCAGACCTCCTTGACCCAGAATCGGCAGAACCAGTTGATAGCTAGCTATGCCGTCTACTTGGTAAAGCCGGATTGGACGACGCCATATTTGGACTTCCTGATCAATCAGGAGTTACCGGATGATGAGGTTTTGAAAAGGCAAATAATAAGAAGAGCCAAGGCATTTACAATAATCAAAGGTGAATTGTACAAGCGTAGCACCACTGGTGTTTACCAACGCTGCATTTCGCCCGAAGAAGGCAGAGAACTGTTGGATGAGATACATGCCGGCGTATGTGGACATCATGCTTCCTCACGCGCCCTTGTTTCAAAAGCCTTCCGACAAGGTTTCTATTGGTTGACAGCCAAGCAAGATGCAGAAGACATTGTTAAAAGATGCAGGGGCTGCCAACTTTATGCCAGACAATCACACATGCCGGCTCAAGAGCTTAAAACAATACCCATCACATGGCCTTTCGCAGTCTGGGGCTTGGACATGGTTGGTCCGTTTAAAACGGCG
This sequence comes from Poa pratensis, assembly GCA_947311845.1. NCBI lineage: Eukaryota > Viridiplantae > Streptophyta > Magnoliopsida > Poales > Poaceae > Poa > Poa pratensis. The sequence continues at coordinate 139,824,456 of CAMZMU010000085.1, forward strand.
CCTGGTGGCTACACACATTTACTTGTGGCTGTAGACAAGTTTACCAAATGGGTTGAAGCTAAGCCTATCAAAAAGCTAGACGGCGCCACAGCCGCAAACTTTCTGTGGGGAATAATCTCTCGGTTCGGGGTGCCTCATAGCATTATCACCGACAATGGCACTAACTTGTCGCAAGGCGAAGTCGAGGAATACTGTTATAAGCATGGTATCCGCCTAGATCTAGCCTCAGTAGCGCATCCGCAGCAAACGGTCAAGTAGAGCGTACAAATGGTTTAGTCTACAAGGAATCAAACCACGTCTCGAAGTACCATTGCACAGAGCGGCTGGGGCTTGGGTGGATGAATTGCAGTCTGTCCTTTGGAGTTTACGCACAACTCCAAACAGATCAACCAAGTTTACTCCTTTCTTCTTAGTCTATGGCGCAGAAGCAGTGTTGCCAACCGACATGATGTACGATTCTCCCAGAATCAAGCCTACGTCCAGGAGGACGCAGAAGATGCAAGACAGGATGGCCTTGACCTACTTGATGAAGAACGAGATGTTGCCCTTGCGCGATCCGCCATCTATCAGCAAAGTTTGAGGCGTTATCACAGCAGAAGGGTGAGGCAACGAAGTTTTAGAGTGGTGACCTGGTTCTCCGCCTAATCCAAGATAGAAAGGGCTTGCATAAGTTATCCCCGCCTTGGGAAGGACCTTTTGTGGTCAGTAAGGTGTTGCTCAATGGTTCTTATTACTTGGTCGATGCACGAGACGGATACAAGAAGAAGCGAGGTCGCAAGCGCAAAAGGAAGGTTGACGACAAGTACGAAGAAACCAAGCGACCTGGAACATTGAGCAGCTACGTCCTTTTTACACTTAGCAATTTCCACATTGTAATAAGTACTATATGATTATGAAATAAAAGTCTGTGGTTTGCTCATTCAGTTTTGGGATCATGCCATCTTTTGTCTTTTCTCGCAATCATATATCTGTTGTCATAAAAGTTACCAAACAAAATAAGTTTTGCTCCGTGCTAAGGTCCAAACTTTTTGACATTTGCCGTCTGCCGGCTAAAAACGCAAACAATCTTTGCACCGCCTAATATGCTTATCTGTCTGTTTGTGTGTGGGTCGCCTAGTAGTATGTCGTTGGCACCAACATGCTGGCTTTGGTCTCTGAGTCTAAATTAGTTGGTATTGCACCTGGTTGGCTCAGCTAAAGTAACTAAGATGAGGTTCCGCCAACATATGAAAAAGCTAAACATGCAGGCGAGATACATATTAAGGCGGGCCACTTAAATAAGCCTACCGCCAAGTGTAGCATAAAAGTTGGCCCATAAATATTTACAACCCAAAATAAAGTTTTATGCGTTAACAGATTAACGCAGTGTTTTGTGCTGCCTTTGCAGGAGGAGTCTAAGGGATTGCCGCCTTGGTAGAGCTGGTGGAGAGATCCTGGGGGCTGACGCCGGCATTCTTGGGGCTGGCTCCGCCATCCTTGGGGCTGCGCTTGTCGGCTCCGGCTTCGCCTTCTTCGCCTCGGGAAGCTTCAGGATCCGCCAAGGAGGGATCGCTACGGCAACATGCGGGTCCGGGTGTTCCTTGTAGAACTTGCGGATGTCAACCATGTTGGCAACCCGGGTCGCATAGCCGCGAACAGACCGCAGCACGTCCTGCATCACGATGGCTTGGTTGTTTTCGTCTTCGGTGGGGAAGTACTCGGTGACTTGATGAATATCAGCCTCCGGGTACCACGCCGCCGTCATTGCCAATGCCAACTTGGCGCCGCCTCGTGCTGCTGAGCGTAGCGTGTGTCGTGTTCAGCTGCCGCCTTCTCCAGCAGGTCCGGCAGAGCATCGAAGATGACGGGATCGCCGTCTTCCCCAGGGTAGAACTTGGCGGCAAATGCTTTGCCTGCGCCGACAATCTGGTTGACGATTTCGCCAACTTTCAAGATTCGGGCAAGGCGCGGCGTTGTAGCCAGGTCATCTCCCAAGCTAGCCGGCACTGCACAAACACAAAGTTACACACTGCAGCTTCAAGTTTCAAGAAAGCAAGGTGACAAAATGAAGGATGGAGGCATACCCAAGACATGGTCGTGGATGGCGTTGACCTCATCCAGATGGTTCTCAAGCGTTTCTTGGCTAGCTGGACCGCCTTTGACAGTTGGTCCTGCTGCTCCTTGGCGTTCTTGTTCACCTGGTCAAGGTTGTTGCTCATGGCCTCAAGTTGTCCAGTCAACTTGCTAACTTCGGCAGCATGGCCAACGCACGCTCATCCAGCTCCTTGGCGTGATCCGCCTTCAGTTTGGTCACCAGCCCGGCAAGATCTGCAGCTTCGTTCATCAAAGCTTGCATGTCAGTGGAGTTCTTGAGAATATCTTGCGCAGTGTTTAGTAATTCTACAAATAAAAAGAAAAGACGACTAAAATACTTGTCGGAAAAGAAAAGAAGTCGGACGAAAAGAAGGCAAAGAAAGCTTTGTCACCTTCATCCTTCTTGCGAGCTTCTTCCAAGCTCGCAATTTGGGCGTTCTTCAACTCCACGTCCTGCTGCAGTTCCTGGCATTCCTTTTCTTCTTCTCTTGAGCACGAAATAGCTCAAGATTGGAAGCAAGAACGGCCTGCATGCACGAAAACAACATTATGGTTAGCACTATTTAGTCAACGAGACCACTTTGCCGGCTAAATTTTTCAGCCGCCAAAGTGCTCGGGGGCTGGGACCATAGGCTATTTTACCTCAAGTTGTCCGTGCAGGGTGTCGTGGAGTTCGTCCATGTGTGCGTACCAGTTGCGGGTACCGTCACGCATGGTCTTCAGTGTTTGCCGGGGGTCTTGCAACCCTTTGCCAGATTGGGAGCCAGGATGGGAGGACGATCCGCCTTGTTCGGCCGCCATCTGGTCATCCATCTCCTGCTTCATGGCAATAAATCGAGCGGCATCACTAGCCGAAGCTTCAGCCGTCTTGGAAAAAGTGATGCCGGCAACTGATTTCTTGCCCGCCATCTTCTCTGTAGCCGCCTCTGCGGTACCAGCAGCTGTGTACGTTCCCTGGCATACAACCACGGGAACGCCAACTGTGGGCGTTGTCGGCGCAGCAGCTGGAGAAGAACGTGGTGGCTTGCCCCTGCCGGCAGCAATCTTCAAGTTGGAGCGGAGCTTGGGCATGGCAGGCTTGCCTCTGTAAGCAGAAACATGCAAGTTTGTCAGCACAAATATATCAAAATAAGTCAGGGAAAGCCAAAGTTTGCTACCTCTTGAAGGGACATTCCCCACGGTCTCATCCTCTGCATCGACAGAGGTGGCCGCCTTCTTCCTCTTCTCCAAATCCTTGGTGGAGGAGCTCAGCTTGCGCTTCTTCGATTTGCTGGCACCTGTCGTACCAGTTTGGAGCCAACTCTTCCTCCCCAAGGTTTGCAGCTGAAAAGGAAACAAGACAATATTAATCCAGTACCTAGTGGGCAAGGATGTTAGTGAAATAACAAAGTAGCTTTGACTTACCGCTGGGGCTGGGTTGTCATGGGTGAACATGGCGACGCCTTCAGCCGCCTTCACCGACAGAGGCTTGATAAGCTCTCTAAGCCGGTATTCTAAGGCATCCTGATCAAGGGTGCTGTTGCCGGCGTCGTCCGCCTTGTACTCGCACATCTTCAGTGGGCGATGGCGGAGAGGCATAATCTTCCTCGACACCCAGCAGATGACGGTGTCAACTCCGTCAAGTCGTGGAGCCAACATCGTCTTCGTCAAGAACTCGATCCGCCTAACGGCAATCGAAGTTCCGCCGACAAGCTGCTGAGCGGCACCTTTGCCGTCCAGCAGCCTTGTGGGTTGGCGGACCGTTGACGAAGGCTGGCATCCCTTGTGTGCTGCCAGGTGTCGGGATGTCCTTGCAGTAGAAGAAAGTGCTGGTCCAGTGCTTCACCGACTCGATGTATGGTATTTTGGGTACCAGTCGGGTTGGCGGCAGTTGAACGTGACACTACCGCAGGTTGCTAGGTGGCCGCCTGGTATGGTTTGCCGGCGGCACAGGAAGCAGTACTTAAAGCTCTATGGACGCAGCTATGCCTAAGTACCCTTCGCACAAAGCCTGGAAGCCGGCTAGCACTAGAATATATTGGGCGCTATGTTGTGTGGCTGCAGCCCATAAAAACTAAGCACCGCCAAGAAGAAGGCGGAAAGCGGCAGAGACATACCGCGAAGGCTGTGCGACGCCAACATGACGCGCTCGCCGTCTTGGGGGTCAGGCACCGCCTCGTCGCCTGGAACCTCCAGGAGCATTCAGTCTTTGGCGGAATGTATCCGCCTTCCTCCAGCTCCTTCAGGTATGCTGACGTCATAACTGACGGCAGCCAGTACCTGGAACCCAGGTCTCCAGCCTCTTCCTCTTCCTCGGCGTCGTCATCCTCGTCGGCGGCAGATTCCGCCGCAGCCTCAGAGCTGGTCGCCGCGAGGGATGGGAGGGGAAAGGTTGGAGCGGCGGTTGCAGGCGCCGCCGGAGCTGGGGAAGAAGTAGAAACCCCGCCCGTGGCCACGGTGGCCGCGGGAGAGGTCATCGATGCGCCTGCGGGCACCGCCGCCGCCGCTGGGACAGATCCAGATCCGGCGGGGGTCGCTGAAGCCGCAGCCAGTGCCGCCGTCGCCGCCGCATCCTGCTGAGTGCTCGCCATTTGGGGGAGAGTGTGTGCTCGCCGGAGTTGAGTACGGGAGGAGTGAGCTCGGGAAGGTGAGGAGGCCACGGTGGGTGCGAATGGGAAGAAGTGCATCGATGTGCCCTTTGGGGTATTTATCCCCACGCGCCAAGATCCGTGCCGAGATTGGGGGGACGCGAGATTTCCGCCACGTGCCCACGATTTGCACGTCGTGGCAACGGTGTCTGCGGCCTCGCTCCGATTTCTGTGCGTAGTGGAGAAACCATCATGACGCATGCCCAAGTCCAAACTGTCGTGGACTGCATGGCGTCATCCGTCAACATTTGACGGGTCCAGTCAATTGACAAGACTGGTGCCAGGAAGATTCCTGACAATGGTCAGGCCGTCTTTCCCATGATGGCGGCAAATTGTCCGACTACTTTAGGCGGACCGCCGCTTACTTTCAACTTTGGAATGCTTCAAGCTCTTCAGACGCTTACAAGACAAGGCGGACGTTGCCGACAAAAGAAGACGGCGCCTGAAGAACTCGAACCCTCCCAGGGGCTAATGTTGGGGATATACCTACTAGGGGTATCACCAGCATGGATCAATCCGGCTAGTCCAGGGTGGCCCGCAGTGGTGGTGAAGGCTTTGCCTACCGGGCGGCCCAGATAGCTGACGACCAAGGAAGGCGGATGCCGGCAAGGAGGAGGCCCAAGACTGAAGCCCACGAAGCCACCAAGACCAGATGGAAGGCGGCATACTTGCCGGCTAGGTTTAGGACTCCGTATACTTGCTGGATACGTAATCACCTTGTAACCCTAGGTCCAGCCGCCTATATAAGCTGGACCTCGGGACACCTTTAGGGCATACGATTCAAGACATCCAACTCATTGTAACCTGTTCACGGCGATATTGCCTTATAGTGAATTATAGCAGCACGTAGGGCACCGCCACCGCCGTGGTGTCTGAAGCTGGGTAAACTGCCGTGTACAATCCCGACCTTGACGACGTCCACCTTCTTGCCCTACGTTCACCCTCGGCTAGCAGGACCCCGTCTCCTATCCTGGCAACGGGGTGCCCACTCCCAATTAATTACAACTTTAACCATTAATTCTCTTCACACTTTTGCCCTGATTCATCAGTAAGCAATGACAAACAGTGAAATACCTGCATGTGTGTAAACCAAAGAGAGAGAGAGGGATGATCTGCCTTGCTGGTAGAAATAACGTCCTTCATGGGAGCCGCTCTTAAAAGTCCGTTTGACAGGTAGAATACTGTTCTCACCCGCTACCATTCGGTGACAATTAACAAACACCTCTCAAAAATAGATACTCCTCCATGGTATGTGATTGATGGAAGGCACCCGAGGATTCAGTTAGCCATGGCTTGTGTTAGCAAGGTTGGGAGGAGTATCAAATATTTTATGTAATCTCTATATGCTTTCGAAAACCTAAAAGCTCTAGCACATGACTTAATCCCTGCTTCCCTCTGCGAAGGGCCTTTCTTTTACTTTTATGTTGAGTCAGTTTTCCTATTCTTTCTGTCTTCCACAAGCAAACACTAGTGTCAACTTTGTTACAATATGCGTTATATGCTACGTATTGGACTTGTTATACTACTTTGTGTTGACGATATCCATGAGATAAATATGTTGAAAGTTGAAGCAAATGCTGAAACTTAATTCTTCCTTTGTGTTGATTGAATACCTTTTATTAGAAACTATTGCTTTATGAGTTAACACTTATGCAAAACTGTTTGATGCTTGTCTCAAAAGTACTATTCATGAAAACGTTTAGCTTGTGTGATTCATTGTTTACTCATTATCTATTTGGTAGCAAATTATAGACCATTGACTTGGATCACTTCATTCATTTACATGTGCCTTGCAATATTATATGATCAAGATTATGATGGTAGCATGTCACCTAAAAAATTATTTTGTTTTTATCGTTTACCTACTCGAGGACGAGTAGGAACTAAGCTTGGGGATGCTGATACGTCTCAAACGTATCTATAATTTTTGATGTTCCATGCTTGTTTTATACCAATTGCTACATTTGCATCTACTTTATATCACTTTTATACATTTTTTGGGACTAACCTATTAACAAGATGCCGAAGTGCCAGTTCCTGTTTTCTGCTGTTTTTGTATTCCAGAAAAGCTAGTCTGGAAATATTCTCGGAATTGGACGAAACTTCACGGGGATCCCTATTTTACCAGAACACACCTGACGGACCAAAGGAGCAGTAGAGGAGAGCCAGGAGGGCCCCACACGCCACTAGGGCGCGGGCCACCCCCCTGGCGCGCCCTAGGGTGGTGTGGGCCCCTCGGGGGTCGTCAGCCGCCGCCCTTTCGCCTACTTATTCCCCCCGACGCGAAAACCCTAAGTGCCTGAGCAAATATCCACGAAAAGTTCCAGAGACGCCGCCGCCGTCAACCCTAGCTCGGGAGGGTCCAGAACCTCTTCCCGGCACCCTGTCGGAGAGGGGAATCGTCACCGGAGGCTTCTACATCGCCATGCCTGCCTCCGGAGTGATGCGTGAGTAGTTCATCCTTGGACTACGGGTCCATAGCAGTAGCTAGATGGTTGTCTCTCCAATTTGTGCCATCATGTTTAGATCTTGTGAGCTGCCCTACATGATCAAGATCATATTATTGTAATGCTACATGTTGTGTTTGCTGGGATCCGATGAATATTGAATACTATGTCAAGTTGATTATAGATTTTGTAGTTTGTTTCAAATTTCGGACTATGTTCTTTATGAAAAACAACATGAGACATCTCAAGATTCACAACCTAGTGTTCGAAGGTGCCCATAGATGGCACGTCACAAAGATGAGTTTAAGTTGGTATACATGACTGTTCGACGTTACATGCTGTTTTTTCCCGAAAGTGTCAGTTGCACATGAACACTAGTACTCTCGTTTTCTTAAATAGAAAATAATATATCTATATATCTAAAAATACTGAAAAATATACAACCACATATACACATACCGTACTCACACCACAAGATTCATGAAAAAATGTACACAAAAAACATTCATTTATACAGCCACAATTTCGTTTTTTCTATATCTCCTAAAATAGGAAGTGTGAAAGTTTCCACAAGTATGAAGAGCATCTCCACCCACACCCTCCAAAGCACCCCAAAGACCCATTGAGGGAGGGGGCGCGGATATCAAAATGTTCCACACCGGCACCCCCAAGTGTCTGGCCCGACCCAAATTCTGTCTAGCACCCCCGGTCGGGGGTGACGGACAGTGGCCGGACAAGCCCTCCAACAGGCGGTACCCAGCTGCCATAGACACATAACGTCATAGGCCGGAAGTCATTTTCACGCCCACCCCATCCTCCCCCTTCCTAGACCGGCGATTTGTGACATCGCCGCCGCCACTACCCACCCCTCAATCATCTTCACGTCGCCACCACTCCCCACCGCCCGCCCCTCAGAGTCCCCGCCGGTTGTCGTCGCTGCGAGTCTACTTTCAGCGCCGCCCCAGCTCTACATGTTGGTGCCACTCCCTCTCGCCCGCCCGCAAGGTGTTCAGTTGTTTTCCAAAGTCATTTTCTTTGTTGTCCATTTCTTGCTAGCTTGATTATTCATTGACTATTGTTCCATATGCTATGAATAGCGACAATGATATAATATTTTACCAAATAATGGAAGAGGATACTCTTTTTGATGATGACGATGATGAAGAGAATCAACTTGTTCTCGCCGTTCTTCAGGTGGCAAAGGCTGTGGTGGAGGCCGCTCCCGAACGTGGCGGATTGAGGAAAGCGAAGACAACCAACAAGAACTGGTTCAGAACAACTAGTCATGTGTTTCTTTACAATTACTATTTTGGGTTCAAGCCGGCAAACAATGAATATGGCTTTCGCTGACGCTTTAGGATGCAGAGGAAAATGTTTATGAACATCTTGCATGGTGTTTGAGACTACGATGACTACTTCGAGATGAAGAAAGATTGCACTGGTATTCTTGGATTCTCATCCATTCAGAATTACACTGTTGCTATACGGTGTCTTGCTTATGGATGTTCCGTAGATTATTTGGACAACTACCTCCACATGTCCGAATCCACAGCCGTTGAAGCAACCTACAAGTTTTGCAAGGCGATGAAAGTAGTGTTCGGAAAGAAGTATCTGAGAGAACCATATGCGGAAGAGACGGCTCGGCTCATGGAACAAGGTGAAGTGAGAGGATTTACTGGATGCTTGGGAGATTGTATGCACCGGAGATGGAAGAACTGCCAATTCGCTTGGCAGGGGATGTACAAGGGAGGACATAGTGAAGCGTGCAGTGTTGTGCTCTAGGCTGTGGCAGATTATGACACGTGGATTTGGCACACATTTTTTTGGCGTGGCCGATTCTCATAATGACATCAACATGTTGCAACGCTCTCCGGTATTTGCGAGACTTACCGCCGGCCAAGCTCCCGAGTGCAAATATGTGATCAACGACCATGAGTTTTGACAAGGTATACTATCCAGCAGATGACATCTATCCTCGTTGGTCGACATTTGTCAAGACCATCCGCAACCATGTTAGTGAGGCAAACTGTCACTTCGTGGGCAAGCAAGAGAGTGTCCGCAAATACGTGAAGCGAGCATTTGGTATGCTTCAAACCCGGTTTGTGATTGTCAGGTACCCTTTTCTATCTTGGTCCCTAAAGTAGATGTTAGAGATCATGAATGCTTGTCTCATCATGCACAACATGATCAAGAGTGATCAAGAGTGAGCGTGATGCCAACTTCGTCATGAATGAGCCGTATGAATTGCAGAGCCCCTTGCCGAGCCACATCCGGGCGTGCCGACCGAAATTTCTCAATTTCTCGCTACTCATATTGAGATTTGAGATGAAACAACTCATGATCAACTGCAAACTCATGATCGACTGCAGAGTGATCTGCTCGCGCACTGCACGCCGAGCACACCAGCCTGTTGATCCCAACTTCCTGCTCCCTGAAACTTATTAAATTTGAATCATTGTAATAACTATATTTTTCCTATGTTTAAAGTATTATTGGACTATGCATTCATTTTCCTTCCTGCAGGAACAGCCCTCCACTCCCTGATATTTCCATTGCAATAGATAAACCGTCCATGGATATGTGATGTATACTGGTCATGCCTAATATGTGTTGTAGATGAACTGGTCATGGATATGTGTTGTAGATGAACACCGATCTTTCCCCTCCTGTAGATAAATTGGTCATGGACATTTGCTATAGTTTTGATGTGCTATTTTTCTTAACATGCTTGTGAAAAATCATGTCTTGGTGATCTAAAAATTATGCTTGTCAATGTGCTTACGATGTGCTGTGCTGGTTCGCTAAACATGCTTTGGTGTATATTTCTGAAATTATAAATTTCTTTACATTGTAGTTGCAAAATGTCGGAAGAGATAGATTTGGTTACTTATGTATTGAAATCTACTAGAACTATAATTCATCACTTATACCATCCAAATATTGTTTGGTATCTAACCTCAATATCTAGTTTTATCCAAAATATCTAACACATCCAAACAGAAACATTGATATTAAATCTCAATATAGTGGGTATTAAACATTCAACTCAATATAATGTATAGCCTCCCACTGCAAACATCCAAACGAAGCAGTATAGATATTCGCGAAAACTTCTTTGAATTTTCTTGAAACTTTAAACTAACATTTTTAATTTAGAAAACCAAGCTCACTGTCCCGCAAAAAAGAACTGTGGCAAAGAGTGGACATCGGGCAGGCATTTTGCCGGATCCGAGGATGATAAGTCCAAGCCCACGCCGACCACTTCTAGCTGGAGATCAGCATGGAAGGCGCTGTACAGATCACAGGCCTCCTCCATCGCACGCGTCGCCCATGCGTGCTCGAGCCCAAACCACCGACGCCCGCCTTCCTCACATGCACCGCATGCAGATACACGTATCCTGCGACGTGGCAACTCGTTGGACAGCTGCGCCCTGCTCTCAAACGGTTTATAAATTGCCAGCCCCAGTCCCGGCCAGGACATCACACAATCACACTCAGAGCATCTCCAGCAGCCTTTGTAAAATTGTCCAGCATTTGTAAAAACTGCTTTTTTACAAATTGGGGCCAAAAAACAAGCTCCAGCAGCCTTTGTATAAATGGTCCCCACACCAAAAAATTTACAAAGCTAGCTAAAACTACACCCTCCCTTTGCATATTTGCAAAGTCCCCGGCCAGATTGTATAACGCCCAAATGCAACGCGGGAGAGGCAACCGCACCCGCTCGGATATTTCAGGCCCGAGCCGCCGCCGCCGGCCACCGCCCCGCCGTCGCCCCCGCCACCGTTCGCCCCCGCCGCCGCCTCCCACGAGTACCCGGAGCTTCCCCGCCGCCCCGCCCCTAATTTCCGCTGCCACACGAGCATGGACGCGGCCGAATCGAGCCCTGCCTCGCGACCGGCCGCTCCTACTCCGCCGCTGCTCCTGCGGCGAGCCCGCGCCTCCCCGCCTCTTTCTCCGGCCCCGCCTCCATGCCTCGCTTGTCTCCGTCCTGCCTCCGCGCCTCGCTCATCTCCGGTCCGCCTCCGCGCCTCTTCTCCGCCCCGCCCCGCGCATCGATTTCGAGGGCGACGGCGGCACGCCCCGTCTCCGGCGCCGCCCCACCTCATCTCCGGCCCGGCTCCGCGCGTGCGGTCGACTCCGGCGCCGCCCCGCCTCCGCGCGTGTGCGCCCCATCGCCGGTCAAACCATCGTGGGAAGAAGAAGGTGCAATGGGTGGCTGACAAAACGGCCCCACATGTCATTGTGACGTGCACATGATTTTACAATCTGGATATGCAAAGGCTGCAAAAGCACAAAACTTGTTGCCTTTGTAAACACTCTCTCTTCTTGCTATATCAAGTTTTTACAAATCCATTTTACAAAGGCTGTTGGAGATGCTCTTAGCAGTTAGCATTGAGCTGACGATTCAATCCAGAGTGAACCACAACCGAAACACACTGTCACAACAAGCAAGCTAGAGTGAGGAGAGAGATGGCGCATTTCCAGGGTCAGCGGCACGGCGGCCACCAGACCACCCGCCTCGACGAGTACGGCAACCCAGTGACGGCCACCCGCGTCGACGAGTACGGCAACCCAGTGACGGCCGGCCACGGCGTCACCGGGACCGAGGGCTTGGGCCATTTCCAGGGACAGCAGCAGCACGGCGGTGCAACAACCGGCCGCCTCGACGAGTACGGCAACCCGTGATGCCGGGGCACGGCACCACCGGCACAGGTGTCAACGGCGCTGGGCAGGCTGGGTACGGCTCTACCGGCACCGGGGGCCATGGACGCCAGGTGGGGTACGGTGCCACTGGCACGGGCACCCACGACGCTGGGGGCTATGGAGGCGCTGGCCAGGCAGCTGGGTACGGCGCCACCGGCACTGGGATTCATGACGCCGGTGGTTTGGGCACGGGGCATAGGGCTGGCCATGACGCTGGCGGTTTTGGAACCACGGAGCACACAACCGGGTATGGAGCTACCGGCACCGGACTCACCGGTACCCATGGTACAGGGCACACTGCTGGGTACGGGACCGGCACCGGAATCACTGGTACCCATGGCACAGGGCACACGGGGACCCATGGCACCGGCACTGGAATCACCGGGACCCATGGCACAGGGCACACAGCTGGGTATGGCGCTGCCGGCACCGGAATCACCGGCACCCATGGCGTTGGCACGCGCCCTCATGGTGGACTAGCCGAGCACAAGACCGGCGGCACTGGCGGCATCCTCCACCGCTCTGGCAGCTCCAGCTCGGTACATGATTAATAGACGTTGAATTGCTTTCTGTATGTGTATGGTCTTATTTATAATTGGAGTATTCATTTATTTGTTTCCTTTGAATCGATTGTGCAGTCGTCATCCTCATCTGAAGACGATGGGATGGGCGGCAGGAGGAAGAAAGGCATGAAGGAAAAGATCAAGGAGAAGCTCCCCGGCGGTCACAAGGACCAGACCACGGCCACCGGCGGCTATGGGCCGGAGTACACGGGGACCACCGGCACCGGTGGCACCCACGGGTACACGGAGGGAACACACGAGAAGAAGGGCGTCATGGAGAAGATCAAGGAGAAGCTCCCTGGCAGCCACAGGGACGACCAGCCGCACACCACGGCGACCACGGGCGGCTATGGACCTGGTACCACCGGCACCGCGGGCGGCTATGGGCATGGCACCGCCGGGACGTACGGCACGACTGAGGGGACGCACGAGAAGAAGGGCGTCATGGATAAGATCAAGGAGTGTCTCCCCGGTGGCGGCGCCGGCCACAACTGAGCATATGGTGTCTTTGGGTCGAAGTAGCAAGAAATAAAGGCGAGAACAGAACTCGCCCTGCTGTGTGCAAGAGCATGTATCAAGCTGTCTTGTACGTTTGTTTTTTATAAATACATGCTGTAATGCAGTGGACATGGTTTCGTTCCTTTAATCCTTTTCTAGGACATGGATATGTTTCCGTGGTTGGTGTATACATAGTAGTTTTTCGCTAAGATAAGAATGACTTCACTCTGGTGTCACTGCATACACTGCCGACTGCAAAAAGCTTCGTACGTTTGGCTTAACATTTTTTTTTTGAAAAATTCAAAAACTCTCTTTCAAAGTTTCACAATATTCTGAAAAATTCCTAGACATAGATAATGTGCCAGTGTGAAAAAACCAATACGACAAAATGAGTTTATATTGCAGCTCTGTTTCACTGTTTACAATATAAGCAACAAACTATTCTCTAAGGAACAAACTATGCAGCTGTGTTTGCAACTTTTTATCTCGAGTCTAGATTGCCAAAAAAAAAAAAAAAAATGTTGATGACCATCTTCACGCAGCGTTATCCGAGGGCATGTGCCACTTCATGAGATTGTTTGCGCGCTCTGGTTGCTGTTCTTTTTATGTGCCGTCGTTGTCATTCACTTCTTTTTTTTTTTTTGACAGGGAGCTCGTGTACAAGATCAACAAGAGATCGACCACACACGCACGAACACAAGGAAGAACGAACTCACACACAGCAGGCGCGGATCCACCGAACAGCACACCATCTTCAATCGCCAGCAGCAGGCCACCGGAGACGAAGAAGGCGAGCTCGCCACGCACCAGGCCAGCCAGCTCGACCAACCGCGTTGAAATGCCGCAGGAACCATCTGGCGCAAGCACCAGAATCTTGACGTTGGAGGAACATCGGCTTCGAGCTGCCGCCAGACCGCCATCGCCGTCTCCCGCCGGAGACAGAGACGACAGCGCCTCCCTTCTTCCATCGCGACCACCGAGGGAGAACGAACCACCTGCAAACTCCCAGACAAGTTAAGCAAAAGCGCCACCATCCACCGCAGTGGATGCCGGACCCCAAGATCCAGAACTGGCGCCGCCACCACGGCCACCAGCTCGAGGAAGAGCACGCCGCAGCTCCGAGGAGCAGCGCCCGCGCCAGCAACAGCAGATCCGCCCAAGGCCTCCACCGGAGCACCGAGGACAGAGGAGAGGTCCGCCGCCGCCAAAAGCCTCTCCGGCCGCGCCGCCGTCTCCACAGCGCCGCCAGCAGGCACCCACGCACACCTAACTATGTACACGCCGGGATCCGTCGATTCCCCGACCTCCCGCCGCCGGAGCGGCCGCGAAGGGCGAGAAATCGAACGGATCGCCGGCGGCGAGCCGGTCGCACGGGAAACGCCCAAAAATCGCCTCCAAGCACTGTAGAGGTGGGGAAAGGAGGAGGGGGTCGGGGTTCTGCTTTTTTAACGTTCTTTTGTCATTCACTTCTTTCATTTCGATGTGTAGCTGATGTACGTCGACCACATGGATATCAGCAAGACAGCAAGTTAGATGGTTCCTCTGATCCGAAACAAATGTCGCCACTTATAGGTACGCGTTATACGTAGGACGTTGTTTCCTCGCGACACTTTTGACAGATCAGAGGCCAGAGTGACGGGAGTGATAAATATCCAAATCGCCTAGGCTTTTCGTTGTGGTTACACTGACAAAGTGACAAACGAATTTGTCGATAAAGTGATCAAAGCTGCATGACGCCCGATAGCTCATTTGTCATTTGGAAGACTGGAGGATGGCATCCAGCCACCCTCGACTCATTTTCTATTTGTTTTTTTTTTGTAATCTGATATAGCTGCTTCTAATCAATGTGTTGGTTAACTTTTAGAAATTGCCCCTTGATACTTACATTCTATGCCGCGTTGGTGGCAACTTTTTTTTTCCTAACTCCTATTCATTCGATTGACTTTTTTCCTTTTCATTTTTTATACTCTCCGTTCACAAAAGGATGTCTCAACCTAGCTCAAATTTGCATGTATCTAGACATGATTTAGTGTGTAGATACATACAAATTTGAACTAAGTTGAAACATCCTTTTGTGAACGGAGGGAGTAGCTGATTTTTTATAGTGCATTGAACTTTAGCTTTTTCGGTGGCACCGACGGTTCTTGGATGGATGGATGTGAACATGGCACCAGAGTTCTCATCCAAAGTATAATCGTGGGAATCATGAAGGCTGATATTTGAACTTCGGGGATTTTGCAAGTGGATGAAGTGTGAGATTTTGATAGAAAATTGTGTACGCTAAACCTATATATGTGCTCACCGCCACATGGGTCAAAAAATATGAATTCGGTAACATCTGTTTCCAGAGTTGCTCCTAGTTGAGGCAAATTTTAACAAGATGATCTTCAGTACCCTGAGAAGTTCACTTTGTGATACAAAATAGCAAGTTTAAAGTATGGCTTACTGTGTGAAAATTAATGCATCATAATACATGCCCAGGAAATTATTTTCAGACGTAGACGTAGAAGATTAAGTTACTACTAGACTAAAAATTAGTAGTTTCCACGTGTTTCCCTCCTCTAGAGTTCAAAAGTATATAATTCCAAGAGGCAGGGAGCAAACAACAATGATGTTAAGAGTTAATACAGTGAAGAAGAAGAACAACTACCCCCAAAATTTTAAAACATCAAAAGGCAAAAGATCAAGAGGAAACGAGGAGTAAACAACAACAGTGTTAGGACAGTGAAGAAACCTATAATTTGGAATTTGTGTATGTATACATCTTATACAGTCGCAGCAGTGGATATCCTAAGTGTCCAGCAGTCACAATGTGCCTAACCACAAGTAATGACAAAATCGCCTAGTTGCACACTACCATCCACATTTCTCTTGTCAGGATTCCAAGTAGGTCTTCATATACTCCGCCAATGTCTATATTAAATTCGAAGTCTTTGTAGGATTATTGTGATTTTCATCCATCACTAGATACGGCGACAACAATAATAGCACCCAGACGGCCTCTAAAAGTTATTTTTAAGTGTAATTAGTCTTGCCGAAGCTAATCTAAATTGAGTCTCCGATGTCCCCTTGTGAACATTCTTTGCACACATCACCATGGTTTGTCCTACTTTGGCATGACCAAGGTTTGACATAGTCGAGTCCAACAATACTAAGCACAAGCGCATGCCATATCTATAAATCCATTTGTTAGGGTTGCTAACACGATCTGCTCAAGCCATGTGCTTCCCATTTTAGAGAATATAAGCCATATGCTGTTCCATTTCTTCACCAAGAGAGAGGGCGGAAATGGGCTCACAGAGCTGCAGCTCTTGTTATGTCAAGGAAATTTTCAGAAGAATGAAGATCAGATGCCTTCAAGGGAAGCAGCCGAGATATGAGACCAAAACGGTCAAGGTAGAAGTAAGGCGAGCCACTCTTCGAGACATCCTGCACTCTCCGCAGAGCTTCGAGGCAGAGGAGACTGAGGCCCCATCGTCTCGGAGGCAATCTCCGAGGGTCCGACCGCTTGACCTGGATTGCTCTTATGAGAACGACTCCCCTGACTTCCAGGGTAGCTTCTCCGTCGATAGAATGTCTATGAGGAGCCAAAACAGCAAGGCCAGGAGAGTCAGCTTCAGATCTCCTGATGAAGCAGACATATTTATCATCCCCGCGCGCAAAGATCCTGATGGTTACTCCTCCACGGATGATGAATCCCCGGAGAGTGTGAGTGAAGAAGGCATTGGTGCAAGGAGAACTCACTGTGCCATAACCAGATACTAATAGGCTTGCTATCTTGTGTAATATCAAAACTAGCAGGCTGGAAGAGAAGGGATCACAGAGAACAAGCTCATTGCTCAGGCTATTTCTTCAGAGAAGATACTTATGGTACTGCAGCAATAAGAAGTATGTGATGTATAGATGGCTTGCCAAGGAATATAAAGTTTGCCACTTCAAGGCTCACTATATTTCCTGCAGGAGTATATGTACTTTTTTGTTTCTTGCCTACCAGTTCTCATAGTATTGTATTTTTAGACCTTACTGTTCTGTACTGGAGTATATCCATGGCAAGGTTATGTACTGTACAGAATATCCTACATTGCAAAAGTACTTCTCTCATCAAAATAGTCATTAAGCTGTACAAGTTTTATTTTCTAAGACTAAGGGCAAAAGATAAGAGACAAACGTATATGGCCTAATAAAACAGCCATATCTTTAAGATATGTTCTACAACATGATGGTACTTCCTAATGTGAACAAGGACGAGAAACACCAGGTGTTCTGTGTTCTACCTCTGTACAATTAGCTATATTCAGATTTGAAGCCTTCTGTCAGAGCAACAACCTTCGAAAGTAACTTTGGTTGTAGCTTGGAAACAGCTTGCCGAATATCCTATAAAATGGTAGTTTTGGTCAGGTTAGTTGGTTTTGACAACTGTTAGATAGTTGATTGGCTACATACCTCAAGACTATATCGATTTGAGAAATGGGTGAGTATGATTGTCTCGTTCCTAAACCATTGGGAATTCTCCATTATCTATGCAGCACAAAATGGGTATAAGTTAGTGACCAATAGTACAGTAATATACAACTATCTCATCTACTCATCCGAATTGTGCCAAAGCTCATTAGGATGGCTAGGGCGTGTCAGTAAGGGTTACCTCAGACAGATGCATGTGGCCATGGTCTCGAGCATGATCAACATCAATTTGGTCATCTAGGAAGGTTGCCTGCCAAATTGTCAAAAGGTGTTGGTACCAAATGATGGAAATACAGAAAAAGTGGAGTAAATTCAGATTGCCTTTGGCATATTCTCTGGTGAACAAGCTATTTGAAGTTCTTATCCTATTCATAACAACTGAATGGGATACATCATACATATCGTCTTATATAAGCAACAGTACCATATTACAAAACACAATTTCTAACATCAATTGATATGCGAAGGACAGCATATTCTCTGTGACTATTATATGACTAAATGCGTCCAATTTTGTAGCATTGTATTTTTTTTCTATTTTAAAATAATGTATGTATGGCAGGGACAGTCACAATGTCAGTCCGCGGAGTAAAAGGAAAAAGCGACACCGCAAACATGTTTCCGAAAAGAAAAATTCTAAGCACAGAAAAGTTAATACCTCGGTTATAAGAACCTTTGCTCTCAGGGCATCCGCATTCCGTGGGTCAAGGATAAAATCAGATGTTGTATCTCCAGTAAAGGCAACTTCTGGGTACAGTATGGTATCTGTAATCTAATAAAACATAAAGTGAATTACAACATAACAAACACTTCTGATAGAGAGTACAACAGAATCTTACCTCAGAGCCTGATTCCTTTAATTTCACTATTTGACTTCCCTTCAAGTGAGCATATTGTTTCTTCAACTTTCTTCGAACAGAGTATATGACGTAACCCTGCCCTATATTCACAAGGGAAAAAAGAGATAATAAGCATTAACTTATGTTTGGTAACTGCACCAGGAGTAACTTTATTATCCAACTGGTTTAAGGAGCAGTACCTGGCTTGGTACAGTATGGTGAGTCTGAAATGGTCTGGCAACAAGGTCATTACGTATTTCATATGTCTCTCCTGAAAGAAAATTTTGAACCATAAGAAGTGAACAAAGAGAAAGCAGAAAAGACAGCTGTGAAATACTTTCCATACCCAAATCAAGAGCAACTAATTCAACTTCCAGGTCAATTCGACTCATCCTACGATGGATCTGAAGCATCTCCTCAACATCATCCCTTATGCATGGAGGTACAAATACAGTTGGAGGCTTCAAATTGTAGAGTCCACGGGTCGCTATATACATTGGAAGACCGCCCTGAAAAATTACCAATTTAACTGATTTGTTAGTGATTTTTTTCTAGAACAAGTGGATGTGAATGTGGACACATAAAATTTGTCACCATTTTTGTTTATAAAGAGAAATATATGATGTTATCACTCTGTAGCAGCAACTGTAACACCATAACATTGGCACTAGAGCATATGGGGCACTGAATATCAAAGTATCAAACAATGGAACATTGCACCTTACTACTTTGCAGCAATGAAATAAGATGGCATGATTAAGAAGCCATTGCTAGCGCTCCTAAATGCAAGTGATAGAGTAAAATGATTAGATTAGCTATATAGTCATTTGCACATTGTTACTTAATGCACCGCACTCAACGCCTTTTTACAGGAACAATATCATTATAATGCCAATTCTACAGAAAATTTAGGGCTCCAACTCACAATGACGCATCCAAGCTTAACTGATTAACCAAGTAGAACAGCGATGAGACAAATCAGAGAAGGACTCGGGTGCTCACGATGTGGTCGAGGTGGGCGTGGGTGATGAAGAGGTTGTCCTGGCGCACGGCGAAGAGCGGGCCGCGGCCGATGTCGAAGGCGACGTTGAGGGACGGGACCGTGACGCAGGTCTCGTGCCCGCCCACCGAGATCCCCTCGACGCCGTACCCCTCCGCCTCCACGCCCTTGCGCTGGACCTGGGCGCGCGCGCGGCGGTACTCCTCCTCGTCCGTGAGCTTCCGGTCGAGCACCGACAGCAGCCCGTTCCCTCCGGGCCCGCCGACGCCGGGCCCGGAGACGGTGGAGGCGGCAGCCTTCTTCGCGGCGAGCGTTTGGAATCCGGAGGCGGAGGAGCCGGGGATGGGGGAGAGGAGTCGGCGGTGGCCGAGGCGGAGCGGGGGGAGGGAGAAGAGGGAGGCGGTGGTCGCCATTTCGGCTTCTCGCTGGAGCTGGAGACGAACGGTGGCGACGGGGGTTCTGGGTTTTTGCTGCGCTCTCGGTCGAGGATAACGAGACGCTTTCGCGTCGGAGCCCCTGTCCTGTCGCGGTATTAGTGTATTACCGTTTCCTCGGCGCACGCAGTGCCTACTAATTATCTGAAGGAGCTAACTGTAAAATACTACTCCTAGCAAGCAAAGCAAGGAACAACCTGCGATTTTTTTTACAGTAAAAAAAATTCAGGAACTGCTGTGAAAAACATCACATCACGTATTGTATTGGATGTATCTACAGACACTCAGTGAGGCAATTAGCTAAGATCTTACTACCACTGCAGTAAGTCAAGAACCTCAAGACTGCATCACGTCAAGAAGAACTGATGCATAGAAATTGGTATTGACTGAGAACAAACCACAGCAACCGCTGCTATGTTCACTGATACCATCATTATGATCACAAACAAAGTAAAATTCAGAAAACATAAGACTATTTATATTTACATCAAGTATAATTCATGTTCATCCGGAAAGAAGGACAGCAGATACATCACAAGATCACAAGCATTCGCTACCACAAGTATAAACCTACTGGTATAGGAAATCAGACTAGTTGTCATATATCCCGATTCACGGGAATACATATTTACAAGTTACAAGGTGGTTATTCACAGAGTTTCTTTCAGGGATATGGTTATTCACAGATTACAATTGAACTGGTACAGTATACAATACAACGAAATAACAATACTACATCAAGGTGATTGGCATTCCTTCCCTGACTACAAACTGCTTTAATCCAAATGTCTTCGGTGGTCCGACGAAGGCAACATCAGAGCTAACAATTATTCTTGACTGAGAAGTGAGGATATATGCATCTCTGATGAGGAAACCCTTGATGATAGGCAATGGGAAGCCTTTTCCCAGATACGAGTTCACATAGGGTACGAACAATTTTTTCAGGACGATCCTCATCACCCTCTGACAGTGCAACAGAATAATCATCAGATCGGGCATCCAGAAGGAAACAAATGATGTTCATGATAGGTAATACTATCACGTATAATCAAATATATGTGCAGCAGTGCAGCTCCATTAGTAAAATAGGTGTTTCTTCTGACATCAGTTTAATGCCCTGCCACTAGGAGACAAAAATCTGGAACAGCTGAAAGACAACAAAGTACTCCCTCCGTTCCTAAATATAAGATGTTTTAGCTTTTTTCCACATTCACATGTATCTAGATGTATGTGGACATGTTCTATGTGTATATACACTCATTTGAGTTTGCACCTAGCCAACATGTGAGCTAGGTAGAACATCTTATATTGTGGAACGGAGGAGTACATATAATAGAGGCCAAATTACCTGCACTAAAGCAGTATGGAGTTTGCCAATGTTGCTCCACTTCAAGTCGAACAAGAAATAATCCAGTTCAACTTTCCCCACAAGATTATTCTCAGAAACACTTGCACCTCCAGATACAGCTACTGACTGCAGTGTAGTAAGGGCGACAGTAAGAGACTAAAGCAGATGCTGACTACTAAGACATCGCTTCTAAATCATTGTATGAGATGTTGAGCATGTCAAATAGCATAGTTCAGTTTTCGTTTCTT
This sequence comes from Poa pratensis, assembly GCA_947311845.1. Classification (NCBI taxonomy): domain Eukaryota; kingdom Viridiplantae; phylum Streptophyta; class Magnoliopsida; order Poales; family Poaceae; genus Poa; species Poa pratensis. The sequence continues at coordinate 139,845,698 of CAMZMU010000085.1, forward strand.
GAAGCTCCCATTGAGTAAGAGTTTAAATATTTAGAGCCTGAAGCAACACAAAGAAAAGGTATATAACATAGTTTAATTTACTTTAGTTTTTGTTTCTTGAAGCTTTCATTGAGTAGGAGTTCAAATATTGAGAGACTGGAGCGGTATAATGTATACTATAAGATGGTACATATGTGTTGCCATTTCAGTTCAAAACATTACCTTCCATGAATTGAACAACTAACACTGAAGCACAAAAAACCAGTGAAGATAAAACTCACCAGTGATATGCATGCAACTGGAACTATGTCACCAGAACCCAAAACGTTGACTATGACATCTAAGTCAACGGTGCATCAACACTACCCACATTAATCCTCACGGAGGGAGGTGATATAGCAGAAATGTTTAGCAGCATATCTTCGTTTGGATATTGACGGTACAACCTAGGAATCAAAAACCTCCAGCTAGCAGTGTTCAAAAGAGACTGATCAGGAACCTTGTCCACTATGTGTTGTAGTGAACCTGCCTGCATGATCAAAGTGTCATGCTAATCAGAATATACTACTTAATGCTTAGTACTATAGTTGAAGCATCGACGAAATTGTCCAAAAAAATTAAAATTAAAACATCTAGGTTCAAGTTAGCAATTTCAGAAAATATTCTTCTTCCGAAAGAAAAAACTTAAGTTCAGCATGATAACATATGTTGCCCTCTGGATTAGACCTAATGAATGATACTCCCTCTAGTCTTGAAAGAGATGACTTTTGGACATTGACACGGTCTCCAAATGTAACTTAGCACATTAATTTCTACTACAATATAAAACCTAATAAAATTGTTATAGGATGAAAGTATTTTTGGAGATGATCTGTACATATGATTTGACAATCCGTTCAAGTAATATTTCAAATATGGTCAAAGTTTAACCAAAATTATCTCCATAACATCATGCTTTTCTGGACTGGGGAGTAGTATACCTTGAAGTAGAGAGCTGACACAGAGTTGAAAACATCTTCATCCAATGAAATCCATAGCATGCTTGAAGAGCTGCCAAGAGGCTGTGCAAGTTTGGCCTCACCAAAATGCATGTGTTGCGAAAGAGCAGTTTTATCAGATGGAATAAATAGCCCATCTATATCAAACTGAACGGAGGATCTTTTGAAGAGCGGATCATCAACAAATGTCACGTTCACAGTAGCGACTTTATCAACATAAATCTCCTTTGGAATACTTTCCAGGAACAAGTCAAGCTTTGACGCACCCTCTGTTATTTTGTTCGTAATTGCATTTTCCACCGATGATCGGATATGATTGCTAAAACCATCTATGAAGCTACAAACAGTAAGAGCACAAATCAATTTATGTGGGTTAAATACCATCTAATTACTAAAATAGTGAATTTCTTTTAACAGAAAAACACCTAGTACACTTCAGAGTTCAGAAACATATCATAATATACACACACAGAAATCTCTCCATAAATTATGATATCCTGTCAAAACTTAAGTTTATAAATTTCACATGATTTTTGAAATGTAAAATTATTTTATAGCTGATATAGGAAAAACCATTTCTCTGCGCTATTCAGAGGAATGCACTAAGTGTTTGCATATGTAAAGTGGGAACCACGTACACTTGATAAAACCAAGATGATCCACCATTCAGAGTTATGTCCAAGTCTTTCATATAGCAGCCACACTCCGTGACAAACAGTTTGAGAGATCCATTTTCATTCTTCATCCCCATGGAAACTCCAACATCCATTCCTTCAACCTTAGCGAAAAGGATTCATGAATACACCTTGTACATTTTTTTATATATGTCAAGGGTGTGTACTACTAAAAGTAAACAGGTAAGAGATGTGTAACTCATATGCAAGCACCATACTGTATAAAGCAAACAATTGGCAACTTGCTAAGAACACTTTTAAGCAAATGAAAAATCAGATAAATAAAGCTGCAACTGTTTGCCAAAATAGGCATGTAACATAAATCCATTTAATTAGCTGTTTGTGCATGCTTTCAAGTTTCAATTTAAAGATTTTAAGACCAAAGGTAACAGTTACTCTTTGTCCGAATGAACAACCAGCTAATCATCACACCAAATAACGAAATAGGATTTCTGACCACACTTGACTTATGGCGCATATGGCAAAATTAAGTTACCGAAAGGATGTTTCTTCTCTCTAGGTACTTAGCAACACCGAATTTTTATGGTCAAGTAAAACAACCATGCTGCTACCAATGGTTAGCTGAAATATCAGTATTATGTAATATAATTTGTACATAGGCACTCATGTATTGAAGACATTAAACTTTATTTATAACATATGTATATATCAATATATGTCTCGTGTAGAACATGTTGATAAGTATGAAGAAGTCCTGATATAATTAGTTGACGAGTATGAATTCCTTGGTTAACTAATTTTACCTTCTTTCTTCAGAATGCAATTAATTTTACTTCTGAGCATTAACACTTAATCATTTCAGTGCATAGTCACATACTACAGCTAGCTGCCTCCCTCAGAACAATACAACCAGCCTAGTCCACGAAGCCCGTCGGCTGTATACCTGAATCGAAGCACTCCCACTGTCAGAGATGGTGACGAACCAGGAGTCGTAAGAGTAACTCCAATCCATGGTGAGGTTGACGCTGGAGACGGACGCAGCCACCACGACCCCGGTGTCCCCCGCAGCGACGGTGGAGTCGGCGACGGACACGCCATCGAGCATGATGCTGGAGGCGACCATGTGGACGTTGCCGATGAGCGGGATGTACACGGACCGCTCGATGTCGGGGACGCTCAGGTGCGCGAGGGTCTCGGCGGCTCGGGGCACGAGCAGGTCCTTGGCGAAGTCGAGGCCCGACTGGGAGATGACGGCGGAGATGTGCGCCGAGCCGGCGGCGGAGGAGGAGTGGAGAATAGGAGGAGGGCCAGGAGGAGGAGAGACGGGTGCCCATGGCGACGAGGGGCTAGTCTTTGCCGCCGTGGTGGTGTTGACGGCGGCGGAAGTGGGAGGTTGGGTGGCGTGCGCGCGGTGGAGGGGGAGCTTGCGAGCTCGCGACGGCTTTGACCGGCCCTACTCCGAGAGTGATTGGGGGTAGTGTATGGGAGTGGAGTTTGCAGCGTTGACGTGGCGGAAACGTGGCTAGTCGGAGGACATACGAGAGAACGAAACCACGATTCACACGTTTTGATCTTGCCCAAAATTTCATCAATTTACGCAGTCATTTGCAATGTTTTTCAAAAAATGAAAAATAGTTTTTAGATATATCCATTCTGAAATATAAGATGTTTTAGCAATTTTCTAATTTCGGATATATCTATACATGTTTCAGTGTGCAGATTTACTCATTACGCTCCGTATGTAGTGCATATTGAAATATCTAAAATATTTAATAATTTGTAACAGTGGGAGTGAGTTTTATAAGCTTTGGAGTCCCGGTACGATGTCATCTGACATTGCAAGACTCTCCTCCGGAGTCACGAAATGGTACATGACCAGAGTTTTTGAGAACAACCATGATGAGGTTCGGAAAATCCGCTCTACTGTTTCTCTCTTGGGCGTATCAGAATTCATATTTTTCAGTCATCATGGGATCTCAGTTTCACGCTTTTCCTTCTTTTCAACCTTTAGCCACCATCCTTCTATCTAGTCCAACCAGATGTCTCCTCTGCTCATGCTGGACTTGTTGTTTCGTCTCACCATCATCGATCATGTCGTTGTCCCGGCCATTCGTAACCATGTCCTACATTGGCCATCTTTCCTGTGTCAATGCCCTACCTTGTACACTGAAATCCTATCGGACACTGACTCCCAATCCTTTGGCTTTCCTACGTTATCGCCTCCCGACAAATTTTATCAACTTAGTTTTTTGGTATAATCTAACTTTTCTTTGCAAGGCAACAAAATAATTAGAGGCTAGCTTGTTATAAAAATAATAATAGTTTCCTTTGACATTACACAACTGGGTAACGAGTTTTATGTGTTTTAAAAAGGGTTTTACCAAGCACAAAGTTTATATAGTGCATTCTCGAGAAAAGCTTATTAGTTGCATCTAATGGTAAAGATATAAGGTCAATCGCAAGGCATTGTCTGCTAGCATGCTCTATGAATATGATTATCGGATGATACCATACTTACATAGATGATTTTTTTAGTCCAATAGACTAAATTTAGTGAGCCTAACTGAATGACAATTAGTAGAAGAAAATCGCAAATCTCACCTTTCAATGCAGAGATTAGAAGTAGCGTGTGGTAGGGTATGTTAAAGTGTGCCATACCATTTTTTGGTCATGAGAATGTCTCCAACAGGGCGACGCATCGAGTCCGCGCGCCTCCGTTCCTGTCCGCGGGGGCCAAAAACACGGCCCAACGGGGCGACGCAAACGGACCCGGTCCGGTTTTCTGTCCGCCGCGATGCATTTCTGCCCCAAATTTGGGCCACGGATGCGTCGGGCCCGGACGCTCGCGGACCGTTCCTGCGTCCTCCCCGTGTCCGCGCTGGCCCCGCGTGCCATCGACTACAACTGCTAGAGCGGCCACCTACCCGCAATAACTGTGGGCGGTGGACCTGTATAAATCGCGCCGGCCGGCCAAACCCTAGGGCACACACAAACCCTAGCACTCCTCCCCCAGCCACGGCGGCCACCATCTCCAAGCTCAGATCCACGCGCCGGAATGGATCCGCCGCCGCCGCCGCAGCATCTGGTGGACGAGGTCGAGCGAGCGCGTATGATCGCGCGTGGGCGCTATCGCGGCAGCTTCTCGCGCCGGATGGCGACCAGCCCGGCATGGGCCGGCATGATTCCCCAGCCGCCGCGCCCGCGCCTGACGGACGCCCAGAGGAGTGCGGTGGAGGCGGCGTTCGCGGACTGCGTCGACAGCGACGAAGAAGAGTACGCCGCCGGCGTCGCGGCGGCCGCTGTCGCGGCGGCCGGTGTCGTGGGGGATGGCTCGCCGCCGGAGCCTCCCATTGGCGTGGGCGGCCATGCTCACATCACCGAGGAGGAGGCGGTGGATTCAGCCCACATGCAGCTGAACGCGCAGAGGGCGGCCGCGTTCATGTCCGCCGCGCACGCCTATGCCGACGCTGCAGTGGAGGAGGAGATGAAGCAAATGCGCCGCGCCGAAGAGTCCAAGAAGCGCGCGGCGAGGCGCAAACGGCACCGGGAGGCCTTGGCGGCGGCCGAGGCCGCGAAAGGAGCAGGCAGCTCCACCTGATGTCATATCCCCGCCGGCGTGGCCGCCTATGTGTGGCTCATTTTCCACTTATATCGGCGCCCGCTACGTGTTTCGTAGCTACAAAATGATCAAAGAAGATTGAGTCAGCTAGCCCTGGCTGGCCATGGTAGCTATGAAGGAAGAGCCAGCAAGTCCGTTGCAGAACGGGCATGCTGCGTGACGTTCCTCAAGGCCGCAGCCCCTCTTTGATCTTCCCCCTTACCGGCCGGTGGTCGGTTATTAATTTTCTTCAAGTTTAGGTTTAGGTTTAGGGTTTAATGTTAGAAGTCCTAAATTTACTATGTAATTTTAGTTTCTAAAAATGTAATCTTAGTATTAAAAAAAGTTTGGGGAAAAAAATGGCAAGCGGATTCAATGCGTCGGCCCCGTTGGGGGCACTGGCCAGAAAGGGGCGGACATGGGCCGGACGCGCGTCCGTTCCCCGACCCAAACGGACAAAACGCGGACAAAACGCGCGTCCGTTTGGGTCGGCCCGTTGGAGTCATCCTGACCAAAAGGTTGGCTCTTGTTTGGATAGTGGCCAATATTTTGGCTTGCCAATGCTCCACTACCAACTCTAGTTCACTTTTTTAGCCAATGTTGGCCAACTTGTGGGCAAGGAAAGACTCAACCAAAATTTTGGCTGCCAAACTTTTGGTAGGGCATTCTTGGGCAAAAACCAAACACACCCTAAGCTTTCTCGTCCTTGCTGAGGCTGTGGTCGCCAAACCGACACGAGCCGAGCCCGGTCCAAGTGTTCAACTCCAACTGTCCAACCCGCCCGGCCCGCACGCTTTCCCCTCCTCCAAGCTTACCCTACCCGCCTCCCCTGTTTCCTTCCCAACCCACTGATCCCTTCTAGAACCTCCTAGAAGCGAACGGGAAAGCCCGTGACGGCGGAAGGTCATGGCGATGGCGACGCAGACGGGGGTCGCCGCCTCCAAGGTCCTCATCCTCGTCGGCGCAGGTCGTAATCCCCTCCACTCCCCCGCCCCTAAATCTATTGATTCGATTGGACCTCTTCAAAATTCGAATTTTCTGGCTTATATTGATCCTAAAATGGTGATTCTGTGTCTCCGCAGGCCTTACGGGATCGATCGTACTGCGGAATGGCCGCTTGTCCGATGTATTGGCGGAGCTCCAGGTCGGTTGAATTTTTCAGCCTGCTCCCTTGTTAATTTTCTCGCCTCTATTGATCATCAGAGGATAAAATCCCAAATGTTTATTTGACGTGTTTGCAGCAGGTTAATAGGACCGTTACCGCTGCCCTTTCTGATTGACGCATGATTACAAATTCGTTCCACAATATAAGACGTTTTATGTGTTACACATGTTGTCTACATTGGGGCTACAAAGTGTGGACATGCACACTACAATGTGTCTAGATACATAGGTGTACATGTGAATGTGGAAAAAGGCTAAAACATCATATATTGTGGAACGGAGGGAGTACTTCCTTAAGTGCGTCACATGCTTGCATTTCAACGATGCAGGAGGACGCACGGGGGCTAATTATATTTTGATACCGAATTTTACAATCGATTCCGCCGTTTCACACTCATGTATGTATGGAATGTGTGGGGCAAGCTCTTGATGATCTCATTTTCCGCATAACAAGTGAATGCACCAATAGGCGCTCCAAATCATCCAACTATTATTATTATGGCTCAGCCATTTTATAGTGTTTTGCCACACATGTGCTAATGGTTTAGACCATCTTGTAGTAAGTTATGTCGACCTTCAAAGTCTTATGAGGAACATCTCGTGTTTTTCTGTAATCAGGAGCTCATGAAGGGCGTAAATCAAGGAGAAGGTTCAAGCTCCCTTGACATGGCCCTTATTCAAGCTCAGGTATGCAGCTGTTCATAGGTATATTTTAGCGCCATCAGTTGCATAGAAATTACACTAGCGTCCTTCACTTTCAGTAACTAACTTTTACTTTTTTGTTTGTGTATTCTGTGTGCTGATATTTCATACTAGCTTCGGAATTTAGCCCAAGAAGTCAGAGATTTGACTTTATCAAAGCCCATTACCATATTGAGTGGGAAATCAGACTCTGGAAGTATGTATTCTGATCCTCCCCTCGCAGTGTTTAGCTTGTTCTCTCTTAGCAAGCTCTGCAAACAACCAAATCCGTACTCTAAATATAGCTTTTATTACCGATCTACTTGTATTATCCAAGAATGTTTGAAAAAGTTCAGACATATAGTTACTTAAGACTGTACTCTTTTAGAATACTGCAATTCAAAGGAGGCCGCATTCATTTTTTTTTACTCATGAAGTGTGTACATCTGTAATCTGATAATGAATGATCCATGAGTTTGATGTTCGTTCAAAATTTACAATTTAGAACATGTAGATTGGTTAATGAAACAATAATTCTGCTATTGTTTTCTACAACATGTATGAGCCTATGACAAGGGCTTCTTACCCCCATTCTTTTTATTGTATTTACTTGCTGATTCTTATATCATTTCTTGACCTGCTTGTGCATTTCTCTTCAGGCAGTTTATCATCCTACATACTGCCAGCAGCTGCAGTTGGAGCAGTAGGTTATTGCTATATGTGGTGTAAGGTAAGATAGATATGCAGCAATACAGCAAAAAAAATGTGTTATTGATAAAATCTCTATCTGCAATTTTTTTCCAAGGGTCATGATTTTCTACCTGGTTTTCCTTCTCCACAAATGTTCCTCTTACAACATTTATATAACATCAGTAACTGAATATAGAGAAAATATAACTCTTTTTTCCCATCTGTTGTTGTCATTTGTTTTTCTGCCTTGATCCTTGTATATCTGAAATCTCTTCGGCGGCATGCTTTTCCTATGTTGATCCAACTGTAAATGCATAGAACTGGTGTGCATCCGTACATACATGATGAAACATCCTGTCAAGAGTTTAAAGTGGACTGGTACCAGGGATTCACTAGGATTTATGTAAAAATCGTCAGATATTTTTTATGCTAGTGATGGCTCCAAGTTGTTTTTTTAATATAAAATTGCTATGCAGAGTACACAAATTATGTGTGTAAAATTTGATCTATCATGCTTTCTTATATGTTATTATCCTTATACAGGGATGGTCCTTCTCAGATGTCATGTTTGTCACGAAACGCAATATGGCCAGTGCTGTTGATAGCATGTCAAAGCAATTGGAGCAAGTTTCATCAGCACTAGCAGTATGTTTTAGACAACACCGTTTCATATTCAGTATTATCTTCTTTTTATGTCTACTGACTAGTCACTGGTATTCAATGAATTTCAGGCAACAAAAAGACATCTAACTAAGCGCCTCGAGAATTTGGATGGCAAAATGGATGAACAAGTGGAGATGTCCAAAAGTATCCGGAATGAGGTTTGTTCCTTTGCAATGATGTTAGTCCTTAGCTGTGACATGATGATATATTGAATGCTTCACGCATGGGATTCCATAATTTTTGTTTCAACGCATGGGATTCCATAATGATACACCAATTTGTAAAGTTTGTTCTTGCGGAGCGACAATTCTTCTTCCACTCTCATATTTACATCACCAGATTAGCACCTTCAGATTCCATCATTATTAATTTTCTACAAATGGGTATTTCAGTCATACTGTAGTTCATCTAGAAAAGGGTCAAGATTTTGTTTAGAACAAGCGTCATCACATAAGAATATAGAAGTAGTTGTGACTTTCTTATGATCGTTCTTTGCTGGCAATGTTCATAGTCAATATTGGCTCAAAACCAGGAACTCTACATTATACCATCTAGTAAGTGACACAGTTGAAAAAAACTGTAGTGTGTCCCAAGATATCATCACATAGCAAAGTGTACGTACAACAGTACAAGCACAAGCATAAGCAAAGTGATTTTGCTTGTAATTAATGGTCTATGTTCAATGTGATTACGTTTACATAGTTTTTTTGGTAAGCTATTGCTGTAGTTCACTTACATTCATGGAACAGATATATTTTCCAGTTGTTTTTTGTTCTTCATTTTCTTCTGAAAGAGCACCAAACACACACTCTTTTTTTGTTCTTTCCAATGTTACAAAATCTGTTTTGGTAATTTGTTTTGTATGTACATGCTATACTTGTGATGCTATGCTACAAAGATCATTTTTCTTCTCAGTTCAATACATTCATGTACTTCTATTCAATATGCACAGGTCATTGATGTTAAAACTGACCTGTCTCAAATTGGCTTTGACGTTGAAGCAATTCAACAAATGGTAGCCGGATTGGTAAGTTTGAGTATCCTGGAACCGCTGCGCATAAACCTTTGTCCAAGACCATTTGATTATTTCTGACCTTGTTTCTGTACCATTATCAGGAGCAGAAGATTGAGTTGCTTGACAATAAACAGGTGACCGAACATACTTATAAGTGTCAGTGACTTACGAGACATGCTAAAATTCTGTTTGTTCCTAACATCTTATGTTTAATGACAGGACGCGGCCAATGCTGGTATATGGTACCTCTGCCGAATGGCGGGAGGTATAAAAGAGGGAATAAATGCTAAGTTTTTCCAGGCAAGTGGATCATTTGTATAGAGTTTTGGGTGTGTGCACCCCTTTTTAAGGCCTATTCGTTAAGCGATTTCATCGTGTAGATTTAACTATTGTTGTAATGATCCATATCTGCTATTGCCGTTTGGATTATCTATTTATCTTTCTGATGATCCTTATCTGTTCTTCGTTCTTCGGTCCACAGGAAGCGGAGGTAAAAGTCAAGCTCTTAGACATGGCTCAAACTGAAAAGAAGTCGGTGAAGGTGATATTTGCGCTCCTTCCCAGTCGATTTCGTTGTCTTGATGCACAATCTTCAATCTTGTGTTGTGCATGCTATAGGGCCTCGAGCTATTTCTGGAGAGTGCCAAGGAAGTGAAGGCAGTCGACTCCAAGCCTAGTACCATTGCGCAGAACGACGCCAAGAAACCCACGAAGACATTTGACGTGCCCCTAAAGAGCGCCGCGGTGCACAGATCAAACAGAGTCTTATTTCGGAAGGAAGGCCTCGCGTTGTGATCGGACACCTGCCCGCTCGCTTGCTATGTACATTGCGTTCTTGATTGCTTTGTTTTGATAGAAAAAAATAGAAGAAGAATAACCTGCATCCGGATTCCGGAGTGATCATTTTCCAGGATAGACAGGGTGTGGAGCATTCATCTGTCGAAAAACAACCTCCTTTTGTTTTTTGTAATTTGATTCATTCCATGTTCTGACTTGATGTTCCGCTTGTACACAAGTGACGGAGAAACAAATAAACATACCCAAATGCTTCATCTCGCGCGTGCGTTCGTCCGTTGAAGCGAACGGCCGCGTGCGCACCGTGAGATCGCGAGATCGCTTTGCGATCCGTGCGTCAGGTGCGTGCACATAGCAGTTAACGCGTCTCGCACGCACCGCACGAACCGCTCTTCAACCTCGCTCATTTCCGTTCCCCATCTTCGCGGGGAAGGAGGGAACGAGCCCAGAAATTTCTCCACGGCTGTGAGATTCGCCGCGGGGAAGCGGATACAGGAGCAGTGGAGGGGGTGTAGGGGGCGCAGAGCCACGGGGGGGACAGGCGGTGGTGCGGGGAGCAGCAGCGGAGGAGCGGCGACATGCGACGGGTGTGCACCTGGTCCGACCGGCGGCTATGCGGAGCATCGGCGACAGCAGGTGGTGCGGAGCTTCGGCGACAGGTGGTGCGTGGAGCTCCTCCTGCTCCGGTGCCGTCTGCTTTCTCATCTCTTCCGCCGACCGCCAAGAGCCTAAGCTGCCTACCCTGCCCTGCTATGGCAGGCGCTCGCGGATGAGGCAAATGCCAGGTACGACAAAGGCAAAGGCGCTCGCGGAGGTGGTCGATCTGGTTGATTTCGAGTTCATCCCTTTTGCTGCTGCGGCTTCTTAGATGTTCTACTTTTCCTCCCCGTACCTTGCATGATGCTACAGTTGTTTCACGCTTCATTGGGATTTAGGACGATTGCGCCACGGAGAATGAGGAGTACCACTGTACAAGGACAAGCTTAAGAGGAGACCATTGCAGCTCTAACAAATAGGAATCAGCCTTCTCAAAACTGCCGCCGCTGTCGCTGCTCACAAAGGCAACACCATGTGTTTTCTCCTGGTTTGTCCATGACCAGAGAGTCATAAGGGGGCTGGGTAGTACAAATTTTTGTAGTGTTTCATGCAACTAAGTAGTTATTTCAGGAAAAGTTGGAGTGTTTCAGGCAATTTCAATCATTGTCTTAGGCAATTAAGGAGTGGTTCGGGCAATTTTAAATCCTTGCTAAGGCATTTTAGTAATGTTTCAGGCAACTAGGTAGTGTTTTCGCGCAAAATTTGGATTGTTTTAGGAAACTTAAATCATTACTTAGGCATTTTTTGCAGTGTTTCATGCAACTAAGTACTGATTTCATCATTTCAGGCAAACTTTGGAGTGTTTCAGGCAATTTTAATCGTTGTTTTAGGCAATTAAGTAGTGGTTCGGGCAATTTTAAATCTTTGCTTAGGCATTTTTTGCAGTGTTTCATGCAACTAAGTACTGATTTCAGGCAAAATTTGGAGTGTTTTCAGGCAATTTTAATCGTTGTTTTAGGCAATTAAGTAGTGGTTCGGGCAATTTTAAATCTTTGCGTAGGCATTTTTGTAGTGTTTACTGTCAACTAAGTAGCTTTTCACGCAAATTTTTGGGGTGTTTTAGGCAATTTAAATCATTGCTTAGGGCAACTTTTGGACCGGTTCGGGCAATAATGCATCAATTTTTTCTAGGCAACTTTTTCTGTTTATACCTTTACTCGCAGGAAACTTTGTTTCTATATTTTTAGGCAACTTTTTTGGTTATATATTTAGGAAAATTTTGGACATATCCAGGCAAATATGCAATCATCGAAACTATTTTCCGATGTTACAAAGATTCTGCCAGGCAATTATATAACATAGGCACCTCAAGGCAATTATGCAGTTAATTTTTAGGCAATATTTGTATACTGAAAAAGTATATTATTTAGAAGCAACTACTTTCTGTGTGAAACAGGCAAATTGTATTATCAAGGCAACTTCTGTAACTTGCCCAAATACTGATGAAAAAAGTCCATAACATAATCAGCTTTTCAGCATGTTCAGACACCCACGTAACCATTGGGCAACTTCTTACATTGATAACACGATGTTATTCAGAAACCATATGCACACCATCTTACTACTTATTCACATAGTCAACTCATCAAACTTTCTGACTTTTCGTACAACATATGCAACTTAGTTACAGTTTAGATAGACAGCAACTTAGACTCAATTCAAGCAACTTTACATCATGTTCATATCGTTATCAATACTGCAGTGTTGCTTACTACTCAAATCATTGAGGCAACGATTCTTCTAACTTTGTTTCTGACAATTTTCGCAGCCATCTGGAGCGGGCAACAAACCTCCATCGGCTAAATGCTCAGGCAACTACATGAGCATCAGGAAAGCTGATCTTTTTCCTCTCTCTCACCGTTATTTGGTTTCTCCACATCTCTCTCTGTCCCAGGTACCTCTATATCTCTGTCCTCCAGTCAATGTTGCCTACCCGCGCCGCCGATTTCGGCCGCCGGCGGCCTGCTGCTATGCCGACGTTCACCAGTGCAGACCCGCAGGCCTCCTCTCCCCCAATCCCCACCGACGAGACGGAGCTCCGCCCCCGTGCTGCTTCTCCGCCTGCTGCCGCCGGCTACTGCTCCAACTGCTGCTCTCGGCCTTGGCGCGGCCGTCGCGGAGGACGAAGAAGGGCGTCTGGAATCCCGGTAGGCGAGGAGGCCTTATGGAGCACGGGGGAGAAATCCAGGATGGTACTTGGACGAGGCCGAGGAGATCCCTTACGGCGGCGGGATATAGAAGAAGCTCATCTCGTCGTCGGGAGGCAGAGGATGGCCCTGGGCGGCGCCGGAGCTGGTCGTGGGGTGGGATTCGGGGCGGCAGAGGATGGCCCTGGGCGGCGTCGGAGCTAGGGGTGATGGGCAGGTGGACTCCGTGGGCAGCAGGTCGCGGAGCCTTCCCCGGCGGCGAGGAGCACGGAAATCAGAAGGCAGGGGATGGGGCTCACGCGAAAGGCACAGGTCACTTTCCTTTTTTGGTCACCTGGGGGACAAATCTTTGCCTTTTTGGCCGGCCGTTTGGTTTGTCAAACCAACGCGCGGCCGTTTTGTAGACGCGTCCATAAACATAATACGGTTTTGCTATCTTGTGGAGTTGGGCGGAGAGCCTTCAGGCAGGAGCCTGCATGCATATCCTCCATTTTCTTGATACCAGGCGTGCATGTATGAATTCACCTGGCAGCAGGGACAAAAAAAATGCGAATATCGATTTTTTTATAAGTACACAACATCAGCGTAACATATCGTGTAACGATTTGTCATTAAGAAATGCGAATCACTTAAAGAGCACTGTGTACCGTTTGTTCGTTTGTTTCAGAGTTGAGACTGTTCATAGCTCAATTGGGTTGTTTCTTGTATTTTTGTGTGAGTCGAATTTAGATCGTGCCACAGTGATCGGTGTTCAGCTGGTATCATCTCGGCGGACTTCCTTTGAGGTCTGAACTAAAGCCCTCCTCTGAAAGTCTGAAGAAAGAAGTTCTGATGACCCGTCAGGGAAATGCGAACCAGCGTACTCTGCCCTGAACTCCTGCACTCACCCCTTTGCCTACCTCTGGCCTCTCTCTGCCCGTGCGCCGGCGACGGCTCCCCGCCGGGCGGCGAGTCCTCCCTTATCGGCCGGCGACTCCTCCCCGGCAGCGCGGTGAGCCGTTCGATTCCACCCGCCTCCTTCTTTTACCTCGTTCTGAACCCTAGGTTTTGATTTCTTGCGATGTAAACCCTTGTCCGGTTAGAAGGATTTGGGTTGAAATCCAGGCGTGGTGGGGAGGGAGCAGAGGGACTCACCATGAACCCAATATCATTGCCCTAAATATTGCATAGGTTGTCATGTGGTTTTTGTTTTGTTTTGAGATGCTCATCAACTCTAGGACATTTTATCAAGAGCCTAATATATTCTGGCTTTTTATCAAAGGTCTGTGAAATTGAGGCAATTCGTCAATTCACTTAACTGTTCACATAGCCCTACCAACATCATTAATCAGCACAAGCACAAATTACAAACCGTGCGAACCGAGCAAAGTTCGGGTGGCTAACACGCCAGTTGTGCGTGCAGCCCACCAGGGTTCGCCCCCACCATGAACACGCTTCTGAATGTATCATCTCCTCTCTGATCAAATATGCTGAGGGGCTTGTCTCCCTCAGCCTTTCATTATTTGTTTTGAAATTACAAACCATGTGTCATGTACATCAGAGTTGCCGGGTATATACACATTTAGTAAAATCTAGGTATAAAATACGGTGTTCACGTATATGTAAGTATACACTAACAAATAGTGGTGAAGTAAATCCTTAAGCTCGATTGACAATTTGTTGGTATCAGGCCAGCAACTCATGGGAGAAACCTCTACACCTTTTGTAAGGAGATTTATCCAAACCAGCGTCTAATATGGAAGTCATCATCCGTGCTGCTGAAGAGCGACATAGCAGAGTAGTTTAGTCATAACTCATAAGTGTTAACTTCAGAATTAAAACAGTGGCACTTTCGATAGCATGTTAATGTTAAAAATAGTGTGTACTTACGGGATCTGTACATGCTCAAAGTCCTCCTCGCTTGACCTAATGATGACCTGGCATCCTGCCCTGTAGAGCAGGTAGTATAATACTTGATCAAACTCGGGCATCGCTATCAATTTCAGCTTCTTAAGTTCCTGCAGGTGCTGCAATCCTTGTGGAAGTTCCTTCAGCTTGGTGCGCTTGCAGATAACTAGTACCCTGAGATTTGGCATGGTACCATCCTCCAATATCAACTCCTCAATATCTAGCTCGTGGAGTACCAAATTGTACAGATTTGGGAACCCGCCTGAAGGGCAGGTCATGATTGCACCAGTATATGAGCTAACCCCTATTTCCAACACATTTAGGAACGGAAGTGAGCTCCCAAATGTTGGCATGGGGTCTTCATCATTCAGTAAATTAGGACAACTAAATTTCAGCCATCTCAGATTGTGTGGAAGGAGAAGAAGGTCAGGAAGATGAAGGTTGTTAGGCGCACCAAACTTGTTATCGCATGCCCCAAGTATTTCCAGCTCTTTGACACTCCGGTAATGCTTTCCAAAGCACCAGGAGAGATTTACTTCAGTTCTGTCAATCGCTGCTTCCCATTGCTTTGGTATGTTGGATGCCAGGAATATGAAAAGAGACTTGAGCTGGCTTTGCATGGTAGTCTTCTGCATGAACCATGACTCGACTTTGTAGATATGGACATGCTTCAGTGTCAAAATGCTCAAGAGAGAAACAGGAAGGACCTCCAATGTGGCATCTCTTGCATCAAAAGTATGCAAGTTTGCCAGATTACCGATAGTAGCAGGAAGTACATACGTGCCGCCTTTCAAGCCAAGATACCTCAGATGTACCATCTGTCCGATCTCCCTAGGAAGCTGCCATATTGCTCTCATGCCATCGAAGTAGAGCACCCGCAAGAAATTAAATCCGCGAGAAGGAAATGCTTTCCAGTCTAATCGAGCTGCACTGTGGATCAGCAAGGTGTGCAGATTTGGTATAGCAACACCAAATGTTACGCAAACATACAGAACCACTCTGTAAGCTCTCATTTCATTGGAATATGAGGTCTCCACATCATTGCTGGAACTGCAGTCCTTGAAGAACCCTTCTCTTCGAGCTCGCCCAATTCCCCAGTCACGCAACACATCATGCACTTTTATGGTCTTGATGCACTTGGAGCTCCTCTTTTCAATTAGGATCATGCAGCGCTGTGCGAGTTCTTCCACATACCTGATTGCTGTTTCTTCAAGGGAGCCTCCACGAACATTTGGTATGAAACCTTCTGAAATCCATAACTTTGTAAGAAGGCCAACCGGGACTGCAGAGTCTTCTGGGAATGATGTGATGTACAAAAAGCATGCCTTCAGGTTACTTGACAGATCATAGTAACTTAGGTCGAGTATGGCTTTGATATCGCCTTCATTCTTCATTGCATCCCAGTTTATGCTAGCAACCATTCTTCTCCACTCATTGATTCTGAGATTCTTTGATAGGAAACCTCCCAGGACTACAATTGCAAGAGGCAAGCCATTACATTTTAATGCAAGTGTCTTGCCTAGTTCTCTGAAGCTGTCCAGATCATTTCTTCCATCGATAACATAGTAAGGGAATGCCTTCCTATTGAACAGCTCGATACTTTGCTCGTTGTTGAGGAGCTTTACGTCGTGGATTAATTTTCTTGTGTTGGGATGATTGGAAACTGCTGAATTGCGAGTTGTTATAACCATTCTGCTTCCATTTTTCACATCAGGAAAGGTGGCTTGGATCATATCCCAATCTTCATTTCTCCATACATCATCTAAGACTACAAAGTATCTTTTGTCTTTAAGGAAACTGGAGATCTTCTTTATAATTTCTATCTCATCCATTTTCCCTATTTCTTCGAAGTCTTGAGTACCCATGGCCCCTTTAACAATATCCCTTAGTGCACCATGGACTGTAAATTTCTGTGAGATACATATCCATACACATGAGTTGAAATATTTTCTTGCGACTAGATTGTAGACCTTCTTGGCAATGGTTGATTTTCCTGCTCCTCCTGGACCGACAAGGGAGATGACAGTGAGATCCTTATTCTCCGAGTCAAGCAGTTCATCCTTGATTTGGTCGATTTGACTATCAAAGCCAATGACGTCGAACTCATCCTCGAAATCAGGAAGTGTCAGTCTCCTAGCGTGCAAACTCTCGTTCTCATCCTTGCTATATCTCAGTCTCATTCAGGCTAGTACTAACAATGCTATACTTTGTGAATTCTTGGAAGATTGCATGCACTCTTGCTGTCACTCTATCAATCCTTTTTCCTACACTGTACAGATGCATGCAGTGGAAGGGGTACTGAGCACCCTTTGATATGGTACCCACGAAGGACCGTCTTCTATCGTTCTCCCTCGACATGATGTTCGCCGTGTCAATAATAATCTCAGCACTGTAAGCCACATCCCTGACCTCTGCCACCAGATTATTCACCATCTCGCCTCTCTCCATCCTCATGTCAGTATCTATGAGGAAGCACTGCATGCGCTTGAGTTCGGACTTGACGGCCTCCACCTTGGCAGGAACCTCACGCAGAGAAGTTGCTTCGTGAATCACGGTGGCTCCTACCCTTTGCAACACCGCTGCAACCGCTTGCTCGGCCATCTCTCTCGATTTTTGCGTTCCGACAGCACGGAATTATGCAACCTGCAGTCCTGCAGATGATCAGAAAACAAGGTATGAATGCCCGATTTCTGTAGTGAAAGTTGAATCACGATCTTTCATATCATATTTGCCCAAAACCCATGATCGATCAAACAATTCACATAATGATACGACTCTATTCCATAACTATCCGAAAATCCCCTTTGACTCCCGAGCTCACTTGCTCCTGCCTAGTTTCGAAATTCAAAAAAAAATGAAAACACTTCCAAAAAAATAATCAAAAAGCAACAAACATATGCTAGTGTTCTAACTATGTGCAAAATTACGTTGTGAAATGACATGTATGTTGCTATGTGCAAAAAAAAAAATCTACATACTTAGAACATTTCACTACGAAACTTTGCACATACTTAGAACACTGTCATATGTTTGTTACCCCCCTTGTCAGATTTGTTTGAAGAGTTTTTTTTTTTTGAATTTCGAAAACTGGCAGGAGCTTGTGAGCTCCGGAGTCAAAACGGTGCTCTCAATGTATTGAAAGAGACAATGAATGATAAAATTCCTTTTCCTGTCTACAGAGCCAGAAGCCAAGGTAGAATCTCAGGAATGCCTATAAGAGGATCTGAGCTAGGAATCGTACGTACCTCTGCTATCCGCCAAGTGAGACAATGGATTCGGCCATACTGGATTCTAGATCTGGTTGCCTAGAGGAGCGCGCGTGTTGGATGGATAACCATCCGAAGTCAGCTCCGGCTGTGTCAAGTGACAGAGAGATAATGTTTCAATACTACTCCGGACAGCAGCGTTGGACGTTGACTCAGTTTGTGTATCTCGTCGCCTATCACGGAAGGCATTGTACTCAGCAAACGATTTTTTTCCTTTTCTTTAAACCTGAATCACAGTGTTTACAACGATGCATGTGATTTCTGCTGGGGGCAAAAACCAAACAAAGCGGCCGGTCTTCATGTTTTAAAAAGGAAGTGAACTATTTGTTGAAATATGTTTCCACTCTTTTCCTTAGTTCAGACTTTTGGGTGAACTCTAACATTCATCCCTTAACTAAGGTTTGAAAGAATTAATCTAGACGACGATGAAACATATTGTCTACACTTCTCATTGATTTTAGCGCCCGCTGAAGCTTAATGGCTCGGCCATTGGCGTAGGCTGTTATTATACGTCTTTAAAAAGTAAAAGTTTTTTTCTAGATATTATTATACTCCGTACGTTTTAAAAAGTAAATGATCTTTAGTATGATAAATTAAATAACTTCAATATAGGAAGAGAAAGTTTGTTGGCACGATTTCTAATTTTGGTTTCTGCGGCTTGAGAGATTTATGAGTATGCACTAAACAAATGTCCACGGAACCGGTGCGAAATATTTTCTAGAAGCACAAAAAAAAGTTCAAAACTATAAAAATATATGCATGCATTTCAAAGAAGAAGAACGTTTGTATGTACGAGAACAAATGCCCATGACTTAAAACAATGTTTGCGTGTTTAAAAAGGAACATAAAATCATCAAATTCATAAATAAGACGCTATAAATAAAAAATAGACAAAAAACATACAGAAAAAGTGAGAAGTAAATAAATGTAGAAAAACAGAAAGGAGGGAAAGAGAAATAAAATGAGGAAAGAGCCGGCATTGGGTCGGCCCAATAGCTCCCTCCCCCCGCTTGGCGGGAGCTAGCTGCTGATCTTTAGCCACAACGTCAGGCCTATTCCATTATTCGGGTGGGCTCTACCGGCGACGTACAGGTTTATCTACCGGTGCCACGATCCACGCCGCATTTTCTACCGGTGCGCGCAAGCGGCAGGAAAAAAACCACAAGCACCTTGGGTCACGTCACGTATGTACGAGATCTATTTATTCTGGCGCAGGATCACGGACGTGCCGAGTTTGAAAAAAATGGCAGCAAATATTCACCGTGGATTTAAAACGCGGCAGCTGAACACTGACACGATGGAGCTGTCTGATGCTCTGACCGGCACGGATCCCCTAGCTTGTTGCACCTAACAGAGGAGACAAAGCTAAGCTAGAACCTGTGAGTGAGTGACCGCGCTGCGTGCATATGCACGCAAGATCGACGGAGGAGTAGGAGGCAGAAAGTCAACTGCGCGCGGGATGCACGCCGCGAAAATTTGAAGGCAAATTAAACCAAGACCCCCGTCTCAAGAAACTTCATCAACCCCGAACGATCGAGCAGACCATCATATCAGATCGATCGACTGACCTTTGTTGCAAAGATACAGACACTGACACGCAGGCGCCAGCGGCCTAGAACACTGGATACGTGTACTGCCAAAGTGAAGCTTCCGGCCTCGAGTCTCGGGCACTGCTGTATCTACTCTACTCCATCTCGGCGCTGCCACCAAAGTCAAAACCAGCCTAGATTCGCTCGCTCCCTGCGTGTGACGCCACAGGCGCGTTTGTTCAGGGGTACAACGGATCCCGAGGCCCGCCAGCCCGCGAATTCAGACTTGTCAGTAACATTACCGCGCTATACGACTAGTCACAATGGGGAGTAACTTAGACTAGTAACATGCATATGTTACTACTCTAAGTTACTACCTCCATAGTGGGGAGTAACATGTGTGTAGTGTCATATTTAATAGGTTATACACTCATCTTGCCTTGAAATGTGTGATGTTATGGTAACATAGCTAGTTACCACAACCATCTCTCTCCTCATTAATTACCCGCCACATCAGATTTTTTGCCTATGTGGCACTGATGTTACTCCTATGTTACTCCACATTGTGACTAGTCTACTAGTACGTACCACTCCGTTCCCATTCTAATTCTTTCACCAAGCTAGTAGAGATGCGTGAAGCTAAGCTATTCCGAAAGAAGGACATGTTTGGATCGATTTTGATTTTTGGGAGAAAAATGATTAGAATCTCTTGACCAAGGGTGAGAGGCTTGAAAAGGCAATGTGTGACTGGAAAACGTATAGCCATGGATTTCAAAGTAGGCACTACCTAGCACTACCTACACAAGCAGAACCTATATCCATGCATCCTCATCGTCGCATGTGCCGTAAAGCTGGAGAGCTGACATGAAAAGGTAAAATGCAAATATGCAATATAATTTCACTTAAGAAATAGGGTACTTTCATCTTTCATAGAGAAACAAATACCATGCCCGCGCCATTCCTCTTTTGGGGAGACACGGTATGAACCTGAACCCGTCGTCCTTGCCACTCATCTGTTCTTCCCTTCTTCATCACGGTATCATGCCTATGATCTACCTTCTCGTTTTCAGTGGTGGAGAGTTTTCAGTGGTGGAGCCACGCCTAAGTTGCTTGCGCATGTTTAATCAAAACAATTCATATATAGGATAAAAATCATGCAAAAAATACAAAATTCATAAAAATAAATGTATTTGACATCACAATTTTGTACTCCTGGCTTTGCCACTGCTCGTCTCCAATGAGCCCCTGCTCTAGCAGATCTTTGGCTGGGGTGAAAACCCTGTTCGAATTTTGATTTGGACCATGGTGATGCCTACGTGATCCGCTTTCTCCTTGGAAGCGTTGTCATGAGTCAGACTGTGCCTTCCCCTAATTGAATTCTTGGGGAAAACCCTAGATCTGATTTGTCGGTCTAGGTAGCCGTGGCGCCACGATGTCAACATTCCTTGCATGGAGGCCCTACCTAGGCTGCGAGGAGAGTCCACGGTTCGAAATTTGGACATGTTGGCCTCTTCGGTCTCACCAGCAAGGCTTGTGGAGATATGTCGGTGATGTTAGCTGCTACTCAAGGTGTAGGCCTCCGGGGCATAATGTACGTCATCACCGCTTGTTCTAGACGACGCCTTCCTCAACTCTATCTAGATCCCGCCTTCCACTTGACACCTCCTTCTAGGCACATGCATGAGTATTGAGTAGCGGTGTGTTGATCTACACAACCTCGGAGTCATGTTCATGCTACAGTGTTGTTCCCACTTTGGTCGTGGCACGTTCTTGAGGCTCAGTGTCCCACACCTCCTCGACATTCATGGATGGAGGTTGAGCAAGGCGAGCTTTGTCATCTGATTGTCGCAGGTTTGTGTTGTAAGTCGAAAGATGTTGTCTTCAATCAGTGTGCGTGGTGTTGTACTGTTGTGTTGTTGCCATTCATTGGCATTGTAGCGGCCGACTTGGCCACTCTTCTACGAATACCATGCATATTCGTGTTAAATAAAAAAATCTTATGGAAATGATAACCTGCACCGCAGGCGTCCTTATTGGTCTTTGGTGTCATATTATCTACCTACTCTCGCAAATGATATGTCTCTCTGGACATAGTCTAGAAAAAAAATAGAGTACCGGCCGTAAAGAACCACTACGCCCGCTCCAATAATTAACCACTTAATCGATCATGAACCTCAGCTCCCATCTGAAAACACAATCGCTTACGTAAGTGGTACTCTATTGGTTGATGAATGAACAGTCAAGAGTGAAGACCACACGTGAAAGACACGTCAGAAGACAAAGAAAAAGAGAGACCCAGAACAAGCAGCACGAGCGCACACTATTTTAGCTCCATAAATGATTCCTCCAAGGACGATCGACGCAGTGACGATCATTCACCCCCAAAATCTGATCACAACAGTCCTGCCTGCAGGCATGTATCCACTTCGATTCTCCGAATGAACAATGTAGCACTATGCTAATACCGTGGTGCTGGTGGCATGAAAAATAAACAAAGGAAGAAAACGAAGATGAAGAGAAGGGGTCGTAAGTGATTTGCTAACAATGTACTAGCTTAATTGTTTAATTAGCTGAACTTGCAACTCCATGGAAAACTATGACAGTTAAGTCAATCAAGAATTCAAGATACAGGCCACAGCTCACACATTTCAGTCAGCAGCACTAATCAATGTTTTTTGCAATTGGCAACCTTTTAAGTACTCCCTCCGATCCATATTATTGGGCATAGCTTTGTCTAAATTCATATGTATCTAGTTAAATATTTAGACTAGATACATGTGTATCTAGACAAAGTTGTGCCCACTAATATGGATCGGAGGGAGTACAATAATCATGCGTGCTCCTTGCAATCGGCAAACCCTTGTAAGAACAATAATCAATGTTTTTTGTGTTTTGAAAACGAACAATGATCAATGTTAATTAGAAAGAGATCTGAAATCTCCAGCAGTAGATTACCGGCGGTGCACCTCGATCGACCAGGAAGCAAAACCATTACAGATCGATATGCATTTCGTTGCTACTAATACCTAAGCAAGTCTCTGCGAGAGCGATTAAAACACCAACAAGGAGTCAGGGACAGTCATTACAATCATGGGGAGAGAGGAAAGCTAAACAAAAGGTGGTTGATCGATTGAAGTTGAGAGAGAGAATTGATGCCTGGCTTTCCCGTGTATGCCGACCGACCGACCGACCGACCTCTACACCGCTAACAGCTTCTTCTTCATCATCTTCAGCTTGCACTCCTCCACTTGCTGGGCCGTAGTCCTGCCTGCTCGCGTCCTACCACGCCGGGGAAGTAGGCGAACGCATCGGCGCGAAGCAGACGAGGCGGCGAGCAAGGCGCCTCCTCCTCGGGCATGCTCGTGCCACAGGCTGCAGACGTCCAACCGCACTGGAGGCGAGAGCTAGGTACGGGGCGTCGATCAGATGAAGAAGTCGTCCAGCCGGAGAGGTAGGAGAAGGGAAGGGCTTTCTTGATTACTCTGGGTCTGCTGCTGGGTGTGCGTGTGCCTCGAGAATATTTTGAGAGCGCCATTTAAAGACAGGAACGCCGAAGAGGCGCCGGCTGAGGAGGCCGCGCCCGATCCAACTCCCCCGTCCTCGAGACGCTCGATCGATCGTTTGCGTGTGGCGCGCGCGCACGAGGCTAGTCCTGGCTTGCTTTGCTTGGTCCATCGGGATCCGTGCGCACCGAGAGCTAAAGCTTAATTAGGGCTAGGCTAATCAATGTGGAGTGCAGCTGGGCGCATACAGACGACGAGTGTGCGTGCGTCGATCCGTGCAAACATATCATGATGTTAGAGCATCCAGCAGATCCCAAAAATTTAGAAATAA
Source organism: Poa pratensis (assembly GCA_947311845.1). NCBI lineage: Eukaryota > Viridiplantae > Streptophyta > Magnoliopsida > Poales > Poaceae > Poa > Poa pratensis. The sequence continues at coordinate 139,869,176 of CAMZMU010000085.1, forward strand.
CTACTTTGCGCCTCGTCGGAAGAGGACAATACCAAGGCCCGTAGCTCAGTATTCGGCGGTGGCTGTTCCGGCCGTAATAACGTCCCATACTATATATCCGTTGATTCCGAAAATATTTATCGAGGTTTCCGGCACCATATCAACGGTTCAGCTGGAATTTTGCAGACCGGGTTATCTAAAGATGATGCTCTTTAGTCTACCAGCAGCTAGCTAGGTTCGCTGCCGTTGATCCGTGCGTGTACTCTAGCTACCGTTTCCTTGGCGTGACAGGCTAGCATATGCAGGTGCAGCTGTTGCTTCGGTTTTGCTGCCAAGATCTGAGCCTGACGACAGTGGTACGTACTACTACATTTGTACGCTAAAGTGTGGTATGGCAAGAGCGCATCTTTTCCCACGGCATGCGCTCCTCAAAATCTTTGTCCTGGAACACCACGCAATGGGCTGACGCCGTACTCCAATCCTCGCCAAAGCAAGTGGTTTGCTTGCAACCACTACATACGGCACAGCTAGCTAGCTGCGTGAATATCATGCATGATCGTGCTTCTTCTTTAACTATATATGTTGCTTGTCGATCCCATGTTGCTTGTTGAACCAAACCGAGCTCCACGTCCCATGCATGAACACTGAAATAGTGAAGCATTTGAATGTTTATTCTTCAGTTATCGCGTATCAGTGACGGTATTCAAAGTTGGTACTATCATTTCTTCTCCTCATCTTGCAGGAACGGAGTGAAGCTGGCCAGGCTAATTACGGTGCACATTGTGAGGGCGGGATCGATCGTATGGTCGCTCGGTCCACCGTAGGTGCACCGCACCAGCGTGGACCACCCCGCTCCACTCCGATGAGCAGCTCTGCCGCGCGGCACATGCCGCCATGCGGCTCCGTCCGTGGTGGAGCCGGTCGTAGGCAGCCGGGACCGGATCCCCGCAACACCGGCCCGGCTCTTGCTCCCATGCCCCGTCCCGTCCGCACCGCAGCTTCAGCTAGCTAGCTTCCATTCCTTTCCGTCTTCACCGCGCTAGCTGCGCCATTCTCGATGATATGTGCTAGTCATGGTTGTGCGACGGTGCAAGCAAGCAGTATCATCTTATTTTAGTGGGGGAAACAAAGGTCCAAGGCGTGAAACAAAGGTCACTCCCTTATTACAACACAAAGACACCAGACGTAGACTCCAAACGCAATCGTTCTTGACGACGGCTATCCACTGCAGATTCTTGGGCATATTGGCGACCACCCTTTTGCTCGATTGAAGACCTCCGCCGACACGATCTCCAGCTTCTCAGTTCCGCGCCGCAACATTCTTCGCACATTTTCCGTCTGCAATTCACTCCATAAATCAATCCAATAGCATATATAGAAAATGATATCACAAGGGTCTTTAGGCATAATCTGATCAAAACATGCACGGTTTCTTGTCTTCCGATTGCCCAGAAGATGGCAGCCAAACAAATTTTGATCGCACTACGTATGCTCAGGCCCATGAAACGAAAGGATCCATTGTCCCAATTCGACCACCGAACTGGGTGGATCATGTACATCAGAGCTACAGCAAAAGACACCCCAAACCAACCTTGCGACAGGGCAAGTAAAGAAGAGGTGATCAATGCTTTCATCAGCCGCACAAAACATACACTGACTGCTCCCCTCCCAAACCCGTTTTCTCAAATTATCCTTAGTCAATGTTCTCCCCCACATGATTAACCAAAGAAAGGTTTTAATCTTAACAGGAAGTTTCATTGGCCAAAGGAGTTTGAAATTCTTAGCAGGTGCTCTGGTTTGTAGGGCATTATACAAGGTTTTAACTGTAAAACCTTTCTGTCCTAGCCTCCAGGTCACCGTATCGTCTCCTTCTTTCAGCTCAACATTGTTAATAATGTTGAACATTTCTTCTTTTTGAATCGCCAAATCTCCCAAAGACACCTTCTAAAAACAAGGCATCCACCCTTAGATGCAACAACTTTATCAACTCTAACATTTTTGCTAAAGGTGAGGTTGTGCAACCTGGGAAACATAGTTGCCATACTTTTTCCATTGTACCATCTGTCATCCCAGAAACTAGTTTTACTTCCAGAAACCAAATTTCTATCGCAAAAAGAATAAAAGATATTCTTTACTTTCATTAATCCCGACCAAAACTGAGACACCCCATCTTTTTCTGTAACCTGTGACAGGGTTTCTTTTCGAAGATATTTTTTCTTCAGAATTAACTGCCACGCCCCATTCTCGTTCTCAAGTTTCCACAGCCACTTACACAAAAGGCTAATATTCATAATATCCTAATTTAGCACTCCCAAACCCCCTAAATCTTTAGGAGAGCAAACCATCTCCCAATTCATTAGGTGGTACTTTCTGATCCCTTGGTCCTCTTGCCATAGTAATCTACTTCTATAACCATCACATGTCTTCCTAACTCCCACAGGCACTCTATAAAAAGAGAGCATGTAGAAGATAATAGAAGTAATGCAGGAATTCAGTAAAATAGTCCGTGAACCAATATCTAACCACTTCCCTTGATAGCAACCTGTTTTCTTCCCCATTTTAGTTTCAACAGGTTTCCAGTGTTTGTTAAGGAGTCTGTCCTTATCTACCGGAAGACCTAGGTAAATCAGAGGAAGAACCCCAGATCTGCAGGTAAAAATTTCCTCATACACATCGCTCTGTTCTATGCAGGAACCGAAACAAAAGACCTCACTCTTGAGGAAATTTATTTTCAGCCCTGACATCTGTTCAAACAAACATAGCAAGAATTTGAGATTCCTAGCATTCTCGAACCCCTCTTCTAGCAAAAAAATTGTATCATCTACATACTGGAGAATGGCAACACCATTCTCCTGCAGATGAGACGCAAGGCCAGTGATAATTTTGCTTTCCTGAGCGTTTTTAACCATCTGATGCCCACAAGTATAGGGATCGCTGAAGTCTTCGTTGGGAAGTATTACCCAAATTTATAGTTCGACTCGATGGGAACACAAGAATATCAATAAGACCTTGGCAATTGAGGCGTCACTCTCAACCACACCTGTATATCAATAACTTGCAGCAGTAATAGTGATGGCAGTAGTATGATTCAAGTAACAAGCAGAACAGTAGCAGTGAACAAGTGTTTCCCAGTTTTCACCGGAAAAGTGAAAGTGTAACTCAGAGATTCAAAACGTAGGCATGAGGTGATAGCGGGGTGTTGCAAGAATGAGATTGATCATATAATAAGAAACAAATAACAATGGGACCTATCTCTAACTCCGATATATGTAGGTATGTGTTCCATATTTAGTTGTGCGTACTAACCAAGAGAATTTGCACAACATCTATTGTCCAACCTGCCCATTTCACCGGGGCCAACTTGGAACTACAGGTAATTAAGGTCTACCCTTTCGAATAGACCGGAACAATGCATTAACACTTCATGAACACATAGAATCCTCAAACTAAAACATCTCCCCCTTGTTTTCCCTATATGTCACGTTTAGGGTTCGCAGGTTCAACATAATAGCAGGTGATACACTTTGCAGATAAATACCAAACTCAAATATATGATGGGGCAATATAAGTTCAGTACTGAAATCATGCCACTCGGGCCCTAGTAGCAAGCATTAAACATAGCAAGAGTGCATCAACACAATACAAAAGTATCCTCAAGATAAAACCCTAAAATCCCGAACAACGGGTAGCATTACATGATCAATCTCATCCAATCCCCATCCACCTCACATGCCTACAGCGGACTACTCACACATGGTGATGGAGAGGGAGCTCATGGTCGATGGAGATGAAGGCGGTGAAGATGGCGGTGAAGACGGTCTCCGGATCCCTCCACCGGAGGAGAAATCCTGGATCAATCTGTCCCCGAAACGAAGATCGTGATGGTGGCGGCGTTCTGTTTCGCGAAAGCTCCTCTCCTCCTAGGGCAAGCACTTTTTCGTATATATGAGGGGGTACGTCGAAGACCGAAGGCGAGGCGGCGCCCGAGGCCCATTTGGGCTGGGCCCACGCGGCCAGGTACAGGGGCCGCGTGGGACCCACCCATTTGGCCCTCGAGCGCTTCCTCGTGTCCATCTTTTGTCCATTGTCCTTCTTTTCCATAAAAATTGACGTGGTAATTTTCCCCGATTTTATTTCCTGCAGAAATAGCCAGAAAAGAGACTTTGCTAAAAACAGCGTCAGATTCAGCAGTTTTATTCAAATATGGGAAGATTCCGGAGCAAATTATGAGGCAAAGTGCTTGGAAAAGTAGATGCATTTTGGATGCATCAGCTCCCCCAAGCTTAGCTCGTTGTTTGTCCTCGAACAACTCAAACGTAGTGCAGAAGCGATAAAAGACTTTGACAAGAACTTTGCATTGCATATGTAACACAATTTAATATCAACAAGCATTCAAAGCATAGCTTCAACAACAAATGATAAGATGTTAGCAAAGGTATATCTAATCAATGTTAAAGCATTTATATTTGTTGCAAGAGAGATATTATGTAGAGTCAATACTTGGATGAGTTTGCTCAACTGTAGAAATAAACAAAGGTTCTTGCATCGCTAATGATTGAATCATGACAAGACTTTTGAGGTCTTTTGATTCTTTCTTTTGTTACCTGGTGAAATCATTGTGCTTACAACCTTGCTCTTAGTTTTAGCAAACCATTTGATATTACTGACATGACTCATATGCTTGACCGACTAATGGTTGAAAACCTCATGCCCCGTGAATACGAGTACCTACACCATGGCTACTCAACTTGGGTCACTAAGCAAGTTCGAAATTTTCAGTCATTGCAAGTAATAAAAGCGTCATCAAGAGCGTCAACTGGGGTACCTCTTGTCCCAGGACATGGACAAGCCCATGTCCAAACAACAAGACAAACAGACAATGAACAATCTCAGCACTCTTTTATTTACCATTTGCATAGCTTTTTATTATGAAGTGCATCACTGAATGTCCACCATGGTGCGCTGTAAATTTCCACCATGAATGATGCATGGCTTAAGTTGGCGGCCCAGGCGTCTCTCTAGCCAATTATTCTTACTCATCAAACTTGCTAAGTTTCCGCTTTCATTTCGCACATGATAAGCATCCATAAACAAAAGTACATGATATCAACTGAATATATTTTAGTGCAATGTTGAAAGCTTTACATGTGTCAGCACATTTCAGCTAACTCCCAACCACTAAACCTGTCAAGCATACAACTTCATGTTTATTATTTGAAAGATTATTTTACTTTCTATTGGTTGGCAAGTTTAGTAAGCACAATGGGATGCGTAGACCTTTGTTTAGAGCTACAATTATTCAATCCACAACCAAGTATTGTCACTAAATAAAATTTCACTTGCATCATCATATAACATACTAGAACATGGAGAAGATAAACATTTGCTACCATTTCTCTAGATGTTGAAGAAACTATGATGTGCTCACTTGCTGTTATTAAAGAGTCCACATAAACACGGCAAAGGTGTCATACCTTTCATCCACTTCATGCACATCAACTCATCATCGTTGTTCTCCTCTCCCAACTTGAACTGCACAATAAAAACTCAAATCTGCCAGAAAATGTCACTGCATACAGTACTGTTTTTACCCTACCTAGACACCTCAGAAAAATCTCATATTTTACGTGTGTGAGGTTATGATGTGTTGCAGCAGTGGTTAAAATTTCAGCTCAATCGGAGTTACAGAGAAAAAATGAAAAATAAAACAGCGAGCAGATTTCAGCAATTTCTGCACCTCCGTTTTTGCGTTTGTTTCAAGAAAACGAAAATATTTTTGTTATTTTTCGTTCTAAGAAACAAAAACAAACAACCAGAAGTAAAAGAAACAAATAAAATCTTTTTGTGTTTTTGTTTTCAAGAAACTTATCATAGCAATATAACGGTGATATAAAACAATGAATGGAGAGTAAGAGAGTACTCCCCCAAGCTTGCGATCAAGCTAGTATCCTGGGTAGTTGCCGTATCCACTTCCACTTCCAGGGTAGTAACTATATGGGTAGCCTTGCATGCTTGGGTACAGGGGCTCCGCCTGAGGCATGTACCCCTGTGTCTCTGGAGCTTGTGGCTCCTCCTGAGGCGGCGCCTCTTCCACTATCCATTTTCCGGTACTCCTGTCAAAAAGATCAGTACGGGGGAGCCTAATGGACACTCGCTGCCCACTAGTGCTCAAATAGTTATACAGATAATGTCCCCCATACAACGTACTTATATCCATGCGAGTAGTCAAAGCAAAATCAAGTAATTTGGACTCTTGCACTAGAGTACCCATGTTATCACCATATCCTCTCTCGTTTTTAATGTAATTGTACACCATAGTAGCAATAGCACCAGCATAAATAGGAGTTTGATCAGTAATATTTCTACTCACAGCAGTATGCAAAGATCTAGCAAGTATGACTCCCAAGTTATATTCACACGGTGTATTTTCTTTTGCACATTTTAGTAGATAAACCATTGGTCCAGTGCAAGCAGAATTGTTATCCCTAGCAAGAAATCCTCTTGCAAGAAACAACGCAAAATATCTCAAACTTGGGTGCTGTATATGAGTAAATTTACCCCTATTTAATCTATCACGAGAGTTTACAGATATAGTGTGCCAAAACTCAACAAGCTCATGGTTGGTATCAGCACGAGTTTCACTCCAACTCCCTGAATTTTCTACACCAATAGCATTGCAAAATTCCCTAGAGACATAACAAGGCGCTCACCTCTCATAGTAAATTTGCAAACAAAGGTAAGAGGGTGCCTTACTTCTCTTCCTGTGCTTTTGGGGCTCCGGGCCCTCAAATCTGAAGGTAGAGAGGAATTCCCGCGAGAGTTCTTCATATGTATCTTGGGGGTTCTGGGAGAACCTAAGCAAGCCAGTTGTAGTGACGAAGGTGTCGAAGTCCTCTTTGATCCCCCACTGTTCAAGAACATAGGGATCTTGCCATCTTGTTGTATGTATTTTCAGCTTCTCCCCTACAAAGAATGCATCATCCTCCCACAGGTGGTCGTCATCATAATTGAGGGAGACTTTGCATGCTCTTCTTCTTGGTCTTGAGCTCATCCCAACCAAAGCTTTGCCCTTGCTAAACATGATACCTTGCTGCCCAAAAACAATATTCAACAAAAATCAAGATGTAACACCTTAAAACAACATTAAGCCATCCATAAATAGTCTCCACATCAATATCATGCATCAATATCAACTAGAAAACTTGAATCTATGGATTTCCTAAGCATAAAAGGGTGACACCTAGTGCAGCAAAATACTTCATGCATGAGGCATAAGAACAAAAAGTAATTGGATGAGTGGAGGAGTCACATACCAATGAGCAATCCCACCAAACAGATTTGAAAAATCTGCCCTAAACTTGGAGATCCAAGGATAGCAGGAAGAGAGCTCGAGAAAATTTGGGAAAAATACCTGGGGCTGGTTTCCTGTCGAGGGGAAGGAGATGGGCACTGGATACTCACCTAACCCCCTCTGTGGGCCAAAATAGTGGGTCCCACGCGGCCAGGTACTGTGGCCGCGTGGGACACCCCCTTTTGGGCCCTGGTGGCCCTCTGGTGTCTCCCTTTTGGCTGTTAGTTCCTCTGGTAAAATAACTTACCTCCAAATTTTTCTGGAATTTTTCGAGAAAATTTTCTGAACAGAATTTTTCAAACTACATTTCTGGAATTTCTGCACTTTGAAATAATTATGCTCATGCAAATAATCTAAAAATTCTAGAATAAATGAAATCAAACATTCAAAGCAATTTTTATGGGAATCAAGTTTGCATCATTTTCATATTAGTAATGAGGTTGATCAAGTCTCATTAATAATATGCAAAAGATATAATACATGATTCTTTATTTTATATGTTTTCTGAGCAATTTCAAGTCACCTCATATTTGATTGGAATAGTTCCAACCATCATGATAGCATATTTTGGTTCAGGAGGTGGCAATGCAATTCAAAGCTTCCTATTATAAGAGTATTCCTTTTAATGGAGTTCACACTCTGGCTTACCATAGTAACAGATTTCTTCTTAGGAAAATAGATAGTGTGCTCATTTCCCTTGACATTGAATGTTACCTTGCTCTCAGTGCAATTTATAACAGCCCCTGCAGTGTTTAAAAAGGGTCTTCCAAGAATAATAGACAAATTATCATCTTCAGGCATTTCTAACACAACAAAGTCTGTAGGGATTAACACATTAGCAATAGAGATAGGGACATCCTCACATATTCCTATAGGCACAGCAGTTGATTTATCAGCCATTTGTAATGATACTTCAGTTGGAACCAATTTGTTTAGGTTAAGTTTCTTATATAAAGAAAAAGGCATAACACTAACACCAGCTCCTAAGTCACATAGAGCATATTTCACATAAGTTTCTTTAATATGACAAGGAATAGTTGGAATACCAGGATCACCACGTTTTTCAGGCATTTTCCCTTTAAAGGAATATTCAGCAAGCATAGCAGTTATTGCATCAGTAGGAATCTTTCTTTTATTAGTCACAATGTCTTTCATGTATTTGGAATATGGAGGGATTTTAATAGCATCAACAAGAGGAATTTGCAAACACAAAGACTTAATCAACTCAAAGAATTTCTCAAATCTAGCATCATCCAAAGTTTTTATTACCTCTTGGGGATATGGTATGGGTTTTTGTACCCACGGATCCCTATCTTTACCTCTTTGTGGATTAGGATGGCTCTTCTTTTATTCTTCTCAGTAGATGGTGGAGGGTCTTCTTTATCATTAGGTTCAGGTTCTTCAATATTTTCATCCTCTTGTGGCTCTTCTTCAGGTGAAGGTGATTCTTCTTCTTCATTATTATTATCTTCAGTCTCAGCATCAGAAATAGAAATATCCTTATCTTGCTCTTCAGAGTCATCAATGTCCTTGTTTTCATTGGGAGATTTTCCTGCAGAAGATTTCTTCTTGAGAGCTTCTTGTTCTTTTCTCTTGGGATGGCCTTCAGGAAAATCAGGATCCTGAGTACTTGCACCTCCCCTAGTGTTAACTCCACAAACCTGTTTCTTCACCATAAGACTTTCATACAATTGATTTTGAAGAGAAACCATTTGTTCAATTGATTATTCATCATCTCACAGTGTTTAACAATTCTTTTTACCTCTCCCACACTAGCATGTAAACTTTCTCGAAGAGATTTAATTTTGTGAGAGTTCTCCATAATAGTCATTCTAATATTATGCTCCTCAGGATTATGATGATAAGCAAAATCATTCATGTAGGATACATCAACAGGAGGTGTTACCTTTTCATTACCTTTTATGGAGCTAATAGCATTGACTTGAATTGGAAAACATGGTTGATCATCAGGAAGTTTAACACCCATTTCAGATAATTCCTTAAGATGAGAGGTTTTAATTCCCTTCTCTTTAATAGCCTTGGAAGCTTCTTTCATTGTTTCGTTATCCAATTTGAGCATGCCTCCTTTCTTCTCCGGAAATATCTCTTCAATATTCCAGTCTTCATAATTCCTAGAGATAGTCTCCAATAGCTCAGTTGCTTCATCAACGGTCCTTTCCCTGAAAACATTACCTGCAATACCATCAAGATAGCCTCTGGTGTTTTCGGTTAGACCATTGTAAAATATATCAAGTATTTCATTACTCTTGAAGCCATGGGTAGGACATTTCCTAACCATCTTACTATACCTCCCCCAAGCTTGGGGTAAATCCTCCTTCTCTTTCTGTGAAAAGCTGCTAATCGCAACAGTCAAACCATGAATCTTATCAGCAGGGAAATACTTATTATAGAATACCTGCAAACATTCTTCCTTGCTAGTAATACATCCAGGTTCTAAACGATTATACCAAGTTTAGCACTTCCTCCCAAAGTAAAAGGAAAAGCTTTAAGAAATAGTAGCGTTGATGGATTTCATCTTTACCAAATAACACAGATAAGTCATGCAAGACAGCAATGTGTTCAAAAGGAAACTCATCCTCTCTACCATAAAACTTATATTTTTCAGCTTTTTCAATTATTTCAGGATCAACACTAAACTCATAATCTTTATCTTTAATTTTAATAGCAGGAGCATTCATTTTCTCAGTAATAGGAAAATATCCATCAAGAGGAGAATTTTTATAGCTATCAAGTTTATCCAATTTATCAAAGTCAGAATTCATAAAAGCCATAGTAAATGCCTCCTCTTCCTCAGAAGAAGTTTCAAATTCATCATCACAGTATTCATTATCTTCTAACTCAGATTCCACATTTTCAGGTGTTTCAGTTATCTCAGATGTTTCAGGTGTCACTTCTTTGTCTATGCTACCACATAATAAATCATTTTCATTACTAGTAGACATTTTAGACAATGGTGAACTAGATAAAACCTTTCCTCTTTTCTTAGGAGCAACAGCAGAAGCAACATTAGGTGAAAAGTTTGGCCTACTTGGCAAATCCGTACCTCCGCGAGTAGTTGAAGGCCTCATTCCTTCAGAGTAGTCTTTTCCTTTCCCATGGTTAGGAACAAGCAAAAGCAGCAAATAGATGATAACAAGTTGTCTTACCAATAAAGCTAGGTTCCCCGGCAACGGCGCCAGAAAACGTCTTGATACCCACAAGTATAGGGGATCGCTGAAGTCTTCGTTGGGAAGTATTACCCAAATTTATAGTTCGACTCGATGGGAACACAAGAATATCAATAAGACCTTGGCAATTGAGGCGTCACTCTCAACCACACCTGTATATCAATAACTTGCAGCAGTAATAGTGATGGCAGTAGTATGATTCAAGTAACAAGCAGAACAGTAGCAGTGAACAAGTGTTTCCCAGTTTTCACCGGAAAAGTGAAAGTGTAACTCAGAGATTCAAAACGTAGGCATGAGGTGATAGCGGGGTGTTGCAAGAATGAGATTGATCATATAATAAGAAACAAATAACAATGGGACCTATCTCTAACTCCGATATATGTAGGTATGTGTTCCATATTTAGTTGTGCGTACTAACCAAGAGAATTTGCACAACATCTATTGTCCAACCTGCCCATTTCACCGGGGCCAACTTGGAACTACAGGTAATTAAGGTCTACCCTTTCGAATAGACCGGAACAATGCATTAACACTTCATGAACACATAGAATCCTCAAACTAAAACATCTCCCCCTTGTTTTCCCTATATGTCACGTTTAGGGTTCGCAGGTTCAACATAATAGCAGGTGATACACTTTGCAGATAAATACCAAACTCAAATATATGATGGGGCAATATAAGTTCAGTACTGAAATCATGCCACTCGGGCCCTAGTAGCAAGCATTAAACATAGCAAGAGTGCATCAACACAATACAAAAGTATCCTCAAGATAAAACCCTAAAATCCCGAACAACGGGTAGCATTACATGATCAATCTCATCCAATCCCCATCCACCTCACATGCCTACAGCGGACTACTCACACATGGTGATGGAGAGGGAGCTCATGGTCGATGGAGATGAAGGCGGTGAAGATGGCGGTGAAGACGGTCTCCGGATCCCTCCACCGGAGGAGAAATCCTGGATCAATCTGTCCCCGAAACGAAGATCGTGATGGTGGCGGCGTTCTGTTTCGCGAAAGCTCCTCTCCTCCTAGGGCAAGCACTTTTTCGTATATATGAGGGGGTACGTCGAAGACCGAAGGCGAGGCGGCGCCCGAGGCCCATTTGGGCTGGGCCCACGCGGCCAGGTACAGGGGCCGCGTGGGACCCACCCATTTGGCCCTCGAGCGCTTCCTCGTGTCCATCTTTTGTCCATTGTCCTTCTTTTCCATAAAAATTGACGTGGTAATTTTCCCCGATTTTATTTCCTGCAGAAATAGCCAGAAAAGAGACTTTGCTAAAAACAGCATCAGATTCAGCAGTTTTATTCAAATATGGGAAGATTCCGGAGCAAATCATGAAGCAAAGTGCTTGGAAAAGTAGATGCATTTTGGATGCATCACCATCACACTTAAAGAATCCACCGCCATATTGAACAGGATGGGTGAGATGGGGTCGCCCTGTTTCACCCCCCTATAAGTACTAAAAAACTCCCTAGCCTGATCATTCATTTTAATGTTTACTTTACCACTTGACATAATGCTAAAGATCAGATCGTTCCATTTATCCGATAATCCTTTCTTAACCATTATGTTATACAAAAAAGCCCAATTCACATTATCATAGGCCTTTTCAAAATCAACTTTGAAAAGAACCCCAGATAATTTCTTCTTCTTAACCTCATGCATCACCTCATGTAAAATAACTACCCCCTCCATTATGAACCTATTCTTCATAAAGGCAGTTTGGGTTTTGTCAATGAGTTTATCACTAAATTCATTGATCCTATTATTTAAACCTTTTGTTATGATTTTGAGGCTTTCATTCATGAGACAGATTGGCCTAAATTTAGTAATAACCACCGCGTCGTCACATTTCGGAAGCAAAGTGATTGTGCCGAAGTTCAACCGACCCACATCCAAACTCCCCTTCATGAAATCATCAAATAAATTCTTTAGAGGATTTTTAACACAATCCAAAAGAATTGTTAAAATTCGATTGGGAAACCATCAGGTCCAGGGCTCTTGTTGTGAGCCATGGAGAAGACTATTTCCTTAATTTCCTCCATCGAGAAATCCCTAGTTAGCACCTCATTTTCCTCAGCGTTAAGCACGTAAGGAAAATGCATATTAGGTTTCATATTAGCTCGGTCGAAATGCCCAAAGAGTTTTTTTTGTAAAACTCAGTCACATGTTCCAACAAATCATGGTCCCCCTGAATCAACCTGTCGTTATCATGAAGTTGGAATTTTTTTCCTTCTACCGCTGGCCTTATTCATGAAGTATCTAGTACAACTCTATCCCATTTTCAGGTCTTTACTTTTCGCTCTTTGGAACCATTTAATATTATCTTCCTGCACAACTTCATTAAGCTGAAGTTTCAGGTCGATTTGCAATTTCCTATCATCCGCTGTTAAAACAAAGGTTTCGGCGATTGTGTCGAGGTTGTCTAACAGCCTGATTAGCCTCGCTTTTTTCCATTTTGTAAAAAGCGTCCCCGTTCCTCGCCCAACCTTTTAAGGCTTTCCTAGTTAACGCCATCTTCCAATTCCACTCTGCAATGGAATCTCTTTTGCCGGCCGGTTTGTCCCAAATAGGCTTAACTACATCAATGATATCCTCCTGAAGAAGCCAACTCAATTCAGACCTAAAATGATATGTTTTCGACTCCCCACACCCCGTATCTAAGGAGAGGGGAGTATGGTCAGACCACGAACCTCTCGGTAAAGCAGTCACAATTGCCATAGGAAATTTGTCAAGCCAGTTTGTGGTCACCAAAACCCTATCTAATTTTTTGTATAAGGGGGTTTCATGGTCATTACACCATGTAAACTTCCTGTTATTGATGGGTAGGTCCACAAGATTGTTATTTTCAATAATGCTATTGAAAATGTCAGTCCATTTATCACAGGCGCCTCCAGCACTGCTTTCACCACTATGTCTTATAATGTTAAAATCCCCCCCCCCCCCCAAAAATCGAAGGTTCTTTAACATAATGACAAATCCTAGCCTACTCGGTCAGGAAAGCCTCCTTTCCCGACCCCTGAGCAGCACCGCAAATGGAAACAAGGTTCCACTTAGATTTATCCTTTCTGGTCATAATATGGAACTTAACAAAGTAAGCCCCCTCCGTAATTTCCAACACCTCATAGTCAGCAGTTTTAATACCGACCAACATGCCCCCAGATCTTCCATTGGAAGCCAGGCATGCCAGGTGAAAATGCTCCTAGGTCCAATCTGTTCAATCCATGCGTCTCTAAAGTCTTCGAGTTGTGTTTCCTGGATAGCCAGGAAATCCAAACCGAATTCATGAGACATCTCCCTTGTGTGTTTTCTTTTATCAGAGGATCCCATCCCCCTACCATTCCAAAAGGCGCCTCTCATTTCTTCCCTCTTCTTTTTTTTAACTTTCACTTTCGACTTAACGCTGATCGCTTCTAGGGTTTTCCTAGAACCCAGGTCATTGCGAGGTGATAACAAATGAACAGGAATGTCCACTGAATCATCCATATCGCCTATCATCTGTTAGAATGGGCTTCAGAGAGTTTATGTCAAGGGGTGCTTGACAATTCTCATCATCCTGTTCTACACTTTTCCTAGCATTTTTAATTGTCTCATTATAAATTCTATATTGCTGCTCTGTTTTCTGCTGCTGCTTCTCGGCCATGGCCCGAATCAGCCCGCGGTAGCAACTCAGGCAAGCGGAGAAGGGGAAAAAAGTCGAGCCCACCGGCTCGGCACGATCGAGGATCGGTACAGTAACGTAAGGTGGGCTCACTGCCTCCTCACGCTCGGTCTCTGCCGTGGCAAGTGATGCGCGAAAGTTTCCTATCGGACGCGCGCGGTGGTAAACAACAATCCCTGCGTGCCTGCGCACCTGCTTAACCGTCGTCTGCATCGGGGTTGTTCAGTCGTTCTCTATCTGTCGGAGCTTCCGTTGCTGTACTCGAAAGATACAGGATGGATCACACCAACACCACCGCCGGTTTCCCGTGAGAAATTTGGTAAGGTTTCGGCACTCATCTACCAGTCGCACGTCAGATTATCAGACAGGTGGCTGGCGCACACATGTCTCCGAGATACAAAAAATGAGTAGGCGGCAGGCCCGCTCCATTAGGTAACGGAGCACATGTTGAAAATGATTAGAGGATTATTAGAGTCAAATGGACGACCGAATTAAGATACATCCAAGTCGAAGATGTGCGGCATTTTACATCGACGGCCGGAACAGATTCTCCGGATTCTGCTCACTGCACAGGGGGAAATACGATGGCATGTGAGGCGAACAAGGAAACATGCATGCTCCGCTCACATGGAACTTTATATTGTTCGTATTCATTTTTTGAAACGGGTATATTGTTCGTATTCATAGTTGCACATAGTATATAAGGCGACCAATAAGGTCCGACTGTGAAGTAAATTCTCTAAACTAGGAGTACGAGTCTTTGAACTAAACACAACTCATAGCTTTGCATGTTGTTTACGCAAAGAACAACAACATTACTTTTGCTTTTGAAAATGGGGAATGTCCCTAGCCTCTCTGCATTGATTAATGCACACAGTTATTTTTATTGTAAAGTTATTGATTCTTATTCCCTCTGTTTCTAGATAAGGGTACGTTAAGTTATTTTTTAGATGAGGTACGCTTAGTTTTATCCTTACTCAAACTATTCTAAGTCTGACTAATTTTATATAAAAATATCAATACATAAGATACATAATTATTTTATTACATTTTAAGACGGATCTAGTGATATTAACATGGCGTTGTAAATGTTGTTACTTTTTCCTATAAAATTGGTCAAACTTAATGAAGTTTGACGTAAGACAAAACTAAAAGTACATTTATTTAGGGAAGGAGGGAGTACAGAGAAAGAACAAAAGATATTACCAATACACACATACAAAAGTACTTCCCCCATTTGGGTTTATAAGCCCCCCTCAAATTTTGAGTCAAACTTTGACCATAAAGTTAACTAAAATATATGTTATATTACACAAAAAGCACACTGTTAGATTGGTTTTCGAAAGAAGTTTCAGTGGTATAATATTTGTGTCATATAACTCATATTTTTCAGTCAAACTATGACTCAGACTTTAAGGACTTATAAACCCCAAAAGAGGGGGTAACAAGCTAGGATTAAGGAATACAACTAATGCATTGGTAATCCTAATGTTAAACTACCATTCAAATCGGATCAATAAACCTCGATCTACCATCTCCAAGTGGCTGCACTCAGAGATGAGACAAACCCATGCCTCCACACGCTGCAGAGAGCAGCATACAACTCTAGTGCGTAGCTAGAAAAATAACTCGCATGAAATTGGAATCTTGACTTTTGAAGGCAATACCGCTATGTCATTTCTCAACATAAAGCACATATTCCCACCTTGATTAGAGCTAACTAACGTATCATTGTATACACGAGAGATTAGATAAATGTCACTCAATGCCTTGGAATAATCAACTATAGCGTGGCCAACCGAGGGAAGGGAGGAGGCTTTGTCAGCCATCGGAAGAGTGGAAGGGAAGAAGGCAGGAAAAGAAGAGATGAAGCGGTGCATATCACGCTAACCATCAGAGGAGAAGAGGAGAATGAACAATGGAAAATAAGAATGCAGGGAAAGGGTGTAATGCACTCTTGGAGCCCGAACGACTGTGAACGCCCTAGAGGCCTTGTTGGAAGGCATGGGCATGGCGCCTTCGGAGGAGACGATGGTTGAAATGCAACAAAGGAGGGGACATATATAGAGAGGAATGAAAGGCGCAAAAGATGGCGGTGGGAGAGAGGGGCACGACATAGAGAGGAGATGGATGCGACATAGAGAGGAGACGGAAGCTATGGTCACGTTAACGGTATACAACAATTGACGTCATGCTAGTAGCCTAGTATGGACATGGCTCCTCTGACGTAACTAACCCTGCAGTTCCCTGACGTGGGACCCAGCTGTCAGCCACTTAATGGCATCCGCTTCCACGTCAGGGGATCCATTTCCACTCGTAGTACATGGATGACTTAGCATATCGTGACATCGAATATCGACGTTATGGTTTTTTTGTAATTCAAAAATCTCACGAACCAAAGTGGGGCCAGAGAGTACCACAAAGTCACAAACTGAATAGTAGCGAGAATTTTTTTGAGAAATTTCATCTCCATCAATTTATGAGCAATGATCATGACTAGGAGAGTAATATGACGTATATACTCCAATTCATTTCTAATACCATGTCTACTATGTCCAAAAGAATGACTCCATGAACCAACCGAAAATCAAATTTTCAAGCGCTTACAAATGAAAAGGACCCTCGATCCCCTCTTTCATCAGTCATCACCACAGGAGCATCAAGCCACCTGCCGCGGTAGCCAGCAGCCCGCTTACGCCGACGTGGTACGCTGCGTTCGTCGAGTCCGCCCTGCCATTCCCACCCGCTTTGCCACCGCCGGGGCTGGGTGCCAGATCCGACGCCCCAGACTGCGGTGCGGGCGCCGGCGCCGGCGCGAGCGGCGGGTCCTTGCTGAAGAGCTGCATCGGCAGGAGCACCTTGTTGATGGAGTACACGGCGACGGGTCGGTGGCATAGACGCTGCTGGAGATCTTGGGCTTGGACCACATGGACTGGACGGAGATGGTGCCCATGTCGTCGGTGAGGTTGAGCGTGTAGGGCGGTCCGGCGAAGGTGTTCACCGGGTTGAGCGCGCTGAGGTTCCTGAATGTCGCCAGCGGGTAGTACCTGGGGAAGGCGTGGTACAGGAGCAGCTGCTTGAGCTGGTCGCCGGTGAGGTTGGAGAAGGTGGACTTCTTGAGGGCGGAGAACGCAGAGTCCTTGGGGACGAAGATGGTGATGCCCTCGTCGGTCTTGTTGGCCTGACTCTGGAAGGTCTCGATCACGTCTGTCTTCTGCAGGTAGCTGAGGAAGGTGTGGAACGGGCCGGCCACGCCCAGGAGCGCCGCCAGGTCCACGTAGTGTGGCGCTGGCGCCGGCGCTGGCGAGGTGCTGGGGGAAGCGCAACCGATGGACTCTTCTGTGCCAATGCCGGGGAGCAGAGGAGCACCGCTAGGACGGCGGTGGTAAGAATGGCCGCTTTGAACTCCATCACCATCATGACCCTGCTTTCCTGCCTTCTCTTCCTTCCTCCCTGATCCAATCCCCTGAAATCATACAGGAACTTTCAGAGAGCGTGACAACTCAAGTTACAAGCTAGTACAGCACGAAACCTGAATATTTGTGTTAGTTTGATCTGAATGATCATATGTTGCCTATTAATGCCAAGAAGAAGAAATGCGGCAAAGATCTATCATCAGTTCGAGTGCATGTTTTAGGATTCAGATGAATAGTTTGAACATTTGGCCACTATCCGCTGAGAAGGAAAAACTGTACTCTATACACCAACTTCATATCGCATAAGGATCACTAGATCCAGTGTAGGTGCAGCATTATAGTAATTCGAGTGTTTACCTACCAAATCATGATACTATATAAAGTAATTGCTTAAACAAAAAGGGAGCCGTGTAGATCTCAGCACAAAGACAAAAAGACAAAAAGGCAAGAACCAACCACCAAGATGGACACTTCTCTACCTACACCAAGTGTCACACAATCTCTGCTTCGGCTTGAAGAAAAAGTAATGTCACCTCATCGTGTTCGACATAAGCACAGAAATCTCATGGCCCGAAGATCAAGAACAACGAAAAAACATTACACAGGCATCAAGTACATTGAAGACCACGTAACTCCCAGCTAACTAACGAAATGTAATGGATTCTTAACAGATGAGATCATGGAAGAACTCTGAAATTACACAGTCAGTTAACTGCACTGCATTGAGAATGCAGAGGAGAGATGGAGGGGGGCGAACCTGAGCAGGGCAAGGAAGGCGAGGACGAGGGAAGAAGACGAGAGGCTGGGTGACAACTCTGCAAGTGTGCTGCTGAGAAGAGGCGACGCTATATAAAAGGTTGGTGTTTGTGCAGGGAGGTGGAGGAGCCTAAATAATTTCTTAGGTTCATATGGTCTGGGTGGCAGCTGTTGCGGGCCAGTTGGTGCGGAACGAAAGCTGCTGGCCAGGTATTAGCTGCACTTCCTTTTTTTTTCTGTTTTTGAGTAAATTGCACTGCTAGTTCTCAGTGGTGGTACAACTGCAGTCATTAAGTTTGATTTGATTACTGTACTTTTTCAGCGTATATTGTTCAGTTGGTGTACATAAGTAAGTATGAGTGCTAATCTACACTCAGTTGTCGGATGTTTTTCGACAGTACTTGGGCACTAACAAGTATGTCTCACTCATTGTACACTTATGTTTGATATTTCTAATCTAGCGCCTTGGTTCATAATATAGACAGTTATACATAATTAGAAATGGTGTTTAACAGTTCTTAATTTTATAAGAGAAACCTGATAAATTGGGAAAATATTTTTTTTCCTGTTAAGCAAGGTTACTGGTACTGCACTGCAAGTTTTGTTACCTTGTTGTAATCTGATTTTCTTTTCTTGCAAACTTCTTTCTTTGCTGGAGTCCAAACCTAAGTGTGGGTGATTTGTATTAGAAGTAAAGCCAAGATGGCTACGGTATTACAACAGAAAGCAAAAGAACTTAAAAAAGCCAAAGAGATTGAGAGAAAAAGCAAAGCTAACAAGTAACAAAGCTAAAAACCACACGCAAAGAAAGCAACACCCCTCCTTGCAAACTTTGACTTCTTATAATCAAGTTGCACACTGCAGTAGCGGCATTTTTTGATGGATCATGTGCGAAACCACAAGTTGTATTGACTAACGCAAACATTTTGCTCGCTGTCTGACAGAAGATTCTTCAGATTCCAAACACGTATTTGTTACATTATTTTTCGTGGAAAGAGTCAAGGAAGATAAATAATTCCAATTCGTCCTAACCTCTGCGTGCATTGCAAAAGCAGAAACTTGCAGAGGTTCCTTTGATGATAGGTATAAGGCGAACTTCAGGGCACATAATTCCAATTTCTTGTAGGGGTAGTACTCACTTGATTTAATGGAAATCACTCTCCAAACGTAGTATAAAACTACCTTATGTAGTAGCTCTGCCTCTGTCTGCTTAGACCCTGCATGTACTATAAAACTACCTTATGTAAACACTAGCAGTCATTAGGGCTATTCAAGTATTCATGGATGACTCCAAACGTGGTTTGTAAATATGACTATGCAAACAATGCTACTTTTCTATCAAAAGAATCCTTTCAACTTGCAAGGTACTCAAAGTACCATGACCAAACACATTTTCCTTGCAGGAATGGAGAACCTGACTTTTTCCATTGACAAAAATGTGACATTGCATTGAGCTAATTTGTTGACGTTAACTAAAATCGAAGAGTTTCCGTTATGGCGTTGTATACTGATGTGCAATCTGAAACAATAGTCTGTCCTTTCGTTCACTCCGGCAACTCTACATTGAGTAACTGAACTGACAGATTTTGTTGTGAATTTTGTAAATTTGTTTTTTTTACCAAATGAGGCTCCTCGTCGATTTTCATATAAATAAACCGCCAGTTTGTACAAACAAGAAAATAACCAAAAAGAATATTTTGTAATTTTTATTTGATTATTTGCATCTTAGTGCGGTATAATTTTTCCTGGAATAATCGTGTTACTCAATTCTTGCTACCTTGGTCAACAGAGCATAGTTTCCTCGCAATAAAAATACAGTAATAATTCGTGAGCGTGTAACCGGATGTGCTACTGATTTTGCAGTGTCGGTGAGCATCCACTTGAGTGAGCTGATGCAATATTGTATCTGGTGGGAATGGGATTAAGCATGTTCCTTTGCATTATATGCAGAACAGTAGTTGTTCAGCGGTAGGTCACAGCTCCCTAATCATCCATGATAAGGAAATGTCATTTCTTGAGCTGTCAGGCTCAGTTAGGCTCTGAAGCAAAATCAGATTTCGCACCATTTCATCAAACCCATCCCGCAACGTCGATGGACTGTAAGATCAACGGATTTTGACATTTTAATATGCATATCAATGATTTACTTACATATCACAACTGCCTCATTGTCTCCAGTACATTTTTTTTTCGAGGATGGTCTCCAGTACATTTCAAACAGCTTCTCCGCATTTCAGTACGGCGCCTCTGAAACTTAAAGGCCTAGCTGTTGCCGTTTCTAGAACTTTATGAGCAAAATAGTCCTTTCACTAACATAAAACACCACCTCCTTTCACCATTTTTGGGGTTCTGTAAATGATCCAAAATGAAAAGGCTGTGTTGGGTGGTTGCTGCCCTTAAGGACCACTTCGAACTAACCTTAAATAAGTTAAGGAGGAATGTGATTCTTTTTGTGTGTGTGTGTGTGTGTGTGTGTGTGTGTGTGTGCAGAAACTTGAGGCTTGATCTTCTTCTACTTTTGACCAACCTCAAACTTGGGTATTCAGTCATCGGTTCTGCAGTCTTGAGCACAGAGGTTTGAATCACATTTCTGTAAGCCATCTCCATCACACATTCACACCAGATCGCATTTTGAGGGCTTTGTTCCACGAATCCATGGTTAGTTGAGGGGCCACTGTACCGGCAAGTTCGGGGAAAATGCATTGCAATAATGTGTAAATAGAAGATACAAAACCTGTACGGGCGCTGCGTGTGTGCGCGCATAACTTCCTCATAATTATAGATTAGAAATACGAAATGTGATCTCGCTCCGTTCAACTGCATCACTGCAAGCAGACGAGGATTTCTTTGATATCAGCGTGGTGGCCGGCTGTGGAGACGTCCCTGAGGTTGCAATTATTAGCGGCTGATGAGACCGGAGAACCGCCGGAATGAAAAGGAGAGGCTTGACGTAGAACGGGGAGAAATATGGTTAACACGTACCGTAAGCTTTGCAGGCCAGACATCCACGTCTCGCATTTTCATTTTTTTTTCAGCACCTGCACCCATCCACAGGAGAAGAAAGAAATGAAAGTTACAGTACTGAATTACCTTGCAAGACATGACTTTGCTGATCTGATTCTTGAAACGGTACCACCGAGTCGCCGGAGCCTACACGGAGACGATCGCATCTACCCACGGGCGGAGCCACTGCCGCTCTGATTTCCTCGCCGCCGCCGCCGGAGCGCCGTTGGGTAAAATCCGACGGGGGATGATGGCGGCGCTGAGGATGCCATCGAAAACTTGTTTCTGCCTCGGCCTCCATCACGGCGCTCGTGGGCATCGTTTGCTTTGTTGTAGGCACGGTGGGGCTGTTTTCATTCCCTCTGTGCTCAGAGGAAAACTCTAGATTCAGACGTCCCGTAGCTCGTGGTGATGTTCCTACATTCTTCCCCCTTGGGGCATTATCTTTGGAGTCACACGTGGGCTGAAGGGAAAAGTTTACGATTTCGGGAGCTGGGCGCAGGTTTCCATGTGCTTTTCGCACGGTGACCAAGGTGGAGCGGAGTGGCATTTACTGCATTGACAATGGCGAGTTTCAGCGGCATGTGCAGTGGGGGCTCCACGGCGGATGCGGAATGATGGACGAAAGATATGGTTGGCCTGACAAGTCCATTGCATTGATCTCTCCTAAAGATATGGGTTGGCGGAAGAGGCAGTGGTGGTTTCTGGAGTGTGCTCGTATGGTGCGTGTTGAGGGTTTGTTGACCGGTTTGTGCTCCGGCTCACCGTTGGGCGGCTTGGTGAGACCTCCTAATTTGGATGATGTGTGTTGGTGTGAGGTCAGGCCACACGGCTCCAATCATGGCAACCCCCTTCATTAAATTTGTTGGTGCTGTTACAGTCAATACAAAAAGATGGCTTCAGATACATCGGTGTGCATCATTTTCACGCAGAGTGAGGGTTTAAACCTCTATTTTAGAAGAAAAAAAATGCCTTTGCCCTGGTCGACGCTCGCTCGCTGGT
The DNA here is from genome assembly GCA_947311845.1 of Poa pratensis. Classification (NCBI taxonomy): domain Eukaryota; kingdom Viridiplantae; phylum Streptophyta; class Magnoliopsida; order Poales; family Poaceae; genus Poa; species Poa pratensis. The sequence continues at coordinate 139,891,536 of CAMZMU010000085.1, forward strand.
CCTTATGGATACTGGCCTCTTCGGATGTGGGCCTTAAGTTTAGTTGAACCGGGCCTTGGATTTGTATTCCAATGGAGTCTAGCCACTCAAAATGGAAGTTTCCAATGTGCTATTGCCGTGTGGACCCGTATGTAGTTGGCGACCGTGTCCTGGTCGTGATCCGAGAGCGACAGGCAGGGACAGAGCATGGGTGATTGGGAGTGCGAGACAGATGAGAAGCTTCTCGAAAGTTATGGCTGCAGGCCGGAGTGGTATCGTGGTGTCGGTACACCAAACCAACCTGGCACATGTTTTTCGGTCCATTTATTCTGCAGAACGTTGGGCATCTGCTGAGTGCTGAAATCCAGCTGCTGCTCCATGCAAGCTTGCATACCGTCTGACAGGGGCTTTCAGCATCAGGCTCCACAATCTTTGACCGGTTGGGCTCGCTTTAGATGCTCAACGCAGCCAATCTCATAATATAAAACATATTTAACTTAATTACGACAAAGCCAGAGCTTCAATAAGTTGAAACGGAGGGTGTAATATATAATTATGTTACATGAAATCTAAATACATAAACTATTTGATTTGTACCAGAGAGCACCTTTGTGTGATTGATTGTAACGTTGTCTAAGTAATGTATGAGAAATTTCTGGACAAACCTTAAATGTATGTAGTCAAAATACATCATAGATTTTGGGATGAACAAAGCACTACTGAGCAACAAAAAAGAAAAAGCCAACGCGGCAACACTGCGGTAGATAAAAAATATCATTTAAATAATAAAAAGAAATGTTATTTTCAATAATTTACATGATAAATACAATATAAAAAGTTTAAAAATAAGTTATAGTAGTAGCTAGACGGCTACAAAATTGTCGCAATGCTTATTTTTATTTTGAACTCAAAGATACACTCTCTTTTTGTGTAGATAGTCCACGCTCTCATCCTATGTAGTAATACACAACTAGAAGACAATGCACGATAACTGAAGATGTGAGCCAAAAATTAAAAGCCAGGGCCGAATGGCGCAAATGTTGAACTAAAATTTGTAGAAGGGGCAAAAGTATGCTACTGACAACAATTTTCTAGTCTAAAGTTTTTCTCCTTAGATGATCTAACCAATTAGTTGTCAAATATTAGGTGAAATTTGGGTGAAACTGGTTTGGAACACACGCCGTCTGAAACTGGTTTGCTCTACTATACTTTGAAGAACTCCGTTTGATGATTTCTTTTTTAAGTAGTCTGAAAAAAACTTTGAAGAGTACGAGTACATTACAGGTACACTTTGACTTCATTTCGCTTGTTTGTGCGGTCAACTGGAGTACACTAGAGTCGAACAAGAACACTACCAGGTTTTTTTTTTTTTTGAGAATTCCTTTTTCAGTACAGCTATAGTATCTGAACTCACGCACAACACACTCCACACACACTCAACACCACACGCACGCCACCTGTGCGCAAGCTAGACCTAACCAGACTATACTAAGCTTCTGAGCCACCGTGAGTCTAGACCTACTGCGAAATCCCTGCGGTGGTGGGCACACCACAATATCTCTGACTGAACCACGGTGGAATTTGACCCAGAAGCTGGAACTGATTAAGGGCTCAGTCCCCTAAAGGCCCTCCACAAATTTGCTACAGCGCGAACACTGTTCACGTGAACAGTGTCGCGCAGGTGAGACGCTCGGAAAAATCGCTCCCCAGGAGTCGAACTCGCGAGCGGGCCTGTATGCCACTACATGCGAAGCCACCGCGCCACAGGCGCGTCCTCTTTTTCTCGCTTTTCAGAGTGCGCACCACCGTCCACAGCCGTCACTTTTCCCGCCTATTCCACTGCACGAGACACCGTTGCTGTCAACACTACCGGTCCGGGGCGCAAACCACGGGCAAGAATGTAGCGAAGTTTGGCTTACATCTGACGCAAATCTCGTCAACTTCGGCACATCCCACGGCATATTACCAAGCACCGACAATGGAGAAAACCAACACGGCGAGCCATCTATAAATTGCTCCCAACGCCTCGTCCATTTCCTCAAACTAATCATCCATCGATCGAGATCCCAGAAAAACTCCTGAAACCAGCGTGCATAGCTACAGAGAGGGTTCTTTGAAGATGAGCGTGGAGATCCTGGACGGGGGGACGGTGCAGAGCTTCGTGGAGGACGAGGGCGCCTTCAACGCCTCCGTGGACGGCCGGTTCGCGGCGCTCGACACCAACCACGACGGCCTCCTCTCCTACCCGGAGATGGCCGCCGAGCTCATGAGCCTCCGCGTCCTCGAGAAGCACTTCGGCTTCGACGAGGCCGGCGTCGTGGGCCCCGACGAGCTCGCGGGGCTCTACCGCGGCCTCTTCGCGCGCTTCGACCGCGACGGCGACGGCGCCGTGGACCGGGAGGAGTTCAGGGCGGAGATGAAGGAGGTCATGCTCGCCGTCGCCAGCGGGCTCGGGTTCCTGCCGGTGCAGATGGTCGTCGAGGAAGGGAGCTTCCTCAAGGTGGCTGTGGACAGGGAGCTAGCCAGAGCAGCTTGACAGATTTTCCGTTCCTATTAAGGCGGCTCGACAGATTTTGAAATTTTGATTGTGCTTGTGCTAGTTTACGTTGCAGAGTGTGCACCAGTTAATAAGTGAGGTGCCAAATTTTATTTTTCAAATGAGAAGTGAGTATGCTGAATGAAATTCAGCTATGTAAGCGTGACAGTATATGCATAGGCTGTTACTATGACTTTATTTTCTTCAAATAGATAAATGATTTATTAATTGGCCAACCGATTGAGAAACCAATCGAACACCATCATCCGGAATTGAGTAAAGTAAAAGGCTATACGGTTGAATAGCTTGCTCGCAACCATATTTTATTCGAATTCAGAGTCAAACAAATGATTTGCGGATACGAATACACAATTTAATTTGGATCGATTATAGGGAGAAGATTTGGCTGCGGAAAAACATTTTATTGAATGTCACCTCAAAATAAGACATTCATATAATACATACTAGTATGTACCAACTCACGCGAAATAAAATTTACGCGTTGTGATATTCTAAGGGATAGATGTTTTCAAGTATGTGTGAAACTTGTTTGAAGCATTATCGATTTTTAATTATGACAACAAGCTTGTTTTCAAGTTTTTTTTTCTATTTCTAAATTATGTGTTGCAAAGTGTTCTCAGACATAAGGTGAAATTTGTGTGAAAAACTGGTTTGGAACACACGCCGTCTGAAATTGGTTTGCTCCACTATACTTTGAAGAACTCCGTTTGACAATTTCTTTTTGAAGTAGTCTGAAAAAAACTTTGAAGAGTACGAGTACACCATAGGGTACACTTTGACTACATTTCGCTTGTTTGTACGGTCAACTAGAGTACACTAGAAACGAACACGAGCAGTACCAACCAGCCCACCCAGGTTCAAGTCCTAGACTTGGCATGGGCGTTTGCATTTACCTGGATTTATCCAGGATTATTCGGCGCTATTCTTTCAGTGGTAGGTGACGTGCCCGTCAACAGCGAGGCGCCCGTGGTGACTTCGTCAACCTCAAGATCTGCCGACACCGTCCTTCAGAGGTGCTCATAGGGGTAGGGTGTGCGTGCGTGCGTTCATAGGGGTGAGTGTACATGCGTATTTGTGAGCGTCTGTGTTGTACTGTGTTCTCAAAAAAAAAAGTACCAGGTTTTTTTTTTCTCGCTTTCCAGAGTACGCACCACCGTCCACACCCGTCACTTTTCCCCGCCTATTCCACGGCACGAGACACCGTTGCTGTCAACACCAGTCCGGGGCGCAAACCACGGGCAAGAACGTACCGAAGTTTCGCTTACATCTGACGCGCATTTGGTCAACTTCAGCACATCCCACAGCATATTACCAAGCACCGAGAATGGAGAAAACCAACACGGCGAGGCATCTACAAATAGCTGCCAACCCTCGTCCCTTTTCTTCAGACCAACCGAGATCACAGTATCAGACAGCTGACAGACACACTTCAAGATGAGCGTGGAGATCCTGGACGGGAGGACGGTGCAGAGCTTCGTGGAGGACGAGGGCGCCTTCAACGCCTCCGTGGACGGCCGGTTCGCGGCGCTCGACACCGACCACGACGACCTCCTCTCCTACCCGGAGATGGCCGCCGAGCTCATGAGCCTCCGTGTCCTCGAGAAGCACTTCGGCTTCGACGAGGCCGGCGTCATGGGCCCCGACGAGCTCGCGGGGCTCTACCGCGGCCTCTTCGCGCGCTTCGACCGCGACGGCGACGGCGCCGTGGACCGGGAGGAGTTCCGGGCCGAGATGAAGGAGGTCATGCTCGCCGTCGCCAATGGCCTCGGGTTCCTGCCGGTGCAGATGGTGGTCGAGGAAGGGAGCTTCCTCAAGGTGGCTGTGGACAGGGAGCTGGCCAGAGCGGCTTGATAGACTTTCTTTTCGTGCTTGTACGTGGGTCCTTTTGCAGATTCAGTGTGTGCACGCACTAGGAGTAAGTATTTTTCAAACGACCGAAGGAGAAATGGGTAATGACGCTGAATGACATTTCAGCCATGTAAACTATGTAAGCGTGATTTTGTATTTGCAGAAGCTGTTACGATTTTCTTTTGATGAAATATATATAGTTCGTGTCTCTTCTCTTGTGTCGACCAACCGTCCAAACACCGTTATCCGCCATGACATAGAGTTGAGAAAAAACATTAGCGCAGTATAGCTTTTGCTCATGATTCAAGCTTGGCACCAGAGCTGTAATTCGAGAGGATTCTCGCGCAGTAGTTTCTGCCATGATCATTCGTTTGCAGTTGCTAACTGTGCTGGGCTTTCCCGCATGGGCCTCTGCACCGAACGCAGCTCACATGGGCCTCTGTGATCCAGCCAACGTCAGTCACACATAAACCGGTCACCATCCCCTAAAAAAAAAACCGGTCACCATTTAGAGAAGTTCCTGATTTTTCGTCTAAGAATGCAATCCATATATTCCATTTAGAAATAAGATAATAATCCAGATTTTCCATTTTTTACCGTAACAGAAAAGAAGGCAATCCCGGCGATCTGAACGAGCGGTTAACGCCGTATCCGCCGGGTGGCGTTAATTACCTTGCGCGGTTACGATACGCGTGGACTAATTAGATGCGATCATGCATAGGGTTTTCGTAGCGCCTGCGTTTTCCTCTCCCTCCACTCCTCTATATAAGGGCTCGACGCACCACTGCCATTCCCCATTCCCATCACGACCAACGTCACCCACGCAAACCCTACGTCGAGCGAGAGCGGGCGCGCGGTCGGTCGTTCCTGCAAGATGCAGATCTTCGTGAAGACCCTGACGGGGAAGACCATCACCCTCGAGGTCGAGAGCAGCGACACCATCGACAATGTCAAGGCCAAGATCCAGGACAAGGAAGGTACGATCGATCTATCAATGGCCCGTAGCCTCGCACGATCGCATCTGTTGGCTGTTCGTTAATTTTGCTGAAGCTTCCGCTGATCAATATATGTTTGTCGAGTAGGGATCCCGCCGGACCAGCAGCGGCTGATCTTCGCCGGGAAGCAGCTGGAGGAAGGCCGCACTCTGGCCGACTACAACATCCAGAAGGAGTCGACTCTCCACCTTGTGCTCCGCCTCCGCGGCGGCACCCGCGGCGGCCGTCCCAAAGGCATCGAGCCCAACCTCCTGCAGCTCGCTCTTAAGTTCAACGAGCAGAAGAAGGTCTGCCGCAAGTACGTGTGCATCACTTACCATTCCCAGATCGGCCTCAGATTTCCATCTACTACATGCAGCGAATCCATGCATGCCTACGATTCGTTTTTTTTGTCTCCGGTCCTGACTTTCTTTCCATCGCTTGATCAGGTGCTATGCGCGCCTTCCACCCAGGGCTACGAACTGCCGCAAGAAGAAGTGCGGCCACAGCAACGAGGTGAGCATAGCTTTGCCTTTTCGATTAGCGATTGAAAACATTATTCAAGATTTTAAGATCCAGTTCGAGCGTAGTTTGCTGATAGTTTGATCTGATGTATTTTCAGCTGAGGCCCAAGAAGAAGTTTGTCTGAGCGAGCAGTTCTTCGCTGATTTTCGGTTTGGTCGTCCAGTTGGAAATTAAGCGTGGCTTGCATGGATCGGTTGAATAAATAGGCATAGCATCGTGTCCGTATCAGAGTTATAAGTTGGGTCATAGTCAAGAATCAAGAGTCCTAGTAGCGAGTTTCTGTACGCATGGCTAATATACAATGTCAGTGAACGCCAAACGAATATTTTTTATCCCTGCCTGATTTGAGTGGCTCTGCCAATGTCACAAAACTCGATATTAAATCTTAAATCGTTTCGTATAACCAGAAAATATCAATTTGAATGAGACCACTGGTTTGACCTAGATAAACAGAAACCATTCATATAAATTTTCCAGTGTAATATTCAATCCGTAACAGTTCTCAAGGATCATGCCGCAATTTTCTTAAAAGATTGAAATTCGTGAACTGACGCCGTTTTGTTTTAGACAGACGGAATCTTATAGATAACTCGTAAATACCGGCGTCAAAGGTAAGGCTCGTGTCCTCGAAAAAAAAAAGGTAAGGCTTATCGCTGCCGTTTACCGGAGCTTCCGTTCAAAACTTATCACACTACTTGTTGAGGAGGCTCAATTTATTTAGTCCTCTAATTAAAAAAACCTTTACGTTTCCCCCTTGTACTGAATCAATGCTCCCCCTTGTCACAAACTATGAATTGTGTCCTGGGCGGACGACGGTTCCTCTCCATTTTGCTTTTCTCCACTCTCATCTGACAGCGGTTTTTGAGTTTGTAGACTAGCTAGATAGCATGTGGAATTGTTTATTTTCATTTATAAATTGAAAATTCAAATCCACAATTAATCATTATGAAGCAAGGGAATACTTTATATAAGTACATGTTGAATTTGCGTCTCAAACTATAAATTGCTTGTAATTTGATTTTATCACGATTTGAATGAAGTTTGAGTATCGAAATGGAAGGTTTAAAAGGACGTGTTGAGGAGCATTCTTTTAGATTAGAGCCAGCATACATACTGGTTTAAATAATAATAACAGTATTTCACATTCACATAATCATTCATATAAAAAACAATATTCGGTAAAAAAAAACGAAAATTTATGGAGAAGGAACAAATAAATGAAGCAATGCCCTTAGAAATACAAAATGACATAGGTAATGTTTAGAGGAATGACTCCAATGTTTTTTGTCTAGCTTCTCCCATGTCTGATAGATATTCAACCTGCCGAGTACTGTTATCAGCTTGGCCAGAAGCCTTGTAATTTATACTTGTGTCAACGCTATCAATATTTTGAGGCAGGAGTAGGGGTGAAAATCGAGGGGTCGAACCTAGGTAAATATGTGTTTATCCATACTTAATGATCTAAACCCCATCACCGAACACGTAAAACGTGTTGCCATGGTCGATCAAAAAGTATATGGTTGCAGAGGGTCCCCGACTTCTATTTGTCGACTGCTGGTGCCACGGGTAGGGGTCTCGTGTCAGTAGATCAGTTACAAGCCGGAGCAACCTCGACAAGAAAGCTTCGAAGGATCTGGTACTCAAAGGAAGACCTTCACGCAAGTTCTCATTAGGGTTTGATAGCACGAGCAGGGCACCGAGCGCACCATCGAGTAGAAGGGTACTCACCGGGTAAGTCCTAGCCCGACTACATGAAGTACGCGGAGCATATCTACGGTTCAAAAACTAGGGAGAAGATGCAGGAATACCAAAAAGCTAGCATTGCTCTTTATGACGCGGACAATTTTGGCCCACCTGGTTCATGGGGACCCCGGTCTCGTGTGTCTACACCGATTACTCAAGTAACATTATGTCCTACATCCAGGGTACCTCGGGTGCCCGGTCCCAGGTGGTTACGCGAGCTACACGCAGAGGCTAATTCAAAACGCGTACTAAGGATTGTGCACCTAAATCACTAGTCCGTCTACGAGCACCTTTTCAGACACAACAATTCAGCGATGTGCCAAAGCGACACCTTACGCCTTGACCACCGTTCACGTACGCAAACCACACGTCCAGCGAGATGCAGATCTTCGTGAAGACCCTGACGGGGAAAAGACCATCACCCTCGAGGTCGAGAGCAGCGACACCATCGACAACATCAAGGCGAAGATCCAGGACAAGGAAGGTACGATCTATCAACGGGAACGCGGACGTTGTGCACCCGGGAGCATGTGCTCCCGGTTTTTTCGAAAAAAAATTGAAAATTGGAAACTTGTCAAAAAATTCCAAAAAAAATCATGCGCGTACCTGAGCATGTCACGCACCATCGTGTCAAATTTGGCGACGAAACAACATCGCGGCCGCCCTGTGCAAAAATGGCAAATCACAGATCTGAAAATTCAAAATTTTGGATGCTATTTGCTGTCAGAATTTTGTCATTTTTGCACAGGGCGACCGCGATGTCGTTTCGTCGCCAAATTTGACACGATGGTGCGTGACATGCTAAGGTACGTGCATGATTGTTTTCGAATTTTTTTGACAAGTTTTCAATTTTCAAATTTTTTCGAAAAAACCGGGAGCACATGCTCCCGGGTACACTTGTGAGTTTCTGCTATCAACGGCGCATATATCTGATCGCATCTGTTAACGGCTCGTGAATTTGCTGAAACTTGCGCTGAAAATATATGTGTTTGTCGTGTGTAGGGATCCCGTCGGACCAGCAGCGGCTGATCTTCGCCGGGAAGCAGCTGGAGGAGGGCCGAACTCTGGCCGACTACAACATCCAGAAGGAGTCGACGCTCCACCTGGTGCTCCGCCTCCGCGGCGGCAGTCGCGGCGGCCGCCCCACCGGCGTCCCACCCAATCTCCTGCAGCTCGTCCTTAAGTTCAACGAGAAGAGGATGGTCTGCCGCAAGTACGTGCATAAATAACCACGCCCAGATCGTCCCCGGATTTACATGCAACAGATCCATGCATTCCTACGATTAGTTCGTCTCCTGACGTTTCCTTTCCTTTTAACCTCTCAGGTGCTATGCGCGCCTTCCAGCCAGGGCTACCAACTGCCGCAAGAAGAAGTGCGGCCACTCCAACGAGGTGACCGGCATAGCTTTGTCTTTCAACTAGCGATCAGATCCAGTGTGATCATAGTTTGCTAATTGTTTTTTCTGATGTATTTTCAGCTGAGGCCCAAGAAGAAGTTCATGTGAGCGAGCAGTCCTTCGTCGGATTTTCGTTAGGTCGTCCAACTGGAAAGCTGTGGCTTCCATGGATCATTTGAATAAACCGTCTTAGCATCGTGTCCTTATCAGAGTTATAAGTTGGTCCGTAGTCAAGAATCAAGATCAAGAGTCATATTGTCAGTGAACGCCTTTTTATCCCTGCCTCTTTCTGTGTGGCTCCGCCAATATCACACTCATGATCAAATCTGAAATCGTTTCATATAACCAGAAAAGACAGATTTCTTTTTTCAAATATAAATCACTATATTAAAGTACTAGGAATGAACAAGCTATGTTTTTTTCCTATTTAATAGAATTCTAAAATTATTTAGCAAGATACGTGGCATATGCGACATGGGTGTCATAACGGAGACACATGGCTAGAATGGGCACATTTGTGTATTTTGGATCTACCGTACGTTGTTGTACCAATACTAAAATTGGGTAAATATTGTCTAGTAGAAGTAGAATGTACTCTAGAACCAAACCGTGGAAAGCCCATGGCAAAACCAGATGGATCAGAGACTTGTGTTTTCAGATTTTGCCAATGGAATACTACATTGCAAATGACGGCTTGAATCAACATTAAATATCACAACAGCTTGTAACTTCAAAAGCAATTCATGCTCATACCATACAACAGGCAGCAAAAACCACTGGCTGCTTGTCACATCCGAAGCTAGTTATAGCAGTTGGCAACATAGCACTGAAATGCCTCTGCTGGGCCGAGAGAGAGAGAGAGCAGAACGGGACGGGCGCGCGACGCGCAGAGAGCTGGGCTGCGGCCCAGTTTCTGTCCTCTTTCGGTTTATTTTTCACAGAAACATGTTTTATCAGTTTTTTTTGTCCATTGTTTGGACAAATTTCATTCAGTTTTTCTAGTCAAAATTATCCAACAAATTTTTTGTTTAGAAAACTAAAAAGTGACAGAAATACTTCTGAAAAGAATAAAGTTCATGAATTTTTTATTCATGTTTTCCGCTGCAAATAAATAAAAGTGCTCTTAAAAGGAAAATAAAATTAAAGAAAGAATTAAATTTAAAGAGCATGTTAAAGTGATTATTGAACAATTTGATTATGTTATTTTTATGACCAACGTTGTTAATAACATAATCATGATTTATTGTTGTTTATATGTGCATTTGTTGCTATTTTCTGCCCAACGGTGATATAGTTTTAATTGCACAAACAGTTGTATGTTTTAATTTTGACCAACGTTGGATTATTGCATGCAATTGTTGTTTTGTTCTCACCTCAATGTGATTTTTCAGGAGGGTACTACTTGATGAGCTGCATCAAGGATGTTCCAACCCTCAGAGGTGACAACTACTCCGAATGGAGAAAGAAAGTTGATCTGGCTTTGTTTGTGCTGAGGTGGACTGGGTTGTGGACACTCCACAGCCAGTCAAACCTACAGAGCCAGTCAGAGATGCAAAAGATGATGATGATGCATGGGAGAAAAAGAAGAGGGACTATGCTCCATTGGAGATGTCGTATACCCTCGAAAACAAAAAGTGGCTTACTTCCAATAAAAAGTGCATGGCTTTCATAAAGAACACAATTGAGGTCGCTATTGTGGGCTCAATTGCAGAGTGTGCTTCCGTAAGGGAGTTTCTTGAAAAGATAAAGAGCCAGTTCACTGGTTCTTCAAAGATATATGCTACCCAGTTGCTAAAGCAGCTGGTGACAGAAAAGTACACTGGAGGTGGACATGGCATAAGAGAGCACATCCTCAGGATGAGCAACATGGCAGCTAAGCTTAAGCCCATGGACGATGATTTGGAGCTCAAGCCTGCACTCCTTGTTCACCTGTTATGGCTTCACTGCCAAGTCAGTTTGACACTTTTGTTGTCAACTACAACATGTCGCCTGAAAAATGGGACATTGAAAAGACAATAGCCATGTGTGTGCAAGAAGAGGAAAGACTTAAAGCTTCACATGGTGGTTCTCTGAACTATGTGAAGGATAATAAGAAAAAGAACTACAATCAAAGTAGCAATGGTTCCCCTTCAAAGCCACATGGAAAAGCTCCCACGCATTATCAGCATCAGCAGAAGTCTCTTCCAGTGGACAAAGATACATGTCTCCACTGCAAGAAGACTGGGCATTACAAGAAAGATTGCCCTGTTTGGCTAAAGTCCATAATGGCAAAGAGAGGTAACAACATTGTTTCCTTTGTAAATGAATCCTTGTATACACAGTTTTCGAAATCTACTTGGTGGATTGACTCAGGTGCAACTGTTCATGTTGCAAATTCATTACAGGGATTCCATTCGACGCGGACTACGCAAAGAAGCGAAAGATGCATTGAAGTTGCAAATGGAGTTCAAGCAGACGTTGAAGCTGTCGGCGACATCTCCCTGGAGTTAGCTGATGGATTCACGATCCTGCTTAGAGATGTTTTATATGTTCCTTCATTACACAGAAACTTGATTAGTGTTTCACGTTTGGACAAAGATTATGAATGTTATTTTGGACATGGCAAGTGTGCCATATGGTTAATAATGCTTATGTGGGTGTTGCTTTACTTCACAATGAGCTTTATTTATTATCCCTACGTGAAAAAGTGTATTCTGTGTGTAAAGTGAATGAGCATGTTTCCCGCCGGATAAAGAACAAAAGAAAAGAAAGAGAACTCATGACTCATCGAAATTATGGCACTGTCGCTTGGGCCATATTTCGAGGGGGAGAATAGAAAGTCTAGTTAAAAATGAAATTCTTCCTCCATTAGAGTTCTCAGACTTAGAACAATGCATAGATTGCATTAAAGGAAAGTACGTAAAACAAATCAAAAAGGGTGCAAACCGAAGTACAGGAACACTAGAAATCATTCACACTGACATTTGTGGACCATTTCCTGTGAAAAGTGTGGATGGCTATGACTCGTTTATAACATTCACAGATGATTACTCCCGATATGGTTATATTTATCCAATCAAAGAAAAGTCTGAAGCGTTGGATAAATTTAAGATATTCAAAGCTGAAGTAGAAAATCAGCATGATAAAAGAATAAAGATAGTGAGATCTGACCGTGGGGGGGAGTACTACGGTCGGCACACTCCATATGGCCAAGTCCCTGGACCTTTTGCGAGGTTCTTACAGGAGACTGGCATAGTGGCCCAGTATACAATGCCGGGCGACCCTCAGCAAAATGGAGTAGCTGAAAGGCGTAACCGTACACTTATGGATATGGTGCGCAGCATGATGAGTTACTCCACCTTGCCATTGGGATTATGGATGGAGGCGCTTAAAACCGCCATTCACATTCTCAATAGAGTACCAAGCAAGTCGGTGCCCAAAACACCGTACGAGTTGTGGACAGGAAGAGTACCCTCTCTACAACACTTCAGGGTGTGGGGGAGCCCAGCTGAGGCCAAAGTATTTAATCCAAATATTGCAAAGTTAGATCCCAAAACAGTCAGTTGCCACTTCATTGGCTATCCTGAAGATCAAAAGGTTTTCGTTTCTACTGTTCAGACAGATACACAAAGTTTGTAGAAACGAGACATGCAGTCTTCTTAGAGGACGAAATGATGAGGGGGAGCATGGTAGCTCGGAAAATTGATCTTGAGGAGAAGAGGGTGTGTGCACCTTTTCCGATGATTCAGGAGCCATTTTTTACACTACCTGTTGTACCTGCACCGACAATCCTGAGGTTGAGGTGCAAGCACCTGTTGTAACTCCACCCGTGACAACTGTGGGTGAAGATCCGGAACCTGTCCGTCAGGAGCCGACTGAACCCGTTGTTGAGCATGAAAGGGAGGTGCAGCAGCCACTTTAGAAAATGAGACCCTTAGAAGGTCTAAAAGAGCTAAAAATCAGCTATTTCTACTGATTATAAAGTTTACAATACAGAAATAGCTCATATGGAAGGTGATCCCACTTCATATGAAGAAGCCATGAGAAGCCCTCACTCATCGAAGTGGGTGGAGGCAATGGAAGAAGAGATGAAATCGATGAGTTCCAACGATGTTTGGGACTTAGAAGATATTCCTAAAGGAGCCAAAACAGTAGGCTGCAAATGGGTATACAAAACTAAGTATGACTCAAAAGGAAATGTAGAAAAGTATAAAGCACGACTTGTGGCAAAAGGATTTACACAAAGAGAAGGGGTAGATTACAATGAGACATTTTCACCAGTCTCATGTAAGGATTCCTTCAGAATCATAATGGCACTAGTTGCACATTTTGATTTAGAGCTACATCAAATGGATGTAAAGACGGCATTTCTAAACGGGGATTTAAAAGAAAATGTTTACATGAAACAACCCAAGGGTTTTATCATGGAAGGCAAGGAAGATATGGGATGCCGCCTGAAGAAATCCATTTATGGATTAAAGCAAGCCTCTAGACAGTGGTATCTAAAGTTTAATGAGACAATTAAAAGTTTTGGATTTAAAGAGAATGTTGAGGATAACTGCATTTATGCAAAGTTTAAAAATGGGAAATATATTTTCCTAATCTTGTATGTGGATGATATCTTGCTTGCTAGCAGTGATGTTAGTCTGCTACAAGAAACAAAGAAGTACTTATCCTCAAATTTTGATATGAAAGATCTTGGTGAAGCATCATATGTTTTGGGCATAGAAATTCACCGAGATAGGAAAAATGGAGTCTTAGGACTATCGCAGAAGGCATATTTTGAAAAGGTTCTTAAAAAGTATAATATGCATAAGTAGTGCCACACCTGCTCCTATAGTCAAGGGCGACAGTTTTGGGAAATTCCAATGTCCCAAGAACCAGTACGAGATCGATCAAATGAAAGGAATACCATATGCTTCGGCTGTTGGAAGCTTACAGTATGCACAAGTGTGCACTCGCCCTGACTTAGCTTTTATCACCGGATACTCGGTAGATATCAAGAGAATCCAGGCCCAGAGCACTGGAAAATGGCAAAGAAAGCATTGCGTTATGCGCAAGGCACAAAGGACCTCATGCTAACATACAGAAGATCTGATTCCCTAGAGATAAGAGGGTATTCAGACGCAGATTTTGCGGGAGACAGAGATGATAGAAAATCCACGTCAGGATACGTGTTCACTCTCGCTGGAGGGGCTATTTCGTGGAGAAGCTCCAAACAGTCAATAGTTGCATCATCCACGATGTATGCAGAATTTATAGCAGCTTATGAGGCCACAGGGCAGGTGATATGGTTAAAGAAATTTATACCCGACTTGAAAGTGGTAGATTGTATTGACAAACCACTAAAGATGAGTATTCTATGCTCACAACAACAAGTCGAGTAATGCTACCAAACCAATAGAGATAAAGTATTATGTTGTGAAAGATAAAATCCAGGATCAAACTATAAGTCTCGAGCATATAAGGACAAAGGATATGCTTGCGGATCCGCTTACGAAAGGCTTACCACCCAGTGTGTTCATGGAACACGTAGCCGGCATGGGTTTAATGGAAAGCCTATGATTCCTGGATCATAGAGGCCCAAAAGGAACAAAAATTGTTTCAAAACAGAGAGGTATATTGTAGTTGTCTGATTCTATCGGCAATTGAGCTGTGACGATGAAACATGCTCTATGTACTGATCTGTGATGAAACGAGTAAAGTATAAAGTACATGGTCAAAAGTAAAAGTTGAGATCAAGGGGAGAATGTTAGATTGATCTCCACCTGATCGAACCCAACGGCTCGACATGCCCTTTTGACTCGCGCCCTGATCGGGGCGCCCAACCCTCTTATGGTTGGTGGGTCCCTGTGACCTGCGCTATATAAAGAGGTGGGGCCGGGGCACGCAGTACGAGGTTAACCGCGCCGCCAGTCACCCCACCGATATCCCCTACCGATCTAGGGTTAGCGCAGTGCTCACGGGAAGCACCGCCGCCACTGGCCAACTCGCCGGCCACCATCCACCATGGCCGGCAGCTCGAGCGCATCTGCGCAAGGAGAAGGTATCAATCCTCCTCCCCATTCTCTGTTCTACTCGCAAAGATCTAGCCTAGACGATCCAGAGGAATCAACAATATCAACCTACCAGTTTTAGAAGTTGGGTGTTCTGTTTTCAGTAACCAAGGCTCAGATTATGATATGACTCATGACAACGAAAAAAATTAGAGAAGATATGATCAAATTAATTTCAGAACAGTCACCAAGAAGATTCAAATTAATGCAAACTTAAATTCGGGAAAGTACATTTCAGTTCAACATCTCATGTTGGTACTAAGAGAAGTTAACAGAATTTTGTTACAAAGAAAGTGAAGAAAAATATGTATGCAGTGCCGAATTGGCAGCGACTTTACATTAGGAGCACCAGAGCTAACACTGGAGACTCAGAACAGCTCATCAACTTACATTGTCTGTCTTCCAGCTGATTCATGTTGTACTGAAGTGTCTCATGCAGAATTTACACAAGATGACGTTTCTAGAACTGCAGAATGTAAGCCATTGGACGAAACAAGAAGCCATCTAAATAAAGTTTATCATCCTTCAAAATTTTATTTGCTGATAGATCAAAGCATTTGGCACCTGCAGGTGTAGGTACAACATACTTTGCCAGTAATCGAGATTCATGCTCTGAATAACTACTTCGGAACCTTGGATAACTGACAAATAATGGCCACAAGCCCACAACAACCAACCATTTACTGCTAATGCTGCCCTTGCGGACAATAATGCAAATACAATCACAGTCCATCAGCTCAATCTTTCTTCTCCTCAAGCTCACCTTCGAAAGCATCATCATTGTTGTCCGACGGAGAATCTTTGATCTCCAGTGACCTCAGGAAGTTGAAGTAGGCATACTTGATGTCAAACTGCATGTCATACCAGTAGTTCACGGCAATGGTGAGGCCGTTAGGCCCTGGACTCTGGACTCTGGCTGACATGGTGAAACCACATGCTCGGCAAGTAGAGCATCTCGCCGGCGCGGACGGTGCAGCGAATCGGCCTTGGCCCTTGAAGTAGAGCGGGAAGGATGAGACCTGCGCCGCCATCTCCTCGGGAGACGCCGGGTATGGGTCCACGCTGCTCCACGGCACGATCCTCTCGGGTTCTTCAATCTCCAGCTTAAGCCTCGTCACCTCCTCGCCTTCCTCCTCCGCGACGTACCGTGCGGCGGGGTAGTCGCGGACGTGGAGGCGGTGGTGCTCGGTGGGGGGCAGGAGGAGGAAATGCTTCTCGCCGGAGAGGACGACGTAGATGTTGTCGTAGTGGTCCTTGTGGAAGGAGGTGACGGAGCAGGAGTTGCCGACCCAGAGGTTGACGGCCTCGGGGAGGCAGCCGAGCGCCTCGCTGGCCCAGGGCACGTGCGCGTCCACGTCGCCGGCCACCGCCGCGTACTCCCCGCGCAGGCAGTCGTCCTGCTGCTGCGCGTAGGCCACCAGGCCGGCGGCCGGGTCGGAGCCCCGGATGAGGCGAACGGCGGAGGGGAAGTCGACCCGGCGGACGTGCGCGGACGCGAAGCAACTGGCGCCCGGGCGGCGCGGGTGCGGGGCGAGGGCGTCGGCGCGGCCGCTGGGGGTCAGGTGGACGGAAACGTCGGTGGATCGGAGCGCGTCGGGGAGGTAGGAGTACGTGGGCCAGAGGGAGGCGGCCGGCCAGTGGCGGGTGGCGGCGGCGGAGACGAGGAGCGGGCGGCCCGGGGAAACGTGGTCGCGGAGGAAGGCGAGTGGGGTCGGGGGCAGGTTGGCGCGGGGAACTTCCTCGGAGTGGAGGCCCAGAAGCTCGCGCGACTCCGCCCACAGCTCCCGCACCGAGCGCTCCATCTCAGGTTGCGCCGCTGGTATCGCGAATTCTGGCAGCGGCGGTGGCGGCGGCACGGCGGCGTCACGCGCGTCGACAGCTCAAGGGCTAGACAGGCGAGCTGGGCCACCGGGGATTCGGGCCAGATAGCTGGGCTAGGGCCTCGTTTCTTAAGTTTTCGGTGGGCTGTAATTATGTGGGCGCAAGCTGCAAGGACGTGCATGGCGCCCTAAAAAAAGGGCAAACCCTATGCGGCGCCCGTTGGGACGTCCTGTACATCGACCCGTGCGATCATACGAAGCGTTCGCACACCCCGCCCGCTTTATTGGGCCGGCCCATATTGAGCTCCTTCGCTTCGCCGCGGAAAAATGAAAAATTAATTGTAGATAATAGGAATCGAACCTGCACCCTCCAGAGCCGTGCGGACGAACAGACTGGACTGGGCTACCCACAAGGTTTGAGGCCTCTTGGTGTTAAATTAGTACACGCAGGTATTAAATATGTTACCTTTTTTAAAAGATGATAAATATTTTCATGCGTTGAACGGAAATTGTGTGAACAGAAATTATTTTTAAATGATTTTCAAAAAGTGAACAAAAAAGGTATTTGAACGGAAACTATTTTTGAACGATTTTAAAAGACGAACAGAAAAAGTCTGTAAACGGAAATTATTTTTGAACGATTTTCAAAAAGTGAAAAAAAATAGGTATTTGAACGGAAATTATTTTTGAACGATTTTAAAAGGCGAACAAAAAAGTATGTGAACGGAAATTATTTTTCAACGATTTTCAAAAGGTGAACAAAAAAGGTATTTGAACGGAAACTATTTTTGAACGATTTTAAAAGGCGAACAGAAAAAGTCTGTGAACGGAAATTATTTTTGAACGATTTTCAAAAAAGTGAACAAAAATAGGTATTTGAACGGAAATTATTTTTTAACGATTTTAAAAGGCGAACAAAAAAGTCTGTGAACGGAAATTATATTTGAACGATTTTCAAAAGGTGAACAAAAAGGTATTTGAACGGAAACTATTTTTGAACGATTTTAAAAGGCGAATAGAAAAAGTCTGTGAACGGAAATTATTTTTGAACGATTTTCAAAAAAGTGAACAAAAATAGGTATTTGAACGGAAATTATTTTTGAACGATTTTAAAAGGCGAACAAAAAAGTCTGTGAACGGAAATTATTTTTGAACGATTTTCAAAAAAGTGAAAAAAATAGGTATTTGAATAGAAATTATTTTTGAACAATTTTAAAAGGCGAACAGAAAAAGTCTATAAACGGAAATTAATTTTGAACGATTTTCAAAAAGTGAACAAAAATAGGTTTTTGAACGAAAACTATTATGAATGATTTTAAAAGGCGAAACAGAAAAAGTCTGTGAACGGAAATTATTTTTGAACGATTTTCAAAAAAGTGAACAAAAAATGTATTTGAACGGAAACTATTTTTGAACGATTTTAAAAAGCGAACAGAAAAAGTTTGTGAACGGAAATTATTTTTGAACAATTTTCAAAAAAGTGAACAAAAATAGGTATTTGAACGGAAATTATTTTTGAATGATTTTAAAAGGCGAATAGAAAAGTCTATGAACGGAAATTAATTTTGAACGATTTTCAAAAAGTGAACAAAAATAGGTATTTGAACGGAAACTATTTTTGAACGATTTTAAAACGAACAGAAAAATCTATGAACGGAAATTATTTTGAACGATTTTCAAAAAAAAGATTTTTTGAATGGAAATTATTTTTGAACAATTTTAAAAGGCGAACAGAAAAAGTCTGTGAACGTAAATTATTTTTGAACGATTTTCAAAAAGTGAACAAAAAATAGGTATTTGAACGGAAACTATTTTTGAACGATTTAAAAAGGCGATAAGAAAAAGTCTGTGAACGGAAATTATTTTTGAACGATTTTCAAAAAGTGAACAAAAATAGGTATTTGAACGGAAACTATTTTTGAACGATTTTAAAGCGAACAGAAAAAATCTGTGAATGGAAATTATTTTTGAACGATTTTCAAAAAAGTTTATTTGAACGGAAATTATTTTTGAACAATTTTAAAAGGCGAACAGAAAAAGTCTGTGAACGGAAATTATTTTTGAACGATTTTCAAAAAAGAACAAAAATAGGTATTTGAACGGAAACTATTTTTGAACGATTTTAAAAGGCGAAAAAAAAGTCCGTGAACGGAAATTATTTTACGGTTCTATTTTCTGGGCGTCTCAAATATAAACTGAGACGGCTGATACAGCTCGCCGTCTCCCATACAAAACATTTAGAGACGCCTAGAAATCTTCACCGCATGTAGAAACCAGTAGAGACGGCTGGGTGGTGGCTCTAGGTTAATAGTGCCAGAAACTATGCTTGTACGTCACACGTCAGTTGGGAACCCCAAGAGGAAGGTATGATGAGTGCAGCAGTAAGTTTTCCCTCAGTATGAAACCAAGGTTTAATCGGACCAGTAGGAAAACGAGGTTTGCTTCGAAGGTGTTGGTGGAGGAGTGTAGTGCGGCGCAACACCAGGGATTCCGGTGCCAACGTGGAACCTGCACAACACAATCAAACTATTTTGCCCCAACTTAACAGTGAGGTTGTCAATCTCACCGGCTTGCTGAAAACAAAGGGTTAAACGTATCGAATGGAAAATGATGTTTGTTTGCATAAAACAGTAGAGAACAATGATTGCAGTAGATTGTATTTCAGATGTAAAAGAATGGACCGGGGTCCACAGTTCACTAGTGGTGTCTCTCCAATAAGATAACTAACATGCTGGGTAAACAAATTACAGCTGGGCAATTGACAATTGATAAGTGCATATAACATGCATGTGTGAGCTGTGGTGTCTACTATGAGATTCATTTGGGCATTACGACAAAGTACATAGACCGCTATCCAGCATGCATCTATGCCTAAATAGTCCACTTTCCGGTTAACATCCGTACCCCTTCCAGTATTAAGTTGCAAGCAACAGACAATTGCATTAAGTAATGTGCGTAATGTAAACAATACATTCATCCTTGAATAAAGCATTGCTGTTTTACCCCTAGTGGCAACAACACATCTACAACCTTAGAACTTGCTGTCACTATCCCAGGTTAAATAGAGGTTGAACCCAACTATCATGCATAAATACCCCTCTTGGAGTTACAAGTATTCACGTGGCCAAGGCTTCAACAAGTAACGGAGAGCATGCAAGATCACAAATGACATAGACATGATAATATAATATTCAGCTCCACATAGGTATCAATATAAGTCAGATCCCAGCAAACACAACATGTAGCATTACAATAAGATGATCTTGATCATGATAGGCAGCTCACAAGATCTAAACATGATGGCACAAGTGGAGAAGACAACCATCTAGCTACTGCTATGGACCCATAGTCCAAGGATGAACTACTCACGCATCACTCCGGAGGCGGGCATGGCGATGTAGAGCCCTCCGGTGATGATTCCCCTCTCCGGCAGGGTGTCGGGAAGAGCTTCAGGAACCCCCGAGTTAGGGTTGACGACGGCGGCGGCAGCGAATATGTTCTGGATGAAAGGCTCGGTGTTTTAGGGTTTTCGCGTCTCGGGGAATAAATAGGCGAAGGGGCGATGTCGGCAGACCCCGAGGGGCCCAAACCACACCCAGGCGCGGCAGGGGGTGGGCCCGCGCCTACAGGTGGTTTGGCCACCTCGTGGCTCTCCTTCGTGTCTCCTTCGGACTCCGTGTACGTGCTGGAAAAATAGGGACGTGGCCTTTTGTTTCGTGCAATTCCGAGAATATTTCCAGAAGTAACTTTCTGAAACCAAAAACAGCAGAAAACAGGGAACTGGCACTGTGGCATCTTGTTAATAGGTTAGTCCCAGAAAATGCATAAAAGTGATACGAAGTGTATATAAAACATGTAGCAAATGGTATAATATAAGCATGGAACAGCAGAAATTATGGATACGTTGGAGACGTATCACTGGGAAATGTCGCCGTCTGAGAAATAGCTCTCGCGCGCAAAATGAAAGGAAATTTTCACTGAAGACAAAGTGCGCGCGAAAACATGAACAAAAATCATGAACAGAGAATTGGGAATTAAACAGATCGATATTCAATCAGAGTTCATAACTTACTATTATAATTTGTAGAAAAATACAGTGAATTTGTTATCAAATTTTCACCGCACCGGCTGCCGGCCAAATCCTCGATCGATTCGATCGATCTTAGCTAGTGCTAATTAATACGATAGATCGTCTATCCTAGCAAAATATGTACCGCGCGCCGTGCACAACTCGCGCGCGAATATGTCATATGAAGTCTTGTCACCGTGTATGGACCTGCCCAGGAGGAGCCTAAGGCCGCTTTTCTTAGGGAGGTGGTTAATCTAGCAAAAGATAACCCGCACCCCATGATCATTGGAGGGGATTTCAACTTTCTACGGTTTCCATTCGAGAAAAGTAAAGGCCGGTTTGACAACTATTGGCCTCTTTTGTTCAGCGCCGCCATTGACAACTTGGATTTAAGAGAGGTATCCATGGATGGAAAACAATTTACTTGGGCAAAATAGTCTACCGGAACCCACATACGAGAAAACTGGACCGGGTACTTATGGATACGGATTGGGAATCAAAATTCCCCATGGTATCGGTACGGGCTCTAGAACGTATTGAGCCTCTGTCAGACCATGCTCCTATTCTGTTGACTACTGGATTGCCTAGGCACCGTGTACTCCTCGGTTCAAGTTTGAACTTGGATGGCTACACCGTGAAGGATTCCAGGATATGGTCAAACGGATTTGGGAAAGACTTGTTCCCGATGCAACTCCAATCCAAAGGCGGAATAACAAAATACGTGCTTTACGTAACTACCTTGCTGGATGGGCTCGTCACACAACGGGTTTACTTAAAAAAGAAAAACAACGGCTTTCATCAATTATTGATGACCTCGAGGCTGTAGCAGAAGTTCGTTCGTTATCCGTGCAGGAGATTGAGCTGAAAAGCCAATCGAATGCTCAGATTGCTGGATTACTGCGCGAGGAGGAGCTTAAATGGTATCAACGTTCCAAAGCACAATTCATTCTGGAAGGGGACTCGAATACGAGATATTTTCGTAGTGTTACCAATGGCAGACACAGGAAGAAACATATTTACTCCCTTGTACAGGAGGAGGGAATGATGGAAGGCCATGAGCAACTAAAGTCGTATATTACTAATTATTATAAATGTCTGTTTGGAGCTCCGGAGGAAGACATTTTTTCCTTGGATGAGTCCCAAACAGCCGATATCCCCCAGGTTTCTCATGAGGAAAATAGCATTCTCACTGCACCTTATTCGGAGGAAGAAGTGAAAAAGGCGATTTTCCAAATGGAACACAACAAAGCCCCTGGCCCTGATGGCCTCCCGGCTGAATTTTATCAGAACTTTTGGGATGTTATTGATAACCCACAAGTATAGGGGGTGTATCATAGTACTTTCGATAAATAAGAGTGTCGAACCCAACGAGGAGCAGAAGGTGTTGACAAGCGGTTTTGATGAAGGATTCACTGCAAATGCTCTCAGACAAGTTTTTAGGAGTTTTTGATATGACAGATAAATAAAGTACAAGTAAATAAAATGCAGTAGTAATAGTTGCAGCGAGTGGCCCAATCCTTTCTACAGCAAAGGACAAGCCGGTTGTTGTACTTATAATGACCAAACGTTCTTGAGGACACACGAGAATATTGTCAAGTGCTTTCGCTACATATAGTTGATTAATCTTCATTGTTTTGATAAGTGTTGTGTGGGTGAACCTATGCTAATGCACCGCCCTTCCTAGGACTAATACATACTTGTGATTATACCCCTTGCAAGCATCCGCAAATACAAGAAAGTAATAAAGATAAACTAACCACAGCCTTAAACTTTGAGATCCTGCTATCCCTCATGCATCGATATACCAACGGGTGTTCAGGTTTCTGTCACTCCGGCAACCCCACAATTGGCAAACGAATACACAATGCATTCCCCTAGGCCCATAAAGGTGAAGTATCATGTAGTCGACGTTCACATGACACCAATAGAAGAATAACACCACAACTTAAGCATCAAACCATTAAATATTACTCAACATAGTTCACTACTAACATCAAGACTTCTCCCATGTCCTCAAGAACTAAACGAACTACTCACAAGACATCATACGGAACATGATCAGAGGTGATATGATGATGAATAACAATCTGAACATAAACCTTAATCCAATGGTTTCACCCAATAGCATCAATAACAAGAGTAATCAACACCGGGAGAGTTTCCCCTATGAAATAGACAAGATTCAGCCCTAGATGTTACAACGGAGACGGGGTGCAGCGGCGGTGATGATGGTGTTGGCGGTGGAGATGATGATGATGATCCCGATGAAGTCCAGCTCGATGACGGTGATGATGGCGATGATTTCCCCCTCCGGGAGGGAATTTCCCCCGGCAGATTTCTTCCTGCAGGGGAGCTTTTCGCTCTCTGGTGTTTTCCGCCTCGTGGAGGCGGCGGAATATTTCGATGGCCGTCCCCCGTGTGTTAGGGTTTCGAGGGGGTCAAGTACGCGAAGGGGG
Organism: Poa pratensis; assembly: GCA_947311845.1. Classification (NCBI taxonomy): domain Eukaryota; kingdom Viridiplantae; phylum Streptophyta; class Magnoliopsida; order Poales; family Poaceae; genus Poa; species Poa pratensis. The sequence continues at coordinate 139,914,939 of CAMZMU010000085.1, forward strand.
AACGGCTGAGGTGGGCCAGGGCCCCCAAACCACCTGTCGGCGCGGCAGGGGGCCCCACCGCGCCAAGGGGTGAGGAGGGCCCACCATGGCCCATCTCAGCTCCCCCTTATGGCCTCCTCCATCTTCTGGTAAAATAGGAACTTCCATATGTCTCCTTCGATTTATTGATCTTCAGAAATAGTGCATCTCGACGGTGCTTTTTCCAGCAGAATCCTGACTCCGGTGTCCAATTCTCCATTATTCATCAAACATGCAAAATAGGTAAAATAACATAAGTAACACTTCTAAATATGAAATATATCGATGAATAGCAGTAAATTATGATATAAAATAGTGATGCAAAATGGACGTATCAACCCCCCCAAGCTTAGACCTCGCTTGTCCCCAAGCGAAAACTGAGCTCAGTAAACATGACCACAAGTTTATGGAGCAAAGTGTCGATAAATAAAATACGGACAAGAAGCATCACATTCATTGATACACAAGTCATTCTAGACAGCAACTTCCCTCCATATAATCTAACTTGAAATAAGTAAAGGGAACCACGATGAAGTGCATAAAGAGAGCCATGATTGGTGAAGGCAAACTTAAACTCTTGGTCAGAGAACAATTAACATATCATACTTATCTTTCGAGAAGAGTCTTTATATCAGAACTTATATAGCAGAACTTACATGCCTTAATCATAACAGTCTCCTTACAGTCATTGATAACCTTCAAAGTTATATTCATTCGGATAAAAGCTATTGTGCGAAACAAGGAAATGAGATATATGATTAGAAGTATCAACACATATAACTAATTGGATCTCAACAACTCAAATGCCTGCTGGAGATAGAGAGGAATGGGTTTACTGACTCAACAATAATGTAAAAGATAGGCCCTTCGCAGAGGGAAGCAGGGATTAAATCACGTGCTAGAGCTTTTGAGTTTTGCAAAGCATATAGAGAGTATAAAAATAGTTGTTTGAGCTATGTATGTCGTTGTCAACGAATCGTAGTAAAGTGAACACTAACCCCTTGTCAACCAGACTTTCAAGAGCGGCTCCCATGAAGGACGTTATCTCTACCAGCAAGGTAGATCATCCCTCTTCTCTTTTGTTTACACATGTATTTTAGTTTCTTTATAGTTGACACTCCTCCCAACCTTTTGCTTACACAAGCCATGGCTAACCGAATCCTCGGGTGCCTTCCAACATTCACATACCATGGAGGAGTGTCTATTTGCAAATTAAGTTGCTTACTGATAAGTCAGGGCAAAACATGTGAAGAGAATTATTAATGAAAGTTGTAGTTAATTGGGACTGGGCACCCCATTTGCCAGCTCTTTTTGCAAATTGTTGGATAAGCGGTGTATATGCCACTAGTCCATTGGTGAAAGTCTGTTTGACAAAAGTGCTAGAGAAACTCTACAGAACCCTCATGAGCTAATAAACAGTGACACAAAACTAGGAGTAATAAATTTTGAATGATTTAAAGGTAGCACATTGTAACATCCCAAATTTATAATAAGAATAAATAAGACCCAAAATTCAGAACCAACAAAAACTTTTTGAATTACTTCACTAATGATTGTGTTTTCCTTTAAATGGTTCTGTTTAACCTTGTGTGACTTGAATGTTTAAGTTGATTGACTAGTAAATGTCAACTCAAGAAATCAACCTAACTAAAAATATATTCACAACTCGGGTGACCATGTTATGACAAGAATATATTCCCTATATCTTTTCCATTCCTAGTTTGGCCAAAAGTCTATTTCAATAATGAATTGGTTTTAGCAACAAATAAAATATCCTTTAAATTGAGACAGTAAAAGTATTTCCAAAATTATGTGTTTCCAAGAATATGGAGATTCAGTTGATATCTCCTATCTATTCTTCAACCTTGATATTTTTACAATTCCTATTTTTAAAACTACTAAGTTTCCACTCCAATTGAAAATAACACTAGTGGGAAATATATTACTCCACATATTTCTCTTTATCAAACCTTTTTGAAAACTATTAAGATATGAGGTGAGACATTTCCTACCCATCATCTTGTCATAATTAAGTGTGATCACTTTCAAGATAGTATTGTTAATTATGAAAAGTGCGGTATGATTACCTTGTATGATTTGATTTGTGTTATTGATATTGTAATATTGTGATTGTTATGATTGTTTGCTTGTGAGGATAATTCCCCAAGTTGTGCTCAATCCTAAAGTAAAACAAACTTGACCACCAATTTGTAATATGACTTGAAAACAAAACAAGACCTCTATAATTACTTACACCCTCAAATCAAATATTGATTCCAAGAAATGATCTTATTGAAATTCCCTCTCTATCTATTCCTCTATTCCATGAAAACAATTATGTTTTCTTTATCGAAATTCTAGGAGTGAGATGAACTAATAATCATCCCCACTTCATATCACTCCCTCCTCAAGTAAACCTACTTGTTGATTTAAAACAAACCCCTCCATTCTTTTATCAAAAAGGAAATGAAGGTCATGAGTTAAAAAAAAAATGATCTTCATAATTAAATTCCCTCCCAAATTCTCTATTTCCTCCAAACCAATTTTCCCTCTATGAAAAGATAAATTATTTTGAAGCTACCTTATTGGTCAAGGAAGTTCCAAAAGTTCAACACAATATTTTATCACTGGTTTTAAAATATTAAAGGAGTATCAAAATATTATTTTCCAAAAATGCTTTATTTAAATCCTATGAACAAACATGGAGCAAAACATTTTATTTTGTAAAACCAATTTTTGTGGAGCTTCCTCATGTATATGGGAGGCTACATGAATTTTCTCTGATTTTTTTAAAATGTTTAAGCACCTCATTTAAATTCCGGAAACCCTACTGATTTAAAAAAAAAAAAAAAAAAAAAGAAAGAGACCTGTGAGTGGAAAAACAAGTTCAGGGGGCGTTTTGCAAAAACTTCGTTGACCTCTGTAGCAGCACGCTGCCCGGCACGGCGCCGTGCTCCCCACGCCGGCGTTGCCGTGGTCGCCGCTCGCCGTGCTCCTCTCCCTCGCGAAGCTGGCCTCTGACTGCTCTGCTCTCTCCCGTCACCTCCGCACTGCGCCCTGGACACCGTGACACCTCCCGCACGCTGCCGTGCTCCCCGTCGCCGTGTTCACCTCGCTGCCGTGCTCTCCTCATCGTCAATGCCGTGGCCCCATCCCTCCTTGCTGAGGAGGAGAAGATAAGAAGCACGCTCCCCTCTGCTCCCTCACCCCCTCACTCATTTCCTCCACTCTCTCCCTCTCTCATTTTCTTCCATGAACCCGAACCCCAGCCGAAGCTCGCCATCGCGCCTCGCCGGCGATTCAAGCCGCCCCACATAGATCGAAGACCACCATCGGCATCTACGCGTCGTCCTCTCCCTCTCCGTGCGAGGAATCGAAGATTTGAGCCCAGGATCGTCGCCGCCGTACTCATCCTTTTCCTCTCCGACCGCCGCATCGCCGGGAAGCTCGCGAGCAACCTCGTCCATCTCCCTCCGCCATTTTCATGTCTATGTGCTCCCCTCGTCGCGCTCTTTCTCATGAACCTCGCCGTTTCTTCCCAGGTTCACCGGAGAGCCGACGCCGTCCTCGCCGTGCTCCCTGCTCGCCTCACCGCCGTGAGCGTCGACGAGGAAGAAGAAGAAGCCCGTACCGATTCGTTTCGCACATGGGCCGCTTGCTGGGCCGCCTCTGCGTTTCTCGGCCGGATCTGGGCCAGATCTGGCCCGTCTGTCTTTTTTTCCAGTAGATCTATTTATCTGTTTTATTTCCTGTTTAATTTTACAGTGAAGCTTTAATTCATTTGTGATAAATCTGTGATAGATATTTGAGTGAGGTAAATTTTGTAGAGTTCCTATGTGTTTTCTTAATTAGGTAGAACTGGCTGTGTACAAAAATAGGATTCTGAGTGCCATCTAGATTTAATCTTATAAGAAGTATGTTTTGCACTAATTATTTAATATCTAGAGTTTTATAACTCCAAAATTTGCAAACTAAAATTCTCTGGATAGGTTGAAATGCTACCTTTCCAGATCTGTTGGCCTTGCATGCAGATGAAACCTAAAACAGAAGTTTTATTCATTCTTAAAAACACACCAGTAGCTCTTTGGTGATTTTTGTAGATTTTTAGAAGTTGAATTTTGGAATAAATCCAATTGTTCTGTCTTCTATATGTGTAGGAGAACATCTCCCTAAATTGGTTTGAATTTAGGAGTCATTGATTGACTGTGGTGCTAATTATAAGGTTTAGGTCTTTTCTGCCTATTTTTATTAGACATTTATTAATTGTTGTGTTATAACTTTATTGTTATAAAAATGTTTCCTAGCATGTGCAGGGTGGTAATCCACTGTCGTGACATGTTCCCCTATTTTTATTAGCATATTAGGAGAACTATTTGTGAATCATGTATTTGTTAGATTTTTATTCCCTATATAATTTTTCCTCTAGTAATTAAGAATTGCTATGCTTATTTATTTTAATGTGAGAATTTTTGTGTGTGATTTAAATGTATGCCTTGCTAGTTAATGATTGTTGTGGTTCTGTTGCTTGCATGTTATCATTGTATATCATGTATAATATGTTAGTACTGTTAGTGGTATTTGTTAGACATGTTGGTGTGAGTAGCATGTTTGCATTGCTTGATGAACTTGATGGTCTTTGAGTTGAGTACTAGCGTGAGTGTCTTGTGAATGTCTCCACCTTAACTTGGTGAGATATTTTGGAATTACCAAGATTAATTGGTAGTTTAACTTTTGTCTGAAGTATTTCCTGATTAGAGAAAGTACCTCTAATTGGGGATGTCCTTGTGCCCTCTTGTTTTGGCATGTGTATGGTGTTATACTCCCGATTAGTATAATGCCCTTGTAAATGTAGATCTTAGTTGTTGCTTGAATGTTTAGTTTGATGCTTGTGGTGTGATTACTTGTTGGTATACCACTTGTGGTTTGGGTTGCTTATTGCGTGTTGTTTTATTTTCATGTTGCGACGCTAGAGATGAACGCTACCGGGGTGGTATTTGGAAAGGATTTATCGGAGAACGATGAGAGTTTATTTCTTTGATCAATGAGGAGAAGTCCAGGAACATCATGCTGAAATCAGGCAAGCTATTCTCTGAGCTTGCATCTATATACATCTATTTTGATTCACATGTTTTACTTATAAAGAGCATAAGTGATTTATGTGGTGTTTGCCACAAAGGATATGATTTTGAAAACCCTTTTCCAAATTACAAGTATATTATTTTGACACCCTATATGGAGACACTAGCTGGAATTTCTTTTCCAAACTATAGGATGGGAAAAATATTGTTTACTCAAAACTCCTTTGAAAATACTTGTGGGGTTGTGGAATACCGAGATGTCGGTGTGGAAATGGAGAAATGGTGAATGGTGATGTTTATGAAAAATGCACATTGTGTCCTTGTACTTACAGAACAACCAATACCCTGTGCGACCACATTTACCCACCTATGGGAAAGGGCGTAGTCATATAGTTTGCTCATATTAGTACTGGATGCCTCAACAACGAGGATGACCTCGTTCCATGAGGGGATGGTTTGGTGACCTGCCCCTGACCTGGGTCCTCTTAAGAGAAGTCTACCGGAGGCCGGTATGAGTGTATTGGAGAAAGAGGATTGAAGACGCCACCTTTGGGTCGCCGGGCAGAACTACGAAGTCCTCACACTTAGTTTCCGACGGGCTGGATTTAAGTGTCGATGGAACCGGTTTCGTAGCGGTAGGATCCTATACTAGCATGAGCAAAGGACAGGCTATGGTCGGTGACTCAACTTCGCATACACCTGGTATGGCGGGACGTGGTTGACACGATGAGTTACCGGATGGGTGTGGGAAAAGCGTGCTACCTCTGCAGAGGGTTAAAACTATTCGAATAGCCGAGTCCTCGGATATGGACAGTTGGAAAGAACTGCTCTGACCATGTGCAAGTTTTGGAAATGTTTAAGATTTAAAAAGGAAAATGGAGATGTTGTATTTGTGCAACTATACCGACGAGTCGGTATGAGGTTGCTGGAAAAGAGGAGGACCCTGAGGGGCTCTGATCGAGAAGTGCAAAGTTTTGTGTCCTGAAGGTGGAAAATGTTTTATGCAACTATACCAAGGGGTTGGTAGAAGGTTGTTGGAAAACTGATTTGACCAGGAATGGTTCTGGTCGGAAAAGGAGGAGTTTTGGAGAAATAAACAAAGGGTGATTTTCCGGGAAAATACTTATAAAAGAGACTTCTTACCTTTTTCAACAGAGATGTATTTTCGGGAAAACGTTTTAAACGAGACTTCTTACAAAAGCAGATTTATGGAAAAAGTTCTAAAAACTTCTTTCCTTTTTCAATAAAGGTATAGAGATTTCAAAACAAAGTTTTAACTAAACAATAAAAGGAGTAGTGCATGCTCATTTCGGGGGTAGTTTGCGAGTACATTCAAATGTACTCATATTGGTTTCGTCCCTGGCTATTGTCTTAGCCAGATCTTGAAGAAGAGCAGTCCGAAGAAGAAGTGGTTAATGACGTCAATGCGAACTAGGGCGCTTCCCAGTCAGCTGCCTGTAGGGTTGGCAAGTGACTTGGGCTCCACGTTGATTTGGTGATTTCCGCTGCGAGCACCGGATGAAGCTGATCACTTCCATCAAGTAAGTAAATAAATTCGGTATGTATGGATGTTCTTTGGTTACCAAGTTTAATTGTGCTTCAGCGACGCACTGATCATGGGATCGCTGATATGTAGGCACAAGGGTATGTCGGACAGTTAGTCCGGGGTCCCCACACACATGATGTATTTACTTGGAATGGCGCAAAATACCATATAGTAGGAAGTTATGGTGGACTCGAATGGCAATGGTTTGGCTCAAGGTTTGGATGTATGAGAAGCATTCCCTCTCGATACAGGTCTTTGGCTAGCAAGGTTATGTAGCAAGCATAAGAGTTGAGGGATACAAACAATTATACAAGTGATAAAATAATCATGCAATCTTCCTTAGAAGCACAAATAGTTTAACTTAAGAATACTAAGCTTATGAGCTACAAAGAAAGAAAGATCATGGAATAATATATTTGCATGCACTCCCTCTCTCTCTACTTAAGTCTCAAAGTATTGTCTACTACTGACCAATGCTAAGTTTGCCAAAACCAAAAAGATTAACTTGGTGCTCTAAAAAGTGATCCCTATACTAACAACAAGGTTATCAATATGAAAGAGAATTGCAAGCTAAAATAAAGTATGCAGAAAGTAAATGATAAAACTTCTCATTAATATTTCATAACGGCAACTCACACCAAGGGATACATAGATAACCAACTAAAAGAGAGATACTTCCACATTGCAAACCATCATATAAGATAACTTCCCTACTCACGATATGACTTTATGGAAAAGTAAAAGGTAAAGATAATGTGTGATACCGCGGCACTCCCCCAAGCTTGGAACAAACCAAGGGGATGCCAATACTTATGATGAATTACTCCTTCGGTGGTGGTGGTGAATTGTCCTCATCATCAGACTTCCAGGGAAGGGGTTTCCCATCAACAAAGGACGACTTGGATTCGATTATCCTGAAACTAGCGCAGCGCTTATGTTTTTAAACCGAGTTTCATACTCACAGTTTTGATTCTGGACATCATAGAGTTGCGCCTGCAGTTTGTTGGTGGTGTTGATGAGGTGAAATATGTCTTCCCAGAGTTGTGCAGTCTCCTTCTTATGTTCAGCGACCAGCGCGGACACCATTGAGTGGAAGACTCCCACTTCACGTTCCGCCAGCTTTTTGTATGTGAAGACCTCTTGCTCCAGCTTCTCCATCCTGGCTTCCAGGCTCCCTTCTCCTTTGGGTCCTCGCACGTCTTCCGTCTGCAGCTTTCCATCAACCATCTGCGACTCCTTGGGATGCATCTTCAGCTCATCCATGTATGGGGTGACGACGTTCACAAAGAAACTGTCCTTTGGAGGCTTCGATGAAGACATGGCAGCTCTAGATCTGAAAACAATATCTGGACAGAAACAGCTCGAAACGAAACACGATGAAAAGGCGAGATACGAACCTCGGGGGTTCGGGTGAGTATATAGCAAAAAGTTTTACAACATAAGGAAGGTACAGGAGGAAACCTGATCGGAGACGAGCTCCGGGGTGCTCAAACCACCAGGCGGCGCGGCTGGGGGGCCCACCGCGCCGACCTATGGTTTGGGCACCACGGGTGCCGTCTCCCATCCGGTTCGGTCTCTTATTTTTCCATATTTAATAAAAACGACGAAAATATCTTCTAGAAAGTTATTCGCGAAACTTTTCTTACCGAAACTGTTACCTATTCGAATCGAATTCTGCAGTCCCAGAAAAATGTTCTTCAATGAAAGTTTCCGGAGTCACCACTTTAATTGTATCAACCTCTTCATTAATAGAATCTCCAGAAATATAATGCTTGAGTCTTTGACCATTTACCACTTGTGTAGAGTTATCTTTCAATGAAGCAATTTTTATTGCACCTGAACGATACACCTCCACAATAACAAATGGTCCTTCCCATTTTGAGAGTAACTTTCCTGCAAAAAATCTGAGACGAGACCTATACAATAGAACTTTCTCACCAACATTAAATTCTCTTTTAAGAATTCTCCTATCATGCCATCTCTTAACTTTTTCTTTAAAGAGTCTAGCATTTTCATAAGCCTCACTTCTCCATTCATCTAAAGAACTTAATGCAACAACCTTTTCTCACCGGCAAGTTTAAAATCTCTATTAAGTTCTCTCACTGCCCAATAAGCTTTGTGTTCTAATTCTAAAGGCAAGTGACAAGCTTTACCATAAACCATTTTATAAGGAGACATGCCCATGGGGTTCTTATAAGCAGTTCTATAAGCCCATAAAGCATCATTTAACTTACTAGCCCAATTTTTTCTAGATTTATTAACAGTCTTTTGCAAGATAGATTTAATCTCCCTATTTGACAATTCTACTTGTCCACTAGTTTGAGGATGATAGGCTGAAGCAATTCTATGATTAACACCATATTTAGCAAGAGTCTTTCTAAAACCACCATGGATAAAATGAGAACCTCCATCAGTCATAAGATATCTAGGTACACCAAACCTAGGAAAAATGACATCTTGAAGCATTTTTAAAGAGGTCTCACCATCAGCACTTTTAGTAGGTATAGCTTCTACCCATTTAGTGACATAATCAACAGCAACAAGTATATGAGTATTACCTTGTGAAGAAGGAAAAGGACCCATGAAGTCGAATCCCCAACAATCAAATGGTTCAATAACAAGAGAATAACTCATAGGCATTTCATTGCGTCTAGAGATATTACCAACCCTTTGACATTCATCACAAGATAAAATAAACTTTCTTGCATCCTTAAAGAGGGTAGGCCAATAAAAACCTGATTGTAGAACTTTCTGCGCAGTTCTATCTCCAGCGTGATGCCCTCCATAAGCACTTCCATGGCATTTCCTCAGTATTTCCTGTTGTTCATATTCAGGAACACATCTTCGCATAATACCATCGACTCCTTCTTTATATAAGTGTGGGTCATCCCAAAAGTAATGCCGCAAGTCATAAAAGAATTTCCTTCTTTGCTGAGCTGAAAAGGTTGGAGGCAAGTACTTGGAAACAATAAAGTTAGCATAATCAGCATACCAAGGACTATCTCGCGAACTTACACTTATTGCAGCCAATTGTTCATTTGGAAAGCTATCATTAACAGGAATAGGATCATAAGGAATGCTTTCCAATCTAGACAAATTATCAGCAACAGGATTTTCAGCACCTTTTCTATCTATGATATGCAAATCAAATTCTTGCAAAAGAAGTACCCATCTAATAAGCCTTGGCTTAGCATCTTTCTTTTCCATAAGGTATCTAATTGCAGCATGATCAGTATGAATAGTGACTTTCGAATCAACTATGTAGGGTCGAAATTTGTCACAAGCAAAAACTACAGCTAGAAATTCTTTTTCAGTAGTGGCATAATTCTTTTGAGCAGAATCAAGAGTTTTACTAGCATAATGAATAACATTTAACTTTTTATCTACTCGCTGCCCAAGAACAGCGCCTACAGCATAATCACTAGCATCACACATAATTTCAAAAGGTAAATTCCAATCAGGTGGTTCAACTACAGGAGCGGTGATTAAAGCCTTTTTCAAAGTTTCAAAAGCTTCCTTACAATCATCATCAAAAACAAAGGGTACATCTTTTTGAAGAAGATTAGTAAGAGGCTTGGAAATTTTAGAGAAATCTTTAATAAACCTCCTATAAAAACCAGCATGACCAAGAATACTACGAATACCTTTAACATCTTTGGGACAAGGCATCTTTTCAATTGCCTCCACTTTAGCTCGATCAACTTCAATACCTCTTTCAGAAATTTTATGTCCAAGAACAATTCCTTCATTAACCATAAAGTGGCATTTCTCCCAATTAAGAACAAGGCTAGTTTCTTCACATCTCTGCAAAACTTTGTCAAGGTTGTGCAAACAATTATCAAAGGAAGTTCCATAGACGGAGAAATCGTCCATGAAGACTTCCACAATTTCCTCACAAAAGCCATGAAAAATAGCAGACATGCATCTTTGAAAAGTAGCAGGAGCATTACATAAACCAAAAGGCATACGTCTATAAGCATAAGTTCCATAAGGACAAGTAAAAGTAGTTTTCTCTTGATCTTGCGCTCTCACAGCAATTTGAGAAAACCCAGAATACCCATCAAGGAAACAAAAGTGAGTTTTCTTGGACAACCTCTCAAGCATTTGATCAATAAAAGGCAAAGGATAATGATCTTTCTTAGTTACTTTGTTAACCTTTCTAAAATCAATGCACATCCTATAACCAACTACTACTCTTTGAGGAATTAGTTCATCATTTTCATTAGGAACAACGGTAATTCCTCCTTTCTTAGGAACACAATGCACAGGACTTACCCATCTACTATCAGCAATAGGATAAATAATACCAGCTTCAAGAAGTTTTAATACCTCATTTCTTACCACTTCTTTCATCTTGGGTATTAAACGACGCTGATGCTCAACAACAGGCTTTGCATCAGGTTCCATGTTGATGGCGTGCTGACATATAGTAGGAGAAATTCCCTTCAGGTCATCAAGAGTATATCCCATAGCTCCGCGGTGTTTCCTCAACACTCCCAATAACCTTTCCTCCTCTGTACCTGAAAGTTTAGAGCTGATAATAACAGGATATATTTTCTTATCATCAATATAAGCATATTTAAGATTATCAGGCAGAGGTTTCAAATCAAAAACAGGATCCTCCTTGGGTGGCATTGTGGTACCCAAATCTTCCACAGGTAAATTGTGTTTGAGCATAGGTTGACGAAGGAATACTTCATCAAGCTCATTCCTTTCTTCCCTGAAGTTCTCACTTTCATGATTCTCCATATGTTGCTGCAAAGCATTGTTAGGAGCAAGAACAATAGATGCAAGTTGAGCAATTTCAAAATCCTCACTAGGCAATTCAGTTTCATAAGGTGCTTTAGCAAATTTAGAGAAATTGAATTCATAAGATTCACCAGCAAATTTAGTAAAGATTTTCTCTTTCTTACAGTCTATAACAGCACCACAAGTATTCAGAAAAGGTCTACCAAAAATAATAGGACAACTATCATTGGCAGCCGACCCAAGTACAAGAAAATCAGCAGGGTATTTAGTCTTACCACAAAGGACTTCGACATCTCTAATGATACCAATTGGAGAGATAGTTTCCCTATTAGCAAGCTGAATAACCACATCAATCTCTTCAAGTTTACAAGGAGCAATTTCGTGCATAATTTCCCTGTAAAGCTCATAAGGAATAGCACTAGAACTTGCACCAATATCACATAAACCATAATAGCAATGATCACCTATCCAACAGAAAGCACAGGAACACTAGACTTCCTAGAACTTTTAGGATGTGAGACAATATTAGAAGCATCCTCACAAAAGATAATGTGTCTATCTTCTAAATTTTCAGTGACAAGATCTTTAACCAATGCTACAACAGGTTCAACAGTTATTTGCTCATCAGGTTTGGTAGTTTTCTTATTACTTTTACTAACAACACCAGTTATGATAGTATGTTCCTTAATCTTATTAGGAAAAGGAACTTTTTCAATATAAGGTTCTGGAATAATGCGATCAGCAACATTAACCTCAACACCTTTAGATATATGAGAAACAGATTCATCTTTATATGGTTCATGATAATTTTTAAAACCCTCCTTCGGCAAACCGAAATAGGAAGCAAAGGCTTTATAAAAGTTTGCAACAATTTGAGAGTCAAGACCATAAGTAGTGCTAATTTTGCGATAATCATCAGTATCCATAAATTTTTAACACACTCAAAGTCATAGTTTATACCTGACTCCCTACCTTTGTCATTCTCCCATCCTTCAGTGTTCTCCTGAATCCGATCAAGAAGGTCCCACTTAAACTCTTCTTTATTACGAGTGAACGATCCAGCACAAGTGGTATCCAATAGAGTTTTATCTTGAAAGGAGAGTCTTGCATAAAAGTTATCAATAACAATATTACCAGGAAGCTCATGAATGGGACATTTGAGCATTAATGCCTTCAATCTCCCCCACGCTTGAGCGATACTCTCTCCATCATAGGGCCAGAAGTTATATATGAGGTTCCGATCCTTATGAATCTCACTTGGAGGATAGAATTTGGAGTAAAAGAGAGGTACAATTTCCTCCCATCCAAGAGAATACCCATTCTTCAGCAGTTTATACCAATGTGCAGCTTTACCAGACAGTGATAGAGAGAATAATTTCTTCTTAACTTCTCCCATCGAGATACCTGCACACTTAAATAACTCGCACAATTCATGCAGAAATAACAAATGATCTCCAGGATGGACAGTTCCATCTCCTGCATAGCGGTTATTTGTGACACGTTCAACAATTTTCATAGGAATTTTGAACGGTATTACCTGCTCATCTGGCGCCTCCTCTACTACCTTAGCAGTGGTAGTTGTTTTCCCAAATAGGAATTCAAGAGAAGACCCCTCCATAATGAGATATAGCAGCAGGCAAAAATAAAAACAGCACGTACAATAAATGTTTCCCTTACCAATTCCACTTACCAATAGCGCTACACTCCCCGGCAACGGCGCCAGAAAATAGTCTTGATAACCCACAAGTATAGGGGGTGTATCGTAGTACTTTCGATAAATAAGAGTGTCGAACCCAACGAGGAGCAGAAGGTGTTGACAAGCGGTTTTGATGAAGGATTCACTGTAAATGCTCTCAGACAAGTTTTTAGGAGTTTTTGATATGACAGATAAATAAAGTACAAGTAAATAAAATGCAGTAGTAATAGTTGCAGCGAGTGGCCCAATCCTTTCTACAGCAAAGGACAAGCCGGTTGTTGTACTTATAATGACCAAACGTTCTTGAGGACACACGGGATATTGTCAAGTGCTTTCGCTTCATATAGTTGATTAATCTTCATTGTTTTGATAAGTGTTGTGTGGGTGAACCTATGCTAATGCACCGCCCTTCCTAGGACTAATACATACTTGTGATTATACCCCTTGCAAGCATCCGCAAATACAAGAAAGTAATTAAGATAAACTAACCACAGCCTTAAACTTTGAGATCCTGCTATCCCTCATGCATCGATATACCAACGGGTGTTCAGGTTTCTGTCACTCCGGCAACCCCACAATTGGCAAACGAATACACAATGCATTCCCCTAGGCCCATAAAGGTGAAGTATCATGTAGTCGACGTTCACATGACACCACTAGAAGAATAACACCACAACTTAAGCATCAAACCATTAAATATTACTCAACATAGTTCACTACTAACATCAAGACTTCTCCCATGTCCTCAAGAACTAAACGAACTACTCACAAGACATCATACGGAACATGATCAGAGGTGATATGATGATGAATAACAATCTGAACATAAACCTTAGTCCAATGGTTTCACCCAATAGCATCAATAACAAGAGTAATCAACACCGGGAGAGTTTCCCCTATGAAATAGACAAGATTCAGCCCTAGATGTTACAACGGAGACGGGGTGCAGCGGCGGTGATGATGGTGTTGGCGGTGGAGATGATGATGATGATGATCCCGATGAAGTCCAGCTCGATGACGGTGATGATGGCGACGATTTCCCCCTCCGGGAGGGAATTTCCCCCGGCAGATTTCTTCCTGCAGGGGAGCTTTTCGCTCTCTGGTGTTTTCCGCCTCGTGGAGGCGGCGGAATATTTCGATGGCCGTCCCCGTGTGTTAGGGTTCGAGGGGGTCAAGTACGCGAAGGGGGAACGGCTGAGGTGGGCCAGGGCCCCCAAACCACCTGTCGGCGCGGCAGGGGGCCCCACCGCGCCAAGGGGTGAGGAGGGCCCACCATGGCCCATCTCAGCTCCCCTTTTGGCCTCCTCCATCTTCTGGTAAAATAGGAACTTCCATATGTCTCCTTCGATTTATTGATCTTCAGAAATAGTGCATCTCGACGGTGCTTTTTCCAGCAGAATCCTGACTCCGGTGTCCAATTCTCCATTATTCATCAAACATGCAAAATAGGTAAAATAACATAAGTAACACTTCTAAATATGAAATATATCGATGAATAGCAGTAAATTATGATATAAAATAGTGATGCAAAATGGACGTATCAGTTATCAAGCTAGATCTTCTCCAATTGTTCTGTTGCCTTCATAGTGGACAATTAGAGTTGTTCCGCCTGAATTTTGGTGAAATTATTTTACTACCTAAGATTAATGAGGCAGAAAGGATCCAATAATATAGACCCATTTGCCTTCTTAATGTTAGTTTTAAAATATTTACCAAATTCGCTACGATAAGGCTGAACACTGTGGCTGGCCATGTGGTTCGTCCTTCTTAGACCGCTTTTATGCAAGGGCGTAATATTCTGGATGGGGTGGTTACCCTTCATGAAACAGTCCACGAGATGCATCGGAAAAAGCTGAATGGGGTGATTTTAAAACTTGATTTTGAGAAAGCTTATGATAAGGTTAAATGGTCCTTTCTTCTGCAGACTCTCAGAATGAAAAGTTTTTTTTTCGATGAGTGGCGTGCTCTAATCCATAGTTTCATTTCGGGAGAAAGTGTTGCCATTAAAGTCAATGATGACACAGGCAAATATTTCCAAACCAAAAAGGGACTTAGACAAGGTGATCCATTATCGCCAATGCTATTTAATATAGTGGCGGATATGCTCGCTATTTTGATTGAACGCGCAAAGTCTGATGGCCAAATTGAAGGTGTCATTCCTCATCTTGTGGATGGTGGTTTGTCTATTCTTCAATACGCTGATGATACAATTTTGTTCATGGATCATGACATCGAAAAAGCTAGGAACCTGAAGTTAATTCTTTCAGTGTTCGAGCATTTGACGGGGTTAAAGATAAATTTCCATAAGAGCGAGGTGTTTTGTTTTGGCGAGGCTCAAAATGATGTTTCTCAGTATGCCAAGCTTTTTGGCTACGCGTAGGGACAATTTCCTATTAAATATTTGGGAATTCCGATCCACTATCGGAGACTCACAAACGCTGAATGAAAACTGGTTGAGGAGCGTCTGCATGCTAGATTACATAGCTGGAAAGGGAAATTATTATCCTTAGGGGGAAGATTAGTACTCATTAATTCAGTACTAAGTAACATGGTACTATATATGATATCATTCTTCCAATTGCCAAATGGGGTCTTGAAAAGATTGGATTATTTCCGGTCAAGATTATTTTGGCAAGGGGATAGTGAGAAGAGAAAGTACCGATTGACTAAGTGGAGTGTGGTTTGCCGACCTAAAGACCAACGTGGACTCGGGATTCATGACCTTGAGGTCAAGAACAGGGCCCTCCTTGGCAAGTGGCTTTTCAAGCTACTGTTCGAAGAAGGGGTTTGGCAAACCCTCCTAAGAAGAAAGTATGTGGGTTCACAGGCGTTATCTCAGGTTTACTGGAAGACGGGTGATTCTCACTTCTGGTGTAGCCTCATGACCACCAAAAAATTCTTCTTCCTATACGGGTCTCTCTCTATTGAGGATGGATCTGAAATTAGGTTCTGGGAGGATAAATGGCTGGGTAATGCCACTCTTCGTCAACAATTTCCAGCCTCATACAACATTGTGCGACACAAAAGCGATACCCTCGCCAAGGTGATGGAATCTTCCCCGCCAAATGTGTTATTCAGAAGAAGTCTGTTTGGTCCTAGACAAGCATGGTGGAATGTCTTGTTACAACGTCTTGCTTCGGTGCAGTTGACGCAAGGATCTGATAAATTTCGATGGAATCTCAATGAGAATGGCATATTCTCGGTGGATTCTATGTACAAAGCGTTAGTTCATCCTGATGGTCTAGTTGTTAATAATAAGAAAATTTGAAAGATGAAGATTCCACTGAAAACTAAGGTGTTTGTGTGGTATCTTCGTCGAGGCGTAATTCTTATAAAGATAACCTTTTGTCAGGGAAACAAATCGTGTGCCTTTTGTCATCATGACGAGAGTATACAACACCTTTTCTTTCGTTGTAATTTTGCTAGATCTATATGGTCAGCCATCTAGATAGCCTCGAACTTGTACCCACCTTGTAGTGTTGCCAATATTTTTGGCAATTGGCTCAATGGTGTGGATTATAGGTTTAACCATCTAATTAGGGTGGGATCGATTGCCGTTATTTGATCACTGTGGCTATGTAGAAATTACAAGGTTTTTAATGATACAAATTCGTCTCTTATGCAGGTCATTTACCGTGTACGGCTTTGATCCGTTCATGGGCGCCGCTGTAGCGTGCGGAGCACTGAGTCCTGTTCACGGAGGTGTCTACGCGGTTGGAGTATTCGGCGAGGGATTTTTTTCCCATGGTAGCTATGGATTGGCCCTCCAACACCTTAGGCGTTTTTACAATTTCTCATGATTATATGTAACTCGTCTTTTATTTTTTGTTTTTTGATACTTTGTGGACGTGTGGCTGTGTGAATCTTAGCTATGCAGAGGCCGGGTGCATGCTTAAGACATTTTAAGTAATAAAGTTCCTTTATCGAAAAAAATATGTTGGTTGTTGCTGTAGATGCATTCTAGAGACCTTGGACTCTCCTCCCCCGTCTACAGTAAAGGGGACGTTTTTTAGAATCCACCGGGATCTTCACCTCGCCGGCGCTGTTTCGTTGGATCCCTCGGCCTCCGCCGGCCGCTTCGTCGGCGGGAGGCCGGGGGATCCCCGTCTCGCGTTGTGTATATAGTGTAGAAGCTCTTAGGTGTCAGGCGGCCGGCGTTGTGGAGGTGGAGGCGCGGCGGCCGGTGTTTGCAGGTGGTGGATCCCCTCTCCGGCGACGGCGTTCCGTGGAGCTCCGCCGTCGATCTACCGCCATCGTCGCGTTCGCTTCTCTGCGGAGGAGCCGTGGGCGACTTCCCCTTGCTCGGCGCCGTGGACGGCGGTGCCAGCAACAGTCGATCTACCGCAAGATCTTGCTGCGATTTGGTGCGACGACGACGACGACTGCTGGTGTTGGTCTTCGACCGATGTCTGGCGACTTCCCGTCCGTCTGGGGACTGCCTCCGATCCAAGGTTCGAGGGAGGTAGCGACGGTGGCGCGTCACCGACAGCTCCGGCGTGTTGGAGCCGTGGTCAACGCTCAGAAGGGCTATGCTGTAATTTTGGTTTTCCTCAGGGACCTTTCTGTAATGCTGCCGAATTAATGCAATGATCTTTGCCCGCTAAAAAAAAAAAGATGCATGCATTCTAACATGGTTTCATTTTCGTCAAGCTGATGAACACGTACTAGGAGGCTGATGACAACTGTACCACGGTCCACATACACACCTAGATCAAATGTACGGCACAGTCCTCATTTATCCAGTTATTTATCAAGTACAGGCAAGAGCATTTGTACTTGACTAAGCTGTAGCTTTTGGAGACCATCCACATGCATGTAGCCGTATTATGCACGAACAATCAATGCATCTTAGTACCAAACCTCTCAATTCATAAATTTGTATGCCAGTGAATCATTTTCGGTTTTCCAAACGCTAATGTAAAAGATATGTAATTATTACTCCCTTCGTTCACAATGATAAGTTGTTTACCTTTTTTCCAAAACGTACGTACTAGACGTTTATCGTTTATCCGTGTGTAGATTCACACATTTAGGTGCGTATATAGGCCACATTGAAATATCTAAAATATCTTATAAATGTGAACATAGAGAGTACAATTTTAAGCTTAATTTATCGCCATCAATCTATTTTCAAACTAAACTCAGCACTAAATGCAACCAACAAAAGGGTTTTGCCAAAGCTAAGTGGCTTGCGATTTTCTTATGTTTAACTTGATGTCCTGAGCCTTCTGATATCTCTCTGTTAGGATTTACGCGCCAAGTGGGAGGAATCTTACACTAGACCTGATTATTGGTATATCATCTGCTTATAGATAGTATGAAAGATAAACTCAAAGAATACTATGAAAACCCCTCAACCTGAAGTATTTGTATCATCTGCTCATAGATAGTATGAAAAAAAAACTCAAAGAATTTACATCTGAATGACGAACCCATACACAAAAATACTATAAAACCCCTCAATCTGAAGTTGTTTACTCATCCACGAAACCTACCAGTCAAGCAAATATCCTCCGGATTGATTCCGGCTTGTCATTTATGATGCACCAACCCTTTTTTTTTTTTCGTCATTCACAGGTGGGAGTGGAACTGCGGCGAGCACATCGCTGTCCCATCAGTCATCAGAGGCGCTGTGAGCCGGGACCCACTCCACCGCCCCTACGCGTGGCTCCACGTCACGATCGCTTCCAGGTCATGGGCTCCAATCATGCCGCTCGATCTTCTTCTGCGGCCAGCAGTCTCGTGGCTTCAATGGTGGTGCCGCAACCAAACAAAATCGCCATTAGCTTACGAAGATTAGCTTGTGTTATTTCAGCAAGATGGATAAAAATTATAGAGCATTTTGGTGTTAATTTTTACTAGCGAAGCATAGTAAAGAATCACATCTTCTGTCGACTCGATCGAGTGGTGATGGCAGCCAGACATGGCACGGCCGCCGAAAGCGAGCAGTAGGCCGGTGTCACGGGAGATCACGGAGGTGGATGGATATGCCGGCAGGGGCCCGCGGCGACAGCCGGCCATGTCGACACTCCAACTATTTTTCAGAGTGATTTGGCAATTGGCACCAATCAGGCCAGCGGACCATCCTACTGGGCACTGCGAATGGCACTGTGCGCATGTTTTTTTTTTTTGAAAGGTAACAGAATTTATAAATTAAGCTGCAATGTCGCTGGTTACAATATCAGAGATACACGAGATACACGGAGGGACGTAGCCCTCCCAGAAAGAGTCAGGAGACTCACTACTCACGCCAAATTTGGCCAATTCATGTGCCGCAGAGTTACTATTTCTTCATGCCGGCGGGGGCCCGCGGTGACAGCCGGCCATGTCGACACTCCTAATACTATTTCTTCAGAGTGATTTGGCAATTGGCACCAATCAGGCCAGCGGACCATCCTACTGGGCACTGCGAACGGTACCGGTGTGCATGTTGGATGTTCGGCCTGGACTCTCCCTCCGAAAGCTGCTTGCTCATCACTTTCCATGTCATCACCAAATGGCCGGCTCAAAGCGACGAAAACGACGCACATGAGAGAGAATTCCACGAAAAGAAAGCTGCCCAACTTCATGATCAATCTCTACGCTGACGCCAAGATCATCTTGAGAACATTACAGAACGAGAAAGGATAACCTGCAGAAATGACAATGATCAACATTTCATTCATTCATTCATACTCGATTCAGTTGAGCTGAGCTGCCCTCTACATGTGAGACGTCTGTCTGTCGATCCACCTTTCGGCAGCGGCGAGGAAATTTGATCGGGTGGCGAGCTGCCTTCAATGCCAAATTGCCGATAATCAGGGCCGGCCCATAGGGCGGGGCAACGGGGCGGCCGCCCCGGGCCCCAGGGAGTCAGGGCCCCAGCCCAGGTATTAGTACAATGGTAAGTACCGTGAAATTGCTAGACAGAGTACACGGGAGCAGCACTCTTTTTCTTTCGATCCCTAGGCCTGTCCAGCGGTATGCTACTGCCTGTTGGACCCTAATCTCTTTCTCGATTGGATTCAGTTTAAATGGTTCTGCTCTCTTGCTCGGGCTATTTTTTGTTCCCTGTATTGAGTGCAAACTGCTTTGTGTCATGCCTTCTACTCACAAGTCACAAATCGCTTTGTGCAATTTTTTTGTTTCCTGTATTGAGTAGAAAATATCAACATTGTAGTAATAAAATCAAGAGAAAAAACAGATAGATGAATTGGTAGAATGCCAAAATGTTCACTTGACAATTTGTAAGTCGTAATCAGTTTTTACAACTTTATTTATTTTACAGATTACAATGATGGTCTCCTTATCATACTCAGAAATTAGATCTTTTGTCGAACTTTGTTTTCTCTTTAAATCATGATGTACTTGGGTCAGTCGACGCAAATTGATGCTTTGTTGTGTGAGTTTTGTAGTTCAGAGATTATTGATCTAAGCTACGTATTAGATTGCTTTTTTACTCCCTCAATATCAAAATATAATACTTTCTAACTATTCCACACATTCACATGTATCTAGACATGAACATTGCACTAAAACAGATAGAAAGTTTTATATTTTTGATACGGAGGGAGTAAAATACATCTAAATTTTGCTTCTCAACAAGGGCCCCTTTTGCCGTCTTGCCCCAGGGCCCCAAAAATGTTTGGACCGGCCCTGCCGATAATGTGGTGCTACTGACAAATTTATCGAGTGTACTCTCGTTGTCTTGCTGATGAAATCACTTGGCCTTTTGCCTTATTCTGCAGGACCAAGGTGATCCGTGGACAACTACTCTTGCGGTGCAGTGGTAATCGGCTTGCATATATCTATATCTATGCTAGCTTTTTTGATGAAGATGTCCGGCCAAAGCAGGAGGCTAGACGAGCCCCAAAGTTGACAGAGCCCTCAATTGCTGCTGGTGAACTCTGAAGAAGCACACATGCAAGCTATAACACTAGAACAGGGACAAGATTCTAGCTGTGATTGCTTGGGAGATTTGAAGATGTTCTCACAAGACTCCACTTGACACCATATTATTTTGTAAAAGAACCGTTGAACTAATCCTTTGGATAACTAATTAGAATATTACACACATATATCCGTCCTCAAACAAGTGTACTTTTAGGTGATTTACTGGTAAAAATAAAGTTTAATCAAGTTTACAAAAAATAGCAATATGTATTTATTATACTAAATGAGTATATTGTGAAACAACATTCCGAAATGCATCTAGTTGTAAATATTGCTATTTTTTTCTATAAAGTTGATCAAACTTAAGAAAGTTTGATTTCAGAAAAAACTAAAAGCAACACTTATTTGTAGACAGGTGAGTTGTAAACAACCATATACTTTTTTCGAATAGGAGAAAAAACCCGCCATTGCATGGAACGACGCGCAAACGGACCTGGATAAATCATGCACTTATATTCGGACCTTACTCAGATACAAAACCACACCGTACTCTCTGTTTTTAATTACTCTGTATTTTGGGTTTATCAGTCAAAATCAAACTTTATGAAGTTTGATCAAGTATATAGAAACAATATCAACACCTATAGTTCACAATGTATATAGTATCAAAAAAAATTATGATGGTTCTAATGATATCAATTTTAATTATTGATATTGATATGTTTTTCCATAGTTTGATTAAATTCAGAAGCTAGGCAGACTAATTAGAAATGGAGAAGTATTAAAAAAAACATACACTTTTGAAATGAAAGTCTTAGCTATCTAGCATAGGCCGGGTGGCCACCTCGAGATTGGAGAGCTAACCTGCTCCTACTATTCCAAGATCAAATCACTGCTATTCAGGTGCGCACATTCGTCGGTTCTAATTGCATTGTCTTCACGCTAACCCGACAGATGCGTCTGTTCACGCCACCATAATCTCGTACGCAACAAACACTAATCAAGCAGTAAGTTTTGATCCAGATCACAGATCGAATCTCTCTCGGAATTACACCCAAATCGATGAGTTAAATCTAATCGGCTAGAAATCGATGATCCGGTGTCGAGGACGGCACAGAACGTGCAAGAACGATCAGACGTGTGTTTACAACGCAAAAGCTCCTCCACTTGCCATTGCGACCAGATCAATCAGATTTGGCCACCTCTGATCACTTGGCACTTTCACGGCACCACGGCGATCGATCTGTGTGCATCCATAGTATGATCTACTGAATATGCGACATGACAACATCTCGCCCAAAGGCTTTCCGGACGGGGCATTTGGGCGCTGTTCGGACGGCCTGCTGCCTTTGGGCGTCGTCGCTCCCCACTCGCGGCGCCCAAAAATTATTCGAATTCAAAATTTTGATACGAAAATGCTTACATTTCATTGATAATTCGTTAAAAACTAACATTTCATAGGAGGCTGGGCGGGGGCGGCGGTGGAGGCTATGTCTGTCTCAATGGCGCGCTGCATGTGCCCTGGATCCCACTCTGGCGTCGCCGGCCAGCTGAGGTCGTCGGAGCCGTCCTCATCACCATCAACCTCCTCCGCCTCTTGTTGAGGTTGCGGCGGAGGAGGCTGCACGCGGCCTCCTTCTTCTCGTTCGCGCCGAGCCACCTCCGCCGCTACGTAGCGAACCCTCTTCCTTTACATACCGGCCGCGAAGGACTCGTCGGAGGTGTTGAGGACGTCGTCGTCGGAGTCGAACCAGCTCGCTGGCGGCTCGGTGGCGCAGAAGGTGTTGAGGCGGTACGTGTACTCCAGCTCGATCTGCCTGTCCCAGTACGCCGAGTCCGTCGCGTACCGAGGGTCGTCGTAGAGCTCCGGTGGGAGGGTTTGCTGGCTGTTCTCGATGTAGTCGAGGCGCGCCTGTCCGGTTAGCCGAGGGGCAACCGGAACGTGCACTGGGTTCGTCGCCCATCCCTCGGGGAGACGGCAGTTCGCCGGAACCGGTGTGTTGGTGTGGATAAGCTCCCGAGCCTCGGCCTCCGTGAGAAGGTCCGCCGGTGGAGGTGGCGGGGGCGGAGGCGCGCGAGAGGAGGAGCCGCTCGCCTCGTGGTCGTTCGCCAACGGACGGACAGCGTGGAGGTGAGCGTCACGAAGATGCTTTTGCAACTCTTCATCGCGCCGGCGGATCCTCCGGGCCGCCGTCGTCGCCTGGAGACGCTCACGCTCTTCCTCCGTCAAGGGAATGCTGGGGATGCGGCGGGGAGGGGCCATGGATAGTTTGTGGATAGACAGAGCCGAGGAGAGGAGATGTGCCGGAGACGGCGAGGAAACCGCGATATATAGAGGCCGGGAGGCGAACGGATGAGCTCGCCTTAACTCTGGCCAGCCAACGGCCCGCCTGCCACACCATTTACGGCGACGCTTTAAAAGACGCGCTCGCCTGCATTGACGCCGCCGTGGCGCAGACGCTTCGTCGCCGCAGAGAGGTGAAACGACGCGTCGCTGCGCCCGGCAGGAAAACCGAGACGCCGCCCGCCATTAATTCAGCTGACAAGTCCGCACTCAGCCTCGTGTCTCAATGACAGGCGTGGCCCGCGCGTCGGCGGGGTACGTGGCGTCGCGCTCCGTCGTGTCCGGGCCGCCCGAGGTCTACCCAAAATGAGGACATGGGCTAGGCGTGCCGGACCGAAAACTGGGCCGCGCTGGACCATTGTGCGGCCGTTTGGCGTCCCGACTGGAGATGCTCTGATTCCATGTCGGCCTCGCAACATGTCCAGTGAGATAAACTACACGCCGGACATGCATTAACGTACTGTTGCGCACCATGGTGCATCCTCGATCGACCCTTTTCCATGTGTCATGGCTCACGGACATCTTTATTACAGTTCATTGGTCGCCAGGACATGTTCATCTGCATATACAATTCCCAAGATTCCTGATCATCATGAGATTGGGATGGACTACTGGAGTTCTTAATTTTCTTTGGTGTGCAATTTTCATTGGTGTTCTCCCCATTTTGGCCTTCCGACGCCACTATATATAGCCCCTCCACCCCGACCCATTGCTCCACACAGACACACACCTCACAAGTCACACTCTCTCTGATCAGTCATAGTAGCACTAGCTTCAGCTAGCCACTCTCCGCCACTTCCGTTATTTTCTCGCATCGACGACAGCAATGGCCACTGCTGATGTAAGTAGCTCGCTAGATGCATGATCGTTCGGCCAGTTCATCTTTTGATCTGCTTTACGGGTCATCTTGATCACGACTTCGTGAGCTCGATCCATCTGTGTATGTACTGATATGTGCGTGTCGTGCAAACGTGCAGGTCCAGACCCCAACCGCCGCGCTGACCGAGGAGGCGCCCGCGGTGGAGACGCCGCCGCCGGCCGTTGCCGCCGAGGAGGTCGCCAAGACGGAGGAGGTCCCGGCGCCGGCGGAGACCGAAGCCGAGGTGCCTGCCCCCGTCGAGGAGAAGGAGGCGGAGCCGGCGGCGGCTGAGGCGGAGGAGACCAAGGAACCGGAGCCAGCAGCCGCGGCCGAGCCGGAGGCCGAGGCACCCAAGGAACCAGAGGCAGAGGCACCAGCCGCGGCCGAGGCAGAGACCAAGGAGCCGGAGGCGGTAGCTGAGCCAGCGGCTCCTGCCGAGCCAGAGTGCGCCGCTCCCGCCGTCGCTGAAGAAGCACCGGCGCCAGAGGAGGCGCCCGCGGCCGTCGCGGAGGCCAGCGAGTGATGCCGCGCGCGAGCGCGGAGGAGCTGACTCAGCGTGGCATGCCTCTGCCTGTGCCACGGTGGCAGTCGGTCGTGTGTGTGCTCCTACGTGGCACGGCGTGATGCTTAGTCAGCCAGCTGACTGGAGTGGAGTGCTACTTTACTAGGTGTCGAGTTGTGTGCGCGCTGTCGCGTGACGTGGGCTAAATAAAGTGTTGTCGAGTGGATGTCCAGTGTGAGAGACGTTGCAGCTTGTCGTGTGCCGGTTCAGGTATGGATGATGTATATCGAGTTTGCCCTTGTGTTCGCCTTATACTTGTACCGTTTCAAATTACTCTCCATATTAATTTTGGTTAAAAATTAAACTTTACAATGTTTGTTTAAGCATATATAAAAAAATCAAAATCATCTTACATTTTGTTCTAAAATATAAAATGGTTTGTTAGATTGAAAAAGCCTACCAAAACATATTATATTTTAAAACGAAGGTAGTACATTAGAAATTATATTTAACGATGAGTCAAATAATACCAATTTGGTATTTTAGGATTTGATTTAAAAATTGATCAAACTTTTTAAACATTTCACTATTGTTGTACATAAGGAGTAATTTGAAACGGAGTGAGTATATGCCATGAGATCTTGAGCGAATTACCCACCCACCAGACTGTAACTACGCCAAGTTCAGATATGCTATCTGGTCATGGAAAAGGGAATAGAAAGTACTTCTAGTATTTTGCATGATGAGAATTGAGACGATGTAGATGTTTTATTAATGTTTTTTGAAACAATCATCAGGGGTGAAAGGATCCCCACCTGAATTTTACTTTAAAAGAGCAAGTTTATAGAATTTTACACACGGCTTGAGGATAGGAAGTCACCCCACAGACCAGTGTGATCCTTTTGATCATGACCTTGACATCACTTAGCGGAAAAGGTGAGGTCATGTACAATCTTTTACTATGATTACATGTTTTAGCTTGGTGAATTCCTCTTAAGATCTTTGCTGTGTGTGCATCCCAGATCTTCCGTGTGCATTTTACACAATTAATTTCATTGTATTTACATTACAGAATACATCGAAATTAAAACTGAATTAAAATACAAGATAAATAGAGTGAAATCAACTAAACTACCACAAAAGATGGAATATCATCAAAATCTGTATTTTTATATATATTATTTATTTTATTGTTTGGTATCTAGCAAAATTGTAAAGTAGAAAACGATGATCGATCGACCTTTCGGCCGCCGTGAGAAAATTTAATCAATTTGCGAGGTGCTCTCAATGCCAAATTACCAATAAAGTACTGCTACTAACGAATGATCGAGTGTAATCTCGCTGTCCTGCTGATGAAATCCCTTTGCCTTTTACCTTATTCTGCAGGATCAAGGTAATCTCGCAAGTTTATAGAATCTTCACGCATGGCGTAAGAATAGAAAGTCACCCCACAAACCGGCGTGATCCTTTTGAACATAATCTGGACATCAGTTAGACCGAGGTCGCCTACAAACTTTAATATGTTACATGATTTATAGTTTTGTGAAATCCTCCGAAGATCTTCGCATTACTTGCATCCCAGATCTTCTATAGGATGATCAGATCGGTTGAGCTAAGCTACCCTGTGCATATGCTTGTCTCTCGATCCACCTTTCGGTCTCGGTGAGGAAATTTAATCAGGTGGCAATGTGCCCTCAATGCCAAATTGCCCTGTAAAAAAAATGTCAATTGCCAATAATGTACTGCCACTATCAAATGATCGAGTGTAATCTCGATGTCTTGCTGATGAAATCCCTTTGCTTCTTACCTATTCTGCAGGACCAAGGTGATCCATGGACACTGGACAACTACTCCCGCGGTGCCAGAGTAATCGGCCGGCATATATCTATGCTAGCTTTTTCGATAAAGGTATCCGGCCAAGGCAAGAAGCTAGACCAGCGCCCCAAAGTTGACAGAGGCTTCGTCCATTTGCTGTCATAATTGCTGCCGATGAACTCTGAACCATGACACATGCAAGCTATAGCACTAGAACAGGGACAGGACTCTAGCCGTGATTGCTTGGGAGATTTTGAGATGTTTTGACAAGAATTATGGAGTCTGTCTAGCTCGCATAGGCCGGCCGGGTGGTCACCTTGAGATCGAGAGCTAACCTACATTCCAGAATCGAATCACCACTGTTCAGGCGCCCACATTCGTCGGTTCCAGTGGCATTGTCTTCACGCTAACCCGACAGCCGCCCCTGTTCACGCTTACCATAATCTCGTACAGAACAAACATTAATCAAATAGGTTTTGATCCAGACCACAAATCGAATCTCTCTCTGAGAAATACAGCTAAACCGACCATTTTAGTCTAATTAATAATCAGCTAGAGATCGATTCGATCGACGGCAAGAACGATGGGATGCACACCTCAATCTACAACGCAAAAGCTCTCCCACTGCGGCCAGATCGATCAGATTTGGCCAGCTCTGATCACTTGGCACTTTCACGGGACGCTCGATCGATCTGTATGCACACACAGTATGATCTACGGAGTATGTGACATGATCCCTGTCTTTTTTGGACCCTTTCAATCTGTCATGACTCACGGACGCCTTTAATCTGGTTTCGTGGCACACCATCGTACAATTGCACGTTGTCAGGACGTGTTTATTTGCATATACAGCTGCCGAGATTCCTGATGATGGAGCATAAAATGGACTGGAGTTCAATAGTCTCTCTCTTGATCGGTCGACATATCGTTTCGTTTTCGTTTTTCTTTCGTGTGCGATTTGCGTTTGTGTTCTCCTCTCCCCTGGCCGCTATATATAGGCCCTCCACCCCGACCCATTGCTCCACACAGACACACACCTCACAACCTCTGATCAGTCATCGCAGTAGCACTAGCCAGTAGCCACCACTCTGCCTCTTCGGATATCTTCTTGCATCAGCGACAGCAATGGCGACTGCTGATGTACGTAGCTACCTTGTCTATTCTTTTTCCATATGTATGCTCTGATCGATGCACGGTCGTTCGGATCTTTCAATCAGTTTATGTTTTGATCTGCTTAATTATGTGATCTATCGAACGGGCCATCTTGATCATGATCGAGCTCGATCCATCTATGTATGTACTGCCATATGTACTAACACTAGGTGAATGCCCGTGCGTTGCTACGGTTCCATCAATTATTTTCCTTATCGTGAACATAATAGATTTGAAAGTTTAGGTGCACAGAAAAAGTAGCCACAAAGTATTCCAAAAACAATAGTATTCTATAATGTAGTACGATAAAAAGCAAAATATGTGATTCAACAACCCAATAATTACAGCTTTGTTGACTAAGATTTTACTCTTCTTATATCCTGGAGACGGCTTCAAGCAATAGTCTTCATATGCATCACCCTTGCTACGTACAAGGTTTGTTATGCCTTGGAGTTAGTCCTTGCCTAGGTCATGTCATCGACTCATACCGACATTATTCGTCAATTTAGCCAGTTGTACAAGAGACGGCTCCCATGTGATTATCTCCGCACGTGTCTGAACGCGTCTAAAAAGCCCTGCACATATAAAAACAAAATTACAACTACTGCAATTGGCATCTCATCCTCTGGATTGATGAGAAGAAAAACCCTAAACTCATAGCCATCTATTACCTCTAGTCTACTTTTGATCTTCTCAAAACTTTCGGCTGGCACACCGCGCAAGTTCCCCTTTGAATAGTATTCGACCCATATGCAAACAAGTGAAGGTAGTAAAAACACCCTTATTTATTCTGGGCCCAGCATAGAAATCATATGCAGTCAGTTTAACATAACAATTTATTTATATTTTGCAAGAGCATTTGATTATTTATCCTACCAATACTTGTCTCGCCAGGTTTTGGAGTATATGAAACTTAATAAACACATCCAGTAAACAAAAGGCACACTACGCCAATTCCCCTTGAATAGTATTCGACCCTTATGCAAACAAGTGAAGGCTGTAAAAAAACACCCTTATGTAACCACGTGAAGGTAGTAAACAAGAAATATTTATTCTGAGCACAACATAGAAATCATATGCATTCAGTTTAACATAACAACTAATTAATCTTTTGCAAGAGTATTTGATTTATTTATCCTAACAATACTTGTCTCACCAGGTGTCAGAGTATAAATGAAACTTTACATACACATCTAGTAAACAAAAATCGTACACGACATTAAGATTTCAGTTGAAATAAGTAATTAAAATCTCATGTATGCACCTCAATGTAAGGCATGACATCTTAGGTACTCACCTCATAAGGCTCGTGGCTGGTCACGAAAAATGTGTCAAACCTCAAAACCAAACACTTGATCCTTTAAAATGTCTATGTTTCCTTAAAAGTAAGCAAGAAGGCTCATAAACTCACCCGGTTTCAGAGTTCAGAAACATTACACAGTAAAAAATTAATAAAGAATTTTCTATTTAATAACCACTCTACCATAGAGACTATGGGAACATACCTGCATGGCTGCCAAACATTTTCACATGTAGCTCGGTCAATCATAAAGTCTGGAATATTAGCTAGACCCATCCTTCAAGTGACTGATGCCAAACTACTCTTTGCAGCATATATCCAGGAAAAAATCACACGCAATAAATTAATATACATCACCCTACTCTCTACATGTCATAGACATCAATGAATCTACAGCTCCAGCTCTTGTGAGCATTGCAACGAACAGGTAGATGGCAAGCACACCCAATCAGAAACACAAAATAGCTTACTTCGCTCGGCCTCTACGCAGGTCGACGAAGAACTCCAGAAGGAGACATTGTGGGAGAGGATTAGCATAAACAATAAATCAATCATCATGTTTTTCAAACCCGCAGTCAGAGCGTTTTGGACTAAGGAAAGTTTCTAGCAAATTAAAGAAGAGATCACATAGGAAATAACTAAAATGGCATGAACAAGAAATTACTTTGACATGATTTCTTCACCATCTTAATTATCAATCAATCATCTTGTGTGAGGTAAAATAAACGGCCACTCTTCTCAAGCAAAGACAACTCCCTCAGGCCTCGGTGTCCAATTATTCAGGCCTCAGTAGAAAAAAGAATCCGGCTAACTTGTGCAATGCAGCAGAGTAAAATGCAATGTCATGATTTTGCTGAAGAAAGTTCATCATGCCTGGTAAACTCGATCCTGTTGCATGACTGATCTTTCTACTTATAGCAAATTGGCTTGCCGGAATTTCTCAAGATTACAAAATGATTTTTCCTCTTTCTCCATGAAGCTGAAGCATCATCCCCGTGCATAAAGGAGCACATTCAGAATTGGCACATGGCTATAACTCCAGGAGTAGCAGCTACGGTGCACACAAACATAACTTATGCCACCAGGATATCAGTAGGCATTAAAATTATGACTATGCATCAGTACCAAAGGTACACGCTACTGGATAATCTCACAATGTGAGCGAGCAGCCAGCTATACGCCTATACGAATGGAAAAAGTTATACGAATGGAAGAAGAGTTAAGCAAAAAGACAGATAACATTACAACAATAGTGTGTGTCTGCAGTGTAACAGAAGAAAGAACTCAGTCCTTGGGCCGGGAGCGTGGGGGTGGAGTGGTTGCGTCGTCCTCCACGATACTGCCAGCGGTAGTGCAGGCGAGGCTGCTACCTTACTCGCCGGCGCGTAGCCGCTGCTGATGGGGATGGGCGGCCCAGCATCCCCGTACCGGTCCTCGTCGAGCCCATCCGTTTCCTCCTTCCATGTGGCAGCCGTGCTGCTCCCGCCCCTCGACAGGTCCATGGGATACCAACGTCATCTTCCTCATCGCCCTGGCGGGCAGGTCGACGGCGAAGACCGGGTGCCGGTCGGCGGCGGCGCGGCCAACTGCGTGGAGGAGGATCTAATCCAGGTGAAGAGGCACTCCGGTTGGTGTAGTAGTTCGTCCGAGACTGGAGGAGAAGGCGGCGGCGTAACTCTGAGAGGAGATCGGGATGAGAGGTTAGGGTAAGTCGTGGCCTTTTTTTTTCCGGAGCGAGCGAGGCACACCGCGACGGGGGCGTGCGGAGCGGAGGCAACTCCCATTTAATACTAATAAAGATGTCTGTGTGTACGTTGTGCAAACGTGCAGGTTCAGAACCCGACCGCGGCGCTAACCGAGGAGGTGCCTGGTGTGGAGACGCCGCCGCCGGCCGTCGCCGCGGAGGAGGTCGCTAAGACGGAGGAGGTTCCCGCACCGGCGGAGGCTGAAGCCGTGGCAGCGGCACCTGCCCCCGTCGAGGAGAAGGAGGCGGAGGAGATCAAGGAACTGGAGCCAGCAGCCGCGGCCGTGCCGGAGGCCGAGGCGCCCAAGGATCCAGAGGCAGAGACCAAGGAGGTGGAGGCAGTGGCGGAGCCTGCAGTGGCCGAGGAGGCGGCTCCTGCTGAGCCAGAGGCAGCCGCTCCCGCTGTCGCCGAATAAGCACCGGAGGAGGCACCCGCGGTCGCGGCCGAGGCCGAGCCGGCAGCCGCAGAGGCCAGCGAGTGAGGCCGCGCGCGAGAGAGCGCGGAGGAGCTGTCATGCCTGTCTATGTGGCACGGCGTGATGCTTAGTCAGCTAGTACTTCTGTCCTAGGTGTCGGGTGGTGTGCGCGGGGTCGCGTGACGTGGGCTAAATAAAGTGCTGTCGAGTGGACGCCCACCGTCAGCGACGTTGTAGCTTGTCGTGTGTCGGACTGTCGGTTCACGTATGAATGATTGATATCGAGTGTGTGCTACGGCCCTTGTCCTTGCGTTTGCTGTGTGATTTGTGCTGGATGATCTTGGGCTAATTACCCGTCAGTAACTAGGCAATCTTCGATAAGCCTCTGAACTGCGTGCTGCATTTTCCCCCCCTGTTTACTCGTCAGTATCGCCAGCTTCCCATTTAGCTTGTTTGGTGCGTTCATCGGATGTATCTAGATTGCCACTGGACTGTGATGCATTTTGGCTTCGAAACGAACCACCGGCGGCATCCGCAGTTATTACCACCCGAGATTCGACCAAAAGTTCAGGAAACTACTATATCATGTAGACAAATAAAAGTCATCTAATTTGGAGTAGCAGAGGCCGGGCACGGGCAGCAGCAGTTCACCGACGTACAGCACGATCGACAGTCGACAGAGCCAAAATCTCCTGATGTCTTTCACGTTTATTCACTGCCCAAAGAATCTCCGCAATGTCCATTGTTGCCTTGTTTGCTTGCTTGACCCCTCGGCCCTCGCGATCACGCACGGCCGTCGGCAGTCCGGTACTGCTTCGGTCCCAAAATCCAAACTGATAAGAAACTGCAGGGTAATTCAGCAGTCAGAAGGAAAATACGTACCCATGGAGCACAACAGGAATTCGCTGAAGAATCTAGATTCAGATACGCAGTTCTTTGGTACTCCGTATTTGGTTGGTGGAATACGTAAAGCGCTGTATCCATTTCCAGATTCAGTCAGATACGCATAACTGGCCAAGGTTGGTTGGCATGACCAAGACCATGGCTACGGCTTGAGATCCCATTGCAGGACCATCTCTCACGACTCTGACAGACTTCAAGCCAAAGTAAGTCAGGGGTCCATAAATCTACTGCCTATCTTCACCCCCGAGCAGAAGATACCTGGGAATTCAGTGAGAACCGGCGTCGAAATACCAACCAGTTTCGGCAGTTCCACAGCAGGGGGGGGGGGGGGGGGGGGGGGGGGGGGGGGGGGGAAGTGAGTTACCACATTTACCTCAGAACCCACATAAAGCAACGCCATGTATTAACAAAAAATCAAGCGCCACCAACAGCTTCCAAACCACAGATCTACGAATCGTTTCCATCACCTCCACTCCACTACACGGCTTCATCATCGGCAGCCGAAACTTGAGAGGCGATGCAGGTGCATGCTCTGTTGCCCATTTCGCTTCTCAGGGGAAGGAAGAGATAGAGTAATGAAGATACAAAAAACTACCATGGCCAGTTTTTTTTTTGAAGGGTACTACCATGGCCAGTTAAAAGAGAGGGAAACGCAATGAACTTGCTCTTTTTCTGATTGCACCTAAATTAAGTTAAATGACCACCGAGCACACGCTAACCTTTCCATACATACAAATCAAACCATTGCGGCCTAATATTTAACCTCTAGCGACAGACATGATGAGACTGATATGGTTGTTCACTAACTCGGATATTATGTACAGAATATACTACTCCAGTTTGGATTCCACAACCAAATTAAAGCATCTACCATGTACCAAAGCTGCAGCTCACATGCTCTTGCGTGATCTTCTGCAGCTGTCTTTGCATCACCTTGAAGGATGGGTAGGGAGGGAGGCAGAGGCGGTAGAAGCAGGTGTGCGACGGGGAGGTGGTCGGCAGTCTCCAGTTGCTTGTATAAGTACAGTTTTGAGCCCAGCCCACCGAAGCCATCCGAGGGCAGATACTTCACTGAAGTCCAAAAGAAGAGAAGCTGCCTCTGCTGCTCAATTGACATGCTCTCCACAGCCTGCGGTTGTGAGCGAATAATCAGTTTGAGTATCCAAGCATACACAAAGCTGATTATAAATACATAAAATTGTTATGCTATAATTGAAAGGTAAGCAAATTTCAGCTGAAATTTTGACACAAGCACAGAAACTGAAACTTTAAGGTACAGTCACATGGTTAACAGTCCTGTCAGTGAACCAAGCATAGGGTGTCATAACGCCATCAGTTATTCCACCAACTGGCAAGGCCATTGCCCAGGCTATGCTTGGTCGCTTCTATCAGTCACAAACTCACAAATTCACAATTATGACTAAAAAATCTTTTCTGCAGTGATAGAAGCAATTCAACCATGTTTGTTGGGGACATAATATATAGGAACATATGGGCACATACAGAATAGTGGGTAAGCAAATAGATTTTTTATGCATACACGGTGGTAGGACCAACATATCTCTTGCACATGTACCACATATTACCTCACTCATTATGATATGATCATGATATCTGTGGTTCCTACTAAATCTATATGGAGTCGAAGTAATAGGCGGTCTGTTGCCCGTGAAAACTGAAAATACGAAATAAAACATGGCATGGAATGGCATAAAACAGATGAACAATTCATGACTGAATGTGTGTACACAATTATATACGACATACCTTCCAGAACCAGTTAATATGGCGATCTTTTTCTTTGTAGCCATTATATTGAGTATGTGATCTCCAATCTTTCAGATTTATACTGTTGTTGCTTCCCCCTAGCATTCGGTCAAAGTCTTCCAGATCCAAATACCCAAAAAATATCTTCTGGAGTTTTGGATTGACTAATATGTCACTAAATCCTTTCGCAAAATTGGCTAGCTGCTCCGAAATAGAGTCGACAAAGATATTCTTAATAAGAAGATCAATGTAACGCTGTCTGTTACTGATATTCACAGGAATATCCTGCCCTCCTATGCAAAGCTCAATAGTTCTTCGAGACCTAAGGTATGAACATCTCTGGAAAATGTTAGAGTTAAATCATCAATATCAGCAGCATCCATCTCTAGAATTCTTTTACAGCTTGCATATGTGACAGGGTCTGCAGCAGCAATATCTTCCAGTGTAATACTTCTTCCAGCAGATGCAAAAATAATGTGCGGTCCAAAACTATCCCTACTTGCACTTTATGCATCAATGCTAACCCAATTACTCGTCCCGAAAAAATGAAGTATTTCAGGTGCATTGGATCGACAGCAGATGCTGCAATGCACAGATAAGTACCAAAGGTTAGAATATATTCGATCAACACCGTCGTGGTTCGCAAACATAATTTGACTCATTGATATTGGATGCATAAAAACCACATTCAAAAATACGAAAGAAATCGAGAAGATAGCTCAGTTGCTTGAATAGCTAGACCTAAGTATTATAGTTTGGAGTGATGTTACTGATGGGAGAAGTTCATTGACCATTTGTTGTAGCCTAGTAAGCTAAATAGGTTTCATCTGATCTCCATTTTATTGTTCTTCTAAAACAACACCCTGACTGCAAGAGACTATTTGGCACTACAGAAAATTTGAAACAGGGATTTATAATCCTTCCTATTGGTTGTGGGGGGGACTTTTACATGAATGATATGTCAAACCCAAAATATTGTCTTTAAGAAAGTCAGTACATACTACAAGAAAGACAGCATGATATTCAAATGAATAGTGTAGTCTAAAAGGGATTGGTGGAGCACAGACAGAAAGGATCGGTGGTATGCCATAAAGATAAACAGGTGAATCCAGGGGGCATGTCATTTATAATAAGCCTTTGCGGCAGTGAAGAATTTGATTTAATAAAAGGTTTTTATTTAGAACCCCAATAACCATGACATGAGAATACTGGCATACGAAGATTGTCTTAAGCATGCTGTCAATTTGCTGATAACAATACTTGGGTGGTGACAGTTTGGGGGCTATAGCTTCACCATTAGATCATTTCTGAAAGAAAAATACACAATAAGCCCATAACTATTTCACCTTGTCAATCAACCCAATTCTAATTTTGTTTATTTGAACCCGATAACTATTCAGTATTTTGCAATTAAGCACTCCAAAGCAGATTTGTTAATTAGAGCATCTGTGTTTGTTTTTCTCAATTAAGCCACTTTACTATAAAGAATATCTAGCTAGACCACTGGAACTAGTATATAGTGGGGGCATAAATTTGAGCAGATGAGTATTCATATTGAAACTTCAGAACATAATTCGCTATTATTTGGACCTGTGAATGATCTTAACAAAGTCCCACTAAAATAGTAAATTAGCAACAAAAAACTGTATACACGAAGACCATATTAATAACTCTTTGTAGTCTCAAAAACACATTATAAAGTTTTAGTAGTAGTAAGCAGTCCATATTACTAACTTTTGTAGTCTTCCCACCAATTTGTTAAGAAATTGGGCCTAGACAGTTAGAGTCAAAAGGGGGTAATTTCAGGGGCTCAATTGAAAAGAATGGACTTAAAGGCCTTGATTGCACAAAAGGGCTGAACTGTTGAGGGGCTCAAATCGACAGCATTAGACTTCTTAATTACCCAAAGTGAAATAGGGCGAAGGCTCACAGTGCTATTTTGTCTTTCTGAAAAATGTGCTACTTTATGTCTACAAGGTAAAAGAACTTGGTTGATATAGGCTAACCACATATTCACTTTCATATTGGTTGGACCGCGATGAGAAACTACCGCTGTATCTATGTAAAAAGGGAATTGTCTCATCTCATTATTTAAAATGTGCTGTAGTAGGTTCAGTCAAAGTGCCATATCAAACCAAAAGGACTGGATCGAAACTGGTAAGTTAATGCCGAGGGAACTTACTTCCATTCAAGTAGAACCTTCGTTGATCATTAGGACAAGGCAAGAAGAGGACTTGCTGTGGGCTGAACAGAGCTTGACACACCATGCAGAACCATTCCTTAGAACACCAGGGCCAGTAGCCTCCTCATTCTTAAACTCCATAAACAGACCACTTTGAAGCTCACTAGGTCTTGCCTGTGTGATGTACTCGAAGGACTCATCCAGCAAATGCGAACGGTCGATCAACATCTCATGCAGCTCCCCATAGTCATCCTTCCCCTCAGAAAACAGCATTAAGACAAGGTTCCTTCTTGCTTCGAAGCAAAGCAGATCCTTATGCTTCACGAGCCAGTGGAGATGCTCGTTCCTCTTGGAACAGCGCACGAGTGCATTGAGAGGTGCTTTGTGTGCCATCAACACGAACCGCAGGTTGTGCGCCACATCCTCATAAGTCAGTGAGATAAAATCCAGCTCTGTCAAGATGGCGAGGATATGTAATCGGTTGGCCCAGAGTGGTTGAGTTTCTATGACCCCCCTGCTATCAGATGACAATGATGAAAGATCCATCTCCAGCCTCTTCAAACACTCATCCACCCTTTTCAACAGGTTCATAGACATTTCGTGCAACTCCCATACCCATGAGTCTCCACGCTTAGACTCCCTGCTGTAGAGGTTCTTTGGCATTGGGCCGTCAGGCATCCAACGGAGTACCTGCTGGCGCAAGACTTTAAAGAAGTTTGAGAGCTCTTCAAGGTCTGTCTTTGGCACCATCATGGACTCTGATGCAAGTCCATACATGACGGCTTCAAGAATTTCTCTGGCAAACGGGAGGACCTGCTCGATCACCTTGGTAGGCGGCTTGGAGGAAGCGCGGCGCGAGAATGGAGAGCAGAGCATTGATCCAAGTGTATAGCGGCATGATTTATAGAGCAAATCTTTGTTCCCCACGGTCATAGAAAGCAAGCGGCAGAACTCAAGCAGCACCGGCACCGTCTCGGGCATCACGGCGGGCGGTATGGAGGTAGGGTCCGGGCTGAGGAAGCACCTGATGGCACGCTCCGCATAGGAGCGAAAGAAAGAGGAGTTGGAGAGGTAAAGGCGAACCAGCGCGACGGCGGCGCCCGCTTGGAGGAAGATGTCGATGTACTCCGCCGCGTGGTGCTCCGTGCTGAGGGTGTCGGCCAGGGCGCCTCGATCACGGCGGTTTTCTTGGCTTTCCGGGTCGGAGCAGGCGAGGTACTGGTTTACCAGCTCGTCGAGGTAATAGGCGGCGGTGGAGGCGGACTCGGCGATGGCGGCGGTGGCGGTGGAGGCGATGTGCGAGGCGAGCTGCCAGGCCTTGGGGTGGGGGTGGAGCGGAGGCGGGCGGCGAGGTGGAGCGTGGAGTCAGGCGGGAGGCGGAGCGAGCCGATGGTGGCCTCCGGTGCGAGCTGCCTCCCCGCGTAGATGAGGCGCAGGTCTCTGCCGTAGCCGCAGTCGGCCAGGTGGCCGAGGACCCCGGCGACGGTGTCCTCCCAGGCCGCATGAATCGCGATTGTCTTGGAATCGGTGGCGCGCACGAAGAAGTGGACGCCGCGGGGCGGCGCGTAGAAGGAGGAGGAAGAGGAGGCGCCCGCGCCGGAGGAGGATGAGGCGGCGGAGTGGGTGGTCGTCGTCATCAGGGGTGCTTGGAGGAGGGGAGGGCATGATCGGGGGCGTCCCGGCGGCGCTTGGCGTGGCGGCGGTACGCGTCCAGGGCGGCGGTGGCGGACATGCTTTAGATCGAGACCATCGGAGGCGGGGGGGAATCGCGGGCCGTGGGGGAGGTGGGGGAAGGGGAGGGTTTTGGAGCGGAATTTGGGGGCGGAGATGGTCCGACGCGGAGGAGGAGGAGGAAGAGGGGGATGGTGGTGGGGGAGAGTGTGAAATGGACAAGCTGACTCCCTCTCGCCCCTTTCTGTTTTGATCGCTTTGGCGTTTTCCGATTGCTTTCCCATTCCCCTTGGGCTTTTTCCTTCTTCTATTTTTCCTCGGCTTTTTAGGGTTTTTCACCGGGCTTTGATGATTTTGGTGATGTAAAATCGCAGTTTTTCTTTACAAAAATGTAAACCAGACTCAATCTGTTTTGTAAAACTTATTCACACCATATGTTATGTTGGATTCGATGCTTTCTTTTTCTCAATCATGTTTTTGTGTATATCTTTGATCTCGGTTTTTTGATACATCTGATATGTTTCTTCTACGCTATGTGGATCAAGACCTAAGCCGAAGCGCTAAGTAAATGTCATTGACGTCACATCCCTAAAGAGTAACGGAAGTTTGACCATGACACTATGTCGTGTCATAATACACCTAATTAGTTCTCTTAGCGTTCCCATGACCACCTCCCGGTTTTTCGGATGCGTTTCTTTTTCATATTGTCGTATGTTCTTCATTATCTTTGGATTGTACTAACATAGCTATAGAACCTAATTAAACAAATGTAAAACCTAGCTTGAAAAGTAAAACTTGCCTTACTAAAACGTACTCGCCAAGGGTTCCACTGGATTCGACAAATTAGTTTTCACCGGTCCTCTTCAGGCGTTTATTGTTGATCTCGTATTTTTGTGTTCTTTTCCTTGGGTTTAAAAAGTTTTGGCCACATAAAAATGGATGTAAAAATTTAGTTTATCTTTACAAAATGAAAAGCAATCACTCACGGCTTTTGCTTTTCTCAATCCGCTTCTAGTGTTTATCTTAGATCTCATATTTTTTTGATACAGCAGATATATTTCTTCTACGCAATATATGTACGTCAAGGTCTGAGAGAGAGCTCTAAAGAAAGCGTCACTGACGTCCCATCTATAAAGAGTAATGGAAGTTTGACCAGGACACTACGCAAAGTCAGAATACCTAGTTCTCTTAGTGTTTCCCGTGACCACACT
Source organism: Poa pratensis (assembly GCA_947311845.1). NCBI lineage: Eukaryota > Viridiplantae > Streptophyta > Magnoliopsida > Poales > Poaceae > Poa > Poa pratensis. Next base: position 139,953,764 of record CAMZMU010000085.1, read on the forward strand.
CCCTCGGTTTTTATGGATGTGTTTCTTCGTGTTGGCGTATGTGCTTCATTGACTTTAGATTGTACTAACATAGTGGTAAAACCCAATAAAAATGTAAAACATACCTTAAGAAGTAAAACTTGCCTTAGTAAAACTTAGTCGCCATTGGTTCAGTCGAATTCGGAAATTAGCTCTCTCGGTCCTCTTCTACACTTTATTGTTGATCCCAGTTTTTAGGGTTCTTTGTCGTGGTTTTGATAAGTTTTGGTAACATAAACAGGTATGTAAATTTGTAGTTTTTCTTAAAAAAATGTAAAATCATCACTCCATCTTCTTTTGTAAACTTATTCACACCATTTGTTATGTTGGATTCGACGGGTTTTCTTTTCTCAATCCTATTTGGTGTTTATCTTTGATCTCGTGTTTTTTGATACATCAAATGACATTGATCGACCCATCTCTAAATAGTAAGGGAAGTTTGACCATGACACTATGCCAAGTCAGAATACCCTTAGCCAATTCTTGGACGTATTTTCTCATGTTGTCGTGTGTCTTCATTGACTTTGGATTGTACTAACATAGTTGTCAAACCCTCAAAAAATACGTAAAACCCATCATAGAAAAGTAAAACTCGTCTTTTAAAAACTCAGTTGCCATGGGTTCCGCTGGATTCGACAAATTAGCTTTCCTTGACCCTCTTCTCGTGCTTATTGTTCATCTCAGTTTTTTAATACATCACTTACACTTCTTCTACACCGTGGGCCAAAACTCTAGTTGAAACACGACAAAATTATGCATGTGCAGTTATGAAAATTACGTATTCACTCATATTTTAGCAGAATATGTATTTGTTTTGATTTACGCATGAGAAACTTTTAATTTTCTCGAGAATATTCAATTCCGGCTTCTGTTTTGTAATTTTGTTTGTTTTCGTTTACAGTTTTCCAGAATGGCTTGTTGGAATTATTATTAATTGGTCTAACCCTTTTATATTTATTTCAATAATCACTACAATAAGTCGCATCCCATATGGCACATTCATGCATGAAAAAGATCAAGACTAAAATTTAGTCTCATGTAGCTAGTTTCTAAGGAGGTGGACCTCCTTATATAGGCTTGTCTACCACTTGTATGAGCATGAGAATGGTACACCTACACACGTGGTTCCCCTCCGCTCGCCTCTCCAAGTCTCATCGTGATGTGTGCAAGTGTCGTGTTTTTTGAATGAGCCGAGCCATGTTTTGATCTATGCCACAGGTACGTGTTGTCCTTATTTTTGCAATGCATAATTGGATGAATCTGAACCTCTGCACTGATTTTGAAAGTTCTAACACTAAATGAGGAGGAAATAGTCGCTTCTCATCCCACACAATCCTATACATGGGACTGTCACATGGTTCTAGAGCAGTGCGTCATCGCTAAAGTCTTTCACATCCTTTTTTCGTCATCCACCACAAGATGATACAAATGGCCTCCAGGAACCGACTCTTGTGAGCCTGTATAGGATAGAGGCGGTCATATTTTTGAGGAGCACTCTCGCACGGCTGCTGATATATTCTCCAAAATTGTAGCAGAGGAATATTTCCCTAAGTATTACTATTTTTTCGATGTCAACACCATCTTTGGCGACATGGTTGCTACTCACAACATCGTAAACAATTGTTCTTCTTCTGCACCATATGTGTTCATGTTTCATATGTTATAACTACTATGCTAACAATCTGTTTAGATATATTGATTTTATCTTATCTACATGTTTGCATTAATATATTAATCTATATTTTATGGTCATGATTTATCTATTCTTTCCATGATTAAATATTATGGAAATTGCTCATATATTCAACAATCCAAAACCTAATCATTGACAAGTTTCACCATTTCACTCTGTTGCTACTCTAGGATCTTCTCAAATTGAGGGCGTGCATTATAAGAGATAGCATACGAGAGCAATTCTCTTGTTTGAAACCATGAAATGGGGGTGGGGGGGGGGGGGGGGGGTGAGAGAGTGAGAGACATAGGAGGGAGAGAGAGCTTAATCCGGTACCTGTTTCAGTGCTGCTCTTCTCAATGTTCTCATCGAGAACATTGTTTGACTCGTATATGTCCATTACTAATGAGAAGGATATGTTTTATGCGGTCGAGGCCAAGTTTGAGGTCTCTAACCCAAGCAATGAGTTGTATGTCATGGAGAAATTATGACTATAAAATGACTGTTGAGTGTTGTAGCTAAGCCAGCTCATGATATACAATTCATCCAAGTAAATTTGAGCACTTTATTTATGTGTTATCGGATAAGTTTATTAGCGGAGTAATCATCATCAAGCTTTCTCCCTCGCGGAGGAGTTTTTCTACTGCTCTGAATTATAAGAGACAAAAGTTTCTGTTATGGATCTTACTGGGTTTCGTCATGTGAGAAAAAAGAGAGAGTAAAAGACACACATTTTAGAGTTGTTGAGGGAAGTATTGGTTCCCACTTCGTAAACAAGAACTTCCAATCCCTCAATTTAAATAAGGAACAAGTCCGAGGGAAAATAAATGTTTGATGAAAAGAACAAGGCCTAACAATGTACGAACTTCAATAGGAAGACGAGTAGGAAGAAAGGAATATGTCATGTTTGTGGTGATTCTGGACATGATACATGTGGAGTCTAAATATGAACACAAACATGATTTTAATAAAATAATATCAACAAGTTGATAGTCACTACTGTAACTTAAAAAACGTTTTCTATTATGTTACATTTACTCGATATAGCTCGCTGCACAGTTGAAAGTGCATGGTGTCCCCATGTGTGGTTTTGGTAATTAATGACAATCCTTATGGACTAATGTTTGCATTGAGATATCCTTGTAGATCTTGTCCATACGAAAATATTGGAGTTCATGTGTTGGACTCTAGAAGATTACATGATGATCAATGCTCTGTTCAAGGGTTTATATGAAGAATGGTCATGTATAGAGTTGAGCATATTGCAAGTATGCCTTGAAGAATTCAGGGCATCATCTTTGTGAAGAGAGAGAAGATTATGAAGTACAAGTTCAATATGATCCATCCCGGAAGATATCATTTGATTGAAGCTTGCAATGGATACATGAAGACGGAGCTTAGCGAGGCTCTCCCATAATGGACTATGGGGGAGTATTTGGAGAAGTCTTCATCAAGCATGTGCTAGCAAGCACAATCAAGAAAGGTGGATGATCTTGATTGGTTTTCCTTTCTACCGGTCTCATACTTGGGAGACTGGGTTATAGGATAAACGGCGTACTATCAAGGGGTGCTCTCAAGTGAGTAACTTGATCGCATATTTGTGGAGAGCTCAAATCTTTGCATACTTACATATCATCTTTCTTGGTTCTTATTTGGCTTTTCTCCTTTTTGGGTTTTGGTGCTTGTTGTGATCTTCATGACAAGCCCAAGTTCACCGAAAACGGATTTCGTATGGAAAACTTGTTGCGTTTTCGGTTTTGGAGGTTTGCTGGTTATTCTTTTAGAGAGAGGTTTAATCTTTCTCTATTTGGTTTTATCCTCCCTTATTGAACAATGATGTTTTCTCTGCATGATCTTGTTGTGCTCGTTGTGGTGATTTCAACGAGTCCAAGAACATCGAAAACGGAGTTCGTATGTTCAAGATATGCTCGTTTTCGTGTTGTTGTTTCTACAGTTTTTGTGTAGACCGGAGTCTCCGATGTAAACTCACCGGAGTCTTCGGCCCAGACCAGAAATCGCAAATGGGTTCACCCCCTGGTGCCAGGCCATAGTTAGTCCAGAAAGTTAGGCCGGAAACTCCGGTCTAACACGTTTCTGAGCCTAACGGGCAGATTTTCGGGGACCTATTTAAGGGGGACTTCTTCCCCAATGTCCCCTACCTCTCAAGCACGAAATTGCCCCCCCATTGTTGACTTTTCTTGAGCTTGGCTTTCTCTCTATTCCTCCATGATTCTTGCCTCCAATTAGAAGGAAAAGAGAGAGGAGATCTAGATCTATATTTCCACCAATCCATATCTCCTCTAAGTGAGGGGAAGCTTTTGTATCTAGATCTTGGAAGGATTTGGTATTCTTCTTTGTTCTTCCTCTCTTCTCCCCCATAAGCATTAGTTGCTTTTGGTGGGATTTGAGAGTAAAGGACTTGAGCACTTCTTGTGTTCTTGCCATTGCATTGTTGCATCGGTTTGTGCTCTCCGCGAGGATTCGTGGAAGTGAAAGTTTCTGAGCTTGTTACTCTTGGGTCTTTCGACCCTAGACACCTTTGTGGTGGTTGAGACCTTTTGTGGTCACTTGTAGCCATCCGGGAGCCCCCAATCCAGTTGTGGGTTGTGCCCCGGGTTGTTGTAAAGGCTCTGGATTCCGCCTCGAAGGATTCCGATAGTTGAAGATGAACCAATCCTTTGTGGTGCGGTTCATCGGAGAAGAAGGTGAGCCTGTTGTGGTGGTCTCACACCTCTCCAACGAGACGTACTCCCCTAAAAAGGAGAAACTCGGGAATACATCCTCGTCTCCGCGTGCCTCGGTTATTTCTATACCCGAGCTCTTTACTTATGCACTTTACATTGTGATAGCCTTCGTGCTTGAAGTATTCTATTGCTATCACCTTGTTGCTTGTCTTGCTTAGCATAAGTTGTCGGTGCACTTAGGTGAGCCTACTATATTTAGGTTGTTGGCTTGTTAATTTAAACACCTAGTTTTATTCCGCAATTATCAAGGCTAAACTGGAAAAAATTTAATCGCCTATTCACCCCCCCTCTAGGCGACAGCCTTGTCCTTTCAATTGGTATCAGAGCCAGGTTCTCTTTATTGGGCTTTACCGCCTAGAGAGTAAAGATGTCGTTTAGAGAATTAGTGCACGATCCCACTTTCATATTCGATGGCACAAATTATGATGTTTGGAAAATTCGCATGCTTAATCTTTTTAGGGACATGGGTCCAAATTATATTAAGAGGATTGTAGATGTGGGTTTTTCTCCTCCAAAGGATTCCAAAGAATTATCTTTAGAGAATGAGGAAAACTCTCATCTCGATACTCAAGTATCTAATGGTCTCATCTATGTTTTGAGCGATGCAGTTCTGTTTGACACGAAAAATAATAACTTAACGCGTATGACGTATTATTATCTCTCTACGCGCCAGGGGAAAATAAATATGCGGGCGTGCCAGTGTACTAAGTACACAAATAAAAACATAGGGAAACTTGCATTTTATTAATCTCTCAACGGAGAAACAAAAGTACATGATCCCTTTACAATATGCGCTCCATGGCCTGCTAGCGCGGCCGATATGACTTGGGCGACTGTGAAGTTCTGGTTCACGGGGCCTCGGATGGCTCCCGCTTAATTACGTCCGCGAGGCAAGGTCGCGGACCACCTCCGATTAAGCTGCTGCAATGGTCGTCGTCTTCAAGTCTTGTCTTCTCCATACGCTTGGTGTGGATGATGATGATGCGATGGTGAAGTGGAAGATGGAGCGGTATGTCCGTCGCTCCGGCGATGCTTAGTCGCATCCCTCCGACTTGTCGATATCTGATGATGAAGTTGTCTGGCTTCGTCAGCTCAGACAGATGGGCGGCCTTCGCCTCGTCGGTGCCCGGCCTAGTGGTGTCTGCCTCGTCGGTCGGACTTGATAGCTTGCCTTCGCCTCGTCGGTGCCCGGCAAGAAGTGGTTTGCTTCATCGGAAAAAGGACATGTCGGTGGAGTGGCTTCGCCTCGTCGATGCTAGGACGATGTCGAGGAAGAATGTTGGTGTAGAAGTCGAAGAAGACTTGAATGTCGTCGCGCGGCAATGTGGCTCGATGACGACGGTATATGAAGTTGGCGATGTAGATCTTGTGGCGCCGAAGGCATGCGTGACCTTCTTGAGGCTTGATATGTCGTGATGGCACAATTCAACTGGAATAGATGGTTGATGTAGACAAACTGCGGCGTGCCAGTGTAAGTGGCGTCCTCGCCGGGAACCGTCGATGAAGATGATCGTCATGCCGATGTAGCCTGCCTCTGCATTGGCTGGTTGTGGCGGCGTTCCATGTGATCGATGCTCTCCTTAATCCATTCCCTGCATAAGAACAAGAGACACGTACGTAATGAAATAATAAATTAATATTCACATACCTTGATTAAGTGGATTAGAACACCATGGGCTTGATGCATGCAGTGAAAAAGAAGGCAATGAGCCACGTCTTGGCGACATGGCTTGCATGTCGACGGTGTCCGGCATCACCAGGAACGGACCGGCCGACTGCGCACGGACAGCTCCGATGGCGACGTTCTCGTCAAGGAAGATAACCTTGTTGATGGTGGCGTGGGCTCGACGTGGACGGCATGAACTCTGCACTTGCCGTGAGCTCCATCGGCTACACTTCAGATGTACATCATGGCAGTGAAGCCACCGGCGGGCTGCGCGGACACGGGCAGCTCCGGTTGTTGCCGAAGAAGTTCACCATCTGCTTTGGTGGCCTGGACGAAGAGCGTCTTGACAAACAAGATCGACGTTGTTGACATGATGGCCTCCAGAAATACATCTTGGCATGTCGTGGTGCCGCTACCGCCCGCCGTGTCGCGGACTTGGAGATGACGCCGGGCTGTATGCCGGCCGTCATGACGTCGTCTTAGTGTTGGAGATGGCGCCGTGCTGCTTGCTGGCCGCCTTATCACATGGTGGAAGATGACGCCGCCGGCCGTCGCGACGTCGTCTTGTCGTTGGAGATGGCGCCGTGCTGCTCGCCGGTTAGCCCCGTCGACGTACTCATGAAGATGGAGATGTCACGGGCCCTGTGATGTGTCGGCCGTCGGGACGTCGTCTTGTACGTGGTGGTGATGGAGAAGACGCCGGGCCGTGCACCGGCTGTCGGTATATCACCTTCGTGGCGGTGATGAAGATGACTCGAAGGCTACACACCGGCAACATCTCCACGTCGGTAGACTGCATGTCAGGAGCGCTTCATTCCATTGCCTTTGCCTTCCGCCCTGCTAGTTAAGAGAGAGGAAGAGAGAGATCATAGCAAGAGTAATGGATATGTTGGCGTAGATGGAAGGACGCGGTCGATCTGCTCGCGGATGCAAGCGCTAGCTCGGATGAAGAAAGGATGGCCGGTCGTTCGTCGGCGCGCGCCCACCGTCTCCATGCATGGCATGTCCAGGGCGCCGCGGCCACCAGCTCGAGGGCGTGTCCTCAATGGCCACCGCCGGGTGCGAGCATCCACAGCCCTGACGGGCATGTCATGTGCTGCTCCTTGAATGATCGATGTGTGTATTCAGAGTTGGCCTCCTCCTCCTCTCCTGGATCATGGCCGCCGGTCGGGTGGATATGCGAGGCGATGATCGTCCGGCCTTCAAGATTCTGGGCGCGTGTGCTCCGCTGCCGTCATGGTGAGCGTGATGTGCTGGGCCTTATCTTCCAGGCTCCGATCCTCCCTTGACCTGTACATGGTCAGGTCTTATATAGGCAGAGGGGTAGGGTATAGGGCGATCCCTCGTGCACCGCCATGGCCGTTCGACCGCTTCCGATCTTGGTGGATCAGATTGAGACGCGTTTGGTTGGATCACGCCGTCATCTGCTCCCGTATGTGCTTATCTGGTTGGGTATTGTACTGCTGATCCAACGCGCCCTCGGTTGCACCCAGCGACGTGATGGTCACAATCTGATCGGTCCAACATGAGGTTCTTTTACACTAGTGCATGTCGACTCAGTATAGGTACGTATCCTTATGCTGGTGCAATGCCCACCTTCACACAAGCAGCTAGCTAGTCATATTTCGGGGTGTAGCATTTTCTTTTCTTTACCTCTATCGTGTACCATAGCACAACTATTATATTCTAACTTGCACTAAATTTTATACTTCTATTATATGTATCTCAGTACAAAATCTCATCGAACAAGTTCTTGAGTCAATCATGCCTTGTCAAAACGCTGATGAGCTTTGGACCAAGCTTCAAGATATATGAAGTGTCCAACATTATTGAGGATGATTGTTCTCCCTCCACCTCCGGCCGTGATGAGTTCACAACTTCTTCCACTTCACCAACATGTGATTTGTCACAAGGTAATGATATGGTGAGTGGTGATAGAAATTGCTTATTTGTTGATGGTGAATATTCTATGGACTATACTTTATCTCTATCTCATTGTAATGTTCTATCTTTGGACTTAAACTATTCTAGCACTCCAAATGTCATACATGCTAGAGTTGATAGTCCTTACATATCATATAATAGTTGCTTAACTAAATCTCATGATGATATGCTCTCTATGTCTTGTTGTCATGAAAATAATACTTCCATATCCTCTAGTACTTGTATGACTAACAATGTAGAGGAAACCCAACAATTGTTGGCACAAGACATTGACCTCCATGGAGCTTCAAGTATTCCCTCATCGCCACCTTCCGGTTCTCACTTGTGCCTTATGGCTAGGGATTCAAAGGTACCACCTTTGGAACCCTCTACATCTTGTGATGATGAGGATGAGGATTATTATGGAGAAGATAATGATGCCGACTCCCTAAAAGAGAAGGGTGAGATGGTATTTTGTGCTCTCCCTAAAGGTAGTAAAGCTATCTCCCCTTTATGTGAAATTTTGACTTATACTATTAAGAGTTGCGAAGTCATTGAAGAAAAGGGAAGAATTGATAGAGAGGATGCTATGGAAAAAGCATCCTTAGAAATGCCCTTGAGGAAGAGCAAGAGCTTTGAGTGTCTCTTGAGGAGAAACTTGAATCTCTTGATGAACAAATGATCTTATTATTGCTAAAATCATTAAGGAAAGTGATCATGCTATTGCTAAATATAAAGTGCTTAAAAAGGAAAAGGTTGAATTTGGTGTTGGCAATGCTAGACTAATTAAGGATATAGAGAGACTTGACAAAGCTCATAAGGCTTTGGAAAGTGAATACTCTCTCCTACCAAGTCTCATGATCAATTCCAAACTCAACTATCTAAAATTGTTGTGCCTAGCTCTTCTACTTTCTTGTGATCATGCAAGTATTATAGAGGAAAATGCTAGGTTGAATGATGAGTTTGCCAAGTTGTCTTCTTCCATTTCTAATGTTAATAATGATGCTTGTGCTACTAACTCCACTTCTTGTGAAGCATCTATTTTGAAGGAGAATGTTGAGCTAAGGGCTCAACTTGAGTTGCTAACTAGCAAGTATGGGATATTGGAAGAAAGTCATGAAAAGCTCTCTAGCTCTAATGAGGATCTTCTAGCATCCCATGCAAGGCTAAAGTTAGCTCATGAGGCTATCACTACAAAGGTAACATCTTGTGAGCCTCATGTGGACACTAGCACAACTTCTACTCTAAATGCTTATTGCCATGTGCTAGTCCTAGTGATTCATCCACTCACAATATTGCTACATCTTGTGATGAATTACTTTCCTTGCCTTGTTGCTCTAACAATGAAGCTCTACTTCCTCTAGTGTTTGTGTTGATACTAACCATGTAGAGGAATTAAAAGAGCTCAAGGCCCAAGTCACTTCTTTGAAGAAAGACTTGGAAAAGCGTCATGTTGGGAAGTCTACACTTGACAATATGTTGAGTGTTCAAAGACGCCCCAATGACAAGAGTGGACTTGGATTCAACTCCAATAACAAGAACAAGTCCAAGTACAACAAGAAGAAAAAGGGCCAAGAACAAGTTAAAGATTCGGCCAAGATTGTTTGCTTCAAGTGCAAAGTTGAAGGGCACCATGTTAGATCTTGCCCTTTGAAGAAGAAGTCTCTTAGTGAGAAGCAACAAGGGAAGAGGCCTCAAGTCAAACTCAAGTTCCTCAAGTTGAAGAACGGCCACTTCCCAAGAAGAATCAAGCTACCCCTCCTCAAGTCGAGATTCCAACTAAGAAGAAAGGAGGAAGCCAATGTTGCTACATATGCCGTGAGAAGGGCCACTTTGCTTCTTCATGCACTAATGGTACCTCATCCAACCCTATTATAATTGATGATGTTTATTCTCTTCGGAAGGATAAGGTTGGCAATGTGTTTGCCAAATATGTTGGTACTCAAAGTGGTGTCAAGAAAAGAACCATTTGGGTTGCCAAGCCTATTGTGACTAACCTCTTAGGACCCAACTTGGTTGGGGACCAACAAGCTAAAACTTGATCAATAGGTGTTGTTGGAGGGCATTGGAGACTTGGCTACATCATGAAGAATTAAGGGATCTTCATCAATTATATTCTCTCAAGCCAAGTCATTTGGATTATATGTTCTATCTCATATCCAATGTTCCTCCTTGCGGTAACTGTATTTAATCATATATACATTGAAAGTTGCTTGCACCCTTGCATGTGTTTGGTTTTGTACCTTGCTAGTGTTTGTATGTGTTGTGCTCTCTACTTACTTATCTTGAGAAATCAAGTATGTGTATGTTGGTTTGCACACCATTTACTTGTTTTGAGCCTTATTGCTTTTATTTGATATCTTATCTTGTTGGCTCTCTTTGAGAGATTAATGGACTATCCATTTTGGGAGAGTGATATGCTTCGTGCACTTCACAATCCTAAAAATGTGTGTACATGAGGAATACCACTTAGTGATGATATATCAATATTATCTATTCTCTATGTGGTATGTCATGCTCATGAGAAATTCAAATTCTATAATGTCCATTAATTATCTCTAGTTGGTTTGTTTGCCTCTTGTTTTAAAAGAAATGGATTATCACATTATGGGGGAGTAATAAGCTATGTGCATATTACAAGCCTAGAAAATGTGAACATGTGAGGTTTTGCCACCTAGAATTGATATTGTTAATTATCTTGTTCCTATGTGGCATGTTTCTCAAACAAGTTCCATATTTGCTTAAATGCTTTTGTCTCTCATCTTTTGGATCTTGTGTGTGAGAGAGTTTCTTGGTGCTTTGCATGATCGTTGATCAAATTGAAGCCGTCAAGAATCTCTATCTAAGCATGTTTTCAATTCCTATCCTTTGCATATGCTTATTTGTTGTGAAGTTGGTCTTGAATATCATTCCTATATACCACCGAGAAATATCTCCATATACTCCTTGTCATGACAAGTGATACTCATAATTGTGGTGGAATTTGTAGACCATCTTCATTTTTGGCTCTTGCTTTGAATTGCCTTCTTTTATTGCCAAATGTGTTTGTTCTAACTCCTTTGTCTTCCTTGTATCTTTTTGGACCTTGCTCTACTAAAATTTGTTTTGTGCTTTCTTGAGTTAGGAAAAGCAATGATCCATTCTTGTGCATTGACATTCAAGTCATACTTCTAGATAATGCACTATTCTTGGGGAAGCTATCCTACATTGAGTAGAACACATTCTTTAAATTGGTATTGATCTTTGCTTTCTTGAACATGACTAGTGTTTGAATAATATATATGGAGAGTGATGATCCATTTGTGTGCATTTTGTATTCAAATGCAAGATCATAAATAATGCACAATCTTGGGGGAGCTATCCTATATGCTTTTGAACATTAGTTGTCTTCAATTGGTTTTTGATCCCGATGACATGTCTCTTTGGAAGACAAACATTTTTCGTCTTGGTACTTTGTGCCATCATGAAAAGTGTAGAGGGTTTGTTTATTCCTTGCTCTATTTTCATTTGGTATGTTTTCAAATTGGTATCTTCAATCATGTGTTGATTTGGGTCTTTGATATAATTTGGGCAATTCTTTTCTTGTCACACTTGTGTGTGCTTTCTTGGTTTAATTGGTGTTTTGTCCAAATTGTATCTCGTTTGGTTCTTGAAAGTCTTGTGCATGCATATTTACTATATGTATATCTTATGGCATGCTTACTTTCGTTGATCCAATATATAGGATAAACTCCATCAAATCCTAAATGGCTAAGATGTGCATGAAATTCAATTTCATATCAATATGCACATATTTATGTGGAGTTTGTCCTATGTATTGTAGTTGCTCTAACTACTTTGGACCCAATGAGTTTGGGTACCATGTTGTACTTGAATTTGTTTTAGGTACATTGAGATGCATTGGAAGCTTGTCTCATCTACAAGGAAGGTGTTGTCACCATGTGCTTATTGGAGCCAAGCTTGGATGATCATGAACTTATCTTCTACATCACCAATGCTACTCGGTAACAAGTATCTACCTCATGCATACATTTCTAGCTTTCAACCTTGTGTAGGTTGTTTCATGGCATGAATCTCTTTTGTTGCAATTCATTTGGTTCTTGCAAAAAACTTTATTGCAAATGTGGTAAGCCGGGATGATTACATATCAAGGGGAATATATATAATCATTTTCATGATTCACCAATCCCAAATATGTTAATCTAGCACTTTCTACTCTATGTCTCGCATATGCAATATTGATGATTTTTCAAAATCATTTGCCTTTGTGATACTTGTTATCTTTCTCGGAGCATCCATTTATCACCTTATCCCTTGTGGATATTTTTGATGCTATGATGAGTGTGTGTGGAAGTTCATCTATATCCCTTTAAGATAAAATTGAGCTTTGTGCTATGCTTTTAAGCAAAGATCTTATTGGTGTATTTATGACTTCCTCTTGGATATCATGTTCTCTAACTTTGTACCTATTTTGTGTGTGCATGTTTCTTTGTGGACTTATATCTTCATGATTGGTGTCTACTTAGAAACTTATACACATGAGAATAGTTACATCTTTAATTGGTATTCCAATTCTTTAGTGACCACCTTTTATTGCTTTTGATTCTTTGGTGGTTTCTAAAAGGCACAAGCTTTGTTTTTCTTTTGATATTCTTTTGCATCTTAATAAGCTTGTGGACCTATTTGCTACATCTTCTTTGGTTTGTGTGTATGTGAAAGACATGGTATGCACTATGTGCCTCATATATTGAAAGACTATGTTGATGCTCGCTCATCCTTGTATTAGTCTCCTAAAATGTCTTTCTATCTCACACCCATCTCTTTCGGTTGAGCAAGTCTTTATTTGTCGCTCCTTGATCTTGTTGCTCAACATTTGTTTATTGCAAGTTGTATTGCTCATTTCCCATTTTTCTCTCTTGCACTTGTTTGTGTTCAAAATTATCTAGGAGGGAGTGAGGATTCCATTTGTGCACACCATATTGAAATGCAAATCCTACATTGTACGTACCTTGGGGAGTTCCCTCTTGATTTTAAAACACTTGGTTGATCTTATCATAATATCTTCTTATGTTCAATTGGTTTTTTGGATCCTTTGATTGGTTACTTCTTTTGTCGAAGTATCTTTGAATTTGATTTCCTTTTGCAATCTTTGGATCCTCAATATAGTTTGATCTCCCCCACTATTCATCATTGGATATGTGCATTCGATTTCACTCATATTATGAGAAATACACACACTATGGGGAGCTCTTTCTATATTGGCCTTCTACATTTTTCCTCCCATTTCGGCAATCGATGCCAATGGGGGAGAAGTTTAGAGGGTTTAAGGGATTTTGGTTCTATGCTAGTTTGTTCTTAAGCATTTGCCTTTCTTGCTCCTGCATCCTTGCTCTTTGTGTTGCATGGTTGCTTATTATTCATTATATAAACCCTCGTAAAAGGGATTGTCATCAATTACCAAAATGGGGGAGATTGAAAGTGCATGGTGTCCCCATGTGTGGTTTTGGTAATTAATGGCAATCCTTATGGACTAATGTTTGCATTGAGATATCCTTGTAGATCTTGTCCATAGGAAAAGATTGGAGTTCATGTGTTGGACTCTAGAAGATTACATGATGATCAATGCTCTGTTCAAGGGTTTATATGAAGAATGGTCATGTATAGAGTTGAGCATATTGCAAGTATGCCTTGAAGGATTCAAGATATCATCTTTGTGAAGAGAGAGAAGATTATGAAGTCCAAGTTCAGTATGATCCATCCCGGAAGATATCATTTGATTGAAACACTAGTACAGAAAAGGCTATCAGTGGCGCACCCTTTTTTGATTCTGTGGCGCACCCCCAGATTTGCTGGGTGCGCCACAGAATTATCGCCACTAAAATTTTATCTGTGGCGCACCTGGCTTGGTGCGCCACAGAATTCTCACATTTCTGTGGCGCACCTGGTGTGGTGCGCCACAAAATTCTCAAAAAATTGAAAAAATTCAAAAAATGCAAAAAAAATATAAAAAGTTTTAAAAAAAATCAGAAAAATCAAAATATGAAATAATATGAAAAATACTAATTATTGGAATTATTTTACCGCTAGGTCACCCATCCTCAAATTGCTCCAACCCTAGCACGCTTAACTTCTAAGTTCCACCCAGTTCACCTACCCTTGTGCTACTCAAGTTCTTATTGATATATATATATATCATATGAACCCTCTTAAGTCTTGTATGTGTATATGTGTGGTATGTGTTATAAATGTGTGTTTTTAAATTTCAGATTTTTCAAAAACTTCTAAAGTTACAAAAGGAGATTCAAAACTTTCAAAAGATCCAAAAAATTCAAAAAACTTAAAAAAATTCAAAAAATACAAAAAATCCAAAAAATTCAAAAAGTCAAAACACTTCAAAAAATTCAACAATCTTCTTTGTTATACATTTCTGTGTCTTTTTTTGGACTTTTTGAATTTTTGAATTTTTTATTTTTTTCCTTTTTTTTGATTTTGCTGCGAAAAATCGTCTGTTTGAAATAACTATTTTTTCTTTTGGAATTAGAGGAATCTGTGAATTGCGGACCGGGTAAACCCGGGTGGATTCGAACTCGGATTTTTCTCTAGTTTTTTTTTGACATATTTTTTGCATTATTTCGACGTCGTATGCAAAAGTTATGGCCGTTACAAGTTTTTTTTCCTGCTTGTTGCAGAAAAGGTCAAAATTCATATTTCAAAATTTCTATAACTACTAGACACTCAAACCTAACTACATGTCAAAGGATTCTATTTACTGAAATTTTTATCATTTTCTTTTACTTCCTGCAAGACTAAAAAGGCGATCCACAGGGGGGGTGGGGGGGGGGGGGTGGGACAGGTGCGCCACAGAATTTTTTTTTTCAAATTTTAACCCGCCCCCAGATAATTTTCTGTGGCGCACCTGGCCATGTGCGCCACAGAAATGTGACTTTCTGTGGCGCACCAGGGCGCATGGGGTTTAGTGCGCCACAGAAATATGACTTTCTATGGCGCACCGGGCTTGGTGCGCCACAAAAAATAATTCTGTGGCGCACCAATTAAGGGTGCGCCACAGAATGCCAACCTACCTATATAGGGTTTCCCTACTAGTGAAACTTGCAGTGGATACATGAAGACGGAGCTTAGCGAGGCTCTCCCATAATGGAGTATGGGGGAGTATTTGGAGAAGTCTTCATCAAGCATGTGCTAGCAAGCACAATCAAGAAATGTGGATGATCTTGATAGGTTTTCCTTTCTACCGGTCTCATACTTGGGAGACTGGTTATAGGATAAACGCGCGTACTATCAAGGGGGGCTCTCAAGTGAGTAACTTGATCGCATCTTTGTGGAGAGCTCAAATCTTTGCATATTTACATATCATCTTTCTTGATTCTTATTTGGCTTTTCTCCTTATTGGGTTTTGGTGCTTGTTGTGATCTTCATGACAAGCCCAAGTTCACCGAAAACGGATTTCGTATGGAAAACTTGTTGCGTTTTCGGTTTTAGAGGTTTGCCGGTTATTATTTTAGAGAGAGGTTTAACCTTTCTCTATTTGGTTTTATCCTCCCTTATCGAACTATGATGTTTTCTCTGCATGATCTTGTTGTGCTCGTTGTGGTGATTTCAACGAGTCCAAGAACATCGAAAACAGAGTTCGTATGCTCAAGATATGCTCGTTTTCGTGTTGTTGTTTCTGTAGTTTTTGTGTAGACCGGAGTCTCCGATGTAAACACACCGGAGTCTCCGACCCGGACCAGAAATCGCGAATGGGTTCACCCCCTGGTGCCAGGCCGGAGTTAGGCCGTAAAGTTAGGCCGGAAACTCCGGTCTAACATGTTTCTGAGCCTAACGGGCAGATTTTTGGGGACCTATTTAAGGGGGTCTTCTTCCCCAATGTCCCCTACCTCTCAAGCACGAAATAGCCCCCCCATTGTTGACTTTCTTGAGTTTGGCTTTCTCTCTATTCCTCCATGATTCTTACCTCCAATTAGAGGGAAAAGAGAGAGGAGATCTAGATCTATATTTCCACCAATCCATATCTCCTCTAAGTGAGGGGAAGCTTTTGTATCTAGATCTTGGAAGGATTTGGTATTCTTCTTTGTTCTTCCTCTCTTCTCCCCCCATAAGCATTAGTTGCTTTTGGTGGGATTTGGGAGTGAAGGACTTGAGCACTTCTTGTGTTCTTGCCATTGCATTGTTGCATCGGTTTGTGCTCTCCACGAGGATTCGTGGAAGTGAAAATTTGTGAGCTTATTACTCTTGGGTCTTTGGACACTAGACGTCTTTGTGGTGGTTGAGACCTTTTGTGGTCACTTGTAGCCATCCGGGAGCCCCCAATCCGGTTGTGGGTTGTGTCCCGGGTTGTTGTTGTAAAGGCTCTGGATTCTGCCTCGAAGGATTCCGATAGTTGAAGGTGAACCAATCCTTTGTGGTGCGGTGATACTTCTCAAACGTATCTATAATTTCTGATGTTCCATGTTGATATTATACCAATTGTTACATGTTTTACATACACTTCATAGCATTTTTATGCATTTTCTGGGACTAACCTATTAACAAGATGCCACAGTGCCAGTTCCTGTTTTCTGCTGTTTTTGTATTTCAGAAAAGCTATTCTGGAAATATTCTCGGAATTGGACGAAACCTGGACAAGACCTCCTATTTTTCCAACACGTACACGGAGTCCAAAGGAGAGACGGAGGCGACCGAGGAGGCGGCCACACCATAGGGCGGCGCGGCCCCACCGCCAACCGCGCCGCGGTGTGGTGTGGGCCCCTCGGTTCGCTCCAGCCGCCGCCCTTTCGCCTATTTATTCATCTTCACGGGAAAACCCTAGACACCCGAGCCATTATCCACGAAAAGTTCCAGAGACGCCGCCGCCGTCATCCCTAGCTCGGGAGGGTTCAGAAACTCTTCTCGGCACCCTGCCAGAGAGGGGAATCATCACCGGAGGGCTCTACATCACCATGCCTGCCTCCGGAGTGATGCGTGAGTAGTTCATCTTTGGACTATGGGTCCATAGCAGTAGCAAGATGGTTGTCTCTCCACTTTATGCTATCATGTTTAGATCTTGTGAGCTGCCTATCATGATCAAGATCATCTTATTGTAATGCTACATGTTGTGTTTGCTGGGATCCGATGAATATTGAATACTATGTCAAGTTGATTATCAATCTATCTTATATGTTATTTATGATCTTGCATGCTTTCCGTTACTAGTAGATGCTTTGGCCAAGTAGATGCTTGTAACTCCAAGAGTTAGTATTTATGCTAGATAGTGGGTTCATGCCTCCGGTAATCTGGGAGAGTGACAGCAACTTCTAAGATTGTGGATGTGCTGTTGCCACTAGGGATAAAATAACTGATGCTTAGCTTAAGGGTGCGCCGTTAGGTCTAATGCATTTGTTTACATTACGCACATTACTTAATGCGATTATCTGTTGCTTGCAACTTAATACCAACGGGGAAAACCTGGAGGTGGATTATTAGTCATAGACGCTGTTGGATAACGGTCTATGTATTTTGTCGTAATGCCCACATGAATATCATAGTAATCATCATGTCATATATATGCATTGTCATGCGCTCAATATTTTGTCAATTGCCCAGCTGTAATTTGTTCACCCAGCATGTTAGTTATCTTTTATGGAGAGACACCACTAGTGAACTGTGGACCCCGGTCCATTCTTTTACACTGATAATACAACCAACTGCAATCATTGTTCCTTTTCATTCTCTGCAATTAAACACTATTTTCCACACCATACGTTTAATTCTTTGTTTTCAGCGAGCCGGTGAGATTGACAGCCTCACTGTTTCGTTGGGGCAAAGTAGTTTGATTGTGTTGTGTGCAGGTTCCACGTCAGCGCGCCACTGACAACCTTCAGAAGTGATTTCTTACTCCTACTGGTTTGATTAAACCTTGGTTTCATACTGAGGTAAACTGCTGCTACACTGCTTCATACCTTTCTCTTGGGGTCTCCCAACGAACGTGTGATCCACGTCATCATGCGGTTCATCGGAGAAGAAGGTGAGCCTGTTGTGGCGTTGAGACCAACCTGTTGTGGTGGTCTCACACCTCTCCAACGAGACGTACTCCCCTAAAAAGGAGGAACTCGGGAATACATCCTCGTCTCCGCGTGCCTCGGTTATTTCTATACCCGAGCTCTTTACTTATGCACTTTACATTGTGATAGCCTTCGTGCTTGAAGTATTCTATTACTATCACCTTGTTGCTTGTCTTGCTTAGCATAAGTTGTCGGTGCACTTAGGTGAGCCTACTATATTTAGGTTGTTGGCTTGTTAATTTAAACACCTAGTTTTATTCCGCAATTATTAAGCCTAAACCGGAAAAGTTTTAATCGCCTATTCACCCCCCCTCTAGGCGACATCCTTTTCCTTTCAACAGTAACCTAATTCATTATTCTCGTTAGCATGGAGATTATCATATTTCTACCAAAATCTAAATCTCACCGTAGGGTAACTCCATCAACTCTGCTCCCGAAAAGAGAAAAGCATATTTCTACCAAAATTTCGCTACATATCATTTACATGTTTGTTTCTTCTCTACATTTTTAACTTAGAGATAAGATTTCCACTAAGTTGGTATATCATGACCATATGATCACAATATTCCTATCCATTTTAATACGGCGTGTGATAAAAATGTAACTTTTGTCGACAAACTATGTTCGATAAGTAATCCACAATCATAAACTGTGTGCATGCCATTCGTAGCTCACAGAACGTTTTGCTCGTCCACTTGGTATTTAGGTGACTAGACTAATTTAACAACATTATATCGGAAGTGAAAGACGTGCTTCACCCGTTGGAGAAATCGACCATCCTGCGTCATTCATTCACCACCTGAGGTACCTCGACATCTTTGTTTTGTACTCTTGCACGGGGAAGTTTCTGCATAATGGAGGACTGTCTTTCGTAAGCTACAAAAACTTCGTAGTTTGTCACCGTGGAAGGCTAAACTGTCTTGTGGGAAAATGATAAAATAGTGAATTGGGTAGACGCGTGAACATCGAATATAAAGTGCTGGGAAAGCTCCCAAAATATGCTGTGTTTGGGTATCATGCGCGCTCGGGTCCTCTGACTGACCGAGAAAGGCATGCTTGGGAGTTAAGTAGTGTAGTTATGTTTGTACGTGTTCATTGCAAATGAAGCATGATCCATTATTAGCTAGGCAAACATAAAAATTCGGTCTGTGTGCTGCTTACAAGATGAATTAGGATGTAAAATAGCACCTTTAGATTATACACACAAAAAATTGACTGACAAGTTGGTTTCTTCTGTGTAACACTGTCTAATAGAGCACACGTACAGTTTTTTTAGGAGAGACTTTTGCTGATTTCCGAAACAAAGCTTTGTGGGCTGCTGCAGAAATTTCTGGCCCAAAACAATGTACCGTAGGAGCCCAAGAGAAACCCGTCAGGCATTTTTAAGGAATGAGCAGCCTGGCTCGCTGAGCAGGCTGCCTACCCGATTACTGCATGGACCGGTCTAGTAGGCCTGTGGCCCGCCAACCACAGAGGCTCGTCATCTGCCCAGCCCGCAAAACCCCTGCTGCTCTCACACTTCTTCTCCACGCTTGTCTTCCTGCCCCGACTCTGACCGCAATTTCATGCTTCCGGCGAGGACAGACGAGGATGGTCGTCGGAGAATGACCGAGCAACCAGCAGCCGTGAACCACAGCCCGCCGGAACGTGTCAGTTGTCACCGGAGGATCAAATCACCAAAGCTTTGGACCATCTTTCCTATTAGAAACGCCCATGGATGAATGGGCAGGAGTTACCGGATCGCCTTCAAATCGAACGGAGACTGATTGCCTGAGGTTTCTAGAAGAGATCGACAAGTACAGCAACACCGGCAAGGACTGGCAGGACGACGGCCAGGGCCAGGGTCACTGTCCGTCGGAATGTCGGATCGAGGAGACGGATTTCAAGTGTAACCGGGATTGGATGGCCTGGGACCCGGCGGCGCACTGTTGGCTGGTGGCTCCAGAAAATACCTGAGGCGTCTGGGCATAGAGCGTGTTTGCCCTGCAAGCCACAATGGTGAAATTCCATTGCAGTAACGACAAGTGCGTGATTCTTACGGATGATTGATCAATGAGTTTGCTGACACAACACGATTTACCTAGGATTATGCTACTTAAGCCACAATGGGAAATATTTGCTGCGCTCAGCGTACAAGCACTAATCATTTGGTGATACTTAAGATTTTCTTTCGGCAAATAGTTGAACAGCACACTGGGTACAAGGTCAAGATCTTCTTCTATTGGTTGAGCACTTGTGATATGATGTGGTGCGACCCAAGCACCCGTACTAAAAAAATATACTCCCTCCGCATCAAAATATAGGTTCACATGCCTTTATACAAGTCACATCCTCCTAGTCCCATAAATAAGCGAGGGGTGTGTGATCCTCTGAAAATCCTGACCATTTCATGCCTCCGGTGAGCTCGGTGTGGATTCGGAATTCTCCAGATTCTGTCATCCTCCGTAATGAATTAGGGCTATAAACTGGAGAAATTCCAGTTCCAGTAGAGTCCAGGATTTCTAGACTAGTCCGTAATCAACCCAACATTCATGCTAGATTTGATTCCATGCTCCGGTATGAAATATGTTCGGATTTGTATCACACAGTACAGAAACCATGTAACGGTTAGACTTTGATGAGACCATACATAATCTCCGCGAAAAGGGGAGCGGGAGGATTTATTTGTTGAGTTTGTTGGAGAAGGATGCCACTAGCACTAGTTGTAAGTTACCCTTCTTATGTGGGAGAGGTTGGCATCTCAGGAACAATGTGATTTTTGGTGAAGGAAAGCCTTCTGTTCGTGCATCGGTTACCTTCCTTGGAAGTTATGTCTCTTCCTTTGTTGAAACTTCTAAGAAAATAGTCTATGTGCATGATGGCAATGTTAACTTACCAATTTTTGTGCACCTATTAAAGTTTCACATGATTCAAATGATTTGCATAAGAATTTTGTACGATTCAAATCCTTGTGAATTTTCCCTCTGATAGTTGTTTGAATTGTAGGTTAATTCCAATAGGATTTTTATAACAGATCTTTTGCACTAGATTCTATAGGAAATATAAACCCACTCATACTTCCTTTATAAAAATCCTTTGCTCTTCTGTGATGGAATCAAATAATTTTGCATATGAAATCCCGTAGGACCGAGGTGGGCATGACATTACAATTCTGCATTTTCCAATTTCTGCATTTTTAGAATCTAACGAATCAAAGAGTCCCTTAAATCTTTGGCAAGATGGGAACAACATCTAGTTGGACATACCAAAATTAACGTTGATGTCAGAATTTTGATGTCTTCTCTTTCTCGGGTAGTATAGGGGTTGTGGTGCATGACTCCAAGGGCGAGGTTTTATTGTCCGTGTGGAATGTTCTCTAGATTTTTATGGTGTTGAGGAGTTTGTGCTTTGGGCTTGCTTGGTCGGACTTAGTTTTGCTTTGTGATTGCATACCCATGCGGATATATAAACTGAGAGAGACAATTTGTGATGCATGGGGGTTATCTACACACCCATGCATCATAGGGGTATGCAAGCCATGTACATCAGATTTAACTTGTTTTCCTAGTAGACCACGGATTTTGGTCTACAACGCTGGTTTCTGAATTTTGAATTTTTTTTGCCATCATTTTTAGCTTGTTTCCCTAGTTGACTTCTTTCTTGACTTTTCAGTCAACCTTTATTAAAAAAATCATAGTGGATGGAAAATAACTGACAAAAAATTCAAAACATTTTTAATAATTCTATCAACTCTATTAGTGGCATGCCCCTGTCTTTTTGAGAAATTTGTTTTACCGTTGCACATACGTTTCGGTCAAAGTTAGCGTGTGAACATACCGCCACGCATAGCGGATATTTTCCGTCAAAACTGATTGCCTTTTTCTTGCATGAATTTATGTTTGTATCGTCTATGGATAGGTCCACCTTTATTGATTTAAGAAAAAGGTGTTCCGAGCTATTCGTCTAAAAAATTGTTTGCTAGTGAAGATGAACAGGGATGCCAATAGGGATATCTTTATTAAAAATAATCAAAAGTCATATTTATAATTTTTAAAAATTTAAACAAATCCTTCATGTTGTCAATCATGTATCTCACACACGTGCAATTTTTTTGAATTGAAATAGTTTATATTATGAGTTACACAAAATTGACATATGTGTGGATAAAATGTGTGCACTTTCAAATCTCGGAAATATACAAGATTTTTTCAATTTTATGTGGCTCAGAATATAAAATGGTTTAAATCAATAATTTACACGTTTATGTGATACATCATTGACACGTTTGTTTCAGTTTTTTTAAATTTATCAATATTTTTTTATTTTTTAAATAGTGCGAGCAGATCGGGAGCCAAAAATGGCTTTCCGATGAACAATCTCAGAAAGTGAAGATTTTTAAAGCAGAGCAACATGCACATAATCGCTCTCCTTTTCTTCTTCTTGTAAAGATCAACCGTTTTTCCCGAGTAAGCTAATCAGTCACTATGGCGACTGTCTGGCCAGCAGAAAAATGCGAATAATAGACATGGACCTCCCAACCCATTAATTATTTTCCATGGTTTCTTTGGCAAGCACTCCTCCGCTTTTTCGGTGGTTCCATGTCCGAAAGGAGAATGTACGTAGGCATGACTCATGGAGACGTCAAGACCATGCATGCCTAGCTAACGGGTAAGCTGATAAGATCACGTACTAGTACTATTTATCCTTAGCCACGAAATCCAGTTTTAATTTTCGTTCTGGAGAATCCTACAGACGGTCTGGTTTCTTTAGATAAATTAAGGGCATTTTATATTAATTAAAAGTTTTAAGCATTATTGACGGCATCCTTTCCATTCTCCAGGAATATAAGGTGCGTGTGATCATCTTCTCTGCGAGTGTCTTACAATAAAAAAAATATAATCCAGTAGTCAAGCTGACGTGCACCTTAAGGTGCTGGTGTTAACAATCTAGCGCGAGAGTAGGCTTAAGTGTGAGTGTGGTGTTTCAGGTTGTCTTGTCTACGCTTAGGCAGGGTCAATCTCTTGTATAAAAATTCTATCTTCTTCTATAAATCAAAGGCACGCAATTTGCGTGCTCTTTAAAAAAAAGAATGTGGGGGTGTTTCGATCAAATTCCCTTGTTTTTAGGCGTCTTCCCTCGTTTTTAGGGGTTTTTTAGTCGAATGTTCGAAAGGAAGCATACAACTACTAAAAAAAAAAAAAGGAAGCATACATGACTAGGTTGTCTATGGGCGGGGCCGTTTGGTGGCCCAAAAGTGAAGATGGATGATACCACTAATTTATCGCTGCTGAGCTTTGCTAGTAGTAGTAGAGGTGATGGCACTAGTTAATGAGCCATACTTAAACAACTCAGACGAGACACTTGACCCGCCCGCACATTGGAGTATAAAACTGACGGAGCTCATAACCGGCGATTATGTAATTAGAAGCAAGCTGTTCCATGTGATTTGGACAGGACACGGCGCCACTGACGGAGTGCGTACGTCAACTGGATGTAGCGGATGATCGCGTCAACAGATCGCACATGCCAAATTGCCAGTTGACACGAGCGCTCCATGAGGTCAGATTGATCCAAAGAGACGAAGTTACTTGCACGAGAGAACCGGTAGAAGCTAGATGATGAACCAGCTGGCCTGCGTGCGTGAGCTCACCTGTACGTCATGTTAATCACCACAGGCCGGGCCAGTGAAAAAATCATCTCCCGTCGCTCAGAGGATGAACCAACCGGCTGATCATGGAGTCGTCGCTTCGAAGAAGAAGAAACTTGCACGCTCGTTTGCCCGGGGTGCCTGTCCAAGTCAGGGCTGTCTTATCCAGCAGCAAATTCTTACTGCCTAGTAATTAATTATACGGAGGCCTTGAAGCTGCAAATCTTACCGGGGGGCGATCGCCGCCGGCTGATCGGCAACCATGTTGCTGACGCGACGCTGTCACCAGGCAGACGTACGCAGAAGCGTCCGCGACGGGACGAGCCCGCCTGCGTGCGCATGGCGTCAGCGTGACCCACGGCAGCTGCACAAGCGGAAGCTCGCTGTCGAACACATGACTTTTGGAGCGATCCCCTCCAGGGCTTTATGTTTGTTTTAGATATAGAGAGATAAAGTCAAGAAACGAGCTGGGCGATTCGCCACACCGTACCAGCGGAGGGAGGAAGAGAACTGTCGCTCTCGGCCCCGGCCGCGTAACGGAATCAAGGCGCTGTCCGGGCGCTATATATAGCTGATGGATGTACCAGCCGGGAACCCATCGTACACTCGTACTTCCGTAAACAACCACCCAGGATTCATCCATTCGCCTGCGGCCAGCTTGGTGGTAAGAATGTCGACGGCGGTGGAGGAGCCCCGGCAGGTGGCGAGGAAGTTCCTGGCGCGGCCGCAGCACGAGGGCGTCGGCGCCGTCGTCCGCCGCAGCATCGGCAGGTCAGTCCATCGTCGACGCCACCGTCATCTTAGGCTGGCCGCCATTTGCTGGATTGGTTCTTGCTGGTGATCGTGGATGGAGCTTGATCGGTTCGTGTCTGTGCGTGCAGGTTCGAGCTGAGATACTTCGATCCTTTCCTGGTCCTGGACGAGTTCTCAGGTGAGCTTCAGCGTTTGGTTTTACTTCTTCCTTAATTGGTCATTCTCAGATGTCTCAGTTGGATCGCAGCAGCTTTCATGAGTGTTATTACGAAGTTGATTTCTTGTCCGAATTCCTTGCAGTTTCTGCTCCGGCTGGATTCCCCGACCATCCGCACAGAGGCTTCGAGACCGTCACCTACATGCTCGAGGTACGTATTTGCAATTCTACTCTACTCTGATCCATGGCGCATTTTGTTCGTCAGTTACCACTAGCCGAATGAAGTGACTTACAACCCTTCAGAGCCGGCATACCATTGCCACTTCTGCCGTATTCAACTCCCATTGAGCTGCTGTATGATCGATGCCAGCACTGTTGAGCCTTTGACAACCAAACATGCACGAGAGAGAGGAGCTAAACGCGTTTTCTTTGTCAAACTTGCAACTTTTCTTTTCTTGCCCTTCACTCGAAGAATGCATCTGAACAGCACAACAGGGGCCGTGATTGGTAGCCTCTAGTAGTACGCCAAGCAGTCAACAACCACCAAGCGGCCGGTGCCTGTAATTTCCGCGCTCGCGTCAAGGATTAACATTCATCACTCGGAAAATCAACACTAGGAGTATAACAAAATGATATATCTTCATTTAGATCTTCATCGACCAATTCAGTTGTGTGAAGAGGGTCAGAAAGTAGGATTTTTCACAGGAAAACGATGGCAGAGTGGTTAACTGTCTGTCCCTGATGACCCATTCTCTGGCTGCAGGGAGCCGTGACCCACGAGGACTTCGAGGGCCACCGTGGCACGATCAAGGCCGGCGACGTGCAGTGG
This sequence comes from Poa pratensis, assembly GCA_947311845.1. NCBI lineage: Eukaryota > Viridiplantae > Streptophyta > Magnoliopsida > Poales > Poaceae > Poa > Poa pratensis. Next base: position 139,979,213 of record CAMZMU010000085.1, read on the forward strand.
ATGACGGCCGGCCGCGGCATCGTGCACTCCGAGATGCCTGCCGCCCCCGGCACCTCCAGGGGCCTCCAGCTCTGGGTCAACCTCGCCTCCCAAAACAAAATGTAAGCATCTTTCTATTTCTCCTTTCTCTCTTCCCACGTCACGTCTGATCGCGTCACGCACCTCGACGCAGCCCGGAAGAAGCCATGGAACTCGACTAACACGTGCGTGCAGGATCGAGCCGAGGTACCAGGAGATACAGAGCAAGGACATCGTGTCCACGGCGTCGGCCGACGGCGGCGTGACGGTGCGCGTGATCGCGGGGCAGGCCATGGGCGTCCGGTCGCCGGTGAGCACGCGGACACCGACCATGTACCTGGACTTCACGGTGCGCGCGCACGCCGCCGCGCCGGCGCGGCAGCCGGTGCCGCCGTCGTGGAACGCGTTCGTCTACGTGCTGGAGGGCGAGGCCGTGTTCGGGGGCGCCGAGAAGGCGCAGGCGGGCGCGCACCACCTGGTGCTGCTCGGGCAAGGCGGCGACGGCGTGGAGGTGTGGAACATGTCCGACAGGCCGCTCCGGTTCCTGCTCATCGCCGGCGAGCCCATCGGCGAGCCCGTGGCGCAGCTCGGCCCCTTCGTCATGAACACCGAGGAGGAGATCGACGCCACCGTGAACGATTTGGAGTTTTGCATCAATGGGTTCGAGAAGGCCAAGCACTGGAAATCCCCGGCGATGATGGCGCTAGACGTAGAGTAGGGTCGAAGGATTCCACGCCACGCACACTGACCGGAGAAAATATTTGTTATACGAGGTTATTTATTTATTTTATTTATTCCTTCTTCCAGATATCAGCGATCGATCTGTGTACATATCCGATATAAGCCTATTTCAAATGCCGTGGACAATGTGCAAAGGGCTGTAGATCGTCAGAACACCAACTTTACTCACATTAACCAGGAGGAAAGACCAGAAGAAAGGATATAGCACAATATATGACATTTTAGATCAGCACAAGAATGGATGTATCATATACAACACCTCAGCATAAATATAACACATCTGAGACCATAGTTCACAAGACAGATACAGATTACACATAGCACCACTGCACCAGGTTCAGTACAGACCACACAGATTAGACTAACTACTCGATGATAAGCCTCAGGTTGATTCCTCCAGGTGAGACTGCTATCCTCGTTGTCACACCCCTGTGCTTTCGCTTTCTGGAGAAAGGGATGCCATCCTCCTATTGGTCACACCTGCGCTTGATGGAGCGGCAAAAAACAGTAATGTTGCAAACATTTAATGGTACAAGCCATAAGCAGTGAAGTTAGTCTAGCTTCAAACACTTACAAATAAAGATGCCTGGATGATTTTACCACTACAAGAGTACATGTGATTCGCCTGTCTTACCCAAATGAATGCAGATAGGCTATTTGTTGCTTCAACTAAATCAAAATCTCATTTTCGTCTTTCTTGATGTTGAAACTCTACACAAGTCGCCTGAAATTGGACAGCGTGGGCAAAAGTTCCCGATCTTGTCAACTTCAATCAAGCTAGGCATGTCAAGAATCTTGTGTAGGCCTTTAACTAAGAAGCTATACTGGAGGGCTGGCAGGCTTTGCTTGAGCCTCCACTTTTGAAACTCAGCTAAATCAGTCAAGGTGAATTCTCGTCCTTGAATCAGAGCTACGACATCCGGATCATCTAGCACCGTGACGTCAAAGACGTGAACATGCAAATATCGTTGTGATCCTAGGACTTCATAACCCATTTTTGCGCCTGGTTGCCTCCACCATTGTGTTGCACGTGGAGAAGATGCTTGAGTCATGGGACGATTTTGTATGGGAAAAGAACCGGGTAGCTGAGGAAGAAGGAACCCTAACTGGTTGTACCATGCATTTGTTGGGACTATGAGCCCTGAAGTGTCTGGACATTCACTTGCTGGAGAAGAGGTTGGTTTGGTGAACCCGGTAGCTTATGAGATGAACCTTTACTTGCTTGATTGTGCTTCTGTTGGGAATACGAGCCCTGAAGTAGCTGGAAATAAAAATTTGGGCATACGGTGAATGAAATTGAATACAATTTATATTAAACTTTTATACTTGTCTACGTGTTATTATTATCATGTTATCGTATTACAAGTATAATTTACATTTGTTCGCATGGTTTAACCAAATAATTAGCAATATTACTAAACATTAGTTGGTGTGGCTTTTTTTGTGGAATTCATGGAAAGATAGTAAGCTGCATTTTGTAGAAATGTTTGTTCCAGAGATGTGTCTTCTGCAATGCATAATCTTTATAATTTATAAATAGTTTTGGTAAAGATATATGAAAAGTACAAACTTAATTTATAAATATTTTTGGCAAAGATCTATAAAAAGTACAATCTAACAAATACCTTGGTGGAACTTTGTAGTGTGTATGGTCACTAATGACGCTACTTTTAATGGTCAACACTAGAAAGATATAGGATTTGTTAGAAAAAATTATGGACGTTTTACTCCTTCTGTTATAAATTATAAGATGTTTTAGCTATTTCAATACGGATAAACGCGGACTACATACAAACTGAAATGTGCGAATCTACACACTAAATTGCGTCTAGATACATTCAAAACAGAAAAATGTAAATCTATTATATTTCGGAATGGAGGAAGTAGTACACATCGCAGTCATACTATTATACGCGCGGATATAAGGAAGACACTATATCTAAACCGAAGATCACTTAGATGAATCTACGCAATGGACCCGGGACAGAAGGTTATAACACATACTTAATCCAACTAGTAATCCGGCACGTGCAATGCACGTGTAGCCTAATAAAAGCTAGATGTCTAGATATTTATTGACTCCAATTTAAATGAAATGAAAGTTTATGAAAAATGAAAAATATTTTAGATTGAATAATGAAAGGAACCCAATGCAAATCTCGTGGCTAGGGTTGGTCGAGTAAGATTTAGAAAATCTCCCAGCTGACCATTAACAATTTAATTTCAAAAAATCATGTACTTAGACATTACAACCGGAAAAATGGTTGGTTTTATAGGAAAACAAACCTCAGTATAAATTCAAACTTAAAATCCATACAAATTTACAACCGGCAGCAAACAACAATTGGCATCTGAACATGAAAACTAATAAATTCAGGCTTCTAAATGTTAATGTATTTCAATAAACATGTAGCATAATTTATTAATCTATTTGTCCAGTTTGTAAAAAAAACTATGAATTTATTTGTGGAATGGATTTCTTTGCAGAAAATTGGTGTCTAAAGGGAAAGGTTGAGCTTCTTATCTCTTAAATGCATGACTTCCAAAAAACGAAGAAAAAAATAAAGATAATTGGCAAGAGACATTCTTTACTAATTATATGACAACATTATTAAGTCGTAGAATATTTGACAAAAAAAGTAGTCGCCTATGGGCATGTGACAGTAGAAAATACCAAATTTATTAACCATACAGGGTAATCTAAAATGCCCACACTTAGTTTTGAAGCCATATTCAGATCAGCTACACCAAAGTATTCAGTCTCATTTTGCATGAAGTAAATACATTTATGCCAAGTAAAATTAGATTACTCATAATTACAACTGTTACCTTGACAACTCATAGCTCAAGCTGTTGCTGCCCTCTATTCCCTATAGTGATATCATTCACTGGCAACCTAGATCCACTGCTGTTTCAATGTTTTTTGTTCCCCAAAATAATTTGACATACCACGAACTGAACCACTTGTACGTGTGTACTACTTTGATGACACTTAAGATACCACTCCAGAGAGAGTTTGCCATTGACTTCAGCGTGCCAGAGCATGTCAAGTATCTTCATTGAATTGTCATAAGTTCAAGCTAACTTATACTGCAGGTTGACATGACTTCTTCTTGTGTTAAGTTGATGGTTTTGCAAATAGTGGCAGTACTGCAATCAGCAATGATCCTGATATTTCTAAATTATATGGAGGACGGAAAATAGGAAGTCATCTTGGACTCTAGGAGGAACTTACATTCAGAGTCTACAGAAAGAAAAAATAATTTTGAAGGACAAAGCTCGCACATAGCCCCTGACAACAGTGGTGTTTAGCAAAACCAGTAAATCACTATTCATTTGTATAAGCTCACTCCATTGCAACATTGATGACCCCATAGAACTTCGATTCTAGCTTCGTCACTGGGAACTCCAATGCACATTACACTACAAAGGTACTGGTAAAAATGCAGAATGGTTGAAATGATACTTTACTTAAAAAAATATTCACCAATCTACTTAACATTGGTTGATGAAGGTCATTCCAAGAATAGATAGGAGACGTCAGGGCAAATGATAATCTCTCGGAGTTGATGGAACATATGTAGTTGTATCAAATAAGGCTAGAAACAAACCTTGAATGCTTCAATTTGCGTGGCCAATTAATCATTTAACTGACCACTTTGTTATTGCATGTTTTCCACAAGCTGTTCCATCGCTGCGACCAACTTCTATAGTTAAGCATATCCACAAGAAGAGGGATTCAAATCACATAACTAATATTAGTGCTAATTTAATGCTTAAATGCTATAGAAGGTAATATTTGCTAGAGACTTTGGGTTCGACAAACCTGTAAGAGGTGGAGGCGAGGAGCCCAACGACGTTGCATCGATCCTAGTTTGATTTAGTCAATAACCCCAAAGCACTGCTCGTATATGAATTATGTTCAGCTGAATAGTTTTGTTGACACCTTTACTAATCTGGTTTGAGGGCTTCTAGATCATGATTAGAATTTAGTGCTGACACAAAGACACCATGTCTGACCTCACCAGTTCCAACCATGGCGCTCGATGGATCCAAGAACACGGTCCCCTCCATTGCTATAAGAGAACATGTACTTAGCATGCTAATCCAAAAATGACACCGATTAGAAATTTTCTTGACCTTTCTCTGTTCGTGTGATTCAGATTAGGAAGAAGAAAGGCCTGAAGCAGAAGAAAGGGGGTGTCAGCGGCGCTGCAGGCGGATGATGAAGGACAACGCTGAGGAGGTGTGGTGCGTCTCAATTCATGTTGTGGATTGGCGGCGCTGGGAGAATCTTTAGGCTGCGAAGTCAGCTTGAGTCTTACTGGCGGTGCGTCGGATGATCAGCGAGTCGGAGGCAGCGGCGAGGTGCAGTGCTCCAGGGGCGGGCGTGCATGGCTGCAACGGAGGATTGCACGGCGGCGGTGTGGTCGCGTCTTGCAGGGCTGCTGGAGCGGCGTTGAGGGCTCCGACGGCGGCGTGCAGGGTTGTGGCCACGTCGGCTTCCAAGGCTACAGCAAGGCGTGCAAGGCGGCGACGTCGTATCAGAGCGTCGTATAGGGCGACGGTGATATCACGTAAGGCAGGGCTTAGGCGACGGCGTGCAGGGCTGCGGCAGCGTGGGCAGCGTCCGGCATGGTGATGTGAGGTGCTGGTTGGGAAAAAGGGTGCGGGGTTACGGGAACCCATTCCCGTTTGGACGGGAGGGAGCGTTTTCCGTCTGAATGACCATTTTTTGGCGTGGGCTGTTGGATATTCGTGTTTGATGGCTAGGATCATTTGGATCACCCCTGTCTCTCCTTTTTTATATTAGTGGTGATGATGATGGTGATGATGATGATGATGATGATGATTGACCCGGGTGAGCAGGCTACGCCATGTGAACAATTTGTTTTTCTTTTGTTTTGGAGAGTCGGTTAAATGCACACTTGAAATCTGGGCCCGATGAAGCCTTACTGGGCCATTCGTGGTTCAGCCTACCATGATCCACACTGCGCTAGAGTCCAGAAAATAAGCAACGTTTAGCTAGGACTCAGTTGGGCTTTCGCTGGGCCTCCCATAATTTGTACGACGGAGTTTTGTTTCTCCTCTTTTTTGTTTTCGTTCTTCCAGTCTTCTTTGCGAGGCACCTAAAAAAAGTTTGGACGGTCTTCTTTGCGAGGATTCATATTTGGGTCTCTGAACCCCGTAGGCAATGCCGTTTTTTCCCTACTGGTTGCAGCATCTAAAATCCAGTGAGCCACACACAACCTCCGCGAAAACGAGAAATGGTCAGGAGAGAAGATAACGGTGCAGAGTGCAGACCAGACCATATCGATATCGCGTTTTGCTTCTCGTGGGCAGCCGGCCGAAGATTCTTCGACTCTTCCACGTACGGAGTACACACACGAAGGCGCGTATGTAGGATGTAGCCATCGATCGATCGATCGATGCTGCCGTGGACGTTTTGCAGATGAGCTGCAGGATTTGCTGACCATGAATTCGCGGCACGTAGGCGCTGTCGCTTCAGCCTTCAGACGATCGACCTGGCGAAGGTTGCATCCGACGTATAGTCGTCGTATAGAGGAGGCCTCGGCGATTCAGACTTGTCGTCGGCCGGCTGAATGATTGCACTGGCCGACCTCGACTGCTGCCTGCCTGCACCGACGTAGGCGCGCACGTCCTGCCGGCGAGCTGGCATACACGCCTGCAGAACGTGTCGATTGATCTTGCCGTTTCTATTCTCCAAGCTCGTCATGGGAGGGGGGTTAAGCTGAATACGGAAAGAGGAAGACTGTAAGAAACTGCAGATGGAGCGCTTCGTCCTTTGGATCTCCACTGATCACTGATGGCAACTTCAGATACACACACAAGCCATACGTTTGTTTGGTTTACAGACACGGCCGGCCGGATATATCTGCACCACTACGTGACAGGATAAGGCAGCAAGCTACTCGTCGCCGTGGCCATGGCTCTGCACCCGTACGTGGCTAGAATGGGATGACACGGACATCATAACACGCGGCACGCCAATCATTCCAACGGAACATTCTGCATAGATTTTTTAGGCGGGAAAATGAGCAAGACCTAGAACCTTCTCGTACCTATTACCACTGCTTCAGTTTCGCCCTCGCGAATTGGCGGGGAAACCACCACGCCAGCTTCTTCGATGATTCGACACCATGCATGTATGCAGTGCGGAAAGGGAAGTCTACAGCCATAGCCGTGCTGCCGCTACGTTATTATGAAAAACAAGACTGTCGCCGTCGAGGAAATCGCGCCGTATGTGGCGTGCAGACAAGTGTACGTGGTACTGATTACTGAACAGGTCAAGCTCCTGGCGTGTACAACCAGCATTGGTACAATAATACTTCCATTCAACTGAAACAAAGAAGAACAATCAACGTCAGGCAGCTAGCTTGTTCGATCGATTGCTGATACGACAGCAGTGAGCCGTTACGCAACGTGCGTGGTTCCCGAAATTCAGTTGGACTCGCGCGTGGATACCTCACCTGACCAGCCAGCTCCAGACGAACAGGGGAAACGCAGCGAGCAGCCAACGAAGTTGGCGGGACGGCCTGGCGCTGATCAGGGAGTTCGGGCGGGTGACACGGCGGCCCACCCCGGCAAGGGCTGTCGCGTCTTGCCTAGATCTGTCTGCAATAATGCAGCTCGTCCTCTTGTCAGTGATGAGGAATCGCAATTGCGACAGACACCAACCACTGACGTGGAGTAACAACTAACAAGACGCAGCAGCGGTGATTAACGCACGAGAAACATGATCTGAGCTCGATCTCTCTGCCTGAACCGTGAACGGCGCATCTCGGGGAGGCGCGAGCAAGGACGGCGACGCATTTGCCGTTGCGGCCGCGCATTGATGGAGAAACGACCGAGAGGCGAGAGCAAACCAAGCTTGTTCCGTCGCCTGGGCAGCCGGCGCGGCTGGCAGGACCCGGAGAAATTCAACACCCGGCACGGGCGTCAATGGCGTGCGCAGCTAAAGACACCATGAGCACGCACCGCACAGGGAAATACAAAATATTCTATCGTGTGGACCGTGGAGTATGCATGTGAACATTTCTGGATAAGACCGCCGTTCAGCGCCGTCGGGGACTCGGGTGGCTGAGGCGCCGGCAGGTCGCCTCGTCCGGGAACCAACCGCGGCCAGCTCTTCGGCTCCTGATGAGCTGGTTCCAAACGGGGGCGCGAGAGGGGCCGGAACTCACGTCAGCGTCCACGGCTTGGAGCCTTATCGCGCGCGGTTCGTGCTTATCTGCACGCCACATCCACAGCATTACTTGTATCCATCGCTAAACCAGATTATTTGACAAGTTTTCCTTGTTTCTAGATAATCTCACAAGTTTTCTATTACTAGTGGCTTGGGATTTGGATTCGAGGATAGCCAGGAAAATAGCCATGCATGCATAATAAGCTGCTGAACATTATTTCGCACATCGGATCTGAATTCTGAAAGATTCCGCTTGGACTCCCGGACCTGCTTGCCGGTTGGTAGTATTGTTTGCTTTCGTATGCACAATTATTTGGGGAAATCAGTTTTGGGTGGTAGGAGTTCGTATGATCCCACTGCCCGAAATCGGATTTAAAATGTTAACAAATTACAAATAAATTGTTTTTGGCGTTCATCCGAACATTTTATGTTCGCACACAAAGTTTCTCGCAAAAAGGATATTTGGCCTCCGTAAAAAAGATAATCCCAGTGCGCTAAAATGACTTTGCACCAAACATTTTTGTTGTCTTTTTTTCATAGCCCACAAAAAATATCTTTTTGCATTAAACATTTTGTGATATGCCCGAATATACACCCAATTTTTTCTTTGAATTTTATTTTACATATTTAAATGTATTTAATTTTTTTGAATTTTATTTTACTTTTTAAATGTATTTTAAATTGCATTTTTCATAACAGGTGCATCCAAATCCACTAACCAAGACCCCATGTCCAATTATTTGCTAATTTTTATTTATATCAATCAGTTAGCCCTATTCTGTAGAAATAGTTACATTTCTAGTTTCGCTTGGTGATCGGGCTTATCTGGACCCTCGGTCGACAGCGTTACTTCTGTCAACCGCTAAACCAGATCATTTTACAAGTTTTTCCTTGTTTGTAGATAATCTTACAAGTATTCATTTTATTATAGTGGCTAGGCACTTAGATTGGAGGATAGCCAGAAGAATAGCCATGCATAATAAGATGTTGAGTAACATGTATGGCGTGGCTCCATGATATGACATGTCAGATCTAAAACGGCGTGTTTGGTTGGCTGGAATGCTTCGTCCTGCCCCATTTGGTTGACTAGGCTGACTCATGTTGTTGCACGGCACAAACTTGAAAGCACCCTTGAGCCAAGCATTGGAGGAACGTCTGAATCGGCCATTTCCATGGAGCTAGGCTTGAGTGAGCGAAATGTTGCTTGCTGGTGCCCGCACGGGGAAGGGCAGGAGAAGCCGCATCCTTTTTGGAACAATTGCCATAAATCCTGCCACCGCTCACTCTTCCCACTCACTCCACTCGCGTGTCTCCTCCCTCCTCTCTCCTCTCATCGTCAGCAGATTCCCTTCCACCGGCACATAGAGGGCTTCACGTCAACCATCTTTGGCGGGAGACGAAGGCCGGTCATCTCCTCTTCCTTCTTCGGTAGGAAGGTTTTTTGTCGGCACGGACGGCCGCGCGTCATCGCGTCGTCCTCGAGGGTTTCATGAGTTCATCCATGACGGTAATATGATCTCTAACCCCTCATATGCCCCATTTACCTTGTAGATATGTGAATCAACATCGATTTATCTGCTTAGTATGACATGCACAATAGATCTAATGTTTTTAGGATTCGATCTTTAGGTCATCTTTGTCGATTTGGTCTAGGGCTTAAATTTGGGCTATTTTCGTAGCTTAATTACATCATGTATGCCCACGATGATTTCGTTCATTTCGGGTTTACTACACTACCGATTTGGGTGTTCCAGTGAGATTGGGGCTTAGATTTCTCAATTTTATTGGGTTTAGGGCTTATATTTGCCTTTCTTTTTGCAATAGTTATTCTATGGCCAATGGTGATCACTATGTTCTCATTTGTAGAGCTGGTGCGACAACATGAAAGTAGCATGTATACATATGTTGTCCATTTTCTTTGGTACTGTAGCAGCAGCTCTACGAAATTGTTATGCTTAGAACTGAGGCTAGGAATTAAACCCGACTTATTTTCTATGTGCTACCGATGATTTAACTGTGCCATGATAATTGCAAGGGGATTATCTACATCTCTAGGTAGTTTATACAAGGACAATGCTTGTACTACCATTTGTTCATGTGGAGAATCCCTTTCACCGTGTTGTCAAAATATTGCTTGTATTACTACCTGGCTCTGTAGTATCATCTCTTCATATGTGTATGTGCGGTGCAAGTTTGAGGCCCTAGTGCTAGTAAGAATTATGCTTTTGATGTTTTCAGTGATTTTTTTGCCAATGATAATTTTTTATGTGGCACAATTTAAGTGATATAAGTGCTTCCATTATACCCGGTGCATTGTACAAGCTCATAGCTTGTGCCATGTTCTTGATACCGTGGAAACATTTGCTAGCCATTTATGTGTGTTTGTGATGTATGAGGCTTGTTTTGCACCGGTTCCATTATAGAATTTTAGTTTATTAGCATGCCAGTTCAAGGGTTGGTCTAAAGTATCGACTGGTATGTACAATATTTGGTTGTACAATTATTTTTGTACATTAGGTCCAAATCTTGAAAGTTCATGCCATGCTCTACGAACTATGCGGCATATTTTGTTTTGTCCTTTATATGTTGTGCCTAGATCGTGTGTTATAGGTTGTAATTATTATGTATTTGTTTTGCAGTCATCCAAGGGCAATGAGATCTCTCAAAGCAATGAGGGCAATGCTACAAAGACCAAAAAGTCGGTGAAGGATAGGAATTTTGATGAGGAGGTGTCTCCAACCCATTTCTTCAAGGTGATCCTTACACCTGGGTTGTATTTACTTCCCATCCCGCCTGCTTTCTGTCAGCATATAGGTAGGATCGCAAAGGAGATCGTCCTCAATACCAACACTAGCTGCAGCTGGAATGTCAGCACCGGTGATCACAACGGGGCTGCTGCTATTGACAATGGGTGGGCAACATTTTCCATCTGTCACCAGATCAAGATCGGCTACTTCTTGATCTTCAAGGTTTTGAAGTCTTATGTCTACATGATCACCATATTCGACTACGATGGCGCGAGTAGCATTCGATCAATCTGCTGATGATCTAAAATTAGTATTGCCGATCATGAGTATCTCTTTGAGTCTTTGTATATCGCGGTAGCTCTGATTCTATCGTTTGTGTCTTGAAATCTTGGACTTGCTATGTTTGTGTCATATATATGTCGATGACTATTATGTGTTACCTATAGCTGATTGTTTTATGTCCTTTGTACTTATTATGTGTTTTAAGAACCAACGATGATTTTCGAAATGGGCCAACGATGATGGTAACCTGACCACTCAAAAAAGTGGTGAGAGTACTTGTGTGTGAGCAAATAACCAAACAAGCAATGTTTGTATTTGTGTTGCACATACAAACTACCAAACATGACGGCTTGTTTTTCTTGGTCCGATCTGAACGGGCGTGGCTGACACTTTGTTCTCAACCAAATGACATGCAAAAGATGGCCAAAGTTGCGTTTTTGCTCAGTCAGGCCCTGTCGGGCCACAGATTAAAAAGGTCCAAAATCGGGTGCATGTAACCAAATATGCCCAAACATCCCGCTTGGACTCTTGGACTTTCTTTGTGCTTGCTAGTCCTAGTAGTGTTTGCTTAGAGCATCCCTAATAGCTTACACATATCTTGTAAAAAAAGCTGCAACAGCTTACCATAAGTGGTTTCAGACCCATACCCATAAGTGGTTTCAGACCCATATAATTTTGGGTAATGACCCAAATTTTCGGTCCAAATTGGAGTATATGGAAATCCATAGGCAATGACCTAAACAGGAAGAAATCAACCCGTGAAGGCCCAACCGTTCGAGGTGAAAATTTACCCGCGCACGGTTGTTGTCTTCGTCCCGTCCCAACCGCCTCCGTTCACGTACATGCCACCCTCCGGCGGGCCGCCCCAATGCCGACCCCACCTCCGCGGCCCCTGTCGCCCTTCTCCTAGGCCGCGTGCCGCCACTCTCGGCTGGATTCGAGCCGGACCGGCCGCTCCTGTCTCGCTACCGCCTAACAAAGTACTCCACCGCTAGGGCCTTATCAGCCGCTTCTGAGCTGGTCTACCACCGTCGAACCCCGCATGCAACCACTGCGTCGATTCGACCGCGAACACCCCCCCCCCCCACTCCTGCCCATGCGCATGACCTAGCCAACTGCTGTCGCAGTGCCGACGCTCGACCTACCTCGGCCACCCCATGTCATTGCCGAGCGAGCGGGACAGGCAGAGTTGAGCGGGGTCGGTCGAGGTCAACGCTAGGCCGGGCGGCGGGGATGGAGGCATACGGGGAAGAAGGCAAGGAGAGGAAAAAAAGGCTAACTACTAACATGTGGGTCCTATCGTATAGTTTTCCTTACGATGCCTTTTTTTTACCCGAGAGCCTGCCGCGCCACACCAGAAGACACAACTTGTTGAACGAAGGCACTCACCAGGAAGATCGGCAAAAGACATCAGCACCACCTGCAACGATAGTTGGATCGCCGGATAGCCGGGCGCCCACCGTCACTTGGCAAACGCTGCAGCCGTGGAGGGGACCCTTCCCCTCTAGCCCAAGATCGAGGGCGCGGCCCACCGGCAAGCAGGGACCATGCTGAGGGGAGGAACACCGAGAGCTGGGATCCAAAACCTGCACTGCAGAGCATCGACGTAGAGAGAACGCACTGCCACATGCCGCCACCAGCCAAACAGAGCTAACCAACCACCCCCACACCCCGGACGCCTCCAGGAAGGTGAGCGGCGTCGCAACGTCGCCGCCGTCCAAACAGGGGAAAGGATTTTCATCCTAGAAGGGAGGGGTTGGGCAGGGGGAGAGGGAACCTCGACGAAGCCTCCGGGGAGGGATCCGACGCCGAGGCGTCGCCGACGTCGTGGCCACCGCCGGCCAGGGTTTTCCCCCGCCCCGAGCACCCCACCACCGCGAGCTCACCAGGCACGGCGACCTTCCCATATCTGACGCAGATGGCCGACGGGAGCCCATCTCGCCGCGGCACACGCTCGTCGCCACCCCGCCGCCCACACGGCCAGGGTCGCGGGTCTGCACCCACGGCCGCCACTCGCCACCGAGCTGGCGCCGCCTTCTCGCTCCAGAGCCGCCGCCCCGGCGTCCTCCGCCCCACGCGCCCGCCCAACGTCAATGCCCCGCTCGTCGGAGCATCGACGAGAGCGCCCACCGTGCCCTCTGAAAGATCGATATGTCGACTAGAGGGGGGTGATTAGGCGACTACCAAATTTTAATTCTTTTTCGATTAATTAGGGCTTGAGCAAAGTATAACAAGGTTGACTAGATGTGTACTAGGTGATAGCAACCTATGTGATACACGCAAGGTAAATAACGTAGCGGAAGCAACAAGTAAAGGATAGAAATAACCGCAAAGTGGAGACACGGAGATGTTTCCCGTAGTTCCTTCCCAAGGGAAGTACGTCTACGTTGGAGGAGTGTGGAGCCACCTAGGCGCTCCAATAGCACGGATGTGCTCACTCTATTCTCCGTGAGCTTTACCCGTGGGGGTTTGGCTCTTCCACTATGAGGTCACCTTGATGGCGTTGACCAAGCCGGTACACAAAGGTTGAGGAACTCCACAATGAGTTGGAGCCTCCCAACAATGTCCCGGACCGCCTCGCAACAAGTTGAGGCTTCCGAAACTCACAAAGGTCTCCTAGGGTTACAAGCAACCCCAAGAGAACAAGTATCACAAAGGAGAATGAACGGATTCGAAATTCCTTCGGTGAGATTGTAGATCTAGATCTCCTCTATCACTCCTCAAAGTATCACGGCGATTGTGTGGTTGGAGTGGGAGATCTTGGAAGTTTGAAGCTCGGCAGCAATGGAGGAGAGAGAATGTAAATCGCAGCCTTTCATTGGGGAAGAAAGGGTCTTTATATAGGGGCCCCTGAAAATCCAACCGTTATGCACAAAAATGTGCACAACGGTACTACCGCTGACGAACAGCGGTACTACCGCTACTGATCTTCACACAGTACCTCAGTGGTTCCGATGCTCAGTTGCAGCGGTAGCACAGAGTGCTACCGTAGTTACCAGGCACCGGTACTACCGCCAGAACCCACCGGTACTACCGCTGTCATGCCTCGAATAAATTCGTGGTATTCCATCGGTAGTACGTGGGGGGTACCGGAGAGATACCGTTGGAGACAGTGGCTTAAAACGTCTGAACGGTATCCCCAGCGGTACTTCCAGCGGTAGTACCGTTGCCATCAGCAACGGTACTTCCAGGGTAGTACCGCAGGAGAGGACTGCCTGCGTGCTGCAGCAGTACTGCTCCAGAAGGAGCGGTACTACCGCTGCCCACTGGCGGTACTACCGTCAGGACAAATTCAGCCTGGGCAGATTTTCGAGCCCCTCTCTCTTCCATATGAGAACTTCTCGTGTTGATGTTTTCATCCCTGTTCAAACTTAAGAACACGATTAGTTCAGTGGGTGTGTTGTTATTAACTCCAAAACAGAGGAAGAGCCTAGCATGCTCTTTCAATCTCCCCCTTTTTGGAGTTTGATGACAACACACTCACACAAATGATTTGCAAAATATAGGCAGGCTCCCCCTATCAGTATGCATCAATAAATTTGCATTTGAATACAAGATGCATACATGATAGGATCAAAGCTCCCCCTACATTTTGTAAACCAAGCAAGTTTATGAATAACACAAGAAAGCATAACTTGCACAAGCATGGTAAGACATAAAACAAGAGTTATTACACCACATAGTTCCGAACGGAAATAGAAAGTTCCACATGTCTTACACCATGCAACGAGATAGTTCACCTAAACCAAGTTCGAATAAGATAAAAAGTGAAGCACAAGCATAAAGATCAAAGAGAGAGACAACAAGAGCTTGTGCTTCCACCCATGCAAATCCCCGGATAACCTAGTAGAACTCTCTCCCCCTTTGGCATCAAGACACCAAAAAGGGAGAGGCGATGCTAGCGTCCCAAGGGGGTTCAGTCATCGTCCTCCTCCTCATCATCCTCGTCCCCATCAGCAGCCTCGGGATCAGCATCATTGCCCTCATCACTAGCAGACCCATCACTGCCATCATCCTCATCACGATCAGCCCTGCCATGTTCTTCTCCTTCACGAACCCAGGGGTCACCGGCATGAGAAGTGGAGGCATCATCCTGAAGATCGGGATCAACCCAAGTGTTGTAGCGGTGCTTCCCAATCCACTTGGAGTAAGTGGTGATTCTGTCCTCGGAGCCCGCAGGGATAGGTGCACCCAAAACCGCAAAGCGCTGGCGAGTGCGTTGGCGTTCTAGCTTGGCCCTTTCATGTTCTCTCCAAGCCCTCACATTGCTATCATCCTGGCGGCAAAAGATGGAGTGCATAGCATTGGCAACCCATTTCTTGAAGGTATTCTCTTTCTTCTTGGGCAACTCAAAAGCTGGGTCATTTTCTTCATCTTCGGTGTTGTAAGCTTCATCATTGGATGAGAGGCTGGAGATGCTTGTTGCGGTTCAAATCTTTGACAGAGTGAGCAATGAGAGGGTGTCATTGTCCAGCAGCTCTAAGGGAAACTTCTTTTTGACCCATGCATGAACAATGAGCTTCATAATAAGGGAGCCAAAGATAGGAACATGCCTTTTCATAATCACTTCATGAATCTCATTCCAAAGGATATCCATAATATCCAGCTTCTTGCCTTGGCCCACCATCTCAAAGAGATAACCATAAGGTCAATGAGACGCCCATGGATCTGGTCAAAGTTGCCCACTCGAGGCAACACCGTGTTGCGGAAAATGCGGTGCATAATGTGCCATGTTTCTGCAGGTGCTTGGATTCTCCACAAACCCCACGACCCTGAATCAACAGATGAGAGAGAGCAGAGGCTTCATTGGCTTGTCCATGTAGGAGATACGGAATACTTGAGCATCGTCATCCACTGTCATAAGGTCACCGTAGTCCCGCAGCTCAAGGAGGGTAGCAAAATCTGCCCAAGAGGAGGTGAGCACCTTGTCCTTGGTCATCCATGTGACAGCTCTCTTGTCGGTGTGGAAGTGAACAGTAGCATAGAACTGGAGAACGAGGTGCTCATCAAAGTCTTCATGTAAGTTGATATAGTTCAGGATCCCAAACTCTTCACAAATGTCCAGGGACTCACCAAAGTAGTCAAGATGTGCTCTCATATGGTCTGTGTTGATGCAAAACTGCTTCACCACTTTGGTCTTGAAACGGGGAAGCACCTCATTGAAAATCTTCTCTTGAAACTGAGAATGGAATAGGGGATTCTGGTAGCGGGGATCCTTGGTCACGACATAGGGATTTTTCCTTCTTTCCTTGACAAAAGCTTGAGGTGACATCCTCATGAGAGAGGCAGTCTTCTTGGCAGCAGCTTTGGCTTGAGCAGACTGCTGACGGCGAGTGAGCTTCTCTGGAATGATTTCAGGTTCATCACTAAGGTCCTTGTCCTTGCGAGATCTCTTGGGAGCCCGAGCTGAACTGCCCCCACGGCCCTTGCTAGGTCCTAAGAAAGCAGAGACAGATAGCACAGGGGATAAGTATTGCAAAAACAAACATGATCAAAAAGAGAAGAATCGAAATTGCCCAGTTTCTGGAAAACACCAGATCAACGGTAGTACCGTTTGACAGACCGGTAGTACCGGTGCAGCGGTAGTACCGCTCCTAGGAGCGGTAGTACCGCCAGCTCCAGATCTAGCGGTTTGACCGACGAAACTGACCCGATCTATGGGATCGTCCAATGAAACTTTGCAAGTACGATTCTAAACTGAGTACCAACTATTCCCTACTACTTCTACCACAGGAGTTGCAAGAAAACAATCTCTATCGAATCTCAACGAATCAACTAGGTTGAGAGAGAGAGAGAGAGTTTTACCGGAACTCATTGTGGAGAGGAAGAGGGAGGAGAAGGTCCTCGAGCCACCCCACGGCCGGAGAGGGGCTGTCGTGGCCGGGGAGAAGCTCTCCCGGCGGCAATGTGCGACGGCGGCGGCTGCGGTGAGAGAGACGAACGTGGGGGTCGGGTGTGGGGAGGTAGAATGGGAAAAACTACCCCCCACGCCCCACTTAACCCCACTGTCAAAAAACCCTCAGCGGTACTACCGCTGGCCCAGCGGTAGTACCGCCCGCTGGCACTATCGGTAGAAGAAACGGTGAAACCGCGCCTGGCAACCACGTTGTCCTGGCGGTGTTACCGGAGTTTCTAGCGGTAGTACCGCTACTGGTGCTACTGGAAGGTCTAGTGATAAAACCGCATCTGGGAGGTGCGAGAGCATCCTCAGCCAGAGCGGTAGTACCGCCAGAACGCCGGTAGTACCGGTACCTGATGACTACGGTATTTAGAGTGGTAGTACTGTGCCTGGGACAGCTCCCAGGCAACGGTAGTACCGTTTCCAAACACCGGTAGTACCGGGCGCCTGAAACGCGCATTTCCGCCGAGAAGATCATAAAAGTTTTTGCAATTTTGGAAAGGAGAGATCTTATGGGATAGGAGGTTGGCTTAGGATGGAGTTTGGAACTGGGGGAGGAGAAACAATCCGAGTTTGCAAGAAGCAAGAGTGAAAGGCCAAACTCAAATGCTCTCCACAAAAAGAGGTCTAAAAAACCCGAATAAGATCAAATGAAGATCAACTCCTCATAAGGAGGAGGGCGGTGGCCTAGGCCACCATGTATGAGCAATTATCAACCCAAAACCGCGAAGATATATCTTGGGTTCAAGGCCAATACTCATCGTTTAAGCACAATTTGTCACCGAAGTGACCAAATGAAGCACGAATTGTCAATGTGCGCATAATAGAAGTAGTGTTGACTCATGAGTTGAGCTACACTCCCCCTATGTCCATGCATGCATCTAAACTAGTTACGATGTCTACTAGGGTATTTGTGCAAGGCGGTCAAGCAAAGTTGCTCGCATCAATGACATTTAGTTCATTCCTCAACTCTCGAAATCTTGGTTCATCAAGGGCCTTGGTGAATATATCCGCAAGTTGATCCTTGGTTCCTACAAAAGAAAGGTCAATGTTGCCCCTCTCCACATGCTCCCGGATGAAATGATGACGAACTTCAATATGCTTCGTCTTGGCATGTTGCACGGGGTTGTGGGCGATCTTGATAGCACTTTCATTATCGCACAAGAGGGCACCTTGGAGAAGATAATACCATAATCCTTCATAGTTTGCACCATCCATAAGAGTTGAGCACAACAACTTGCGGCGGAGATGTACTCGGCTTCGGTGGTGGAGAGAGCAACACAATTTTGCTTCTTGGAAGACCAACACACCAAGGAGCGGCCAAGAAATTGACAACTCCCGGATGTAGACTTCCTATCCTTCTTCTCTCCGGCATAATCCGCATCCGAGTAACCCATGAGATGAAAGCTTGAACCCTTGGGATACCAAAGACCAAAGTTTGGGGTATGAAGCAAATATCGAAAGATGCGCTTAACCGCCACTAAGTGGCTCTCTTTGGGAGCCGCTTGATACCTTGCACACTTACCCACACTAAACATAATATCCGGTCTAGATGCACAAAGATAAAGCAAAGAGCCAATCATAGAGCGATAGAGTTTTTGATCGACATCGTTACCCTCGGTGTCGGTGTGGAGGTCGACGGAGGTGGACATGGGTGTCTTGTAAGATTTGAGCTCCGTCATCGTGAACCTCTTGAGCATGTCTTGGGTATATTTGGCTTGATTGATGAAGGTACCTTCCCTATATTGCTTCACTTCAAATCCTAGGAAGTACTTCAACTCCCCCATCATGGACATCTCAAATTTGCTTGTCATTAGCTTTGCAAACTCATCATTGAAAGCATTGTTAGTAGAACCAAAAATGATGTCATCTACATAGAGTTGGCATATGAAAAGATTGCCACCCACCTTCTTGGTAAAGAGGGTGGGGTCAATAACACCAACTTGGAATCCACGGTCTACAAGAAACTCTCGAAGGTGCTCATACCACGCACGTGGGGCTTGTTTAAGGCCATAGAGCGCCTTGTCGAGCTTGTAAACATGGTCCGGATGGTTGGGATCCTCAAACCCGGGAGGTTGCTTAACATATACCAACTCATTAATAGGACCATTAAGGAAGCACTTTTAACATCCATTTGTTGCAATTTAAAGTTATGATGAGATGCATATGCAAGCAAGATGCGAATAGATTCAAGACGAGCAACGGGGGCATAGGTTTCACCGAAGTCAACACCTTCGACTTGAGAGTAGCCTTGTGCCACCAATCTTGCCTTGTTTCGAATGACAATGCCGTTCGAATCTTGCTTGTTCTTGAAGACCCACTTGGTGCCGATGACGTTCTTGCACCCATTTGGCCTTGGCACCAACTTCCACACCTTGTTGCGCTTGAAGTTATTGAGTTCTTCATGCATGGCATCAATCCAATCATGATCTTCAAGAGCTTCATACACCTTCTTGGGCTCGATGAAGGACACAAAAGCATGGTTGGTGCTAAAGCTTGCCAATTGTTTTCTTGTGACGACCTTGCTTTGGACACCTCCAAGAACTTTGTCCAATGTATGCTCTAAGCGAGTTAATTTTTGCTCTCTTCGCAATTCTCTTCTCTTCTTGGTCTCCTCCGAAGTTTCTTGAGAGATGACTTGATCATTTCCTTCATCATCGGAGTCATGTGCATTGTTTTGATCTTGAGCTTGATCTTGATGAGGACCACCTTGATCTTGTTCTTGATCATTGTCGTGTGCACCATCTAGAGCTTGGTCTTGAACATCAAGTTGTGGAGAGGAACCACTAGGTTGATCTTGTTCTTGACCTTGCTCACTTGTTTGAGGGCTCGGAGTTTGTTCTTGGTTACGGGGAGGATCTTGAGTTGGTGATGGTATGACTTGAGGAGGAGCTCGAGGAGGATCTTGAACTTGAGGAGGATCCTCTTCAATGGGACGAATGTCCCCAATTGCCATCCTTCTTAGAGCGAGCTCCATAGGTACATCACCTACAACATTAGGATCAACTTGCCCCACTTGGGAGCCATTATCCTCATCAAACTTCACGTCACTAGATTCTTCAACTTGACCGGTGGTCTTGTTGTAGACTCTATAGCCGTGAGAGTTTGTGGAGTAACCAACAAAGATGCCCTCTATAGATCTAGTCTCAAACTTAGATAACCGGTTACCTTTCTTGCGAATGAAGCACTTGCATCCAAAGACACGAAAATAAGAAAGATCCGGTTTCTTCCCAAGAAGAATCTCATATGGGGTCTTGTTCAATAGCTTGCGGAGATATAACCGATTTGTTGCATGACAAGCGGTGGAGATGGCTTCGGCCCAAAAGTTAACGGAGAAGCATACTCCGCAATCATGGTCCTAGCCGCATCCATAAGAGTCCGGTTCTTCCTCTCCGCAACACCATTTTGTTGAGGGGTGTATGGAGTGGAATATTGATGAGCAATCCCTCTTCACTAAGAAACCCCTCCACGGTGTAGTTCTTGAATTCGGACCCATTGTCACTTCGAATTGTCATGATCTTCTCTTGATATTGGCGTTGAGCATGTTGATGAAGTCAATGACTCTTTGTTGAGTCTCACTCTTTTCTTGAAGAAATAGACCCATGTGTATCTTGAATAGTCATCAACAATCACCAAGCAATACTTCTTCCCACCAAGACTATCATAAGATAATGGACCAAAAAGGTCCAAATGAATGAGCTCAAGAATCTTGTCGGTGGTAATCTTCGTCTTTGATGGATGGGCTTCTCCATGTTGCTTTCCTAGAACGCATGATCTACACACACGATCTTTGGAAAACTTAATATCGGTTAGTCCAAGAATGTGATCACCACTTTGAAGATCATGGAGTGTTCTCATATTGGTGTGGGCTAGTCGGCGATGCCAAAGCCAACCCACATCAACTTTAGCCATTAGACAAGTCGCGGCCGACATGCTCTCTTTCGAGAAATCAAGCACATACATGCCGTACTCGACATGTCCAACAAAGACTACTTTAAGAGATCCCTTCACGGTGATGATCACACTCTCGTCATCAAAATAACACCCATAACCACTTTTAGTAAGTTGATAGACGGAGAGTAAGTTGTAACCAAGGGACTCAACGACAAGTACATTCTTGATAGAGACTTCTCTAGCAACAACGACCTTGCCTCGTCCCAATACCTTAAGCTCGCGGTTGTCACCAATTTTGACTCGTGAATATTGAGGTAGAGGAGGTTCAATATCATCCACCAAGTCAATGCGTCCGGTCATGTGTTGGGATGCGCCACTATCCACCGTCCATCGACCCGCACCGGACGCCACACCCTACAAGGAATCAAGTCTTTGATTTAGGTACCCATTTTTCGATGGGTCCTTTCTTGTTAGTCACAAGGGTCTTTGGAACCCAAATAGCCAATGATAATCATCACCATAAGAAGTGCCAACATATTTAGCATAAACATGACCATCTTAGATTTCATAAGAACATAAGATGGGTTATATTTGCCGGCAAAGTCATTATGGGTAGGAAGGTCCCTTGTGACCTCACCACCCACAATGGTGTTGGTCTCCTTCTCTTTAGCCAACTCCCCCTCCTTCACAAAGATAATAGCTTTTGAAGAGGGAGAAGGCTTCTTCTTCTTCTTGTTCTTCTTCTTTGACTTGGTAGAGAAACCAAGTCCTTCTTTTCCAATTTGATCCTTTTGATTGCTCAAAAGGTCATTGAGGTTCTTTTCTCCTTGGGCACAAGCCATAATGCCCTTCTCAAGTTGAGATTTCAACTTAGCATTCTCTTCAACAAGGTTAGCATGCTCACAACAAATAATAGATTTAGCAACAATTTCATTTGATGTGGATGCAATAACTTCTTTCACTTGTTGACCTAGGAATTGATCATGAGACTTCTCAAGTTTGGCAAAAGACTCTTTGAGGGTTTTGAGTTCCTCATCAAGTCTCTTGTTTTCCTTCTCAAGTCTAGCATGTTCAATGCCTAGCTCAAGCTTCTCATTCTTATAGACTTTAGAAGTAGCAAGAGCATGTTCATGATCCTTTTTAACTCTAGACATGTCAATAGCATAGGATTCCTCGGAATTAGATAGGGCCTCCTCAAGAGACCTTCTACGAGTTTGCTCCTTTTCAAGAGCGATAGAGAAATCCGCTATCTCATTAGCATAGTCAACCTCACGGTTTGCCATGCCCGAAATGATCTCCTCCTTTTGATCTACAAGAGAGTTAGTTTCCTCAAGTTGCTCCAAAAGAGCATCAACATTCACTTTGTCTTCTCCTTAAGATTAGCTAGCCACAAGTCCACCTCATTTGGACTTTGGGGCTCCTTCACAACATTCTCTACACAATCCAATAAGGAAGGAGGTGTAGAGGCAATAGGTTTAGGAGAAGGAGTTACCGAGGTGGCTTTTGCCATGAGACATGTGTAGGGAATGGACTCATTTTCATTGGGGGATTCAAATAGGGATGACGGTGTAGAGGAAGGTGTAGCTATGGCAATGCGAGCGGTAGCTACAACTTCATCTTCATCTTCATCACCGGACATGTATTCTTCCAAAACTTTTCTATCTTGAACACACAAGGCATTGGAACCCTCTTCTTCACGTAGTTCTTGTTGCCGTTGCCCTTGGACTTGTCTTTTCTCACAAGCTTGCCATTGTGGTCCTCTCGATTCTCCCAAGGACAATCGGCAATGTAGTGATTGAGATTACTACAATTATAGCAAGTCTTTGGACGGTCTCCTCTTGGTCTTGCAACGAAGTTCTTCTTAGCAAAAGGTCTTGAGAAGATCTCTTGGAACGGTTGCCCCAAAGGCTCTTGAAGCAAGGGCCATGTGCTCAATAGTCTTGCTTGACGTCCTCCGTATCCTCCTCTTCAACTCCATGTTCAAACTCTTCTTCACTAGTGATGGGTGGACTTCAAAGCAACATTTGGAGATTGTCCCGCAAGTCCCTTTGCCGAGCTTGAGCATGAATAGAGCTCTTGACAACCATCCCAATGGATACAAACTCGTTGAGCACGGTGTTGGAGTCAAGTGTTGAGAAGTCCGGTCTTGATCGAATGGTTTGAGCAAGCCTTGATTTGAGGGAGTGATGGCCTTGAGAAACTTGCGCTTGATCCAATTATCACTAATCTTCTCAAAACCGAAATCATTCAAGGTGATGGCAAGAGCGGAGAGTCTTCGATAGAGATCTTCGGGGGTCTCATCTTCATTCATCACAAACTCATCGGCTTCATCTTGAACCGCTTCATACTTGGAAAGTTGAATGCTTTTGTTCCCCAAGAACAAGTTATGAAGATTCTCCCAACATTGCTTTGCCGTCGTGCACATACGGATATGCGTGCGATAAGTTGGGCTTGCGGCCGTTTGTATCATGTGCATGGCGGTGGCGTTGAGTTGATGATTGGCCTTCTCCGTTGGAGTCATGTTGTGTGGGTCTTGAGGATGGAAGCCTTGCTCTAAAATGTCAATCAAGAAAACACAACAACTAGACATGTGTGAACGCATAGAGAATTGCCAATTAGGAAAGTCTTTTGGATCAAGCTTAGGAGGTGCGCCCATATTGGCGATGTGTGGCGGAGAGACGTGTTGGTGGATTGTGTTATACACTTGTTCCGGTGGAACATTAGCATACACCCCCGGCGGCTTCCTTGGGGTTGAGTTACCATCCTCGGAGTTCTTTGTTTCGGGATTGGCTTGCGCCTTTCCGTCCGCATTGACAATACCCGTAGAAGGAAGAGTATCTAACTTCCCGGGACATTTTCCAAGGAGGGTAAATCAACCTTAGGAGGATCCGGTTTCCCTAGGAACTCCTTGAACATTTCTCGCATCGATTCCTTCATGCTTATGTTGAGGTTGGTAGTGATCTCGGTATTGAGATTCGATATCTCACTCTTGAGTTCACTAACAACCTCACCAAAGCGTTCATTAGTAACCGATGCGAGAGGGTCCACGACGTCCGACATATTCTCTTAGGCGGTGAAGCCTTAGATAAGAGACGAGGCTCTGATACCAATTGAAAGATCGATATGTCGACTAGAGGGGGGGTGATTAGGCGACTACCAAATTTTAATTCTTTTTCGATTAATTAGGCTTGAGCAAAGTATAACAAGGTTGACTAGATGTGCACTAGGTGATAGCAACCTATGTGATACAAGCAAGGTAAAAAACGTAGCGGAAGCAACAAGTAAAGGATAGAAATAACCGCAAAGTGGAGACACGGAGATGTTTCCCGTAGTTCCTTCCCAAGGGAAGTACGTCTACGTTGGAGGAGTGTGGAGCCACCTAGGCGCTCCAATAGCACGGATGTGCTCACTCTATTCTCCGTGAGCTTTACCCGTGGGGGTTTGGCTCTTCCACTATGAGGTCACCTTGATGGCGTTGACCAAGCCGGTACACAAAGGTTGAGGAACTCCACAATGAGTTGGAGCCTCCCAACAATGTCCCGGACCGCCTCGCAACAAGTTGAGGCTTCCGAAACTCACAAAGGTCTCCTAGGGTTACAAGCAACCCCAAGAGAACAAGTATCACAAAGGAGAATGAACGGATTCGAAATTCCTTCGGTGAGATTGTAGATCTAGATCTCCTCTATCACTCCTCAAAGTATCACGGCGATTGTGTGGTTGGAGTGGGAGATCTTGGAAGTTTGAAGCTCGGCAGCAATGGAGGAGAGAGAATGTAAATCGCAGCCTTTCATTGGGGAAGAAAGGGTCTTTATATAGGGGCCCCTGAAAATCCAACCGTTATGCACAAAAATGTGCACAACGGTACTACCGCTGACGAACAGCGGTACTACCGCTACTGATCTTCACACAGTACCTCAGTGGTTCCGATGCTCAGTTGCAGCGGTAGCACAGAGTGCTACCGTAGTTACCAGGCACCGGTACTACCGCCAGAACCCACCGGTACTACCGCTGTCATGCCTCGAATAAATTCGTATTCCATCGGTAGTACGTGGGGGGTACCGGAGAGATACCGTTGGAGACAGTGGCTTAAAACGTCTGAACGGTATCCCCAGCGGTACTTCCAGCGGTAGTACCGTTGCCATCAGCAACGGTACTTCCAGGGGTAGTACCGCAGGAGAGGACTGCCTGCGTGCTGCAGCAGTACTGCTCCAGAAGGAGCGGTACTACCGCTGCCCACTGGCGGTACTACCGTCAGGACAAATTCAGCCTGGGAAGATTTTCGAGCCCCTCTCTCTTCCATATGAGAACTTCTCGTGTTGATGTTTTCGTCCCTGTTCAAACTTAAGAACACGATTAGTTCCGTGGGTGTGTTGTTATTAACTCCAAAACAGAGGAAGAGCCTAGCATGCTCTTTCACCCTCCACCTTTGGCTGGCAAGGCGCCGCCACCGCCGCCGGCGGCGACAGCGGCCGAGGGAATCCGGATCTAGGGTTTTTTTGGCCTAAGGTTTGGGGGCCTCCGGAGTCGCCCGAGGGGGAGCGACCCGGGAGGCAGGGGCGATCGCTGCTTCCCTTACAATGGCTTTGACTATCCAGTTTTGGGTAAACTGAAAAGCATACAGTTTTTTGCATAACTAAATCTTCTCTCTGCTAATACTCAAAATGGTTTTTTTAGGCAAAATATGGGTAAGGTATTGGAAATGCTCTTACGTATTCATAATTATTTGCCCATTTTTATACCAATCAGTCGGCCCGTAGAAATAATATTCATTTCCAGTTTCGACCGCGATTGTGCTTATCTGGACGCCAGGTCGACAGCGTTGCTTCTCCCAATCATTCCACTAATCTTTTAGAATTTCTTTAGTGGTGGCTTGGGACTTCGTTTTGAGGATAGCCACGAAAAAGGGTTACGTAAAATAAAGCAGTTGAATGTTTCTGCATCTGATGTGGCCCCCCGGAGTACGGCTTGTCGGAGCTGCCGAAACCTCTCGCTTGGACACTTGGACCAGCTGCTTGCTGCTACCAGTACCCGTGTTCCCTTTCGTTTTCGGAATTATTATCTGGCCATGCACTGTTGTGCCAATCAGCCAGTCGGGGCTCGGGAGCTGAACACACATCCGGAGAAATAATTTTCATTTCCAGTTTTTCCATTGGTGTCGTGTTCCCGCGCCTATAAAATCGTCCAAACTTTTTGGACAACTCGTCTCAAGAAGTAACCTAGAGGCTAGAACACGGAGCGAGCGAAGTTGGTAATCATTTTCTTCGACGCGACCGGTCACATGGATCCGCGGTGCAGCGGCCAGTGGGAGAGCTCGTCGGAGGACGTGACGAGGCCGATGCTCCTCCCTCTGCACGACCACGACGACGGCGCCCGGCGCTCCTCCTGCCCGCCGCTGCTCAGGTCGCTGCTTGCCAGCAAGTACCTGGCGGTCGCGGCCGGGCCGGTGGCCGCGGGGCTGATCTGCGCGCTCGTCGACCTCGGCGCCGGCCACGCCGCGGCGCGCAACATGCTCGGCGTGCTGGCCTGGGTGTTCATCTGGTGGATCACCGACGCCGTGCCGCTCGCCGTCGCGTCCATGGCGCCGCTCTTTCTCTTCCCCGTCTTCGGCGTCTCCTCCTCCGACGCCGTCGCCAAGGCCTACATGGACGATGTCATCTCCCTCGTCCTCGGCAGCTTCATCCTCGCCCTTGCCATCGAGCATTACAACATCCACCGCCGCCTCGCTCTCAACGTACTATACGATCAATCAGTCGATTCAGAGCAGAGCAGAGTTCCGGCCCGATCGAACTACTAACTAACATTGTGCGGCTCGTTCCGATGCGCAGATCACGTCGCTTTTCTGCGGGGACCCGGTGAAGCCGCCGCTGCTGCTGCTGGGCATCTGCGGCACAACCTTTTTCATCAGCATGTGGATCCACAACACGCCGTGCACCGTCATGATGATGCCCGTGGCCACGGGGATCCTGCAGAGGCTCCCCGCCGGCGAGGCGAACGCCGACGCGCGGGAGGTCAGGCGGTTCTCCAAGGCGGTGGTGCTCGGCGTCGTGTACGCGTCGGCGATCGGCGGGATGGCGACGCTGACTGGGACGGGCGCCAACATCATCCTGGTGGGGATGTGGTCCACCTACTTCCCGGAGCAGGACCCCATCACCTTCAGCTCCTGGATGTCCTTCGGGCTGCCCATGGCGCTCATCCTGTTCGCGGCGCTCTGGGTCACGCTCTGCCTCATGTACTGCTCCAAGAACACCGGGAGGGCGCTCTCCGCATACCTTGACCGGACCCACCTCAGGAGGGAGCTCAGCTTGCTTGGTACGTTTCTCTTTCTTGCTCTCTCTGTTTACCTGGGGACAACGCCTAGAATATTCATTCATCGTCCGGTCATCTGGTCAAGGCATTGGCTTCTGAATTTCGACATAGGCCTTGGTCAAACATTAGATTGTCTTGGTAACTCTGCAATGAACCACATTTTGCCGCTTGTCACGCATTAAAAAATAGTTCGAGTGTCTGATGAGGATCTCCATTTTGATTTGTGCCAGGTCCAATGGCTTTTGCAGAGAAGATGGTTCTTGCCGTATTTGGGGTAAGTCTGAACGTTTTGATGCAGTAAAAGGTTCTAGCCATTTTATCTGAATCTGGAAACATAACTGAATCCATCCATGCCTAACTCTTCTGCAGGGTCTGATTGTCCTATGGATGACGAGGAGCCTGACAGACGACATCCCTGGGTGGTCGGTCCTCTTCCACGGCAATGTTGGGGATGGAACAGTCACTGTAAGCACTCCAAATTTACCTGATTAATTTTCCAGGGACAATCTGTCACATGAGTTCAGAGGACGTGACACCAACATGCTCGATCGCAATGCAGATCATGATGGCGACTCTGCTCTTCATAATCCCGAGCGGCAAGAACAACGGCGAGAAGCTCATGGACTGGGGCAAGTGCCGGAAACTGCAGTGGAACATCATCCTCCTCCTCGGCGCCGGCTTCGCCATCGCCGACGGCTTTAAGTCGAGCGGCCTGACGGACATCCTCTCGGAGGGCCTCGGCTTCCTGCGTGGCGCACCGGCGCTGGCCATCGCGCCCGTGGCGTGCGTTTTCAGCGGTATCATCACGGAGTTCACCTCCGACGACGCCACCACCACGCTCGTGTTGCCGCTGCTCGCTGAGCTGGGGAACACCATCGGCGTTCACCCGCTGCTGCTCATGGTGCCCGGCGCCGTCGGCGCGCAGCTCTCGTACCTGCTGCCCACCGGCTCGCCGGGCAACGTCGTCGGGTTCAGCACCGGGTACATCACCATCAAGGATATGGTGATCACCGGAATGCCACTGAAAATTGTCGGCGTTGCGGCTCTCACGGTTCTACTGCCAACCCTAGGTAAATTTACTTATTTACAATTCATGCACAACCTAGAATTGGAAAATACAAACTGCAGCCTAATAATTACTCCGGTACAGTGGTACTGACTCCTGTTCTTCTCTTGACATGATGCAGGTTCAGTGGTTTTTGGTATGGATCAGAAGGGATAGGACAGTACTGAAAATACAGTTGAATTCTTGAACATTTCAGTCTATAGACTGTAGGTTAGTTTCTATAGTAGGATGTCGAGATTGTGCAGTGTATAGTCAATGTCCTCACCTCATGAAGCATATGAGGTCATATTCTTTGCTGTATCTAGGAAAGGGTTCGAAGATTTGTATTGAGTGGTCCAATATGAATATATTCAGTTTTGTAAGATGTTCATCTACTAGTGCACATTTTCTGAAACCACAAAGCAAATACTTCCTCCGGTTCAAAATTAGTGTCGTGACTCTTTATAGTTTTTGTACTACCATAGTACACTTTTCCCGTCACTAAAAGTGGACCGGAGGGAGTATGAGATTTGGATGGACAGACCGTATAACTGCATTATCTAGACGACTCTATGATGATGAGCACAGAAAGATTTACAACTGCCTATAAACAATTGCACTATGAGCAGCAGAATCGTATAATTGACACTTTCTGTAAACAATTGCATGATGAGCAGCAAGTCGCGGAACGTCGTCCCAAGCAACGCCTTTATAATTGACACCTTTCCCTGTCATCTTATCACTCCTGGAGATAGACCGGGATTGGACGATTTCCTACATTGTACTGATAGTTGGTAAGAATGATTTTATCAGAAATAGGTATGACATGACAAGGGTTATAACAAGATATACCAATAACTATTCCTCTGCCAAACACAGAGATTTCCTCTCCTCATTGGATTCCTTTTTTACGGCTAATCGTTCTTACATTTCTAGAAGATTATGCTGTAACTAGAGAATGAAACAGAGCGAAAAACATTATATATCCACCATACATCATGATATATGTAGTCATCTTAGCAATAAATTTGTTGGTGTGGTTGCATTTTTATGTGGTTGAAGTGCTTATGGGGTTCCGGCCAACGTTATGTGTATCTATGTCTGCACCATACACATATTGCATTAGTTTCTGGCAGCATCTTTTATCGTACTCATTTCAAGATTTCCATATTTGCATAAGGTTCCACTTTGCAAAGTTTTGTCTTCAGTTTCGTATGTTTTTAGGGCTAAAATCTGTACTGTACTAATCAAGAAACGCCGACAAAGAAAACATCTAGACCTAGGATATTTGTCCCCACATTTAGAGAAGATTCAGAAAATATTGAATTTTCTTTCAAAAACTTTTGCAATTGAATATTTGGTTATTGAGTGAAATCGGTAACCATGCGAAAAATTTCACACCATTTGAATTTGGGCTGAGTTGTTGGCCAAAACTAAATTTTGTACATTTCCCCGATGTCTCACACAACCAAACTCATTTGTCCTGAACTAATGAATTGCTCCTTGTTCGAAAAATGCAGTTGAAACATTTAAAAATTACCAAAGTTGAAATACCCTCCTTGCCTGTATTTTTTTTGTTGCGCCGGTGGCTCGCGTTAACATAGGACGCAAGCATAGATTTTTTGATAGATGAAAAAACATTCATGAAAGACCGAGCACACAAGGCCGAAACAGAGACACGGATTAGATAGGCCTAGCCCATATTCTAACGTCTATGAAAGGGATGAATGCCTACACAGATATCACCGCAATGGCAGGACGGCCCAACTCACTCAAGCTGCCGCCGATGTATTTTACCCATCTCTGATCCATATGATACCATTGGCACCAATCCTCAAAAAAAAAAAAAAAATTCTGTACCAGAATGATCGAGATGGCTTTCGGGTGCTGCACGAGGAATGTTGGTTTCAATTCCTGCACCAACTCGAGAGCGCGCATCGCTCATACTGTACATCATGAAGAAGCTACGCACGGCCCATGCATGCTGATTGAAGCTTTTGTTTGTTCCCGTGCTGTTCGATCGTCCCGGCCAGCCCACGCCGGCGACCACGCATTAACGCGCGCGCGGTGGCCGGCGGTCGATTCGGAGAGCAGGAGTTGCCAGCTAATTTCGGCCATCCACTAGCGAGCGCTCGCCGTGGATCGACGGGTCATCGCCCCGTTCCGACTTCTACGTACGGAGCCGCCGGGTCTTCTGAACGTGCCTTTGTCAAATAACACAAGGTCTAGAAGAATCTAGAACATCCCAAGGCAAAGCGGATAGGTACTACTCGACACTGATACGACATAGACAGATACATACCGTAGAATAACTACTTGGACTTGGTCATCGCATCGCATCACATCACTCCTGATTCTACGGATACATACGCCTTCTCCAGCTAGCTGCGGCGTCGGGCTCACACCACGGCACTACAGTGCCGCAGCACAGGAGCCGTCGCCTTCGGATCGGAGGGAGCCAGGAAGGTGAGATGGCGCTATAAACGCCTGATCTATCCATCACGTCTATCCTTAATTTTGTTCCTTTTGTCTGCCCTTGACACTGTAGACCATTTGGCGCATGATTGACATGTGGGCAGGCGGCGCACAGAGCTTTAAGCTGCGTCGACATGTTAGATCGGGAGCTCGATCGTACGCATTAATGGCGCACGTACCCGCCGTATCGCCCTGCCTACTCTGCTGCTGCAGATCAAGAAGGAAGAAGAGTCGGTGTGGGGCGCGACTGACTGTTTCGTTGCCGTGTGGGCAGCGGAGATGTACCGGAAGTGTGCATATGACGGGGATACGACGGATCGAGCAGCCGGAGCAGACTGATCAGTGATGAAGAGCGCTGCGGCTGCTGCTGCTGCTGGACGCCGCGCGTACGCAGGAGTAAACTGTTCCTAAACATGATTCTTACTATAGACAACCCAACCAGTCTCCTCCTTTTCCTTGAAAAATCTACTCCTAAATTCAGCCAACACTCAACTGATGGAACAATGGTCAGATATCACCAAATCAGTGCTCCTGGTTGAGAATATACTTTGGCTAGCTACGCCACCAAGAACAAGGGCATCTGTTGCCTGTCGGATATTTTGGCTAAAACGACGATGTGCTGCCAGCGTCGACGTCGTCTGCACCTTCTGGGCACCCAAAAAAGACCCTGAAGAAAGTGACAATCGGTAACTCTTTCTGGACACAGCAACAACTGGACTGAAACCTCCTGTAAACCACACGAATTAATTCAGTGTCGATTCAGTTTACATGCATGAGCTACTGAACCACCGGTTCGTTGTAGTGGTAGCAGGAAAAGGGAGGAAAATGCCTGAGGATTGCGACGGAGCGAGAGGGGGATCGGTGGAAGCATCGAGTTACCAATGGAGCGGGTGCCCTCGTCTCCAGGTCGGACCGAGTCTGTCTCTGTCGTCGTTGTCGTGGGATTAATGGCGCCCCCGCGCGCGGTTGTGGTGCCGAGCCGGAGCGGAGCAACCACATCGCTGTAGCGCGCCATTACACCGCCATACCCTTTGTTCTCTGGCCACTATTTCCCATTCAATGGCCTCACTGTGGGCATTCATTGCTTATACCTTGAACCCACTCTGTCTGCTCACCCGGATCCTCTACGCTCCACCACGGCCGATCCACCTAGATCGATCGTAAACACCGAAGATGCCAGATGAGGATATTTGCAAACGAAAAACTGTTCAAAAGAGGACCTACCGACTAGAAGAAACAAAATTTTAGGTGCAATTTGCAAATAAACAGTTAGCCACGTCAGCAAACTAACAGCCGCCATGACGGAATGACCCAATCTTACACATGTGGCAACTTCATGACCCTTTTTTTACGACTTGCAACTTCGTGACCAAACGGCCCATTTTCGGCAAGTTGATGTACTAAATCTACGTTTTTCTCTTAACCTAATGTGCTCGTAATGACAATCTCCCTGACGTGCATGGTATCTGAGCATGTCACGCCATATTATATGTGCGGGATTTAGGTTCTATTCAGAATGAGGGCGTATTTTCAGAATTTGCTAATATCAGAAACATTACTTCTCTGACGTGATTTTTCTATCTTTTGAACGAAAATGAGCGGGCCACCCCCATTGAATCTTCACGCACATTTCTCGCTAATGAAAGGTAAACAAACAAAAAACACAACATGGCAAATTTATAAAGCTAATGTGTGCTAAAGTGCACAATTTCTTTATGGTGAGCTAACGAACCACTACAAGCTCGTGGATGATTGTACCTCTAGCCCAATACGAAACGAACTCCAGATTTTCTTACTGGATCGAAGACGAGGTTCCTCAATAGCAAGATGTCTACAACAACCTCTCTGATCTTTAAAATTTGCTAATGTATACATCTTGTTAGTTTAAAAAGCTAAAACATAATACCAACAAATAAAAATTAACCTGAAAAAACATATATGCATACTGCTAGTAAAACTATAACGCCCAAGCAAACAAAGGTTATCGACTACTTTCTCCGTTCCATATTAATTCTCTTATTTATTATATAAAATTACACTAAATCAACAACAACTAATGTGGAATCGGAGGGAGTAGAGTTTATGCACCACAAACAACCTTTTGCGTTTATCACCGACTGCCACTGCTGCAAGAAAAGAGCTGTTTCAAACACTGATTCGGCAGGTTGGCGCGAAAATTCATCTTGAATGAATGCTCAATTCATGACACAGTCTCCTGTTAGCTAGGGGATAGGACTAGCGAGGCATGCATGCACTAGTACTAGTAGGGTACGATCTCTGCGTGAAGCTCAATTACCCCTTAAATCCCCACCGCGGCCAGGTACAGTGATCGCACCAACTGCCTAATTAATTGGAACACTGCTGGACCGATGGACGCATGGCTAGCCGCCTGTGCTGGGCCACCTACGTAGTACTGCATGCGGACGGTAGATAGGTTTCAATGCCCATCACAACCATTCCATTCAGGTTAGCATGCATGCACGGAGTATAGCTGTTAAGATTCTTCTTAATGATCCTAAGCAAAGCATGCATGTATAATTATTCAAGAGAAAATGGTGGCACCGTGTGTAGATCCATGAATTGAGCTATCTGGCTAGCTAGCTAGCCCTAGCACTGATCTACAGGAATTGCACGGGCCATCCATCTAATTGGAACAGTGTCTTGCAGGTAAGTAGTGGCATCTAGGCAATTTTGACACTGTAGACCCTTAGACGAAACTTTAGCACAAAATGAATCTCGGCCGAAACTATTTCACGGCATTGACCCTTTTGAGTAGCGCCTCACGATCAGGCGCTACCCTACACAGGGTAGCGCCTCGTGATCAGGCGCTACACTAGTTGCCAGCGTGGCGAGCCGGGGCCACGGGGGGCCCAGTCCAGGGGGATAGCGCCTCGTGATCAGGCGCTATTGTGCGATTA
This sequence comes from Poa pratensis, assembly GCA_947311845.1. Lineage (NCBI taxonomy): Eukaryota > Viridiplantae > Streptophyta > Magnoliopsida > Poales > Poaceae > Poa > Poa pratensis. Next base: position 140,012,745 of record CAMZMU010000085.1, read on the forward strand.
GGTAGCGCCTGATCACAAGGCGCTACCCTTCTGTTCCAGAAACTAACAGAGAGCCCAGCAAGGGAACGTGGGGAAAAATTCCTAAGTCAATGTGTCGCGCCTTGCCACGAGGCGCTATGCTACCAATGAGGGTAGCGCCTTGTCTTGAGGCGCTATGCATCCAAACTGGGCACATGCAGAAAAGTGCCAGCAAACTGATGGAATATACAACATTTCAGCAAGTATTACATAGCAAAGTCATACATAGCAAAGTTCACAGCATGTGCATAATAACAACAAGTTCATACATAGCAAAGTTCACCACTACATAACAAAGTTCACCACTACATAGCAAAGTCGAAATGTGAAGAAGGTTCAAAATAAAAGGCACATAGTTCACAACATGATGAGCACGACATAGCTCTATTGTGTCGAGCTATGTCCCTTTCCCTTGTCCTTCCTTTTGGAAGTGCACTCCTCTTCCTCCTCCTTCCTTTTTCTTTTCCGGAAGATTTTACTCTCCCTCTCCGTTGCAAGACGAGCCTCTTGTTCTCTCACCTTTCTCAAACCCACCTCCAACCAACCCGGCCTCTCACAACATGATGAGCCCGAGTCATTGACGAGCTTGGTTGTTGCTTTGTTGGGTTGAGACGCTGCCATACCTAGAAACATTATAAACTGAAAGTTAGAAAGTGTGCAATATGAATACAATATGCGATAAAAAATTACAATAATGGATAGAAACAATATAAAAGTAAGGATTAAATGGAGATACATACGGATACGGCCCAGCTAGATATCCTATCATACTCACGGTCCTACCACCGCCACGGCCTACACCACCACCATGACCTCTATAACCAACATGGCCTCTTGTAAGCCCAAGTTGCCTCCCTCTTTGTTGCCTTGGAGCTTGTTGGCTCACTCTTTGTTGCCTTGTAGCTTGTTGGGTAGGAGCTTGTTGGGTAGGAGCTTGTTGCATAGGAGCATGTTGCCTCCCTCTTTGTTGCGTTGGAGCTTGTTGGCTACCTCTTCTTCGAGGAGTTGGAGCTTGTTGGCTATTGTCACCTTGTTGGCTAGGCCCACCATGTTGGCTTGGACCTTGTTGTTGGCTATTTCTTGCTTGGGTACTACCTTGTTGGCTAGGCCCACCATGTTGGCTTGGACCTTGTTGTTGGCTATTTCTTGCTTGGGTACTACCTTGTTGGCTAGGCCCACCTTGTTGGCTTGTGCTTGCTTCATTTCCCTTGGCTTTCTTCCTTTGGGGGCATTTCCTTATGTTGTGCCCCTCCACATTGCACTTGCCACAACGAGAGCGCACACGAGGCTCTTGGAATTGGTCATTCCGACATTCCCTCCCACCACTGCCCCAACCATCCATGTCGCCCCTTAGACGTTTTGTTTTGCGTCTTCCCTTTTTGTCCACCTTCGAAGCCGGATCGGGCCATAGTTGAACTCCATGATACTCCGGCCATTGTGATCGGTCTAGGAATGGGTGAAACCTAGGAGCCCATGTGTTTTTCGTGGTCTCGATAGAGAACTCGGACTCTCTCACGGTGCGCGGGTGATTAACATCCACATGTCTAGTACGAGCCGCCGTTAGCAAGTGCGAGCAAGCAAGATGAAGCAATTGTGGCCTCCCGCATGTGCACTCACAATCCTTGAGTGATACCTTGAATGCCCGGCCACCATGTTGGACACCATCGGCCGTGGTTCCTCCCGGTTCGTTTACTTGGTAGATCAACTCCTCATTATCAAATAGTGTTGCAACTTGGGAGTCCGCCTTCCTTGACTCGAATTCCACGAAATTATCAACCTTTGGTGGGAATTTGTACTTGTGATTGTGCTTGTTGTCTCCCACAATCTGTTGGTCCGTCTGGAGTGAGTAATTCAGAAAATATTCATTCAACTTGGTGAATGTGTATTCAACTATTGCAGTCACGGGCAATGCACGCACACCCTTGAGCACCTTATTGAAGCATTCTGCCATGTTGCTTGTCATTTGACCGTACCTCCGGCCATCTTCATCGTAAGCTCTTGCCCACTTCGATCTAAGTTCAATGTGCCTATGGAGAAACTCTTGCCCCCCGGCGTTCAAAGATCTGTTAGCGAGCAATCTGTTGTACAAGTTTGCGAAACGACGATCAGAGAAGGCGAGACAACAATCTTGAAGATCATCGGAAAACTCCTTGCTCCCACAAGCCCTATAGAAGTTTGAGCAAAAATGCCTCATGCACCATCGGTGGTGTAAACGAGCATGCCCGGGGATCTCGATCTGCACCGCGTTGAGAATTCCTTGATGGCGATCCGAGATGACACAAACTTCCCTTTGAGGTGGAATTATCTTGGTTCTCAAATAGTGAAAGAACCACTCCCAACTATCATTGTTTTCCGCCTCAACTAAAGCAAAAGCCAATGGAACCAGACGATTTCCCGCATCATTTCCTATTGCAACCAATAGAGTGCCCTTGTATGGACCGGTCAAAAAGGTGCCATCGACTGCGATGACCGGCCTACAATGTTCAAAAGCACGGACACATTGTTCGAATGCCCAAAATGCACGGCCAAATACTCGGACAGTCTTGCCGTCCACACTCCTTGTTTTTTGCCCAAACGGCTCAACCACATGGACCATCCCCGGGTTAGTCGCGGCCATGGCTCCCAACAACCTAGGGATTCGGTTGTATGCTTCTTCCCAGTCACCATACAACATTCTGAAAGCAGCTTGCTTTGCCTTCCATGCCTTCCCGTACTTGATCGTGTAGTGAAATATGTTCTCCACAATTTCAATGACACTCTTAATACTCATTGTTGGTAGTGTCGAGATGGAGTTGGAAACCTTATAACCGAGGAACTCGGAGGTGAGTTGACGGTGGTCTGGTTTCACATCCTTGCCATCCACCTTCTTGCCTCGGCACATGTGTGTTGCAACACAACTAGTTATGTGCCAATCGGGACCTTTCTTCAAAGGTCTTGCTCGCACCTCCCACGGACATCCTTCCTGTAAGCATCTCACCGTGTAACGCTTCTTTTTATCGGAGTGAGCCACCTTAAACGGACGATGGTACTTAACTGAGTACTCCTTGATCCATATCTGAAATTCCAACAAGGTTGCGAACCTCAAACCGGGAGTTATCCCATTGTCCAAATGATTCATATCCCGGTAAGAAGTTGGCCTAGATTCGAGCACGATACCCTTTCCGCCATCAACCGTCGCTTCATCCGCGAGAGTAAGGTCAGAAAACAACGGAATTCGATGATCCCGTCCCACTACCTTCTCGAACGCTTCGGCCTCCTTGACGGTGAACCCCTCCTCATCCACATCTTCATCGGGCCCATCGTCATCCGAGTCCGATGCATAGCATCGAGAATAAGGGATGTCATGCTCCATGGTCTCTTGTTCAATATATAAGTCCAAATCTCCAACATTGTTGTCGTGGAGGTCAATCCCATCCTCATTGTCCTCGTTCTCATCATCCCCGTACTCATCAGTTGAGATGAGTGGTGGACTCCTACCATCCTGGTTCATGAGTGGTGAACTCCTACCATCTAGGTTCATGAGTGGTGGACTTTGGTTCATGAGTGGTGGACTCTTACCATCAAATGGGGAGGCATGTCCGTTGGAGGACAAGTTCACATGCGCATCAAACTTTACCGTGGCAAATAACTCAAGAGACTTGTCAAGCGATTCGGCCACGGTTTCCTTGTATGCAACCCAATGAAGTTCCGAGGTGATACGCAAAAACTTCCAACGGAGATGCACTCCATGACCGGCATTATGTCTTCCCTCCAACTCTACAAACTCATCTTGGTTCATCAAATTCAAATCAATCCTAACTTGTTTCAAAACCTCGGCGTAGGTAGGACTTTGCTCGAACACCAAGGCTACCTCATCCGGATCCGGTTCCATATTGCCTTTCAAAAAGGCCTCTTTATCCACATGATGAACATGAACAATTGTAGGCATCCCTAACATAATGACAACAAAAGACAAATTAAATCATAGCATTAACCTAATAAGCACTAGCATTAACCTAACAAGCACTAGCATTAACCTAAAGATCGTACAAGCATGCCATGGGTCAACAACAAAATCCAAATCAACTACCAATTAGGGTTGAACCGAAACATGCATAATGAGGCCAAATGGGGTCATTTTATTGGACAAAAATTGGGGGATCGGAGGAGAATACCTGCGGGAAGTAGTTGGGGACGGAATCCCCTCGCTTTTCTCTTCAAATCGGAGAGGAAACGGTGGAGGATTAGAAGGGGAGAGAGAGAACCGCCGCCGCTGCCATCCTCCTCTGTCTCTGTTCTTTCTGGTCGATTTGGAAGTTGTGGCTAGGGTTGGGGACGGCCGTGGGCGCGATGCCTGTTAACAGAAGGGTAGCGCCTTGTGATCAGGCGCTACCTAATCGCACAATAGCGCCTGATCACGAGGCGCTATCCCCCTGGACTGGGCCCCCCGTGGCCCCGGCTCGCCACGCTGGCAACTAGTGTAGCGCCTGATCACGAGGCGCTACCCTGTGTAGGGTAGCGCCTGATCGTGAGGCGCTACTCAAAAGGGTCAATGCCGTGAAATAGTTTCGGCCGAGGTTCATTTTGTGCTAAAGTTTCGTCTAAGGGTCTACAGTGTCAAAATTGCCTGGCATCTACAGCACTGCGTCCGCCTTGAATGCTAGTTTGAATATTCTCCAAAGTGTTGTTAATAGCTGGCCATATTTCGTCTCTCTTTCCAAGTGTCAATGTATGCATCATTGTGGACACAAATGGACAAGCACATATTGCTCCCACATTATACATCCTGTCTAGATCAGCGACGTATTTTGCAGGGGGAAAAAAGTACTTTGATTGCTTATATATGTGGACCAGATTTTCCTCCGGAAAAATGCTTTCCTACCCTTATGTTTTAATAATCCAATAGTTCCAAAATAGATAAATTTTTGGATTTTGCACAATGTAAGATGAAAAAGCTTTTACATTTAAAATAGTTGTATGAACAAGTAACTAAAAAATTAGGAAATTGCCTTACACCGACAACTAATACGGTTAAATCTAGCTTTTGGATAGACATGTTTAACTAAAAAAATATATAATGTATCTATTACCAATATTTATTGCATGCAAACAACAAATTAACATTGTATCAGACCTAGAGTTTTAGTACTACTTATATCTAAACACATATTATTTTGATTCATAGTTGTATAAGTTCCACGGGTTCCACGGACTTCGGATCTAGTGACATGATAGAACATCAAATCCTTAGTCATCGGTTGGATTTATATGACAATTATATATTTTATTGTCTTTATTAGAATCCAATGGTGCAATTCATCTATAAGCATGATATTATTAATTTGTGCCAAAGATAGATAAATTTGACATATGTACTCCTGCATGCATATCGATGTAGAATGACATGTAAATAATTAAAGAACAAAACTTGTGAACTTATCTACTCTAATTCACAACTTTTGTTCTTTTAGTTGTTTACATGTCAAAATTGAGTAAACAATCTCTTGGGTTCAGTTTTTCATTTGCAAAAGCACAAATTTAAGTTTGGTGAATGCATAAATGCTAGATCTATCTCCAGTTGTCAAATTATCTGGTTGCTGCTCTCTCTCTCTCTCTCCATCCTGGTTTTCAAGGTACCCTGCTAGCTGTGCAAACGGGAGTATTTTTGTCCCTGCTAGCTGTGCAAGGGCAGGGCAGTAATTTGCGAGTGGCATGGACCAGTAAATTGTTAGAAATTAATCAATATGCGTATGGAATTAATTAGCGAAAGCAACATCACATATTGGAAAGTATAAATGGATCCTGACCTACATGTAGCTCGTTTTGTCAAAAATTTAAAATCGACACTTTTAATTTCATAAAATTGAGACAAGAATCCCAAATGTAGATAGTGGCGGGTCTACAAGCGTGCAAAATTTTAACTCACAATCCATTATATTTTGGGCTCCACAAAAACGACAATCGGGTAAAATTTTACGTTTTTCAAACCGTGTTCTGTTCACCACCCGATTCACCCATTTGTCATTTTTGTCCAGCCTAAAATATAATAAATTTCGGGTTAAAATTTTGCAAACTTGTAGATCATATCACTACCTACATCTGAATTTTTCTCCCGAATTTTTGAAACTTAAAAATGTCAGTTTTAATTTGTTCAAAAAACGAGCTACATAGCTTGGAGCCAAAACGCCACACTCCTTCACATATACACTATTAAATCTAACCACATACAGCAACCTGCATATGGATCAAATAGAGAGACAAATAGCACATACGTGTTGACAGGGAAGGTCCCTAACTCCCTATCACAATTGCGTTGTCGTTGGCCATGGCGGTGACGATGATACAGACGAACGGTCATATAGTCGAACGGAAGCGAGCAGTCACGCCAAGATGTTCCCTATAATCTGATCGGCCCTCTCCCGATGCAGAATCTCAAGTGACAGGGTTTCGGAAGACACTAGCAGGGAAACGCCTATCAGTGGCGCACAAAATATGCCTATCTAAGTGCTATCTGTGGCGCACGGCTCATGCGCCACAGGTAACACGACTTATCTGTGGCGCACAGGCCCGTGCGCCACAGATAGTTCAATCCGTGCGCCACAGGTAATAAAAATACCAGTGGCGCACAGACAGAGAGGTGCGCCACTGATAAGTTTTTTTGAATTAAAAAAATAAATGACACCCGAGATCTAGATTCGGTGATCTAGATTTGCTACGTGCACACGAAATTGCACACAGCTCGGGGAGGACTGCAGCAGCAGACGGTGGCCTTCAGAGCCAGCACGTCCACGGCCTGCCTGTCGGCGGAGAAGCCGGCGAGTGGCGGCGACCGGGCGCAGAGGACGGCGATGGAGAAGGCCGACGAATGGCGGCGATCGGACGCGGAGGACGGCGGCGGAGGAAGCCGGCGAGTGGCGGCGACCAGGCGCGTAGGACGGCGGCGGAGGAGGCCGGCGAGTCGCGGCGGCCGGGATCGACGGCCAGCGCGGAGGAGGCCGGCGAGTGGCGGCGGTCGGGCGTGGAGGAGCGCCGCGTGGCCTTGGCGCCGCGGCCCGCTCGCCGTGCTGGACCCAGTGGCGGAGACAGGGGGACCATCAGGGGCCCTGGCCCCCCTGACACCATAGATTTATTGCTAATTGTTGCATGAACAGTGAATTTTTGAATGGTTTGCTCTAATCGACCCCCTTAACATGCAAATTTAAGCAATCCTGCCTCGGGCCCGGGCTGGACCTGGACCGCTGTGTAGAGAGCGGCAGCGGCGGACGGCGTGGTGCGTGCGAGATGTGCGTGTGCGTGTGCGTGTGCGTGCTCGATGTGTGTGTGCTCGTGCGTGGTGTGCTTGTGCAAGAGAGAGAAAATACATCTAGAGATGGAAGATGCGGTTTGACCAGCAGGAGAGAGAAAATAGATCTCCATATGTGTCGTGCGTGGTGTGTGGAGAGATAAGGGAAGAGGGTAGATAGAGAGGACAAAGAAATAAGGAGTGTGTACGTGGAGATATCAGCGGCGAACAAAATTTTAGTGTGCCACAGCTAATCTCTCTCCTCGGGTTAACTGTGGCGCACACACTGTGGCGCACACTGTTTTTGTGCGCCATAGGTATTCTCTCTCCTCAGTTTACCTGTGGCGCACGGGTTCGTGTGCGCCCCATGCGTCACAGGTACTCTCTTCTTCTTTTTACCTGTGGCGCACACAAATAAGCGCACGCCACTGCTAATCTCTCTCCTCCCGTGGGAAATCGGAGAGGTGTCGGACAACTTACCCGTGGCGCACCACCTTTTCTGTGCGCCACAGGGTTGTCCGAGGCCCTTCCAGGGAGGAGAGAGATTATATGTGGCGCATGGGTATGTTTGTGCGCCACAGGTAACATTTCACCTATAACCCTTTTTCTACTAGTGAGACTGCTCTCACGGACGGCCGTGCACGCGGTCATCGGGACGGAGAAGCATGAAATCATCACAATGAAAGAAACTAAGCAATGGAGACATGAAACAAGTGATGTTCTGGTTGAGAGGTGAGAGTAAATCCGTTTATCCAGAATGCAAGCGTCACGCGGTGGAAATGCAATGCATGTGTCAGGTATGCACATGTATGTTGACACGTACATACAGTTATACAGTTGGTGCACCATGTAAAAATTAATTTTTCACCAAAAAGAGGTCTAACTCGATTAACGAAACGAAACGCGACGTACGTGCGTGCGAGACGTGGCGAGGCAGGCTGTGGAGGGGAAGTAAGTGGGAACTCATTCTGTGTTCACTCACTTAGTGAGATTAGAATAACCCAGCTTATAAACTGCTCTAACTCTCTCACAACTAGCAATGTGAGACAAAAGTTTAGTCTCATTTCCACTTCCTACACATAACATCCATTAAGCTGAATGTCTTTTGAGATTTCAGAATTTGTTGAACTAAGGGCATCTCTAACCGATGTACAAAAATCGGTTAGAGGAGTAAAAGATGCTCTTTTACTCCTCTAACCGCACCTAACCGAAGTCCAAAACACGTTAGAGGAGTAAATTTTTTACTCATCGGTGCCGCCGACTCCTATATTTACTCATCGGCCGCACCGATGAGTAAAAGATTCCCTCCATCTCCTCGCGTTCACACCCACAATTCCCCATCGGCCTCGACATCTCCTCCGTCTCAGGCGACCGCCGCCTGCGATTCCTCCCTCCGCCGGCACCCCAGCTGCCCGCGATGGCCGGATCCTCCCGCCGGCCATCTCCGCCGCCGATCCCGAGCGCTCGCCGGCCCCGTAGCCCCCGCCGCGAGCTGCAGACTCCTCGACTTCCCGACGCCGTTTCCCTCCATCTCCTCGTCGATTGCCGCCACCAAAACGCCGTCGGCAGGCCCGCCGCTCCGCCGGCACCCTTGACCTGCCGGTGCCGCCGACGCCGGTCTACCGCGGCGTGCGGCAGAGGTCCTGGGGGGCGTGGGTGTCGGAGATAACCGACCGCAACACCGGGAAGAAGGTGTGGGTCGGCTCCTTCCAGTCCGCGGAGCAGGCGGCGATGGCGTACGACGTCCAAAACGTCCGCCTCCACGGGAGCGAGTGCGGCGAGCTCAACTTCCCCTTGGAGGTGCCGGGGCCGGTGCCGGAGCTCGAGCCGGAGGGGCTCCGCTATGTCTCTGCCCGCGAGCGGCGGGAGGATAGGGAGGCGCGCGAGCGCCGCGACGCGGCGATGGCGGCCATGCTCGCCGGCTACAACCCAGAGCTCGTCGAGGAGGAGCGGAAGGCGCTGGAGGCGTTGGCCGAGGCCAAGCGGAAGGCCGACGCCGCGGCGGGGAAGAAAGTGAAGAAGGAGGAGGAGGCGGGGCCGTCGGCAGCTCCGGCGCCGGCCACGGTGAAGGAGGAGGAGGCCACGATGCCGGCGGTGATCGAGCTCGACTCCGACTCCTTCGATTGGGACGATGATTAGGGTTTAGGTGGTCGATTTCGGCCGAATTTTCTCAAATTCGGCTGACTTTTGGTTGTAATATGTATAAACTTTGTTAAATATATGTGTTAGTTTTAAATTCGGTTGATTTTCGTTGAATTTGGTGGTTTTTGTTTGATTTACTCCTCTAACTATTGGGGTTCGGTTAGGAACGGCAATCGGTTAGCTGCGTACTTTTACTCCTCTAACGAATTTTCGGCAGTTTACTCCTCTAACCGATTGGGGATCGGTTAGAGATGCCCTAACTGATGTGCCAAGACCAAAAAAATCCAACAGAGAAAGTTCTGACTAATGATCAACATGACAAATTGACAACATGTATTGTTCTAAAAAGCTAGAAATGATCAACATGTACTATTAACTAAAGTCGACAAAATACTTTCGTAGTAGCTACCGAACTACGTAGATTCTTAACACCAACTGGCTGCGGTCGCATACTCCCATTGACATTTGAGCGTGACTGCCTCACTGGTCGATGTACCGATTTATCACACCACGGCAAGTAGCGTCATCATTCATCCGTGAATTTGTGGGCCTAGAGAAAACGAAGAGGGCGATTCCTAACGATAGCAGGCCGTATACTTCAAAGAATCAACAGTGCTAGTACCTATTACCCAGAGGGAGACGACAAAAACAAAACCTTCTCCGGTCAAGATATCTCCATCAGTGATATGAAAACCAGACCAAACACATAATGGTAGATGTACCATCAGTTGCACCTACAGACACACAGATGATGATTTTTCGTCCCAAATAGGGACTTCCTCCCGTCCAAAACGTGCGAGTCTCAAACATGTTACTTGTTCATTTAATTCTCTATGAGTTTGTCAGCTTTTGTGTTTGAAAAAGCACAACTTAAGATTGTGAAACTATAGTACCGGATTGATCTAATCTACACCTACGTTGAAACGTTGTTCTCTCATTGCCGGCAGCATGCCCTGGACGACGAAGTGTTGTCGGATTGAAGTGCTGGATGCGTGGACGCTGGTGGAGGCGTTGAGCGCAGGGAGTCAGCGAAATTCTCACCACTAGGTTTGGTCGTGAGAATCTTCAACATGCCTCGTCGATAAATTCACCGACACATCATCTTCTGCTAAATGTGCTGGAGAGTTCTAGATCCGAACCCGTAGTTGCATCTTCATTGATTGATCATGGGTGCTATGTATATGACGAATTTTTTGTTTTCCATAGACGCAACCCAACACCCAAGACTATGTAAATGTCGTGTTCTTCCATTACTAGTTGTCCTGAACGCCATAGCTAACAAATAAAACATGCTCTTAATCCTTCGAAAGGAGTACTACAACTATTCTTTAACAGCTTCCGACAATAGGGAGGGCCTCACTATCTGCCAGCGGCACAAGCGAGCCGGTGGCATACATGAAGCTTCTCTCTTGTCACCACATTTTTTAACGTATGAGGACCATTATCATCGATGTGCACCTTCTCAATCAACATTTGCGTGGAAGATAACACATTTTGAATTCAACGATAGTGGCATCAATATGCTTTGACTCTGATAAAAAAAGCTTCTGACTTAAGTGGAGGGCACTCTGCTTATCACAAAACAACACATACTCGCCATTTTCAACCTCAAGAACACAAGACAACCGTTTAGCCACAATAGCTCTTTGCATCTAATGTTTCAATGAATTACCTACATATGTAGACAATGCCACACCCTTTTGCAACATGCTTTTCCATGCTACAACCCCCTTCTACCCTTGAATGGGCAATCAATGAACTTGAAGTAGACTTCTTGCTATAAACATTTCTAGCCATGTCCGTGTATGAAAATGCTACCAAATTAGGGACAATGCCACCAAATCAACACTTCATATCAATGTTGTGCCCTAAATACTACAAGAATCCACTTCATGGCTTTCCAATGTGGTCTTCCTGGATTTGATATAAATTTTTCATTGTACTAATTAGCTACATGAGCAATGTGAGCCCTTGTGCACATCATAGCATACATGGAAGTCCAAACCGTTGAAGCATAAAAACATTATGTATTTCCTGACATTGCTTGGTGCTCAATTTAAGATAAGCTTTTAGTGGACATCTCACAATCTTGAACTTGATATCTACTTTTTCAACATACCTCTCTCGAGGCAACTACAACTTGATTGGAATATTAGTCACTCCAAATCTCGAGCCAGGAATGCATTTTGTTGGACCCAAGTTTATCATATGAATTATTTTTTTACTTAACTCTTTCTTGAATCTAGCAATTCCCGAGATATTCTTGCCAGCAATTAGAGAAACAGTTTCATAAAATAATCACATGATAACCTCTGAATAAACACACAATGTCTAAGGTACGCATCTTATAGCCTTGCTCCCCATAACATATTCAAACTTTATGTGCCATTACGTTGGTGCTTGTTTCAATCTATAGAGATTTTTGTTTATCTTGCACAAAAGAGTATTTGTTTCCTTTAACAAGACCCCTTTAGAAGTTTAGATGCTCCATTTAGATTTCTTCCTCCAGCTAACCATGAAGGAGGACTATCTTGACGTTTATTTGCTCAACCTCGAAGTTGAGACTTGGTACCAAGTCAAGAATTATTTTGATTGATGTCATCTTCACCAGTGGAGAAAATATTTCATCAAAGTTAATAACCTATTTGAGCTACTTCAAAAAATTAAAAATATTATAATCAATGGTAAAAATCCCGGAGATGAGGTCATCGTAGTACTCAAAGCATATATACCGTGCTGGAAGGAGCGTAGCGTACCACCCAAGGTCCCAGGTCCAAAAATAAAGTACATACACTGTTCCTCTTCTAGCTCAGCCAGCATGCGCTACCTAAATTCCACGGTAAATACTCGCGCCCAGCCGTCACCTCATCACGCACACGCACCCTATAATAACCCGTCGCCAACCACCACGCCACACCACTAGCGTACACACAGCTCCATCGCTAGCCAATCCTGCCAAGCTAGAAGCGCAAGCTACCTAGCTCGCTCGCTTGCCATGGAGAACCCGTACACGACCTTCATGAAGAACTACCACCACCACCACCACCGCTACTACCTCCCTGGCACGCCGGCTCCGACGCCGGTGCCGCCCCCTTCCTTGCTCTCCCCATACTCCAACCCCTTCCTCTCCCTGCCACCTCCTGCCACGCCGTCCTCGCCTCCGCTCCGGGAAGCCCTGCCCCTCCTCTCCCTCGCCCCCGCCTCACGCCAGTCGCGTGAGCCGCGTCGCGGCCACGGCGTCCCGGACTCCGAAGACGACGCCGGTGACGAGGAGGAAGGGGATCAGGCGCCTGGCCCTTCCGCGAGCAGTAGCGACCATAATCATCAGCAGCGACAGGGGCGCCGGCTCTTTGCGGACCTGAACTCCGAGGCGTCCGACGACCCAATGGACGTCGAGGGGGGAGGCAGCGGCGGCGAAGCTGGGGACGTGACGGTGGCGTTACACATCGGGCTGCCGAGCGTCGGCGCCGCGGCCGACCTCATCTCTGACATCTCGGGCGCCGGGAGGGCTGCTGCTGCGGAGCGGGAGGACGAGGAGGAAGACGACGACGGTGGGGGTGGCGCTAGCAGGGAGCTAAGCGGCGGAGATGGCGATGGCGATAGCGAAACGGTCGTGGTGCCGCTAGGGTTCGCGTCGACGCCGATCGGTCGGCTGAACAAGGGGCAGTACTGGATCCCGACGCCGTCGCAGATCCTCATCGGCCCAACGCAGTTCTCCTGTCCCGTCTGCTTCAAAACATTCAACCGATACAACAACATGCAGGTGAGCGCGCAAGCCACACCACAGTCGAGTCACTAATCCTAGCTATATGCCTATATTGCTGCTGTTCTAGGCTTCTAGCTTCCAATTTGTTAATCCTCAACGCCGTTTGCTCTGATTTTTCTCGTTTTGTTTCAACTAAATTAGCAAAGTGATTAATTAATTCTTTAGAAAATAACCACGATCCCATTTCTTATTGATTTTTTCAACCACTTTCAGTTGTTCATATGCTACTTTAACCAATTATATCCATGTTCTTCTTAATTATTTTTGTGCATGTACTGGTCTCAGTAATAAAAATCAGGAACTCCTGTTTTCTCCAGCACAGTTGGACCGATCCTAGCTACTAACTGGAATTACCTAACAATGAATAAATGCTATAGCTGAGGTTAGGTTAACTAAAGCTCTACTAGTTACTACAGTTGTGAACCAAGAGCAAGCTCCATGAAAACTTGAACGAACACTACAGCTCGCTGGGTGTAATTGCCCGGGAGTTCTTTATTTGCCGGGAATAAAGTTCGAACAACATCACGTCGGATTCGTTACACCTGTTGGTCCCAGTACCGTATGCTGCTTATTAGAACCTGAATTTATTAACCTTTATTGATCAGCGTACACCCAATATTTTTCCACGCCTATGTTCTTCGCACACAACAACGACATCTTGTCTGAATCATTGTAATTACACAACGGACTTAAGAAACGTACTAGCTGTACGTAGGTAGCAAATCTGAATAATTGCATCGTTCAAAGCTAATACGGTGTAGATATTCTGCTTCTTTTGGTTTGAAATATTTACATTTTGCCTAAACAGATGCCTAGAACTTCTTCTTGCTTTCTTGAAGGTCTCGATCTCTTGATCATATATATGATCGAACCAAACTCTGACCATGCATATGATGCGATCGAACATTTGTTCAATGGGTGTCTTTTGGTACTCGTGTGTGAAAGAGGAAGTATGCATGATAGGAACCAGATAAACAGATGCGTACACGTGCTCGTGTCTCTGAGCAGAGGTAGATTAAGCTCAGGAGTGAGTGCACAGTGGCTGGCTTTTCCGTGTGATTGAACAAGACATGTAAGGCGGGTCAGGGGGAACTTTGGAGCTTTTATGCTTTCCTGGGAGGGATGGTGCTAGCTTTGCGAAGGGCGCCATGCATGCAGTAGTGCATGGTGGATGCTACTGTGGAGATCCTAGCGAAGATCGGTCTGCGTACTTAATCAGATGCATCTTAGCCACACGGACTTAGATCATGCAGCTTGTGTCTGATGTTCTGATGATGCAAAAGCTTGCTTGCAGCAGAACCAGCTGCTGCTGCTTTTCAGTGAGCCAATTATATTATCGGGTTTGATCTGATCGATCACCCAGCCCAGGCCAGAGACCACTATCATGCATGCAATCCTGATCTCAGTTCCCAGACTCACGAGGACTCCTGGTCGAGCACTGATCCCTCATCTTATATGAGCTTTGCCTGTGGTATAGATTGGATGCTTTGATCAGCTGGGCCAACAACCTTTTCTAGCTTGATCTGTTTCACACTTGATTAATTGGCAGCGAGATAATTAAACACTGACTCACGATTTGCTACAGCCCTTAATCTAGTTGCTCCTCACTGGTTTCAAAACTGCGAGAGATCTGTAGCTCACCACTGCGCACGTGTACAGTGGTCAGTCGCTGACGGTTCCACTGTGCACGAAACAGACACGCACCACAAACACACACGTACACTCTTCTCTCATCTCTTTCGAAAGAAACAACGCATGCACGCAAGACTTCTCATCTCTTTCGTATAGTAGAGCCCTCAATCACCCTGCGCTCATGCGACTTCTCCGGTTTCACCCACTGACTGCGCGCGTGCTGCATGGGGAAAGTCTCTTGAGCCAAGCCCAGGAATCTACTGCTGATCATCCATATACGAGCCTCGAAATGAGCAACGCATTAAACGCCAGCTGCACATGCATGAATAGAACTAGTAGCAGTAAACCTTTACATCCTGCAACATGCACGCAATGTTCACAATTTTTCTTATTAGAGAAGGAGGTCGAGTGATGCACACCGTCGATTGATGTTCACATGGAAACCTTTCAACGCTGCCTTGAAAGTTAAACGCAGCATATGATCATGATTCATGCATGCATTACTAATCAAAGAACTCACCATGTTGCATGTCCACAAGTTTTTTCTCACCAAGAGATGAGCAGTACTCGATCCACTAGCTAAACCTTAAGTAGATTTGCTAATTGAGTATGTGCGCGCGTGCTCTACATGCAGATGCACATGTGGGGCCACGGGTCGCAGTACCGGAAGGGCCCGGAGTCGCTGCGCGGCATCCAGCCGACGGCGATGCTGCGGCTGCCCTGCTACTGCTGCGCGCCGGGGTGCCGGAACAACGTCGACCACCCGCGCGCCAAGCCGCTCAAGGACTTCCGCACCCTGCAGACGCACTACAAGCGCAAGCACGGCCTCAAGCCCTTCCTCTGCCGCCGCTGCGGCAAGGCCTTCGCCGTCAAGGGCGACTGGCGCACGCACGAGAAGAACTGCGGAAAGCTCTGGTACTGCCTCTGCGGCTCCGAGTTCAAGCACAAGCGCTCCCTCAAGGACCACGCCAGGGCGTTCGGGCACGGGCACGGCGCGCTCGGGGGCGCCGGCCTCGACGACGACGACGACTGTGCCGTCTCCGACGTCGAGCACGACGGTGGTGCCGCCAGGTCACTCTGACTCTTGAGTCTCTCACCGATCGGCTATTAGCGAATGGTCATGTGCCGGGCGGATCAACGGAAGGTGCTAGCTAGCTGCGTGCACGTCCGAAATATGCAGGGTACAAGTCCGTCTAAAACTTTGCAGTGCATACAAGCTCATGAGTTGAACTTTGATTTGGTTGCTTCTTCTGTTCTTCTCTTGCTGTTGTACTTGTTCGGAATCCCATCTTATATATAGTTCTCTGTTTGTATATTAGCTAGGGTGAGACGATCTGAATCGATCGATCATGGAGTAGCATTGTCTAGAGCATGTATTTTTTCCTATGTATTGATTGGTGCACACACTGAAAAGTAACTCATGGTTGCCTCCAATATATCCATCTGTAAGGTGGCATACTAATGCATTAATTTATCAGCATTAGTTATATACTTACTTCAGTTGAATAAATCTACAACCCCTCTCTATTATTTGCTCATTTATCAATTTTCTTGGGGTTCATTTCCCCCAAAAAAGATTTGGGACATGATGGTCATATCAGACCACTCATAATGGGGAGTATGATATACTAGTATCACGCATATGGTACTAGTGTATGCATTGTAAGGTTAATATCTTCTTTAGGATATTTTTCCTATAAAGGTCTAACGATGCTATGTTACGGTATTACGATATTACAATCGCCACTTTAATCACTAATTTCGTTACCACATTATCTTCTTGATTACGTGACACTGGATGATGTTTACCCCAATACGAAGAGGCCTTAAGGGATTATAGCACTACCTAACCTTTGCTGGCTTTTATAACCAATTACCGATTATGGTAGTTTAGTTTGTGTATGAAGTTTATACACTACATATTGGTTTTTGCAAAATATATTTACTTCTATTTTTGCACAAATAAAAAATATTCATCCTTGCTAACAATTTTTTTGCATGCATATATTTCCATACATGACTTAAATATGTGATTATTAGAGTTCATAACCTTTTAGTCACGACGATGTCCTTTTTTTGAAGGTAATCTCCTTTATAGCAAAGGAACTGTTGCAACACGTTTAATCCCCGACAATTTCAGTGAATGTGTCGACTTCATTTTTGCTATCCAATCCGCTTTACAAGCCATGTTTTCCAAACATTTGCCTTGTGCTTGCATTCCTTCCACATTCTATTGTTTGCATTGTTCTGACAAAAACTAATTAATTTAAGATGGCTATTAACCTTGCTCAGGTACACAAACATATGTACTTATAGTAGCCTCCCCGTTCAATAATTCTTACGTACTCCTATTGCCACATGAACATACATTTTGTATTTTTGCCTGTTATATATGTTTAAATGTTTAATTGGTCAGGGCCTCTTTTGGATTAAAGGAGAAGTGCATGATTACCATAGAAAAAGTATTTTTCTAGTCTCACTGTTTAGCTGTTTGGTTCAAACGAATAGAGCAAAGGAAACTAACATGAAAGAATCCTCTAATCTCAGTTTTAAAGGAAAACAACGAAGGAATTTTACAAACCACTTGACCTCTTTTTAAAATTCCAGGTGCTAGAATGAGACCAAGGTGTTTAAAAGCATAATAACATCTTGATTAATACCTTTTCCGGTTGTTTGATTTTGATTTTGATTTGAACATATATATTACGATTCATGTGTTTTTCCTATTATTGTAAACCAATTGCCCAAATTCATAAAATATCTATGTTTTTATTCCTCCATATAGCACCTGAATTCCTATCATATTCATGTCGTTATGTATTCTTGCATTTTTATAATCCTGTGAACCAAAGAAGGCTCAAGTTATAACATCTCCCACTTCATGTACAGATTTGGGAAACCTAGTCCCTTTTTCTTGTGTCACCCAAGTTAATATACATATATATATATATGTTCTTTTGTGTGCAAGCATCCCGACCTCCCTGCGGAAAAGCTGTGAGACATGTCCCGTTGTCTGCATGCCCTAGATAAAGGAAAAAAGGGCCTTGTAGTCGGAGGCACTTCCAAAAACAAAGTGGTTTCCATCCCATTCCACAGCCTTAACCCGCACATAACTGAACATGGAGGTTTGACCTAGATGTGCATGCAAGAAAACAAACGAGAGGAGGCAACAACCGTACTTGAGTGATAGCTAGGGACGAGAGAGAGAGAGAGAGAGAGAGAGAGAGAGAGAGAGAGAGAGGAAGAACAAAGCTCAGGAGATCTTCTTTCCATGATAGGAGATGGCCGATAGAGATCAACTTTTTGGGCGCACTCGAAGCCCCGGCGGGTTATGGCCGACAAAAATATGTATAGGCAAGCGGAGCTTGATGGACTGAACATGAGATGAATACACAGCACATACCATGAGACGTTCCCGTCAAATGATGAGCTTTTTTTCCCTCTCCCTGTCTGCAACATATCTCCGATAGAAAGGGAAAGATGCGTGGCCGGAAGAGGGAATCAAATGGGCCTTTCGATGATTAATGTCGCAACTCGCAAGGGCCCTGCAGGGAATATGGATCACTGTTGCAGCAAGGGAGCTACCTAGTTGCGGCCGTGGAGATATGGAGCCATGGAGGATAAGTTTTTTTTTGGGGGTTTATATGGAGATTAGTTACTTTCCTGTCAGAAGGGTTGTGGTCTGAGAGCCGGGCTCGAGGGTGATTAATTAAACCGAGGTGTTTATGTTAGGTGAAGTCCAGGAGCATCGGAGACTTGTCGTTGTGCTTTCTACACCACGTACCATGCATGGATTCGGAAGATCGCGTATTTGTCAGAAATACACAGTTTGGGATCTATCGAAGATGGAACTGTTGGTGACAGAGAGTAGTGTATGAATACATCAGTTATAAATGGGAAGATGCAGACCCACCCGTGTACGCTTGCAGTACATGTACTTCGGATCCTTGCACGCTCTCGGCAAAACAAAGGGGCAAGGTAGAAACGAAGAAGATTGGACTTGCATCGACGTACCCGGCGTGTAAAGCTAGGGAAAGATCGAGCAAACTGGCGTGGCTGACTCGAAGGGTCACCTCAATGGCCACAATCCGTCCCCGTTTCCGTGGGCTGTGACCTATGGCACTGGCAGCCTGTGAATGGACCGTGCACGCGGAGATTCCGCCATACAGGGGGCAGTACTCAGCTTATAATTTTGGCCTCCTGAAAATATGTCGAGGAATGCTCATGTTGCGCGGTGGGTCCCACCCACCTTCTCCCTCTCCACTTCCTCACCCTCCCCGACGGTGACGGTGGCCACCCAAGCCGGAGCCGCCGGAGCCATGGCTGGCCGCGGCGGAGGCGAGCCAGAAACTTATCTTCGGAGGTGCGGGGTGGGGGTCGCCGGCGCCGGAGAAGAGGGTGGGCTTAGAGGGATGCCCGGAGCAGCGGCGGACCAGCGGAGGAGGAGATCGGGGCAGGGTGGGGCGGCGAGTTGTCGCGGCAGCACGCCGGCCGGAGGAGGTTCTTCCTCCTCTCCGGAGATTTTGTCGTCTAGCCGAACCGTGGGAAGGCTCGAAGCGTGCGAAGATTAGCCTCCCCTGGCAACTTAAAATTGTACTCCATCTGTGCAAAATTAGTTGATGCGAATTTAACTAGATATGGATGTATCTGTATATATTTTAGTGAGTATCGACCTATCTCACCTTCTCGACAAGCGAATCTTGAAGGAAGGAAGATGTTGCCGCCTTCTTTGACGCCATTGCTTTCTTGTCCCAATTAGCCGTTTCGAGCGCATCCCCTACACCGGCTCTTCTTCAAGATCGACGCACTCACGGTTGCGCGTCTCCTCCATGCCGAGTTTGGCAGCCCCAAGTGCTAATTAATAGTTTTCCTTCAAGAGAGCATGAATTAATTTTCATAGTAAAATTTGATGTGTAAACGGTTTTTGAGTGGCTTTCATGCCTTGTCCATTATGAAAAAGTTTGGCAAAAAAGACTCCTCGTGGAAACTAATTTCAGGTTTGATCTTTTTCTCAACGCCGTACACCGAATCGTGTAGGTTTGCACTAGTCAACGCCCAAGGTCATGGCTTTGAGGTGTTGAGACGACATGGCGTGTATATCCAATGTTAACGGGCTCCACACTGATACCCAAGGCGTTGAGATGCCCAGCCCTGACCTGGGAGTTAACCTTTGGGAGCTCAACGCACCGATCCGGGGTGTTGATCATGTCCACACCAGAACAGAGTGCTTGGTGTGTAGGTCAACACAGGGGCGAAGCTCCCCTTAGGGAAAGGTGGCCTCCCACCTTGATTTTTGGCGAAAACAATCATACGCGCGTGTTTTTTTTTTTGAACAATTTGACATACGTTAAAAACAGACTTCATATGAGAAAGTTATGCTTGTGTTTATTGAACGTTACGCAAAACCAATTCCAAACCGAAAACAAGAAATAGATCTAGTCTAGTCCGGAACCAACTCATTCTATTTGTAATAATTTACTAGTGTTTGCAAATCATTTCTAGCCTTAACCGCGCTATAGAAGAAACCTAGACTTGCTCCACATAGCGGTATGATGCAGGCGTAGGTCAGCTAGGCTACTAGTAGCTGTATGTTGGTACGTACTCCCTCCGTTCCAAATTAATTGACTTCCATTTGTCCACATGTGGATGTATCTATACGTGTAACATGTCTAGATACATCCATGTGTGGACAAATGGAAGTCAATTAATTTGGAACGGAGGGAGTACCACGGACCCATGGATCGCAGTGATGCGTGGGTCGCTGCCGATGGTGCGTGCGTGCCGTATTGGGCACCTCTCGGCCAGGCCGCTCACGGGACTCGCGGCAGGTCTTCTTCTTCCTCTCCGGCGTCTAGGCGGTCTAGCAACGCTAAGCTCTATTCACCTGCTAATTCAGTCGAAGAAATAACAAAGAAACTTTTGTGGAATCATCGTCCCAGGCTGCAAGCAATAATCATGCTCTCGACGACTCGACGTACTGGCATGGGCGTCGAAGCTAGGCAGGCAGATGGGCATAAATTCAATGCGTGGGCCGGGGTGCTTCTATGCTGTCTCTGGCCGGGATCCAACGATCGATCGATCGATGGAGCAGAGACATAAATGCCACGTTACATTCTGTAGCTGAGCCGTAAATGTGGAGACCAAGAGAACTGTGAAAGAACAGCAGGGTCGGCCGGCCGGGGAGGAGGAAAAGCTGACGGACAGGAAGTCGATTGACGGTGCAGGGCACTGCTGTGCTGCCCTCGTCTGCTCCGGCCAGCTTGAGGTGTTAACTAATTGCAGGTATGGTGCTGCTGCTTCTTCTCTGGACCACGTCGCGCCTTCTCACCGCATCTAGTACATAATTTTAGGCAATCTTCATATAGGATGGCAGCGGCATGGACGCATGGTATTGGTTACGGTAGAGCCATCCCATACCCTTAGCCGTCGATCCTGATGTTGCTAGTCACCCGTATCCATACCTGTTAATGGGAACAACTTTTTCCTATACCTGTCACCGACAGGGTAAATAGGTACCCGCGGGTAAAAATAATCACGTTTAAAACACGTCAAATTGAGCAAAAAATAGTTATGAAACAACACATAACTCATCCCGAACAAATATACTCGTTGTTTTGCTCTATCGAGAGTCCTGGCGTGATCACGTGAATCAGATAAGTTAGATACAATATTAGTGATAGCTAATTTATCGGTATAGTGAGGCAATCACCAGGTGATCCACCATCCAGGGAGGGTGTAGCGAGCAATTCATGCCTATGTTACGCAACATCACATATGTGTGATTTTGATCGTGGCCTTATGCATTAATCCTACTCATGCATATGTGTGGAAGGTCAGGCACTTATCAAATACTAGATAGGTACATGGGTACGCGAGTATGGGTATGGGTTATAAGATCTCATACCCATGCCCTCTCTACCCAACAGGTATGATATTTTTCTATTTACATACCCAAAGATAATTGTTTTTATCCCATACCCTTACTCTAATAAGGTTTTTATCTGTGGGTAAAAGGGTAATGGGTACCCATTGCAATCCCTAATCTCATCCTATCTACATAACTACATTGTTGACACGACATCTACATAACTAGAGGCTGACGATGGGCCACACACAGAGAGATGTAACGAGTTTAGGAATGAGAATCTTGTAGTTGTAACCCATGGTGAATCTTATTCTACGCTCCAAGCACACGATAGCGACGAAACGCACATCCTTCTTCAGCGATAGAGGATTGCTAAGTGGGCCTGCCCACATTGCTTTTCTTGGCCGGTTTTTGGAATGTTCTGTAAGCTTCTAACCGGTTTTCTGGTTTTCTGTTCGCCATTTTGTCCTTTTCCCTGTTCGTTAATCTCTTTCAGTTTTATTTTTTTGTTTTTTAATGTTCAAAGTTTAAAAGTTCAGATTTATAAAATTAAATTAAAAATGTTCAGATTTTGAAAGTATTCGATTTGAAAAATATTCAAAATGTGAAAATGTTCAGAATTGAAAAAAGTTCAGGAACAATTTTCAAATTCATGAACCATTTTTAAAATTCATGAAACATTTTTCCATGAACTTTTTAAAAATTTACAAACCAATTTTCAAATTCATGGACCATTTTTTAGACTTGAAAAATGTCCAAATTTTAAAAATGTTTAGATTTAAAATTCATGAACCATTTTCACATTAATGAACATTTTTTCGTGATATTTTTTTTAATAAATAAGGATATTTAAATTCACATACATTTATTTTCAAATTCATGAACCATTTTCAAATACATGAACACTTTTTACAGTTGTGATCATTTTTTAGAATTCGGGAACATTTTTTATTTCACCAAAGTTTTGAATTCTTGCACAAGTACAGTACTACTATTACCAAAGTTTGCACGATTTTTTTTTAAAATATGAAACATGTTAAATGGGCCGAGCCTGATGAAAATGTTGGGTACGCATTTCCACGCCAGTTGATGCTTAAAGTGTAGAATAGAAGCTCCCCTAGCCCATGGGCGCTGGACAAGTCGTTTTTTCCCTTAACTTTTGTATGTGTTGGAAACACGCTACAAGGCCTTTTGGCCCAAACCAGAAATCACGTACTAAGATACACTATGGGCTATTACCGACAGACTGACTGAGATCCAGTGACTTAACTCCCGGGGAGCAGTATAAAGTTCAGTATAAAAGTCCACGATGAGTCTAATAAAATTTTTGATCCTTGAGCGAATGAAAATGAAAATAAATTATACTAAGCTTTTATACTTTTCTGAATCTTCTTTTTAGTAAGTTATAATATTATAAGTATTATTTTATATTGGCTCGCATAGTTTACCCACATTACCGACAATATTAAATAAATTTAGTTGGTGTGTTTTTTGTTTATGATGAATACAAAGAAAGACACTAACCTGTATCTCGTGTACTGTTTTGTTCTAGAATGCTTAATTTATATAATTTGTAACCATTGATGTTAAAGATTTCTAAAAAGAGTACAATTTAGCAAATGTTTTAATAGTATTTTCTAGTGTATAATTAAGTAAGCATCTATATAGAAATATGTAGAGTACACAAACTGCACCAAAATATACCTTAGATTTGAGACGCAAAGGACCGGCACGCCATGGAGGACAATTGTGTGGCAACCATACTGTCGTGTAGGTCGACATGGACACGTCATTGATGACAATTGTGCGGCAACCATGGTGGAGGTCGGCTGTGCGCCGAACTGTCCAACGCGCCAACTGCGGCGGCTAACCGGTATCATGCCTGGCCCAAACCAGAAACCGCGACGTAAAATACGCTTCGCCCAATCAGTGACTGCCAAACATTGTCTGCGCTCGCCATGGCGAGTTTTCCTCCCGCTTTGACGTTGTTGAGCCCCAAGTCGTCCCCGCTATAGCTTGGCCCTTCTCGCCATAACGTTGCGGTTACTGCTTCCTCACGACCGCGGTCGGATTAGAGGAACAACGGGTGATGGCGCAGCCGTCGACGACGGAGGAGGACAAGAGCAGGAAGGAGGAGAGGAAGCAATGTCTGAGGTGCGACGCCCTGTACCTGGACGAGGACAATTCAACTACCACCTACGCCTTCCATGGCCACATCACAGGTACTCTCTCTGTTTTTATTTACTTCGCGTTCTAGATTTAGCTAAAGTCAAATTGCATCAAGTTTGACCAAGAATATAGAAAAAATAACAACATAAAAAAATATATAATACCAAATGCATATGATATTTAATATTATAGCTTTTATATTGTAGATGCTGATATTTTTAAAAATATTTGCTCAAGCTTGGTAAATTTTGACTTTTATTAAACCCAGAACGCAAAGTAAATAAAAACAGAGGGGACGTACCCACTATGCCAAGTTGCAAAATATTTTTCGGCTATCTCTTTTTTTTTAGAACTATATCTTTCGGCTATCTGTGTTAGAGCATCTCTAGTAGTGCCCTCAAACCCCTAAATCTTTATAAATAACTGTTTTTTTACAGTTTGGGAGAGAAAAAACGTATAGAATAGAACTCCTTAACCCTCAAACCCTCAAAAAAATTTAGAGGTTGAACCCTCATACCTCTTTCCAACCTGTAGAAGTGGGGGTTGGCAGGGGAAACTACCCCAACCCGCACTCGCCTCGTCCGTGCGCGCGAGGGAAAATTTAGCGTCTTCTCCCCCACCCCGCCTCCCTCCCGCCCCGCGCCGGCCGGAATCCGGCTCGCCGCCGCCTCCCCCGCCTCGCGCGCGCCCGCCTCCGCTCCGCCGCACCATCCCCCGCCGGATCCCGCGCTCGCCGCCGCCTCCCCCACCCCGCAGCGGCCGCTCGCCCGCCCCATCCTCCGCCTCGGATCCGCCGCAGCTGCGCCGCCTCCCCCGCCCCGCCGTCCACGCCCGGCCGCCTCTCCGCCCCGCCGTCCTCGCACGGCCGCCTCCTCCGCCCGGCCGCGCCCCCGCCCCGCCTCGGCCAGAGCCCCGCCGTCCTCGCCCGGCGGCGCCGTCCTCGCCGGCGGCGCCGTCCCGCCCCGCCTCTCCCAGCCCCGCCGTCCTCGCCCGGCCAGAGCCCCGCCGTCCTCCCCGGCCAGAGCCCGCAGCTGCTCTGCCTCCTCCGCCCCGCCTCGCCCGGCCGCAGGTATGTTTCTTTTTCTTTCTTTTTTGTTTCATTTTCTTTTTTGTTTCAATTTTTAGCACTCAAAATGGGCAACTATCCCGAATGGGCAACTCTTGTGAAGTCCATCAAGGAGAAAAATGGGGTGCCCTTAACCAAAAAGAGGCTCATTTCACCAAGGCACAAGAGGCAGCCTGAAATGTGATGAAATTTGTGATATGTCATATGACAGTTTTAAAGGTTGGGGTTGAGGCAAAGACTAGAACCCTCAAATCCAACCCTTATAATGGAATTTGCCCCTGTTTTTCAACCCTTAAAAGTGCAAAAAAAAGGCCAATTCTCGACCATCTTAAAATGCTACTCCCTCCGTCCAAAAATAAGTGTCTCAAGTTTGCCCAAAAGTGGAGGTATCTAGACATGTTTCATGTATAGATACATTCACTTTTTGTCAAACTTGAGACACTTATTTTTGGACGGAGGGAGTAGAAGGGTTTGAGGGTACTACTTGATGCTCTTACGCCTACGCACCACAGAATGTCAAGGCCAGTGGCCATTGCCATGAGCTGGGATTGAGATAGGTCTCTGACAGACAGATAGTAGAGCCTTACGGGCTAACGGCCCAAGAAGACGGTCACATGTGTAAAGGCATAAATCGTGGGTGCTCTACATGTGGTCCATTTCTGAGAGTGGACACTGATGTGTCTTGGTGTTGCAGCCTTGCAGGCGAGAAGGGGCTTTTTTCGTTGTCGCCGCCGCACCAGGGGATCGACGGCGAGTGGAGCGATAAAAGCGGGGTCACCGTGTACAGATCGAACGACGTGGCAGCAGGCCCAACGCAGGCCGCGCCAACTGGAAGGTGAGGTGGAGCTGCTGCCAGGAGCGCGACGAGGAAGCGCCGCCGTGCCGACGCGGGTGCCACGTTTCGTATGATGATGGATTCACTCTCTTCTGACCAAAGTAACCACCAGTTCTCACCAAGTCACCAGACATATGTATCGCTTCTTGTAAGTTGTAACACAAAACTTCTTCTGCGAAAGGCAGCAGCGCTGGTCTCCATTCAGTAAAATGTACTCGTACTCTATAAAAAACGGAAAGTTGTTTTGACACATGGCCACATGGGTATCAGCGATTCCGTTTTTCAAAAATATTGAAAATCACACTATTGTGTTTTTAAAAAATCTGAAAAAGGTATACACGTACATATACATTACTAAGTATATCAAAGTTGGCCAAAACGGCGGCCTGTCCGCGCTCCACGCACTGTAGCAACTACAGTAAACACTGTAGAAACCTACAGTGTTCTACCGTACTCGATCCCGGCCGTCCGCCGGCGATCGAACGGTCCAAAGAAGACGTCCGTGACGTTTTTGCAAAAAGGCCCCTGCCAAAACCATGAATCAACCCGCAGTACAGCCCTCCACGCTACGTTGGACCTAATTGTAATTACAAAAAACATCAAGGACCTTTCCGTAAAACAAACCGCAGAAATCCTCTTCCCCTCTCTCTCCTCCCACACGCACTCTCCTCTCTCCTCTCGCTCTCGCTCCCACGCCTCTGGTCGCCGCCGCCGTCGCCCCTTAAATCCGGCGACGTCCGGCCACCTCCGCCGTCGTGCTGTGGCGCGAACGACGCGCCTCGCGGTCCTCTCCATTCCCACCCCGGCGATTCATTCCTCCTCGCCTGATGCGTCCGTGCGCAACCCAAACCCGAGGGTTAGGGTTCGGTGACGGCGCCGCTCCACCGTGCTTCCTCGGCTGCGAGCCAGCGGCCGGAGCTCGCAGCCGGAGAAGGACGCGGATGCGTCCCGCGCGCGGGCGCCCTGCACGCAAGGAGGTCCGGCCACCTCCGCCGCCGTCCTTCTTCTCCGCCTCTTAGTTCTCCTCTGCTTCCTCTCCATCCTCCTGCGCCTCTCCTTCTCCCGTCGCCGTCGCCGCCGCCGCCGCTCTCTCCGTCTCTGATGTCGCACCTCCAGTAGAGCTCCTTCGTCAGGCCAGCTACCGGGCCTCCGTCGCCGCCGCCCGATGTTCCTCTCCCGAGTTCTTCTTCGCGCCGGAGAGGCGCAATCGGTCGGGACATGGCGGCGCGTCGAGGATGGTTGTCGGATGGTAAAAAGGTTCGTTCTAATTCGCATTCGCATTTCTCGGTGGTCGATCTGAGTCATATTTCTAATTTGACCTTTTAATCCTCACCGAAGACGGCGGCTAGCAGCAAGCACGAAATCAGCTTCGATGAGGAGCAGGAGGAAGAGGAGGACGCAGGGATGGAGATGGATTTGGGGAATAAGAGAGAAAGCTTGCTCGCGGCCGCCGACACGCACGGTGGCGTCACGAGAGCACCGGCCGGTGGCTACTGAACGCATCTCTCCTCACGTGTTCTGGTACGCTCTCACTCTCCTGCCACCCTCCTCTTTGCTTCATGAACATATTAAGAATGCACGAGATTTGTGGATCTTTCATTCTACAGGAACAACAAAAGGAACGAATACCAGATTCAAGGTACACATCCTTTTGTTCCCTCTTGATTTGGCTTCTCCCCTCCCTCTTCCACTCTCAATAATTTCTCCTCTGTGTTTGTGCAGGTGTTTTGTATCAATGCATAAAAGGTATTTGAGGAAAATCCAAGTAGAGTGTGTGTACAGATTAATTCATGTTTATGTTATCATGTCTACTCAATAAATTTATCCGCAATTTTACTTGCAACCAACGATGACACCTGCTTCTTCTGGTTTTTGTTTGTGCAGATTCCGCCGGCTCCTCCTCTACGCTGCCGGCCGCTGCCTCGCCGAGGTACCGCGTCCTTCCCCGCGCAGCTGACCGCGTCGAATTGTGGCCTAAGGTTTTTCATGCTCACGCCGTGGTGTTTATTTTTAATTTCTCATGTGTTGGAGCACTCGAGACTTAGTACATTGACGCTCTCCGTTTGATTTGGTTTGTGTGTGCAGAGACAGTTGGACATACGTACAAAAAGACCGATGTGGCCAAGGAGGAAACGAAAGGGAGATGCTCTTCTATTTCTTTTTGGGTGTGGTTCTCTTCTACTAGGTGAGTGGATTCGGTTTGTTGGTTGGGTTGGAGGCACTGGTTAAAGTCTTCGCCATTTCAGGCATCAGTTTTAAGGTTTTTAGCATGTGAGGCAGTAGGATTTAGGCATCTTCGGAGCTGATTGCTGGACAGGTTTTGATTGGCAATGTACTATTCTAGGGTAGATATCTCTCATTTTCTGGGATCCTAATCATTGCTTGGTTCAGATACTACTAACTTGTGTCTTCTCCTAAATTTTAGAATACCATATTTGCCCTGGAATGTCAACTTTCGTTTTTGTAATCTGGTTGCTTTAAAGATTTTGCCAACCCAATATTAAAACGTTGCTATTCTTGCTCTACCTACAGTGACTACTTTGACTTCCTGGTATTAATATGGAATAATTACTAAGATAACTTATGTCCGTTGTTTTCTGTTTCAGAATTGATACATAATCTTTGAGCATTATGTAGCTCCCTTAAAAAAGAGTATCGGTACAAATTTATTAGTTATCTATCTCATATTGCTCATTATTTTCCTTTTCATAGTTCAACACGAAGACATCAAGATAAGCATGGAGACGGGATTGCTGGCTCTTAAGCGACCAAGAATAGAGAAGATGTGTGATCCAAGAAATACAATATATTTTCCAGCTTGCTTGCCAGATTCACAAAATTTCATTTAAAAATTCCATTTTAAAGTGGTGCTTATCTATAATTGTCTTTCAAGTTTAATTGTTTCTATTTCGCACCTTTCATGTGAGCGCTCATACCCATGTTTGTCTAGGGCTGTGTCTTGGTTACTTTCTTATTGTTTCTATTTGGCACCTTTCATGTGAGCGCTCATACCCATGTTTGTCCGGGGCCGTGTCTTGGTTACTTTCTTATTAATCGCCAGTTTATTTGAAACAAGATAACTTGAGTTACTGTTTATTACTTCTTTCTACTACTATTGGCACTACAGATGATGCTCACATTGTATATTTATTGTTGGCATGCAACGCTGTAGTATATGCTCAAGTACAATTGCTCTCAAGATATCAGTAGGCTAATAGATAATACCTCATGTTATTCAAATATTTTAGTCTAGGCA
The DNA here is from genome assembly GCA_947311845.1 of Poa pratensis. NCBI lineage: Eukaryota > Viridiplantae > Streptophyta > Magnoliopsida > Poales > Poaceae > Poa > Poa pratensis. The sequence goes on from CAMZMU010000085.1 coordinate 140,041,755, forward strand.
TATGTAATACGTGGATCTAAGATTACAGGACCATGCACATGTGAATGGTTTAATTTTAATAGATGTGCAGCTTTGGATGTTTGTAGTTGACTCCCTGATCAAATTTAACATTTAATTATTCTTACAGGCTAAATAATCTGAAATCTATTAGTGTTATAGGAAATCCTAGGAGTTTCCAGAAGAAAAAAGGCATGTGTAAGTTTGAGAGCTTGCTGCTAAGGACCAGAAGGTAAAGAAAACAAAAGGATACATGGATTTTTTTACATGCAGTTTGCAAAAGTGTGAATAGTTAGGGTAACTGAATCTAGCTTCTTTGTTGTCTTAACAATTAGAGAGCTTCGAAGCACATCTACCTTAGGTTTCAGCACAGAGGACAAAGACAGCCGGAACGGTTCAATAACTGCAGGTATTTATTCCAGTGAAAAGTTCCATTTGTGCATAATTGTGTCACATATAAGTTTTGTCCTGTGTCTAAGATATGCCACAGAAATGCTTTCAAGCATTAACATTTTCTGATGTGTTAGATTGTCTCTGCCTCTCAAAGATTTTTTGATTTCTCATTGTGCTAATTACGGTTCCAATGAAAAATTGCGGTACAGCTATATTTTACTTCCCTACTTCTTCAATAGTTGGATATTATCATCTCTCATATTTTATTCTGTAAACTTTTGACAGATGACAACCAGCTTTTTTGTTTACTCTTTCAATTAAGAGGTAGGATGTATGAACAGTGTGTTTTATAAATATGACACTATGTTCGTATATGTCTGAAAGACAGAGTTGATGCATGCGTTAGCTTTCCAGAAGGTAAGAAATACATATGCATTGTCTCGATTGTTACATCTAAATCCGAAGTATTTCTAGATTATAAAAACCCATCGAGATTGTGGATTAGTGTTAACTTGGTAATAAAACATAAACAGACATAGTTAGTTCTATTGTCAGTATCAATTTATCATGAACTATCGTATGCACAATGTACACTATTTTCTCTATTTGTTTTTATTGCTTCAATTTTATAGTCACCTACATACTTCAGTAGTAGTAAAGTGACAGTGTTTCTTTTAGGTACTAGCTGATCTGGCTCTTTTTGCAGATCCATTTATGATTTTCTTTTGTGGGAAACAATAGGTCTCTGCTGTGATTTTTTGTTGATTTCATATAAAAGATTTACAAGAGGTAAATAAAAGCAAAAGAAAAAAAAGCAAACTAGGAAAATGCGAAATGATAAATTGCTGTCTCTATTTCACATGATATATTTCCATATGCCCAGCTGTCTGATTATGTTTCGGGATGATGCTTCAGCTTCATGGAGAAACAGGGAAAAAATCTTCGAATTTAGCATCTCCGGCTAGCCAATATACTCTATATAGTAACATCACTTGTGCAAGGGAAATCCATGATGTGATTTACCAGGAATGGTCCATTTACTTAAGCAAATCCACGACTCAGGAATGTAATTCAACATCTTTGAGGTATGGAGATCAGTACAAGTTAGCCGGGTTTCCTGCTACGTTGCAGCTGATTGTTTCTTTCCTTCAGAATAGATACTCGATTCCGTTTTGTTGATTGCATTTTACATTTTCTGCCTTCACCTTTCCCAATGGGTTGTGAATTCTTAGTTCACAGGAAGACAACTACGTAGATTCTGGGTGCTTCATAATTTCTCTTTGTTTATCGAAAAAGTGTGATTATTTTTTTGGTTCAGTGTTCAGTTGAATGATGAGAATTTATTTGATTCCCTTTATCTAAGAGCTTCACGCATACCAGCTCAATGGGAACTTGGGAAGCGACAAGTGTTTAGACAGAATTCTCCAAGACCAAGTGTTTGTGGTCGAAGTAGCTTAGCAGTTGTACGTATCTTAAGAAGCATCCCTTCAAATGTAAAGCGAACTTAAAGCTCAGTTTGGGAGAGAAACATGGTGGAAAGGAACCGTGAAAGCTTATTTCCAATATGTTTTTATGTCATTTAGATGCTTACAAGTGAAACTGATATAATGGTGCGTCTCAGTTTCAGGGACACCGTCGGGAAGGAGCGGTACAGGGCGGCCGACAGTGAAGGACGACGAGGCGTGAGACATCCGCACTCCCAGTGGGGTGCTCCAGGTGACGAAGCTGCACACCTTGACTTCCCTCCGCCAGTGCAATTGTCTGCCTACGACATTAAAGTTTACTCACCTCTATTTTTTTCTTACTAGAGGCTGTTAGTTGCACCGTCCCTTTGTCTTGCAAGGTGATAGTGTTTCAAGCCATCAGTTTGGAGAAATTATGAATGATCTTCCCCATTGGGACTTACATGCCGAAATGCTAAGGTAAGATTCAGAGGTTCCTTCAGTGCTGCAGTGTGTCCATCTCTATGAACAGTTGCAATCCGTTTGATGAATTGCCTTGATTGGTTGTAGTTAAAAAGTTAGCACATCATTGTAAATTTTGATACAGGACCGCATTCATTGTCTTTGTATGTACATATTGAATCCTAAGACAATCTTTTGTACAAATGAAAAGACGTCTTTGTGGTTTTGCCATCGTTGTTGTGAAGCCTTATGAGAGTTTTTGGTGGTATTGTTTTCTTCCGTTGATATGAAGCCTTACAGCGTACTGCAACCTATTGTAATGAGAAATATTGTATTCTTCGTTTGTCTTCCTGCTATGCTTCGATGGCAAAAAAGTGGCACCACTGGTTTCAATCATTTTTTCATCCTTCTGCATATATGAAGAATGTTGCATGCCATATGTCAGTGTCCTCAGAATTTCAAAAGAAAAACTACATTTTTGAAGCAACGTTTCAGTATCATAATGCCACCGTTGGTACTTACAAAATGTATTATATAACTAAAACAAGGAAAGACCAACAACACAAATTCTCACTAAGGGCGCGGCGTGCCGCCGCGCCAAATTTAACTAGTATTATCTATGTACACACCAAATTTAGTTTCTAAATAAGTTGTATTTTAGGCTATACAAAAAACAATTCCGTGACATAATAGGGGCTTTTTTTACTACTTTATAGATACAAAAATTTGTTATTTTTCTGTAGGCTGAAATTAAAGGTACTTCTAACCGAAACTTTGCACAAATATATACCATATATTCGTATTCACGTTAAAAAGATTATATTTTTTGAAACTCAAAAGTACAAATTTTTCATATAAAAAATCAAAACCGGGATCACTGGTGCCCATGTGCACCAAATCCTCTCTCAAAAACGATAAAAAAAAGTCTAGGAGAATGAGAGAAAAATATTATGTACAAACATCATAGTCTAACAGTTCACCTGGCAATTAGGGGGTTACCCCAACCTCTTCATCGGTCCTATCTATCATATTACTCCCTCCGTTTCAAGGCATACAACTTACCATTTCAAATTTAACTACATACATACTAAAGTAAGTGAATATGTGTATAAAATATGTCTATATACTTTTGAATCAAGAAAAAAACTAAAAGGTCTTATATTAGTGAACGGATGGAGTGGTATGTTGTAGTTTTTGTTGCAGAATTATGTTTAAGCATACTCTAGGAAGGAATCTCCTCCAATGTTTGATGGCTGTTATTACACTAAAATGCCTCCATCTTTTCCCTAACCTAGAGAACAAATTATTACATTGGACGAACGAATATTCATCTCTTTTAGAATACAAATTTTTTTTGTTATATCTTGATACACAATTTTTTTGTAACACTAGAACGACCCGAAGGGTCCCAAGGCTGCATTTATTTCAAAGCTGGTTGCTTACAATTTACACATATTCTAGATCCCGATGGAATAAAACAATAATCCGTACTACTCCCTCCGTTCCAATTTAATCGACTTAATATCCACCACATGTGGATGTATCTATACATGTAACATGTCTAGATACATCCACATTTGGTGGATAGGAAGTCAATTAAATTGGAACAGAGGGAGTACATGTTTATTGTATTGTCTCTTTTTATCAAAACAAGGCGCATGTTTTTTTAAGACTATAAATGTTAATTTTGATTAACATTGTAGACAAATATTGAACACTCTAAAACTATGTAGATACAATATAAAAATTCATTTCATTATGTATTAAATGAAATTGTTTGACATTTTAGATGTTGATAGTTTTTTCCTATAAATTTAGTCAATCTTTAAATTGTTTGACTTTGACCATAATTTATACTCAAAACAGAGGCCGTACTATATAAATTACAGGGTGAGCATCCTTTTAGATTTGAATTACCAAAATTTTAAAAGGATTAAAAATTCGGTCGACTAAGACACTCTTTGTGCGTTGTGTTTTGGCCCCTGTCGGTCAAGGAAACGTACTCCCTTGCTCTCGATCTTCCGTCAGGAACTTCAATAGGGAAAGAGGAGCCAAGCGGTGAGCTATTAACGGGACGGGCCGGGTGATCACCTGCTCGCCAGCGAGTGGACACCATTGACGAGTTGTGAAGGCAACGTGAAGAGAGGTGTGAGTAGGGATGGCAATGGGTATCCATTACCCTTTTACCCTGTGGGTAAAAACCCTATTAGGGTAAGGGTATGGGATAAAAAATTACCTATGGGTATGTAAATGGGAAAATATCATACCCATCGGGTAGAGAGGGTACGGGTATGGGATCGTATAACCCATACCCGTGTACCCATGTACCCATATAATATTTGACAAGTGAGTCTAAACTTTCACGCACGGATATATGAGTAGGGTCTATGCATGAGGCTACAATCGTAATTCAAAGATATAGGCAGGGATTGCTCGCTAACCCTCCGCGGATGGCGCACCATCCGGTGACTACCTCACTATACCGATAATTTAGCTATTCCTAATATTATATCTAATCTATCTGATTCACGTGATCACGTCTCGACTCCTGATATAGCAAAACAATGAAATATAACTCTTCTGCATGAGTTATGTGTTGTTTGTATGACTATTTTCTGCCCAATTTTACGTGTTTTAAATGCGGGTATTTTTACCCGCGGGTACCCATCTACCCTGTCGGGTGACGGGTATGGGAAAAAGTTATACCCGTTGACGGATATGGGTAAGGGTGACGGGTAAGATCGTGGTCGACGGGTAAGGGTATGAGGTGGCTCCACCCTTAGCCATACCCTGCGGGTGCCATCACTAGGTGTGAGTATCGGCCAGTTTGATAACTTGGATGGCTCCTGAAGACCTGAACTCCATGGATCCCTACAATATTTTCGCCAAGATAAATACTACGCATATTCCTCTCATCGCCCTACACTCTTTCCCCTAAACTTGAGGCAGCAGCAGTCCCAGATCCCTCACGACTCCCGTCCCAGTCGCTCCCTACTTCTCAATCCCGCCGGCCAATCGCATCCTCAGACCTCGCCGCGGCACCGCCGCAATGGTGGTCTCGTACACGCAGGAGCACGTGTACCGGCACCCCTGGCACCGCGTGACCGCCGCGGCGTGGCGCAAGTTCACGGACCCGCCGGCGCCCGCCTCGCCCTCCCACATCCTCGACGTGGAGACGCTCTCCCACCGCGTCGACCCGCGGGCCGGCCGCCTCCACGCCGTGCGCGCCATCGCGGGCCGGCCCCCGCCGCTCCCGCTCCTCCTCCGCGGCCTGGTCGCCAGCGCGGGCGCCGGAGACGTGGTGCTCTGCGTGGAGCGCACCACCGTGGACTGCCCCGACCGCGCCATGCGCGTGGTCTACCGCAACGCGACCTTCCGGCGGGTCGTGGACGTGGAGGAGCGGTGCTGCTACGCGCCCCACCCGGAGCGGCCGGACGAGTGGACGCTGTTCACGCAGGAGACGACCATCCGGTGCGCGCCGCTGGCCGCCGTGTCGGCGACGGTGGCCGAGATGGTGGAGCGGCGGTGCGCGGAGAGTTTTGTGCGGAACGCGGCCCAGGGGACGGAGACCGTCGAGCGGATCTGCCAAGGCTTGGCCGAGGGAGAAAAGTAGGAGCAGAGCACGTTTTATTTTTTTGATGGAAACGGGGCAGGAGGGAGGGAGCAGAGCATGTATTGCTTGCTCTCTGTTTCTGACATGTAAATACCGGCAGACAACAATAAGAAGTGAAAATTCACAAGGATCGTTGATCCATTTGCTTGATCTGCCCTCTGTCAAGGTTCAGATTCGTAAAAGTTCAGCTAAACTCCAAAAGTCCAATTCAGAACCGAGTACGCGGTGGCCAAACAACCTCGCAAAGTAGTTTGACTTGTACGTATCGCCGTAGATAAACCGTCACAGGTGTTCTACTTCTACCAGGAAACACGACGGTGACGCCCGCTTTCATCCAGTGCGCCGCGTGTTGTTCAATCGCCCGTGCTAAGTGGCAGGCTGACCGCAATCCATGGCGACGATCACACACGTGTGACTGAAAGCGTATTTCAGCCGCGACGTGTGACCGTCTTCAATCCAGGAGGATCGCCGCGTCTACTCCAGTTAATAAACCAGTAAAATCCGTGCACGTAAACTGATGCAGAAGGTATTTCTTCACACATACGTACATCATGTTTTTTTTAGTAGGCTGAGCGGAAGATCTTTCTAGGATGCGGAAGATATTTCTTATTTGTAGGGGGCACATATGTTGGGTCCCAAGAACCATTATGTGATTCGCTGGGTGTTCTAGCTAGCTAGCGGCAGGCACAGCTTGGTGACATACTGACGTGTCGAGTGGCTAGCGACCCACATGTATTTTCTAGGGATATCTTTATTTGCTCGTGCTTGCTTTCAAAAGCTAGGATTGTTGTTATTCCGACAAAGACGGCCTCGGCTCCGAGAGATTACACTAGCGACCCTTGGACCTGTCAGCCGTTCAAGCAGTAAAGTCTCGCTATTCCGAATCACGGGGCATCCTAGCTACTGTATCAAAAAATCATGCTTCATAAGTACGTACGTACGTGGCACTGGCACCCTGTCGACACAATGCTAAAAATAAAGATCAATCAGACGGTGTAGTGAACCAATCTGCCACTCACGCGAGCGAAAATATCATCAATCAGTTGTGTTTGCTGGTGATCGGTCGGGTGGTGCTGCAGGCCAGGTCAAGACGTTGTCGGCACCCGTGCACATTTAATCGCCGTCACGGGCTCGCTCACAGCCAGGCCGGTCCTACCTCTGCAGTAGTTTGCTTAACCACGCCTTCTCAATGGTGATTAGTCGGAATTGGCCGTGTCTGGCATGCAAATCCGATCGTACAGGACGCGTCCCGAAAATCCACGTTCAGCGATCTGGTATTAGCAACCACGGACTGTGTGTAGTTTGCGCGGACAGTGACTGGGATGGAGGCGGGGGCGTGGGCGTGAACCGCCGGAGAAAGGAGCGGCCGTGCTAATCCAGACAGCTCATCAGAGCCTGAAAGCGGCCCAACCATCAGGCGACACGGCTCGGCGCCGGTGACCATCCTACCCCTCACCTCCCAGCTCGATCGTACGTACCGGCGCATCAATCACGACCTCTGGATCCAGCCCAGTAGTGGCCCGAATCTACCTGCGGCCAGAACCGCTGCCACTGCCACGTCGCCTTCTCATTCCAGCGGCCGTGCCATTACCGGCCCGCAGCACAGCCATCGCTTTTACCATGGGATTGGGAGGACGTCCCATCTCTGACCAAAACGGAGGGCAGCGTCGCCATTTCACGCAGCACCCCGCACCGCGCCAATACCGGAAGAGGGAAATACTATAACACGCGGGGGCAGGCCGGTCGCTGTCGACGGAGCGCGTTCCTCCTCCCGATAAAAGGGCCCCGATCTCCGCTCCGTTCCCCTCGCCGATCGACCCAGCTCCACAAACATTCTCCCATTTCTCCCTCCCTCACCCAGCCTAATCCCGTACCTCGACGTCGTACGGATTCTCCGGACGGACGCACGCACAGACAGACACAGCCTGCTCGTTCGCGCGTTCCTTCGTTTTCCATGGCGCAGCGCGACCACAACAAGGAGGAGCCCACGGAGGTGCGGGCGCCGGAGATCACGCTCTGCGCCAACCGCTGCGGCTTCCCCGGCAACCCGGCCACGCACAACCTCTGCCAGAACTGCTTCCTGGCCCGGCCGGCGTCCCCGTCTTCTTCTCCTTCCATGCCGGCCCTGTCCGTGTCGTCGACTCCGGTGCTGGTCGTCGACAGGCCGAGACCGGCGCCGGAGGAGTCCTCACCCGCCTGCGCTGCCGCCGCCGTTGACCGGGCTCCGGCGACGACGACGACAGAGCCGAAGGCGCTGAAGTCTTCGGTCAACCGGTGCTCCAGCTGCCGGAAGCGCGTGGGGCTCACGGGGTTCCGGTGCCGGTGCGACCGGACGTTCTGCGGCGAGCACCGGTACTCGGACCGCCACGGCTGCAGCTTCGACTACAAGGCCGCGGCCAGGGACGCCATCGCCAGGGACAACCCCGTCGTGCGCGCCGCCAAGATCGTCAGGTTCTGAGACAGAAAAAAAGGATGAATTTTAGCAAAAAAGGATGGAATTTGAACGCGTGGGCTGTGTTATTATGCTGTTCTTCAAGCAAGTGTTTCCCTTTTTAAAAATTTCTATATTGGAAATGGGAGGAAAAGAGGTGGAGGAAAGAATAGTGTGTACTGTAATATATTAACCGGTGGTTGAGGCAAATGGCAAAGAAATGGATTGGATGTGTCATGTGTATGTTCCACATAGTCTCAATTTGGCCCATTCTTTATGCAAAATCATTTGCCACTGTTATTTTCATTTCACACAAGATGATTATACTACCATCATCATTTGCCAATCATTGAAGGAATCAAAATGAGTAGGAGTAGCTTGATTGCCAAACATTTTGGCCCACACTACAATAGTATTTAAACCGAACCCCTTTCTAAAGCTATCTCTCTCTCCCCACCTCTGCATTTCTTTGGCCAGGTCCCACCGTCCTACGCACTCCATTAGCGGACGTGTCATTGCTTTATTTCTCTTCGAGATTGTACCATTGCTCCACTAATAATTCCCTAACAATATACGCTGAGCAGAAAGCAGGGTTGATTAAGAGTGTGGCACGGGTTGCTATCGTGGACGCCACATGGCAGTCTCTCTCTCGGCCCCGGTGGAGAAGCACACGCCAACTCTGCTTTCGCCTGCCTGCTGGTGCTGGTGGTGGCCGGTCGTCTTTTCCTCGAGAGCGATTGCTTGCTGACTCCTTCTTCTTCGATCGCTCCTTAATTAATCTTGGTTTGTCTGCTGGTGGTAGGAATTGTGCCCTTGCTCCGATGAAGATTGAAGAAGAGTGTGTGAACCCATGAATATTCAAGCTGCTCGATGTTCACTGCGGCAAAAACAAGAAACATCGTGTGGAATTACAGTATTTGGCAATGAAAAGAACTGAAAGAAGAGGACAAACCGCTGCGGCCCGTGCTTGAGGAGACCTGCGGCAAGAGGATCAGCGTTGACAAAGCTGCGGGAGAAGACGGTTTCTGAGTTGCTACCGTGAATTCAACCTTTAGTTCACGGTTCGACGTCGATGGCGTCAGGACAAAGGCGACGCGTTGTGCTTTTTCCATTTCCAAATAGTAGGACCGGACACTGGAGAACACGTCGCCGTCTTGATTGTTGATTCCAGTCTAGAATTCAAATACTACTCCGTCTACTAGTCAAACCGATTGCTACTCCTTGCCCCTCCTTCTCCCTCACCTCCCGGGTCGCTCCCACCCGAGCGACTCCGGAGGTCCCCTAACCCTAGCCAAAAAAGACCACCGCGCGCTCGAGATCCCCGGCGGCGGCAGCCGCCGACCTTGGCGGCGGTGGCGGCGCCCTGCCCGTCGGAGAGGCGGAGGGCTGTGGGTGGGCTGGTGAGGCTGAGACGCCCGTCTCGGCCACCGGTCGCGCGGTTTGGAGATGCGCTCGGCGGCGGGGCCCAGGCGCGGTGGGCGACTACGGCGAGGTCGAGCAGGCGAGGCGGAGGGGCGTTCGGCACCAGGTCCGGCGGCGGCGCCCTGGGGCTGGGAGTGAGCGGCACATCTGGGCCCGTTTGGGCCCGATCTGGCTCAGCGGGCCCGCTCGGCCAGGGCGTGGTTCTAGCTCTGCTGACCGGTGCCTGCTCGACAGAGCTCGCCCGGCGCAGGTGGTGGTGCGGCGGCCTCGCGGGAGCTGTGGTCCGAGGTGGTGATGACGGTGGTGGACGGTGGAAGACGAATGGCGTCGTCGCGGTGTCGGCAGCGTTGCATCCTTACCGCAGGTGGATCGGCAAGCAAAAGTGTTGCGGGCGTCTCGTTGCCCGTTGCGCGGGAGGGATGGTGGAAGGCTAGAGGGAGAGGAATGTCGCCGCTGCGATTGTTGCATCCTCCGCGGGAGATGAACGGCTGATTGCTAGGTGTGCACGTTCGTTGGGAGACCCAAGAGGAAGGTATGATGCAGTCTAGCAGCAAGTTTTCCCTCAGTATGAAACCAGGTTTAATCGACCAGTAGGAGCAGTAGCGCTTCTGAAGGTTGTCAACGGCGTAATATGATGCGGCGCAACACCAGGGATTCCGGCGCTGACGTGGAACCTGCACACAACACAATCAAACTACTTTCCCCAACGAAACAGTGAGGTTGTCAATTTCACCGGCTTGCTGAAAATAAGGGATTAAACGTATGGTGTGAAAAATGATGTTTAATTGCAGAGAATGAAAAGGAACAATGTTTGCAGTTTGTGGTTTAATCAGTGTAAAAGAATGGACCGGGATCCACAGTTCACTAGTGGTGTCTCTCCATAAAAGATAACTAACATGCTGGGTGAACAAATTACAGCTGGGCAATTGACAAATAGTGAGCGCATGGCAATGCATATATATGACATGATAACTACTATGATATTTAATTGGGCATTACGACAAAATACATAGACCGTTATCCAACAGCGTCTATGACTAATAATCCACCGCCGGGTTGTCATCCGAGTCCCCCGTTGGTATTAAGTTGCAAGCAACGGATAATCGCATTAAGTAAAGTGCGTAATTTAAACAAATACATATGACCGTGGACATAGCATTGTTAGGTTACCCCTAGTGGCAACAGCACATCCGCAATCTTAAAAGTTGCTGTCACTCTCCCAGATTACCGGAGGCATGAACCCACTATCTAGCATAAATACTCTCTCTTGGAGTTACAAGCATCTACTTGGCCAAAGCATGTACTAGTAACAGAAAGCATGCAAGATCATAAATAACATATACGATAGATTGATAATCAACTTGACATAATATTCAATATTCATCGGATCCCAGCAAACACAACATGTAGCATTACAATAATATGATCTTGATCATTTAGGGCAGCTCACAAGATCTAAACATGATGGCACAAAGTGGAGAGACAACCATCTAGCTACTGCTATGGACCCGTAGTCCAAGGATGAACTACTCACGCATCACTCCGGAGGCAGGCATGGCGATGTAGAGGCCTCCGGTGACGATTCCCCTCTCGGCAGGGTGCCGGGAAGAGGTTCTGGACCCTCCCGAGCTAGGGTTGACGGCGGCGGCGTCTCTGAACTTCTCGTGGATAATGGCTCGGTATTTAGGGTTTTTGCATCGGGGGGAATAAGTAGGCGAAAGGGCGGCGGCTGACGACCCCCGAGGGCCCACACCACCCTAGGGCGCGCCAGGGGGTGGCCTGTGCCCTAGTGGCGTGTGGGGCCCTCCTGGCTCTCCTTCGTTGCTCCTTTGGTCCTTCAGGTGTGTTCTGGTAAAATATGTCCCTCCGTGAAGTTTCGTCCAATTCCGAAATATTTCCAGACTAGCTTTTCTGGAATACAAAAACAGCAGAAAACAGGAACTGGCACTTCGGCATCTTGTTAATAGGTTAGTCCCAAAAAATGTATAAAAGTGATATAAAGTAGATGCAAAACATGTAGCAATTGGTATAATATTAGCATGGAACATAAAAAATTATAGATACGTCTGAGACGTATCAATGGCCCGCAGGCGTTGCATCCTCGAGGAGACGAATGGCGCTTAGTATTTGGTTGCATCCTTCCGTTGGGAGAAGAATGACACCGCAGCGGAGGTTGCATCCTCTGTTCAGTGGGGGACGCGGCTACAAGGTGGAAGCACATCGAGCTTGCCGGGGAAGTGTGGATGGCCGTGGAGGCAGGGTAGTGGTTTGGTGTGTTGACTGGTTTGGATCCTGGGTTCGGGCTTTGCAGGTGAGACTGCCGGCGAAAGCCGTACTCCAGCTGTGGCCGGAGTTGGAGGCATCGATATAGTTGTTCCCACTTTGCATTTTTCGACGTGCTCCAGGGGAAACCCTTGACCTAGTCTTCTAGATCGGACGATGGTGGCACCTTCCGACGTCGTGTTCCCTCTTGGGGGCATCGTTTTGGAGGTGGATCCGGCCAGAGGGGTTCGTGGCTCGCTAGGTTGCGTGTGTTGTATGGTTTATGGGTCCGGTTTGCCTCATAAACTGGACCAACCTTCTATCTATTAATTGAATTTAGCAGTTCTCCTGCTAACATTCAAAAAAAAAAACCGATTGCTCCTCCTTATTCAGAGGAAGACGTCTTTTCAGGAAACATTAGGGCGGAAGATTTTTTTTTTGCTAGTCTGTAGCCGTCGCGACGCAGTTAGCCCATCTTCGATGCGTAGCCCAGAATGGTCAAAAGCCTCACGGGCCGGGAACCGCCCGTCAGTCCATCACATGTCACATAGGTTCCTAGCCCACATGTTTTATGGTAGCGTGGGCCACTATTATGCTGAGCCCAGCGGACTGACGCGAGCGTCCATTAGCTCTTACTCCGTCCGTCGTGCTATTTTTATGCTGCTCTCGACTTTAACCATTAATATATAATAAATTACGTGTATTGAGAATATAAAAATAGTACCATTGGATTTGTCTTGCAAAATTCTTTCATTCCATATATTTTATACTAATTTGTGTTATGTTATAAGTACAAATAATGGTTAAATTTGTACGTCGTTAAGTAGCGAAATTAAACGGCGCCTTATAATTTGAGACGGAGGGAGTAGTTTCCTCTCTAACCAGCTCAACAACGACTCACATGCCCATGTAGCAAAGTCAACGACCAGTGCCAGTTCTGTGGGGGCACAAGACACATGGCGACATGCCCTCATCGACTATAATATGTCCAGGTGCGTGTGGGCACTCGCAGATGAAGGGATTATTGGGGAAATTCGCATTGGCTCCCGGGCTTATATGCTCCCGATATTTTCGGGAGCATAAAAAAATTTGAAAACTTTTCAAAAAATTCTGAAAAAAATCATGCACGTACCTGACCATGGTACGCACCACCGTGTGAAATTTCGCACCGAAATGACATCGTATGCGCCCTGTACAAAAATGACAAATTTCCTGTCAGAAATTCAAATTTTTGGATCTCATTTCCTGTCAAAATTTGTCATTTTTGTACAGGGCGCATACGATGTCATTTCGGCGTGAAATTTTACACGGTCGTGCGTGCCATGGTGAGGTACGTGCATGAATGTTTTCAGAATTTTTTGATAAGTTTTCAATTTGTTCTATTTTTTTGAAAATACCGGGAGCATATGCTCCCGGGAGCCAAAACGCCGCTCTCGGATTACCGACCATGTCATATCAATACGCGCGTAGCATACGTGTAGCGAGTGAATGCCTGAATGTGGTAACTTGTCTTGAGCAAGGATCAAATGGAGTCTACACTCATATCATCTGTGAGATCAACGAGTCCAAGCAAGATTTTGTGAAGCTGGTCTTCTACCATGAGAGGAGAAGCAGCCATTAATAAATCAGCCCATGAGAGGAGTATAGTGCTCGATAAGACTAGCCATAGTGGGGGTATCATAGGTAGTATCATGCATGCCATGTTGGTAAAAAGCTGACATGTCACTGCAATTAATGATGGAAGAGATGGTAGTGATAACATAGGTAGATACCGTAACATAGCGGATTCAAGACAAGATGAGTCTATAGCCTAATAAATGTACTAGTATATGATACCACACATATGTTACTACCCATTATGAAACTAGTAAAATATACTAGTATCATATGCATGATACTAGTGTATGATACTCCCTACTATGGCTAGTCTAAGCAGGGCCGCCATGTTTGGTTTGATGTGACGCCTGATGGCGTTTGTATCCCTTTGAACATTGATTTAATAAAGGCCGCATTAACCACTAAAAAAATGTAGCAAAGTCGCACTGGTCACCAATGTGCTCAGGGGTAGCGCTTCGTGTGAACCAAAGACGTGTTACCGCAGCAAACCGAAGCGCGCTATCCTGAAACCAAACGCTTTCAGAATGGATATACATGCATAAATTTCAAAGTGCGAGCTCATTAATAAGATTTTAAAACAGAGATATGATTTATAAAAAAAGGACTAGAGAAATTTAACCACGCTTTGTGTCTTGGTGAGATGGAGGGTTGCGGTGGTGTTCTCAGACCTCAAGCCCCTGGGCACTGAAGTTTGCGACTCCTTGTGATCCGCTTTACAAAAAGCAATCCAAATATGAGATATAAACTACCATCGACCCTCTAGGCGCACCCCAAATCTCCTCCCAACCGCTCTCCCAGATGAACATGCATGGGCGCACACCCACTGCGTAGGCGTCCTCGCCGGTGAAACCCTAGAACATGTCGCCGCTCGAACCGTTCCTTCTCAGTTCTCCCTTCCTTCTGATAGAAATGCCGAAAATGGGAAGAGTGAAACATAACGACTAATTACCTGGTGAGACATCTGAGGTTAAAATTGCACACGGTTATTAGAGTGACTCGTGGGCCTCATCTGTAATGACCATGTAACGTGTGTCCACGTCGCCTATGCGCAACTAATCATGCGGTCTGGAGTTTTTCGGTGGAATCTGACGACGCGGACGCGCTTGCGCCAAAACGTCCGAAAAAGGGCAGTTACACTTGTTATCAGTTGGGATTTAAAATATGTTATAGAATTTTCTCTAAAAGGACATTTCAAAGTTTATTTTTTACATTTCAAATATAATTTTTTTCCATGGCAAAAGGTACTAAAACTAATAACTTCTTTTGATGGGCCTCGGCAGGGACGTACTTTGAAGGCGTCGTGTTCCTCCTGAACAAATTTCGACCCCGAAGGTTGGGCTCTAAAGTGGGGCTTGGGCTCAATCCATAGCCACCTGTTCGTACAATGCAAGTGCAACCCGCAAATTCCCAGATCGTGCGTCCGCCGCCGCCGCCCCAATCGCCGCACAAGCTCCCTCTCCCCACCCGCACAAGACCTTGCGTGAAGCCGTGTTGATCATCAAGTTGAGGCATTACATCTGATCTCTGTTCTTCTACCAGATAGGCTGATTTTTCTTCCGAGGGGCCGCGGCTTGGTTGGATACCGGCACTGCAGGTTTCCAGCGATGAAGATGAACAGGCGTTTTGTGAATCCGGTGACGCATAAATGAGCCGAAGGTGTTTATACGTTGCGCCGCATCGATCCGTCCCATCTCTTCTTCTACCGGTCAGCAAATGCAGCGCTCGAAGCAGCAAAGAGAACGAATCTTTCCCAGCGATGCCGGCTCTGAGCTCCCTCCCTCAAGCTGTCAAGCATGAACTTCAGCACAAATCCCACTGGCAGGCTCGACATCTTTGCGCTCTTGAGCTCCCGCCCCGCCTACGAAGGCGCAATGATCTTGGCCAACACGACCGGCAAGGCTCGGCTGTACGACGCCGACAGGCATCTCTTCGCTTCCTGGGCAGCCTCAAGAAACCTAAGGGATTAAACCCCGTGTGCCTTTCTAACCGCGTTTTGTATGGTTTTTGGATCCGGTTTCCCTAATTAACTGGATCAATTCTTTTCTTCTATAATGCAATGCGGGAACTCCCGCCCTAGGTCGTCAAAAAAAAAAAACCCGTGTGCCTGTCCATCGTGCACCCTGGCACCAACCAGGACACAGCTTGTACGTCATGGGCAGGTGCCCTGGGCAGACCGCCGATGGATGCTTCGAGGTCCTCGAGTTCGCGCCCGAGCTCCCTCCACCGTGCGGCATGGAGCCGACCTGGCGTTGGCGGATTCTTCCACCTCCTCCCTTTGTCCGCCGACCTTGGAACTATCATGCACTATCCTCTGTTATCTCCTACACCACCACACTGGACAGCGACGGCTATTCCACCATCTTCGTATCATGCGACGGCGGCGTCGGCACATACAGCTTCGAGACGGCGAGGCGTGACTCTAGCCATCGTGGATGGAAGCAGTCGGAGTTGAAGCACGTCGGGGATTGGATGTTGCCCTTTAATGGCCGAGCTCAGTACGTCCCCGAGTTCAACCTGTGGTTTGGGTTTTGCTTCCAGCCCCAACAGCCAGTAACCTGTGTGCTGCGAACCTGTCCGCCAAGGACGCGGATCGACAACCCACCGTGCAGCAAGATTGGCAAGAAGTGATCCCACCCTAGGGAGAGGTGTGGCTTCCAACGCGCCTCAAGCTTATCTACCTGGGAGATGGCAAGTTTCTCATCGCTAAGACCTTGGAATCAGAAGCAACCCGTGGGCGTTTTGCCGTGTTTGCCGGCGTAGAGATGATGCATGATGTCGCCGGTGATGGCAAGAGACTTCAGATGGTCAAGCACAAGTGCGCATGTTTTGCCTTCAGAGGTGAAACCATCTACTGGGTGCTCTAATCTGTTGCGTCTGTTTTGCGGTCATATATTTCCTTCCTCGTAGCTCTGTCTCTGCACAATTAAGGCTTTGTGCCGTTGGTTTATCACTCGTTTTGTTAAAAAATGTGCAACCAAAAACGCATGATAGAATCCCGAATCAGAAAGTAGCTTATCCACTGATGATTGTTCCTGCTTCCACTGTACACATTTACCACGCAGGAGTAGTGGAAAAGCAAGCAAGCTTGGTGTCTTGTTGGTGACCTGAGATGTTGCGGTGCTCTGAAACCTGAAGACCCGGACACAGTGGAGTTTCCGACTCCTTTTCCGACTCCTTTTAAGCCGCTTTACTAAAGGCAATCCAAATCTCTACATATATCAATCCTGCTGGAATTGCTGGCCTGTGGTTCATCCACGTTTTGGGCCCACAAATCAGTGTCCCAAAATTGCTGGTCAAAGACACGGGTCCACACGTCAGCGACAGATAAATTTGTTGCCTTCTCTTTATTTCCACAGTAGTACGGCGGTTCGCTCCGCGCTCGTGGGATTCTAGGCTAATCGTTGACCCGTCCCTGCCATGCCCATCCAATCCACGCGCTATCCGCCTCCACCGCCTCTCCATGTCCCGCTGCGACCTGCGACTCGCCGACGGCCACGAAGACGCTCGGGCCGAGCAGGTGCTGCAGGAGCTACGGGAGGCTGCCAGGGCCCTCATCGCGCGACGCGCAGCCGACGGGATGCTCTGCTTTGGCGCTAGACAACAGGATTTGCCGGAGGCGATTGGAGGTAGCGTAATGCTTCGTCGGCGGGGCATCAACCATGGAGGAAGAGGACCACGCGGGGCGGCCTCCTCTGCTCTGACCTCGACCTCGAACGCAGCGACGGCGTCGTGCGCGTCCTCGAGCGCGGGGGGATAGTCCTCCCCGACCAGAGGCCAGGGAGGGCGCCGCCGGTGGTGGGCAGAACCAGGGCGTTGACGCGGTGACCATGGACGCGTCCGCGGCTCTTTCGGCCTGCCCAGTAGTCCTGCTCGGGGATGCGACCACGCCGTGGAGTTCCTGGACGGTGACCAGGTGCTGATAGCCTCCGCGTTCAATCCCCTTCCAATTTTCGGTTGTGTTTCTGATTTCGAGACGCTAGGGTTTGCGATTTACCGTGGTTTACCTCAGATTGAAGAGGGCCAACAATACATTCGATAGCAGCAGCCTACACCGCTGAATCCTGCCGTGGTTCCCACTGGCCGACGAGCTGCTGCGGGTTCCGCTTATACGCCCACCCTCCATCTTTCTAGCTTCTGTAATGCAAGTCAAGGCTTGCCATTTTATTTGTTTGACATGGTCTAAGAAGCAGCCAGTAGATAGTTCTCTTTTTCATTGAGTAGATTATCTGATAATTATAAGTTTATCTTTGGAATCACACTATTGTGGAAAGTACTAATGTGAGGGCAGGAAATTCCCCTGAACCTTTTTTTAAGTTCTCAATAGTTGCAAGGTTGTGACCATTAGTCACAGCAGAATTAGGATACTCCAGAAAGGCCTTGTTGTATCCCAGTTAATTTAAAGTACGCCCTAGCTATAATTTATTCAGTTTCTTTTATGTTTCACTTCCCTCCTATATAACTTTGATATCCTATATTTGCAACGCCTACTGATTACATTTTTACTAGCTTGGTAGATGCATGAATTCCTGATTTGCTGGTGTTGGAGAATTTATTTGTGACAAAGGAGTGGAAAGTGGTTCTCCAACAGTGATGACTAACTCACACATACAATAGCTGCATAATTTCATACATCTGATGTGTTTTGGGATCGGCTCAGGCGAGACTATTTCTTCTGATTCTAGCTGCTCCTCAAATAAATAGGCTATCTAGCTTCTCTGCGGGTTTCAGTACGAAAGAAAAGAGTATTTCTTGGGGTCATGGACATTCATAATTTTTCTGAATATGGCTTGATGATTCTTTGACTTAATGAGAACGATGTGCAGATTACTCTTAAGTTAATGTAAAATGTTGCACTGGCTGAAATAAAATATGTGCAATTTTGTTAGGTTGTTGGATCTAGCATAATTTGATGGCTCAGTGCTTTAAGAGTTTAATTATATAGGTCCATCGCGTCTTAATGATTTTTTTCTTGTCAACTGTCTTAATTTTTAACTGGGCTATTGAAAGTGCATGTGTTGCCCCATGCGTGGTTTTGGTAATTAATGACAATCCTTATGGACTAATGCTTGCATTGAGATATACTTGTAGATCTTGTCCATAGGAAGAGTTTCGAGTTCATGTGTTGGACTCTAAAAGATTACATGATGATCAATGCTCTATTCAAGGGTTTATATGAAGAATGGTCATGTGTAGAGTTGAGCATATTGCAAGCATGTCTTGAAGGATTCAAGACATCATCTTTGTGAAGATAGAGAAGATTATGAAGTACAAGTTCAATATGATCTTTCTCGGAAGATATCTTTTGATTGAAGCTTGCAATGGATACATGAAGACGGAGCTTAGCAAGGCTCTCCCATAATGGTGTATGGGGGAGTATTTGGAATGTCTTCATCAAGCATGTGCTAGCAAGCGCAATCAAGAAAGGTGGTCCACTTGAAGAGATCAAGATCGTCATCATCTAGCTCAAGTGGAATGCGCAAGGCAAAGGTATGATCTTGATAGGTTTTCTATTTTACCGGTCTCGTGGTGTTAGTGGGAGACCGGGTTTAGGATAGACGGCATTCTATCAAGAGGGGCTCTCAAGTGAGTAACTTGATCGCATCTTTGTGGAGAGCTCAAACCGTTGCATTCTTGGCATATCATCTTTCTTGGTTCTTATTTGGCTTTTATCCATGTGAGAATTTAGAGCTTGTGTTCATCTCCATGCCAAGCTCTAATTCATCAAAAACGGATTCCATTTGAATATCTTGTGATGTTTTTTGATGTTGGAGGTTTTACGGTTCGTCTTTTGTAGAGAGGTCAAACTCTCCTCTTGTGCTCTCCTCCTCACATGATGGACTATGATGTTTCTCTGCATAATATTGAAGGGCTCTTTGTTGTGATTCCAACGAGCCCAAGAACATCGAAAACGGAGTCCGGATGAAAAACTTGTTGCATTCTCGGTGTTGGAAATATTACCGGTCCTCCTCGAGATAAGGTCCACACCTTTCATGTGTGGTATCTCCTCTATTTTTGTAGGCAATCTCTTGTCGTTACCTTTCCAACGCAATTGGATTCACCTGTTTTGGAGTTCATATGAGAAAGTTATTGCATTTCAGGATTTGCAGTTTTGCTGGCTTCTAGGCCGGAGTCTCCGGTCCTTGGGTTTCCCTGTCGAAGTTGTTGTTGGTTCAGCTCCTGGCCTAGGCCGGAGTATCCGGCCCTTGGGCCGGAGTCTCCGCCCCTGGTCCGGAGTATCCGGCCTCTGTGGCCGGAATCTCTGCCCGAGCTGCTCCGTGGTTTTTGTGGTTCAGCCCCTGGTGGGGGGCCGGAGTATCCGGCCCCAGGAGGCCGGAGTTTCCGTCCCGGGCCGGAGTATCCGGTCACTTGGACCGGAGACTCCGGTGTGTAGCTGGCTGTAACGGCTCTTTTTCTGGGAGGGGTATAAATACCCCTCCACCTACCTCCAGCCAGCCAGCTCTTCCAAGCACGTTTTTCTCCCTCTCTCTCTCCTCCATTGTTGACCTTGGAAAGCTTGCCCCTCTCCCATTTCCTCCCATGATTCTTGCATATCTTTGAGAGAATTGAGAGAGAAGATCTAGATCTACAATCCTACCAATCCATTCCTCCTCTAAGTGAGGGGAACCTAGTAGATCTTGATCTTGGAGTTCTTGGTGCATCTCCTCTTTGTTCTTCCTCTCTTCTCCCCCATAAGCATTAGTTGTTTGTGGTGGGATTCGAGAGTGAAGGATTTGAGCACTTGTGCTCTTGCCTTTTGCATTTGGTGCATCGGTGTGCTCTTCACGAGGATTCGTGGAAGTTGAAAACTTGTGAACTTGTTACTCTTGGGTCTTTGGACCCTAGACGCCCGCGTGGTGGTTGGACCCTTGTGTGGTCACTTGTAGCTGTTCGGGAGCCCCCAATCCCTTGTGTGGGTTGTGCCCCGGATCGTTGTTGAAAGGCTCCGGATTTCCGCCTCGAAAGATTCCGATAGTGGAAGGTGAACCAAACCTTTGTGGTGCGGTTCATCGAGAATAGGGTGAGCCTTTGTGGCGTTGAACCATTGTGTTGGTTCACACCTCTCCAACGAGACGTACTCCCCTAAAAAGGAGGAACTCGGGAATACATCCTCGTCTCCGCGTGCCTCGGTTATTTCTATACCCGAGCCTTTTACTTATGCACTTTACATTGTGATAGCCTTCGTGCTTGAAGTATTTTATATTGCTATCACCTTGTTGCTTGTCTTGCTTAGCATAAGTTGTTGGTGCACATAGGTGAGCCTAGTTTATTTAGGTTGTTGGCTTGTTAATTTAAGCACCTAGTTTTATTCCGCAATTAGCAAGCCTAAACCGGAAAAGTTTTAATCGCCTATTCACTCCCCCCTCTAGGCGACATCCTTGTCCTTTCAGCTATTCCTATGAAATTACAGTTTAGGCCTCCAAATAGCTACAGTGGTGAAGCCTCTCCGGCTCCGACATCTATGGTGGCATCCTTTGTGTGCGTCATTCACGACGAGCAGCGAATGGACGTCGGGGTTGTCGGTTCCAGAGAAAATGAAGCAGCAGGCGAGAGCGTCCATGTTCATTACTTAGGTCCTAGCTCTATACTTTTTTGTTGCAGTTGTGTGTGGAAAATTAGATTTGTAGTGAGATAAAAAAATGTATGTTGTCATATTACATGGTCATTTGGAGTTATCTCGGATCAGGGATGATGTTAAAATGGTTTGTGCGAACATGAGACTTGCATTTGTCATAGGTAGAAACAAAAAAGCTGTCCACATATATGCCATCAACTTGCTGTCAAGAGTGTAACAATCATTCTTACAGGAAGGGATGTGAAAAGATGTGATAACATAGGTGTTGACTTCATCCGTCATGAACGCAACTTTAGCAGATCTATGTATGTTCTTTCTATACATAGGCAGGGTATGTTCCATGTTTCAGGAGGCTTCCACCTTGAGGTATGAATTGTTTGAGTAAGCTGTGACAAATCTACATAGAGTTGCAATCTGATGATGGCTGATCCAGAACATGTCATTGTTGAGTATAATTACAATATGTTAATAGCTGATCCAGTACATGCACTTTCTAAAGCAACCTGGACATTTCCTTTTCAGGCACAGATAGGAATAGCAATGGGAAGGCATGTGTGTTGGGTGACACAACACAAACACGGAAGGATTTAATTTCTCAAGTGGAACCTTTTCGAAACGATAATATCACTGGAGAATGAATCTCGCTATGTAAGGTTAGATTCTCTGGTCTGCTAATGATCTCATGACCGTGTGGTCAATTGCTAAAATTATACCTACCCAATGAAAAAAACGATATCCCAACAGCACTTGCAGGTTAGCTTATATTTTCTCTTGAGCCAACAAAAGCTGTTTTTGTCATTCATAGCTTGTTGTGCCCAGAATGTTATTGGAATTAGTGTCATATGATATATAGAGTTAGTCCGTATTTACTGTTTTACAGTCTCATTTTTCTTAGCCAATAAATTGACCCTGACTTTGTTGCTTCATGTCATATGTAGTTTCGGTTTTGCACCTTGTATAGATATTCAACTTTAGCCATTTAACAAACAAGTCAGATGCTCTATCTTTTGCATAGGCCAAACACTCCCCTGCGAATTATTCACCTAAGATGAAGGTATGCTACTTGGTGTTGATAGGCTCTTTCTGCCTTTGTACAACTAGATTGCCTTTCTTCTAACAGAACCGACATCACAATGCATATGTTCCAAAGGATTGTAGCAGAACTTTAAACGTAAGCTAGGTTCGGTTCAGGTATAGTATGCTAGGGAGCTTATGGGTCAAAATGAGCTTACATTTTCCTCACAGTAACATATCCTTACATATAAATTCACCACTTTCCCTACAGAAATCACAGTGCTGCTATTATTTTAGCTCTAACAGCTTCACTTTGTCTGGTCTGAGGAGGCCACTTTTTGTTTGCCTAAAACTTTGCATTGTCTTACTATGGTGTTCTAATTATATTTATGGAAAGTGTTTCATTATCTGGATAAGAAAAGTTGTAGCGTGTCACGGCCGCACCCCTCCTATTGTATAATTCACTTGATTTCCTTATTTCAGCTAGCTATCAAAAGAGGCTGCTTCTATTGGAGGTAAAGCAAGGACACATACATGAATATATTGATGTTCCGTGATCATGTATGCCGCTGCCCGCTTGTGTATTTCTTATGAGCATTTGACATTTTAGCTGCTTGCTGAAAGATCAGCCCATGGTTGTGATGCTTGGGATGGAGAAATCTGGATGGTAGGAAAGCTTCTCTTGCTACCTGGAAGTTATTTGAGGTCATTCTCATAGCCCCATAGATGGATATACAATCACGTGTGGTCTAACTAGGTCCCAGATTAGTTTTATTTCATCCTTTGTATCTAACGAGCTGTTCATATAGAAAATACAGTTAAAATATATTAAGACGTATCTATGGATTTTGGCCATATTGAAATTCAAGCATGGCAGACCGTTGCAATATTCAGTTCATCATTGTGGTCTGTTCGCGCATTAGGTAGATCGCGTAATAAATAGATGATCAGGTTTTATCACCGTGATTCTCTTATTGGCACTATGTATGATGGTGTGCCTCACATTGATAGCTCCACATGTGCAGGTGTGCATGTTGTGCCTGGTGGAAACTTTGACGACATCATGCCATAGTAGTCTAATGGTTACATCTAATCGCATGATTTGGACATGTTTATTTTTATTTGTAATCATTTTACCTTTCTGAGGGATGCCTATCCAATCTAGCGAGAGGGATATGTGTTTCTGTCTCTTTGGATTTGTATTTCTTCAGAATTTTTATTTGTACGTGTACAAAGGTGATGCTAGCTTAGAGGTTGTTCTTGGTCTTGCCATTGTAGATTTTGGTGCAGGTTGGTCGATGTAGTTAGGATTGGAACAACTTCAGTAGGTTTTGGGACGCCCAGACTGGAGGAGAATCATCATCTCTGTCCGATTAGTTAATGGTTGTCTGGGTGTATTTTTTTCATAAACTTTCCTAAATACAAGACTTTTCTAATCATTTTCACTTTGTATCTTGAAGAATCTCAATGTTTTTTATGTTGGTGGTTGGTGATTCATTTCAATTATTTTTTCATGTTGCAGAACCTCTGTTCTCCCAGTTCTGTTAAGTTTTTTTTTCCCTGAAGGTTGCACAAAATTAGTAAGGAATTTGTTCACGTACTCCTTGCCTATCTAATCATGAATCATATTATAAATGTAGTTCCTAATACTGTATCAATTTTGTCTCTGTAATTCATGTTGTTCTGATTTGGTTAAGTGATAATTCTGTAACTGATCCGAACCAAATAGAACATACTCCCTCTGCTCCTAAATTAAGACTTTCTGGAAGTGTGTATGTCGTTTGTTGGCTGAAAGATGTCGATTTTCTCCGGGTCTGTAATACTTCCATTCTGCTCTTGCTACAGGAAACAAACGAAGCATTTGTCAACAGGCGCAGCAAAGCGCGCCCAAACCTTCTAGTATGAGATATAAACCTAAGTACCTTCTAGCCTCTAGGTATGACTGCACAAACCATATAACCAAACATGTCACCAATACTGATTAGTGCTCTAATTGCTATGTCATTTTTCCATGGCGCCAAAGGTCAAGGGACCCACTTCTGATTTAGACTTCTCTAATCATCAGTTCGTCACACACAAACAGACGGAAAAGCCCTCTTGTCCTGTGATGGCCACCTTTCCTATCTCTGTCACCCCTTTACAAGGCCAGGTACCATGCATTATTAGGGCGATCCTCAAGATTAACGCTAAGTAACTCCCTTTGCTCTAGAACACTGGCCTGTAATGGCCGACCGAGTTAGCCACACCTATATAAAAAAAGGACGAGAGATTTGCAGTTTCATTAGTCTAACAAAGGCTTTGCATAGTGTGGGCTAACATGTCTGCAACTCATGCATCAGCTTTGCGACTTCAGCATTCCACTTGTGAATTGTTAAAGACTACCCGATCGCTTAGCGTGATCACCTGTGCTGATCTCGAGCATGAGGCTAATCTTGCTCCAAGATTAACAAGATGATTCTGCCAGGAGATCGAGCTACTAATAATAATGGCGAGGCAAATTAATGTGAGGATATGCATGCATGTCTCGTTGTCTCCCATGACTATTTAGTCAAGGATGCACGAAAGCGGACGTGATCCTGCGTCCTGCTCCTGCAGATTGATTGATGCGTGCATGCCATGCCTAACCATGTTCTCTAATCATTGTTTCAGACACGAACAAAACAAGATTTTCGATCGAGTGATGAGTAATGAGTAATAACAAGTACCAACCAGGATCTCTAAACCTTGACCACGCCGTGGCGTGATCGGCCATCACTGGTATACTGCTGGTCCATCTCGTACATGTGTCGTGCAGCAGTGCAGGCGTTGAGTGTCGAATGGTTTGGCCGGAGTTTTTGGTCGCCGTTGGTTGAAGCGTCATGGTGCAACTTGTAAACTATAGTGCAGGTTACGTACCCTAGAATTCAGGCAGGGCTCCACGAAAAACTATTTATAACTTGGAGAAAAGACAGAACTAAGAGACGTAACCTCCCCTCAAAAGAGAATAAAAGCAGATGAGACACACTGCACATAATGTTTTCAAAAATGTAAAAAGGTACTTGAAGCAGGATTTTACCCTTTTTTCCCCTCCAAACTTGAAGCAGGATTTCAGGCTATTTTGGAAGAGCCTCCTGTTAGTGCTGAGAAATAAATAGTGCTTGCCCCTTGCAGTTCTCTTGCGGTGCGTTGTTTCTTACTGGCAGATTCACGGTACTGACGGACACTGTTAGTGTGTTACCGTACTGAATGGCTGCGTGGGTGGACAGCTAGCTGCGCTGGACACTGAAACTCTGGTACTCTGGTAGGGGGAAATGATCAGATGCAATCTAGACGTGGTTCAATTCAATGATGCAGGTCCCGTTTCTGACGAGAGATCTGTTACCAACGAACTTGTGATCTGGTTGCCACAAGTGGCAATTGCACTTATACTGTAAGGAGGAGACGTGGCTCATACACTGACTCTGACACACAGACACAGTGGCAGAATTGCTGTAACACTAGTGTTCTGGTCATTGTAAGCTCAATAACTATAAGCCTGGTCGTGGTGAGGAGTTATTTAGACTAGTAATATGCACACATCCGATTCCATGATATTTAATATGGATCGGCGAGAGTATCATAGATAGTCTTATTTATTAGCACGGTGACTCATTTTGTCTTGGAAACACACTATGTAATGATATCTAATGGTGAATGTAAAAAAAGATATGTAATGGTAATATAATATGTTGCTCTATTTGTCTCACTCCTTTTAATTAACTACCAAATCGTTTGGTTAGTTAATTGACGTGCATGTTACCACTTATATTATTCCCACTATGGATAGCCATACATACATTAGTCATTGTTAATTTACATACAATTGTCATTGTTAATTCGAGTGAAGGCACAAGACCCTCATATATAGGTATGCACATGCATGTGAGTTGAAATGACCAATGGACGTAGCTATGGGAAAAACATAGTATAACGGATTTTCAGAACCCGATCATGCCTATTATCCTGATCTAATAAGTTGTGGATTGTGAACCATTTCGTGATTCGAAGAGGTAGTCTTTAGATGTACAGTCAAAGTGACATCACTTTGGGATCAAGTTCTCAAACTTACCTAATAAATTAGAAAAATTACGTATTTCTAAATTAAAGCATATCTTTCTCACTTCTGTAAAACATAGAAAATAGTCGTATTATATGATAAAAATTTGTAAAGGGCACACTTCAACTCAATATCTACATGTGTGATCTGGGTGGTTTAGGGGTTCTAAATCTTGAGATAATGAATATTAGCTTATTTTGTAATGGATATGGCAATTAGAGAATGAGAATGGAAGTTGGCAAGATTTACTAAGAAATAAATATCTTCAGAAAAAGGCTTTGGCACAAACCAGGGAGAGAAATGGCCAATGTCAATTTTGGTCAGGGATCATGAAGATTGAACACATCTTCTATCCATTTGGTGGAAGAACTTTGAATTACGGGGAAAGAAGCAGGTTTTGGGAACATACTTGTGAGGGATGGAGGGGGCCGGGGTGGGGGGGGGGGGGGGGGGGGGGGGGAGGGGGGCTTCCTGGATTGATGTCTTCCTTAAATTGTATGGCTTATCCTTTAACAAAAAATATTAAAGTTCATAGGACTGTTACTTGCAAGGGTGCTTGCCTTGTTTTTAGGAGATGTTTGCGGGGAGAGTTATTGTGGAATGGAGTAAACTTTTGGAAGTTATTCATGGAGTTGAATTAAATTCAGATGACGACGATATCTTTTGAAAACTAGGGCACAGAGGATTTAATGTTAAATCCTTGTACAATGCCTTCCAAACAAGAAACCTTCTAAGAGTTTCAAAAATTATGGAAAATGAAGGTCCTTGCCAAGATTAAGATTTTTTTGTGGTTCGTTATGTGGAGGAAAACTCTAACTAAAGACAATTTGAAAAAACAAGAGGGTGGGGAGGGGAAAATCATTGTATGTTCTATGCTTTGGATGCGAGCATAGATCACTTGTTTTCTCTTACCCAGTTGCTAGGTTTTTCTGTTTTTTTTACAACGTGATTCTAACTCTCCAGCGCAACCAGGGACAGCTGATGACTTGGAGGATTGGGTTCATAGTTCCTGCGATATGAATGGGCAATAGTTATGGTTTGGCTTTCTGCCATGTTCTAGGTTCTCTTGAAATTTAGGAATCGAGCGTGTTTTGATCATATTATGCCAAGTGACCCTTGTGGGATTATTTATCATATTTGTCAATAGGTTGATACTTGGACTGATTTACAGAAACCAAAAGTGGGAAAACCTCTTCGGCGATGAACTGAAGTCCTGAAGATGGTTATGCAAGATATTTTCAACAGATCGAAGGGTGTGAGCGTACTATGTCGAAGAGTAAACAATGGTTGAGCTCCGTTAAGAATGACTACACTTGGCCTTTGTTGTCGCTAGGCCTAGGGTGCAGTTCAAGTTGTTTTTTCAAGTATTTTGCTTCATGGTATTTGTGCTTCCTACCGCATGTTTTTCAGTCGAACCGGTGTACCTTTTAATTGAAGTCGACGATGCTGTAAAAGGGGTTCAAAACTGTGGTCTATAATGTAGCCTGATGCTTCGTTAATGAAGCAGGGAGCAAACCTTTGGTAAAAATAATCTACATGCGTGATTTTTTGTCTGAGATTTTACATAATTTATGAAAGTGTCTTTCACAAATATCTGAATAATGTGTGCACCGAGCTATTATTATATTTTTCACGCTATCTCTATTAATATTGTCTCTTGGCACTTCTTCTAGCAATGTGATAGAGCTTTCAGGGTGTATTAAAAATACACAAATATAACGATATCATTTATACATTTTTAATACATATAATTAATACTCCCTCCGTTTCATAATGGAAGGCGTATAGTTTTTTGAGAAAAATTCCAAAATATAGGGTATTTTGTGATTTATGGACAATTTTACACATCCAAAAATGAGTTTCAATCTATAACGGAGAGATGTAAATGATTGTTTTCAATTTGTGACTGTTAGGGACTCCTCTCTCCCAATTTTTTCCGGGGAAAATGAGTCCACCGTATGCAAAAATCGCACGTCTTAATATTCGTACAAAAAACTATACGCCTTACATTCATGAATGGAGGGAGCATATATTTGTGGTAAAAGTCGTGGATGAAATAACGTGGAAAAACAAAGCGTCGGACATAACAAAGCTAAGCTGTAACTTCATCTAACAGTAGTGTCATCGTCATGAGTTGAGCAATAATCATGTTTTAACAAAATGAAAACCCTGCACCACCAGAATCCATGATCGTGCAACTTTTGACAAGCGGTCAATGGCCATTGGCGATCACACTATATATTCCACCCAAGGACTACTTGTCTGCTTTGTTATGCATTGGCACGTCAACTGCAGTTAAGGTTCACCCGGCCAGTCGCACGGACATGTACAATAAAACGCAAATTATGAGCCGCATCCCGAGCAAAATTCACGGAACAAAAGACGTACGACGCGTCCTATCGAACTCCATCATCTTTGTTCCCGTGCAATCTCGACCCTCGATTAGCCCGAATCTATTGATGTTCCATTGCATCTTCTGACTGATGCCTTCGCCATTTCTCTTCAAGTTTGAATATATTCTTTGTTTCAGGAGCCCCTGCAAAGAGTTTCTGCTGACATTATCCGCACGTGTAAAGCTTCACTTTCTGGCCTTGAGCTCCACGCCCGATGATCCATCTTTTCTGGCATAATTTAATCGATCGATCAACCGATCGTTGTGCAACAGCCATATTTTTTTTTTTTAAAGAAGTAAAACTGGGTCATGCGCGCCAAATCATCGCCTAGTTGGGTCCGGCCAGGTGCTGTAATTCCCAAGCAAGCTGGACTGAAAAGCGGAGTAGCATTCCAAATCTGGCACCTACTGTATTAACAACTGCTAGCTGAAATGAAAACTAAATCACTGTGACTAACCAGTTACTATCTGGCAGATAGTAAGTGTCACTTGCATAATCACTTTGACAAACCAGATAGAAGTACTCGGTAATTAGCTTCGTCTCGGATAAAACCGATGTGACGAGGAAAAACGCCAGATCGAGCCCAAAGCTGCGTGCGGGGAAGACGACGGCAAAGCCACTCTCTGCTTCATTAGCAAGCGAAGCAGGATAAGACAAAGGCGCCGATTAAACTGTGCCGCCACATTGCACATTACCGGCACCTGCCTCTCCATTAAACCTTTTTATATATCTACACTACACGCCTTCGCTACTCATCACGAGCCACAGCGCAACGCAAGCCGCACGCATTGATTCGACTTTTCGACACGACGTGCGTCATGCAGCCCGTGGGCACGGCGGGCATGGTGGACATAGACCTCGGCGCCGTGCGCGCGGTGCGGGTGCTGGGCCGCGGCGCCATGGGCACGGTGTTCCTCGTCGCCGGCCCGACGACGACGACGGAGCACTACGCGCTCAAGGTCTTCGACAAGCGCGGCGGCCCCGCGCCGGCACGCGGGCGGGAGGACGCCGCGCGGCGCGCGCGGTGGGAGGTGTCCGTGCTGTCCGGCCTCGCGCACCTGCACCTGCCGTCGCTGCTGGGCCGCGCCGAGACGCCCGACCTGCTCGCGTGGGCCATGCCCTACTGCGCCGGGGGCGACCTCAACGAGCTTCGGCGCGCGCAGCCCGACCGCGTCTTCTCCCCCGCGGCCGTCCGGTTCTACGCCGCCGAGCTCGTCTCCGCGCTCGCCGAGCTCCACGCGGCGG
Source organism: Poa pratensis (assembly GCA_947311845.1). Lineage (NCBI taxonomy): Eukaryota > Viridiplantae > Streptophyta > Magnoliopsida > Poales > Poaceae > Poa > Poa pratensis. The sequence continues at coordinate 140,071,694 of CAMZMU010000085.1, forward strand.
GGATCGTGTACCGTGACCTCAAGCCCGAGAACGTCCTCCTCCGCGCCGACGGCCACGTCACCCTCACCGACTTTGACCTCTCCCGGCGGCTCCCGCCCAAGTCTCCCTCCACGTCCACGTCCACGTCCACGTCCGCCGCGTCGTCGTCGTGCTCCTCGGCAACGCCATCGCCGACCACGCCGAAGCCGCATGTCCAAGGCCGGGGTCGACAGTACCGCCACCTGCGCCGAATCTTCGCGAGAAGCGAGTCCGCCGCGGCCGCGTCGTCATCGTCGTCTTCCGGACAGGAGCCTCGTAACCTGGCATGGTACCTTAACAGAAACGACGGCGGCGTCGACCATCTCAAGAAGGCTAAGTCCGCGAGGGCGTTGACGTCGGCGAGCCGCGGGAAGAAACACGCGAGCTTCTATTCGGCGGTGAGCGCAGGCGGAGTCGCGTGCGAGAGGTCGTTCTCGTTCGTGGGGACGGAGGAGTACGTGGCACCAGAGGTGGTGCGTGGCGACGGGCACGAATTCTCCGTGGACTGGTGGGCGCTCGGGGTGCTCGTCTACGAGATGGCGTTCGGGAGGACGCCGTTCCGCGGCCGGAACCGGAGGGAGACGTTCCGGAACGTGCTTCTCCGAGAGCCAGAGTTCTCCGCGGACGTCCGGCGGCGGTGGCCGGACCTCACCGACCTCATCTCGCGCCTGCTGGATAAGGATCCTGCGAGAAGGCTGGGTTTTTCAGGCGGCGCCGACGAGGTCAGGGCGCACCCGTTCTTTGCCAGGGTAGCCTGGGACTTGCTCGGGGAGGTGTCCCGGCCGCCGTATATCCCCGCGCCAGCTGATGAAATAGTCGCCTGCGAAGGATTCGGCGTGACAGAGTACTTCCAGAAGCTTCACCAACCTCCGCCGCAGGCGGATGAATCGCCGGAGGCCTTGCCAGAGTTCTGACATCTAACTTCTGACGTCCGTTATTTTCACCAGCTATGTCCCCGCCTTCTTTCGTTTTTTTTTTAAGTTTTAAGAGAGCATTACAAGGAGGTGGAAGCAGGGGAGACAGAATCCCTGGAGACTAGGTCGCACACGACCTCAGGAAGCTGGGACTTCCAGATGCAGCTGCCAGCCGATCTCGCCATCTTCGCTAGGCAATCAGCCACATGGTTGCTCTCTCTGTAGATCGTGTTCACTCTGTAATCCTTGAAGCTCTTCAGAAGTGATTTGGATTCTTCGTATATTCCCCAAAGCTTGGACCTGTCCATCTCAGAGGATCGCAAAGCCGCAGCAACACCGGCACAGTGAATTCTTGATAGCCTTGCCTCGCGGGCGACTCCGGAGGCGGAACAAACCCTAGCCGCCGTGCCCCTCCCCTCCTCCTCCTCCCTCGCCGCCGCCAGAGGCACCCGCCGGAAAGCCGTCGCGGGGGCCAAGGACGGTGGCGGCGGGGATCTCGCAGCTTCACTGCTTCGGGTGGAGAGCTTCGGCATCTGGGGCGGCGGCCTCGGGCGGAGAGGGCGGCGTCTGCCCGGCGGCGGGGGCGCTTGTCGATGCTGTGGACCGTCTCCCATCCCCGCGCGGGCGGCGATGGAGCGGTGGTGCGGGGTCACGGCGCGGGGCCGTCCCGCAGGTTCCCGGCGCCAGATCTGGAGGTGGTGGTCGCGTGCTGTGCAGAAGGCGGGCTGGGTCGGGGGGCCCTGGGAGAAATCCCTGGTCAGCGGGTGATACGTTCATTTTATATCATCATTTATATAACTTTTAGTATCATACTAGAATGTTATTTGCATGATTATATGATTGTTTCTACATGTTTTAGATGATTTTGGGGACTTTCATACAAAGTCCCTATTTTTTGTATTTAATTTCTGGGAGGTAGAAAACCCCCTTTTCTTGTCTTTAATGTTTCAGGAGCTACAGGAACTCAAATAATAAAAGGAAAAATACTGCGTCAGTTTTTCATCGGGAGAAAGGCAGAGGGAAGAAGACCGAAGAGAGGAGAGCCACGAGGGCCAAATGGGGGTGGCCCACGCGGCCCATGTACCTGGCCGCGTGGGACCCACCCAAAGGTGCCTCGGGCACCTCCTCGCCTGGGGCTTTTTATCGACGCCTTCGTCTCGCCCGAAAAGTAACGCCCTAATTTTTCCAAGTCCATCCGAGGTCGCGGCGGCGGCGAAACTCCTGATCCCTTCCGAGGGGGGTCAGATCTGCTGCTCCGGAACTCCGGAAAAGGGGGAAATCATCGTCATCGTCATCACTCTCCTCCTTGGCGTGGGAGGAGGCCTCTACATCATCACCCCATCAAGACAGCACCATCACCATCATCACCACCGTGATCCACTCTGTTCCCCTCGCAGTTTGAGAGTTGCTATACCCTAGATACTTGTCTTGTGCTACTATTCATGTTTGTGATTGAGTACTTGTCATTATTTGGTGGTGAAGTTATAATTTCAGATTGTGTTGTACCATTATGCCACTGAATATCATCATGTTCGCACGTTGTGAGTAGTTCCCGTATGTTCCTGAGGGCATAGGATGAATTGGCAATGATTTATATATGACATGAGTTGGTATTTTGTCAAGAGTTTATCCTTTATGTGATTCTATGATGGTGTTGTGCGAACGTCGACTGCACAACACTTCACCTTTATGGGCTCATAGGAGAACACCGTAGTGTAATGAATTGATGGAGACTTGGGAGGACACGTAAACCTGAGACCGAGTCATGAAGTTATATTATGAAGGTATTAGTATCGGGGAACTTAGAGTGTAATGCTATGGTGGGACTTTAGGTCTTAATAATTCTTGTGCACTCATTTGCTTGGCCACATGATCCATCATAAGGGGGTGTAGTTTATTTATTTAGCTATACCTAATTATGGCTCCGTCCAAAGAGGATTAAAACTTAACAAGATATTCAACGTATTGTTTAATAAATCTCTATGCCTATCAATATCCATGCCGCCCTCGGGAACATTTGCCACATATAAGCTACACATCACTTGAGCTTGTCCTCTTGCCACATAAGAGGATTGGGCTTTCTCTCTTGAGAGCTTTCACTTGCTACTATCTGTTATCTGCTTTGCAAACTATACAACCAAAAATACCAAAACATTTGCATCTTTTATTGTTTTATTTATCAATCTTACTAACCAATACCTTCAGCTCCTCGTGGGTTCGACAACCTTTTCTAATTGAAAGGTACTACAATTGATCTCCTGCACTTGGGAGCCATCAGCGGGTTGGCCACGCCGTCGGCGACGTCCTGAACGCCGTTCCCCTTCCTGGAGGCGACGCCGAGGTACACCCCCTTGCCCTCCTTCCCCGGTGCCCGGGTGAAAACCCTAGATCTTCTGGATTGGGCGGCGGCGGCGCCTCGGCGTCGCGTTCTTCTTGGAGACGCGTCTTGGGCTGCGGGAAGGTGGTCCTTTTGCTTCTGGTTCGTGACGTGCTCGTGGCGGTGCTTTCTTGAGGCGGCGTGCGGCGTGGTGGTCGTGTTGTTCCTCTGCTTGCTCTGCTCGCCCGTAGGTGGTTCTATTTGCCGGAGGGTCGGCGCCCTCGGCCTGGGCGAGAGGGGAAAGGGTCCCCTCTCCGGCGACAGCGTCCTCAGAGGTGGAGCCAGCGGCTTGGGTGAGCCTCGATTCTCCAAGTTTGCATGCCTGCCTTCTTCTTGCCGCATCTCCAGTGTGTGTCTCCGGTCCTAAAGCTTGCATCTTGTCGGGTCGTCGGTGCTGGCGGCGACACTAGTGGGCAGCTCGCGTGCAGTGCTCCGTGCTGGCTGTTTTCTCCTCTGCACTTCCTCCGGTGTGCGCTTTCGTGCTCTAGGGTGAGCTTCTCTACCTCTGTTGGTGCGGCGCCCGACGACCCAGGGCGAGAAGACCGGGGTCATCTTCGAAGGTGGAGGCGAAAGACATGTCGTCGACGACGAGCTGAAGGTAGACGAAGGCGGGATCCCTGGTGGCTTGTCTTGATTCACTGCGTCCTCCTCGGCACGGGCCTTGCAGATGATGGTTTCGAAGATCAAGCTATGCTTATTGTCTTTTCTCTTTCTTGTTTTTCGTTGCCTGTAAGCTGATCTTTCAGCATCATGTAATCTGCCGTTGTGGCTTTATTAATTTAAAGCTGGGCACTTTGTGCCTCTGTTCTAAAAAAAAACACCGGCACAGTCAAGTTCCACGATGATGCGATCGTGTTTCCTGTCGGCAAGGAGTTTGATAGCCAGCAGAGCAGCTTTGGCTTCCGCTTCTTCGGCCTCCGACAAAGCCACCATCGGGGTGCAGGCCGCGAACAGGACGTTTCCGAGATGATCACGAGCAATCGCACCCGCCCCACGGGATATCAGGGGTAATGAAGGATGCATCCGAGTTAATCTTGATCCAACCCTCCAAAGGAGGAGCCCAGGCGCTGCTGCTGCGAGGACCGGAACAGATCATGGCCGGCGGCACCTGGGACGTGAACATGGGAGCCTTGCCTTTCTCATCCGCTTCAGGAGCAGGTTCTTGGCGGTTGCAGTAACTTTTGAGGAAGGAGACAGAGTTGGCGATAGTCTCCAATCCCTTTTCATGTTTGACATCGTTCCGAAGGTGCCAGGCACGCCAGAGGAGAAGAAGGATCTTCGATCTGGTGTTGGCATCAGCATTGTTAAGGCACACCAGGAGCCAATCTTTCCCCGTGTACCTGAAGGCAGTTTCATTGGGGAGTTGCCAATGAGCACGCATGGCCTGCCGCAGCGCGACAGCTTTGGTGCATCTAACCGTGGCATGGTGACTATCTTCGTCCTCCCTCCCACAGATCGCACAGCGAGCAGTAATCTCAAGGGTTCTTCTCTGCTTATTCATCATGGTGGCGAACGAGTCGGTGGCCAGTCTCCAGGCGAACATCCGCACCTTTGGCTGTACATCTGTTTTCCAAATGCAGTTCCATAGCAGTCTTTCGCCGTCAGCGTTGGTGCTGCTGCCATCAGTATCTTGATACGTTTCAAACGTATCTATAATTTTTGATGTTCCATGCTGATATTATATTAATTGCTACATGTTTTGGTTACACTTTATACCATTTTTATGCATTTTCTGGGACTAACCTATTAACAAGATGCCACAGTGCCAGTTCCCTGTTTTCTGCTGTTTTTGGTTTCAGAAAATCTATTAAGGAAATATTCTCGGAATTGGACGAAACAAAAGACATCGTCAATAATATCACGAGGAGATCACGGAGTCCAAAGGGGAGTCGGAGCAGACCCACCAGGGGGCCACGCCACACTAGGGCGCGGCCCAGGGTGGGCCCGCGCCCCCTATGGCGTGGTGGCCCCCCTCGGCCACCGACGCCGCCTCTTCGCCTATATATTCTCCGCGACGCGAAAACCCTATTACGGTCGATCATATTCCACGAAAAGTTCCGTCGCGGCCGTCATCGTCAATCTCAGATCGGAGGAGTTCTGAAGCTCTTCCCGGCACCCTGCCGGAGGGGAGATCATCACCGGAGGGCTCTACATCACCATGCTTGCCTCCGGAGTGATGCGTGAGTAGTCCACCCCTGGACTACGGGTCCATAGCAGTAGCTAGATGGTTGTCTCTCTACCTTGTGCCTCCATGTTTAGATCTTGTGAGCTGCCTAACATGATCAAGATCATCTTATTGTAATGCTAGATGTTGTGTTTGCTGGGATCCGATGAATATTGATACCATGTTTATTCAAGTTGTTTATCTATGTGCTCTTGATCTTGCATGCTCTCCGTTGCTAGTAGATGCTTTGGCCAAGTAGATGCTTGTGACTCCAAGAGGGGGTATTTATGCTCGATAGTGGGTTCAGTCTCTAGATATCTGGATCAGTGACATAAAGGTCTAAGATTGTTATGCCCTCTCTATTTGTCAATTGCCCAGCTGTAATTTGTTTACCCAACATGCTAGTTATCTGTTCTGAGAGAGACACCACTAGTGAACTGTGGACCCTGGTCCAATTTCCTCATACTGTTTACACAACCTGCTGCAATCATCTGTTTCCTGTTACTTGTTGTTTTTCCTGCTGTTTTCCACACCATACGTTTAACTCTTTGTTTCTGCAAGACCGGAGAGATTGACAACCTCTCTGTTTCGTGTTGGGCAAAGTTCTGGTTTGTGTCTGTGCAGATTCCACGTTGGTGCAAGCTCCCTAGCGCCAGGGGGAGTCAACATCAACAACCTTCCGATAGATCGTCAAGTCCTACTGGATTGATAACCTTGGGTAGATTATTCAAGGGAAAACTTCTGCTGTCTACATCATAACCTTCCTCTTGGGGTTCACCAACACGTAGCCATCAAGCTGTTTTCTGGCGCCGTTGCCGGGGACTTGGAGGCTATTGGAAAGGGGAGTCTCTCAGTTCCAATCTCTTTATTTGTTTTTTGTCTTGTTTTATTTTTGTTTTGCTTGCTGTTAAAAATCAAAACCCAAAAAAATTAAATTCCTGCATCTAGTTTTTAATTTCGAGTTGCCCTGCTGCTAAAGTTGATAGTCTTGCTCATGATGTTGAAATGCTGAAAATAAAAGCTATTCCTAGTGATATTAGAGAGAGTAAAACACTCAATGCTATCCAAATTAAAATTGATAATAACATTAGGATGCTTGCTGAACTTCATGAAAGATGGGAGAGAGAAGAAAGAGAAGCTGAAATTGCTGAACAAAATAGTGTTGTTAGAGTTTGCACTATTTTTACTAATGAAACAAATGATGCCTCACATGCTAATGCGCCCCCTACTGTTAGTGAAAAGATAATAAGTGTTGGAAATGTCTCTACTACCTCTACAAAAAAGTTTAAATTGCCTGATAGCACTACTTTTGTTCCTAGTAAAAGTGCTGAAATTTTTAGAGGTGTTGGTGATAATTGCTCCATTGTTTTTGATGACAACAACTTCAATTTCGAAAATTGTAACATAACTGAAGTCATCATGTTCTTGCAAAAGCTAGCTAAGAGTCCTAATGCTAGTAAAATAAATATGGCTTTTACTGAACATATTATCAAAGCTCTCATGCATGCTAGGGAAGAAAAATTAAAACTTGAAGCTTCTATCCCTAGGAAGTTAGATGATAATTGGGAACCTGTTATTAAAATGAAACTGAGTGAGTTTGAATGCAATGCTTTGTGTGACCTTGGTTCTTGTATTTCGGTTATGCCTAAAAATTTATATGATATTCTCAAGCTTGCACCTTTGGAAAAATGTCATTTGGATGTTCACTTTGCTGATTCTTCTATGAAGAAACCTTTAGGAAAAGTTGATGATGTTTTGATAATGGTTAATAACAATCTTGTCCCTGTTGATTTTGTGGTTTTGGATATTGAATGCAATCCTTCTTGTCCTATTGTTTTGGGAAGACCTTTTCTGAGAACTGTTGGTGCTGTTATTGATATGAGAGAGGGGAATATAAAATTTCAATTCCCACTCAAGAAAGGTATGGAACACTTCCCTAGGAAGAAGATGAAATACTCACATGATACTAGTGTCAAGACAAATTATGGTTTTGGATTTTCTGGTCTTGACAATACTTGATGCATCTCTTCATGCCTAGCTCAAAGGCATTAAAGAAAAGCACTTCTGGGAGATAACCCATGTTTTTATTTGCTGTTTTATTTTTGTTTTCTTGAGTCAAGGATGCTTGTTTACCTCTGTAGCAACTCCTTTGTATCTTTTATTTGCTGTTTTGTTGTGCCAAGGAGAGTTACTAATGCAAAGTTGGTTTTATTTTCGGGACTGCATTGGGACAGATTGCTGTTCGTCACCGTTTAATTCAGTAGAAAATCAGAAAAAATCGAAAAATGCTGAAACTTTTTGTGCATGTTCCTGATGATGTTACGCAACTTTCATTATTTCAAAAGTTTTTCATCTGAGCATCGTAAGTGCCTCGAAAAAATTCGTCATTACAGACTGTTCTGGTTTGACAGATTCTGTCTTTTATTTTGCATTCTCTCTTTTACAAGTTTTTAAGTGGTTTCTTTTCGTGTAAAAGTGCCCACTTGAGCCTAGTAACAGTGGCTAATGTTTAAAATAGTTGGCTTGTGAGTTTGTCTTTGCTAGAACTTTGAAGTATTATCTTTTAGTGCACTAACCTGCTAATGAGAAAAGCTGTTAAGTTTTGGTGTGAAGGAAGTTTTCAAGTGTTGATAGAGGAGAATGATATTACATGATCAAGAAGAGTGAAGAGCTTAAGCTTGGGGAGGCTTACCTCCCCAGCATATTTCAAGAAGACTCAAGCATCTAAGCTTGGGCTTCTTCATCTACAAATTATCAGGTCATCTCTAATGGTGCTATATTTTTATTGCTTCATGCTAGTGTACTCTTCCTTGGAGCGTCAGTGTGTTTTTGTTTTCAGTTTGTTTTGTTTTGTTTGCTGTGCTATACTTGTTGGATCCTAGCATTCATGTTTGGGAGAGAGACACGCTCCACTTTTTCATTAGAATACTCTTGTGCTTCACTTATACTTGTTGAGTATTCCTGTCTAGTTGCTGTTATTGCTGTTAGCTCTCAGTTTTTCATGTATCTCTTGTTAGAGCTTTCAGTTTCTTTTGAAGAAAGTACTCTCTTGCTTCACTTATATCTGTTTGGAGAGTTGTCAAATAAGTTGATTGGTGTTTGGTTGGACCAGAAAAATGCTATGCATGTGGTAGTGGTATAAAATGCTTACATGAATCTTTTTAGATCGTTGTCTTGAGTAATTTGATGCTTGCCAATTGTTTTGAGCTGTCAAGTAATTAATGTTTAAGCTTGTGCATCATGTAAGTAATGGCTATTAATGAAGAACTACTATAAGGATTTTCTGCTATAATAATCTGTTGCATAATTGGAAGTCCATAGTAGTCTAGATAATTTTTGGATGAAGGCTATGTGTTAACAAGGAAGACAGTGGGAGTCTATGGTTCGTCAAACCTTGTGTTTTATGTACACTCTTGCTATTCCAGTTGATAATGATGTTTGCTTATAATAACCTTGCTAGCCTAAACTCTGTACTAAGAGGGAATGCTTCTTGTACATCCAAAACCTTGAGCCAAATCCATGCCACCTGTGTCCACCATACCTACCTATTATGTGGTGTTTTCACCATTCCAAGTAAATTTCTTCATGTGCTATCTACTAACTACTCAAAACTGTTACATTTCCTTTTTGTGTCACTACTTGAAAAGCTCATAAGGACGTAGTAGTGAGATTTGTCATCTTCCATGCTAATTAATTTACAAGGATTGGCAGCTTCATCTGCTTCTCCACCTTTTATTTTGCATTAAAGAGCTGGTTAGTCCACCCTATAAATAAATAAATAGACACTCCTCCATGGTGAATGTTGGTGGGCACCCGAGGATTCGGTTAGCCATGGTTTGTGGAAAGTAAATGGTTGGGAGGAGTGTCACCAATAAGTGCTTGTTACAAGTGCAGTCCTAAAAACTCTCGGAACCGCTCTAAAAGTTAGTTAGCCATGGAAGATGACAAGTACCTGCTATTTGATTTGTTGACACCTGTATACACCATTACCTTACAAAACAATATTTTATGCTCTCTATATGCCTTCGGGAACTACAGCTCTAGCACATGATGTTAATCCCTGCTTCCCTCTGCGAAGGGCCATTCTTTTACTTTTATGTTGAGTCAGTTTTCCCACTTCTTTCTGTCTACTTAAGCAAACATCATTGTCAACTCCAGTATAACAGTTTTTACATAACTTTGTGTTTGGTTGATCATATTCTTTGCATTGACATTATCTATATGATATACATGTTGAAAGTTGAAGCAAAAGCTGAAGCTATTATCTTCCTTTGTGTTGATACAAACACTTTCATGTTGAGAATTATTGCTGCTGTGAACTAACTATTATGTTAGACTATTATATCTCTAAATGTTTTATAGTATTATTCATGAAAGTTTGCACTTGTGTGATCACTTATGTTTACTCTTTATTTACTTGCTTGCAAACTATAGACCATTGGCTTGGATCACTTCATTCAGATCATGTGCATTACATTGTTATTTGATCAAAGATTGTGTTGGTAGCATGTCACTTCAAAAATTATCTGTTTTTATCGTTTACCTACTCGAGGACGAGCAGGAACTAAGCTTGGGGATGCTTGATACGTCTCAAACGTATCTATAATTTTTGATGTTCCATGCTGTTATATATCAATTGCTACATGTTTTGGTTACACTTTATATCATTTTTATGCATTTTCTGGGACTAACCTATTAACAAGATGCCACAGTGCCAGTTCCCTGTTTTCTGCTGTTTTTGGTTTCAGAAAATCTATTAAGGAAATATTCTCGGAATTGGACGAAACAAAAGACATCGTCAATAATATCACGAGGAGATCACGGAGTCCAAAGGGGAGTCGGAGCAGACCCACCAGGGGGCCACGCCACACTAGGGCGCGGCCCAGGGTGGGCCCGCGCCCCCCTATGGCGTGGTGGCCCCCCTCGGCCACCGACGCCGCCTCTTCGCCTATATATTCTCCGCGACGCGAAAACCCTATTACGGTCGATCATATTCCACGAAAAGTTCCGTCGCGGCCGTCATCGTCAATCTCAGATCGGAGGAGTTCTGAAGCTCTTCCCGGCACCCTGCCGGAGGGGAGATCATCACCGGAGGGCTCTACATCACCATGCCTGCCTCCGGAGTGATGCGTGAGTAGTCCACCCCTGGACTACGGGTCCATAGCAGTAGCTAGATGGTTGTCTCTCTACCTTGTGCCTCCATGTTTAGATCTTGTGAGCTGCCTAACATGATCAAGATCATCTTATTGTAATGCTAGATGTTGTGTTTGCTGGGATCCGATGAATATTGATACCATGTTTATTCAAGTTGTTTATCTATGTGCTCTTGATCTTGCATGCTCTCCGTTGCTAGTAGATGCTTTGGCCAAGTAGATGCTTGTGACTCCAAGAGGGGGTATTTATGCTCGATAGTGGGTTCAGTCTCTAGATATCTGGATCAGTGACAGAAAGGTCTAAGATGGTAGATGTGCTGTTGCTACTAGGGATAAAACATTGGTGCAGTGTCCAAGGGCACTTGTATTGATTACATTACACACTTTACTTCATGCAATAATCTGTTGTTAGCAACTTAATACTGAATAGGATGCGGATGCTGCCTTGAAGGTGGATTATTTAGGCATAGATGCTGTTGGAATAACGGTCTATGTACTTTGTTGTAATGCCCAACTAGATTTCATAGTAGACATCTTGGCATGTATTGCATTGTTATGCCCTCTCTATTTGTCAATTGCCCAGCTGTAATTTGTTTACCCAACATGCTAGTTATCTGTTCTGAGAGAGACACCACTAGTGAACTGTGGACCCTGGTCCAATTTCCTCATACTGTTTACACAACCTGCTGCAATCATCTGTTTCCTGTTACTTGCTGTTTTTCCTGCTGTTTTCCACACCATACGTTTAACTCTTTGTTTCTGCAAGACCGGAGAGATTGACAACCTCTCTGTTTCGTGTTGGGCAAAGTTCTGGTTTGTGTCTGTGCAGATTCCACGTTGGTGCAAGCTCCCTAGCGCCAGGGGGAGTCAACATCAACAACCTTCCGATAGATCGTCAAGTCCTACTGGATTGATAACCTTGGGTAGATTATTCAAGGGAAAACTTCTGCTGTCTACATCATAACCTTCCTCTTGGGGTTCACCAACACGTAGCCATCATATCTCGCTGTTCATGTTTCAGAGAGAGAGCCAGCCGGTAAGCACTCCTAACCGAGAAGATACCATTGCGTTCTGGGTGCCAGGCCCATCTGTCTTCCATCTCCGTCAGAGGGAGTCTGGTGGAAAGGATACATTGGACGTCATGTTCATAGAACAGCTCTCGGAGCAGGGGAAGGTTCCAGCTTTTCGACTCCGTGTGTATCAGCTGATTCACCCATCTCTTCCTGGTGTTCTTCTTCAGGGCTTTGATGTGCAGGCCTTTGTCTCCGGGCAGCCAATTGTCACGCATGATCCGCGTGTTTTTTCCCGTTGCCGATGCGGGATATGATCCCCTTCTTTAGCAGTTCCAGACCAAACTCCACTCCACTCCTCTCCAGACAGGGGATGGGTCAGAGGCGAAGACAGTGCTGAACAAGTTTACGTGAGGGAAGTACTTGGCTTTAAGGACTCTTGCACAAAGACTAGAAGGGTTCTGTATCAGATGCCAAGCCTGCCTAGCCAGCAGGGCTTGGTTGAGGAGATGCATGTCACGATAGCCAAGTCCTCCTTTACCTCTGGCTTTTGTCAAGTTGTCCCAAGCAGTCCAGTGTACTTTCCTCTCGTTTTCTGTATCACCCCAGAAGAAATCACGGATTAGTTTTTCATATTGATCACAGAAACCTATCGACATCTTGAAAACAGCCATGACATATCCAGGAAGAGCTTGAGCCACAGATTTGATCAGTGTGTCTTTTGCACCATGGGACATGTGTCTTTCTGCCCAGTTCGTCAGCCTCTTCGTGAATCTTTTCAAGATTGGTTGGAATTGGTCACTTTTCAATCTGCCTTCCGGAGTTGGCAAACCAAGGTATTTTTCCTCGAAGGTGGCAGTGTCGACGCCTAGGATAGCCTTTATCTCCGCTTGTGTAGCCGGGTGACAAACAGTGCTGAAGAGAATCGAGCACTTGCTAGGGCTCAACAGTTGACACGTGCATCTTTGAAACAATTTCAAAGTGCTGTCAACGGCCCTAGCCTCCTCAGGCGTAGCCTTGAAGAAGAGGAGGCTGTCGTCAGCGAACAGAAGATTGGAGATACCCGGGGCACCTCTGGCAACTTTCAGGGGAGATATACAGCCATCGAGAACTTGTTTTTTGAGGCTGCACGCCAAAGCTTCTCCAATGAAAAGGAAGAGGTAAGGGCTGAGAGGATCACCCTGTCTCAGGCCACGAGAGGGACAGAAGGGATCAAGTGTGTGGCCATTGATTCTAACTGAGAAGCGGACACAGCGGACACAGCTAATAACCCAGTTAGTCCATTGTTTGCAGAAGCCCAATTTCAGTAGAATTTGTTCCATGGAATTCCAGTCTACCCGGTCATATGCTTTTGAGAGGTCTAGCTTGTAAGCGCGGTGCGTGTCCCTAGAGATCTTGCTGCGCTGTATCTTGTGGAAGCACTCAAAGGCAATAATGGCATTGTCCGTGATCAGCCTGCCCGGGACGAATGCGCTTTGAGTTTCCGAGATAAGACCATCCAGATGGGGCCTCAGACGGTTGACAAGGCATTTGGAGATGATCTTGTAGAGTACATTACAGAGACTGATCGGTCTGTAATCGTTGAGGCTCTCCGGATTATTGCCTTTGGGGATGAGGACTATGACCGTGTCATTTGCGCCTTCAGGAATGACACCATTGTTGAAGAAATTCTTCACAGCTTGAGTGACCTCGTCCTTGAGCAGATCCCAATTGCGTTGGAAGAATCTGCCCGACATTCCATCCGGGCCTGGGGATTTAAGGGGACCGATGTGGAATAGGGCGTCAACAATCTCTTTGTCTGTGAACTCCTCGCACAAGCTTTTATTTATTTCCTCCGAAATAGGGGAATGGAAGAGTTCAAGCAGCTCGTCAGGACAGATGCTTGGGTCTCTTGAATAGAGGTTTTTGAAGAAATCATTTGCAAGTTGTTTGATCTCCTCCGGGTCATCCATCCAGTTGCCCTGTGAATCTCTTATACGGCAGATCTTATTTTTTGCTTGTCTCCAGTTGGCCTTTTTATGAAAAAAATTAGTGTTTCTGTCCCTTCTTCAAGCCAGGCCACACGGGATCTCTGTCTCCACATCATTTCTTCTCTGTGCAGTAGTTCATCAAGCTCTAAGTTGACTTTGTGAATTTCTGCATCACGGCTGTCAGTTTGGGATCTCCTCCACAGGTTCTTGAGTCTGCATCTTTTGCTTTTAATTTGCTTTGTCACCTTACAGAAACTGTTAGCACTCCAATCTTTCAGATGTTCATTTGTGTTCTTGATTTTCCTCATCAGATCAGCCAGGTTGTTGGATTCGGGCAAGCTGATCCAGGCATCTTCGATAACACTGCCGAGGGCTGGGTCCCTTTCCCACATATACTCATACCTCAGAATTTTCCCAGGGACAGTCTTGGTTTGCTGGGGATCGCATTCCAGGAGCAGGGGCAGGTGATCTGACCTTGAGGAGCAAATATGTGAGAGTTTTGCATTGGGGAATAGGTCCGACCAGGTGTTGGATGCCACTGCCCTATCGATGCCTTCACATTTTTCTTGCCCTTCTGTTTGTTGTCAAAGGTCCAGGCCGGGCCAACAAACTCAATATCATGTAGTCCACAGAAAGACAGGGTATTTCTGAATTCAGCCATTCTTCTCTCTGACCTCTTGTTTTCAGAGAAATGTTCATGCTGCCACTTGGTCTCGTTGAAATCTCCGATCATCAGCCAGTGGAGGTTTGCATCATGTTTTATTCTTCGCAGCAAGGTCCACATATGGTGCCTTTCAGAGCTTTTTGGTTCACCATCCACGAATGTGCCCCGCCACTTACGGCCATTGGGGACATCGTTGATCAAGACATCGAAGTAGCGCGGTCCCTCGGACAACACTTTTATTTCCAGCTGTTCATCCCAGTACAAAGCAATTCCGGCCCCTTTTCCTTTACCTAATTGAGCAATGCATTTTCTAAGGCCTAATCTCCATCTCAGTTCTTTCAATTTTTTCTCACCCGATTTAGTTTCGCAGATGAACAGCATCTTGGGTCTGTAGGTGTGCACCAGTTGCACCAGTTCTTGAACTGTCCGGGGCAGACCCAGCCCTCGGCAGTTCCAGGCGAGGAGACTCATGGCTCCTGACAGGCGCTGTTCTTCGCGCCTGTCAGTTGACCAGCAGCCCCTGGGCTGGTTGCTTCCACGCTTTCCTCGTCCCCTGGTTCGGCTGTAGCAGAGCTAGCCGATCCTCCACCCTTCGTCTTCTTCTTGTACACCAGCATGTTGTTGATGTCGTCCTCGTTCAGGTCTGCACCTGGCCGCTTCCCTCGCAGCGCCGCTCCGTCAGTACTGGGCAGAGGTTTGCCCTGTACTGTCGCCGCGGCTCTTGCAGTCTCCTCCTCCGATCTTGCAGTCCGCCTCCACTTCCTGGATGAGGCGCGATCAACCACAACCTCCACGCTCGGGAGGACGCCTGCCGCTGGGGTGTCCGCCTTAGCCGTGGTGACGACCTTGGGCTCGATGCAGGTGGTTGGCGATGCGGCAACTTGGTTCATGTTGTCGACGGTGTCGGTGATGTTCTTGTCGCTCTCCACCTCTTCCCGCACGGACAACTTCTCCACCTCCTTGGTGACGTTGGCGACGATGGCGAGCTGTGTCGAGGGAGCTGGAGCACGGCTTGCGCCCAGGGCCGCGACATTGTGCCACGGCGTGTCCATCTGCATGGCGTGGCCGTTCTCGCCGGCGGTTTCCGGCAGGTACCACTTCCTCCGGTCGTCAGGGTGCGTGGTAGGCACCCCGAGGTCGTTGTTGTACCTCCTCCTCTGTAGCGTCGGCGGCAGATCGGACGCACCCTCCCGGTGGCCGATCACCCCGCAGCAACGGCAGTAGGAGGGGAGGCGCTTGTAGAGCACGGTGACGACCCACCTCTTCGCCGTTGAACTCGTCCTCGAGAGTGATCCACCTCTGGAGCGGCCGAGCGACAGGGAGGCGGACCCTCGCGCGGAGGATCTTGTCGCCAAGGTCTCCCCTCGCATAGTTGTCGATGCAGATGAACTCGCCCAGCCTTTTCCCCAGGTTCCTCGCCAGCTCCTTGGAGAGGAGGTAGAAGGGGATTCGAGTGAACTGTGCCCAGATGGGCACAGACTCGAAGGTGACCACGTTGGGGTCATCCCTGTCCTTTAGTTTGCGGACGAACACCGCGTCGCCACGGTACCGCCATGGTCCTCCCTTCGTGACGTGCTCGAGATCACCTGCAATTGAGAACTCCATGACGAAGCGACGGTCAGCAAGCTGGTGAGACTCAAGCGAGCCCCTGATCTTCCACACGTTCTTCATGTAGCTGACCAACTGCTTGGAGGAGACGGTCACGACCGACATGAACACTCCCACAGCAAGCAGGCGCGCCGGGGTGAGGCCGCACGCCTTGGCGAGGTTGACGAAGATTGGCGCACGTTCCTCGTCCGTGCGTTCGTCCAGCACATGTTGTTTCCCCGCCCAGCGCCAGGAGGGGCCGGCCGTATCCGGGGCCGCGATGGTGGTGTTGGTGGCGGAGCAGCTGGTGATGGTGGTGTTGCTAGTGTTGGTGGTTGGCGGGGCAGGGGTAGCGGCAGTAGCTGCGAGCTCAGAAGCATGCTCGCCAGTCGCGCTCTTCGTGTTCTCCATCTTCACAACGAGCTCTGGGGTGTTGGCTTTGCACGGTTGAATGTGTTGCTGAAAAATCCGGTAGTCGCTGCTGCATTTTATAGACCCTCCGCCAGGATCTGGAGGCAGCAGCAATAAGGTGGAATTAACACCGGAATCAATACCTATGGAGCAATCGCCGGGGCCGTCTGACCCGGCGGAGACGCAGCGACAGTTCGTTGTGCTCTCCGGCAGGCCATTAAGGTTGAAAGATCCGAGCGGTGATCTCGCGCTTGCCGTATTGGCGCTGCGGAGGGAATTGCGGGCGGGATTGGGGGGCGGCCCAGCCGTGGGTGGGGCGGTGGCTACGCGGATGGCGGGGGCGGTGGGGGCACAAGACTGAATCACAGGCGGGGTGGTGGTGGTAAGGATGGAGGCGGAATCGGGGCATCCGAATCAAGAAATTTCTCGAGACGATGACGAAGATATGCTAGCGATTTTGTGGGATTTGGTGATTTGGTGGCGATCTTCCTCGGGCGAGTACGAAACTCATCAGGGAGAAATCTCTGTGGTTGTGGTGTCCGATGCTGGATCGAGGCTATGGAATTGGGATTCGTGGTTGATTGGTTGGATTGATTTGGGGATGCTGGATCGAGGCTATGGAATTGGGGATTCGTGGTTGATTGGTTGGATTGATTTGGGTAGATTGGGATCTCTCACTCTCATAATTCGTGGGATCGTGGGGATCGCCCTCGAAGGGGCGGGGGAGCCGAGCCGACAACATTTCCGCCTTCTTTCGTTTTGAACCTTCGAGAATCACTATATCTTGGAACGAGAGTTTACTTGTATCGTTTTAGACTTCTTTGTGTAAATACAGTGGAGATTATGCTAGAATAAGTTATGTGACTTTGTCAATCTCAAACCCAATCCGCTTGGTTTGGTGTCCTGGAAAGAAAGGGATGAAATAGCAGGACAATAAGTATTTCTCTCGATTGAGAACAAGGATTTATCCAACTCGTAGGAGACAGCAGAAGTGCACACAAAATACAAAAATAACTTGCCCCAACATCTAGTAAGATTGTCGTCCAATTAGTTACAAAGATTAAATGAAAGGTGTGGATGCAAGTGATGAATAAAAAGAAAATCAAAAACGGATCAACGAGGAAACGAAATAAACCAAGTAAAACAAGGATGTAAATATATTAAAATACGAATTGGGGGATAGTTTCACTAAAGTTATCTCTCCAAATTGATAAATCATTGTTGGGTTAACCAATTACAGTTAGCCGACGACCAAATTGGACTTAACTTTACTAATTATGATTATGACTTAATGCTTATATTCCATATACTCATTAAACACATATATTGATCGTCATCCTGCTGTATCTATATCTTTTTTTTTGCGAAAAATGACCCTGTCATTA
This sequence comes from Poa pratensis, assembly GCA_947311845.1. NCBI lineage: Eukaryota > Viridiplantae > Streptophyta > Magnoliopsida > Poales > Poaceae > Poa > Poa pratensis. The sequence goes on from CAMZMU010000085.1 coordinate 140,089,347, forward strand.
AAAGAAACACCGAACAGTACAAAACCTCTCAACAAAAACGAAAATTACAACGAAATTCTTGAGATGCGGTTTGTCTTCAACCTCCAAACCGAGTCGACGGCGTGACGCCGCTGGCGCTCCTCCCTGAGCCGGCCTGACGTTGTTGATTGCGGACGGGAAGTCGCCGAACGGGTCTAGAAGACCATATCCGTTCTGGAGCCGAAAAAGAAGGAAAAACCGCCGATGAAGCTCCTTGACAATCCGGAGAACGCCACCGCCAGAAGAAGTCCTCGAGACCACATCACTCCCACGGTATTCTCGACGTCACCGCCGAGACAGGACCGAAGCTGGGGACGGAGACCTTATTGAAACGAGGCGCCGTCGCCGCCATCTGAGCGTTGTCCCAACAAATGTTGACTTTAGCTCCCAAAAACAGAGCCCTCCCGTCGACGAGGACCGAGATTCACCGCGCCTCCATGGCCCGAAGGCCACAGACGGCGGCGGCACCGACATGAGGCGAGGAAACCCTAGTCACATGTCCATCGCTCACGAGAACGAAGGGGTACCGCTTCGCTCTTGTAGTGGTCAGCGAGGCGCTTGACTTGATATAATGGCTGCATCTATATCTAATACTCCATCCGTCCCAAAATATAAGCCGGTCCCGTACAATGTTAATTTCACCATGCAGTATGTACGACGGTAATAATTCATATCGATCTATGACCTAGTGACATGTATGTTTGCATGTCCATTTCATCTGTATGGAAACCTTGTCCAGGCCGGTTGCTGCTCCACATGTCACACTTCTCCATTACTTCAACCCAACGTGCATGGTGCATGCCATGGCCATGCGTAATCATGTCCTCTACATAATTCAGGACACTATCGTCTACAGCTTCAGGTGATGAGGTCTTTCGGTTTCACATCTGCAGACCGTTCTTCGCATTTCCGTTCTTCAGATCTTCAGTCGTTTGCATTAGCTTTATTAACAACGACTAGTATAATTGGAGTTAGGACGGCTAGTACTATACACAGTTGCACATTATATATTTCCGGTAGCGGTAGTTCGTGTTTAGACCGTTCGAATCTGTGACAAGTGTGCCAGAACTGTACACTTGGATTACTTGTCAGAGGCACTAGATTACCAGATATAGTATGAAGTGATACAATTCATCTAATCACATTGCGCCTGCGGGCAGATCGCCAATAGCTAAGCTCTGTTAACTAATTCCTTAATCTTGGCGCTTAGTGACTGACAAGGGACAGGTATTTAAACAGAAAGATGTGAACAATGTGAGCGCGCTCGATGGGTGCAGCCCGCCGGCCGCCGGCTAGCTAGTGGCATTAGCCACTTAGTTTCAGCTATAGGCGATCTAATCGGCGACACTGGGATATAAACTAATATCTAGTCACTTTTGGCCGCATAATTTACAAGTGCGATCGAGAGGTTTTGATGGGGAATGCTCGAGGGTTAAGGGACACTCGAGCTTTACTTTAGTGTACACAATTTTTTAGGGGGTGGTTATACACGGGCCACTGGCCGTACGTGCACGAGTTGGCTTATGTAACCTTTTCTTTTGGCTACCTTGTCCTTTCCTATTTTACATTGTAAGTGACCTACCGAAATACTATGCTATAGTTTTATCAACGTGCATGATTGCTATGTCACATGCTTCCGTTCGATATTGCCCAATTCATAGTCAATTTTGTCAAGCCGATGATTTTTTTGCTAAATTTGTCCCTTTTGAGAAACTAAACACATGTATGGTACTACTCGAAACTATTCCCAAATCTAACCCCTTGGGGTCGGCGCCGAAAAGGTTGGAGCCAAACTTGTGCAGTTCGGCGCCATGCCGAACACCTGTTTTGGTTTCGTAATATTTTTAAGGTTTAAAAAGAATGTAAAACAGAGGTCGGCTCTAGAGACTACAGACGATGGAGCCGACCTGTACAAGTTTGGCTCCATCCTTTTTGACACCGACCTCATGGCCAAGATATGGAAATTGTTTTGAGGAGATGCCATACATGTGTTTAGTTTCTCACAATGGCCATATTTGGAGAAAAAAAATACTCAAGATGATGCCTGATGCCACTCCTTGCCCAACACTTTCCGCTTAGCTCGTTTGCCCATGATTAAATTAAATAGTAAGTAATTAGAAGAAGTTTCCTGGATCAGCTCGATATGACCTAATTTTCACTCAACACTTCTACTGTCAGCAGATTGAACTTTTCGGCGATGGCTCGATGGTGATTGGAGTGGGGATTGTACTTGTACGCAATTGGCAAGGCAACGATGATGAGCTCGGTAATGTCGTCAAAGCAAGGTGATTGTTATGGGAAACTCGACTACGACGGTGATGACCATTCTCTGAGACACCGGATGTCCGGATGGGTCGTCACGTACGGGTAATGAGTTCAGCCCGGGCGTAGTTGAAGGTCTTACCAGGATTAAGGGCCGATGTCAAGGCAAAGAAATATTGAAAAGGGAGGGGACAGCGATGATGCCATTGCCTTTTCCTTTTACGAGGTAGCCTAGATCAAACTGTTTTTCAGAGTCAACTTAGAAATAGTTATTTTCCTGATGATAATGATATTCGCGGAAGTAAAGATCGTATAGTAAGTACGGTCAGGGACAACGGTACGTACTACCCACTAGGTGGTGATGCACGGCAAGAAACTCAAGGGAGCACCTGCTCTCATGCCAAACCTACATTTCCCGTCCGGCCATGAAAAAGCACCGGAGTTCGTAAGGCCCTTGCAAAGCCAACGTTATTTAGAGAACGACGAATTCGACCAAGCTGTATGGATAGGCATGCATGCTCTGGTGGATGGTCAACTGCGATAGGGAAAGATGGATCCATCGCCCTAACTCACATGCAACTACTCCGATCGACCACGCTTTCACGATGAGTTGTTTCTTCTCATGCATCGATCCGTCGGTCAAGTGGTGCATGCGAGCTTTAATTTGGCATGCGGCTAACAATTTTTTTATAGATCAAAGGCCAATTGCCGGCCCGACGTTAGATCAACAACGTGGCGACAAGATACAAGGCGGTGCTGAACCCAACTCACACACAAGAAACCAGTCGACTTGACTGATCTGCTGATGAGCTTCTTTGGGATAGGAAATTGCATCAGCTAGCCATCGGCATGTGTAGCTACTCAACTTAAACCAGCAGTGAAGAATGCCACGTGTGTGTAGGTGCATCTAGCTCTAATCTAGCTCCTAGATTCCCACGCGACTCGAGTTGTTGGCATGGATCCATTGATCGATCTGCAGGACTGCAACGCGGGTAGCTTACGCTACACTCAAGATCGAGGAGAATCAGGCGGGTAGTTGTATACTCTGCTGCAGCCTGCAGAAGAATGTGAAGCATGGATCGATCGATGCGGTTGTCTACTCGGCTACAGCAGGATGACACTGAGTCCGTGAGCGAGCAGAGCAGCATATATGCAACTAACCGAGGATGATGCGTTCGTACGTCACATGCTATCTCGCACACGCAGGATGAGGAGTAAGAACTAATCAGCATGTGAGAAGAACTGAACGGTGCCCGCCCGTGGCTTGGCTTTGATCTGCACCGTCCGAACGCAACGCATGCGCGGTAAGCAAAATGCCAAATCATCGATCGGTGCATGCAGCATACGTTTGTGGCTTACACGTCCATCCGATTGAGATGAATGTGTGGTTTAGCTAGCGTCCTTGCTGTAACAGCTGGAGAGTATGTCTTGTTCAAACTTGACAATGTTTCCTTCTTTCTACGCTTGAACTAGACGTCGGCAAAGTCTATGTGGATTGGCCAACCGGTTGAGTGGAGATTTGGTGCTCCCGACCTCCAGTGATCTCGCTTTTTTAAAAGATCGAAAATATATTTAAGAGTTTAATATGTTTAAAAATCTCCAGTGATCTCAATTTCCAACTTTTTTTATTTTTGTGTGGCTCAAAACTTACCGTATTTTGCATTGATATCTTACACACTTGTAGAATATATCATTATGAGCATGCATGATTTTTTTTAATTTGTTTGAAACTTTTAAATATCTTCTTTTTTTCATTTTTTTGGAAAAACCAAGATCATTGGAGCTCGGGAGCCTAAAGGACCGAATGGGCTCTGACCTACCGGCCGACGATTCCTGAATGGGCTGCATTTGGCGTGGCCCATTAACCTGTACATATGGAGTCTACCCGTTCTCTCGGGCGGCAAATCCTAGGCAAAACCTATATGTCGACCAGGTCGACGCTAACCTGCCGTCGCACACCCCGATGACTCATGGGCCTGCCCAGCACCTTCTTCTGGGTTCGGCGGCTCCATTCTTCTCTGTTTTTTTCGTTTTCTTCTCAGTTTTTTCTTTTTTCTTTTCTTTTTCTTTTCGTTTTTCTTTCTTTTTTTCTTTTCGTTTTTCTTTCTTTTTTCTTTATTTGTTATATTCATTTTTAAAAATGTTTTAGATATGAAATTTGTTCATTTTCGAAAATTGTTCATTTTCGAAATTTGTTCATTTTTGAAAAATGTTCAGATTCAAAAATTGTTCAGATTTTGAAAATTGTTTATTTTGAAATAATTTCCGTTCACAGGCTTTTTCTGTTCGGCTTTTAAAATCGTTCAAAAATAATTTCCGTTCAAATACCTATTTTTGTTCACTTTTTTGAAAATCGTTCAAAAATAATTTTCGCTCACAGACTTTTACTGTTCGCCTTTTAAAATCGTTCAAAAATAGTTTCCATTCAAATACCTATTTTTTTTCATTTTTTGAAAATCGTTCAAAAATAATTTCCGTTCACAAACTTTTTCTGTACGTCTTTTGAAATCGTTCAAAAAATAATTTCTGTTCAAATACCTATTTTGTTCACTTTTTTGAAAATTGTTCAAAAATAATTTCCGTTCACAGACTTTTTCTGTTCGCCTTTTAAAATCGTTCAAAAATAGTTTCCGTTCAAATACCTTTTTTGTTCACTTTTTGAAAATCGTTCGAAAATAATTTCCATTCAGAGACTTTTTCTGTTTGCCTTTTAAAATCGTTCAAAAATAGTTTCCGTTCAAATACCTTTTTTGTTCACTTTTTGAAAATCGTTCAAAAATAATTTCCAAAAGTGCTAGTACCTACACATGATTTATGATGCTTTTTTGTTACATTTTTCATCATGTAGAGAAGATGTTTTTTTTTTCAAAACGAAATAGATGATGCAGATGGTTTACTCGTTTTTATCTTACATATGAATTCTCATACGTTCGATCATACACCAGTTCAAAAACAAAACGCGTAAAGAAACAGTCGTACTACCGATTTTCAGTTCGTAATAGTCGCACTAGCGCCTAAACGTAACAGGAAACACGTAACGAAACGAAACAATTATACCAGCGCAGCAGTCATGCATTATTGGGCCGGCCCACTATCGCGGGGGGTATGCAACCGTGTCTTATCGTCGCACGGGTCGATATAAAGGCGATCCCCAAATCCTATACATCGCCCCGCGGCGATGTGGAAGGATAGCGTCGCCTGAAGGATTTCCCAAGTGGGCCGACCCATTTGTCGGATTTTTCCTTGTTCCATTTTCTTCTTTATTTCTTCTCTGTTTTCGTTTTCTTTTTCTGTTTTCTTTTCTTTTTTGTTTCGTTTTCTTTTCAGATTTTTGTTCAAATTTTTGAAAAATATTTCACCGATTTTCAAATTTTTTCAGATTTGAAAAAAATTCTGATTTTAAAATTTATTTAGAATTGAAAATTTATTCAAATTTGAAAATTGTTCATATTTTTAAATTGTTCAGATTTTGAAAATTAATCAAATTTAAAATTTGTTCTGTTTTGAATTTTTTTTTCAAATTCGAATTTTTTTAAATTCGAAATTAGTACAAATTCAAAATTTGTTCCAATTTCAAAATTTGTTCAAATATAATTTTTTTCTGATTTTGAAATTTGTTCTAATTTGAAAGTTGTTCTATTTTTTTTTAAAATGATTAAAAATTGTTCCGATTCGAAATTTGTTCAAATTTAATTTTGTTCCGATTTTGAAATTTGTTATAATTTGAAATTTATTCAAATTAAAAAATGGTTATGATTCAAAAATTGTTCCGACTTAAAATTTGTTCCGATTCAAAATTTGTTCCGATTCGAAATTTATTCATATTTGAAATTTATTCAAATTCTAAAAAAATTCTGATTCAAAATTTATTCAAATTTACCTAGAAACAGTCGGCAAATAGTGATATGGGCCGGGCCCATTAAGCTGTCCTAGCACGCGACGCGGCCGAGAGCTATCGCCCTAAGGCGATGTACAGGACCTCCCCTCTCGGGCTCCTCTCCCCTTCCCCTCCAGCAGCCTCGCTGGCCGGAGTGAGGATTGGAGAGGTGGCTAAGGTTTCTACCATTCATAGTAGGTCTTGATTGTTGTCTAGAGTTAGGTTTGACTAAATGTCGATTGGCTTGATGCCGTTTTGAGCAGGCTGTCATCCATGGTGGGGTAAAAGGAGGGACTTGTATTGGCTTGGGTGAGACTCAACAATAAGCTCAAGAGATCACTGATTCAGATCGGTGAGTCTCTCATCTAATATCCTTGTCGCATTGGAGGCGGAAAGGGTTGGAGGAGGCCAGGAGGGGATTGTTCTTGGAGCACCCCGTTCTGGTGTTTGGAGAGATGGTCATGCATGCAGGATACGCGTTTTGCTGGTAGTATAGTACTCCGACACTCAAGGAGGGGGGTCAGATCGTAGTATTCTGCGCTCTGCGGACGTCCGCGTCCGTCGGCACCCTGACGCAGACGCATCGGCCATCCTATCCCTACGGTCGAACCACCACCTATGGCGGGCGCTCTCCCGAATACCACGATCAAACGAAACGAGCCAACGAAACACGATCCGGCCGGAATCCGGCAGTGCGGATAGTCTCCCGTTATCCATCGTTTCAGAGAGGCACCCAAGCGTCGATGGAGGCGATGGTGAGCGGCGGCGGCGGGCAGTCGATCCTCACGTCCATGAAGTTCGCGGTGCGGCCGATAGCCAAGGTCTTCACCATGTGCTTCATGGGCTTCCTCATGGCCACCAAGTACATCGGCGTCCTCAACCCCAACGGCCGCAAGCTCCTCAACGGGGTGAGCAAACTGCATGCATACATCCGCTCATGCGTCGGCCTTACGATTGATTTACCAAGAGCGACCAGGATGTATCTCTGTTATTTAAGGAGAAGAATGGGTTATGTACTTAACCTCTGTCAAAACAACATTATCACACATTTTATTCGTGCGACTCAAATCTGTAGGTATGAGCTCATTGTGTGATGGGCCTGAAATTCTCATACTACTTGATTTGTGCGGCTGCCTAGTACTTCTCCTGAAATTCTCCCATTTTCGGTTAATTAACTGTATCTCCCGTTGTTGTTTCCAGCTAGTCTTTTCCATACTACTTCCATGCCTCATATTCACCCAGCTTGGACGAGCCGTTACGGTGCAAAAAGTCATAGACTGGTAAGTAGCAGTAGGCATTATTAACTCGTAACACAAAAACACTACTTGGATGGACCATGCAGGTGGACCTCCTATCTACCCTCAAGTTTTGCATCAAGATTTGTGCTCTCACACTATAAAAGTTTCGCGATAGCGACTCTCTTAAGGAACACAACATTTGAAGTTGATACTTTGCGCGTGAATAAAGCTTTAATACTACAATGTGTAAAAAAAAGTTCACGGATTTTTGGTGCAACTTAAATGATAGAGTTTAGATTTAGCTTTATCATCTCAGATATATCCGGTGCACTAAAAAATACAAAACAGTTTATGCACAATGTACAGAGCTCTGTATTACCAACGTGCAAAGTTTCAAGCTGAAATGCCTTATTGTTTGGGATAAACCAAAAAGACAAATTCTACACACTAATCTCGATGTAGACCTGGAGGGCCTAGAAGCCCTAGATAAGGGGTGGGCATACATGGGAGCTCAATCATAACTGTAATATTCTACTCTGTAATGTGGATATTTGTAACAGATTTTCCTCTATGTAATTCAGTGCAACATCCCTGGAACGCTGAACAAGAATGAACTTCAGATGTTGCACAGGAATACTAATTTTCTGCATTGTGCAGGTGGTACATTCCTGTAAATATTGTTCTAGGGACAGTGTCTGGTTCTCTTGTTGGCTTTCTTGTCGCGACAATTGTACGACCACCACGTCCATACTTCAAGTTCACTATTGTTCACATCGCCATAGGCAAGCCAGTGCTGATAGAAAACTATCAACAACTCACCACGGATCAATAATTTGATGTTCTGATCATTCTGAACTTCTGATCGTTGAATGCAGGTAATAATGGAAACATGCCTCTCGTCCTGATCGCGGCTCTTTGTCGAGACCCATCAAACCCATTTGGCGATCCTTTCAAATGCAAGCAGGATGGCAACGCCTACGTATCTTTTGGGCAATGGGTACATATGCTTCCATGCCATCTTCTTTGAATCATGATGAGTGCAATAATCAATCGCTTCATATGTGCTCTTCTGTTGGCAGGTCGGGGCGATTATCTTGTACAGCTACGTGTTTCGGATGCTTGCGCCACCGCCGGGTGAAACCTACGATGGAAGAAGATTGGACAAGGTCCCAACCGTGCCTGTTGTGAAGAGCAATGCACCTGAACAAGTTCCGCTGCTAACTTCGCGTGAATCTCAACGCCCTGACATAGATGCTTCCAAGTGCTCAAAAGTAAGATGTTATTCGAAGCTGTTAATATCAGAGTATGAGATGTGATTGTGGGTCCTAAGATTTTCAGACAAAACACTGAAATCTTGTCCTGCAACTGGGACAGGCAATTGAAATTCTGCACATCTTTGTCGAGAAATTTAAGCTGAAACAAGTGCTTAAACCGCCGGTGATTGCCTCGGTGAGTGATGTCTTTGTTCTTGAGATAATTAACGTGCCTAAAATAGCTTTAGTTCAATTATCTTAGCCATTATGCACCTCCACATTTGGATGGGTACTAGTTTTGACATATTTTTTTCCCTCTACTGTGATTCATCATTTATGAACTTATTTCTTCAGGTTCTAGGGATTGCCATTGGAGCGACGCCATCCCTGAAGCACTTCATCCTGGCAAACGACGCCCCGATGTTCTTCTTCACTGATGCCTGCATCATTCTTGGGTACAGTCCATATATCCTTTTCCTTCTCTAGCCGTTGAGGCCAATGCATTGTGCAATATACACAAATCGTATACCCTTACCGATAGATAACACGATTCTGCTACTGCCTATAGGGAGGCAATGATCCCTTGCATCCTGCTCGCGCTCGGCGGCAATCTCGTTGATGGTTAGCTCCGCTATGGTCATCTACATGTCATCCTAATAATCATCCATTGAGAATGATGCGAGCAATGCTGAGAGTAATATGCATGTAATCTTAGTCAACGTGTGAATCGATGCAATGCAGGTCCAGGCCCAGGCAGCAAGAAGTTAGGGCTGAAGACAATGGCAGCGATCATCATTGGGCGGCTTCTGTTGGTCCCTCCGGCAGGGCTAGGCGTGGTCACCCTAGCGGAGAAGTTAGGGTTCATCCCCAAAGGCGACACCCTGTTCAAGTTCGTCCTCCTCCTGCAGCATTCCATGCCCACCTCCGTGCTCTCCGGTACAAGCATGTCATTTCCTACCAAACTAGTAGCACCTACGACACGACGTTAATTAATAAATTGATTACCGATGCTCTGCTCTGCATGTTTGGTTTCGACAACCGTAGGGGCGGTGGCAAACCTGCACGGGTGCGGGGCGGAGTCGGCGGCGGTGCTGTTCTGGATGTACGTGTGCGCCGTCTTCTCCGTCGCCGGGTGGATGGTGCTCTACATCAGGATGCTCTTCTGACATGGCAATAATTCCATCCTTTGCATCACCTAGCAGTCTCCCTTTGTCGGGTGGGGATCGAAGACTGCAGAGCACTCTTGTTGCCGAAAATGCCTTGCAGCAGTGAGTTTTGCACAAGTGACGGAAAAAAAATCTGCCAAACATGCACAAAGTTGTGGACCAGTATATCTGCCAAACATAGTTAGTACTAGTAGCTATTGTTTTTCTTTTGAGGCAATAACACCAGGGCCCAGGGGTACAAATAGTTAGAAGTAGTTGCAAATTATGATCCTGCGAAGTGCTTCTACCCTAAACGAAAAACAGTGCGATTCAGAAACTCTCATCGATGGATTGCCAATGGATATGCCAGGACTTGGCCATCACAAAAGATGGTGCACACGACACTTGTGTTCAAACAAGCCCAGTAGTTAGTAGCTACTCACTCTGTTTTTTAATATAAGATGTTTTAGCATTTATCCACATGCACATGTACACAAATATATGTAGAAATGTATTAGTGTGCATGTTTGGGCAAGCAAACATTTGTGGTCTTTGTCCGTTGTGCAAGCAAACCACGGAGTCTATCAACCATCTATTCGTCCATTGCCGTGCCACTAGAAGAATTTGGGATCTTATCAAGGGTTGACTTGGCCTCCAAAACATCGACACCGGATCTTGGTTGGGCCTAAACTTCAACGATTGGTGGCTTTTGATGACAAACTTGCCCCCTAACCGGAAGGCCGTCGCCTCCCTCACTTTGCTTGTCACTTGGGAGGTGTGGAATGAGAGGAATGATAGGGTGTTCAAGAATAAAAGAGCGCCAACCTTTGTCATTCTAGACAGTGGCGGAGCCAGGAATTGAGACGAGGGGGGCGAACAGTAAAAGGTGTGCCACCGGCGAAATTTTTTTTTTGACAACACATGTAATCCACAATGTAAATAAGTCGAAGTCTCACAATATTTTAGCCGAAAGTGTCCACAATTTCATATTGCATAAAGCACAAGTAGAAACTGACTACATAAAAAATAGTGCTACATTTTGATAAGAAGATAGTACCATACCATTAAGTTGAATCCATGCTGATTTCAGAGGTAGCATATTCATCAATTGGTCTCCGAATTCCAGGATCGGCAACCACATTTGCTAGATCAAAAATTTCAGAAACATTTGCTTGTTGAGTGTCTTAGAATATGGAAATCAAAATCAATCTTTGAGCAATCTTCGCGGCAGGCAGGGCGTGGGATTTGCGACGGCGCGAGTCAGGGGAATGGAGCAGAGGGAGGAGCGACGGGCTGGGGAATCAAGCAGAGGAGAAGCAGGGCTGGGGAATCGAGCAGGGGAGGAGCGGCGGCGAATCGAGCACGAGCAGGAGCAGGGAGCAGGGCGAAGGCGCGGAGCGAGCTAAGGATTAGGTTGGTGGAGAATCGAAGAAGCGAGGCTGCGAGGGGATCGACCGAGGCAGTCCTGGACCGAGGGGAGCGAGGGTTTGGTCGAGTCAGACTAGAGACGGTCGTTCTGCCGGTTTTTTTCTTTTTTTTATCCCTCACTTTGACGTATATTGAGCATAGATACATACTGAATACCTATAGTCAAAAAAATCACAAAAGTTGAGGGGGGGCGGCCGCCCCACCTCGCCCCCTGGTGGCGCCGCCCCTGATTCTAGATAGAGTTAAGAGAGAGGCTCGACTTTGGGTACTTGCGGGTGCCAAATGTTTGGACAACTTAATACCGCGAGAGTAATCGTTTTGTAATATTTGGTTACGGTCACGAACATTATTGCATCCTTGCAATCTTCTCCTTAATTAATATATGGGGCAAAGCTTTTGCCCCGTTTCAAAAAAAATAGTGTGCATGTTCACTCACTTTAGTATGTATCTAGACAACATGTGCAACACCTAAAACATCTTATATTAAAAAACGGAGGGAGTAGTTTTGATCAACGGCAGCATGTGTGGCCACTTCTCAGCTTGTATAACCAGTCTGTGTCTGTCATCATCCACCCTTCCACAGCACTCCTGGCGGTGTTTTTATTCCTTCAGAAAAGAATCAGTCAGTGGCGCTCTTGTTTTCACTGATACTCGTACGACCTTTCACTCTGCTGGACAACCACGGCCAATGATAGAAACCAGATTAGAAAAGTGGAAACAGCTCATGCTCACAAGTGGAGTGGGGAGTCCTGACCAAAGGTCTAAACTGTCGGTGAAGAGAAAGGCACAATCATGCTCAAAACACGAGGGACAGGCTGAAGAATGGTGCCCAGGATCATAGTACTTCTCTCCAACTTTGCATCATATTCACACAGTGCTTCACAGCCAGTACCAACCATCATGACCGGAGAGGCATAAACTTTCTCACGCTTCCACATGTCCACTCTATCAATATGCTACAGAAAACCTAACAAATCAATGGACTTTGCAGCGGATACACAAGAACACGTCCAATCTATACGCCAAGGAACGGTTATACAAGAATAAAGGGTACAACTTTGCAGCGGCGAAATCTGAGGATCAGAGCAAACCGCACCAGCCACGAGCCATCATCTCTCTTGACTGTTCTGCGCCAGATACAAAGCAGCAATCCTTACACTCATTTACCAATAATACTTTCTAGAAGGCAACAGCCGTAAGAGGTGGTTGCTTGCTGGATCAATCACGACGCTCCGACCATACTTCTCTCAGGAGCTCATATCGTACATTTGCCATGGAGCCTTCTTGTCGAGTACTGAAATACGCGACCCCGTCACACGGCGAGGGTGGCGAGCTCCGATCGTAGAGGGACATCAAGGGGGAGCCCAGGTCATCCAGATCGTCGTCGCTGGTGTACCCTCTCCTCTGGACCATCGATGCCCTTCGGTCCACCTCTGCGTTGATCCTGGTGTCCGCCACTTTCTCTGCTACATCCTCTAACGAAGGGGCGCGGTACACAACAGGAGCAGCAGTGCATGGGAATGTACTGATCAGATGTTCCTCTGTCGAGCGCTCAAGCAATCTCTGCATGGCGTTAATGACAAGAATCAGTATGGTGTTTAAGTTTCTTGTGCAACAGAAGAAAATCTTCCTCGGCAACAGAACATACCTCAGAATTCAGCTCCTCTAGAACTACGACTGGAACAGGATCGGGGCAGAACTCGTCAGGGGTGAAGTTGCAGAGTATTCTTGTTACCAGTGGAATGCCAATTGACGGGCAGACCTAAAACAAATTTACAAAATTTCAAGCATAGTATGGCTGATGGTAACGAAAAGGAGAATGGTAAAATTTTAGCAGATTGTGGCTTGCAACATGGGAGTGAGGAAGGAGCTGTTCAGGAGGACATACCTCTTTCCTGATGGAGTTCTCAACAAGCATGTCCTTTGGGAGCATCAGAAGATCACTCAACTCATTGAGCAGCTTAAAGGAATTTAATTCACCTTCACCTCTTCTTTCATTGCCATTTTTTCCTGAATCTTGGCCATCCCTTTCAGAGTCATCACCATCCATCTCAAATGTATCCGTCAACCATCTGGACCAGCTTCCGATCTGGCAGGATATTTTCATGCATAAACAGCAGATTTTGTTTGCAAGAACATTCAACAAAGATTTTGTTGCCAAGGATGAGTAAAATCGTAGAAAGGGCGAAAGGCCCTATTCAAATTTGCTTGTCATTCATGAAATTGCAAGCATTAACCCAGAATGAAGTGACATAAATCTAAGGATATATTATTTTTTAGACAATCTACAGAAATTTGCTTTCCAGTTAAGGTACATACTGAATTCTTCAGCTGTGCGCCAGATCCGAAGCTTAAGTGGCCAGCTGGAATTGGCAAAACCCTTGAGTCAACGATTGGATCTGATATTGGATCAGATGGTATCTCATTCTCTGATTCGCGAAGGATGGCATTAAATAAAGCAACATCTAAACGGGCTACACACTGCTCCATCACCTGATTATAACATAACAACTGATGAATACAGTTCAGGAAAATATTAATCCTTTCAATGATGAGATTTTTTTAAAAGCATACCAGTTTTGCCAGTACTGGTAAGCAGCCACACTCATGTCCACTGGCCCGAAGAGGACATATTCTGCTGAAGGCATCGCGTAATGCAGTCTCCCAGAGATTAATAGAAAAGATACCTTGATGCTGATCAACCACAGCAGGCCCTAACAACCTCCCAGCCTTTGGAGTGGATGAATCTTCGACAGGAGTTTGCATACGGGGTGTCAGTGCCTGGGAAGAGAAATACAATTCAGGATACTGGAAGGACGACTGAATTGGAAACGTTGTTTACAAGTCATATTTTACAGGAAGCAAGCTCGGATCAAGGTCCTAAAAGTTGTGCCAAGATGGTATAAGGTGAACCCTTTACCTGCCACCACACAGACTCGACAATCCGAGAAAATATCCAAGACTCAATCTTCTCCAATGCGGCCAATACAGTAGTAGTTTCCTGCCAATCATCTGGTAACTGCATGATACTTTGCCTAGCATGCATGCCACTGGAGTTGCTTTTCCATCTCATCGGTGAAGAACTCTCAAACTTTTTTGTACTATTTGTAGTGAAAGCCTTCATAACTGGAGTTGATTGCCATGAAACGCCTTGTGCAATGATCTCTCTTAGGACAACTATGTTTGATAGCCAGAATGTCAACCTACATCAAAGTTAGATTCTCACAGAATCAAAGGAGCTAATATTGATAGCCATATGCAGAATAAAGTTAAGCACACTATAGCTGTAGTTTACCTTGAAACATCATTGCCACAAGACTTTGCAACGAGCACAAGCCCAGAAACAGAGTTTTTTGCAACAGAAGCTTTCTTATCTGGGGACCAAAACTTTGATGCATGAATATATAACCTAGACAGGCGCCTAGCTGGTGTATGCAACTTATGTGATGAACATCCATGCTCTGGCACAATCGAGTAAAGAGAAACCTCGAGGGCAGCAACTTCACGTAGCTCTTGCTCCAGCTTTTCAATTTTTGATTCTAATTCCTCGTCTTTTCGTCATTCTTTTCATATGCAACTGAGTTGTCATCATCAAGTACATCTTGCTCAGCATTAGCAATTTCATCATCAGTTTCAGTACTCTGATCACAGTTTGGAGCTTCGTCCAAGATATCAATCTCCTTTGCCTCTTCAATGACCTCCTTATCACCAGTCTTTATGCCAGCAATGCCCTTATCAGTCAATGTACCCTCGGTGGACTTATCATCAGTTGATGTACCCTCAATGGCCTTATCATCAGTCGCTCTAGCCTCATTGGCCTTATCGTCAGGTTCATCAGCGTCTCTGCCCTCAGTGGCCTTACCATCAGCGGCTCTGCCCACTGTGGAATTATCATCAATGGATGTACCCTCAATAGCTTTATCATTCGTTTCATCAGACACATCAGATGAGGACAAGAAGGAACTTCCACAGTTTCTGACTTTTGAACTTCAATAGTTTTAACAACATTAGCCGCTTTGTTTGGCTTCATTGACTTGTTCTGAGTATTGTTTGGTGAAATATATTGCAGCTTAGTGTTGACTGGACGAGCGAATTACTTCTGGTCGGGCGTGGGCCATTTGGCTTTGACTCTTTCTTTGCTAGCTTCTTCGGAACCCTTGAGACTCTTTTCACTTTAGTATCTTCATTACTGTTAGCCTCACCTTGAGATGAAAAGGAATCTCTAGCTGCTTCATAGTCTGATTCAACTTCCTTTCCTTGTTTACCATCTCGTTCCATTTCCACATCAGTTGAATGGCCATCTCTTTCTTCCCGTTCTCTCTAGCACCCATTTTCAGTATCGTCGAATGTATTAGAAAGTTGATGCCTAGGCAGAACAGAACAGAACATCAACAAAGTTAGTAACAAGAGCAAATGTCTAGCAGCTTGAGCAGGTTAAAAGGCATGATAGCAGAAGTGATATCCAGAAAGGTAAATCATAAAGATTATGCCATGGTAGAAGGTAAAAAGAATGTAAATATGGGTAGAACTTCAGAGCAGATAACTAACTGAAGGTGCAGTGGAATTTCGGAGCAGACAAGTAACTTCCACAGTAGTACACGTAAAACGCAGATTGCAGTAAGGCATCCACTATAGCACACACTGGCTAACTGATTAGTTCCTCACTAGCATGCTAAGAAGCAAATGTCCATATCGCAAAACAAGCTACCGTATCATGTTTGCTTCTCCTATATCAATATAAAAGACAAAGCTTTTGCCTTCGTTTCAAAAAAGTAAAACAAGCTAAAGGACACCGGATCAAAACAGCTACCCTCCGGAAAGCCTGAAGATCTGGACAGCTAGGCAAAACATGCACCCAAAGAAACATCTAACCAACAAAATTAATGCTCCAACAAGAGAATTTGGTACACAGATAATATGTCTCCTTGTGCGATTCACTTGAGGAGGAAGGAGGTAGTTGGGGAAGGCACATGGCGGTGGGGCACGGTGAGGTTGTACCACCGTCCGACTGGATTGCATTCGAGAAGGAGGTCCCAACTCCCAGTTGGACAAAAGTGCCAGGGACACAAAGACAGAGCTGTACCAAAATTGGACTACAGGGAGATCTGACAAAGCTGTACCAAATGTAAACTCGGCACTAGCGTAGTACTTGATTCCTAGTCGTTGCCCAGAATTTACCAAGCACCACGCAAAGCAAGTAAATAGGCAAGTGCAGTACACCGATTCCTGTGATTGGCCACGGTAATTACCACGAAAAAGCTCAATGGTCAGAGATTTTTTTTATCAGTTAGCTGACTAACTGAATTTCCCAAACACGAATCATAGGATGCACCAATATAACCAACCAAAATCCACACTCAAGATGCACAATTCATCAGATAAACTGCTATGAGCCATGACAGGAACAAGCGCAAGAACAAGAAAGAGACAAGCTACGCGCGTAACCAGAGAAGCGGCCAGCTCGGTGCCTTCAATCAGCGAATGCGGATCACAAGACACTAATCAGCTAGCTATGCGTCTATGGTTTCCTTTCTGTCCGAAGTGGTCCGAATCAGCACACCCTGCAGTCCTGCTACAGGTTCATCGACAGAACTGGTACGATTACGAAGAGAAGAAAAAGAAAAGGCCAATGCGGCAAAAGGGAAACCAACCACCAAATCTAGAATCGAACGCTCCATCACGGGAAAATCTCCGCTGCGCAACTGACAGATTTGGGGGGCGGATTCTGTGGAGGCGGGACGGCGAGAAGAAGAGCGGAGCGGTGCTCACCTCGGGGGTTCTTCCTCCTCCCGTCGCCGCCTCGGTTCCCGCGATGCGAGCGGGAGCAGCGGGAAACCAACCCAAACCGAGCGGTTGTTTCCCTCCTCTTTTTCCTTTTTTCTAATGGCGGCGCGGAGTTTAATGCCGAGCGGAACTTGGCGCTGCACGAGGGCGGGCGCTCGGATCAGCGGCGCGGCGACATCGACTGCGCTCGGCGCGGAGTGTTGGTTGTGGGAGAGAGGGTGGAGGGAGGAGACGGCGGCGAGCGGCCACTGCTGTGCTGATGCTGCGGCGAGCAGCGTCACAGGCGTGAAGCGCGTGGGGGTGGTGGGTTTGTTTGGATTTGGGCTGGCGCTGCTGGCTCCTCTCATCATCAATCGACGTGGGTTTCGAGGCGTTCCGATCGAGTCGGCTCACCCGCGGTGAGGGTAGCCAACCGCTTTCTGCTCCCAGGTACTAAAATGGGGGAAATGGGGAATAGTTTCTTTCTCCCACGGGTCTCCTTTTCTTTTTTTGAGTACATGGGATTACAGAAAGAAAACCGAAGTAGCAGCACAACACGGGTCTCCTTTTCTTTTCAAGTCTTTTTCGTCTTCATGTAAACAAAAAGTCATTTTCGCCTTTTCTCTACAAGTCATTTTGGTATGAAAAAATATTATTTTGCTGGTCTTATCTTATTGTGTACACTCGACGAATGTCCTCACCAACCTGCAACATTTCGAGAATTTAGAGCTAGTTCGTTTGGATTGACATTCAAAGGTGTGGGTGTCGGCAGGTGCCGCCCCTCGACCCACCCAACCCCACCCCCTCAACGTTGCTGGCA
Source organism: Poa pratensis (assembly GCA_947311845.1). NCBI lineage: Eukaryota > Viridiplantae > Streptophyta > Magnoliopsida > Poales > Poaceae > Poa > Poa pratensis. The sequence goes on from CAMZMU010000085.1 coordinate 140,107,151, forward strand.
GGTGCCTCCGGCCAAAGCCCACACAGTGTGGGTGCAGCGAGTCTCTTCTTGTCGATGTTTGTAGTCCGTTTGAGTGACGTTAGGGACATGACTTCCTAGTTGCATGGTGGCTGAGCTATTTGTCTATTTCGTCGATGGTTCAAGGGTGCGGGATATGTCGACGAGGCCCGCAGCGGAACTCCTGTCTGGCTCTGGCGCGGCCAACGCCTTCTCCATTGAGCTCCTACGCGCATTGAGAGCTACTACTGCCTTGGAGAAAATACATAGTGCTACCACCTTTTCAGCCGCTCCACGTGCTACCTTTGTAAAAACAAATTAAAAATGGTCCTAACTTTGTAGTCCTAGAGTGACTTAAGACAACTATCTTTCATTTATACCGAACTTTTTTAGTTTCTACAATTAAAACTCATCGTCACGACATATGATCCTAACCACTATGGTTTCTTTATTATAGTTTGAAAAATCAACCAAATATACATGCAACCAAACATTCAGATACACCAATAATTGCAATTTTAGGCACTAAATTTGAGGCATATATTGCAATGGTGTTACTTGTTTCGTTTTACAAGAAATTGCCTCTTAGAAAACTTTGATTAAACCAAGTTCTTCTACATGAGAGAAACATAGAGAAGGAACAAAATTACACGTTTTCACATATTAATAATTTGTAACACTCGGATGAATTAAAATTAAACTGCGTGTTTGTCTCTAGGGTAGTTTCAGGGCCGGTCCTGACAATTCCGGGGCCCGGGGCGAAACCAGAAACGGAGCCCTAAGCATCAAAATAAAAATTTATATGTGATTTCAATAAACTCTTAAAAGCAATGTTGATATCAAATAATATATACATATTTTACTTGGATTTTCTTCTAACGATACTAGATGTCATGTCAATATCAATTTTACTAATTATGACGTCGACTATGCGACAAACATTCTCGTTACGGATGGCATGGCCCCAATAAGATCTCCTCTCGCCGACTCGGCTTCTTGACTCTCGGCGTGACTGCATGAAGGCCGACGACGGGATGTCTCCATCTCAAGTCCAAACCGTTCGAACGGCGTATAGTAAGATACAGAACATATGAAAAAATAGACTAGTACGTTTGCCACGTCCTCGCATCTGGGTTTGCCAACGAGAATAGATATCAAAGCGTGAAAAATACTGTAAATCAAGTCACTGGGTTTTTTGTTTTGAGATAAACATTCCTTTATTTACTCTGCTGCATTACTGGATCGGTCATCTGGCCCTTGTATAGACCATCGGCCTCGCCCCATTTATTTTTTAGATAGATCAACTAGACCCAGCTAGCCGACGACGAAAAGAGCCCACCCTAACCAGATAAACAGTCCAAGCTAAAAGAAAGAGAAAAGGCCCACATCATAACGTTTCGTCGTGCTCTCTCTCAAGGTTACGAGAAAAAGCTTCCGACCTGTAGAGCAATGGCGCCGCCAAAAGAGTAGTTCCGCCACTGTATTTGCCTAAGCTAGTTGGGACTTGGGGGCCCCTTGTCATCAGGGGCCCGGGGCGGTCGCCCCTCCTGCCACCCCCCAGGGCCGGGCCTGGGTAGTTTCTTTAAATATCATGACAAAGAGTTCGGAGGCTAGTAGAGGTTTCGAGAACACATGATTGACTATTTTAGGCACAAGTAAATAGAATAGATAATAATCCGTGTTTTAAATAAACCATATGTTGGAGGTTTTGTTCTCGATTGTTGCATTGCTGCTTTACAAAAATAAAAGTAAAAAAATAATTCACCATCTCTAGTAAGGAAAACCAGGTCACATCTTTGTTTTCCATTTATTGGGGATTTTATAATCGTGCTGAGGAAGGCACACGGATCTGGTCCTACGTTTTCTTCCCGTCTCCATGGAGGTCTTGGCAATTTGTACGAACTACGAAATAATTGAGAGTGGTGCCGTACATGTACATCTCAATGTGATCGAAGGCCACGACAACGCTCTACGTACGGATCGTCAGCTTCGTGCTTCTAGTAGGAGTACATGGATGCATGCTAGCGATGGTGGTTAGCTGTCTCAGTGCTGTAATGAAGGGCTAATCGCTGGAGTAAAACAGAGTCGTCCTTCTCTGCTCTCCCCGGGACCTCTGCGAGCGTACCCGCCATGTGACGTACGGACGCGAGAGCTCTCTGCAGACAACATGCTCGTAGTTGTCTTGGACGTGCTTTATTGAATTGTTATACTACCTCCGATCCATATTAGTGGGCACAACTTTGTCTAGATACACATGTATCTAGTCTAAATACTTAACTAGATACATATGAATTTAGACAAAGCTATGCCCACTAATATGGATCGGAGGGAGTATTATTAAGAGCATATCTAAGAGTTGCCCTTAACATAATACACATTGTTCATCAAGTTGCACACAAATCAACAAAAAATAGCAATTGTTTTATGACATACAACAATATATATCAAGTGCACGATTTTGATCTTTACTTTCCATATCATGACGGTTGCTCCTTGATAAAATCCTTTTGAAAATCCTCGTGCACATCGGAGTCATGAATGTCGTGGTAGGTATCAAAAAAGCGTGCAACTCGGTCTCCAACTCAACTTGGCCGTACCCGCTGCCCTATCAACTCATACGCACCGTAGACCACATTTTGGCCATGCTCATCATGAATTATCATGTTATGCATGATCACACATGCAGTCATGATGTACCAAAGGATTTTTTTTCATCCCAAAACCTCGCCGGTCCCCTGACAATAGCAAATAGGTTTGCAAAATCCCATATACTCTCTCCACATCTTTTCTTACCGCCGCTTGAGCAGTGTGGAATTCAACCTCCTTCTTACCTTCGGGGCAATGAGGGGCTTGAGAAATGTAGCCCACTTCGGATAGATGTCGTCCGTAAGGTAGTACCCATCTTTTAATGTTTGATTATTGGCTTGGAATTCCACCGGTGGTGACTCACCATTGGCAAGCTTGACAAAAAGAGGAGACCTTTGAAGAACATTGATATCATTGCAAGAATAGGCATCCCAAAAATGCATGCCATATCCAAGTCTCATTATCCGCCACAGCCTCTAAAATGATGGTGGAGTCCTTTTTTTTTCCCTCTAAACTGTCCATGCCATGCTGTAGGACACCTCCAATTCGTATAATCTATTGAGCTTAGCATACCTGGAAATCCTCAAGCCTTGTTCATCTCCTAGATCCTCGTTGTGTCTTCAACGGTGGGGCTCTCAAATACTCCGGGACAAAGCTGCAACCATTGCAACCGCAAAACACTTGACACACTTGATTCTTTGACTCTCACTCATGGCCAAATGTTCATTGACAAGATCAGCTGGGATGCCATATGCAAGTTGCAGCAATGGAGTTGTGAACTTTTGGAAGGTGCTATGGCCAAGTTCCCCGAATGCATTCCTCTTTTGCTTGAAGAAGCGATCATTATTTTTTATATGTTCCGTAATTTGCCTGAACAAACGGATGGACATCCGGAAACGGCGACGGATTAGATGCTCGGATAAACATGTTTCAAATTAAGGTAGCTGCGGATGAGCTTTGTGTCGGCCTCCATACGTTCCCTCGGAATCACGTCACGGCCATACACCGAACCTCCATGCTTCGGCCGCTTGCTCTTGTGCAACATAAAAATCAATGCAATGTCTTCTTCCTCCTCCAAATCATACTCCTCATTGGAAGAATAATTCTCCATTTAAACCATCTACAAACATAATTTATTTATGTTTAGACCTCTAGTGCAAAATCGAACAAAAAAAAAGGAAAAAAATGGGGTACCAATTACCTCAAACACCTAGCGTGCGGCGAGGCCGGTGGTGGCGCAGCAAGGTGAAAGGACAAGGATGTCGCCTAGAGGGGGGTGAATAGGCGATTAAAACTTTTCCGGTTTAGGCTTGATAAATGCGGAATAAAACTAGGTGTTTTAATTTAACAAGCAAACAACCTAAATATACTAGGTTCACCTATGTGCACCAACAACTTATGCTAAGCAAGACAAGTAACAAGGTGATAGCAAGATATAATACTTCAAGCACGAAGGCTATCACAATGTAAAGTGCATAAGTAAATAGCTCGGGTATAGAGATAACCGAGGCACGCGAAGATGATGATGTATTCCCGAGTTCCTCCTTTTGAGGGAGTACGTCTCGTTGGAGGGGTGTGAGTTTCAAACTCAAACGCCACAAATGGTCTCACCCTATTCTCCGATGAACCTCGCACAAAAGCTCGGTTCACCTTCCACTATCGGAATCTTTCAAGACGGAATCCGAAGCCCTTACAACAAACTTGAGGCACAACCCTCAAAAGGATTGGGAGCTCCCAAGCACCACGAACCGTCTAGGTCCAACGACCCAAGAGTAACAAGCTCACAAACTTTCACTTCCACGAATCTTCGTGGAGAGAGCAAACCGATGCACAAAACCAAAGGCAAGAACACAAGAAGTGCTCAAGTCCTTCACTTCCAAATCCCACCAAAAGCAACTAATGCTTGTGGGGGAGAAGAGAGGAAGAACAAAGGAGAACTCAACAAATGGAACTCCAAGGTCTAGATCCAAAGGGTTCCCCTCACTTAGAGGAGAGATGGATTGGTGGAAATGTAGATCTAGATCTCCTCTCTCTTTTCCCTAAAAAATATGCAAGAATCATGGGAGGAATTGAGAGAGAGGCAAACTTTCCAAGGTCAACAATGGTGGGAGAGAGAGAGAGAAAAACGTGCTGTAGAAAAGCTTAGTCTCTATGGGAAAGAAAGGGCCTTTTATAGGTCTCCCAAAAAAAGAGCCGTTGCATGAAATCTTACATTGGAGACTCCGGCCTGAGTGACCGGAGACTCCGGACACATTCCGGTAAGTTTTCGGACTGGGGACAGGGGGTGAACCACTTGACCTTGGAGCAGGTCAAGCCGGAGACTCCGGCCTTCCTCCGGCAACATTCCGGACTGGGTCCAGGGGGTGAACCACAATGAGCTTCTTCGACAGGGAACCCTGAGTCCGGAGACTCCGGTTGGGGCACACCGGAGACTTCGGCCTAGAAAACTAACAAAACTGCAAACCCAATAACTTTTACGTAAGAAATCCAAATGAGGTGAAACCAGTTTTGTTGGAAAGATGAAAGCAAGAGCTACCTTACAAAAAGCACCAAAACCCGAAAATAGAGTTAAGTTGCCACACATGGGAAGGTGTGGAACTTTCCTCAAAGATAAACCGATAATATTTCCAACCCGAAAACGCAACAAGTTTTCCATACGAAATCCGTTTTCGGAGAACTTGGGCTTGTCATGAAGATCACAACAAGCACCAAAACCCAACAAGGAGAAAAGCCAAGTAAGAGCCACGAAAGATGATATGCCAAGTATGCAAAGGTTTGAGCTCTCCACAAAGATGCGAATAAGTTACTCACTTGAGAGCCCCTCTTGATAGTACAGTGTCTATCCTATAACCCGGTCTCTTACTAACATCATGAGATCGGTAAAATAGAAACCCTATCAAGATCATACCGTTGCGTTGCGCATTCCACTTGAGCTAGATGATGACGATTTTGATCTCTTCAAGTGGACCACCTTTCTTGATTGCGCTTTGCTTGGATTGCCTCTCTTAGGCACATCTTCACTTGACCATTATCCCCAAATGGGTTGCAAGCTTCAAGCACATGATATCTTCTAGGTGCCCATCTTGAACTTGCACCACTCAACCTTGATGACGATCACCACTTGACGTCATCCTCCATGAGCTATAAGAAATCTTCCTTTTGATGCAAGCACATGGAGAGATAACTAACCCAACAAAGGAATGCCGCACACACACACAATGGGTTAGATCACAAAAGCTATATGGACAATTTTTTACCATACCATTGGATCATATGATCCCACATGGTACATCATTTAGCTTTGTGTGCTGATCAACTTGAATCCACTCTTTGCACTTAGTCTTGATCAACCTTGTATCTTTTCTTCTACTTGATCATATAAAATATGTCCATTATAATCAATGATCTTGATGGCATACAACCTTGAATCCAACACATGGAGTTCAAGCGATGCCTATGGACAAACCTATAAGGATGACTCAATACAAACATTAGTCCATAAGGATTGTCATTAATTACCAAAACCATACATGGGGGCACTGATACGTCTCAAACGTATCTATAATTTCTGATGTTCCATGTTGATATTATACCAATTGTTACATGTTTTATATACACTTCATAGCATTTTTATGCATTTTCTGGGACTAACCTATTAACAAGATGCCACAGTGCCAGTTCCTGTTTTCTGCTGTTTTTGTATTCCAGAAAAGCTAGTCTGGAAATATTCTCGAAATTGGACAAAACTTGGATAGAACCTCCTATTTTTCCAACACGAAGACGGAGTCCAGAGGAGACACGGAGGGGAGCCACGTGGCGCCCACACCATGGGGCCGCGCGGCCCCCCTGCCGCGCCGTGGGGTGGTGTGGGGCCCTCGTGGCTCCGCAGCCGCCGCCCTTTCGCCTATTTATTCCTCCCGACGCGAAAACCCTAAATACCCGAGCCATTATCCACGAAAAGTTCCAGAGATGCCGCCGCCGTCAACCCTAGCTCGGGAGGGTTCAGAAGCTCTTCCCGGCACTCTGCCGGAGAGGGGAATCATCACCGGAGGGCTCTACATCACCATGCCTGCCTCCGGAGTGATGCGTGAGTAGTTCATCCTTGGACTACGGGTCCATGGCAGTAGCTAGATGGTTGTCTCTCCACTTTATGCTATCATGTTTAGATCTTGTGAGCTACCTATCATGATCAAGATCATCTTATTGTAATGCTACATGTTGTGTTTGCTGGGATCCGATGAATATTGAATACTATGTCAAATTGATTATCAATCTATCTTATATGTTATTTATGATCTTGCATGCTTTCCGTTACTAGTAGATGCTTTGGCCAAGTAGATGCTTGTAACTCCAAGAGTGAGTATTTATGCTAGATAGTGGGTTCATGCCTCCGGTAATCTGGGAGAGTGACAATAACTTCTAAGATTGTGGATGTGCTGTTGCCACTAGGGATAAAATAACCGATGCTTAGCTTAAGGGTACGCCGTTAGGTCTAATGCATTTGTTTACTTTACGCACATTACTTAATGCAATTATCCGTTGCTTGCAACTTAATACCAACGGGAACTCGGTATGACAACCTGCCGGTGGATTATTAGTCATAGACGCTGTTGGATAATGGTCTATGTATTTTTTCGTAATGCCCACATGAATATCATAGTAATCATCATGTCATATATATGCATTGTTATGCGCTCAATATTTTGTCAATTGCCCAGCTGTAATTTGTTCACCCAGCATGTTAGTTATCTGTTATGGAGAGACACCACTAGTGAACTGTGGACCCCGGTCCATTCTTTTACACTGATAATACAACCAACTGCAAACACTGCTCCTTTTCATTCACTGCAATTTACTACTGTTTTCCACACCATACGTTTAATCCTTTATTTTCAGCAAGCCGGTGAGATTGACAACCTCACTGTTTCGTTGGGGCAAAGTAGTTTGATTGTGTTGTGTGCAGATTCCACGTCAGTGCGCCACTGACAACCTTCTGAAGTGATTTCTTGTTCCTACTGGTTCGATTAAACCTTGGTTTCATACTGAGGGAAAACTGCTTCTATTGTAATGTGTGTTTTGGCCCCCCAGGAACTCATATATCACATTTTGCCCCCCCCCCCCCCCCCCCCCCCCCCCCCCCCCCACCAGCAGACTCTGGCAAGCTCCGCCACTACATGGATAGATGCATGGTGGTTAGCTGTCTTCGAACGCGTATTCAGAGCTGTAATGAAGGGCTAATCGCTGGAGTAAAAAAACAGGGTCGTCCTTCTCTGCTCTCCCGGGACCTCTGCGAGCAGCGTACCCGCCTTGTGACATGGTGATGTTGCCGGGCCACTCCGACGTACGGACGGTGGAAATGGAACGTTCTTGGAAAGGCCGGACGCGAGAGCTCTCTGCAGACATGCTTGTGGTTATTGGATTACAAGATCTGCTGCGACCATTACGATTTCGAGACCAATGACTTTTGGCTCCTCCAGGACGGCTCCGTGACGTGCACACCGCTGTGGTGCTTTACCGAGACGACCCTGCTGCAAGTGAACACATCAGGCTCGTTTTTCTACTGGGACAGAAATTGGACGTGGAAATGAACGAAAATTCTTTCGGTATCGCGCAATCAGTGTCAGATTAAACTCCCGCTGATAGGTTGGAGGATTTTCATCACTAGTGGAGTAGCTGCCAAGCACAAGGTTCAGACTAGAAGAAAAGGAGAGGCCGAAGGTCCACTGCAATGGCCGATTTCTATCACCAGTGGGGCAAGGCGAGAATGGAAGGTACTAGCTGGCTAGCATCATGTCATTGAAACGTTGACAGTCTCGCCAGCCAACGCTACCACTGTTACAAGTGCTTCCGCATCTGCAAGCGTCCAACATATCGGCCCACACAACATGATACCAAAAGCAACAGTTCTGGAACGTGACAATATTCGTCCCATTCCATTGGACGCCATAGAAGACGATATGTGACGTTTTGGCAAGCTATTATAGGAGGGAGTACTATTCAGCTCTATCGTAAAAACATTGGGAGGTGAAAATACTGGTCGATAATAACTGGAATAACCAACTTATTTGGTATCTCAACTTCAGAAGCCGATGGAACTTGGTGAAGTGAGACATACACAAGAGGGATTGAGTATAGTCAACCAAAAAAAATCAGTATAGCTTCACATTTTAATGCCAAAAAAAAAAAGTCAAGCATGGAAAATGCACGTTATATTTCATCAAAGTAAGCAATACTTGCAAACAAAGCTGCAGTGACAGTATTCATATCTACAGTATACCATTAGCACATAGAGATGCTGGTACATGCATATAATCTGGGCTTCAACTATATATGTTCAACAATTATAACACAAGAGATATCCTTCTTCCTATATTTTGTGAGCTCGAATACAAGACAATCCGCTACCCAAGAGCTGCTTCAAGGCTTGAACACAAGGTAGACAGTTCCAGTCTACATGATTTTGAGGTAAAACATTCCTACCAGACAACCTACAACAATGTATTGTTTGGCCCTTTTGCCTAAGTATGGCTCAAACACATTACACATTACTCCTATAATACTGAGGCTACCCAACAAGATATTAGTGTTAGTGTGAGCAGACAGAATTCCGAAAAATAATTTCAAACAAGGTAAATATGCATCAAAATGGTCATTCACAATACTTCTGACGTTGATGAAAATATATGATAGGGACTTCAAATTATGGAATACCACTTCTCATGATCATGCAAAATATATCAACAACTTAAGCAAGTCGGATAAAATAAACGATATCAAAATCTTGATCACATTAGAATAAGCAGCTTCATTAGACTATACAAACAACATGGTCTTAAGGATCCTTGCAGAGAACGTAATAAGGCAATAAAGTAGTCTCACATCATATCCATACAAATTAGGTACTTAAACAAAACACGCAATATAAATATCTTGATCATATCATATGAGAATAAGCAGGTTCATAGAAAGACTATACAAACAACATGGTCCTAAGGATGTTTGTAGAGAAGGCAATAGATACAGCAAAAAAGTAGCACAGACATAATATCCATCCAAATTATCTGTCAAACTAATAAATTAGGGAGTAACAGCTTCTACTTTTTTTTCCGTGTTGAAACCACAGTCCATCAGGTTTCTCTTTTCCAAAAATAGTGAGTTCATCAGCTACACGACCCACGGCCTTATCCATAGTCATTCATACATGTTCCACAAACTACCTTAGGTCAACACCATTCATTGGTTTTAAGAAAATAAAGAAACACTTCTTTCTGGTGTCCTAAATGCAGGCTGCTTTCTACAAAACAAAACATATATACCAGGCAGGTTGCTCAACATAGCTTAACTATCCTGCATCTCAAGGGCACTAAGTCATATAAGTGTTTCAAGGTAGACAAATAAACATCTTTACAAAATTGTTTTGTCTCTCAACTATAAAAAACCTTCATTTGTTTAAATTTGTATGATTGCTCCTGGATGAAAATAAATGAGATGGTACAACATCTTGGGCCGGCATCGTTATTTTCCAAAAAATAAAAACAGGTCACGTAAACATATGGGAAGGCAGTAGAGCATGAGGCAAGGTCTACGGGAGGGGCATGGTGGAGATAACGAGATACAATCCTAGAAGATCATATTTAGTAGGAAAAATCATTTTATGACTTCTTAATTGTTTGGAGCTGAACCCGAATTGCGAGTTTGACTCGATCGATTTGAAACAGGATAACTACACACCTATCCAGTAGTTGGCCCTGTAAAAGATTTTTTGTTATTTCAGCAAGCAGGCATAAACCAGTATTCACATGGTGTGAGTATGTCTCATCACATGCTGGGATGAGCCCAGTTGTGTGCACGAGAGCAAGCTTGCCGTATCGTGCATACTTTGATAAGCTACTTTAGACCAGAAAAAAATGAATCACTACACTAGCTCTATGAACAAAAAACAAATATAACAATATTAGATACCATAAAAAGTCATCCCTCTCGAGTCCTGACTTATCGGGACGAGCTCAGTTGTGTGCACGAGAGCAAGCTTGCCGTATCGTGCTGACTTTGATAAGCTACTTTAGACCACAAAAAAATGAATCATTACACTAGCTCTATGAACAAAAAACAAATATAACAATATTAGATACCATAAAAAGTCATCCCTCTCGAGTCCTGACTTATCTTAATTTTCCAACACCTTACATATAGCACTATACTAATTATACCAGCAAGGCAACAAGCATGCTATCAAGCATAAGGTGGGATAATTCGTCTTTCACAGGATCATCAAAATTCAAGTGTGTGTGATACCTATTTTTGTTCAGGAGTTAGACACAAGATTCAGCGCAATTTGCAACATACCTTCAAGCAACATTTTAATTCCCTCATATCGATTCCACTTGTTTTTTGTTTTCTATAAAAGCAAAAGAAGGCCCAGCTTAGAGCATGTGCTAGACTCAACCTATATCTACTAACCTAGATTTTTCTTCTTCTATAACCAAGTGGCCAATAACAGTTACTTAAGTCCTATCTCCGGTCCAGAAAGAGTGTCGGAAGCTACACAAGATTTTGTACCATCGCAGTATGTTTCCCAAGACAATTAAAACGGACTGGAGGGAGTAACACATTGCACATTACGGTCTTATGCTGATTTACCGCTAAATGGTGTACCAAGATGATATGATTATGATCATAATCAATGCAGGAGGAGATTAAGAAGAGATTACGCCATATCAACAAGCAAAAATGCAACGGCCACTCCCTGTAAAGGCAAGCGCAAGTTCTAAGAAGCTATGGTTGAGGCTATTAAGTGTGATATATTGAACATTGCAACATGATATTTTGGGAAGAGAGAGATAATGGTCATTAATCCAATGTATGCTCGTGAAAAATTGTGATACTGTTAGACCAGACGATGAGGAAGATAATATAAAGCCGAAGCATTACAAAACGTTTAGGGCATCACAAATCATTTCAAAATATTTAGGGCATTCGCCATCATCAGATAAATTTCACAACGAAACAGAAATAAAAATTACAGTGCTTAGCCCGAGTTTGCCATCCATAGCAGGTTCGTACATCCAACCATCTTATTGGAAGCAAAACAGAAGCAACCAAGGTTTTCGAGGAGACCTGGGGCGGCGCGCGCTGATCACTCGGCCAGGGCGTCGGCGGACGCGGCCGCGGCGAGCTCCTGCTGCTGGAGGCGCTCGAGCGCCTTGTGGTGCGCCCAGGTCTCGATGGTGAGATCGGGCTTGGCGTTGAGCCCGACGCCGAGGATGACGACGGTGAGGAAGGAGGTGAGGTAGCAGGGCAGCTCCCAGTCCTCCCACTTGCGCGACTCCCCCGGCGGCGGCGGCGTGCGGTTCATCGGGTACCCCTTGGGCCGCACCTCGTGCCCCGGAGTCGTCCACCGCCCGGCGCCGTCGCCGTGCCCGCCGCGGACGCGCGACGCCGCGCGCAGCCGCGCCCGCAGCATGCCTCCCGCCGCCGAGGAGATCGCCCGCATCGAGCTCGGTTGGTGCGTGTGCGCGAGGTGGGGGATTGGAGATCGGAGAGGGAGAGAGGTCGCCGATTTGGGGGCTGCTCTGCGGAGACTGAGGCTGGGGTGTGAACGTCGCAGTGAGTGATGTAAGTGGGCCGGATTTGGTCAGTGAACTGGGCTAAGATTTAACAAGAGCGGGTGATCTTATTGGGCTAGACGTTGGAACGATCAAATATTACAAGAAAATTTCCCTCAAATTTTAAATAAATATGAACTGCCATAAGAATTCCCTCTCCCATACAAAGATAGAATTTCATATCCAAATCACTATGATAGTTTTCTCTAAAAAGGTGAGATGTGAACATGCGTCAAACAGTTCTATTTTCATGACTTACCTAGCTGTGCTATTTTCCTACATCTTGGCTTGTTCATTTAGATACTTCTACTGCTGTACTTTTGCAAATCTCCAATGAATTAAATAAAAAAGATTATATTTAAAATGACGACTCTGGTATCAAAACGGTGGACAAGACACAAACTCTTCATCAGCTCTTTCGAGCTCCCACAACATACCAGACTTCCATTACTCATCCACTTCAGTGGAAATCTGCAGTTAAACAAATGATGCTAACTGTACCCCGGTTCTTCAGATATACACTTATAGGGTACCATGAAATGTGCAGCTTCTTCGCTGGATCTTAACCATTACTGGAATCATCAAGTCTGGGTCCAAGATCAAAGCAACAAAGGGCTTTAACTTAACTCACATGACTCTCTATAGGCTTAATTTCAGAGCTCAGAACACGGATATGGCAGGGACTCTCAGAAGAAAATGTTGTTTAATCTTTTATTGAAACATTTCACAAAAAGAATCACAACTTATTAATCGTGTGAATTCTTACAAATACTGTTCGGGTTCAGTATGTCTGCTATTGAACATCCACCGACTGCCAGTCGTGGAATGAAAGCCCATCGACAGTCGATGGGCGGAAAAGGAGCGGATTAACATCCCACCCTTTCAGGCTTCCTCGCGCCCATCTCATCCTGACATTGTCAACCTCCAGGCCAGAGATGTGCTCCAGCATCATTCCACCGGTCCTGTGCTTCACCATCTTCTGGCATCCAGGCCTGTAATCATACAGGCCCCCGGTATAGTTTGTCCATCTCTTGTAGGTCAGCTCGACGTTCTTGAACTTCAGGTTGCGAAGCAGGCCGTGCCTCGATCCAGCAAGGAAAACCCCGTTTTCTGATACCGATGAGATGTTGATGAAACTCACATCTGAAATGGTGCCTTCTTTGGAATCAGCGTGCCTTGGACAGGTAGTGATGTAGATCGGTTCAGCTCTCCCCCACCATGAAGGATGGTAGTACCTGGTGCGCATTTTGATGTTTGAAAACACCACATCACTAACGTTCCCTGCAAAATATGAAACTCCATATCAGGGGATGCTTAAAGGAATCGACTACTTACGGCAATAGCTGAATGTACAAGGTAGGATCACTGCTAGTCTGTTAAGTAAAATTTATTAGGCAAAGTGAAACTACAAAATGGGGTTGCCTCACAAAATGCACCCCTGAATTTTTTTCAAAACTCTGCCCCTTCCACAAGGCCAAGAAGTTGTAAGCAAACAATAGCTTTTCTGAATAAGATGTTCAGTTATATCACCTAATAGTACGATGGTCCGGTGACTATTGAAAGCAAAAATCATTACCTCCGTCACGGATCTGCATTCCAAGTCCTCGATGCGAATCAGCTATAGTTATGTTGTCAAAGAGCAACCTCTCAAAGTTGAAATAGCTTGCGCTTCCAAATTTGATAGCACAAGATTTAGTCCGGATCCAGCAGTTTGTCACTGTCAAGTTGTAAACAGGCCCTGTGCTAGACTTGGGGCAGATCGCATCATCTCCGGTGTCTATGTGGCAATCAGTGATGATCGTGTTGTTTGAATCCTCAATGTCCATCCCGTCATTGTTAGGTGTGTCAAAATCTCCGTATATTGAGACATTGCGGATCACCGAGTTGTCACACCTGACAAGATGGAGGCTGCAGAGAACGCAAGCATGTCAACAATCAAGTAACAACTGGCATAATACTGCTAATCCTTCCTAAATACTCTACTGGGCCCTCTAACAAGTTAACGGTCAATAACGGCAATTTATTTCATATGTGTGTACTTAATTAATTTCTTGTTTCATTAGAGTTCAGATTCAGACTGAAAGAAATAGTCAAGTCAGTAAATACTTCAATAAGAATGCAGAGAATGGAGCAACTATTTGTCTCTAGTGGACCCTCTAACAAGTAAACAACCAACAATAGCAACTGATAGCAAATGGTGTGTACATGATTCATTTCTAGTATCATTAGAGTTCATGCTTTAGTGACTGAATTAGACAAGCCAGTACATTTACATGACTATACTACATTTGTTCAATCAGTGGTTTTGCCAGTGGCACTATGTTCTGTTTTCTGTGAGTAGGATCAGCACGAAGTGAGGGATGAAGAAGTGCTCACCACCAGTAGGCCGCCTGGTTGAGGGTGATGTCGTGTATCCTGACGTCCTTGGAGTCGATGAAGCCGACGAGCCGTGGCCGGCACTCGTCGCCCTCGCAGTCCCCCGTGGTGTTCCAGCTGACCATGATGTTCTTCTGCGCGTTGGGCGTGATGACGAAGGCGCCGCCCTGGCCGTTGATCTCGCCGCCGCCGGTGACGCCCGCGCCGGTGGTGTTCTCGGCCAGCACGACGTACCAGCGGCGCGACTCAGGCGGGTAGTCTCGCTGCCTGGTCCCGCCCAGCAGCCGCGCGCCGGGGACCACCTCGAGCACGACGCCCGAGCGGAGGTGCACGGTCGCCGTCAGGTAGTCCCCGGGCGCCGGGAGGAGGACGCGGCCCCCCCCGCCGCCCCGCAGGCGTTGACGGCGGCCTGGATGGCCGCCGTGTCGTAGCGCGACCCGTCGCCGGCCGCGCCGTAGTCGGCGACGGAGAAGACGCGGGTGGGCGTGGATTGCGCGGTGGCCGGGGGCGGCGGTAGGAGCAGGAGCAGGAGGAAGGGCGCGGCGGCGAGCACGAGGAGAGGGGATGCCACCGCCATTGCGTCGTTGACTCCAGGAATTGCCCGACGTCCGAGCTAGGGACGATAGGAGTGTTGTACCACTGGTAGCATGGAGTGGGGAATAATCGCACGCGAGCTGCTCGGGTTGTGCAGTTGGATCGGAGGCCATGTCGCCGTCGGGACAGGAGGAAGATGATGTGGTGCGACTGCGAAAAAGGGTTGTTCCTATCGGGAGTTTGACTAGTGTGCAAGGCGCTCCTTCGACGATAATTCGTTGGTTATTTTGTTTCTATAAAAATCTGATTAAATCACATCCACGGCACCCGCGTTAATGTATCCAGCATTCGTTGGGTATATTATATTTTACAAAATCTAAGTAAGTCATCTCTATCGGCGCGAGTGGTGAAGGTCAATTTTTTCTTATGTAGGGCGATCTTAAGAAAATGATGTACAGAGACTGAAATAGTGCCAAGATCTTATAACAATATATATGATTCATAATCGTTTGGTACAATAAAAGTATAAATAAATATAACCTAAAACCGTGCCAATGGCAAATCTCTACCTTTTTGAGAACCTTCATAAATTTCTCGATAAAGACTTTTGAGCATCTCGTTCGATTCAGCATATCATAAGGTTCTCAATAAGCCAGCGCTTACATCTTCTTGCGCAACTCAGTCTTGATAATCCTTCTCGACCCCTCGCCACTCATGTGGCCTGTGGTGGAGCAAGGCGAGTCCGTATGGTTTTGGGGTCCGCTTTCCCCATACAAGGGTCAACTTTTATTGTAATCAATGACATGCTAAGATTAAAAAAAAATACTTGGTGCAAAGTGAAATTTACTCTCTCTTTTTTTAAACGCGGCAGGAGCTCTACCTTTTCATTGATTGAGAAGGAGCAAAAGGCCTAGACCGGAAAGGAAAATCATATAGGGCCAGTCTGAAAACTGAAAACAAGATAAAAACTATGACATAGCACAAGCAAAAGGCAACTGCTTACCCCGAAATGCGGGGCATTGGCGGACTACAACACTAGATGAGCGAAGGGTCGATTTCGCCCTAGCCCTCCACCACACTTGCCCTTCTTACTTTATCCTGGCAATCAGATCCCTCTGCATAGATGATTTCTTATTGTACGAAGGCCCTTTTGGGATGCTCTAGCGCATTTGGCAGAACTTGCCCACATTTGATGGTTTTCCGTGGTCAGGGGGTTGCGGCGAACAATGAGTCGGTTCCCAGCCAGTTGGCGATGGCCGCCCAGATGCGCTTCGAATATCGCCGGTGAAAAAGAATATGAGTGACGTTCTCCACGGCGCATTTGCAGAGCTGGCAAGTTGGATCATGTGGCCACCCATGAGCCGCAAGAGTCCGCCGTCCAAAGGGCAAAGCAGCAAACCAAGCGAAGGTTTTACACTTCGGAGGCGCCCACGCTTCCCAAACAAGAGGGTGGGCCTCCCGTTGAAAGCTTCCAAGAAACTGGGCGTGATAAGCGGAACGGGACAAGTACTCGTCATTGGCCGTTAGCTTCCAAGTGATGGAGTCCAAGAAACTGGGCGTGATAAGCGAACGGGTACTCACCAGTGGCACTTAGCTTTGAGGTGAGTCCAGGACATGGCTGCAGGTGAATGGATTGCAGTTTATTCCAAACTTTGACGAACTGAACATAGTGTGCAATTTACTCTTACAAAATGCTAAAAACAAAGTACATACATTTTGTACACCAAGGTGTACTAGTAATTTACATCACCGTGAATATATTTTTTCTCAAAACGGAGTGAGTAAACATTTTTTTTTTTGTAAAAAAGATAAAATGCACGTATGACAAGAAAAGATGCATATATACTTCAACAAAGTTACATCATTGAAAAGCTACGAAATCAGAAAGTGGTACAACATTTCCCAGGGAACTTATGACCACAAGAGCTTGGATGACAAGTCGGTGCGGGTTCTTCTAACTTGTGATGACTTGAAGGAGTTTATTGATGTACTAGTAGGACTCGGCGCGGTGGCACACTGCACCGTAGATTTATATTTCGTATTGTGTTTTTTCTTAGGCATTTAAAAATTACGCTTTTAGTCTTTCTTTTTCTGTAATTTGGCTTTGTCGAAATGCTGTCGATATAGAGTGTAACTAGCTGTACCTACTGATACGCAAGATCATATCATTCACAGCCAAGCTACTATGATTTCAATACCTAAGATTGCTGATGTCGAAGATAAATAAAAAATGATGTATCATAACTGTTTCTAAACCGATGGAAGTTCACATATGCTTTGTTACAGCTACAAAATTCAGGAAGCCATCTGATCGAGCAAAATGCTCACAGAATTACACATGGAGCAAAAGTGGCTGTAAATAGCAAGTTAGCGTCCATTCAGAGGTTATCCTCCCTTAACTGAATTCCAGTGAGCGTGCCATCAGATTCTGAGTTCATGACAACAGAAGGTGATAAATAATCTGTTTACTGTATGTGCAAATTCCAGGGTAAGATAAGCTATACAAGCGATGGACTTTGAATATCCCTAGTAGATCTAATCCTGCAACTTCAGTGTAGAAGCATAGCACATATTATTGTATAGTAAATTACTTGGCTGTTAGGACAGCCAGTCTAAACGTGATGATCTTTACTATTAAATGAGAGAGTTCGTACGTACGTAGCCCTGGCAGAAAATTTCGTCCAACATCCTTCGTCCGATCGCTACTATCGCGCAGCCGGGCTTTTTCCGATAGCCCATGCGGCCCAGCCCAGCCTATTGCTCGGTCTCCACCTCCTGTCCGCCCGGAAGGCAACCCTGATCCAATCGCTGCCTCCACCGCCGCCACCACCGTCGCCCTCGACAATCCTCGTATACTCGAGTACTCGACCTTGCTGCTGCACGACTATGTGACGCCATCTTCACCTGGAGCGTCGGATTCGGCAACATCCCCTGGAGCACACGCCCACTGCTTGGAGGAAGAAGTCATGGTTGGGTGTTGACCATGCCACCGCCGTCGATATCGTGGTCTGATGGAGGGCACGCAAACACAGGTGTAGGTGCTAGCCATGTTTACCACCTCTATCTCTAACGCTCGATCGCCTAATGGATCGACACACCCGTGAAATAAAGATTGCTTGATCCATGCACTGGCACAGCTCCCCGCTCTGCATCCATCCTCTTCGATTGTCTGCCCGCTAATGAACATGTAGGTACGAGATGTTTGATATTTTTCCTGAAAGATGACTTTTCATTCTGATATGTTGTCTGTCATTAGTCTACAATTATATACTCAGGCACACTAATTAATACACTACGTTTGTATCTTTACTGACACAATTAGGTGGAGGAGAAGATGGTTTGATGAGAAAGAACGAGTTGGGCTGAGAGACAATCATGAGGACCTTCTTCCTTGGCATCCACGATGACTATAAGAAAAAACATGAATTGTACAAGCATACTGATTTCCTTAATTAACAGTGTTGTTTTACCATCTTGGTACAACCCAAATTTTAATGCCTTCCCTTCTAATATTTTCATCTCATTGGTGATTGACATACCACACTATTCTTGATGTGATGTATCATTACTATTAATAATGCCGTTTTTGAGTGTGTAGGTATCCTGATTAGCCAAAAGACGAATTTCAAGGGATGCTTATCAATGAAGAGTTGAAGAGGTTTGCAGTTTATCCACTTCACAGATTTTTGTCTCATGTTGATTTTGCTTGTGTTCAAATAGTTCTCTTCTACAATTTCTCCTTAAAGATTTGTTCCATTCCTCATGAGTCTGAAGAAAATCAAGCTCTTTAAGCTTGGCATATTGTGAGCTTGTTGTTTCATTGGCTCAGAGAACAACAACAGGAGCATATGTACGAGTGAAATTACAGACCAATATACGAGGTATGGTGTTTTAGGACACAAGAGGGAATTGATGTTCGTATTTTGATCATCTCGTTTTGTTTACAGTAATTTTGATGGACTAAAATTAAGTTGGAACAGATAAACCGTGATATAACGTGTCTACTGGTTAGGATCTCTCCATATTTACTTTATTTACATATGTGACTGTAGCAAGCATCGATCCCTTTCATTACTCTACTGCAGCAGCAACTGTAAAACTTCAATATTTGATTTTCGTAGAAGCTGTAAGCATTGTCTCTCTATTAGTTGTGCCTTATCTGCTGCCGTGAGCTTCGTATGTTTAGCATGTCCTGACTTTAGCATCTAAAAGGGAAATTCCATAACATATTTCTATGACATTTACTTGGCAAGAACTCAAACCTCATTCCGATGTATGAAATTACAAGGCTGAGCTTTATGCATTTAAATGTATACTTATCGGTGGTGTCCACGCATAAGGCAGTGACATTGGATGGTCAAGAAGTCATCAGAACAACTTAGTTGCTGAGTTTAGCATCTAAAAGTGTGGCAAAAAGTTCTCTTTACGAAATTTATTTTTGGCAAGTAATCACATGTCGTTTTGTTTTAGTAGCAGAATGAAACAACATCTCTATATGAAATTAGGTGTTGAGCTTTATGCATCATTAGAACGAAATCATTGCATACAGGTTTCTAGATGTTATTGGGGGAAAGTACTGGTATATCATATTCTCTTGGAGCCAAGTTCATCATTCAATTATTTATATTCCTTTTTGTTGAGTAATTGACATGTCAGGTCTGAGAGTAAATTGATTCTCCAGTCCTATATTGTTTATCTTCGTTTCTAGAATCATGGTAACATGGCATGTGATCAGTTCTACCAAAAAGAGAGCACCATACTCGTGAAATGATTTTTCTGAGTTATTGACCCTCAGTCCTCAAAGTTTTGTGTGATCATTTAGTTTATCAGTCTTGCTGGCAAGGCAATTTTATGTACCTCCTTATTTATTCGAGTCTCAGTTCATGGTGTTTGTCTTCGAGGACATCCAATTCACATCATTCTATTGGTAAGAAAACAAATATCTATTTCAATCTTTTTTCAGGACGTTTGAAAATTTGTATTTATGTGGTGCGCCTTAGCTCTTCAATTTCAAGAGGCATTTGTATATGCATGGTTCAAGGTAAAGTATGCTGCAGGTAGCTTTACAAACTTGTACCCATTTCTTTACCCTAACCATCTACAGTACTTGTGTATTGTTTTCGGCAATACCACACAGGTTACAGTGGGTAATAGGTTAAGCCTCCACTGCCCAAAAGCGTGTTTTGTTGGGAAAATGAGATTCCAGGAACATTGTTTTCTTTGTGAAACCTCAAAGCCACAACAACAAAGAATCAGCGAAATGTGTTGAAGTCTTGAAGAACACCATGCTTTAACTGATAGTATCTCCTTGTCTTAGTATGCCTTCATGATATTGTATGTTTATGGAAAAAAAACTTGCACATGCCGTTTCAATAAGTATCATTGTGATTCAGTGAGATAAATTCTTGTCATAATTCATAAATTGTCCATACAAAGCTATGCACAGTGAGGGATTTACTGAGTATGTCGCCTCCGTACCTAAAAAGTAAAAGCCTAATCATTTTGGTGGAGCTATCTGTGGTATATTTTAATTATTAAATATTATGAAAATATAGTTGTGTGGAAAATAGCCATATACTAGGTTGCTCCTTTTAGGTGGGCTGCTGAAGTCAAACGAAAAAATAGGTGAGAAATATTTTTAGGAGATGCCCATATGGTTTGAAAAGTTTTTTTTGTCTATCTTGCAATAAATTAAAATTAATTGTTATATGGCTGATGGGCAAGTCTAAGAAATTTCAGAACTACTTTGTTTCATAGCAGTGCACGTGAATCCTTCCTATACACTTCAATTTTTATGTGATAGGGAAATAAATTTAAGGGTACCTGGCAATATACGGGCAATCAACTATGTATATTAAGGTGAGAGTAACGCTGAAATAGAGGGAGAATGCCGCAATGGCATAGTCAAAAGGTGGAGGGAGAGAAGATCAGAATTGTCGATGAAGAAAACACACTGAGAAGATCAGAATTGTCATAGATACATCCGCTTCAACGACAATTGATATGGATCAGAGTAGTAGTTTTTATTAGAATGCACTTAAAAAAAGAAAAGTGGAATCTGAGTTTTTGTAATATTTTGTAGCTATATTCTAATCACCAGAATTTTCACATGCATCTTTAATGTGTGACGAGTAAAATTATTGAGGGCCGTCCGTGGCAACGCACGGGCATTAAACTAGTATAATCTAGAAAGTCATTCACTTTTGTGTTCAAACAATACTCAGGAAAATGTTAGAAATGTAATATCTTCGAAGTATGTTTCCTAGCTGATATCAAATACTCCCACTGCATATGGCAGCGTCCATCCAAAAGCACCAGCACGCCTTGCCTTTTCTCAACAACCTCGCAAACAGTCTGTGGACAGCACTAGCTCTCAATTCTCCAACACATTGCCGAAATTAGTTTTCGAGTCATTACACCAAACACCTTACACGAAAAGCAATCTAAATTTACAAGGGATTTTCACATATAGTGCAAAATGCATTCAATATAAACTTCTTGAAATTAGTTACACATGACTGCATTCCCCCAATACTAAGGATCGACAACTACATAACGTTTAGGAAGAAACCCTACATAAAAATAAAATCAACACTAGCCACATGAAATCTACCTAAACTTATATCGAACTGCACCCTAAACACCAAGAAGGTTGTAACAGTTAAAACGTAAAACTTCTCATACCATTGTTCATGTAAATCACAACTCAAGAGGTTTATCATAATATATTGCAGGCATATTTATATTTAATTCAACACTCATATATATACAAGATCAAATAATTTGACACAGGCCTTCCATTTCAACAAACTACCGACGAACCAGTAGTAGAACTGAATGGACACAAGAATTCATCACTTATTTCCGCTAAGTCGATGTCATGGATTCCTCCTAACATTTGTATTGAAATCAAAAATCTCACAGAAAAGTGCTACACTTCATAGGTATTACATCAAACACCACACGCGCAAGCAGGCAAAGGCAAGGAAATCGAACCGATCTAACAAAGACTCCAGCGACTAACCAGAGTCTACTGCCCCGCCTCAGCAGCCGCCTTCTCCACCGCCGGCGGCGGGGCGTGCGAGACGACGAGCGGGGGCCTGGGGGCGCGGCGCTGCTCGTCGGCCAGCTTCCGCGCGTTGTACATCTCCTGGGTCTCTACGACGACGAGGCGCTTGACCTGCGTGAGCATACCGAGGAGGGAGGGCGTGGTGCGGTGCTCGACGGTGCGGTGGCAGCGGCGGAGGCGCATGGCCTCCAGGTGCGGCGGTGGAGCTTGCGCGTCCCGGGGAGGCCCCGCACCAGTGTGATGTACAGGCGCGGGCTCCACTCCACGGGCACCTTCGCCTTGAAGGCGTTGAACGTGCTCCCGCTCATCTTCCTCGCCCTCTGCTTCTCCGGGCAAATTTCTCCGGTGGCCGGAACCCTAACCTGCGTTGCCTTTTGCCGGAGTGGGGGGAGTTGGGCTTGTCAGCTTGGAGATCTAGCTAGAAATGGATGTTGCTATTAGATGGGCCAAAAAGGCCAGCATGGTCACCAAGTTATGTGTAAGGCTGTGTGGGCCGTTGGCAGTGACAAACTCATATGGGTGCCACACACTAACCCAAAACATTTCTTCGGGCAAAAGAAAAAAATGTTGGCACGATAAGACAATTTTTTATAGGCTAAGAAAATGGCGTTCAACCATCTGTTGGGCGGCTGGAAAAAAAAACAGCCATAATGGAAAAGGTTGCATATTTTAAACACATACTCAAAACAAATTCTTGTATGGCTGCAACAAAACCCCACCGATCCCAACAAATCGTCGAGAAAATCATACCATGCATGGAGCATAAAAGTTTAACTCGGCAATGTGAAAGACATATTTAGCCATAAGCAGACTAGTAAACGAGTAATGTAATTATAGAAAAACTCACATTGATATTTTGTTACCCTAAGAGTTTCTATTTAGACATTGATTGTTATATATTCTCTTTAGTTACACCTAAAAATAGACAATCATGTATTCGAGAAACCTTTCCTAGCTTTAAAAATCAGGTTCATGATATTTAAGAAAACTAAAATAGACATGGACACTTACAAATATTTTTAATTTCCCTAATTGGCATGAATTAATGTATGAAGACATTCAATTTTTTTATATGATTCAAGTTTAGTGCAAGTGCAATATTAAAATGTGGAAGTTAAAATTACATAGTATCTTCTGTTGAATATATAAGCAATTTAGTATATGATTTAATTCACGAAATCAGTAAACAAATCATGACTAGAATAATAGTAATTAAACTAATCATGCGATCTACTAAAACAGTAGATAAACCGAACGAATCTAGAGCAACTACTACAAGCAGAAACTCTAGCAGTATTTGAAACAGAAAGATGAAGAGCATGTACGATGCAGCAGCTGCGGAGCCGCTGGCGTCACCCATGTCGTCGATGAAAAGGTTGGCAATGTCGGGGAAGAAGTCGTCGTTGGGGAAGAACTCGATGCCAGTAGTCACGCGAGTGCGCTCCCCAAAAACCTGATCGCCCCTCTCCCGTACAGGATCGCAAGAGGCGGGGTTTCGGAGGCCTACTATCCCTTCAACCGGTGCACGCCGGAAGACGGGATGGAGAAGACTTGGAAGACGGTGGCGCAAGGTTCTGGAACGGTGTGAGACCATATGTTGTGTAGTGGCGGCTAGGGTTTACCTTTGCCGTCTATATAGTGCGGGTCGGGTAGGACGTGGGCGCAGCCGCACGATCGAGTCGATATCAGCCTCACGATACAGATGAATCGGAAACGGCAAAACAATTAACGCGTCCGTTAATTATTAATCAATGACTCGATATATTTTTCCGGACTGCAAAAATATAGGCATCGGCTCGGCTCATTCCCGCAACTCGCGGCGTGTCGTGACGAGACGAGCGAGCGGCGGCGAAGGAGGAGGAGTGCGCGGGAGAGAGCTTTTGTTCTCACATGCTTACCAAGTAGGACAACACTCCACCTTATAAAGTGGTGCAGCTCTCTCCCAACTAGCAGTATGGGACTAAATTTTAGTCCCCAAACCAGCCATGTAAATGGGCCATGAAATTTTCGGAATTTAGTTGGCCCATGGGCAAAAGCCCACAAAATTCCAACAATCCCCCACAAAGTCTCATTGGCACATCTCACCAATTTGTTCCAAAACATTGTTTTATATACCGGTGCTTAGTGGAGACTCTTAAGTTGAACTTCCACTTAGAAACTTATGCTACACTAGATCACAACTTGAATAGTGGACTATGCCTTGAACTACAAGTTTGCTGCGAACTAGTTTCACACAAGCCCTTGACCGATACTGGGCTGCCGCAAGGCTTCCCCGCGGGTGGAGCTTATGCGTCATACTCCAAGGCCTTTCATGAGTTTGTTAGAGAGCATCCAACTCTCACAGACTGCGACATTTAACGGTCAGGCTCATATAGGTGTTTTCCTCAAGAGATTCTCTGCAGGACAACATCTCCGCTTATAAAAGTAAGCCGCTTGGAACACATTAAGATAAATATCAACCTGTCATGCAGATCAGGAGAGTATTGCATCTTCACGGAGTGGGATAGTAAAATATAAGGATACTCTCCTCTCAGCTGTCCAACAGCTTGTCACCCACTTCTACTTCACGGGATCTCCGATCATCACATAGAGTAGTTTACCACTGTGGACAACTCATACCGTGGGTCTCAAACCCATCTCCCTCGATACACTATCTATCACATTACGTGATAAACCCTTTGTGAAGGGATCTGCCAAATTCTTAGACGTTTGGATATAATCCAACGCAATAACTCCGGAGTTCTTTAATTTTCGGACAGATTTCAATCTCCTCTTCACATGCCTTGATGACTTCAGATTATCCTTAAAACTTTTAATCTTCACTAGTAGGAAACTAGCTATAGGTGGATCATCATTCTGTGGCGCACTATTTTGGCGGTGCGCCACAGAAGTATATCAGTGGCGCATCCCTAGTGGTGCGCCACAGATATCAGTGACGCATGATCTGCCCATGCGCCACTGAACATGACCTTTCTGTGGCGCACGCGAGACCATGCGCCACAAAAATGTGGTGGGCCCCACCACGCACGTTTGAATTTGATGCCCCACCACCCATTTCTGCGGCGCATGATCCTTGATGCGCCACAGAAACCTGCATTTTTGTGGCGCACCTGAACCCATGCGCCACAGAAAACAGGTGGGCCCCGCCCCCAATGATTGGGTGGGTGCGCTTTCTGTGGCGCATGGGCCTGGATGCGCCACAGAAATGCTGGTTTCTGTGGCGCATCAAGGTGCATGCGCCACACAAAGCAACATTTGTGGCGCATGTGTTTTGCATGCGCCACAGAAATGGTTATCCATATCTACAAAAGGAGGCAGCTCCTACCTACCACCCCCATTGTGACCTTATCCCTTCTCCCACCCAGCTCGTCTTCCTCCTCCCTCACATCCCATTTTGCCCATACTTTTCTCCATTTCTTGTAGTTAAACCTACTTTGTTTGATAGATAATTAGTGAGGGCTTGGGGAGCCTCCATATATACTCTCCTCCTCTCCCAATACATCTCTTTTTCTCCACTATTTTCTCTCGCCAACACCACACTCTCTCATTGGATGGACATGCATATGCATGTTTTGTGTGGCCGGCGGTGTACATGTATGGATGTTATGTAGGTGAAGCGCTTGTCGCGTGTGGGCGGTTTGCACGATGGCAAGACGATGTTTATACATGAAGCTTGTGTGATGTGCATGAATATTTGCATGTTGTTGCTTTTTGTTGTTGCTTGCGTCGGCGTGTGCATGGATGTTTGCCAAAATGTTGATTCATTTCCATTTCGGCAAATTTTTGCACCACCCATATGTCCTACTTTTAGGAGAAGTCATGCCGAATTTTTCCGTCGAACATGCATGTGTGTGTATGTGTGTGTGCATGTTGCGGTCTAATTAACATATATACTCTCGTTTCTCGTTTCTGCTCTATGTATACCGCGTAGGCAACCATGGTCGTCATGATGAGCTCCGGTCGAATCAGCAGATACAAGGAAAAAGCGAAGGCGGAAATGATTCGATGCAACATGCGCCAGATAAGATGTCCGTGTCGAAAATGCAAACTAGTGAGCTGGATCGACCCTGATTCCGGACAATTGGAGGATCACCTGATCAGGCGCGGCTTCATGCTAGGCTTCAACGAGGCGCCGACAGCAAATGGTGCGCGTGAAGACGAGGGCGGGCGAGAAGACGAAGAGTCTCCCGGACATGGTTATCATGACGAAGGAGATGTCGGCGGACAAGATGATCATGACGAAGGAGATGTCGGCGGACAAGATCATCATGACGAAGGAGATGTCGGCGGACATGGTCATGATGAAGGAGTAGATGGTGGTGGAGAAGACGCGAACACGCAGAACCCGCTAATGTCGGCCTTGCGGGACGCTCATGTTCAAGAACTGCTCCTCAAGGAGACGAGCAACACCAGAGCTGCAGCCAGAGAGAAAGCCAAGCTGGCGCAAATGGAGATAGACGGGAAGACTCCATTGTATCCTGGGTGCCGGCCACAGGATACGCGCTTGCAAGTAACGCTTGATGCTCTGGAGATGAAGGCGGAAAACAAATGGACCGACGTGAGCTTCACCAAGAACATGCAATTCATGCACGATCGTCTTCCCGAGGGGAACACATTGCCAATTAGTATCGAGGAGGCCAAGAAAGCCGTGTGCCTCTTGACCTGCCGCACGTAAAATACCACGCCTGCATCAATGATTGCACAATTTATCGGGGCGAGTACAAGGACAGAACCACATGTTCGGTGTGCGGCCACGGACGGTACAAGAGTACTGGGAACAAGAAAGTTCCTCGAAAAGTGGTTTGGTACTTTCCTATCACTCCCCGTCTGCAGCGGTACTTCGTGGACCCTAAGGAAGCAAAGCTCATGCAATGGCACGCGGAAAGGGAGAAGCCCGAAGAAGATCCGGAGAAGGCCAGGATCCTGACACACCCTTCAGACGCTAGCCAGTGGGAAGCATTGGACAGCGCCTTCAAAAATCTTGGGGGCGACGCAAGGAACGTCAGGCTGGGTATGAGCACCGATGGACTCAATCCGTTCGGCAACCAGAGTAGCACGCATAGCACCTGGCCCGTGTTTGTATGGCCTTACAACCTTCCCCCGTGGTTGTGCACGAAGCAAAGGTACATACACATGAGTATTCTCATTCAGGGCCGAAACAACCAGGTGTCGACATACATCTGTATCTCGCGCTGTTGAAAGAGGAGTTAACCACGTTGTGGGAGACGCCAGCCCGTACGTGGGATGCCTACACTGGAGATTATTTCGACATGAGAGCCGCGTTGCTCATGACGGTGCAGGACTATCCTGGTTGCTCATATGTATCGGCCCAGGTAGGCCACGGATTCTGCGCATGTGTCAGGTGCATGGATGAGACCCCGCATCTCCAGCTACCAAGGGATCCCGGGTCTTCGAAAACCATGTTCCCAGGGGCTCGAAGGTGGTTTCGCATGGATCACCCGTGGAGGAAACGCGGTGACCTGTTCAATGGTAAGGACGAGCTCGAAAGAGCCCCGCGCCCGAGGAGTGGCACAGAAATCAACGAGCTTTTAAAAAATTGGGAGGAGTGCCCTGCGCCGGGAAAGAAGCGACCGAGGGTAGGTCCGCTGCTGGGTGTATGGAAAGCGAGGTCTGTTTCCACGACTTGGAGTACTGGAAGGTCCTCCACACGCCCCATAGCCTCGATGGAATGCACATTACGAAGAATGTCACCGAGAGTCTGCTTGGCACTCTTTCCAACATGCCAGAAAAGGCCAAGGATAGGACGAGAGCAAGATACGATCTGAAATGGCTTGGCATCAGGAAAGATCTTCAGGCCCCCGATAGTGACGACGAGGATGATGATGATGATGATCAGACGGAAGGGACTCAAGGTCGCCGCAAAAGGGTAAAGAAGAACGTGGTGGTGCTTCCCGCTGCCTGCTTCACCATGAGTCCGGAGGAGCTCGACCAGTTTTACAGGTGCCTCCTAGGAGTCAAATTTCCTCACGGTTACGCGGGGAAGATCAGCAGATATCTGGACGCAACGAAGAAGAGGTTCAGCGGGATGAAGTCTCACGATTGTCACGTGCTGATGACGCAGATACTTCCCGTTGCGATCCGAGGGATAATGGACGAGCACGTACGTGATACGCTACTTGCCCTTTGCAACTTTTTCGACGTCATCAACAGGAAGTCGATCGGCGTGAAGCAGCTCGACAGACTACATGAAGAGATCGTGCTGATACTATGCGAGCTCGAGATTTACTTCCCTCCCGCATTCTTTGATATCTGCGTGCATCTGATGCATGTAAAATGCATACATGAACTTTGCATTATTTTACTTATATTTCAGTCATATTTGCATCATATAAGGGTTATATCACAGTTTTATAATGATTTGGGGAATATTTGGTATGTTTCCTATTTTTATGGAATTAACCCTGCACAGTCAGAAAACCCTGTTTTCTATATTTTAATGTTTCAGGGACCCAAACGACGTCCAAATGACCTAATATTTTACGGGCATCAGTTTTTGGAAGGAACAAAGCGTAGGAGCCAAGGAAGCGCACGAAAGGAAGCCGAAGGCCAAAGTTGAGTGGGCCCACGTGGCCAGGTACCTGGGCCGCGTGGGACCCCCCTTTTGGTCCTCGGAGCTCCGTTGCCGTCGATCTTTCCTCCACCGACTCGGTTTTGACCTAAAACCGACTATAAAATAGCCCCCGACGTTCTCTGGAAGGAGCGCCGCAGAAACACAGAAACACCGAAACAGAGACCTGGAGCTACAGATTGGAGGGGGAAAACTCTAGCGGGGCGCTGCCGACGTGGTCTCCATCTTCTCCAACGACTTCTCCACCGTCTCCATGATGAAGAGGGAGTAGTCCACCTCTGGACTATGGGTTTGTGGAAGTAACTTATGTATCTCTCTCTCTTGAGCTTCACTAATTAGTACCGTATGAGCTGCTGAACATGATTACGGTCATCTATGTAATACCTTTGTGGTGGATCTTTTTATGAGTTAATATATGTTTGAGATTGCAATGGTTTTGTTTCAGTTATGAAAGTAGATGCATATTATGTACCCCGTTCTTATTCACTTGTCATGATCAAGCATGTTTATGAGAGCGTGTGAGGCGGAACGTGTGCATTAGTTGGAGTAACGGGGGGTGGCTAGTGAAGTGAACGTGAGAGAAAGTTCTGCGATCCACTTGGGTATCTCTACCTTACTTTGTTGCCTCACTAGGGATAAAAAGAAATACCATGCTACCGGAGATGTGGGTGTGACCATTGCCACTACTCCATGACTAGATCTAGCATGTTCTTATTTTAACTTCATGTCATGATACTTATTGATATACTCTGAGTTATCTTAATTACTGAGGTGTTATGATTTAGTTCGCATCTTGGTGGAGTATAAGAGAGATTAATAAACAAAAGATCTCTATGTTAGGACGTGATGCCCATATAATTATAACTTGTCATTAAACTGTTGTGTTGCAATCTCATATGTCAACTCTAGTGTTCCATTGTCTACCACTTTATTAAAGAGAGAGTGCATTTGTGAAACCATAAACCCTGGTCCATTTTTAATCACAAGAAACACCTTTCCAACCACTTTTAACACTTTTCCATTTTCTGCCATTTAAAAATCCGAAAATACAAAAACACTTTTACATCTTGCATTCATCATATAAAACCCAAAAATATCATTTATCATTGCTACCACCATCCTTGCATACTTATTTAACACCATTGCATATTTATTTCTTGTTTGCATTGCATATTATCTTGATATCATTCTCACACCTTGTGCTTGACAACCACTAGGTGAGGTTGAGGACCAAAACATTTACTTTGTTTTGTAGGTAACCAAAAAAAGGATAGGAAAGATAAATCTTCAGTACTGATTCCCCGAGAGTTCGATATTAAAACCTCGAGTCACCCCTCGTGGGGAAAACACGTCTTCCACTTACTACACACTCTGCACTTGGAGTCTCAACCTAACCCATATTCTTTTGACGCAGGTAACTACGTGAAGGGCCATCAGCATCTCCTTCTCCATGTCGTTGATGACATCAGGCAGCTCGGACCGACGTTCCTGCACTACATGATGCCGTTCGAAAGGCAGGAACGGTGTCATGAAACGATACGTTCGCAACAGGGCCCGTCCAGACGCAAGCATGGCCAAGGGATTTCTAACCTACGAGTGCATTTCCTTCTGCAGAATTATCTAAGCACCGAGAACCAGGATGTTGGTCTGCCCACCAGGAAGCACTGATACGTCTCCAACGTATCCATAATTTCTGCTGTTCCATGCTTATATTATACCATTTGCTACATGTTTTATATACACTTCGTATCACTTTTATGCATTTTCTGGGACTAACCTATTAACAAGATGCCACAGTGCCAGTTCCCTGTTTTCTGCTGTTTTTGGTTTCAGAAAGTTACTTCTGGAAATATTCTCGGAATTGCACGAAACAAAAGGCCAGTCCCTATTTTTCCAGCACGTACACGGAGTCCGAAGGAGAGACGAAGAGAGCCACGAGGTGGCCAAACCACCTGGGCGCGGGCCCCCCGCCGCCGTGTGGTTTGGGCCCCTCGGGGGTCCGCCGACATCGCCCCTTCGCCTATTTATTCCCCGAGACGCGAAAACCCTAAAACACCGAGCCTTTCATCCAGAACATATTCGCTGCCGCCGCCGTCGTCAACCCTAACTCGGGGGGTTCTGAAGCTCTTCCCGGCACCCTGCCGGAGAGGGGAATCATCACCGGAGGGCTCTACATCGCCATGCCCGCCTCCGGAGTGATGCGTGAGTAGTTCATCCTTGGACTATGGGTCCATAGCAGTAGCTAGATGGTTGTCTTCTCCACTTGTGCCATCATGTTTAGATCTTGTGAGCTGCCTATCATGATCAAGATCATCTTATTGTAATGCTACATGTTGTGTTTGCTGGGATCTGACTTATATTGATACCTATGTGGAGCTGAATATTATATTATCATGTCTATGTCATTTGTGATCTTGCATGCTCTCCGTTACTTGTTGAAGCCTTGGCCACGTGAATACTTGTAACTCCAAGAGGGGGTATTTATGCATGATAGTTGGGTTCAACCTCTATTTAACCTGGGATAGTGACAGCAAGTTCTAAGGTTGTAGATGTGTTGTTGCCACTAGGGGTAAAACAGCAATGCTTTATTCAAGGATGAATGTATTGTTTACATTACGCACATTACTTAATGCAATTGTCTGTTGCTTGCAACTTAATACTGGAAGGGGTACGGATGTTAACCGGAAAGTGGACTATTTAGGCATAGATGCATGCTGGATAGCGGTCTATGTACTTTGTCGTAATGCCCAAATGAATCTCATAGTAGACACCACAGCTCACACATGCATGTTATATGCACTTATCAATTGTCAATTGCCCAGCTGTAATTTGTTTACCCAGCATGTTAGTTATCTTATTGGAGAGACACCACTAGTGAACTGTGGACCCCGGTCCATTCTTTTACATCTGAAATACAATCTACTGCAATCATTGTTCTCTACTGTTTTATGCAAACAAACATCATTTTCCATTCGATACGTTTAACCCTTTGTTTTCAGCAAGCCGGTGAGATTGACAACCTCACTGTTAAGTTGGGGCAAAGTAATTTGATTGTGTTGTGCAGGTTCCACGTTGGCACCGGAATCCCTGGTGTTGCGCCGCACTACACTCCTTCACCAACACCTTCGAAGCAAACCTCGTTTTCCTACTGGTCGATTAAACCTTGGTTTCATACTGAGGGAAAACTTACTGCTGCACTCATCATACCTTCCTCTTGGGGTTCCCAACTGACGTGTGACGTACAAGCATTGTTTCTGGCACTATTAACCTAGAGCCACCAACACGTTTTCTGGCGCCGTTGCCGGGGAAAACAATTGCTTCTGCAAGGGGAGTCTCTCACACCCAATCTCTTTACTTTGTTATTTGTCTTGCTTAGTTTATTTTTATTTAGTTTGTTTGCTTCTTTATCAAAAACACAAAAAAATTAGTTACTTGTTTATTTCGTTTTGTTTTGTTCTTGTCACCATCATGTCTTGTTCCATGCCTGTTGCTATGTCACCTGAGGAATTGATCTTCACTTTTAAACAAGGGAGTGAGGAGAATTTTAAAGAAGCTTGGTCTAGAATTAATGATTCCTTTGGTAAAACTGATCCTAAAATGACTTTAAGTTTGCTTCTCACTAGCTTCTACTTTGGTCTAGCCCTTTGTTATAGATATGCTTTAGATGCTATTGTGGGAGGAGATTTCCTTCACTGTGATGGGGACCAAGCTTTTAATGCCATAAAAAAGTTGATTGCAACTTCTAGCTCAACTAATAAATTTGATTCGGCCCTTGTTAGCATCCATGCTAGATTAAACACTCTTGAGACACATATATCTTGTTTAAAGGATGGCTATAATCAAATTCGGGAATATTTTGACTATGTTCCAACAAATTTTGAACCTTCGATGTGGGTCCCTACGGTAAAGGTTGCTATTTGTGGTGAAACCTTTTATGCTCGTTGTGATATTATGTCTGAGTTTTGCCTTATGCCTAAAAGCATTTATGAAACTTTGAATCTTTGGGGACTTGCTGAAGGAGGAGAAGGAATAACTCTTACTGATAACTCTGTTATATTTCCCGAGGGGATAGCTGAGGGTGTGTTTACAACCTTTCTTGGGAGAACGGTGTCCACTGATTATCTTGTTATTGAATGTGCAGGGACAGGACAAATTACACTTGGAAGATCTCTGCTCAAATTAATGGGAGCAACCATAGATGTGGGAAAAGGCACTCTGAATCTTACCTCCACACCAAGGTGCGGCCATGTATTCCCCAAACCAAAGAGTAAGTCTAAGGGTAAGAGAGGTAGGCATGGCCCTTGGTATTGATGTCAATGCTCCTCCACTTGAAACACTTGATTTTCACTTTCTGCGCCTAGCTGAAAGGCGTTAAAGAAAAGCGCTTATGGGAGACAACCCATCGTTTTTATTTGCTGTTATTTTTGTTTTCTTTGAGTCAAGGAGTTTTGTTACTTCTGTAGCAACTCCTTTGTATCTTTATTTTATCGCAATGTTGTGCCAAGTAAAGTTCTATATTGAAAGTTGATGCAAGATTTGGATTTCTGCGCAGTGACAGATTTTTAGCTGTCACGGATTTGAGCTTATCTCCCTGTAGAAAATTCAAAAAATTCTGAAAAAATCACGCATATTCCTGAGATATGTACGCAACTTTCATTATTTTAGGCCAGATCCATCTGAGCAACTTAAGTGCCTCGAAAAAATTCGTCATTCCAGACTGTTCTGTTTTTGACAGATTCTGCCTTTTGTTTTGCATTCGCTCTTTTACTGTGTTTGTGTGGATTTCTTTGCTCCACAAAGCATTGGTGGCTGTAGCTAATGTCCAGAAGCTTTGGGATTGATTGTATCATTACAGAATATGAGAATTTTTGATTATGCACTAACCCTCTAATGAGAACTGTCTTGAGTTTGGTGTGAAGGAAGTTTTCAAGGATCAAGCGAGAAGGGTGATATTATGTGATCAAGAAGAGTGAAAAGCCTAAGCTTGGGGATGCCCCCGTGGTTCATCCCAACCATATTCAGAGAGACTCAAGCGTCTAAGCTTGGGGATGCCCAAGGCATCCCCTTCTTCATCAACAAACTTATCAGGTCATCTCTAGTGAAACTATATTTTAATTCTTTCACATCTTATGCGCTTTACTTGGAGCGTCTGTGTGTTTTTATTTTTGTTTTTGTTTGAATAAATTCGGATCCTAGCAATCCTTGTGTGGGAGAGAGACACGCTCCGCTTTTTCATGTGAATACTCATGTTCTTCACTTATATTTGTTGAGTATTCTTAACTAGCTACTGCAGTGCTTTTAGCTCCTGTTTTTCATGCATCTCTTCGAGCTGTTAGCACTTGTTTATAAATACTCTCTTGCTGCATTATATTATCATTTGGAGAGTTTATGTTTAAATAAATTATTGGTGTTTGTTTGGAAGAAAGAAAATGCTACATGTAGTAGTTGGTATTGGAAAAGACATATGCATTCTTGTAGATCATTGTCTTGTTTGATTTGATGCTTTGCAATTGTTTTGAGCTCTCAAGTAGATCATGTTTAAGCTCTTGCATCATGTAGTTAAAGCCTAGTAGTGGAGAACTACCGTAGAGCTTGTTGAGACTTGGGATGCATATTTGTTCTCTCTAAGGTCTAGATATTTTCTGGTAAAATGTTTGAGCAACAAGGAAGACAGTGTAGAGTCTTATAATACTTGCAATATGTTTTTATGTGATTCTTGCTGTACCGGTTTATACTTGTGTTTGCTTCAAACAACCTTGCTAGCCTAAACTCTGTACTGAGAGGGAATGCTTCTCGTGCATCCAAAACTTGAGCCAAAACCCATGCCATTTGTGTCCACCATACCTACCTACTATGTGGTATTTCCTGCCATTCCAAGTAAATATTTCATGTGCTACCTTTAAACTATTCAAAACTTTATTACTCCTTATTTGTGTCAATGTTTTATAGCTCATGAGGAAGTATGTGGTGTTTTATCTTTCAATCTTGTCATTTACTTCTGACAGACTTTCACCTGGACTAGTGGCATATACATCCGCTTATCCAATAATTTGCAAAAAGAGCTGGCAACGGGGTGCCCAGCCCCAATTAATTACAACTTTCATTAATAATTCTCTTCACATGTTTTGCCCTGATTTATCAGTAAGCAACTTAATTTTGCAATAGACACTCCTCCATGGTATGTGAATGTTGGAAGGCACCCGAGGATTCGGTTAGCCATGGCTTGTGTAAGCAAAAGGTTGGGAGGAGTGTCATCTATAAAGAAACTAAAATACATGTGTAAACAAAAGAGAAGAGGGATGATCTACCTTGCTGGTAGAATAACGTCCTTCATGGGAGCCGCTCTTGAAAGTCTGGTTGACAAGGGGGTTAGAGTGCCCACTACCATTCGTTGACAACAACAAACACCTCTCAAATACTTATTTTGTGCTCTCTATATGCTTTCGAAAACTTAAAAAGCTCTAGCACATGATTTAATCCCTGCTTCCCTCTGCGAAGGGCCTATCTTTTACTTTATGTTGAGTCAGTTTACCTACTCCTTTCTATCTTAGAAGCAAACACTTGTGTCAACTTTGTGTGCATTGATTCTTACATATTTACTTATTGCACTTGTTATATTGCTTTATGTTGACAACTATCCATGAGATATACATGTTACAAGTTGAAAGCAAATGCTGAAACTTAATCATCCTTTGTGTTGCTTCAATGCCTTTTACTTTGAATCTATTGCTTTATGAGTTACCTCTTATGCAAAACTTTTTGATGCTTGTCTTGAAAGTACTATTCATGAAAAGTTTTTGCTTATATGATTCATTGTTTACTCTTTATCTATTTGTTAGCAAACTATAGATCATTGCTTTGAGTCACTTCATTCATGACATGAGCCTTGCAATATATTGATCAAGATTGTGTGAAAGCATGTCTCCTCAGAAATTATTTGTTGTTATCGTTTTACCTACTCGAGGACGAGTAGAACTAAGCTTGGGGATGCTTGATACGTCTCCAACGTATCCATAATTTCTGCTGTTCCATGCTTATATTATACCATTTGCTACATGTTTTATATACACTTCGTATCACTTTTATGCATTTTCTGGGACTAACCTATTAACAAGATGCCACAGTGCCAGTTCCCTGTTTTCTGCTGTTTTTGGTTTCAGAAAGTTACTTCTGGAAATATTCTCGGAATTGCACGAAACAAAAGGCCAGTCCCTATTTTTCCAGCACGTACACGGAGTCCGAAGGAGAGACGAAGAGAGCCACGAGGTGGCCAAACCACCTGGGCGCGGGCCCACGCCGCGCCTGTGTGGTTTGGGCCCCTCGGGGGTCCGCCGACATCGCCCCTTCGCCTATTTATTCCCCGAGACGTGAAAACCCTAAAACACCGAGCCTTTCATCCAGAACATATTCGCTGCCGCCGCCGTCGTCAACCCTAACTCGGGGGGTTCTGAAGCTCTTCCCGGCACCCTGCCGGAGAGGGGAATCATCACCGGAGGGCTCTACATCGCCATGCCCGCCTCCGGAGTGATGCGTGAGTAGTTCATCCTTGGACTATGGGTCCATAGCAGTAGCTAGATGGTTGTCTTCTCCACTTGTGCCATCATGTTTAGATCTTGTGAGCTGCCTATCATGATCAAGATCATCTTATTGTAATGCTACATGTTGTGTTTGCTGGGATCTGACTTATATTGATACCTATGTGGAGCTGAATATTATATTATCATGTCTATGTCATTTGTGATCTTGCATGCTCTCCGTTACTTGTTGAAGCCTTGGCCACGTGAATACTTGTAACTCCAAGAGGGGGTATTTATGCATGATAGTTGGGTTCAACCTCTATTTAACCTGGGATAGTGACAGCAAGTTCTAAGGTTGTAGATGTGTTGTTGCCACTAGGGGTAAAACAGCAATGCTTTATTCAAGGATGAATGTATTGTTTACATTACGCACATTACTTAATGCAATTGTCTGTTGCTTGCAACTTAATACTGGAAGGGGTACGGATGTTAACCGGAAAGTGGACTATTTAGGCATAGATGCATGCTGGATAGCGGTCTATGTACTTTGTCGTAATGCCCAAATGAATCTCATAGTAGACACCACAGCTCACACATGCATGTTATATGCACTTATCAATTGTCAATTGCCCAGCTGTAATTTGTTTACCCAGCATGTTAGTTATCTTATTGGAGAGACACCACTAGTGAACTGTGGACCCCGGTCCATTCTTTTACATCTGAAATACAATCTACTGCAATCATTGTTCTCTACTGTTTTATGCAAACAAACATCATTTTCCATTCGATACGTTTAACCCTTTGTTTTCAGCAAGCCGGTGAGATTGACAACCTCACTGTTAAGTTGGGGCAAAGTAATTTGATTGTGTTGTGCAGGTTCCACGTTGGCACCGGAATCCCTGGTGTTGCGCCGCACTACACTCCTTCACCAACACCTTCGAAGCAAACCTCGTTTTCCTACTGGTCGATTAAACCTTGGTTTCATACTGAGGGAAAACTTACTGCTGCACTCATCATACCTTCCTCTTGGGGTTCCCAACTGACGTGTGACGTACAAGCATTGTTTCTGGCACTATTAACCTAGAGCCACCAAGCACCTCGGCAGACTCAATGGATTTGGTCACCGCGAGGGCTACCGCTCACTCTTTGTTGCCATTCAGGTCGAAAAGATGACTTCGACAGGGCTCACCGGTCGCGCTACAACACTTACAATTGATCGAACCTTGGGTGGAAGAGCACAAAAACTTAATCGAGCAGAATTACATCGACCTGGGCCGGCCGAGGAAGAAGGGAGACGTAACCAGAGAGCACAACTCCAGCTTCACGCGTTGGTTCAAGAAAAGACAACTGGTGGAAGCAGCGAGCAAAACGCCATCTACGGAAGATGAAAAACTCATATTCTCCTTATCACAGGGCCCTTTGGGCACAACGTAAGGACCTATCAGGCGTACGACATCAACGGTTACAGATTCTACACCGAGGAAAAGGACAAGGATAGTGAGTATCAAAACTCAGGAGTAACTATGCTATCTACGGCGATGACGAGGCTACTGTCAAGGAAAGATTCTTCGAAAGGATCGAGGAGATATGGGAGCTCAACTACTGTGGAGAGTCGGTGCCAATGTTCCGTGTGAGATGGGCCAAGGACGTCGTCAAACAAGGCCGGTATTTCACCACCATGGTAATACCCGATGCCAAATCGAAGAACGCCTCCGCGAAAAATGAGCCATGGGTACTCGCTAGCCAAGTTGAGCAATGCTTCTTCATTACCGACCGTCAAAGCCTAGCCGTGTTGTCATGAGGAGGGGCAAGAGGAGCATCATCGGAATGGAAGGAGACGCCAACGAGGAAGACTTGGACAAGAACGGCGATCCGAAGATCGAGGAGGAATTCGACAAGTACTTCGACATGCCAACTACTAGCAAACACACAAGGAAGACCTCCCTACCTACTAAAGGTTGTCCGTTCACGCGAAGAAATCTCAAGGTGCCCGGCCTAAAGTATTCAACCGCCAAGAAGGGAAAGAACAGAAGCTAGCTCGGAACCGGCCGCCGGGACGAAGAAAACTTTTTTGTGTATTAATTTGTGTGTATGTGTGAGACAAGCATATATATATGTATATCATGAATAAAATATTGGTCTACTAACAATTGTGTGTATATTCGTCTTTTCTTTAAAATGTGTGTATGTTCTTTCTTTCAATATAACCAAAAATGTTTTTTTAAAGAATAACAATGTGTTTGTGTTCTTTATTTAAATTTAACCAAGAGATTTTTTTTAAAAAGAAAAAAATGTGAGACAGCCAGGATTCGAACCTGGCTGCCCAAAGTTTCAGCTTGAAAACCATTGGACAATATTGCTGTTGGTGTCATGAAACAGCAGCACATCTTTTTAAAGTTTTAGGCCACCCAATTCTGTGGCGCATCACACCAAAGGACGCGCCACAGAATATCGCATTTCTGTGGCGCACCCAGTCTGGGATGCGCCACAGAATCGCACATTTCTGTGGCGCCCCCAGGCGAGGATGCGCCACAGAATGTTTCTGCGCCCACTTACATGTGGGCCCTCCCCGCGCCGGCCTCTATCTTCCCAAATTCCCAATTCGCTAAGTCCCCGCGACGCTCGCGACGCGAACCACCCCCTCGCCGCCGCGCCAACTCACCGCCGCCGGCCGCCACCTGCGCCAACTCACACGCGCGCTCGATGCAAATTGTCACCGGCGACCTCCCTGCGCCCCGCCCCCGCCAAGCCTGCGCCGCGCCCGGCCACACGCTCGGCCCCTGCGTGAAGCTCGGCCTCGAGCCACCGCCAACGAAGAAGAGCCACCTCCCCTCCCTCCGAGACACCAGCGACGAGCTCTACACCACCCTCGACCTCCCCACCCTCCCCTCCCCGAGGTGCTTCCCCTATCCCTCTCCTTCCTCCCCTACCGAACCCCTGCACCGAAGGTGTTTGTGGAAATTCCAATGAGAATTTTTGGGAATGAAGCAACTCTGTCATGTGTGCCTAATGAGTGTGCTTTCAAGCTCCACTTTGCTTAGCTCTGATGCTGAAAGACAATCATAATTCAGCATTCAGATAGATAGATGCTGAGCTGCTGTATTTGTTGTTTGTGTATGTTTTGCATCTTGATCATGAGCTGCTCCTGAGTTGTACTGTCTCAACTGCTACTTTTGTTCCAACTCGAATGACCACAGATGAGATTAATTAGCACACATTGTGCATGGCTCTCACTGAAATATTTAACCCAGTTTGATCTGTCTCCGCTTGGTAGCTTTTTACCCCTGTTTTCATGAATTATTCAACCCAGATTTCCATGACCATTGGATCAGTCCTACATATTGTATAACTCATTTGTTGGTTTTGTGCTAGGAATGTGGTTCTGTGAATAGCATCCTTATTCTGGTTTTGTGCTAAGGCTATAAATATTTATACTACAGCCATTCAAATGGATTTTTAGCTCAATTACTTTCGCTGGTTTTATCTAACAGCTCACATGCTACTCTTTGATTGCAGGAAAGCGAAGAGAGATACACAGTCTTTGCAGGAAAGCCATATTGACATATACACAGTCTTTGCAGGAAAGCCAGAAAAGGTAGCTGATTCTCTCTCTGTCTCTCTGAGATGGTTCTGTGGTGGTGGTCTTCTGGCCACCACATTCTTGTGGTGGTTCTGTCTCTCTGAGATGGTTTTGTGGTGGTTCTGTCTCTCTGAGATGGTTCTGTGGTGGTGGTCTTCTGGCCACCACATTCTTGTGGATGAAATCTATGCAGGTACCCCGAGAGGCCCTTGAGATTGCCGGAACGTCGATTAACTTCCGTTCCGGCAAATTCGGGTACTCCATATGTCCCTTTTTTAGCAAAGGTCATGCCGAATTTTTTCGTGGATTTTGCATGACTTTGCTAAAAAAGGGACATATGGGTATTGCGACTAATGCATGGGCCGGGGTATCTTAGTACTAAATTAAGTGATTTATTCTTATATTTGTTGTACTAACTTTTTGCCTCTTTTTAATGCAGTGCAAACATGTCGGAGCCCGGCCCTTCTAAGCACATGAGCGTCGAAGAAGAAGCTAGAGACGTCAACAAGTCGTTCTGGGCTATGTCCCAGGAGTTGGAGGAGGTGGAGGCCGCTGAAACTGCTAGTGGTGGCGACCGTGGCGACGATGAAGCCGAAACCACCGATGGAGCTGCTAGTGGCGGCCATGAGGATGACGCCACCACCACCGATGGTGGCGACCACACGGATGGTGGTGGTGGCAGCAACCCGACCGCTCAGAAGCAGAAGAAGCAAAGGAAGGATCGGACACCGCAAGCGCTCGGCAACGTCACAGACGTGTTCACTGAGGTCACGCCAAGTGGCCTACTAGTGGAGCCTAAGGACCTTGCCAAAGGGTACGGCATGCAACTTGGGTGCATCCTCTGGGAAAGCGTGTCGATCAACACGAAGGACCTCAGAAGCAAGGCCAATGAGCCTTTGGTCGAAAACCTCCTCAAGAAGCTTCACCAACGATACACGTTCCCGGAGCCGTTCAACAAAAAGGTGGACAGTTTAGCCATCACGAAGATGAGCACCGCCTTGAGCAGCTGGAAATCCCGGGTGAAGAAGAAGATTGATAAGGGTGACTACTGGGAGAAGATAAGTGCTAAAGAGCCGATGCTCGACCAAGAAGAGTTCGAGGCATTCAAGTTGTCCTTGCAATCTGAGGAGGCTAAAAAATGGACCAAGTGGGGGAGGATATGCGAGACCTGAACATAGGTAACCACCATTTGGGAAGCGGCGGTTACCGAGGAAAACAGCCCATTTGGGACAAGGAGGATGCCGAGGTTGCACGTCTGGGAAAAGAGAACCCGTGGCACAAAATCACGGACGAGCAGGTTAGGAACTTTGTCCGGTCCCGCTACTATCTGAACAAGGCTACGCGGGAATTCGTCACCGACGATGACGATGTGAGGGCATTCGAGAAAGTGCTAGTAAGGAACTTAATTACCGCGGATATCTCAAAGTCCATTGCGTTGATGTAATTAGATAACGAAGCCATATTTCTAAATGGGTTCACCTTAATTTCCTTGTCTGCAGGAGGACGAGTTAAAGGCTGACGCTGAGGCCGGCCCGTCGTCCCAGGGGTCAACGGAGCCATGGGACACGACTTTCAACAGGCGATGAACGTTACAAGAATAGGGACAAGTTGGCGCCGCTGACGTCAGCTGGCCGTGTGTCCGGCTTTGGTACGAGCATGAAGTTCCTCCAGTACTACAACATGGACACCGAGACGAGAAAGGAGAGGAGGAAGCCGAGTAGGGATAAAGCCGAGGTGGTGGAGCTAAGGAAGATTGTGGAGTCACTAGAGCAGGAGAAAGTGGACTCCAGCACGGTGGACAAGTTAGTGGAGGAGAAGCTCCGGGCGATCTTACCCCCTGGGTTAGTGGAGGGGTTAGCTGACTGGAATGCGGGAGGTCGACAGGGGCCGATACACGTGCCCAGCTTCGCGGCAGCAACTCCAGCAATAACGTGTCGCCGGACCTGGTGACCCCGCTGCCCAACACCACGGCGCAGCTGCCGCTCCATTTGGTCCCACCGGCGCCCCCTACGCGGAAGATACCGAGGCGCTGCCGGTGGCGGCGGTGAATGATAATGCTAGGCCGGCCGCCGGCACCGGCCCCCTTGTCTCGTCATTAGCCGAGCTCAACGCCATCACCACGGTAACTAATTAGTTAGTCCGCGGCATCTTCTATAACTATGCCTTTGATGACTGCCATCTCATGATGCCCAACATGTGTTGACTCCCAGGACATGCCTTGCGTACTACTGCATACGGTGGGGGCCGATGGCGAGTTGAAGGAAGTTGCTCAGGGCACTGTCATACAACCAATGAGCCGCGATATGCACAACAAAAGAATGAGCGAGGCCGTGATGAAGGTCAGGTTGACTATGGTAGTGCCTGAGTTTCGTGACATCGACCCCCCATGCAACCTCCGGGAGCCGAGGAGGACCACATGGTCCTTGGAGATTGCGTCAAGTGGATCATGGAATGGCCGAAGACCTAGATTCGTCTTGGGGAGGTCTTCAGGGGTTGAGGCGCACCACCGGCGCCACCTCGAGGCCCCCGATCGTTCGGCCCTCGAAGCCGCCACAAAAACCTGTTGGGAAGGAACCGGCGCCACAGCAGCAGTCGCCACCACCCGAAAGGAACCGCGGTCGTCGCCACCACCAGCCGCCACCAAATACTGTTGGGAACGTCTGTACCGCAACCGTCCAAAGACAAAGCCGTTACACCTCATCTTGGTGGCAACGACGACAATGATGAGGGCAATACGTCGATGACTTCCTCAACACTGGCGCAAGCAAAGATTTCTACATGCCTCCTGTACATGTGGATGACGAACCCTTCCGCGCTCACCGCGATCTACCTGCTCGTCCCACTACATGCACGCAACGCCTGAACTTCCAGGGTTTATCTCAACAAGACACACCTCCGGAGGCCGGCGATCAAGCTCAGACGGCTAACATTTCAGCTCTGGCACGCTGCGTAAGTCGGTTCACGAGGGAGTGCAATCCCCAGAGATGAAGAAGAAGAAGCACAGGAAGAGAAGCAGGCCAGGCGCCTCTGCGAGCCAGCCAGCTCCTAAGACTATAAGGAGTAATGAAGACATGGTATCACCTCGTGCGGATGGCTTGACCCGAGTTCATGAAGCTGGTAAACCGATACTGCCTCCGGAGCTGCTCCCCTCGCACAAGGACCCATGCACACTTTGCATGAAATTATCTTGACGCTAGAGGGCATCCTTCTTAAAGACAAGAATCCAAATTACCCGGTGTTCACGGCCCAGGTGCCAAAGGACTTGGACTTTGTCCATGAAGCCCCCGCGGATCTGTTCTTCATAGCGTACGAGGACGTCTTCAAGCTGTTTCACTCTAGACGGCTGGACTATAACATGGTCCGCCTATACGCGCTCAATGTGGCGATGAAGATCAGGAGAGATAATCCCATACGTCGCGGTAGTGGATCCCTACTACATGCGTGACAGCCAGCTGGTGGAAGGATCAAGGACACGGACCATGGCCACGGAGTACCTCCAGAGGTTCATGCTGACCAACAAGAGGAAGAACAACCTTCTTCTGCCTTTCTTTCCCGAGTAAGTACACATCCGCTCGCCGCCATCGTATCTTATGCTTTC
Source organism: Poa pratensis (assembly GCA_947311845.1). Lineage (NCBI taxonomy): Eukaryota > Viridiplantae > Streptophyta > Magnoliopsida > Poales > Poaceae > Poa > Poa pratensis. The sequence continues at coordinate 140,150,602 of CAMZMU010000085.1, forward strand.
TTATCGATTTCTTCCATTGCTGATCCTTTCCAACATTCCGTTTCAATTGTGTTGAGCAGGAAAAGTACTGCATACTCATTGTCCTAAGCCCGAGGTGGTCCATTGCCACTTATTTCGACTCAGGGAGTTTGGATAGGAAGAAAGACTACACCAGAATAAAGGGTGTTCTCGATGAGTCTCTCGAGGGCTACGCCCAAAAGGGAGGCCCCTTCGAAAAGAAGGGGGAATCTCTCACAAATGACAACAAACACCGGTTCAGGCATGGGACCGAGTTCCATTGCATCAAGCAGCAGCCTGGCAGCGTGAAGGAGGCCTTCTACGTCCTCCATCACATTAAAGGGTTTGTCTGGATGCAGAGAAAACGAGGATGCCATCTAGTCTCTCAGAATGGACCAAATTTGTGGGGGAAATCACTGATTCTGAGCTTAGAGAAGACTTCCATCGCATCCAGATGCAGTTATCGCAAATCATCGTCGAAGATGTCAACACAAAGGGGGGTCCTTCCACAACGCCAGAGGTGGGACGATGTATTATAAAAGAAAGACTTGCCTCACTCGCAAGAAGTGCTTCTTTATTTTCTTTATTATAGACTTATCCACTTAGATGAATAAATCATACTCTATTTATATTATTAACCAATATATATCCCAATCCATCTCCAGGGTTTGCCAGAGGGACATCGAAGAACGCCTAGAGGCTCAGCAGGACACCAGGACGTGGACGACAAAACTGCTATAAACCGTTCCCGGCGCCGATGATCAAGAAGAAGGCTCCATGATCGTGCTCCCGCTCTTGCTCACCATCATCGCCGCTATGTACTCTATTTGATCCTAGTTTAGGCGGTGAACTTCATTTGTAACGTGTGACATGATCGATGAACTTTTGTATAGACTTGTGTAAAAATTTGGAACTTTTCACTATATGTATGTATCTCGGGCTCTAAGTAATGTGATGACATAGTAATATGTCTGTTTTCATATACCGTGTTAAATATATTATTGTTTCTAATATATCAGTATAAATCCTGTATATACATGTATTTATTGTAATATACCTGTATTTATACAGCAGGCAGCAACAAATCAAAAATACCTGTAATGTATTCTGTGGCGCATGTTTTTTTTCTGTGGCGCATGTAATTCTGTGGCGCATGGATGACAGATGCGCCACTGAACTATTTCTGTGGCGCATTGGGTTGGGTGCGCCACAGAAACTTGGTCTTTCTGTGGCACACCCTGGCATGCGCCACAGAAATACAAATTAGTGGCGGGATATCTGTGGCGCACCCACCATGCGCCACAGAAAGGCAAAATGGGTGCGCCACAGATGGCCTTTTTCCTACTAGTGCTTTACTATCACAGTCTGATTATCACAGTTCATAAGTATAGCGGGTATTGGTTTTTCAACCACAGGTAAGTCCATCGAAATCTCATGAAGCCACTCTGCTTCAATAGTGCCTGTGTCTAACGTTGTGAGTTCTGCTTCCATAGTTGACCTCGTTAAGATGGTCTGTTTGCAAGACTTCCAGGAAACAGGTCCACCACCGAGTGTAAACACATAACCACTTGTGGCTTTAATCTCATCAGCATCAGATATCCAATTGGAATCACTATAACCCTCCAGTACCCTCGGATATCCAGAGTAGCGAATTCCATAGCTCGCAGTGCCTTTTAAATAATGCATAACTCTCTCGAGAGCATGCCAATGATCATCTCCGGATTAGAAACAAACCGTCTCAACTCGCTCACAGCAAAAGAGATGTCAGGCCTCGTGCCACAAGCCAAATACATAAGCGAGCCAATAATCTGAGAATATCTCAGCTGATGTCTAGCACTCTGTTGATTCTTTTGAAGCAACACACTAGGATCATATGGTGTCGGAGAAGGCTTGCAGTCGTCATACCCGAAGCGACTCAAGACCTTTTCCACATAGTGAGACTGAAACAGTGTAATCACACCATTACCATCTCTCAGCAACTTGATGTTCAAGATAACATCAGCCACTCCTAGATCCTTCATCTAAAAATAGCGAGATAAGAAATCCTTAACCTCCTTAATCAAGTCAAGGCTGGTTCCAAAGATCAGTATGTCATCAACATACAGACAGAGAATAACTCCCTCGCCCCCACCATAGCGATAGTATACACACTTGTCAGATTCGTTTACAATGAATCCTGCAGCAATTAAAGTTCTTTCAAACTTTTCATGCCATTGCTTAGGAGCTTGCTTAAGATCATATAAAGACTTCAACAACTTGCACACCTTTGCTTCTTGACCAGGTACTACAAAACCATCGGGCTGTTCCATGTAAATTTCCTCATCTAACTCTCTATTTAGGAAAGTCGTCTTAACGTCCATTTGATGAACGAGAAGACCATGCGAGGCAGCCAACGAAAGTAGCACTCGAATCGTGGTCAGTCTAGCCACAGGTGAGTAAGTATCAAAGAAGTCTTCACCTTCTTTCTGGGTATAACCCTTAGCCACAAGCCGCACCTTATACTTCTCAATAGTACCATTAGGCCTAAGCTTTTTCTTGAACACCCACTTACATCCTACAGGTTTACACCCATAAGGACGATCAGTGACTTCTCAGGTTCCGTTAGCCAAGATGGAATCCATCTCGCTACGGACAGCTTCCTTCCAGTAGTCAGCATCAAGAGATGCATAAGCTTATGAAATGGTGCTGGGTGTGTCATCCACAAGATACACAATGAAATCATCACCAAAAGACTTTGCAGTCCTCTGTCTCTTGCTCCTAACAAGAACTTCATTGTCATCCTCCACAGGATTATCAGTGTGTTCTATCAAAATGGTAGGAGCAGGAATAACAGCCAATTTCTTACTAGATGTATTAGGTATCTCCTGATTTGATGAGCTAGGCATATCCTTCATGTGAAAGATATCCTCAAAGCAAGTCGCATCATTCGACTCCAGAATCGTACCAACATGAATGTCGGATACCTCAGATTTTACTACCAAAAATCTATAACCAATGCTATGAAAAGCATAGCCCAGAAGAACACAAACCACGGTTTTTGGTCCAAGCTTGCGCTTCTTGGGAATTGGTATATTGACTTTCGCCAAACAACCCCAAGTACGGAAGTAAGAGAGTCTCGTATTTTTTCTTCCCATTCCTCAAATGGAGAAACGGTTTTCTCCAAGCTGTCAATAGAGCCTCCCCCACCATGCCTTGGAGAGACCCGAAGTGTCTAACATGGCATTAACCAAATCAGTTAGAGTTCGGTTCTTTATTTCGGCCACCCCATTTGACTGAGGCGAGTAGGGAGGCGTCCTCTCATGGATTATACCATGTTCCGCACAAAAAGAATCAAACTCATTGGAAAAATACTCTCCACCACGATCAGATCTTAGCCGTTTAATTTTCTGATCAAGTTGGTTCTCTGCTTCAGCTTTATAGATTTTGAAGAAGTTCAAAGCCTCATCTTTTGATTTCAGAAGATACATATAACAATATCTAGTGGATCATTAATAAGCGTCATGAAATATTTCTTTCCGCCTTTTGTCAACACGCCATTCATCTCATAGAGATCCGAATGTATAAGTTCCAGCGGTGCCAAGTCTCTTGCCTCCGCAGTCTTATGGGACTTGCAAGGTTGCTTAGCTTGCACACACACTTGACACTTGGAACCTTTGGTGCAAAAGTCTGACACAGATAGGCGGAACAAGCCTCCGCACTCATAGCTTTTCCAACAAATTGTCCATACTTAGATATTACAACTTTATTGGACTCGAAAACCAACTTAAAACCATCTCGACATAGAAGCGAGCCGCTGACGAGATTTTTATTGATGGAGGGCACATGATGAACATTCTTCAGGCGCATGGTCTTTCCCGAAGTAAACTTCAGATCCACCGTACCAACACCTCGAACACAAGCATGTGACCCGTTTCCCATCAGCACGGGAGAAGTCCCTGTGAACTGGTAAGAAGAAAACATGGAGGCATCAGCACAAACATGTACATTGGCGCCAGTGTCAATCAACATTCAGGAGAATGACAAACTGAAAGGATGGTAGGAAATATTCTGTACCCAGAATCCTTCATCGCAGTATCGCCAATGACAACATTGGCAGTCTTGCCGCTGTTCTCAAGTTCGCGCAGCTCATGGCGTTTGGGACAGTGAGGTGCCCAGTGATTTGGATCACCGCAAACATGGCATGATCCCTTCCTCGGTTTGTTGTTGTTCTTCTTGAACTTGGTAGGCTGTGAAGGCTTGTACCTTCCATCAGATTTGCCTTTACCCCCATAATTGCTCTTGTTAAATTTGGGCTTGTGTGGCTGCTAGTAATTCTTCTTCTGTACCATATTGGCACTAGAACCAGACTCGGCAACTCGAGCATGTGTATCCTTCGCTCTCGCCTTCTCTTCCACATCAAGCGACCCAATGAGATCCGAAACGGAAAACTCTTGTCTCTTGTGTTTCAGAGAAGTAACAAAGTTGCTCCACGAAGGTGGAAGCTTGGCGATAATGCCACCGGCAACAAACTTGTCCGGTAAATTCTACTTGAAGTACTCAAGGTCCTTAGCGAGTGACTGTATCTCATGAGCCTATTGTACAACATAGCGCTCATCAGTCATCTTGTAGTCATAGAATTGCTCCATGACATACAACTCGCTGCCAGCGTCCGAGGCTCCAAATTTGGCCTCGAGCGCATCCACATGTCCTTGCCGTTATCAAACGACATGCACGAGTCCACAATGGAGTCGTCAAGGATACTGATGAGGGCACTCTTGAAAACAGTATCGAGCCTCTCATATGCCTCCTGTTGTTCAGGAGTAAGCTCGCCCTCAGGCTTGCCTTTGGTGGCAGCATATCAATTACTGTTTTGGAACCAGTAAACTGCTCTCATGCGCCACTGTTTATAAAGCACCCCTTTGAAGGGAAACGACTTCGTTGACGCGAGAAAGCCAGGCGATACAAATTGCCTATAATCAGGTTTTTGGATTGTTGAATATATAAGCAATTTAGCATATGATTTAATTCGCGAAATCAGTAAACAAATCATGACTAGAATAATAGGAATTAAACTAATCATGCGATCTACTAAAACAGTAGATAAACCAAACGAATCTAGAGCAACTACTACAAGCAGAAACTCTAGCATTATTTGAAACAGAAAGATGAAGAGCACGTATGATGCAGCAGCTGCGGAGCCGCTGGCGTCACCCATGTCGTCGATGAAAAGGTTGGCAATGTCGGGGAAGAAGTCGTCGTTGGGGAAGAACTCAATGCCAGTAGTCGCGCGAGTGCGCTCCCCAAAAACTGATCGCCCCTCTCCCGTACAGGATCGCAAGAGGCGGGGTTTCGGAGGCCTACTGTCCTTTCAACCGGTGCACGCCGGAAGACGGGATGGAGAAGACTTGGAAGACGGTGGCGCAAGGTTCTGGAACGGTGTGAGACCATACGTTTCGTAGGGGCGGCTAGGGTTTACCTCTGCCGTATATAGTGCGGGTCGGGTAGGACGTGGGCGCAGCCGCACGATCGAGTCGATATCAGCCTCACGATCCAGATGAATCGGAAACAGCAAAACAATTAACGCGTCCGTTAATTATCAATCAATGACTCAATATATTTTCCCGGACTGCAAAAATATAGGCATCGGCTCGGCTCATTCCCGCAACCCGCGGCGTGTCGTGACGAGACGAGCGAGCGGCGGCGGCGGAGGAGGAGTGCGCGGGAGAGAGCCTTTTGTTCTCACATGCTTACCAAGTAGCACAACACTCCAACTTATAAAGTGGTGCAGCTCTCTCCCAACTAGCAGTATGGGACTAAACTTTAGTCCCCAAACCAGCCATGTAAATGGGCAATGAGATTTTCGGAATTTAGTTGGGCCATGGGCAAAAGCCCACAAAATTCCAACATCTTCATATATAATTGTACTATCAAATGGTAATATGCTAACTATAATAAACAATGTAATGGCTAAATCATAAGTCGATATAAGGCATTATAAATGAACAGGTGAAAATGCTTAGTATAAATGTACATAGTTGTGTATTTTACGTAGCCCTAAGGCACACTAATTTAGAAGAACATAACCAAAATCCTACTATGTGCATTGGAGCTTGCGCGTCCAGGGAGCCCCTGCACCAGCGTGATGTATAGGCGCGGGCTCCACTCAACGGGCACCTTCGATTTGAAGGCGTTGAACGCGCTCCCGCTCATCTTCCGGGCGATCTGCTCCGGCAGCCGGAACCCTAAACTTGTGCTGCCTTTTGCCGGAGTGGGGGGAGTTGGGCTGGCCGGGTTGGAGATCTAGCTAGAAATGGGCGTTGCTGTTAGATGGGCCATGAAGGTGCAGTAACCTGCTTATTTGTTGGGCTGTGTGGGCCCGTTGGAAGACTGACCAAAAAAAATACACTAACCCAAAACAAATTGGCCACCTCCTGACTATGGTTCCACTTAAAGCTCGGTGCATTCAATTGTCGAAATAGAAAGATCCCGGAAGCAATTTTCTAGATTTTCTCGAAATAATTTGTTCTTTGCGTATGTATGCAAATGAAAAAAGATTTCAAAGTTGTAAACACATGCCCAAAACCAACTCTTGTATGGATGCAACAGAATCATTGTCGAGAAAAATCATATTATGAAGGGAGCACAAAAATCAAGGCTTGCAACAACACAACAACAAAACATGTGGCATGATCACAACATTTCTGCTCACATATAGAATGATCACAATATGTCTCCATGTATATGTAATGAACAATGTATTCGCTTGCAACATGTCAAACAAACATATACAACATCACATTCAGAAACTGCTAACATTTGCCATGACCATTTCCCCCTGACCTCGCCGACTAAGGCAACGAACTACAAACTCGGCTTGTTGGGACCCCGCATGTGTCGTATCTAGCCAGGCCTAATCCATCCCCCTCATCCCTACAATCTTCCTTGGGCTTGGTATCATGTAGAGCTTAGATTTGATCTCTCGTCTCCATGGTGGTGAACTATATCTCCTGAATTAATAAAGATTATGTGGGAAAACAATCATCGGTCAACATGAGATGATTACTGAATCAAGTCTGACAACAAGTAGGTATTCGGTTTTTCTTCAATGGCCATAGTTTATCAATTTTCTGGGAGAAAATTCTTGTTTTAGCAGCTGAAGCCATCCCTAAAAAAACAGAACACGCCAGCCTTGCATACACAATGATGCGTGAAAATAATAATTGCCCAACATGAAATGATCATTTAATCAAGGCTGATAAGAAGTAGTTATTCAGTTTTTTCACCAAAGTCCTGAGTCTATCAACATCCAGGGAGCAAATTTGAGCCTTAACACAACCAAATATGTGGCTACAAAATAACAAAAACATAAGCACCTATTACCAATATTATCAGGATACGGTCTCTAATTAGTATGGGGCAGTAACTTAATATCACCACCTAATTCAGGCAACACTCTTTACTTGTAAATATATCACACGATTAATATGGAAAGCAATCATTGGTGAACATGATATGATTATTGAATTAAGTCTGACAAAAGCATGTATTTAGCCTTTTCTTGAATGGCCATAGTTTATCAATATCTAGGGAGCAAATTCGAGTTTTCACAGCAGTCATGCCAAAAAATAAATAAGAGAATTATAAGAACTTACTACCAGGATATAGCCTCTAATTAGCATAATTTCTAACTAAGAAGCAGAGTGCATCACGTCTTACAGATATGCACACCGGTCCTGCATTCACAGTGATGCATCAAAATAGTCATTGGCCAACACGAAATGATCATTTAACCAAGTCCGGCAAAAAAATAGTTTATTCAGCGTTTTCTCAAAAGCCAACAGTCTATCAATATCGAGGAAGCCAATCGGAGCCTTAACTCAACAAAATACATGCCTAAAAAACATAAGAACTTATTATCAGGATGCATTCTCTAATTAGTATAATCTATAGATCTATGCTGAAGAATCACCGCCACCTGCACTTCGGGGCTTAGCAAAACTTCCGCATAAGAGAGAGACTGAGAGAAACATATGGGACGAGGGCATGGAGGAGGGAGGATTTCAGTGGGGAAGAAGATGGCCAAGGAGATGATGCCCAAAACGTCACTGCCTAGTCATCTGCCGCCGCAGTTCATCCCCAGCCACTGTTCTGGTCCTGCCCGCGATCTAGGGTTAGGACCGGGCAGGGAAGGGAGCGGTCCGGGAGACGAGGGCAGGGAAGGGAGCGACCATGGGGACGAGAACAGAGGAAGTCTAGGGCAGGGAAGGGAGCGGCCATGGGGGCTTACCAGGTCGCCGCCGCCGGGTTCGAGCTCCGCCGCCTCCGCGCCTTCTACCCTGTCGCGAGCCAGTCGAGCTCCATCTCCACGCCGCGTCCACCATCGACCGCTCGATATGGAGAGTCAACCGACCAAAGGGCCACAACCAGGTGCAAGATTGCGTCCACCACATACACACCAACACGTGGGATGTTCCATAGCTCACCAATCCTAGCTCGATTGTATGTTGTAGAGATTGGGCATGGGCCAGTTATAGTTGATCATCATCGTTCAATTCTGCGTCCACTAAAATGATAGCTAGTTTTGTTCTAAAATATTTCATATTAGTTAGAATACCTATAATGATACCAAAAAAAAATGTTTATGAATGTCAGATAAAATATCTTCCTGAAATACTCCATGAAATTATCATCCAAAAAATAGAAGATGACCTGCGAAAGTTTGATATGTTCAAAAAATCTTATTAGTTTTATAAACTTAAAAAATGATCATGAGCCAACATTTTTGTAAAACCGTTGTGACTGTATAAAAAGATCACGCCCACAATCATGATAAAAAAGAATTGGACATTGCCCGACAACAAATACAAGCCAAATCATATCGATGAAGTTTCGCAAAACAAATGATACCGATGAAAAAAAAAAGGAATTGGACCCGATGCTGGCTAATTTTTTTTAAATAATACACGAAAATTATTTAATTCTGGAAATATTACGCAAAAAAAAAAATTTACAAAAATATTATCCAGTCGGTCTTGGCGAAGCCGACAGGTGCCTGTCGTCCTTGGCGAAACCGATAGGTGCCTTGTCGTCCTTGGCGAAGCCGACTAGTGCCTTGTCGTCTTTGGGGAAGACGACTAGTGGCGTGCAGTGACAAAAAAAGCCACTGGTAATATTTACTAGTGGCGTGCACTAACATATAGACGCCACTGATAACACATACACGCCACTGGTACGCCACCAAGGATTACAGGCACCTACTCGTCTTCGCCAACAACGACAGGCACCTGTCGGCTTCAGCAAAACCGATTGGAGAATATTTTTGAAAAAAATAAATTTTGCGTAATATTTCCAGAATTAAATAATTTTCGTGTATTATTTAAAAAAATTAGCCCCGATGCTGTATCTAGTACTTGATCAAGGGCTATCGATAACAGTGATAAAAAAGAATAAGAAAATAATTGGACACACTCAACGTTTCCTCTCTCTCACACGCGTCACCTACCTCCCTACTCTCTCTGCCTCAGTCCCCTCTCTCGCCCGCTCCTTCCCCTTTCTCCCCACCGCCGGCGACCGGCAGTTCACGCCTGCCTCCCCGCTGCTGGCCTCGTAGTATGCCCCCTTTCCGCCGCTGGCCTTGACGACTTCCCACTCCCCTCCAGTGCAGCCAATCACCTCGCGTCGGCGGCATGCCCCTGCTCTTATCCGCCGCTCATCGTCGATTCCGGCTGGTCGCCGAAGAGCTGGAGGAGGTTCGGAGACCAGGAGGGAGGAGGCGGTTCACGGAAGGCCAGGTGAACCAGAGCTAGCGCCAACGGAGTCCGAAGGGAAGACCTCGTCTCTACCGTATTGGCAACCGTGGCCACCGCGCCCTCGATGCCTCTCCTTGTCGGAGTCAGACGACTCCGATTGGTCCATCCGCTGGCTGGAGCTGTAGGCGCCGGAGATGCAGACATACGGTGACCACGACACATGCTTCGCTATCCTCACGTCGTGCTACCGATGCTGCCGTGCCTGAGCAGCCCAGAGTGCCCAAGGGTAGGCTCCTCGGCTCTCGCGATCTCGCCCCCGGACGCCTCTCTGGTGAGCGGGACGATCTACTAAGTTTGTGTGATATAATTAGACTGGTATCTCGATTCTTAGGACAAACCATGTAGATGAATAGTGCCCCTGTTTTTTGTTTGCCATTGGTTAGTGTATCACCTGAATCACCTTCACCATGTAGATAAAGTAGTGCTTGGGTAAAAAATTGCATATGGTGTGCGGTTAGTGATGGAAGATGGAGTTTCGCAAACAGCTGATGAAGAATGTTGAAATCCTAAAATACGACACTTACTTGAAAATTTACATAATGCATCTTGTAAGAAGTCTACTGTTTTTATCATAAGATATCTCATACAATTGTTATGATATAGAATTTGAATGCTGGCTTGTTAGACTTTGGATGAAGTGATGCCATGATGTTTGTACCCAAGCAAAAGAGTGTAGATCATGTTTCAACAGGGTTTGTATTTTGCATGACATGAGTATGAGCAGAGGGAGATATATTGAACTTCATAATTGTGTGCCTTATCGCCAACCTGGGCTTCAGCTTAAAACAATAAAACATTTGAGGCCTTCCAAGAGGGTGCAGCTTCTGGAGCTTCTCTAGGAACAACACTATCTTATGTTCTGTGTTAGCCCTAGGCTGTAATTTGTTGCTTTATTTGCACGAATTGGTACCTGTTTGTTAGCCGGAGATTTTACAAACATAACTTTCATATGGAAGTGCCCATGAATATATATGATTGGTACACTTAGACTGATTCTTTAATTACAATCACCTTTTGGCAATTAAGGATTTACAGGTAAGAACATTCACCTTAAGATATCTAACCATTATCTTGTGCGATGCAGTTACAAGATACACACTCCCTAAATACAGACATAATAGGGGCTGCTGCTAAAGAAAGCATTACGTTAATGAGTATATGCGGAAAACTCTTGGCTACAACAGCAATACTGCAGGTACAAGATTCTTCATCCATTGATTTCACCCGTTGTGGATCCATTGACCAAGTTTTAAGCCCGACATCACATCAAATTATAGAGGCACTATTGGCTGTGGACCCGGAGAAACTCGATTGAGCAACATAGTTGGCAAGTAGTTCTCTTCCTCTTTGGGTAAGTTAAACTGGTCATACCTTTTCTTGTTCATTTCGGCTTTGCCCATTCCAGCTGTTGTCTTCCTTTGCCATTGGTAGCAAGCCACATTTTATCTCGGCTTTTATTTGTTTGGGTGCTACAACAACTTTTGTTGATGAATTTCTTGGTTGTCATTGATCTGCACATGAACAAAAGTGAAAAATGATATCTTGGAACAACGATGTAATGTAAACCTCATGCCACTTGAACCAAGTAATATTAGAATATTTACTTAGGCATACATCAGCTTATCTCTGGCATCGTTCGCGATCCACGGAAATAATAACATAGCTTGACCATAACTCTTTCACAAACAATACCGAACCAGTCTTCCTCCTTCCAAATTTTGATTGATGTCTTGGTACCAGAATAATGATTGTGAATTCAATGAAGAAGCCTTTCTCCGGATGCTGCATAAACACAATACATTAGCTCTATCTAATAGCGTGTGCAAACTGTGGTCTGCAACATTACCTTGGCACTAACACACCCTGTCAGGGTGGTTGCACCTACAGAATGTGATCTTGTTTTAATGTAAAACTTTAATTGTTACGTTGAAAACCATAACAATGCAATCCTACAAAATGTGGCACTTGAGTAGATCCACCTGAACACCTTTCTTCCAGACATAAGTTGCCTCATGTAACAGCTAGCAGTAACAAGAGGATGCACATATGGATTAAAGGAACAAAAAAAGAACATAATTCTAGCAATCAGCAAAACTGGGAGCATTTTATTTCATTCATTTAAAAACAAATACCGAAGTGTGACAGATTGAAAGCGTGCACCTTTTTAGGACAGTTTGTGAACAATTTACAAATATAAATTACGCTGATAAACGACTCTGATTTACAGAGTCGAGGAAAATTCGCCAAGCTATAAAACTAATTCGAGTTTTAAAACTGTGTAGATGACCGACAACTAAGAAAAACTAATTTTAGTGAAGTCAGATATATAATATGTTCAATGTAGTACGTAAGTTGATCAGAGGATACTTCTGTTTATAGAAACACTAAATATGCATATTGTCATTCTTGTACGTAATCTAATTAAATCTTTCTACAATCTTTAAACTGCATTGCAGCCACACAAGAGCAACAAACATGCAGCTAATAAATGTACAGGATCGCACAATTTCAACTGAAGCTGAAATCCAAGGAAGAATCAAATTCTTGAGGAGAGGCTATAGTCCCACAGGTATCTCACTCGATGTCCTTCTACCTCAGCCTCAACTTTCAAAACTGTGTGCATCAGGGAGTGTGGCATTAGTTAGCTATCAAATGATTAAACCAAACACAGTTGTGGTGTACTATTTGAAAAAGAATGTTATGGTTTTCTGCCTTTGTTAATAATACTATGCAGAACAATAAAATCTTCTCTTAGTTTGAAGCAGACAAGCATATTATAAATTGATATCCAACTGTGAAGTTATGAGAACGGATAAAAGGGTTTTTTCTCAAGAAATTCTACCTTTTTTAGAGATAATAGGCTTAATTAAGTTGGACCACGACAGGATATAAGAGATTCAGAGAAACATATTTATAAAAAAAATAGGAAGAGAAAATAGTAGCACGATTCCTGAAGAACCCAAGACAATAGCAATTCAAAGAACAATCAAATATCAATCTATATTCAGCACAATGGAATATACTAATATTTAGCAGACTAATTGATAGATTCCAAACTATAGTTGTCACATACAAACAGGACCACGATCCAAACTTTGTTGTCAGGCTAAAAAGAGCTTGGTAACACACTACCGGCCGGATGCACCTTACAGTAGCAGTGAATAGTTCTAAATCACCACTAACATAGGGAAGTAACTCTTGCTAATGTAATCATTATTTAACTGAGAGCCAATTAAATAAGTGGCAGAAAGCAGGAAAATCAATTAGTCCAGACAACATGGAAGAAAAGAAACATCGCAATAATTAGCTGCATGTAGAAGACAAGAAAACAGGAGTGTTGAGTATCGTGTCTGTTTAGGAAACATAGGATAGCGTAGGATTTATTCTACCTTGACTTGTACTCCAAGTAGATCATGTACTCCTATATATATGCCCACGAGGCTCAAGCAATACAATCAATATTCCACCAATCCTTTCTCTATTCCTCTACATGGTATCAGCCTTCCCTCGATCCTAAACCCTAGCCGCCGCTTCCGCACCGCGCCGCCCCCGGGGAGCCTTCGGATTCTTCTACAGTCTCACCGTCTACGTCGCTACCGTTGTGACTGCGGGGGGATGTTGAGTATCGTGTCTGTTTAGGAAACATAGGATAGGATAGCGTAGGATTTATTCTACCTTGACTTGTACTCCAACTAGATCATGTACTCCTATATATATGCCCACGAGGCTCAAGCAATACAATCAACTATTCCACCAATCCTTTCTCTATTCCTCCTACAAGGAGCCTTGTTCACACCGGGAACCGGCTGCAAAGGAAAGAAGCAGGGAGACCGGGTACAGGCTGCACACCAGCTATCGGAGAAGGTTGCAAGCCACCGAACGGACACAAAGGGAAGAGAGCAAAGAGAAGAGAGAACTCAAAGGGAGGCAACCGGCTAACACGAGAAGAAGTGTAAGACAAACCAGCCCAATAAAGACAAAGGCACAGGCTTTTCATGGCTCGAACCAATAAGAAGCAAACACAACAACCTTTATCAGAACACGTGTCAATTCCTTATTGGTCGGGAGGAAGCCAATCCCTGAGCTTGCGAGAAACTCATGAGCTTTAGGATAGTAGAGTAAGTATACAAGCCATAAGGTGCTAAAGCAGGTAGGATCTCGGTGAGTCTGACATCATTGTGCTATGCCTTGATCCATAGCCGCCTGACAAACATTTCTCAAAAAGTACAAACATAAAAGACAGTCTATATATTCTCCAACTTAGTCAGGTCACAACAATGCTGAAGAACAGGTGGCGTGTGCCCCCTATCTGATTCTCGCATATGACCCCAATCCAGTTCTCATATAGGATGGAGATATTTAACCAGTTTTAGACCATATGATATAAGAAAAAGATAACTTGTCATGAATACAAATATAAGTTGATTGTAACTCTTCCAGCTCCAGGTCAAACATGTTGGCAGAAACACACAGACTAGAGCAGCAACCTGGCCAGATCAAGAATAGTATTGCAGCTTAATATAGTAAGAATCGTGGTCCTTTGCTACATTCCTATTGACGTTGGCGCTTTTAAACAGCAGCTGAAAGACCTCCTTTTTCTTTTCCAGGAATAAGAAATGGAGAGGGAACTAGCCAGCAGGAAAGGGGATCACAGCTGATTGCACCGGTGCAGAAACTATGGGCAGCCAGGGACATTTTTGGACTATGAACGTCAGTAACGTCAACATCGATGACCACCCCGGAGCACTGTTTGGATATCAAGTGCACAACATAACGGTTGCGTTGCAAGCTCAGCCTGGGCACAACCGTGCTAAGCACATAGTTCAGGTTCAACTCCACGGTGGCACCCAAGTCAATGCCGCTCAGATACTGCATGCTGAAAAGGTGCGTCGAGTGCTCAACCCATCTCTCCTCCAGCGAAATGTCCTTGGTCCAGAAAGAGACCCTATAGCCATACCCCCAGCTAATCATATTCTCGACGTGGACGAACCTGATTTCGTTTCCATGGTACCCAGAAACGTCCCTGAATGAACATGCGGTATCTATGAGCGACGTTTTGTTCTGATCATGGCCTTGGGCAAGGGCACATACGTAATCTCTCGCGTCGATGTTGGGCAGAACAAATTGTCGCATATCAGGATGCCACAACTGAGGTCAACCCAGCAGACAGAGCTGCCTTCAAGCGTGATTATCTTGGTAGACACATGGCTCCACACCGACTTCCAAAGCTCTTGCTCTTCCGTCGGAGGCTTCAGCTTCAAGGGCTGCGTGGTCCAAGTCCATGTCTGGGAGGAGAACAGTTTGACGTCGTACTGGTATTCCTCAGAAGCTAAACGAGGCCACAAGGCGACTATGTTGAAGCGCCTGTAGCCATCCGAGAATATGGCGGAATATCCCCAACCGACGTCCATTAAGGAGTCCGGGATCGAGTAGAGTGCCGGCGGCTGTCCGGTGCTGGCTGCGGAGTAGACGAAGTTGCACAAAGTCGTCCATGCGTCTGATGACGGGATTACAGACGGACAGCTGGAGGAGAGCGACGTCCCTGTGCGTCGCGAGGACGCGGTGCGTGTCGATCTCGATGATGTTTTTGTCGGGGCGCCATCTTCAAGTCCGGGAAGTGCAAAACAAACTCGGATGGCTCCGGTGGGTCGGCGGGGCGGAAGGAGACCCCGACAGTGCGGCCGAGGCTGGTCATGGCAGATGCGGTGGTGGCGTTACCAATTTTGTCGATGGAAGCCACATGGTTGAGGACGATGAAGGTTGGAGAGTCGGCGGCAAGTATATCTCTACTAGATATGTTGTGGATGGAGAGAGCCGGGGCGTCGTCGAGGTCGTGGATCTTGATGAAGTAAAAGGACGGCGTCGGTTGGAGGAGAAGGGCGCCGCCGGTTGGAAGGCCAGCGGTGGCCGGTGGATGGCTTGTTGGTTAGGGTCTGCGTCTCTGTGCTGTTGATAAACCCTGCTGCTGTCAAAGTTCAGGTTTAGGTGTTACTCCTATTTTCGTCAGTTTCGTTATCTCATTAATTGGTTTTAGCATCTTCTTAGCCCGACCCAGCAACAGCTTGAAGCAAATTTGGCCTACTGGACGAACAGCAAATCTCCTTTGCGTCTCCGTCGCCGCCGTCCTGCTCGATTTCCCTAGACCATCTGGTCGCGCTCAGCCGCCCTCCAGCCGTAGCTGTGCAAATCTCCCGCCGTCTTTCTCCTCCTGATTTGTCTGTTGACTGTTGGTGCTCGTCTCCAAGCTCAGCAGGCGCAGCCATCTCAGGTATCACCCGTCCGGTTTGGTTTGTGCAAGATTTGTGTAAAATTCGCACATATTTGACAAGCACACCGCCCGTCAGGGAATATGTGAATTAATTTGCTTCTGATACTTCTCCACATTCACTTCTTCTTTTTATTCTTTCTTTCACCCGTAATCTCGTGTCTGATTCTCAGTTGTTCACACGTTCAAAGGAATAACGTTCGCTTTCTTTCTCAGGGAATCTGGCCAGACTGAGAGGATTTGGTTATTAGCAGGTTTGGAGAGAGATGCATCGCCGGTTTCTGAATCTGGTATTGCACGACAACATCCGCAGCATCTGTTCTCTGCACCGCGTGGACCTCCGGCGCCTTTTCTACGAGACACCAGAAATCGCAGAGCAAGCGGCAGTGGCAGACGCGAAGAAGAAGAACAAGCCGCTAAGAGCTCTACCAATGATGAACCGTAAGCCGCTGTTCATTTTCAAACATCTAATTTCTTCACTCAGCTGAGGGAGAGCTCGATCATGATGGTCGACTCCTTCGGTCGTACAACAATATTCGACATTGACTTCAACCTCGTATTAACCGTGGACTCTATGAGACATGGCAAGGGGCCCAATTGCGTCAGCTTCTCGGCACCCCACCCCAATCCCTTTAATTCCTTTGATTCCACGTGCCTCTTTGTCTTGGATCTGGTTTCCGGCAGCAGTGCCAAGTCCACCTTTGATGTTCTGAGGTACGTCGGGAGTGATGACTCCTCCAAACCCCTGGTGTCTTCCCATTTCAGCATGAACTGGTTCTGGAATTCTCTGCCCGTGCCGCCATTCGTGTATGACCCTGCATACAGACGATCCACCAAGATGTGTTCTTCCATGGTGCTTGGAAGATCAACCATATGTGTGTCATCCATGGAAGAGGGCGTCGGACCTACACCTTTGACATGGTTAGCGAGAAGTGGTCACCGGCTGGGAGCTGGGTGCTGCCATTTTGTGGCAATGCAGAGTATGTCCCTGAGCTCAAGCTTTGGTTCGCCCTCTCTGCTAGCAGCCCCACGGACTGTGATTTGGACCTCCCTGCCATTGGGTCTGATCAGTTGCCACCTGAACTGCAGTGTACTTGGGATTATCTCGACCTGACTGAGCACAGTCTACCATACAAGCGCCACCTGTTGAACATGGGTTCAGGTAGGTTTTGCATCGTCTCGTTCGTCAAGACCTTGATATCCACCGGTGGGGATGATATTATCAAAGATGAATCAGTTGTCTTCACTGGCGTGGAGGTGCACCGCTGCAACGGTGGTCAGGGTCCTGTCCGGATGATTAATCACAGGTCTAAGCGTTACAGCTTTGGAAAATATAGAATCCATTGCGTCCTGTGAATCTTGTTGAATATATTTTAGATGGCACATGGATGTTGATATTTTAGTGTCTTCTTTTGAATGCATGGTGTTCTATTCATTACTCCAAGTCGCTCCATGTACAATTACAAAATAAAACTGCACTAACATTTGTACTTTATAAGTGTGCAATTTTTTATGATGATATCAGGCGAGCGAGAATTTGCAACAAGGAGTACGACGAACATATTTTCTGCACTTTCTCAATCCTCTGAACAATTAAAATTGTATGCATGGTTTATTCCATATGGTTTCAGTCAAACATCAATCTACCCGATCGATTGGCTGAGGTTTGACTGGCTAGTAACCGGTAGCATTAGCCAACAGCGCTTGCGCCTGCGTCTCATACTTGAATCCTTGGTTCCTGGAATGGTCTGCAGCCCAGACAAAGATGCCGTAGAGCTTGCCCTGCGACTGCAGAGTCCGGCAAGCGCTCAGCGCGGTGTCGACCGGCACCGAGGTGTTGGTGGCCGCCGTGGTGAAGCTGGCCAGGATGTTGGCTCCCGGGTAGTTGAGGATCTGCTCGTCGAAGAGGCTCACGTAGCGCTCCACGGTGGTGCTCGCGCTGTAGGCGTAGAACTGGAAGTTGACGTAGTCGATGGCGTCCCCGTGCGCCGCCCACAACGTCCGGTAGTACCGCTGCACGTCGGCGTTGCCGTACGGCGCGATGGACGCGAAGCTGATCACGCCGCTGCTCTTGAGCTCCGCCACCAGGCGACCGGCGCACTCGGCGAAGGTGGCCGGGTCGACCTGGAACTGCTCGTAGTCGATGTCGATGCCGTCCAGGCCGTACTGCCGGATGATGCCGGTCAGCGAGTCGACCGCGTTTTTTACCCAGGTGTCGACGCCGCAGGTCAGGTTGAAGAACACGGGGCTGCCGCTCACCGTTGCGCCGCCGAGGCTGACGGCCACGCGGACATTCGGGTTGCGCCGCTTGACCTCGGCGACCGCGGCCGCGGTGAGCACCGAGTCCTGCCAGAAGACGCTGAACCGGCCGTTGGTCGGAGACGGGGGCTCCGTCGCGGTGGTGTAGTCGATGACGAACGCGAGGACGTAGTCGAACCGGACGCGCGGGTCCACCGGCACGTCCGCAAAACTGACGCCGTTGTAGATGGCGCCGATGTAGTCGCGGAAGAGATTGGAGTTTCCTGCCGCGGTGGCCATTGTTGGAGCGTGGAGATGGAGGGCGAGGAGAGCAGGGAGAAGAGCGAATGAGATAAGCTTTGAGGAGCCCATTGGTGGTTTGGTTTGTTTCTGCTGAGGAGGCGAAACTGTTTGTTGGTTGCAGCTGCAGACGCCAGTATTTATAAATTCTAATGTGTTCTGGGACTGGCAAATGTCAATTGCAGATTTTTTTTTTCCAAGATTGGACCTGTTCTGCTTCCAAGGTTTGAAGGTAGGAGATCAGGTCAATGTGGATCAGCTGATTTCGATCGGAGGAAGCTGAAATGTGCTCCTCAACAGCAGATCATTTTTTAAGTCAATACCTAACTCTTGATTTGCCATGTAGGTTTTTTTTTTTGGACATTTTTGCCATGTAGGTTTAGTCAGTGTCATGTAACAGATGAGTTGAACTTATGATATTCTAGATATTCCATATGTGTACTCTTGTTTTTCTAGACCATGATTCTATATGTGTACTATTCTTGTCTTGATGTTGCAACTAGCCCGCAAAAGAGGCTTTCTAAGTCCAAAGCAATTCATGCAATGGCTTAAAAATATATGGCAAACGGTCCAAAAATTGACTTTCCTAGTGCAAACAAACTAATTGTGCTATGGCAATTATTCAGTTCTTCCAGAAGATCCAACACATGAAGGCCGGCAGGATTGCACACAATCCAACAACCTATGGTTGACTGCAAAGGACAACTACATTGCTATCTGCTAACGGCAAATTTTTTTTTCACAAATTGTTGGCTACTATAGCGACAGGGGGAAAACATATTAATAGTAGGGCTTCCTTGAGTTGAACGCAAAGGATTTTCGGAAGATATTTCGTGCGTGTTGGATTCATATGATCGCATATTATAGATTCTTTTCTTATGACACATTTGCACTAAATTTCGTAGAAAACTTATCTCCCACACAACTAACACTTTGTTTTTCCTGGGAAAACCCATACGATATGTGTGCATAAGCCAAATGTTCTTTTGATCATGTAGATTCATGATTGTAATTATCTGTTTTCTTCATTCCCACAGTTTTAAGAATTTGTACATACTCTAGTAAATAGATGACATGCGTAGAAAACACTTTTTTCTTTCGAAAATGGGATACCCCGGCCTCTGCTTTTACGGATGCACACAACTTTTTATTGCACACATATTAGAAAACATGCCATTAAAATTTACGACATTGATACTGACGTATATATGGAATCTAAATATATTTCGGATCTGAATGTAGTATCAGTAGATTGTTCAAGCTTTCGTGGGAGTTCGACAACGAGAAGATTGAGGGACGAAAACTGTCACTGCAATGTTGGATTGATGGTTTAGATAAAAGTGACAAGGAAAAGACAACTGTATTATATTGCAAGAACATATCAGTTAACGTCGACGATCAACTCCCCACACTATGATCTCTATACTACTTTATATGCGACGATCAACTTCCCCCACTATGATCACTATACTACTTTATATGGTCATGATATCGAGTAGAGATTTCTTGTTCCCGGGCTCCAGTGATCCCTCTAGTTAAAAAATAAATAAATAAACATATTTATAAGTTTCAAAAAAAATTGGAAAAAATCCTACATGTTGTCAATGATATATCCCACAAACATGCAAAATCACGGTATGAAATATTTTATATTTTGTTCTATACAAAAATGACAAATCAGTGGATCTAAATGTACAGATTTTCAAATCTCCAAAATATACAAGATTTGTTATTTTTATGTAGCCCAGAATATAAGGTATTTCACATCCAAATTTTACACGTGTGTGGGATACATCATTAGTAACATGCATGAATTTGTTCAGATTTTTTAAAAAACTTAAAATTATGATTTTTGAATTTTTTAACCAGAGGGAGCACTGGGAGCCCTGGTGCTTGGGAGTAAAAAGTGTTTTCCGCATGATATCAGCCAATTTCTTGTTTTCAACTAGTTGAGGGGGTCAAAGTTGCATGCTAGCTAGAGATTATGTCTATGTAAAAAAATGTGTCTTTTCACTAAACTTGATTGCCGCTTCTACAAACGGACACATACACGATTAGGTCAAGAAGAAAAAAGTTGACGGGGCCGGCTTGCTATGTGCCGATTGACGTTGGAGACGAAAAAAAAAATATAAAAAGAAGATGAAGTAGGTCCTCAAGTCCGAGAGCTAGGCCGGCCACTGCATAATGTATTCAGTTTCAAGGCTACCAACTTTGACCAAAACAAAGAGGTGATTCCGGTTCCCCGCAAGTAGACCCAGCCGTGAAAACTGATGTTACTTATGTTACGTCTGTCGTCACCAGCTGATGGTTCTGCCATTATCTCTAGAAGCACGAGTCCAGCAGCGACTCATACGCCGTTTCTTCATACAAACAGCTACAAGGACATCTTATTTTGCGAATATTCAGTTCAGAAAACTACATGGACTTGACAAACACCAAAATCAGTTAGCGATATTCAGCTCAGAAAAAAAAACATTAGAAAATTGAACAATATACGGTGTGTTAGTACTAGAAATGAATTGAAAAATGGAAACCTGAGCCCTACATTTTACAAGCAAAAAGTCTGAACCCATGTAAGTATTAGAAGTATATAGATTATAAAAGGGCTACACACAATTTCACTCAAGTCTTAGTGTATGAGTCTAGCACACATCAGGCTTGACCACAGAGCATGGGCAGAACAAACAATAACGCTGTAATTGAGTAACTCAAGTGCTCCTGAATACGTGCAGCTCATGTCCTCGTGCTCACAACTGAACTTCGACGTCAGAGAGCGGCCTGGAGCTAGACTGCCAAAGCTAGAGAAAGACGTTTCCCGCCGTGTCACCGCTGGAGCGTAGGTTGCCGTCGGAACGGAGCGAAGGAACTCGTCGGAGCGGGGCGAATGAGCCTGTCGGAGTTGGGGCTGACGCGCATGCCAGCGGCTCTTTTATTTGGTGTCCCTATGTAAAAAAATCGAAAATAAAAAACACGTGACGTAGATTCCAACCAAATCTCCTCCGCCGCCGCCTTTATGTCTTTTCTTCCAGATTTCACAAAACCATCTGTCCGTGTCTCCGCCGCCATCCCTCTGCCTTTCTTCCCGATTTCTCCAGGCGATCTGGTACTGCTCTACGGCTCTATACCTCAACGTTTCCCAGGGCAACAAACTAGATCGTCGTCTGGTAGATCAACAGCTCCAGCCTCCAGGTATCATCCAGCGAAAGCCTCGATCACTACGGCCGCCAGGACATATACGGACGATTCTACATTATTTTCCTGAAGCTGAAGGTGTGTATTTTTCTATCGATCTCAACTTCCAATTGATGTTTCGCTGGAATTAATCCGATAACTCAGCCTAACATTCTTTTCTTTCTTTCGAGAGTGATCAGGCGACGGTATGACGAGCCGTAGGTATTTGAATCTGGTACTGCACAACTTCATCACTCGTACGTTTTCGGTGTGCCGCATCGATCTCCGCAAGCACCTGTTCTACGGAAGCTCGGAAATCGCACGAGTCGCCGGCGAGAAGAAGACTAAACGAGGAGGAGTGATAGTAGACGGCTGGAAGAAGTTGTCTCCGCCAGCGATCAACTTCCAGCCAACGCCCGGTTCCTTAGACCCGCGTATGTTCCGCTTGTTCTCTCTACTGGGAGGTGAGGGTAACATCCTTTACGTCGACCCCCGATGTAAGACCGCGCTCTACAATTTTGACATGAAGTTCGTCCAATCCATCCCCTCACCCAATTCAAGAAAGGAATGTACTGCCATTTCCCTCCCCATAACCCGAGACGATCCTACTGACCCCATGAAGAAACGTCAATCTCTCTACGTCTTGGACCTGTCTCCCTGCCGCGACGACGAAATCGATCGCTGCTTTGAGGTCCTCACGTACCGCAAGAAGCGGTGGCGCTGGGATCTTCTGCCACCGCCGCCCTTTTTTAGTGGTCCAGAAGTATTCTTATGCGGTGGTTGACACCTCCACCATATGCATATCATCCTCGGAAGACGAGAGCTTAGGCACCCACACCTTTGACACAGTCAGACGCAGATGGAGACGAGCTGCCGACTGGGTGCTGCCCTTCTTTGGCAAGGCTGAGTATGTCCCCGAGCTCAACCTCTGGTTTGGCCTCTCGGCTTGCAACCCCTCATCCAGCTTATGTGCTTTAGACCTCTCTACTCGGGTGAATCATTGATGTTCTTGCTTTACATTCTTCCTGTCAATCCATTTATGTATATCTGGTTAACCGTAAGTTACGCCTATTTAATTGTAAGGTATCTAACTCTTGTAAACTGTAAGGAGTTCCTTATTATGTCAATCGCAATAATATCTATTACTATTAATATATTATGAATCATGAGCGATGAATTATTAACATTTTTTTCACGGTAACTGAATTACTAACTTTGTAAGGAAGTTGTTGTTTGTTGAGATGATTGGTTTTATAGCTTTCTTTCGTTTAAATCCGTCCCGCACTAATCTGGGGGAGAAATCGGACTCCTCTCTCACCCGAGTGCGGTGGGATCATCATACGGGACTAGCACATGCCGTTGCGGAGAAGAATTCGCCTCCCAAGCTCCATCTTGTGTCACTTTAAAAACTCTCTATAACTTTGCAATAAAAGGATGTGTGCAGGGGCTATGCTCCCATTTCGTATCTGCTCACAGCAGCGTCCAACGAAGCCTCCTGAAGGTCCCTCGACTTCTTCACGGAGGTGTTGACCTTTTAGGAGTGGACTGGATGATATGCACTACTGGAATGGCACCAGCGGCGACCCACTCCGAACTGCCTTGCGCCGCTGCCGTCGATGCCTCCCCACTCCCCATGACTTGGGCACAACAGGTTGACGCCACACAAGATTCATGAGCGCATCCTACAAAACCATGTTATCTATGTCTCGTCTCCCGTTTTTGCATGGGGTGTTAGTTATGTTTTTACTATTCACAAGAACCTATTAGAGCGACGAGGCGCGTAGGAGTATCGCTCTAGGGCTTGCGGCGATGTTCGCCTCGTGGAGGTGCAGGAGCGACACAACGACCGAAAGCCTATACACCTGATCTCACTGTGGCGCTGGTGCACCGTGAACCTCAGTGGCATTTGGGCCTAGCCCAGTATTGCGTTAGCGGCTTGTTACACCTTTCTTTTTTCGAGTTTCGGCTTTTTCTTTGTATATGTGTTTTCTTCCTTTTATTTTATTTTATATTTTGTTTTTCCTTTTCAGTTTTTTATTTTGTTTATTTTCGTTATCTCTATTTTCCCTTTCTTTTTCTTTTTCCTTTTTCCTGTGTAGATATATTTAAAATGTTTACATTGTAAAAAAAGTTCTTGTTTTCAAAAGTTGAGCATGGTTAAAACAATGTCCACGATGTTAAAAAAAAATATTCACATGGTTAAAATATATATTTTTTCATGAGATTAAAAAAATCACCGATTCAAGAAAATGTTCGTGAGGTTTTAAAAATGTTCGTGGGGTCGAAAAACGTAGGTTTGTGGGCTCCAAAAAATACATTGGTGGATTTGAATAGGTTCAAAATATTTTCACAGGCTTCAAAAAAATATTCATGGCTTTGAAAAATGTTCATTTGCCTGAAGTAGAGGTAAAGTTTTTTCAAATATTTTACATATTTAAAATAGAAACATCCGTTCTGTTGAAAAAATAACTAAAACGAACTTTTTTTAAAGTATTAAAATAATACAAAAACATAAAATAGAATGAACTAATATTTTTAATAATAATAATAATATTCATGAAACAGAAAACAAGAAATACTATGTAAAAAAGCGGAAAGAGAAAAGGGCAGATATATGATGGGCCGTCCATAACGCGCCGCTTCGGGCGGCATATAGGAATACACGAGGCCGAAGCATTCTCTCGGGGTCCATATATCTTCAAAAAAAAAAAAACGGCCCATTCGTCATGAGCCCGTCGAGAACCCAGCGCCATCCACTCCGGTCTGGCCAGGCCCTCATCGTCTCCTTCGGCTCTACTATCCGGCGCCGCTGCGTGCGCGAAACGACCAATCCCCTCCGCGGTTCCCCTCTCCCTCCCTGGAACCTGAGCTTCTTCCTTCCACCACGCCTTCCTGTTCTACCCACGCTCCCGCACCGTACGCGGCCTGGTCTCTTCTCCAGACTATTTCCTGCCGCATACATCGTCCCTGTCGGATTTGGTCGATCTGAATACCGAAGTCTCAAGGTGCAAATCTCTCATTCCTTCTGATGTTTTATTAAGATTTTTCGCCAGTAATTTTGTTCCGCATGAGAAATATAGCAGTTGCATTGCCACCTGTTAATCTCAAGCATAGATTGCTCATGGCCTCCAGTGTTAGCGTTTATACTAGCCAGGTGTTATGGACTTTTGAGTACAGAAAAGTACAGTGTGTCTACTAGCCAGGTGATGTTGTTTGTCGTAAAATTACCATATGGATGAGCCTGCAGGGATTCTTGGTAGTATGGGGCTCGCTTTTCTGGTAACTGGTTGCTGCTCGCGCTTGATGTGGTCATGGTTTGGGAGGGAATTCCGTTGTAGCGTATTCTGGGAAGTTCACAAGGATAATGTTTATCTGTAGCATATTTTTGCAAGTGTGTGCTCAATGTTCGAACTTGTAAGTTGTTATATTCAGATAGGGACCTTTCTTCCTCTTGTTCTGTCGAAGCTCAACAAGAGTGATAATTTGCCAAAGGTTGATGTGGTCCATCAGACTCTATCTCGCAATATCCTGGTTGAGTATTTGTTTTACGCTGACATGCACATTCCCTAATTGTATCATCTGTAGCAGTTCTGAAAAATAGTTTGATGTTCGTAAAATGACGCCACTACTATGCTTCCACAGTTTTCAGGCGTAGTCTCTTCTACTTCAGTGTGTTGTCTTAGTTTTATTTGAGATGAATCAGTGTTCTCATGTTCCACTAATTACTGTTTCTCCAAACATTTTCTTTTTCAGTTTGTACTTGGTGCTACTTGAAGCAGATGCTACTTTGCACGCCTGCTGTATGTTTGCAACGCTGTAGTTATAGCATGTATTCACAGCCTAGTCAGTTACACGGACAGAGCACGGCCTTATTGAAGTATTCGCGATCACAAGCAGTCTGTTATCATGCAAATGCGAGTTTAGTTTCTTTCCCCCCTAAGAAGAACATAGCATCATCTCGTTTGCAGAATGCGATGTGTTTGGAGAGAAGGTCTCAGTGTGGGTTATCAGTGAGATCATATCCCAAATGTGAATCTTGATATGACTTCACATCACAAATTTTCTAGTGTTAGCTGGAATTCGAGAAGTATAGCACACAACATGCACTGGACTTGGCTTAAGTTTTGCAGTTTCTGGGATGGCAAATGCTGAGGATCATGTGGATCCATACACTTTCGAATCATCCACTAGTTATGCTCATGGGAAGAAAGTTTACACAGAGTACTCTGTCACTGGTGAGGCCATGGAACATTTTTTTTCTTCAGTATACCGATGCACGTCGTCAGAACATAAACATCGTCTGGATACTTAGTGACTGTTTCACATGGGACCCGCAGGCATTCCTGGAGATGGGAGATGCTTGTTCCGTTCTGTGGCTCATGGTGCATGCATTAGGTCAGGGAAACCCATACCTGATGAAGTTCTTCAGAGAAAACTGGCTGATGAGTTAAGAACTTTGGTATGTTTATAATGTTCATAGTTTGATGAATAGTGTTCTAAAGACAAAAGGAAATTCATCTAGTGGTTAGTCCTGACTTTTTATACGAATTCTCAATTGTTAGGTTGCTGATGAATTCATCAAGAGACGGGCAGAGACTGAATGGTTAGTTCATCATCATGTTGTTGCTCTTCATAACATAATGCTGAGCTCATGTTTATCCGTTGTTATAACAACAATTTGCAGGTTTATCGAGGGGAACTTTGATACATATGTCTCTCAGATTAGGAAGTCACATGTGTGGGGAGGTGAGCCAGAATTGCTCATGGCTTCACACGTTCTTCAGTGAGTAATTGAACTATTTTCTCCTGAGATAAGAATTTACATGATAGCCATGATCTCTGAATATATCCCTACTGTTGGCTAGTCAGTTAAAATTTGCACTGGTGCAGTATCCTAGTGGAGCACTTGCACTGTCTGGCCATATACGTATAGAACTTAGAACTTCTGGATTAATTCCCTTTAGCATTACTGCATCATCTCGTATCAATTTGGAGCCCTAACCTGCACTTTCTGGGTAGTGTCCCTCTTGACCTTGTTTCTTCTTGGGTTTCGTTGTGTTCGCACCCTAGGATGCTATCTCTGTGATTTCAGTTTTTTTTTACCCGAAATCAGAGGCCGGAGTTGTATCCCTCCATTATAGGAAATCTAATAATGGAAAATTAATTGGCAGTCATGTCAGCTAGAATCTATTAATATGGTTTGAAATAGACCTTGGACAATTTACCGTTTGCAGTTTGGATTTTAAAATTTTGCCCTTCTTGGCGACATTGAGGCACCGAAGTAGTAAGAATAACGTTGCTGTGTTGTCAGGATGCCGATCACCGTTTACATGCGTGAAGAAGCAGCCGGTGGTCTGATAGCGATAGCCGAGTATGGCCAAGAGTACGGGAAAGAAGACCCAATCCAAGTTCTTTATCATGGATGTGGCCATTATGATGCGCTGCAGATACCAGGAGACACCCATCCCAGGTCAAGATTGTGAAACATCTGGAGCTCGGAAATCACGTTGTAAGCTTTTTGGTCTATGGATTCTCTTCTTCCCAAATAATACATTTATTCTCAGATTATAGTCTGATTCATTGAGCTTCAGCTATCTGAACGATTTATCTTGTACTCCGGCAGTGATCTTCTTGGCAGACAGCAGCGTTGGACGGCTACGGACTTGTACCTGGCCGCTGCAAAAAAACCGGATCACAGGTGCGCCTCTCCCGTTGCACCTGAGTCCAGCGGATCTCAACAACCAACGACCACTTCCTCCGCTGCATGCTAACGTCCAGATGTAACCTCCTCTATAAATACGCATGTACACATCGCGATCATCGATCAAGTAGATTTGCACAATTCTAATTTGCGATCAGAGTAAATCTTTCTCTAATAACGACCGCCATGGACTTCTTGGAGTACGACTACGAGGACGAGCAGGGCTTCGACGTGCGCGAGGAGTTCCGCAACGCCGAGCAGGGGGACATGTCCGTCGACGACTACTGCTGGCGCCTGAAGGTGCTAGCCGACGCCCTCGCCGGGCTCGGCGAGCCGGTGGACGACCGTGTCCTGACGCTGCAGTTTCTCAGCGGGCTGAGCCCCAGGTTCCAGGTCATGGGCGCCGCGCTGCTCGCTGATGCGTCGTTCCTCAGTTTCGTGCAGGCTTCCTCTTGGCTACGCCTTCAGGAGTACAAGCAGTCCCAGGCCTCGCAATGAGGACTCCGCTCGTCGCCGACGAGACAATGACAACGCCGATCGTACCGGTGGTGGCCGCGCTGATGCCGATCGACCTTGATCAGAGATTCGGAGCGCACATTGGAACTTCTCTTCTCTCTTCTCATGTAATACGCGTACGCATCGTCAGTGGTGAATCTAGTAAATTTGCTCAGTTCTGCGAGCATTGTAGCTATGTTGATCAATCCGTCATGCACACCGTGCGATTGAATGACTGTGACACTGGTTACATAGCAAGATCAACTCGGCTCATGGCCTCCTGATTGGATGCCTCTGATCCAAGTCCTGAAGCGACCAAACGAGTTAGCCTGGTGGAACAGATCGCCTGCATAGCAATCAGAGATTTGATCCATTCTCTCAGTCAGTTGCTGCATTTGCGCAATGGTGTACAGTACTTTGATTTGATGCCTATTTTCTTCTCTGCGAGTTGAACTTAGGCTTGGTAATACATACTTATCATACTTTGATTTTAAATATGGTGTTTTAATTTAGCCATTATAAACATTACGTTACAGAATATGCCTTAGCTATATTTTGAAAGGAGTGGGAGTGAATATATCAAACTCATAAATTGTCTACATAGGTTTTTATTTAGTGTCCATTTAGTATATATGTTATATTTTCCTTTTACTGTTAACCAAGTAGCCATGATCTATGATTTACTCACAAATATATAGTTCAAGGATTGAAATATTTTGGTATGGGCTATTTGAAGGATAAGATTGAACTATTCTATTTTAGGTCCAACTTAATGCCGGGTAGATTCCTTAGCGGTTTTTTGTAGAAAGAAATTCCAAAAATGCCTCAATCGGCTGACTCAAAGTTAAACTTCCTCATAACTATTAGAGCTCAACTTCTTGAGTGATGAACGGGTGATGGCGTCCTCAGTCCTCACTAATATGGTCAACCCGTTGGTGCACAAGGTCGGTAGGGTATGATTCGCATACACCGCCGTTACAAGATAAACGTAAAGAGGTAAGCATAAATGTTTCGCCCACAGTACAATTGACATACACCACAATTACAAGATAAATGTAAAAAAGGTAAGCTATATGTTTCGCCACGCAAGAATATATGTCCTTGCTTCATCTTCTATTATCAAGTTTACAAGCTTAGACGTGTGGGGAAGCGTCGACACTGTTGTTAGGATTGCTCGTACATACAACAACTATTCAAGGCACACGCAATGTCTCTTAGCCGGTGGAAGTTCCAAGAATTTGAAGCTTATCCCCAAGAAAGAACAATATGACGTGATTTAGATAGCGAGAGGAATAGATGTCTTGCTAGAATCATGTTCTTAATTGGCTGCAGAGAGTACCTTCCACTGCGGCTTTATGAGACACAAAAATTGCATCTGCTATCAAGATTTCAAAGATTATTCTCACTCGAATATATCACAGAACATTAGTACTGAACGCGTAGATATACACAGACCGCTTCGGGTAATAATTGCAGAGATATTCTTATATTTTGTATACGACCTGAGATCATACTATTCCTGGAGCTGTAGGCATTATTGCAGGTATTTCCACTGGTGGGAATAACGGGAACACATCAGATTCCAAAAAAAATGGTTGAAAGTTCTTGCGGCACATGCATTCCACGCACGCATTCCACAATTATTTGTAGTAATCTGGCTGCACGCATTGCACAATTATTTGTAGTAATATGCTGACGGAGTAACGGCATTATACTATTCTCCCAGAAAACTACAGTCAATTTCTTGTTTGCAATCTTCGCTTCATCTATGCATGCATGATGAGGTCGTTCTCGCTGATCAAAGATACCTTATGCCCTCCAAGAAGTCCTTATCACTATCGATAATTATGCTATCTTATTCAGATACACACATACAAACACACACAATGGGGGACCTTGTTACGTCCTTGGGCTCTCGAGGAATAGCATCCTCGGATATGGTTCATCACTTTAATCTGCAGCACACGGTTCTTGATGTGCCTATTCTCGAGAATTGATTCACGGGAAACAAACTTTGGATGCATTAATTCTCGTAAATTATGCAAGGAAGATCGGTTTACGGATATAGAGGTAACTTCTTCCACAGTTCTCACTTCGGAAGTTTGGATCATGGCTGTATGTATGTGAAATGTTGGTACTCCCTTCGTATCACGAAAACTTACCGTTTTGGAGTTGTACTTAGTCAAGATATTGAAACTTGACTATGATATAATTTTAATTATTTATATGGAACAACTAGAAATAATATGTGTAGATTTGTCTCGACCCTAAACTATTGATTTTGCTCACCTTTCCTCTTTAAGAGTTTTATCGGCCAAGTTAATGTGCCAGAAAGAACTTTCTACCCTCTATATTGTTTCTTTAACAAAAAATGCTTTTGCTTATTTAAGATATCTGAAGTTCATGTATATAGATTGTGGTGTATAGTTTTTTATTTTAAAATACGACCATTTACATCTGTTGAATATATTGTGTACGTATGTATTATGTATTGGGCCGGCCTCGTAGTTCTCTGTATAGTTGAGGTCGTGGCCCTTCTCCTGTACCTATATATACGTGCCTGGTGCACCGATCAATACATCAAGTGTTGCACAGCCTAAACCTAATTCTCTACATGGTATCAGACGCACGTTGATCCTTGCCGCCGCCGCCGCCGCGCCTCCCCTGCGCCGCCGCCGCCGCCGCCTCTCCCTCTCCTCGCCGCCGTCACCCACCGCTGCCGCCGCCGCGCCTCCCTTGCGCCGCCGCCGCCGGGTGACCGCCGCGCTCGCTTCCGCCCTCCCTCTTCTCAACCCTAACCCTAGCCGACCCCAACCCTAGCCGCCCCAACCATCTACGCCATGCCTTCCTCCGCCTCCTCCTCCTCCGCCTCCAACCCCTTCGCCGGTCCCGATGTCACCCTCGTCCGTGAGCTCAACATCCATGACCGCGTTCCGGTGGTGCTTGATCAATCCACGGCATCCTATTCCGCTTGGAAGCGCTACTTCTCCTTGGTGTTTCGCGAGTACCTGCTCCACAGCCACATCGACGGCACCGTGGACTCGAGCCTCATGCTCCATGACGAGGAGTGGATGATCCTGACGCCACCATCATCCGCTGGTTCTATCTTACCATCTCCCCGGACCTCTTCCACACGGTGGTGGCGGATGACGACGACGCTTACCGACAATAAACTGCAGCGCAAGGTTCTTCTCCACGGCGAGTTTTACGGGTGCCAGCAGCATGACTCGTCCATCGACGATTATTGCATGCGCCTCAAAAAGCTTGCCGATGAGCTCCGCGACCTCGGCGAGACGGTCGGCGACGCGCTCCTCATCAGCACCCTCACCGCCGGTCTCAACGAGGATTTCGGCAATGCCGCCTCCAACCTCACCCTCATCCCGGATCCCACTTTCCCTAAGGTGGTGGCGTACCTCAAGCTGGAGGAACGGCGGATGAAGATGGCGCGCTCTCGTGCCGCTCACACCGCCCTCATCGCCGGCACTCGCGGGGGCCCGGCGCCCTCTCCCTCGCGCCCTGCACCGACCAACCCGCCCCAGCCGGCCTACCCTGCCTCCTTCCTGCAGCCTCAACCGGCCCCCACCGGAGGTAACGGGGGCCGCCGTGGCGGCCGCCGTGGTGGCCGCAAGAACCAGCAGCAGCCGCAACAACAGCCGGCCGGGCCTCAGGGAGGAGCTCGCCAACCGCAGCAGCAGTACCACCCGGCTCCGTGGCACGCGGGCCAAAACCCATGGACAGGCGTTGTGCACGCTTACTCTATGCCGGTTCCCCGCCCTCCTGCCCCGAGCATCCTCGTCTCGCGGCCACCGTCTCATCAGGCGATGTATGCCGCTCCGCAACCCTACATGGCGCCTCCCGGGCCTCTCTCCTACGGACCGGCACCGCAGCCGGCCTCGCCGCTGCCCCTGACGAACTCGTACCAGCAGCAGGCCCTCCCGCCTGCACCGTGGGACCCGGCGCTCTTGGCTGCTCTGCACTCCGCCCCGACTCCGGCTAACTACCCTGGCGGCGGCGACTTGGTTTATGGACATCGGAGCTACCGCGCATATGGCTGCTCATCCTGGTAATCTCCTCTCTTCCCACCCCGTCCACACTTCCACTCGCATCACCGTCGGCGACGGTTCATCCATTCCCATCACTCACGTAGGACATGCATCTTTTCCGTCTACTTCCACTCCATTATCATTGTCTAACATCTTAGTTTCTCCTGATCTCATTAAAAATCTTGTCTCCGTTAAAGCCTTTACACGTGACAATTCCGCTACCGTTGAATTTGACGAGTCTGGTTTTTCTGTTAAGGACGCTCGCACCCGGATGGTTCTCCACCGCAGTGACAGCACCGACGAGCTCTACCCGGTCCACCCCACTGCCAGCACTACCTCCACTGCCCCTGTTGCCCTCGCCGCCGGTGTGGACCTTTGGCACGCTCGCTTGGGTCATCCCAACCCTGCTACGCTTCGTCATATACTTCGGACATTTTCTTTCACGTGTAATAAGATCGATGATCATTCTTGTCATGCATGTCGTCTAGGCAAACATACTCGTCTTCCTTTTAACGCCTCCACTCATGTTGCCTCGTATCCGTTTGAGTTAATTCATTGTGATGTGTGGACCTCTCCAGTTGCAAGCAATACGGGCTATCTTTATTATCTGGTTATTCTTGATGATTTTTCGCACTATGTATGGACCTTCCCGCTGCGTCGGAAGTCGGATGTCTTCTCCACTCTCGCCGCTTTCTATTCCTACGTCTTTACGCAGTTTGGTCGTCCCATTCTCGCGCTTCAAACTGATAACGGGAAGGAATTCGACAACTTAGCAGTTCGCACTCTCCTCACCACACATGGCACGATATTTCGTCTCACATGCCCGTATACTTCGCAGCAGAACGGTCGCGCTGAGCGTGTCCTTCGCACTCTTAACGACTGTGTTCGGACCCTCCTTTTTCATGCCAATGTGCCTCCGCGGTTTTGGCCTGACGCTCTCGCCACAGCATCCCTCCTCATTAACATCCGACCTTGTCGCACTCGCGGGAACTTTGCACCTCATCACCTCCTCTTCGGTGCCCCGCCCTCCTATGATGACCTCCGCATCTTCGGCTGTCTCTGCTACCCTAGCATCGCCGACACTGTGCCCCATAAACTTGCACCTCGCTCCGTCGCGTGCATCTTTCTCGGCTACCCACCTAACACCAAAGGCTACCGTTGCTACGACCCTATCTCACATCGTGTATTCACCTCCCGGCACGTTTACTTTGATGAGAAGGTATTTCCGTTTCAGCAGCAGGTACCTCTCGCCGCTCCGTCGCCAACGGCCACCGGCGGCCCTTCGGCGACCCCGTCAGGTGGACGGCCCTCCTCGCCTCTCGGACCGCCTCCGGGCTTTGGCGGTCCCTGCGTCGTGGGACGAGCTGCGCCTCGCGCCCCCACCTCGCCGGCCGCCCCGCCGGCCGCCTCGCCGGCTGCCCCACCGGCCGTCTCGCCGGTCGCCTCGCCGGCCGCCCCGCCGGCCGCCTCGCCAGAGTTGCCGTCTCGCCCTCTCACTCGGGCTCGAGCCGGCGTCCACCGCCCGAATCAGCGGTACTCCAGCGCCGAGTACCTCCTCGCTGCCTCCACCACCGAGCCGTCCCCGATCCCGGCGTCCGCTAGAGCGGCCCTCCGTGATCCGCATTGGCTTGCTGCGATGCAGGACGAGTTCGACGCTCTTCAGCGGAACCGTACTTGGACACTGGTTCCCCGGCCTTCTCGCGCTAATGTCATCAGCGGCAAGTGGGTTTTTCGCCATAAGACCCGCCCGGATGGTACACTCGAGCGCTACAAGGCTCGCTGGGTGGTTCGTGGTTTTCGGCAGCGCGCCGGCGTCGACTTCACTGAGACGTTTGCGCCGGTGGTCAAACCGGGCACGATCCGCACCGTTCTCCAGCTGGCGGTTTCCCGAGGCTGGCCAGTTCATCAGATGGACGTCTCCAACGCCTTTCTTCATGGCCATCTTGAGGAGCAGGTTTACTGCGAGCAGCCCACCGGCTTCGTCGACGCATCTCTTCCGGGCCATGTGTGTTTGCTGTCCCGGTCTCTCTACGGGCTCAAGCAAGCACCCCGCGCCTGGTACCAGCGTATCGCCGGATTTCTTCAGACACTGGGCTTCAGGTTACTCGCTCGGATGCCTCGTTGTTCGTCTATCACCGTGGCGACACGACTGCATATTTGCTCCTCTACGTCGACGACATCATTTTGACGGCCTCCTCCGCAGCCCTTCTTCAGCAGATTACTCTCCGGCTGCGTGACGAGTTTGCTATCAAGGACCTGGGCGCTCTACATTATTTTCTTGGCATTGAGGTTGTTCGGCGACCTGACGGGTTCTTTCTTCATCAGCAGAAGTACGCACACGAGCTACTTGATCGTGCCGGCATGCTCAACTGTCACCCTGTCGCTACTCCCGTTGACACGAAGGCCAAGGTTTCCGCCCTCGAGGGCTCGCCGGCGCCGGACGCTCCGTTCTACCGGTCCATTGTCGGTGCTCTTCAGTACTTGACTCTCACCCGACCGGATCTTCAGTATGCTGTTCAGCAGGTGTGTCTCCATATGCACGCCCCTCGTGACTCGCATTGGACTCTCGTGAAGCGGATTCTTCGATACATCCGCGGCACGATGGATCTTGGGCTCACCCTCACGGCGTCCCCTCTTTGGAGATGGTGGCCTACTCCGACGCGGACTGGGCTGGCTGCCCCGACACTCGTCGGTCCACCTCTGGCTACTGCGTGTACCTCGGTCCGTCCCTCGTCTCGTGGTCGTCCAAGCGGCAACCCACGGTTTCGCGCTCTAGTGCGGAGGCTGAGTACCGGGCTGTGGCTAACGCCGTCGCCGAGTGCACCTGGCTACGACAGCTACTTCAGGAGTTACATCATGATGTCCCTCAGGCCACGGTTGTCTACTGTGACAACGTTTCTGCGGTGTACCTTTCCGCCAACCCCGTTCATCATCGCCGGACTAAGCACATTGAGCTGGATATTCATTTTGTGCGTGAGCATGTGGCCCTTGGGCGTATCCGGGTTCTCCATGTTCCGACCGCACAACAGTTCGCCGATGTGATGACTAAGGGGCTGCCGACTTCCACCTTTGAGGAGTTTCGATCCAGTCTCTGCGTCTCTGGCGCCGCTTCGACTGCGGGGGGGGGGGGTGTTGAATATATTGTGTACGTATGTATTATGTATTGGGCCGGCCTCGTAGTTCTCTGTATAGTTGAGGTCGTGGCCCTTCTCCTGTACCTATATATACGTGCCTGGTGCACCGATCAATACATCAAGTGTTGCACAGCCTAAACCTAATTCTCTACAACATCCCATACAAAGAGTAACGCATACTTGACACTGTTGTTATATATCACAAATGTCTATAACATTTGAAACTAAAACCCCCATGCATATACTTTATGCAATTACTTATATGTCTATTTGTTTTAAGATCTTTTGTACTTATATGTGTAGGCATGACTTTGTTTTCTCTGAAACCGGAAAAGGGGTTACCGACATTTTGGAAAGTTACTTGAGCCCAAAACATGTTGAGAGAGAGAGAGAGAGAGAGGCCAATAGTTTAGCGAACAAACACGAGTTTTGAAAAAGGTAAGATAATGTAAAAAAGAATGTATACTGCAATTAGTTGAAAGTGAAATATATAACACAAACTTTACAAGTATGTTTTTTCGTCAACAAAATCCCCATGGGTACGCGTCTAGTAGAATAAATTTGAATCACTTACAGAGAAATGCACCATGGTCTACTATATATAAAAATAGTTCAGGCAAGGCTATGATATTGATTAACGCCAATTAAGTTCGATACGCCAATACTGATGCAAAACACCCGTGAAAAACGAAGAATTGGTCACAACATATTCTGATATTCCCATGTCATCTAAATTGCGAGGTCAACCTCCCGACGAAGACCCCCCTGGATGCACTAGTGGCCACCGTAGTACCCACCCGGCCGTGCTAAACAAAGAGCATCCTGTTATATATTCCACACCTTTTCCCATCACTTTATGCCGTTAACAACAAAAGCTTGGTGCTGTTTTTATGTCTCTGTGTTGGATCAAGCAAACAAAAACCAGCTTTTGCTGCACGGATAACGGGAACAGTGAAGCACACGCTTGGCACAAAGGAGGATGGCGCCCATGTGGAGCCACATGGTTCACGAGATCGATCGCCTCGGGTGCTCCGGCCGAAAAGTATGGGATTTTACGTTTTCCCCTTTGATTCCTTGAGTCGACGGGATCGGAATATGAGCTTTGATCTGCCCACCGGATCGAGGAAGATGCAGCAGCAGCTGCAGCAGCTAGCTGAGTGTTTTCATCATATGGCGACTGATAATTAAGCAAGATCAGTTACAGATTGGGAGTGTTAAGATGCAAAGCTGGCCTTGGTAAGTTAGTTCGTTAGATTAGTGATCAAATCAGAGAATTTGAAGGGAAATTTGCTTCGACGAAGTATCAAGGTAACACTGATCTGTTCTAACACCAAACAGAAGGACAGTGCTCTGCAGGAAATCAAATTTAGTCAACTTGTTTGCCCAAACTTGGTACTTTCCGATCGGCAAGAACATGTTCGTAGATCGGGATCCTTTTGCCCCGGTCTATGGACAGCAAAGCAGTGGCTTACTACTCCCTCCGTTCCAAAATAAGTGTCTCAAGTTTACACAAAAGTGGATGTATCTATACATGTTCCATGTCTACATACATTCACTTTTTGATAAAATTAAGACAGTTATTGTTGGACGGAGGGAGTAGTAAAATAGAGTATCACTGTGATCTCTTGGGGCATAACAATACTCTCAGGTGTCAGTGCAGCCGGAAGACGATAGGCTGCCTAGATCCTGCAAGATCGCGCTGCGGTCGCTGCCTTGCTTGCACGCATGTGCTCCGCCCGTGAATGAACTTTTCGTTTTTTATAGGGTTGTTCCGTTTGGTAAACGGATTTGTTTATGTGTTCGGTTTCGTGAGTTTGTGGCGGCTCGTGAGTCCACGTAGTCGACTAGCTGCGGGCTGGGCCGGACTGGATGCTAAGTGGTTCACGTAGTCGACTGTCAACGGCCGAAGATGCATTCTCAAAGAGTCAGGAGCACCATACCAAAATGTGTAATTATATTTCCAGTGTTACTTTCTGTGGTCTGTACAAAAAAAGACAAAATATGTGCTATTTTGCACAAATGTTAAAAACTTGTATATGTTTGTGCCCAATCTTTTTTTGATTATTTTGAAGAGTTTTCATATTTTTTTAAATTTGAAACAAATAGCAGGATCATATGCACCCGGAGCTAAAAACGCATCTCTCTCGTGGCAAGCCTTTTTATTGTATTTTTAAATATGATAAAAAAATAGTCGGATTTCTGTGAAACAAATTTTTGAGCACATAGAATGTGGAGATGTACGAGCATATACACCCGTGGCCAAAATGGCACGCCCCTTCCAAAAAAAAATGCATCATTTAAGAACAAATCATGTTGCCCCAGCAATGCTCCCCCACACCCACCTCCAGCCGCCACTCCGACATCGTACGGAGGTGGATGGGAGGGATTCTAATCTCTTATTTTGTTTAGTAGGATTTCTTTGGTTTGGTTTGTCTCATGGCTGTCACTAAAACATGATGGCGTTTCTCGAACATATTTCCACCTGATCCAGTTCCGTATATGTGGAGCTTGATTAAACGTTGTGGAGAAGCTTGTGAGATTTCCCCGTCGGCCTTAATGCACATCATGCTAATTTTTGTGTGTCGGTGTATTTTTCTCCCTCGGCCATGACCAGATGATTTCAGTATCGCACTGTTGCTCCGAGCTATGTCCTCGCGCAAGAGATGGTGTGGTGAAGGGGGTGGACTCTCATCCCTCATTTGATGTAGTAAGAGTTCGTCAATTTAGTTCGTGTGTTGCGACAATGTCGCTAAAAAGGTAGTTTTTGTTAAATATAAATCCACCGGATCCAATTTCATCTAGGTGGTATCTGGTTCAATGTTGTTGCAAGCTTGTGACATTATGTCCACACTCTTTTATGGGTGACGGGTTAATTTTTATTCGTGCTCGTTGGCATGGTTTAGTTGACATCATGATTGATAACAATGTCTTCTTTAATGGTTCCTTCTTATTGATCCTTTGTAAGTAAGATTGTTAGTCTGGTCAAGTGGGGCTGATGTGGTTGCCTTCCAAAATCGGGGTAATGCCCCGCTTATATGCTTGACACGGTTGCATATGTTCGTCGTACATGGTGGTCTACTATTGCAGTGTTTCAGTGAGGTCTCTAAACTCATGTAATTTAGTGGTTGAATTTATAAATTTGTTTATCATCGTAAAGAGCGATGCCCACGGGGTCGACAATACGTTCAACCGTGGCTTTGGTGAAATTTTTTAGACCCCTGTCTTCATTGTATTTGTTTTTCCCTTTGTTTAGGTTATTCCTGTATCACTGGGTTGGTTTAAAAATGTTAATCCATTATATTTTCTTTATCTAATGTAAGCTTGATGTAATTCCAAAAAAATGCATGATCTGTAGAGCTAAAACATGTTTTATGGCTAGTTTGAGTTGATGAAAATAAGTGGGATTTTGAGGTAGCACACTCGACTACTCGAGCCAGCTATCTTCAGCTAAAAACTACACATGCATTTTGGGACATAGCTCTAAATTAAATGATTAACCAGTGATGAAAGGGAAATAAAGAAGGGATCGGTGGCCATGGCCGGCGGCGTAGATACGGAGACCACAAGCTCGATCAAAGCGGTACCCTCTGCACGAGGGCACTCCACTTCCTTCCCTCCTTGGTTCCAGTAACTTCCACCATTATAAATACTGCCAAGCTTCTCAATCCCCGAATGCTAAACTGCTACGGGCCCCAGTCAAAATCACCCTCGCCTTTTGCGCCATTAAAATACTCTACCCAGAAGAAACTCCCCGAAGCCAAGCAAAGCAAACCAGTAGCCCATACCTTCTTCCTCCCCGGTACGTTTCCCACGACCGGAGGATTTTCAGTGCTCCGAGCTACGTACTCGCTACGTGCCGCTGGTGTGGAAATTAGGGAGTCGGAGGCGGGTGATGTACGGCGCGGCGCTGTCCAAGGACCTGAACCTGTCAATCCAGCAGCAGCCGGTCACTGGTGTGCGGACGCCGCCGCAGATGAGCTCGCCCGGCTTGCTGCGGTACAGGTCGGCGCCGAGCACTCTGCTCGGCGACGTGTGCGGGGACTTTCTCCCGGCCACCGGCGCCGTTGATGGGCACCGTCCCGGGAGAGCCCGGACCACGCAGCCGACACCGTCTTCGCCCGCTTCCTCGCCGCCCCGCCCCGCCCTGCCGCGGCGCCGGGCAGCCACTTTTCGACTGACAACGCCGCCTCCATGGCCTCACAGCAGCAGCAGCAGCAGCAGCTGATGTATCAGTCGCAGCAGCAGATGGCGGCCATGGAGGGCCTGTTCCGCACCAACAGCTCCGGAGGCCCGGACCCCGCCGGTGGCGGCAACAACGGCCTGCTCCGGCAGAGCAGCTCCCCCGCCGGGTTCCTCAATCATCTGAACATGGACAACGGTTGGTAACATAGACTTTTCTCCAGTAACTCGAGCTTAACTTTCTTGGTTCTGGCGCGCGCTCTGCGCAGCAATCATGAGCTGCTCGACTAGATACATAGACTGATAGAGTAGCAGCCGCTTTCCCATTAATGGGACACTGTTGTTACCCGTAGGATACGGGAATATGCTGAGGGCGGGCATGGGCGGCGGCGCCGGCGGCGGGTACAGGAACGGCGACGCGCGGCTCAAGGGGCAGCTGAGCTTCTCGTCGCGGCAGGGGTCGGTGATGTCGCAGATCTCGGAGATGGTCAGCGAGGAGCTCGGCGGCGGCAGCGAGGACGACGACGAGGCCGGCAGCAACAGCGCCGCGCGCGGCTACGGCGGCATCCCCGGGTACCCGGCGATCGGCGCCTCCCCCGGTGGCTGGGACGAGCCCGCGCTGTCCGAGGGCCTGTCCGCCGGAACCACGAAGCGCCCCAAGAACGGCGCGTCGCGGCAGTTCAGCCTGCCGGCGAGCGGCAAGCCGTCGCCCGAGATGGCGGCGATCGAGAAGTTCCTCCAGTTCCAGGACGCCGTGCCGTGCAAGATCCGCGCCAAGCGCGGCTGCGCCACCCACCCCCGCAGCATCGCCGAACGGGTCCGTACTCCGTACCGCACCATTTTCCATGAGCTGAGCTCGAAAGACTACATCTCCATGCCCTTGCCGCTACGGCAGGTTCGATCTCGCCGATCGCCACTGACGTCGTCGTGCCGTGTACGCAGGTGCGGAGGACGAAGATCAGCGAGCGGATACGGAAGCTGCAGGAGCTCGTCCCCAACATGGAAAAGGTAAATTTACCCCGGCCGTCCGTACGAACGCCATGCCCGTACCTGCGCACGGCTCTGCGATCGATCTACTCCATTAGTAGTAAATTCGTTGGACCTTTGCATGATTCCACATTTGGTTTGCGCGCCATGTAAGGACCACGCCGTGCACGCCGGCCGGTTCTATGGCTAGCTCGGAGAAGCCATCACTGGTGTACTACAGTAACTGACTGCTTACTAATTTGGTGCCTATCGCTGCAGCAAACGAACACGTCCGACATGTTGGATCTGGCTGTCGACTACATCAAGGAGCTCCAGATCACGGTGGGCATAAAACCCGATACCCGAACCCGAACCCGAAATACCCGACCCCGAACCCGAAATACCCGAACCCGACAAACCCGATCACTACATCGGGTGGCAGATCTGGAAACCCGAAATTTACTGGGAAAGTTCGGGTTTGTAGTCACGGTACCCGAACAACCCGAAGAACCCGAATTAATGAAAAAGGCCGAATTTGCTAAGGACTCAGCGCAACAGCCCAATAGAAGTGCTGCCACTTATGGCCCAGGTTGTGTCGTGCAGCCAGGCCCACGGACGTCCACTAACACACGCACAGGCCTATTGCTCGATAGAAGAAAGCAGTCCTATCGTGCTCGATCTGGTCTCCTCTCTGCTTTCGATCTCGATCTGATTTCTCAAGATCTCGATCTGATTTGCATCTTCTCCGCTCTGTTCTCTCAGGCAAGTGCAGCGCATCCGCACAGTCTGGACGCCAGCAACCTCTTCTCCGCCTTGTGCTCGATTCGTGCTGGCCTATCGTGCTCGATCCGTGCTGGCCTATCGTGCTCGATCCGTGCTCGATCCGTGCAGTCCTATCATGCTCGATCCGTGCTGGCCGCCGTCACTGCTCTCCGCCTCGCTCGCCACCGCGTTAGCTGCAAGCGTCCCCCTCCTCGGCTTCCCCACACAGTCTGGACGCCAGCAACCTCTTCTCCGCCTAGCTCCATGGAAGGAAATTCGGGCAATTCGGGAAAACCCGAACCCGAACCCGATTTGTCGGGCACCCGAATTGTCGGGTTTAGATTATTTTGGGACAATTTCGGGTGTGGGATTGGAAAACCCGAATTATAAAATACCCGAAAAACCCGACCCGAAATTTCGGGTAAACCCGAACGCCCAGCGTGAGCTCCAGATGCAGGTCAAGGTATGCATGCTCACGCCATTGAATCCCCATGCTTCTGTGCTGCATTTTGCGTTCGAAAGCGTAGTCTGAAGCTCTGGATAACTAGCTACTGATGGTGAGATCGATCTACGAGGTAATGTCTTGCGTGGGTGCTCGCTCACCGGAAATGTTGAGATCGGCTAGATCTGCCCTGTATCCAAATCACACATGTTTCGTATGATCCGAATCACAAGTGATCATCAGTGCCCTGCAGTAGTTTTTTCTGCCGACCATGCATTTCGAAATTTCTCGAACTGACCACGAACTAATTATAAGTTGCTGACTAATGGTGATCTTGTCGATTCCATTGATGAAGGTGATGAACGACGGGCGGACGAGCTGCACCTGCTCGGCGAGCAGGCAGAAGCGCTTCGGCAGCTGATGAAAGCTCAACGGCCGGCCGGTGCAACGCGGCCAACGCCGGAAGAGTGGAAGAAGCATCTGCACCGCCGGATCAACACTCCTAGTCGCTTTCCCTTTTGGTTCTAGGCTGAGAGTAGCTATTAGTAGCAGCCACACTGTGCTCACGCATGTACGGTTTACGTCCGTGCCGGCGGACGTCGCAGAACTGGACAGAGAGCAATGGACGGGCCAGTGCTGTCATCAATCAATCATCAATAGCCGTCCGTCAGGGACTTGCTGAAACACGGGGACCCACATGTCAGCAA
The DNA here is from genome assembly GCA_947311845.1 of Poa pratensis. NCBI lineage: Eukaryota > Viridiplantae > Streptophyta > Magnoliopsida > Poales > Poaceae > Poa > Poa pratensis. The sequence goes on from CAMZMU010000085.1 coordinate 140,192,790, forward strand.
CATCTGCAAGCTAGCTTGATTTTTTAGTTCTCCCCTTTGTTGTCATCGCCGCGCTGCGGCTTAATTTGCGCAAAACCCTTCCAGGTTCCGTTGCCTAGGTTTGGGATTATGAAGTGTACATACCATGCAGTAAAAAAATTACACGACTGGTACTGTAGCAATCGTACATATTTAATGTTTTATCAGAGTGTGTAAAAGGCCTGGTTTGGCGTCTAGAGGGTGTCCGCGCGCGGCTGGGATTCGCTGATGTTGTGGATTCGGTGACGTTGTGGCTGACATGTGGACCCCACATACAGTGGGCCCACTTGCCAGTGACTCAAAGTCAGGTGACGTTGAGCCTGGCAAAGTCAGCGAATACGCGTCCGTCCGCGCGACGGTGCGAGTCCGTGACCGTGATTGAGTAAGATCGTAGGGCAGAGGTCCAGTGTAGTGGCTAAACCCAGCAATCTGAGTTGGAATCCTGTCGGGAGCGAATTTCTGAAATTCTCATTATGAAACAATTCTTTTGTAAAATAAAGCTACCAAGTGCTAGTCTTGGTTGTTGTATTTTTTCGTACCATCTACTATGCGCCATAACAAGTTAAATCTCATCCGGAAGAAACGTTGAAAAATACCCTTCCTGAAATACTGGATCAGATTTGAAATAGTTCTGATAAAAATCCGATGCGCCTTTGATCTCATTATGGGAAAAAACTATACCGCCCCTTATCGAACCCTTAAAGTTGAGAACATACTCCTCTCTACTCTCTATTTTTTTAAGAATGCTCATTATTTTCATCATGTCCGCATCTTCATTGTAATAGATTTCAGAATCATACTTCCTCCGTTTTACAATATAAGATTCTTATATTGGGGAACAGAGGGAGTACTTATCATGGATGAACTTTTTTAGTATGAAGTTATCAAAATTCGAGCAATCAAACTAATCATCCGATGAATTAACAGCTAGGGCATTTTGTCGATCACATGATGAACGAGGTGTATATCCGACGGAGTAAAGTAAACGTACCAGAGCGCGGTGTACGGGACAACTATCGTGTCAGGGAGGCGGCAGAGCCCATGGAGGGATTTGAGGTGACACCGCAAATTCGAGACGGCAACATAGCTATGGTGGGAACGGCGACAGGGTAGGCAAGGAGCGGCGACAAGGCGGAATGGAGGAGGGACAGTGGGGGAGGGTTGAGGTCGTTTTAGAAAGACTTGGGGGTGGGTCCAGCTTCTCCAATAAGTCGCGACGAGGTCCAAACATATCTAACTCGTTCTTACAATGAACTAGATATGACGGTGTAAACAAATGTACTCAGATCTGTACATTTCTAATTTTTGTGTAGCTGATAATATAAAATACATGTACATCATTGAAAACATGCATGATTTTTTTTTTGAAACTTTTAAAGTTTTCACAGGCCGGTGTGGCAGTACTGGTGCTCGGAGCAAGAAATCTTCACTCGTCGCGGGATCGATTGGTATGGTTTTCCGTGACAACATGCGGGGTCGGCTGAAGCCGATGGAATGGGCAGATCCATGCATCCAAGGAGGAGCAGAACGAGAAGTTTTATCTTTTCTTTTCCATTCCATGTGAGTGAGCCGTCATTGTCTCCTGATCCTCTGCCGCTCCAACGAAAACCACGGGCGCCTGCATGCGTGGCGCCGCCGCTGGTTGCGTGGCACGCCTGTTTCCGCGGTCACCAGTACACGTCCTTGGCCGGGCGTCCAGCCTATTTATCCACTAGATTCGAACGGCGCGGCCCGCCGCGCACCGCTTGTTTCTTCTTTGAATTTCTTGCCCGTGGTTTCGATCATTTATACAGACCACTAAAAGGACATTTATATTCATATGAACTTGATCATATTATACAGATTTAAAAGGCATCTTGCAGATCATATAAAATGAGTAATAAGAATATTATAAGATCAAACCCTTAAGCAATAGAAATTGAAGGTATGCTGAAGCACATGTAGTTCAGGTTTTGGAATTTCCAGAATACATAAGTTTTGATTCCATGGAAAATAAATACATATGCCTTCTAGATCACCTGATGAGTTTTGTGAGCTCAACAATGATTCTAAGTGGCAGAGGTAGCTGGCCTCAACAGCACTAACAATGAGACATGGATGGTATAACCAAAACATCACCTTGCAAAGTTTCTGATGCAGTCATGTACTTAGATGATGATCAGTCAAAATAAGTCCGATATGGAAGGGAACCCCACACCGAGACGCGACGATGTCCAACAAATGAAGGTAAGACGAATAAACAACGAACATCCTGCCGCAAACAGAAGCCATGATTGCCCAACACAAAAAAAAACACCCAAAAAAGCAACACCATTAGACACTTCCACATAAGAGAGCATGAAACCCTGAAGCGCAGACGCAACGAATACACACTCAGATTCATCCACACATAAAACTAAGTACGAAACAGCAATATAAAGGAGGCCACTACCTGACAGAATGCAGCAGAAGACAGACAGCAGCAATGAAGCGAGACCTGAGGCGTATGAAACTTTTCCCTGAGAAGAGCCTACAGAATGGCAAAAAATTAGCTTCCATCGCACACATGAAGATAGTATCACAACCTACAAAGCACATGATGAAATTAATATCACAACATATAGAAACTCCACCTCCCTGCAACAATCTCCAAGAACTGCAAATACAGCTACAAAAATATATAGCAGGACAAATGACCCACAAATTCCAAACATCTCCAGCACATAAAAAATATCAAATGACAATAAGCAAGCACAAACTGAAACAATCAGCAAGCAGAAACTGCAACCAAAATATTACCCCTTGCAACTACAAAATCCATAGAAAGCTTCCTAAACAGCAACGAATATGCACTTAGAATCATGCACGCATAAAACTAAAAGGAGGCAACTACCTGACAGAATGCAGCAGAAGACCAACAACAGCAACGAAGCGATACCTAAGGCATCTGAAACTTTTCGGTGAGAAGAGCCTACAAAATGGCAAAAAATTAGCTTCCATCTCACATTTGAAGACAGTCACAACCTACAAAGCACATTATGAAATCAATACCACAACATACAGAAACTCCACCTCGCTGCAACAATCTCTAAGAACTACACCTACAACTACAAAAGTATATAGCAGGATAATTGACCCACTAATCTAAAGACATAGCTTTGGAAACATTCAGCAAGCACAAACTGCAACCAAAATATTACCCCTTGCAAGGGCAAAATCCACAGAAAGCTCCTAAACAGGAAGAATCTAGAAACTCTATGTACCTAAAAAGGTAGTTAAAAGGTGGTACAACTACCTCACATGACAAACAGCCTTAAACTAAACCGTAATTCCATGACCTAAACTGTTCTATTGCATTAGCAGTACAAATACTATACTACTACTCTAACTTAAAATTCAAAAATATTGCATGCTCTCTGATCTCAAGCATTATGGTTCAGCTCATTTACAAACTCCACACATTTTTCAGAAGATATTCATTCACAGACAAACATCATGTCAGCCTTTTCCTATAACGAATGGGTACTGATGTATAATCTTACTGCGCAACTAATATGCACCTGTATAGACGCTATACTGAACATATATGATAGGTTTGTTATTACCTGGTTGTCATGATCAAGGTTCTGAATCTGATACCATTGACATGATAAGGAGGTGCATAAGAATCATTCCTGTAGTACTGTTTTCTGACTATGATCTCTATTCTTTTTATTTCATGTTGTAAACTGATGGATACATAATGCTACCATGATTTAGTTTATTCCAAGATATCATTGTACCGCAAAATCCTGATTTCCTTCTAAGCTTGTAAATTGAACAAAAGCAGAGATAAATCTCTGAAACCAAAACGACAAACATAACTAAAACTCACTAAGCATATCAGCTACTACTGTGACCTTGGAATATGGAATCGAAAAACACAGGTTAAATGACATCTCTTTATAAAACTTAACATACAATTGGAGCTAAAATCCTGAAATGCTAAATTACCCCCATATGCAATAGAGCATTGTGCATTTAAACAGAGAAAAAAGCATGCTGCATGCAACAGAAATTTCAGCAGATGAAAAACTGGGAGAACCCTAATTAACAGGGATGTGAATGATCTGCAAAACATAAAGGAAATGAAATATGCCACAAAAATGGGCAAAGAACATGAGAAATTACCTCTAGGCTGTTTTTTTCGTTGCTTCTGGTCAAGGTTCGCCTGCACGCCCCGTGAACATTGATGCCACCCGGCTCCACGATCAACATAATGGATGACCATGGTCGTGTCGCTCCACTGTCGAAGCCCATCAACATTTCCTTCCTCCTCCCTTGAGGTTGTACCTCTCTCTGTGTAGTCATCCATATAATTGTTTCCTGCCCAGTGACTGCATGTTCATTAATTTAATTCATTTTTCAATTTAATTCATTTTTCGGTCAAAGAGACATGATAAAATATATCCTGATAAGTGAAATAAAAATGAAAAGAAATATGACAAAAACATGGGCAAAGAACATGAGAAATTACCCGCAGGCTACTTCGTCGTTTGATGCCTGCTCATTCGACCTTTCTCAATCCTCCACCTTAAAGCTATTGTCGCCGCCGAGCAGGGGAAGAGCAACAATCTGCTCATTCACCATGGAAGACACCAAGCTCAAATAAGCCTCAGAACAAATATTATTTCAAAGCACTATCTGTGCATGGGCAAAATCAAACATATAAATCTGCTAAATTTATATTCAATTTCCTAAATCTACATGCTAAAAATCTATTTCAAAGCCCTATCTGTACATTGACCAGATCAAACACATAAATCTTGTAGAGAGATAAACCTGAAACAGATGAGCATGGTTACCACGTATTTCTATTGTCATGAATTGAGGGAACAAGAACTAATCATGATTGCCTTCTTGTAATCATAATGACCATCTACCGACAGATTCTCAACTCCAAGTAGCGGTTTATAAAGCACTGTAATCAAATAGGCACAAAGAGTAGAGTATGCTCCTAGCTTCAAACAAACGATGTGTAAATATTACTCTGCTCCTACCTGCACCTGCTATGGTGCATCATGTGGTCTGCTCCTAGCAGCAGCTAGCAAGCAGTACTACCGATCCCATTTCAATCAGAAAAAGAAGAGTACTGGGGATCTCTGTCCTACTATTCCTATCTCGATTGTTCCGTGATTCACACATCTCTCTCCTGCTATTCCTATCGATTCTCCACTGCGGAGGCTGCGCACTGGCCAGAATGAACAGCGACGGCGACGGAAGCAAATAAAAACATGAATTCACAGAAATCTGCCAACGGCCACTGAACGAAGATAAGGCAAAGCTTTTGCCCCGTTTCTAATTTGTTTCACACCTGAATACCCCGGCCTCGCCACTGGCCATCACGCTGACGACGGCCCTCGCTGGCTCACGATTATCCGATCTGTGAACACAGAGAGAAAGTGAGAGAGGAGAGAGACGCGAGAGAGGGAGATGTGTAGAGAGGAAGAGGGAGGAGCTTACCAATGGAGGAGTCCGCCGGCGCCCTTGCTCGCTTCCCTCGTCGCCCTGCTCGCCTCCTTGCCCCACCGTGGTCACATCTCATTTCCTCCTCGATTCACAAATTTGAGAAGAGGAAGAGGGATAGAGGGGAGGGGGATTGGCTATGCGCCGCCGGCGCCCTTACTCGCATCCCTCTCGAGGAGGTGAGATGAGGGCGTGGGGCTCGAGGACCGGTCGTCCACCGGCCGTGCGCGCCGCCGGCCCACCATATTCCACCGCGTGAGGCCATGTGTGGCCGGCCACCACCTGCAGGCTGCACTCGGTCTTTTCATATGCACCCTTCAAAGGTGTTTCCCTGGAGAAAAAAAGAAAAGATTGATGTAGCAAACTGTTTTAGAAACATAGAAAAATGAGTCATAACATGTTCAGATTGCCAATGACATTTTTACAGCTCAAAGTTGTGGGCAACACATGTTTAAAATCTGCTCTCATTTCACAATTACAACATCATGTGTAAGTATGTTGAAAAAAAATTATCTAAGACAGGGGAGTTTAAACATGGTTGACGCTGATTTTAGACCAAGGGGTAAACATCTAAACTCTAGAAAAGCAACGACAGCCAAGTTGTATTATAAATACTATATACAAAGTGAATTTAATTTCACAGATAAGCTTGGTTGCATACAAATAAAGTAAAGAAATAAGAACGCAGGATACAGGTACTGCTTTCATGGCAGACAGAAAGCTCAGCTAAAGATAGGCACACTTACGGCAAGAAATCAAATCAGAAAACATAGGTAAACGGAAGGGATCTCACATGGAGGCTACAAATGTAGTTGTTCGTGCTTGAGAATGACCGGACGCAGCAGATTTCAACCAGAAGAAGTGTCGCCCGGCGAAGAAGAATGTTTCAGCGGCAGCGTCGTAGGCGTCTCCGATTTGATTCCTTTGGTATTATTCTGCAAAATATAGTTCATACCGATTAGCGAAGAAATTAAAACAAATCTAAACAACAATATTAGGGTACGGTTGATTGAAACAGTAGATGAATGAACAACAAAGGAGGAGGAGATCAAGCAAAAAGACTGGAAGTAAAGATAAGTGTCGAGCTCACCTCGAGAAGTCCGGTCCTTGCCTGCAGGTAATAGAGCAAGCCACTGCGTGTCGGATGGAGCTGCTCAGGAAAGAAATAGAGGAGGAGAAGACAGTTCCAGCGGTAGTTTCGGTCGGAAGCGGAGAAGATCAGTTCGATCCCGATGGTCTGCTGCATCCCAGCTCGATTTCTTTGGGGAGGAAGTAGAGGAGGTCTAGACGGTTCCCCCGTTGACCTCTGTTTCGTCCGGGGCGGCCCAAGACATCGCCGCGACGGCGAGCGAGCGCGGCGGTTCCTGGCGCTTAGCATCGATGGCAGCGATATTCTCTCGGGCGGTAGACACAATCAGCGCGATGGGGAACGAATCTGGCGGCGGCGGCCCTCGGCACCCTTGCGCGCCTTCTCCCGCAGAGGATGGACCGAAGAAGGTGCAGGCGAGGACGGCGGCGCGAAGGCAGGGAGAGGAGCGAGGGGATTGGGGAGAGAGCGACGCGAGCAATTGGTCTAGGGTTTGACCGCGTGGGGCGCAGCTTATATACCGCAGGCGTGAAATGTCCGTTTTGCCCAGAGCGGCTCCGTCGGAATAACGGCCACTGCCACCGCGCCCGCAGAGACACCGAAATTTTCAGCCACTAAGTCAATGACAGGTGGGTCCAGGACAGTAAAAAAAAAAACACCGCGCGATCGGACGGCTGAGATGAGATCAAGATTCTATAGGACGGTCCAGGTTGCCTGAGCTCTGGTGAACGCCGGTCTCTACCCAAGGATGTTTTCTTTAGATTCTGGGTTGGTACTCAGAAATGAGGAAAGACGACAACTGTGACGCCGGGCTGACAGCGACGGCAGTGAACCGCGTGAGGCTGGCCGTATCCCAATACCGGCATGTCGCGCAGTGTCGCTGGGAAAACCGGTAATGGCACATTGCGCTCGTCGTTGTGCGGGATTTAAAGTATTTTCGTAGCAATTTTAGGAAATGAGTAAAAAAATATACTAACTCCGATCCATATTAGTGGGCACAACTTTGTCTAGATACACATGTATCTAGTCTAAATACTTAACTAGATACATATGAATTTAGACAAAGCTATGGCCACTAATATGAATCGGAGGGAGTAAATTTTTCCCACGGTGTTTGTTTGATTCGTAGGATTGAATTCTACATAATCTTTTCTCGAGAAATCCTTTCGTACCAAGTTATAGGATTTTTCTCAAGAAATTTTCCTACGGCCTTTTCTTTCTTTCTCTTGTAGCAGAGCTTTCGTACGCACGGTGCACCCATGCAAGTCGGGCTCCTTTGATTTTAAAAAAAGCATATAGGATTTTTTGAGTATTGGATCCTATACAGTTTTTTAGTCTATATTACTTGCTTGATTTGTAGTATTCCATTCTATAGGATTTTTCTTTCTAGAAAATCATTTGTAATACTTACTGTAGTAAATATAGCATTCATTCCACCTCTTTCTACAAAAAAAATTATGACATCAAACAGGTTATGATGCATACTGACATGGGTATGCCTACGGGTACCCTACCGTGAGGGTACCCGGTGCACGTATCGACTAGGCCCAACTATCAGAGCCTACATGAAGCCCATGAAGGGAGGCCCACGAAGATGGAGTATCCTCCAAGTTTGGCGAAGCAATAGTCGGTTTAGAGTTTCCTTACTTGTAAATCGAGTCGGTTACGAACACCCGAGACCCAGCCTATTATTTAAGGACTGGGAGGGCCATCGAACCAGACACGTACTTTCAGAGCCACCAAAACCCTAGCGAGATCGACATCTCGCCGGGACCTTGTAACCATCATATTCACAAAGCAATAACAGACAGGCAGGACGTAGGGGTGTTACCTCCACACGAGGGCCCTGAACCTGGGTAAAATCTTTGCCCTGCTTGTCAGCCGACGATACTTCCAGCTCTACCACGTTCTCTCCCCCATATTCATAACCTAGGGACCTTAACCATGGGTCTTGATGAGTCTACCCCTCGTCAAGTGGCGCCGTCTGTGGGAAAGAATAGCGCTGGACTCGAAGTTTCGCCGGTCCCAACAGCAAACGGCAAATCGCCGATCACACCAGCAAACGGCAACTCGCCGATCTCATCTGCAAACGGCAACTCGCCGGCCATGTCAGCAAACAGCAACTCGCCGATCCAGGCGACACACGGCGACTCGCCGATCCACTCGAAAAGCGGCAGCCTGCCCGCTTCACCTGCAAAAAGCGCATCTGCTCTTCCAATGAATTTCAATCCGCACTCGCCGGAGCTTCAGGAGGCGTTTTCCGGCCTTGAATCAGGTTTGAGTTTAACTGTTGGAGCATTCAATTTTTTCGTAAACAATCTTGGCACGCAGGACTCGACAGATCCGCAACAACTGGCGCTGGGCGCACTCGAGGCTCCGTCGACTGCGCTCGCCCCGTCGTCGATTCCTGAAGCCTGCTCGCCCGCAACAACCATGTCGACCGGCGAGATCGACAGGTTCATGATGACGGAACTCCAAGGCGAGGAGGCAGAATCAGCATACCGCACAAGCAACGTCGACTTCAACCTACCACTCGACGAGAGTTTCGACTGCGGGATCTCCCTCGATGACTTCTACGAGCCCGCGATTCATAACGACAGCAACGTCGACTCGGAGATCTTCACCAACACCAACCTCGACTCAGAAATCCATAATGGTTTCGCCAACACCGAGATGAGCATAGGCGATGAGCACATCGACAACGAGATTCGCCTCGAAGATCTACTCGATGAACATACTGGCTCTGACATGAGCCTCGACGGCGACGTCGAGTCCATGACTGGAATCGACAGCACATACACCTGTCCACGGGTCACGCCCCATCAGGTCTACGTGGCCTTCTCCGCAGAATCATCCGCAGACGCAGCCGCTCGCAGGCCTGCACAATTCCCATGCACGGTAACCATGCCGGATGGGGTCACAACCTTGACAATCACGGAGGAGATGGCAGCAAAAGCAGATAAAGTCATAAAGGAGTGCACAATGATGCCACCAAATTCCACCCCAGAGGAGATGTTGACCTTCCAGTACTTCAACTGGCAGGAGTCAATTCGACTGCAAAACTACCGAGCGACGCTCGAAGAGCGCAAAAGGCAAGCCAGCCTCTCGAGTGCCCGAAGAAGGGAGCAATCCCTCGGGTCCACAATGCAACCAACCCCACGACCTAGGTCGCGGTTGGCAAGCCTTCCAGAACATGAAAGGGTAGCAATCACCCGTAACCTGTCGTTCATGACAGAGGACGCTAACGGAATCCCAGTGCCCAAAACTGCTGCGGGTGCATTATTCTCCGTAGGTGCTTACCTCAAGGCAATGCAACCTCCGGCGAATGACCCTAACGCAGCCCTGCATCGCCAACAACTCAAATCGCTAGCTCTAGCGGCACAGGCTATACAGCCAGAAGACAAAACTCCAGCAAGGAATCGCGATCGCGACATAGTCGACTCACGACACGCAGCACATCATCGCAGTGGTCGCAGCCACCACTCGGATGAAGGAAGGAGAAGCACGCGCCGGCACAGGTCCAGCAGAAGCAGATCTCGAAGATCCTATAGCAGCGATTCATACTCTGATCGTGAACCAGAGCCATGCGGAGCATTGTGCTTCACTCGACGCATCCGTGAGACGCGGATGCCCAAAGGTTCAAGTTGACAGGCGAACAACCCAAGTACAACGGTCGCCAAGAACCTTCCGGGTGGCTAGAAGATTACAGACTCGCCGTGGCATGCCAGCGTGGCACGAACACCACGGCGATGCAGTACATACGACTCATGCTCGAAGGAACTGCCCGCGACTGGCTCAAGCGCTCCCTCCATCATCATACGACTCGTGGGACGATTTCCGCAGAGACTTCATCAAAAACTTCGAGCCTCTGTGTGAGCGCCCGAAGACATTCGAAGAATTAAGGGCATGCACTCAACGATCAGACGAGTCGTTGAGATCATACATACGGCGGTGGACCGAAATACGCAATTCGGTTGGCAAAGTGTCAGAAGACAGGGCCATGGATGCCTTCATACAAGGTCTCGCCAGGAAGGACTTCAAAGAGGCACTTGGTCGTGAAAAGCCAACCTCCCTGGCTGACCTCATCAAAGTTGCGACTGAGTGGGCAGATGGAGAGGATTCTGTACGCAGATCCCGTGCTTCCCCACCACGCGACAACTACGAAAGCGGCAGTCGAGGCCGCAGAGATTCATACAGAGAAGATCGCAGGCGCAAACGTTCCAAACGTCCTTACGACGATAACAGACCCGAGTTCATGGCGGCTGGATACACACAACCCGGGAGACCAAGATAGAAGCAATCGACGCTCGGATGATCGACGGGACAGTCGAGATCGCGAGCAGCGGAGCGACAGCTACAAAAGGCAAGAATGGCGCAAACGCAGCGACGCAAAACCCGAGCGGTCATTCGAGGAAAAGATGGACGACTGGTGCAGATTCCACCTCTTCAAGGGGGACGACGGAAAACTACGCTCCAATCACACCCTAAGGAACTGCAGGGAATTCGACCAAATGGCGACTGACTACATGATACGACTCAAAAGGTACGGCCCAGCACCTGCTCAGCCCACGCCTGCACCCGCACCACAGCCGAACGCTGTGCCCGCTCTCATGGCGCCACAGCCGCCACCGCAACCACCACCACAGCCTGCTCCAGGCGCAAACCTCGCAGGTGCCATACAACCCGTACTACGGGCGGAAGATGATCAATATCCACAGCCCCACGGGCAGATGTACATGATACAAAAGGGTCGCCCTCCAACAGGCAGCAAAAGCTAATCACTCGACAGTGAACATGGCTGTCATGGCACCTCCTGCCGTGCCGAATTTCTGAAGGGATCGGAAACCATCATAAGCTTCAGTCGAGAGGATCATCCCCCAGCTGTAGTTCGACCAGGGCACGCGGCTCTGGTACTCGACGCGCAAATAGGAGGCTACGCCATGACCAAGGTCTTCATGGATGGAGGCAGCGGCATAAACATCATCTTCGCGGACACGCTCCGCAAAATGAACAGGTCAGTCGAAAACCTCCCAAAATCTTCAAATACCTTCCACGGTATCGTTCCTGGCAAAGCAATTAGCCCAGAAGGCACCATACAACTCGACGTTACGTTCGGGGACAAAAGCCACTTCAGGACAGAGTCGATTGAGTTCGAGGTCGTCGACTGGAAATCACAATACCATGCTATTCTTGGTCGCCCGACGTTTGCTCGATTCATGGCGGTGCCACACTACGCGTACCTCACGCTGAAGATGCCAGGACCAAAGGGAGTCATCACTGTCCGTGGAAACTTTCAAAGGTCCGATGCTTGCGACCGCGAGTTCAGCAAAATCTCCGAGATGTTCGGGGTGGAAGAATCACTCGCCGACTGGCGATTTCCAACGACCGCACACTCCTTCCGGAGCATAAGAAGTTGGCAGTCGACAGATCCTTCAATGCTACAAATGACACAAGGTCGCATCAGGTGCACCCGACCGATCCGTCCAAGACAGTCAACTATCTTCGAGCCTGCCTATCGCATAGGAAGGCGCGCTCGTCGAATTCCTCCGTGAGAACTGGGAAATATTTGCGTGGTGTCCAGCCGACATGCCAGGTATTCCCAGGGAATTCGCCGAGCACTCTCTCCAATTGTTTCCAGATGCAAAGCCAGTCAAGCAAACGATGCGTCGAATCTCCGGCCCAAAGCGAACCGCAGTCGAATCTGAAGTCGACCGGTTACTCGCAGCAGGATTCATTAGGGAAATCAAGAAATCACAATGGGTGGCCAACCCCGTACTCGTAGAGAAGAAGCATACAGACATCCTTCGGATGTGCGTGGACTTCACAGCGCTGAACAAGTGCTGTCCAAAGGATCACTTCCCGCTACCCCGAATCGACCAGATCGTCGACTCCACCGCCGGATGCGCACGACTCTCCTTTCTGGATGCTTACTCAGGTTATCACCAGATAAGGATGAAGCAAGAAGACGAAGAAAAAACGGCGTTCATAACCCCACTCGGGGTCTACTGCTACACAACTATGCCCTTTGGGCTCAAAAACGCGGGTGCAACATACCAGCGCATGATGCAGGACTGCCTCAAAAAGCAAATCGGACGCAACGTCCAGGTCTACGTGGATGACATTGTCATTACCACAAGGGAAGAACACACACTACTCGACGATTTGAGGGAGACGTTCGCAAACCTCAAACGCTTCCATATCAAGCTCAATCCTAAGAAGTGCACGTTCGGCGTTCCAGCCGGGCAGCTCCTAGGGTACCTAGTCTCTGCCCGTGGAATCGAAGCAGACCCGGAGAAAATACAGGCCATCCTCACAATGCAAAGGCCTTCAAAGCTTCACGATGTGCAGAAACTAGCAGGACGAGTAGCAGCGCTCAGTCGATTCATCAGCAAACTGGGTGAAAAGGCTCTACCATTCTATCGACTGATGAAGAAGGCGGACAAGTTCGAGTGGACGCCAGAAGCTGAAGCAGCCTTCACAGATCTCAAGCGGATCCTCACAAGCCCTCCGATCCTCGTCGCACCTAAGGAACGGGAACCACTCTACCTGTATGTCTCGGCTACAAACAGGGTGGTGAGCACCGTACTGGTAGTCGAACGCATGGAGGAGGGGCACATCCAAAGCATACAACGTCCAGTCTACTACCTGAGCGAGGTTCTCTCCATATCAAAACAGCGGTACCCGCACTATCAAAAGCTGGCATACGCTGTATTCATGTCCTCAAGGAAGTTGACACACTACTTCACCGAGCACCCGATCACCGTGGTAAGTAACTCAGCAATCGGTGATATCCTCACAAACCCCAATGCAACGGGTCGAGTCGCAAAATGGCTCATCGAGCTGGCTCCAAGAGACATCAAGTACGAGCACCCGAAGGCTATCAAAGCACAAGTCCTACCCGACTTCACAACCGAGTGGATAGAGGCCCAATTACCTGGAGCACCAGACGTGTCCAATTCCTGGACCATGTACTTCGATGGGTCCAAGAAACACGAAGGCGCAGGCGCAGGCGTCATCCTCATATCACCAAAAGGGGACAAGCTACGTTATGTTTTGCAGATGGGATTCAAACTACCCTCCAATAACGAGGCTGAATACGAGGCTCTGATCCATGGCATGCGGATGGCAAAAGCACTTGGGTGCACTCGATTGATGATCTACGGCGACTCCAATCTCGTGGTGCAGCAAACAATGAAGGCCTGCGACGCAATCGCGGACAACATGATCGCTTATCGCGACCTGTACAACACACTGGAGGGCAGCTTCGAGGGCTGTGAGTTGAGGCACATAGGAAGGGAAAGTAACGAAGAAGCAGACATGCTAGCCAATCTTGGCTCAACTGGCGCACAAATTCCACCTGGTGTCTTCCTCGAGCGCATCGAACACAGATCTATCAAGGAGAAACGAGAGCCTCCTCCGTCGACTACGCCAGCCAAAAGCAAAGCGCCTAGCACAGAGGACCCCCCAGTCGAGGTACTCTCATTGAGCCAACTTGGACTCAACCTTTTCTGGCTTACATACTCCGCGGCGAGCTACCAGATGACATAACCGAGTCCCGACGCGTGACTCGAAGATCAAAAGCATACACCGTTATCAACGGCGAGTTATACAAGCGCAGCATATCAGGTATGTTCCAAAGATGCATCGCATTCGAAGATGGCCAAGCCATACTTCGAGATATTCATGCAGGTACCTGTGGGCATCACGCCAGCAGTCGATCACTCGTAGCCAAAGCCTTTCGCGCAGGGTTTTACTGGCCTACAGCACTCAAAGACGCGGAGGACATAGTCAAAAGGTGCGTCGGCTGCCAGAAATTCGCAACAAGGCCGCACGCACCCGCATCGGCGTTGAAGACTATACCGCTGGCCTGGCCTTTCGCCCAATGGGGGCTCGATATGGTTGGGCCACTCAAAAAATCATCGCATGGCGGGCATACTCACCTACTGGTGGCAGTCGACAAGTTCACAAAGTGGATCGAGGCGGTCCCCATCACAAATTCGACTGCTACTACGGCAGTCAACTTCATAAAGAGCATCATCTACCGCTTCGGTGTCCCAAACAGTATCATCACTGATAACGGCACAAACTTCACGGCTGAGGAGTTCAAAACCTTCTGCAAAGAGCAGGACATTACGCTCAACTACGCATCCGTGGCGCATCCACAATCCAATGGCCAAGTCGAAAAGGCCAATGGACGTGTTTGGGTCGAAGAACTACCATCTGTGCTATGGAGCCTACGCACAACTCCCAACACTTCTACGCAGCTCACACCATTCTTCATGGTCTACGGCGCAAAAGCAATACTGCCATCAGATGTGCGGTTCAATGCACCACGAGTTGAAGCATACAATGAAGACGACGCAGAAGAAGCACTCGAAGATGCAGTCGACTTACTCGATGAAGCGCGAGACACGGCCTTGGCCCGCACAGCTGTTTACCAGCAGGATCTCCGCAACTACCATAGCCGTCGACTGTGAACCAGGTCCTTTGTTGTGGGCGACCTGGTTCTTCGATTGAAGCAAAAGAAGGTGCACAAGCTCGCTTCCCCATGGGAAGGTCCCTTCATCATCACGGAGGTCCTTGGAGGAGGCGCATATCGACTGAAGCACGCGAAGACAGGCGAACTCTCTCATAATCCTTGGAACGTTGCGCATTTGCGCCGTTTCTACGCATAAAGTGCTCACAGTCATACAATGTAATAGGCTATATGTCGGATGGCTGCAGGTTTCAGACGCGCTCTTTTCCTTACCAGGGTACCTAAGGGGACTGGAAGGTTTTTAATGAGCCGGCCTGCAGCCTAACATTCAAAAGAGGAATAAAATCAATGTTCCTTCGACTTCTTTCTGGTTACTACCCGCATAATTCATACCTTAACCGCACCCGAAACCCTCGGGGGCTGTGTTATCGATCAAATGAGCTCTCGCTCTTGCAGAAACACAATGCCATAGCCGCACCCGAATGCTCGGGGGCTGCGTAACAAGGATCCAAACAAAGAACACAAAAACTCTGCAGCCGCACTCGAATACTCGGGGGCTGCACAGTCATTGGTTCACAACCAACACATATTTCACAAACCCCGCTCGACTGACTCGGGGGCTCGACAAAAAATCAAAGTATACAAACTATACAATATACAAAGAGTCAAAAATTACACTCGGGGGCTGCCCCCTATACAAAAATTGCACTCGCAAACTATTCTAATCCTCAGGCTCGTCCTTTACGGACAGCTCGGGACCGCAAAGTTGTTCGCGAGTGCACTCGATTAGTGTCTCTGCAGCTCGGATCGTGTCATCCAGGTCTTTGTTCAAGAACCTCTCCGGCTGCAGGTGTCTGCAACACCAACCTTGGTCTTCGACAACGCATATACGCCATTGCAGCGTTAGCTCCAATCACAAGTCTCTGAGACAGCAACTCTCGAATGTGATTTGTTTGACGGAAGATGTTCAACAAAGCACGAATCCCTTGTGGTTGTGGCCCCGCAGGAAAAAGAGTCTCGTTCAGGCGAATAAACGCTGCCCGACATAACTCCAGCAGTTCAGCACTTCGTCAGACGCGATCCTTCAGGGTGGCGAGTATGCGGGCATGGTACCTATCAAGCCAAAAGTGTTGACGCCCAGTCGTAGGGTCGTCAACCACGCTATCCAGACGCTCTTCCACGCGAATCTTTTCAGCCTGGAAGTTGTCGACAAAGCCTACAAACACGGGCGCACCAGTCAGATCAAAAGGACAATAGCTACGCAAAAAGCTTGTAAACGAGCAAGACTCGAACTTACACTCGAGTTGCCTGTTCACAAGATCCATCTCCCCGAGCACATATTCCTCGCGTTGGGTGGCCAACACGGGTCTCGTCCTCAGTCGAATTAGCTCATTCTGGGCGTTCTTCAGCTCCTGCTTCATTTCCACATATTTGGCTTTCATAAATTCCATCACCTTGGCATCGTTTGTCACCTGACCTTGTGATCGGGTGGTGGCTGGAGCTTGTGAGGAACCAGTCGTAGCAGCAGGTCCCCGTGACTGTTCAAATGGCATAATCACAAACACAACGTTTGTGTCAGAAGCAGAAACTCAAAGCACGAGTTGAAAGCAAAAATAGCATACAGCTCTTCGAGCGCAAATGCACATTCGCAAAAGACTGTTGGCATAGACACGATAGCGAAACCAAAGCGCAAACTCGCGCAGTTCAGAAGGTATCATTACAAGGCATAAAAAACAAAAGGGTACAGCTACCCTAAACCTAAGAATTCGATTTCCTAAGCAGACGAGTGGCAGTCTCGAGTGCCCGGCGCTCCATGGTGGTCATAAAAACCCCGGCCAGTCGCGCGGCGGCTCCGCTCACCCCCTTCAGAGAAATGGGCTTCCCATCTGGCTTCCGAGGGAACGCAGACAGTGCTGCCTCGTAGTCGCAATCTATCCCATGTCCCATAAGAAGCTTGATGGTGGACTCGGATCCGCGTACCGTATTGGCGCGAGCGAAATCCGCCATGGTGGACGTCCCGGGGCCAAACACGTCGGCGAAGTCGTCCGCCGTCGACGGCACTACGCCAGTCGGGAACACCACCTTGTATACAGCGCCAAGTGTACTCGCCGATTTGGCGAGTGCGTCCTTCGCCTGGGTGCATACGGCGCCTAGGCCGCCCACAACCTGGTCCAGCGGAAGATCACCACTCAACGCATCTGCAGAGTCCGGTGCGCCAACAGCTTCTACACAAGTCACAAAAGGGCAAAAGTCATTTCATGGCACTCTACAGCTGCGTCGTAATATCAAAAGGAGAAAGAGAATACTCACCTCCCATGGCCTGCGCAAGTACCACGAGCTGGTCTGCATACCCTCGCTCGCGTGTGGCGGCTGAGTTCATGGCGGCGTCTAGCTCTTTCTTCGACTCTTCGCGCTGCGTCGCGAGTGTATCCTCCAGCTCCTTCTTCTCGCCTGGTTCGCCAATCGCATACATACTCGACAAAGTCAGGCATGACAAAAAGAACCTCAGCAAACAACAGCGAAAAGGAGAACTCACGGCTGAGCCGCTCTAGCTCGGCGCGCATGGTATCCCTCTCCTGCTCCACCTGGACATAAGCCTTGCAGAATCTGCCAAGGTGTGGTAGAAGGGCTGCAAGCACACGAATTAAGCAAAAATTCAAACTCTCACAGACCTACAACTAAACGGGTCAAGTAAAAAGCTACTTACGTGGTTCATCCACGGCTTAGGAGCCGCGACTGATGTCCCGACATCTGGAGCTGCCGCCTTGGCTGTCTCAACGACAGCATCAGTGGCCGTTGGCTGGGCAGCCTCGTTTCCAGTCGATGCATAATTCGAGTGCTCCAGGGTTGGAACATTCTCGACTGGAGGAGTCCCAGGCTGATTGTTTTCAGCGTTGTGGGTAACACAACAAAGCAAAAAGACGGTCAGCACAAATATGTGACAGCACAAAATTCTCATATCATACTCAACAATCACACACCTGTGTTCCTCATCCTCCTCATCTTCGGAGTCGCCAAAAATTGGGCCTCCAAAAGCTAGGGCACCACTCGACTGAAGAGGAAGAGTTGAGCTCGTTGAGCACGCACGCAAAGGAGCGGCTTGGAAAACAGGTGGTGAGCCTGATTCCTCGTCATCCTCCAAGCCCTGCCCCCTCGCGGGTGAACTCACAGCGGAAGGCGCCTTCTTGGCCAGTCGACGCCGCTTCGGTGGCGCGGTATCGACTTCTTGGTCAGCGGTGGCCTTGTCTTCAGATTGGACCTCTTCTGCTGCTTCCTCCTCGACCTCCTCCACATGTGAAGTGGTGGCAGAAGGATGGGCGACTGATCCCCTTTCAGGTCCACCACCTGTACCTGAGTTTCTTCAGTCTCGCCATTTTCAGGCAGAGGAGGAAGGGAGGCAGCAGTTGAGTGACCCTGCATAGCATACATCACAAATTGCGAAGTCAGAATCAAAAATCGCATATCGCAGAACATACGAGTGGCAAACTCTTCATTGCAAGCAGGCTATAACAAATACATACCTCAAGCAAAGGGTTCTCCAACCCATATGGTTCAACAGGGCAGTCGACGTTGCAAGTGTCGGCTGCCGTCAGATTGGTGATGTGCCGCACATACGTCAGCAGCTCACTCCTTGACAGCTCCTCTGGGTTCATTCGGGTGATGTCACCCGCGCCTTCATACTCCCACATCGGGTGCGCTCGAGCACGGATGGGCCACACCCGTCTCTTCACAAAGGTGGCGATTAGGTGGATGCCTGTGACCTTGTCCAGCATGCCTCCGATCCGAGCCAGCAAAGGGCTTGCCTCCTCCATTTCTTCGGCTGAGAGCTGGTGGTTCCACGCCTTGGTCTTGGCAAAAGCTGCGGTCGAGAAGGCGGTGATTCCGTCTTGCTCGACAGTCGCATAAAACCACCCCTTCCTCCAGCCTTGGGCGGAGTCGACGGTCTTCAGGCGGAAGTAGCGGGTGTCGCTGCGCACCTGGATGCCGCAGCCGCCCACGGGGTAGGTGCGACCACCTCCTCTGTTGGGTCGCACCATGAATATTGTCTTCCATAGCGCCCAGCTGGGTGCGACGCCAAGGAAGCACTCGCACAACGTGATAAAACACGCAATATGCATAATACCGTTCGGGGTGAGATCGTGGATTGCACCCCGTAGGCAAAAAGAAGACCACGCACAAAGTCGTGGAGGGGAAGCGAGAAGCCCCTGGACGCAAACTCTGCAAAACATACACGCTCGTTGGCGCGTGGTTCGGGGAATACCTCCTTGGGCGACGGCGCGCGGACGGCGAGCTGTTCCGCGGGTGGCAGATACCCTTGCTCGCGGAGCTTGAGCAAATGGGCGTCCTTGATGGTGGACCTTGCCCAATCCCCGCTGCCCTTCTTCAGTGTGGCGGCGCCCGCAGATGTACCCGCCACGGTCTTCTTGCCCTTGGCCGCATCGGTCGCGGCGGCGGCGGTAGCACCACGCTTCGCACCTCCACCTTTCGCCATTGCTACAGTGGAGGGTGTGTGGGGCAAAGAACTTGGGCGCAGAGCAATGGAGGGGCAGCGCGAGGAAGGAGACGAGGGGCGGCGCAGGGAGCAAATGGCAAGTAAAAAACTCTGCCAGCGCCGTCCCCACTATTTACCACAGAGCGCAAAAACGATCGCAGCCGTTGAAACAAATGCATACGCTCCGCGCGAAATCTGGCCATACACGTGGCAGCCACGGAGAGCAAGCGTCGCCGGCCACTCCGCCCACTACGCACGAGAATCCAGGAAACCATCATCACGTCCCGTGAAAATCGCGCCAGAACGGTCAAATCAAGTCCACGCGGCGTCATCCCTGGTCAGCTCTGCAGAAACGGGCCCACAAAACAGGGTCACGTCTTATCAAGCCTTACCAAGCACGCCACCGCTTGTCAGAGATGGCAGTCGCAAAAATGCGTCATTGCTGAAGTTATTCATACTGCACAAATGGCATAAATGTCACTCGACGATATCTTAGGGTGGCTTCTCACAGGAATTTCGATTGGTTCTCGAGCAAAGGTCATACATGTCAGTCGAAAGAATTTCTACTGCAACATCATACTCCCATCGGGAGCATATCAAAAAAATTCTTTGACTAATATGTGCAGGGTAAAAAGATTTTGAGATTATCCTCCATTGCAAGCAATAAAGCACAATCTCGGGGGCTACTCCCATCGGGAGCGCTGTCGCGCACCCGATAGAATAATGGCAAAAGTATCAGTCGACATATTATTCGACTCAGTTCATAAGCAAAATCATACTCGAAATATTCCCGAGTTGATCCGACGATCCTTGGATGCTGCATGCATAGTGCAAAGGTAAGACCCGCCGATCAGTCGAGCTGGGCTAAGGACCGCCCCAGCAGCGTTATCCTTAAGTGTTCCGTGTCAGCAGACATGATGAATAATCCCCGACGGACGCGTTGGGTAGATTCAAAATTATGCTGCAGTTCGATTCCGTAAGACCTCAACGGCCGTTTCGAGTCTGTTCAGTTTGTTCCAGATTCGAGTCCGGGGACTCGAGTTTGATTGAAAGCTAGTATGGTTTTGCCACAAATGGTAGTTAACTGGCCCCGATCCGTCGTGTGTGCCGGGCCTGCTAAGCTAATATCGCTTGACTATCATAAGCAAAAACTCATAGTCGATGAAACACTCAACATAGCCAACATGTGCTATTTCATAAGAATTCTAAATACAGATGCAAAAAATGTAACGTGCATGATGTATGAGTCCATGCCCGACTCTTCGAATCAGACAAGTACTCGGGGGCTACTGACATGGGTATGCCTATCGGGTACTCTACCGTGAGGGTACCCGGTGCACGTATCGACTAGGCCCAACTATCAGAGCCTACATGAAGCCCATGAAGGGAGGCCCAACAAGATGGAGTATCCTCCAAGCTGGCGAAGCCATAGTCGGTTTAGAGTTTCTTTACTTGTAAATCGAGTCGGTTACGAACACCCGAGACCCATCCTACTATTTAAGGACTGGGAGGGCCATCGAACCAGGACACGTACTTTCAGAGCCACCAAAACCCTAGCGAGATCGACATCTCGCCGGGACCCTTGTAACCCTCATATTCACAAAGCAATAACAGACAGGCAGGACGTAGAGGTGTTACCTCCACACGAGGGCCCTGAACCTGGGTAAAATCTTTGCCCTGCTTGTCAGCCAACGATACTTCCAGCTCTACCACGTTCTCTCCTCCATATTCATAACCTAGGGACCTTAACCATGGGTCTTGATGAGTCTACCCCTCGTCACATACAAAATCCTATAACACTGGGTGTGCATGACATTGCAATCCTATGTTTTCCTATATCTAGTTTTTTTCCTATCTTACGAATCGAAGAGTCCCCAAGAGGATTTTTGTCTGTGTGAACCTTACTTTTGCTTGCTCCTAAATAATAATAATCACACCGACTTCTTAGTTCGAATTCTTCTTACGTTAAAATTGACGATGCGAAAGATATCAAATGCCTTAGAATGTCGAGTCAGACATACAAAAATTACCAGACGACTTAGATTTAATTAAATCGCAAAATAAGACCAGAGGTGGAGATGGATATATAAACTATTACAAACAAACTGTACTACAAATATTTTAGAAATGACATTATATACATTTTCCTACAGGATTATACAGAACCTTTTTTGAACCGTTTTTTTTTTTGCGGTGAGAAGATACTTATATTGATGCATCGAACATTACAGTTAGATCCAGAGAAACCAAGAAATTACAAATCTGCCCTCCTCCAGAACCCAGCGTCGCCGACGACCAGAGCGGCCCGGTGGCCCGGTGTAGATGTTGTGGGTCGCGAGACCGAAAAGTCAATTTGACTCCCGAGCACATGTGCTCCCTCTGTATGAAAAAAAATCAAAAGATTTGAATGTTTCAAAAAAAAGTGAAATAAATTCTCCATGTTCTCAGTGATGTATATACTACAATCATGCAAAATCACAATGGGAAATCAATTACATTATGGGGTACACTGAAATAACAAAATTTGAAACAAATGTACTCAGATCTGTACATTTCTAATTTTTGTGTAGCTGATAATATAAAATACATGTACATCATTGAAAACATGCATGATTTTTTTTTTTTTGAAACTTTTAAAGTTTTCACAGGCCGGTGTGGCAGTACTGGTGCTCGGAGCAAGAAATCTTCACTCGTCGCGGGATCGATTGGTATGGTTTTCCGTGACAACATGCGGGGTCGGCTGAAGCCGATGGAATGGGCAGATCCATGCATCCAAGGAGGAGCAGAACGAGAAGTTTTATCTTTTCTTTTCCATTCCATGTGAGTGAGCCGTCATTGTCTCCTGATCCTCTGCCGCTCCAACGAAAACCACGGGCGCCTGCATGCGTGGCGCCGCCGCTGGTTGCCTGTTTCCGCGGTCACCAGTACACGTGGGTTCGTTAAAACGTACACGTCCGTGGCCGGCCGGGCGGGGCTCCGGCCGGCGGCTCTGTCGTCCCGGCCGCAGATCGACGGAACCGCCGCCTGCAGGGCGATCGTCCAGTCTGGTTGGTCCGACGGTGACGTACTCAGAAATGAGGAGAGACGAGAACTGTGACGTCGGGCTGACAGCGACGGCAGTGAACCGTGAGGCATGTCGGCATGTCGCGCAGTGTCGCTGGGAAAACCGGTAATGGCACATTGCGCTCGTCGTTGTTGGGCCTCTTTGATTTAAAGTATTTTCGTAGCAATTTTAAGAAATGATTGTTTTTTTAATAATAAATTATACGGTGTTTGTTTGATTCGTCGGATTGAATCCTATAGAATATTTTCCCAAGAAATCCTTCCTACTACAAGTTGTAGGATATCCAAGTTATAGGAAATCCAACATAGGACTCAATCCTCTTTCTAACACGCAAAGCTCTCTGCAAGAATTATTTGTTTTTCCTATGTTGGAATCAAACAAACATGAGCACATATAAAATCCAGTAGGATTGAAATAGGCATGACATTGCATTTGTGCATATTTCCTATTTCTTTGTATTTCATTTTCCTACCTGCCTCGATTTGCAGCAAGTGTGCCCTTTTCTTTCTTTCTTTTCGTTCATACGGTACACCCATGCAAGTCGGGCACCTTTGATTTTTTAAATTATATACTCCCTCCGTCCATAAAAGAATGTCTCAACTTTCTCTAAATTTGCATGTATCTGCACACTAAAGCATGTACGTCTACATACATGCAAATTTAAAAAAGTTGAAACATCCTTTCATGAACGGAGGGAGTAGGATTTTTTGAGTATTGGATCCTTACCCTTTTTTTTCTATATTACTTGTTTGATTTGTAGTATTGCATTCTATAGGATTTTTTTCTAGAAAATCATTTGTACTACTTACTATAGTAAATATAGCATTCACTCCACCTCTTTCTACAAAAAATTTATGACATCAAACAGGTTATGATGCATACAAAATCCTATAACATTGGGTGCGCATGACATTGCAATCCTATGTTTTCCTATATCTAGTTTTTCCTATCTTACGAATCGAAGAGTCCCCAAGAGGATTTTTGTTTGTGTGAACTATACTTTTGCTTGCTCCTAAATAATACTAATCACACCGACTTCTTAGTTCGAATTCTTCTTACGTTAAAATTGACGATGCGGAAGATATCAAATGCCTTAGAATGTCTGAGTCAGACATACAAAAATTACCAGACGGCTTAGATTTAATTAAATCGCAAAATAAGACCAGAGGTGGAGATGCATATATAAACTATTACAAACAAACTGTACTACAAATATTTTAGAAATGACATTATATACATTTTCCTACAGAATTATACAGAACCTTTTTTGAACCATTTTGATCACAAATTAATCCGTGACACGGAAACCAAAGCATGGATGGCTCACTTCGAAGCTTCTATATATGATGTAAAAAAAGAAGTCCCAAATCAAGGAGCATTCGCGCGAGAGGGAATTATCCGCAACTAGTTGCGGGTGCAACTAGTTTTTCAGATACCCCACTTCCGAGTTTTCAAAAATCCCGAAAAAAATCATGGACAAAGATTATGTTGAATCTACTACACCCAGAAAAATTCATCCAGAATTCAAACTTTCATTTGTCTTTTTTGTACAGGTCACATATGATAATATTTCTGGATGAAATTTTCTGGGTGTCGAAGATTCAACATGACCCATGTCCATGATTTTTTTCGCGATTTTTGAAAACTCGGAAGTGGGGTATCCGGCAACTAGTTGTGGATTGTCATTTCCCCATTCACGCCATCGGGTCTGACCGTCGGTATAGTACGCACACACATCGATCACCTTCCTGCAGTGATGCTACCTCCTTTGTGGCATTGCCCGGCTCCGGCTTGGATGTTTGGCTTGCCTCCACCGCCAGGCAAGAAGAAGAATGGCGAGAAAAAAAAAATGCAGGCGGCAACAACAGTTCGGGTGAGTGCGAGTTAAAAATCAATTGGGTGTCTGTTAGCATAGCACATGTAATTGAAATCGCATGTATTTTGTGGGAACGGATGATTAATAAAAAGCCTATTCCTAGAAAAAGCAGGCCTCAGAAATCGCATGGCTAGTGGACACACAGGAATGTGGAGTGACTCAATCGTGTTCCTATCTTAAAAAAGACTCAGTTTGTGCTGGCATGTCGAAATTCCCCATCCGTCGACCGTCCCTAGCGTCCAAACCAATGGAAGTATCTAGCTAGATTTTTGTATAAGTATATCTAGCTAGATCTTTTTATAAGTATCTACTGTAGTACTCCCTCCGTTCCAAATTACTTGACTTGACTTTGTCCAAATACGGATGTATCTATACTTGTTTAGTGTCTAGATACATTCGTTTCTAGACAAATGCATGTCAAGTAATTTGGAACGGAGGGAGTAGCTAGCTAGACTGATAAGTAAAGCTCCCGTCACTGGAATGGCCAATCGGCCAACAAACATGCCGTATTCGACATGCACGCGCACGGTGTGCTGGTCGTTCGTTCTTCTCGATCAGGAGAGCAGGGAGTACGTCCGACCGGCAGAAGAAAGAGGGAAAATAATCTCACGTGAACAACAGGCCGGGGCCGGGAACGAAGCGCACGCATCTTCAAATCGAGCAGATCGCGGTCACGTTTGCGACCCGTCCGTCACGGGTGCCGGCCATGTTAAGGACCGCCGAACTCACGAGGAATCCATGGCTTAGCTGAGTTAGCTGCGAGCCTGCAACTAGTCCCCCAACGCGCTGAATGAGTGAAGCTACGTACAACGTACTGTCCGTAAATGAAATAAGAATGCTTAACTGAATGAAAACGCTGCGTAATCAGGCCTTCTCTTCGTTCAGCAAGTAGCCATAGCAGCACCTGGGGTATCTTTTTTACTAAATGGCCCTTAATCGGACAATTAGGCAAATCTGGCCCTTCCCAAAACTTTCGCGCGGATATGACCCTCGGCATCATACGCCACCCGCCGTGGCGTACCGGACCCTCCAAAACGCCCCGACGGACGACGTTTGACAATCAACCGGAGCGTCTGAAATTATTTTGGGTTACGCCGGACAGTATGGCAAAGATATTTGGACTTGGCCGTTTTTGCGTCTAGTGGAGGATACGCTCTGCATTGTGCGTGACGGCGCAACACGAACGCCAGATTAATTGGCTCCTAAGCTTTGTAACGACTACTGACTTGGCGTTTCAATAAATTCTTTGAAACGCCTCTCACCGAGTTAATATGCCGTTCGAACGCCATACGAAAGGACGTTTGGGCGTTCCCGGAAACGCCAAACCAATTTCCGTTCTCTTCCTGGCGCATCCGAGTATCACGTAATCTCTGGCTTAATTATCAGAGGCTCTGCAAATAATTTTGGATCCTTCGACATGATCCGTCGCCAGGTTATACATTTGTCCGCCGACCGCAACGCTATCTGCAATGGCGTCTGGACGACGTATCAGAGCCTCTATCTTTGTGTCGGGCATCATTTATTTTGGTTCGTTTAGGATTTCCGGACCCTCTGTTTATTATACATGAACTTGGATGATACCTCCGAGTTGCATAGATTCCGGACCCCCTCGGTCGGTAAGTTGTGGACCATTTCGTCCCAAATAAACAAGAGATTGGCTCCGTGCTCCGCGGACGATGTAAGTTTTACGTTTGTTGTTTGTACGGTGTACATATATATATGTATATACGTCTAGGACTACATCATTATCCATTAGGGCTATTCGGTGGATTTTTAGGAGTACGACCAGTGCTCATGGATTGCGTGGATTGATGCACCCTGGCCACGAAGGGTGCGCGAAGCACTTGCCGATTTCCAAGAAGAGTGGAAGCAAATGACGTGCAAGAAACTGGACAGCGAAGAAGAGCTAAAGAATAGTCGTGAAGAATTCAACAGGGAAAGAAGCCGCATGCTTACGAAGCTCCGCGTCACAGAATCTAAACAGCGTGCGGTCGCTTCCATCGCGGCTGTTTTACTCATAGCCCTGTTGTCTATAGTGTTCATGTTGAGTACGTCTAGTGGTAGTGATCGTCGTCGACAAGCCTAATGGCAGTTCAAAGAAGCGACCCCATGCGGAGATCGTACCCCCTCAGTTCAAAAAATAAGATGCTCAAACTTGTATGTATCAAAGACATGGTAAAGAGCATCTCCACCGCGCTCCAAAATGGACCTCAATTGGGGGTGACGGACATGTGACCGGTCAATTGGGGTGAAGCCCTCTGCGGAAAGAATGACGCCAATTTTCGTTCATAATAAGCAACTCCGACGAAATTTAAACGAGATTTAACAAACTTACAATTTCGAATCCAAACGAGATTTCATAAACTAAACCTAAACTACTCGGGCTGGCGTTGATGAAGAAGCCTGTTCCACAACCCACCGTCGGCCAAGAAAATGCGAACCAAGCGCCGCCGGATCATCAAGAGACTTGCAGGACTCAATGATCCCGAGCCGGCGCGTGGTGGGCTCTGTTCTACCGATGGCGGCCACCACGGCGGAGGGTACGGCCGATGACAATGAACGTCTTAGGTGACAGGGACGCTGCTGTGGAAGATTCGCCTGCACTTGCCGGCGCAGGTGGTACCGGGAGAAAGGGTGTCTGCGCGTCGCCGTCGTCGTCAGAGCGCGCACGCTCGTCGTCCGAACAGAACCATTCCGGCGGTGTCTCCCGCATGCCGGCCGGGAAGAAGAAGCTGCCGCGTCACGCCTCGTACTCCGCGTCCACCGTCATGTTCCAGTATGGCGCCGAGACGGCGTACTTGGGGTCAAGTCGCTCATCCCACGACATAGCTGACCGGCACAGGTTGATATAGTCCATGCGATCCTGCCCGCTGAGACGAGGCGCCACGGGCACGTTCACGATGTTCGTCACCCACCCCTCCGGTAGGGTGACGTCGGGCTCCAACGGGGTGTTCTTGAGGATGTACAGCCGCGCGTTCTCCTCGACAGCATGTTCGGAGGCGCGTTCTCCTCCGACAGCATGTTCGGAGGCGCGTTCTCCTCCGACGGCATGTTCAGAGGCGCGTTCTCCAACTGTTGGTCCTGGTTGCGGCGGCGTAGCTCCTTCGCCTCCAGCTCTTCCTGGGCGCGTCGCTCGCAGCATCGACGCGCACGGTCTGCCGAGAGGCGGTCACGGTAACGGCGAAGCTCTCGTTCCTCCGGCGTCTCCCGGCTGCCCGCCATGCTGGCGAGACTTGGGAGAGGGAGAAGTGGTGGTGTGGGAAGAGGAGGTCTGCGACACGTCAGGTTTTAAAGGCGGCCGGAGGAGCGGGGTTGGGTTGCCTGCTTTCAACGCGGCCACCGGGTTAGCCTGGCCACGCATTGACGGGCGCCGCCGCGGGTGGCCGCTTCGACTTCAGGTCGCGTCGCTTCCGCTGCCAGCGTATAGTTGGAACCTGTTGTCAGTCTAATCGCGTTTGTACAAACTATAGTAATAGTTCGATAGACCTTCACTGAACACTTGGATATAGTAGTAACAGTTCGATAGACCTTCTTGCGAACACTTTCATATGTTCTTACATATAGAAATGGATCCATACATACTGAAAGCCGATATAGCAAACAATAGCATGATAACACGTTCAGGCGGCTAGCAAGGTAGAGCCGAGAACATAGTTGACTACTTAAACCACTCCGGGACTGGGTCGTGACGCTCGCACTTCTTTACCACTTCGACATAGCTTCTATTGAATATGGTCACATCGAACAACCCAGACTCTACGAAATTGAACATCAGGAGATACCCGACCTCAATGTTGTGACTAACGACGAACCATGGCCAACCATGAGCAAGCTGATTTAGTTCATTCAGTTCAACTTTCCAGCTGCATCCTGTCCTGGTCCTCAGCATCATCTCACCCGGTTTTTTAAAGACGTGGGGAATGACGGGAGCAGGGATGGAAAGAGTTCGCAGCTCTTCTGTTCTGATGACCTTTACGAAATCGAAGGATGGCGGGGGAGTTCCTGAACAAAGTGACCAAAGCCGCTGGTGTTGACCAGGGGCCTCTTGATGGCAGATCCATCGCCAATGCTAGGGCCGCCAGAATGGAGCTGTAATTGAATGAAAATAAAAAACGCTCGCATAACTGTAATTAAAAAAATCTGATATACCAATGGAGAACAACAGTACGTTCCTGTTTCACTGCCAAAAAACAAATGTTGCATATGATCGATCCAGAAGTATCTTTCAGTAAACCAATATGACATTTCGCCTACTCAACATAAACATAAACTACAATAACGTATCACGCAAAGGGCGGACAAATAAGATGAAACTAGTGTGTTACCATCGTTCCATCTGCATTGGACGGTTGAACCAAATGAGCAGCCGATGTGGAGGACCAAGTGAAAACAGGCCGAGCAGTCAGGGCCGCCGATATAGCTGGCATTGAAGGAAATCCTGGGGCTGCTTCTGAAGGGAAACGTGGAGGCAAGTTTGAAGGACAGGCTGGGGATGAACCCGTATGAAGGGGCCGGCGGTGACAAATCGGGGATGGCCGGTTTAAGGAAGGAAGACGGCCAGGAGAAATGTCAGCCGGATAACTAAGGACAGAAGGAGACGCGTACTCGCTGGGCGGATGCCGCGGCGGTAGCGGCCGCGCCGGCGGAGATGACGGATCCATAGATCTTTCGCTCTATACGACCTTCGAAGAGAGACAGATGAGGGGGCGTGGGGAAAATGGATGAGTATCACGCCGTTTCAGGGAGCGTGGGCGTGGGTATTTACTCAAGGTGGGGGATGGATGCGTCTCACGCCATTAAGTTGACGTCGGTAGTTACGCCGTAAGCATCGGGCCACGGCCTCTCCGGAGGATCTGACTTTAAGAGCCGACGGTTATCTGCCAGAGATATATCTTCGGACTTTCCAGAACATGTGCAGAAATTTCATAGATATCCACTGTGCTTCCCTTCGCCGCCGCCGCCGCTTCCTCTTCATCCCGTCGCAGGTAATCTAATGTCCTATTTCGAGTTAGATATAGCTTCGGAGCAGCTAAAATCGGTGAACATGATCTTATTGAACAACCGTGCCACCGGATTACAAACATGCTCAGTATACAGGTCCAATAGCTTCAATGAAAAACCAGCTCTGATGAAATACACCCTGTGGCCTCTGTACCTGCAGGTCACAGCTGATGGAGAGGCGGATGACCAAAGCGGCTAATGAAATCCTGAAGGACGTGCAACCACGCGAGACGAACGCATGTGCAGATCTATTCGGAAGCGTTCAGGATCAAAGCAACGTGCGAAGCCATCAGGAGTGGGGTAAGAGATCGCGGCGCTCGCTGGGGAAAATATCGGCAACTAAGGAGTCGATGAACCCTTCTGTGCGTCCGATAGAGGTAACAATGACTACAGAGAAGCTCAGAAAAGATAAAACATACATTGAGGAATCAAGGTCAGGGGATGACATTGCTAACGCTATATTGGACGAACCAGTGAAAGTTTACAAGCGTCGATTCAGAGGTTCGGTTACATCTATTCGCATGAAGTGTTCGATCGATTTGACAGTCATGAGGAGTTTGAACCCACGAACGAGGAACGAAAGGTTGCATCGGCGATATTGCAGTTAAGACGACATGCTCTGTTCCTGAAGAGGAGCATGGAGAAAATCAGAGTTTCTCGGCATGTTGTGTGTAGTATTACGAACTGACAAATAGAACTGTGAGCTCGCAAAAGCAGGTCCAACGCAATGTGTATCAAATTATAAACAAATTTACGTTAGTACGATGCAGATGCACTAAAATGGTCATAGCTTGCACATCTGGGTACTCTACTGAGGCACCTTGTTGATACCATTACATATTTATAATCGCTTGTACAGAGTTGTAGTACAATAAAACATTAGGGAGACAAGTCTACTACATTGTGATCGATGACCGGAGCCATCTGAAACTCAGAGTCCTCAATATTTCTGCAGTACTCCGCAAGTACCTGATCAAGACGGAAAGGCCTGTCTTGTACATCAAGGGAACCAATGCCATAGCCGAAAACATATTTTGGTTGAGGATGCCATGTGAGGAGATGAAAATCGTATGATCTGACCTCCGACAGATCGGCGTAGTAGATACACCCCGGTTGCACGGTTGGGCATTTCCTACTGTCAACTGCGACAGAGCGGTTCATGCCGACGAAGAGGGCGCGGCTGCCTATGCCGCTGACAGGCTCGATGACTAGTTTGTCCGTGTTCACTCGGTACACCACAGGGTTGCCAGCTTCGACATGACCACTGATAACAAGAAGAAGGTCGACATCGTTTTGCACCAGGTAAAATCTATTGTTATAGCTCATCCCAGGGAACTTTGGGCCGTCAATGGTTCTGGCCATTTTTACTGTCCGAGCAGTCCGAGCTACTGGAATAGCCGACGTACCAATCTTATGTACCGTTGATATGATGGCCCCGTGGTTGTCCACTACGAAAACTTCGCCATCGTATGCTGTCATGCTGCTTACTTGTCCAAACCATTCTATGGAGGAGAACTCTCCTTCCCCAAATCCTGTTGCGGACTGTCCTTCCTCGGTGTTCTGGTCAGCCCACCTGACCGAACTGTTCTGAAGGTTGGAAATAAATACGATGCAAGGGACATCAACCACGGCAACGGATGACAACCTCTCCGATGGTATCTGCACTGCAAAACGGAGAATTGAACCGGTGAAGGGGTTAAGCAACCATCTTGTAGGGCGAAACCCTCTTTCCTAGCACGACGAGGCCGCCTGTAGTAGCGCCCACAAAGTAATACTTACTGCAAAAAAAAAAATTACAAGCATTATCCAGTTGTATAGCGGATGCATAAAAACATATAAAGCTGTATAGCGGATAACAGCGGATAACAGGCACAGAAAATTACGAACCGTAACAGATCGTTGGGGATGCATTTCTCGCAGACACGTCCAGTGAGGAGATTGAGGAATGAGACTTTCTGGTCGCTCGATTTCTCAAGCATTATCCAGTTGTTGAGGAAGAAATTGGGAGGCTCCGTGGCGACTCTCCAGTTCAAGCAGACGGCGCGGAGAGATGAATAGTAGTCCAGGTCGTTAGACCGGAGGAAGAACTCGCCTATTTTGTTGATGAGATCGGCAGGGAGATCTGACCACACACCCGCCATTGGAAGATAAAATGAAACGAAGAGGTTGGATTTGTTTCAATATATATACCTCCACGGCATCAACGGTTAGTATTCCTGCATTGGTTAAAGCAACCGTCCTATTGAAACGAAAGAGTGGCGTTTCTGAGATTTCCGGAGGCTCTGATATTTTCGAACGCCAATTGACATGACGTTTGGGGCCGAGGGCCAGGCCATATTTATATTAATGACCGATTAAGGGACATTAAGGTCTAGTGAAAACAAAGCACATTTGGCATCGTCATTGTGTGAGTTAACAGGAAGGGTCAAGAAGTTCGGATAACATATATGGAAAAACACTTTTAATACGCGGATTTGTATCAGTTCATACATCATCCAACGATAGGACAGAGAAAGTAGTGCGACAACGAATAATGTAGATACAAGTTATTGAACAGAAAGCGAGTGGCAAATGAGGAATTACAAACACAAGCAGCATGAGAAGTGGGTCAGAATTTCGGTGGCCATGGCTCCGAGATTGGGAAGGCACGTCCTAGTTTTGTACCTAAATGGAGATCACCGTTACGCACTTCATGTACTGTCCCTTTTAACATGTCAGCAACGAATAGAGAACAGTGGAATCCAAGAGTAATGTACACAAAGCGAGCGTCCACGGATATACTCCTGACCTGAACAGAGTACAGTTGGTCTGAACTGAGCACGAAACCCTGGTCATAAGGAATCCCAGAATTAACGATCTCCCATATCTTGATGTAATTCCATATCTTAGCCGCGAACCTTCCGTCGAAGGCAACCACCAGATCAAGCACTCGGTCAGAAGTCCATATATCGCCATAACCGCGACGGTCTAGCACCCAGGTAGTCAATTTGCCGGATCTAAAGTGCACCAGAGCTATGGTTCCAGATAGGTGTTCCCCGACAGAGTAATCAAACCAGGAATTTGTCTTCTGGGTAATCTCTCCAGGGATGCTTATTACCGAGAACGATGATGTAGTCAGGTCCAAGCAAACTATTAATCCAAGAACATACATCATATAGAGCTGATCTCCAACTAGGATGCAATGAGGCTTTTCATGGAAGGTAACAGACGAGAAATTAAGGTAGCCAGGCGCAATGGGATTGGAAATGTGACGCTCCCACAAACCATTTCTAAAAATGCAGACGTGGACAAATATGTTGCCGGAGGAGTGGAAGTTGACACCATGGTACGAGATTCTAAACGATTCTTCGTCAGCTTCCTGAACGTAGAATGCAATTCCGGATGACCCTGCCTCAAGGATGACTCCGAACTGGCCTAAATGGTTAACATGAGAATGTGGGATTTTGGGGATTCGAGGACTCACAAATATCTTCGTAGGATAACCCGGGCGCCAGGTGTAGTACCCGTCTTCCATTTCTGTGGATCCGACGCAGAGGGAAAGGACGAAGCCACCACTACATCCAATGACATAATCTTCTGAAAAATTGGATGGATCGATGAAAGCAGTGAGGGCAGCCACTGTATCGTCGGCCGCGGCAACCTCCCCGTTAGAAATCAGCCTAAACTGGACAGCGCCGTTGTTCTTGACAAATTCAACAACGAAACCAATGAATGCTGGACAGTTCCTTCCGATGTATGCCTTGGAGAAATCGTCGGCTCTAGCCGCTGACAAGAATGTCCTGTTTACTGCAGTGCTCCGGTGAACGGATCTACTACAACCTATCCTCTGGATGATTTCGGACACTACATCGACGACACCGAGAGCTGAATGAGCCTCCATTGCAAAACTGATACAAGCCCAGCTGACCTTCAGATGGTGAATTTCTCCTCATGGATAGAAGAAACGCCATAAGATTTGGCTATAACGGTTCAACTGCAACGACAAATAGACTGACGTAGCAAAACGCACACAACAAACGCCAGTTCGAAGGTAAGTTTAGAGACGCCACGCTATTTAGCGCCACACTTTGAGAGCGACGCCATATTGACGGGCTTCTGGACTCTACGTATCAACTCCATTTCAAATGACGTTTGCAAGATGAGGCCGAAACGCCATACAGAAGGACAATTCATAGACCAAATGACAACCCAAGGGACGTTTCATCCACAGGCACAAACGCTTCGTGATGCGGCGTTGCCGTGTTGAGGTCCTTACAAATTTGTCAGACCCTCTGATTATTACATCCGTCCATTTCACTGGTTTCATTAAATGATACTCAGAGGATTCCCAAAAAATCGGAAGGTCTGTACATCTTGGCCGCCGAAACGCCCCATTCAGCGGCGTTGGCGTGCTTGTCCCTAGTTTTCGAGAAAACGGCTAAGTGTTGAAGAAACCGCCACACGCTATGGCGTTTCGTAGCGGCGTTGACAATGTAGAGACGTCGTCTGACGGGGCGTTTCGGAGGGTCCGGGACGCCACGTCGGGAGGCGTATGAGGCCGAGGGCCATGTCCGCGCTAAAGTTTTGAGAAGGGCCAGATTTGCCTAATTGTCCAATTAAGGGCCATTTAGTAAAAAAAGATACGCACCTGGGTTGCATGGTCGGTACGCAGAGGTGACATCACGTCGGAAAGATCTCGCCATAGATTTGAAGGGTCCCGCCGGCGGCCGGTAACTTTTTGCTGCGCCGGCCGGTCGCTTTACGCCGTCACCGGCTCACCGTTTACTTTCCCTAGCCTTGCCGGAAAGGGAAGCTAGCTAGGTAGCTAGGCGCGCGCGTGCGATCCCAGCCACAGACAAAGCAAAGCATGCATTGTGCGGCTGTGGCTCCACGTACGGATCTCGCAAATCTGAGTATACTTGTCAACGTCAACGTCGTCCATCGATCGCCGGGAGACGGTTGGTCAGAAGTAATCAAGGTAGGGTCAACTTTTGTCGTGAATTTGTGATCATTTTTTTTCGTCCACTACCTCGCTCGTACTTGGGTCCGGCTTAATGCCTCGACAGTCGCCCTGACGTGACTGTAACAAGGCTTAATTGGCCCCTTAAGTAAGTACGGGGCGTACGGACCACCCGTACCACGCACGTACGACTAGTCAAGAAGAACTTGACAAGGCAGCCAACCTGCCCCACACTTTACGTACCTTTATTTAAAAAAAAGTGGTTTTGTACTAATTATGAAACAGAGTTGGATTACTGTACAATCAATCCAAGCCGATCTCGACGCGGTCGCGCTTAGTAACACACCACCACTCAGCTCTCCGCGACTGAACCGGCAAATATTACAAGCAACATGCTTACATTTCTATGATCGTCAGTTTTTTACTAGAAGAACCTCTCTGCCCGGTGGCATCTTTCGTCTGAATTCTCTTGCTATATATTTGCCCCACCTCTGATATGTCATGTTTGTCATCTTTGAAAGAATTCAAGATGGAAGAGCAATCTTTCTCAATAATGGGGTTGCAATTAGAATTTCTTGTAACAAACTCCCATTTCAGCTGATCTGCTGTGTGGAATAACTCCCTGGGCTGAACCAATTACTTGGCTCTTGTGGTCCTGCAAGACTGCACCGGAGGATCCAAATTGCACTCAGCCAAAAAATCTTGCATCAATGTTGCATTTCAAGCACCCTTCATCAGGTTTTATCCGGCATGTCTGCAATATTCGGAGAAAACAATTGGGGCTCTTTTCCGTTCCTTTCCGCAAGGTCTCTTCGTGTTACTAAACCATAATTTGGTCCACAAGGTCTCTTCCTGTTGCTAAGCCATACATGGCATCTAGATAATTTTGTAAAAATCTGATTGAATTATCAATTGAAGCATCACCTTTTGTCAAAAATTATATTGTTGCGGTGGTGCCAAGCACCGCACCAGATGAACATCATTTTGCTCCTCATAATTTGGTCCAAACTATCCAATAAAATAAGAATCCAATCGTTTCATGTCTACACAAGTTTATGTTCTGGAGGGAGATTCCATGTTTTCTCAAGGCCTTGTCTTAAGGACATCGATCGCCTTAAAACACCGCATGTTGCATTATAAGCCATCTCATCTTCTCTCCCACAAATGGAGCATGTGGGAAGGGCGCGTGGGATTCTACGGCTCCTGTTGACCTGGAGGGACATTCGTGTTCCAAATTGGTTTCCATAGTTTTCTGTCTCCGTTCGGGCTAGCACTTGTATTTGGGACACCACCATTCTTCAAATCCATCGCAAGATTATAAGCACTTCACACTGAGAAGACACCATTTTTATCGCATGTCCACGAAACAAAATCTTCCTCGTCATAGTTTGGGACGCGAATCTTGAGTATTGCCTCGGCATCCGGCGGTATAAAGATTTCACCAACTAATTCCTCCTTATAGGAACTCTCTTCATGATTTATCAATTGCTCCACTCTTCTTAGTCTTGATTTTTTTAATGTTTGCAGTTATTTTCATGTTTCCTCTTGGGACCCAATTATCTCTCCAAATTGTTTTTTTGCTCCCGTTGCCAACTCTCCAAATAAATCCTTGTTTTTGTAAAGAGACCCAGACGGCCAGACCATGCATGATAATACTTTGCTTTCAGTAATTTTGCTCACAAGATTTCAGGATAAGCCACTTACTGATCTCCAAGCTTTGTCTAGCTAATATAGGGCTTGGTTACCTGGAGTAACAAGCATGAACGTACACTTGAAACCACTGCGCAATGTCCTATTTGTGGGATTGAACCGGAGGATAATTTTCACCCCTTTATTCGTTGTCCTCTAGCGAAACAATTGTGGAATTGTATGTCTGAAGTGTGGGAATTGCCGCCAGCGGAGTCAATTCAGAATACTGGAAGAGAATGGCTTTTTACACTTATTGGAAATATGCCAGGGAAGATCATCTCCATAACTCTTATGACCCTGTGGCGTATCTGGCATGTTCGAAATGAGGTAGTTCACTTTAAGCCACCACCACCTGTTGAAGTTTCGCGAAGGTTTTTGTTGAGCTATATGGAGTCCCTTTTGCAAATTAAACTTCACCCGGGAGTTGATCATGTGAAAGGGAAGTTTATACTGTTCGAGGAAGACCGCCGGTTTCATTCAAGAACGGAACAGAGCATTGCACCTAAGCCGAGATGGTGTCCTCCCTCGGTGGGCTGGTGTAAGCTTAATACAGATGGGTCATTTTCAGCAAATGGTGGTTCAGGAGCTGGTATGGTTGGTCGTGACCACTCTGGAGATATTGTTTTCTCAGCATGTCGGCACCTTCCTATTTGCAGGGATGCTTTGGAAGCGGAGTGAAGAGCAGAGGGTCTCTCTCTTGCTTTGCATTGGAGTAACTCTAATCTGATCATTGAGGTGGATAGCGTGGAGATAGTGAAGCTTCTGAAGAACGAAGAAACAGATCGCTCCATCTACTCATTCCTAATTGAGGAGATAAAAGTGTTGATGAAACATCGTCAAACTTGTATTAATCATGTTAATAGAGGCCAAAATACTATTAGTCATTTTATGGCCAATTATGCTAGGCTAAATGACTGCACGGCAGTCTGGATAGCTTCCTGATGACCTTGTGGAAAAGTGCCGCTTAGACTGTAATCCTGATATTTGAGTAATATATGTTTTCATTCGCAAAAAAATAATATATATATATATATATATATATATAGGGCTTGGTTGAAGTGGAATTTTGGATGGATCCCGTCACGGATCTCCTCCTCGATCGTATAACCGTGCGGAGTGGAGTGGAGGCCATGCATGCTCACGCCGATCCGGCCGTGTCCCGATCTAGCAGACTACTGCTAATCCATCCGCACACGGGCGATCATGACCTCATCTGCGAAGATCGAACCGCACGCATACCCTAAAAAAGAAATGAACCAACAAGCTAGCGCTTCTCCCCCTGGTGCCGGCTCCCTATCCATGCCGTGGATCCACCGATGCATGCATGTAGAGCTGTAGACTCTAGTACGCACGGAACGCTACGAATCATTGCCTTGCCCGCCATTGCCATTAGTGGGTGGTGCCAAGAGATATGGGACGATGCCCGTCGGAGCCCGGCCGTGCTCCCTGGTCCCTGCGTACATGCGGCGGCATCCGGCCGGCCGGGGAGGACCACGGCGGTGCGCGCGCAGGGATGGGCTCTGCGTCCGCGGCTGGTCCAGTGCAGTCCTGCAGTCTCCGGTGCGAGCGAGGTGGCATCAATGCCGACCCGCCGTGATGATTCATCTGCCCGGCCCGGCTTTCGCAACGGTGCGCTTTGATGCGGACGCTACGGACGTACGGCGGCTGCTACGGACGGTGGGCGCCAGCCGGAGCTAGGCAGCTAGCACGTCACCACGGCAGTCGGCAGGTCGGCAGCCGCAGCCGAGAGTGGGGTTTGTACTGTAATAACACTGCGGATGTTTGGTAGGCTGTTCAATCGGGCGAAGCGTCTTGTTAGAATGTTCTAAGCAATGTTGCTATCCAAAGCAACAGCACAAGTGCACAACCAGTGGAAACCACTTTTAAGTGGAATGAAAACCAATACACGGACCATCAAGCTGAAAACGTTCGGCCCAGATCACATAACCTGGTCACTTGATTCACTTAGGTTTGGCATAAACCTGAGTGGAACTGAAACAATAAAATAAAATAAAATAAAATAAACTGGATTGTCTGATGATCCTAAACGTGCATATATAAATTCGGGTTCGTTAGTTCTCGGTTGCACCATGGTTCGTGTATGTTGTGAGTTGTAACTTGTAAGTGGGTTGCAACTAAGCAAAAATGTTTCTTGGATGTGAGTTGCAAGCGAGTTGCAGTTAACCAACAATTAATTTCTCTGTCTGACCTCTCCCTCGAGGCCGGGGAGCGGGGGAGAGGAGCACATGCTGCAGGGATCACGGCGCGCCATTGCTTAGCTTGCATGGACGCATCTTAACTCTGCCCCGCCGGGTTAATGCTGGTGCGTAGTACGGTGTACGGAGGGGCCGGGCTACCGACTCACTGACGTAGGCACGCGTACGCGCCGGCGGCTCCACGGCGGCGGTAGGTCGAAGGTAGCAATAGGCACCACTCGATCGACCGGAGTGGGGAGTGGGTGGATGTTGGTAGGCTGTTCGATCAATCCCGTCCGTGAAAGCACAGTGCCTAAGCTAATCGCCGGTTTGGGCAAGCACTGCTGTTCTAATTAAGCCGCGGGTCATCAAGCAACAAGACAAAGCATTGTACTTCCACTCTTTTTTTGGAGGGATTGTATGTACTTCCATGTAGTACTTCGCTACTGCTAGATCACGGGTTATTTTTCACATCAGCGCCAAATTACACGAACATTGATCCCGTGCGTGTTCTTTTGTCCAGGTGCTGTATGATGATCATCCCATTGCATCTGCCAGTCTTGCCAAAGGACGGCAAACGGATAACGATAGGCTTGTCCGAAATAGACAGATGGTACCAGCATGGTAAGAGTCTACGAAGCCTACAAACCGGTAATAAACGGCAAGGTCGCCGCCGTGATACAGCTGGGGCAGGATATGAAGCTGAATGGGGATGATCGAGCATACCACTGCTACTACCAAGCCTGCAACAGTGGAATCCAGGTAAAAGTTGGCACCTACAGGCAGCAAAGGTGGCGCCGCCACCACTACATACAATGTACTGCACTCGCTGCTGATCTTTGACAGCACGAAGAGGAGAGCTGGCTGGCCACATGAAGCTACATCGGGATTGTCAGGCTTGATTGGGGAAAACAAAGTGTCACGCAGATCTGGATGGAGTGCCTCCTAGTACAGTGGGTGATGGTGATTCTGATTCAGCCGGACGCAGGAGGTGCAGTGCCTGCACAATCGTCAATAATGCCTCCACCATGGGGATCCTCCATGTGAAAAGGCCTGCAGATTTTGTGCAGAACGATCTTTCTTCTTTGATGTAGTGCTCCATGGTAGGATTGACAGAACCAAAGAGGCCGTATCTTTCTGAATAGCGCAGGCTGAAAAGACGATGCAGTCAGTGTACCGTGCAAAAATGCATCTGCAGCGGAAGAAAATAAATAAATACTATGTCAAACTGTAACAGGGACAACAAGCAGATAAAGCTTGGCTCTAGAACTTTCCAACCCTTCTTGCCAATTGGGCACTTGAATTTCAAAAGAACCGTGGCTTGTGAATTGTACTGCGAGTTTATGCCGTGTATTCACAAAAAGGTTCCTCACCTGGTTGTATTATGAGTTTATGGCCAACAGCCAGGCAATTGCAAATTCATAATTCAGACATATAAGAGTAAACAAACTTTAAAGAGGCAATCCAGCACAAGCTGATTCAGTGATCCACTATCATCCATCGTCCGAGTTACCTGAGCACTTCTCAGACATAGCTCCTCCACCTTACACTTCCTA
This sequence comes from Poa pratensis, assembly GCA_947311845.1. NCBI lineage: Eukaryota > Viridiplantae > Streptophyta > Magnoliopsida > Poales > Poaceae > Poa > Poa pratensis. The sequence goes on from CAMZMU010000085.1 coordinate 140,232,667, forward strand.
GGACTGTCGTCGACTTGCACTTCCACTACTCATAGAGATAATGTGAGTCAAAGCTCCAGATTCTGCGCGAAATAATCTTCTTTGATGTACTCCATGGTTCCCACTAGCGCCGACTATGGCAGAACCGAAAGAGTCATCTTTCTGAATGGCATAAACAGAATAAAACGAATTCAATATGAAACGAAAGAGATGCTACATAAAACGGACAAGTAGGAAACAAAAGCTTTGCTCTTTTCAATTCTGAACTTTCGATGATAATGCTCTTCCTGTCAACTGGGCTGTCTGAATCTCAAAAGCAGGGAATATAGAAATTTATTTAGATAGTAATATTTGGACTATTTTTTGCTAAATGCTGCAAGTATTTGGATTAATTGTTGCTAAATGCTTAGTATAATAGGGAATTTTTTTTAGCTTGGCACCCCCACCAATTTTATTCTAGATCCACCACTGCTCAAAAGTCCAGTTGCTTATTTATTAAAAAGATCATAGGCCTTTTGTATTAACCCATTTTCAGAATGCAGGCAAATAAGAGTAAAAGCTGGCAAAATAAGCAACCCAGCACAAGCTGATTCAGGGATCCACTAACATCAAGCGTTAGAGTGGCTGTGAGGTTTCTGTCACTGCTCAGACATAGTTCCAGTGTTCCACCTTACCCTTCCTGCCGTTCAAAAAACCTTACCCTTCCTAGGACTGTTGTCAACATGCCCTTCCCACTACTAACAGGTATAATGCGAGTCAACTGAAGAATATCCATCTATCACTAGGACTTCCTTTCGACTTGTCCCTTCTGAGATTTGACTACTCACCGGTGACTAGTATAACAAGAGGCAGCATAGGAGTCATCATCCTTGTTCTGACCTGATCTAACAAGATGTGGCCACCTTCTTCAAAAAAGGCCACCAGCATAGCTGAGAACAAACTCGAAGACCAAGTTACTGTAGATGAAATGATCTAGTTCCATGTAACGGGTCAACTTGAATGATAGGTTAAGTTATGGCTGAAATAAAGAAGTAAAAGTTTAACCAGAGGGAATGGGTAATATTTTCTGCATCTGAAGTAATAGTAACAGGTTCTTCTAACTGAACATTGTATGGTCTGAAAGTTACGAAGCTTCCAATACAAGTACGGTTACAAATGTTTGCTGATGCCCGTAGCAGCCTCATAATTAATGTATATCTAGTACTCCCTCAGTTTCGGTCCTTTTGGTTTCGGATACACTACAACTCGTGCCAAGGGAGCGGTATGTGTCCACCACGTGCATAAAAAGCAAGGCACCCACATTCATACCACATTTGTGACCAAATTTCATTCATACCACATTCGGAATTGAGAGGTTCATATGAATAAAGGAGGACTTGGTAGCCAATAAGTGATTATGGAGCGATCACAGCACACACAAAAAAATGGTGCACAAACTACCTTAACACAGTAACACTATTCTCCAACTCAAAGAGGCCAGAGTTGGAGAATAGTGGGGAAGAGTGCCAGAGAATGGTAGAAAGCCACCTCGAAATTCAAACTGTACAATATTTCCTCACTAAAAGTTGAATTGCAAAATTTTAGATGAGCATATTCTTTTATATAATCACATTCCACAAAAAATAAAAGATAAAAATGCAATGTGACAAATAATAAAGTATCTCCAAAATATTTAGAGCAATAATTACACAGTTTCCTCTAAATACTAAAGGAGATGTAGACAACATACTCTATAGCACATTGTGCAGACAAATTAAGAAATTATGTATCTGTAACCCATCTTCATGTTACAACTGTATATATGCAAATATCTTAAGCAGACAGACCGTTACTTTCTGAGCAGTACAAAATATAACATGGACAACTACAGCTCTACTTGCGCTAATCTTTAGCCGCAGCGAACATTCCTTCATATTCTGGTAAAGATAATCTTAATCCACCAAAAAAATGTCTTGTACAATTACACAGTCAGCAGATGCTAAAATAATCTGAGTCTTGTTGTCAAATATTCAACCCTTTCCTTTTTTACAAGCTCCAGTATCCAAACGGAGTTAGACATAATTTGCATTCTTATTCTGTATTCTTGATTTTACCATTGCAAACATGTAGTGAGAATGTTGTTACAACATAATAACTTCTTTCTCGCCAGGTTCCAAGATTATAGTACTTCAAGTGAAAAATGTGTGTAAGCCTGAGACTGAATATTTGGATCTCAACGTAAATGCAACAAGCTGTATTGATCATAATGGAAAAACGGCAATGCCAGTGCAAGGCACAGTAATCACTAGTTCATGCAAGTAGCAAGGATGGACACACAACAAATCTTTAACTAAGACAATTGTTCAAATCAAAGCATAGAAAATCGAATCGATACAGGTAACAGCTAGAAAATATCACCAGGACCAGATCCGAGAAGGCGGAACCTAGATCAGAAGTAGAGCCCCATCTGGACGTTCTTCTCCACGAATCCGCACTTGGCGTAGAACCCCGTCAGCTCCGGGGTGCAGTTCAGGATGACCTTGTAGCACCCCCTCTCCCTCGCGTGCTCCACGAGCCGGCGCACAAGGCGCTCCCCGAGCCCCCGGCCACGCGCGGCGGCGTCCACCACCACGTCCTCGACGTGCCCCACGGTGCCGCAGCGCCGGATGAACTTGCGCTCCACGAGCACCGCCCCCGCGGCGGCGATCCGGCCCGTGGCGGCGTCCTCCGCGACGAGGACGAGGTGGTCGGCGCCGAGGCGCGCGAGCTCCGCGAAGCGGTTGCGGAAGGCGTCCTCGGTGAGCGGCGCGGATGGGGAGAGCTGCGCGAGGAGGTCGCAGAAGCCCTTGGAGAAGTCGCCGAGCTCGAGCGGCCGGATGCGGTACGCATCGGCAACGTCTCCGGCGCCAGATCCCGATTGCTCCATCGGCGTCGTGTCGTCGACGCGTGCGGGCAGGGAGAGAGAGGAGCGTAAAATAAGGCCCACGCGGAGCTAATATGGGCCTCCCGTTGGACTCTATTCAGATTACGTGGGCTTGAGCATGTTGGCCCATTAGCTAATCCATATGGGCCAGGCCACATCACGACAACCGAGTGAAGCTTCCGAGATTTTGTCCGGTTGGAGGCGTCTCCATTTCGCATTTCGAAAACCACTTTCCAAAAGCCACGCGCCCAAACACAGCCAAAAAAAATCCCCCAAATCGAAACGTCTCTCGTCTGTCTCCATGGTCGCCGCCCCCGTCCCCGCCGCCGGCGAGGCCACCCCGCCACCAGAGCCGCCTCCCTCCCGCGTATCCGTGCGGTCTTCGTCGTCGTCTGCCCGACGCCGCTGCGTCCTCTCGAGCCGCTTCCGGGAACCCGCGAGCCCGCGGCGCCACGCGTGGGTCTCCTTGCAGGGCCGCCTCGTCGGCGCCGAGGAGGCTACGTCCGCCGACGTGGCCGCGCCGGGCCTCAAGAAAGATGAGGCCATGGCGTGGGAGCTCTTCAGCCCGCTCCACCGCGTCCTCCTGGTCGCCACCGTGGCTGCCGCCTCATCCCGCTCCCACGCCGCCCGCCGCATCGAGCAGCTCCAGCGATCGATTCATCTTAGGGTTTGCATCTACCTGTCTCCTCTGTTTGTTGTTATCCTTATCTAGATCTTAATGACCATGCTACGCTGTTGAACGTGCCTGTATAGCTGGATGAGTTCATCCCATTTGGACCGGTCAATATATACTTCGGCGATTGGGTTCACTAGAATGTTACCCCTTTTTATTTTGCAGTAATTATTTACATTGTTTTGCATGTTAAATTAGCAATCCAAGTGAACTGGCAAAGTAATGCTTTCGATGTGCAGGATGAGGTGCTGCAAGGCATGCAGCAGAAGCTGGACGATCTGTTCGGCGAGATGAACTCCCTGCAACAGCAATACGTCAAGTGCGACAGTTTCATTTCGGCCGAGAAGGAAAATATTGTGTTGGTAAGAAGCAACAAGCTAGGACATGAGGAGGGTGCTAGATGCGGTGTGTGCACTGGAGCAGAAAGAACCGCTACTCCTCACAAGACAAAGGTATAATGTGTTTACAGAGAGTAGTTGACTGAGGTACTTTTGTCTCGCTTGTATTTAGTTATGGACAAACGTGCAGGACTTTTGTGAAAGGGATGATGCAAAGAGTGATGTAGTTGATAAGTCTAGTGTAAGTCTTGTGGAGTATGAAGAGCGCCGGATGTCAGACCTCTCAGACTTCTGGAGTGTTGTATCCTCGGTGGATAATCATGTAAATGGGGACAATCAGGTAAATAAGCTTGCTTCTCTCTGCATGTGTGTGCTGTCATTTATGAGCATTGTCACATGCACCTATAAGCTCCCATGGCATGTGCATTTTTCGGTGCTAATGTTATATCTGCTCTCATCAATATTTCTTCTATGAACGTTTGAACACAAAAACTTACTAGTGATGCACTGGTAACTTTCATCCAGCTAAGTTCCCTGGCGGGAGAACAAGAGTTGTATAACATTCAGAAGGAATGTGAAGAAAAGGATGCAATTATAAGGGAACTGACTGCAGCTGCACATACATCTTCCTCCGCTGATGCCAAGGTACACATTATCGCAATGATTGAATGCTACTCATGCTATTTTGCAGATGACCTTCCTATAACAATTTTTTCTTTTTGCATGTAGAGAATTGCAGAGTTGCAGGATATTCTTAAACGGAAAAATATGGTGATATCTAAACTGAAGAAAGACATGTCAGCTCTGAAGCAGATGGTAACCAGTTCTTCCATCTTAGCTGTAAATCACTTGTGCTAAGGTGAAATGCTCACTTCTCTTTTTTTGTTTGATAACAATAGGTTGTTGAACTAACAAGAGCTAAAAGAGCGTCTTCTGCCAACATAAACACGTTCTACTCTGAACTGCCAGTGATGTCAAACAATGTTTTATATGATATGAGCAGCACTAGCTCGTCATCTTCAGATTCTGAGTCTCCTGTAACACCGAGAAAATACCTTAATGAAAATCACGGCACTCCAGGAGAATGTGAATCGAAGGGAAGCTCTACAGTACCAGTGCGAAAGACGTCTCTTCCTCCAAAAATATCATCAGCTTGCAACCCCCGCACGGCTGTCCCATTCAAAGAGAATTGTTTGAACCAGAAAGTAGAAACACGGTCTGTTAGTAGGCCAAAGCAACTTATGTCCTCTAATGGTGATTTTAAAAAAACTCGGCGACAAAGTCTTCAAGACTCAAGGAATAAAGCTTCAAAGAGATGGATGTAGAGTCTGGACTGCAAGAAGTTATTACCAAATAGGTAAACTGCTTATGCTTTAATTCATTTTATCGCTTTGAACCATGAAGTCTATCCAGTATCCTACATCAAAGAAGAAGAAGAAACCGAATAAAAATGTCATTTGGTTCAGTTTATATTTGTAGAATTGTTATTCCTTCTCCAGAATCCAGCATTCATTAATCGTTTTGACATCAGCTTAGAGTTTTCTTGTGGCTGTGTCCTTTTGTCAGTTGTGCTTGTCACGCGTGATCGTTGCTACTGCTAGTCACTTACTTAATCTTCCTAGCAAGAAAAGAAAAAATGTACTTTTGCTTACTTAGTACAAAAATATTGACCGAGTGATAAACTTGTGCAAGACCGTGACAATGTAGCACGTCGATATTCTGTCAAATGGACATCTTCAACTAACTGGTTGAGCAAAGTGCCTAAATTTCATCTACTGATATTCTTTATATATTGATTTCTTCCCTGGTGGAAACTTCTATGTCATTAGCTTTTACCGGTGCATTTTAGTATGACATGTCTAAGAACTAGACTACTGCACATGTACCTTTCTTCCTTTCCCACTTTATAGGTATGCACATTCTACTTCTTTGACAATGATATCATTGAGTACACACAGTGTTGCAAATGATGTAACAGCCAGTTAACTTCATTCCCCTCTTGCTGCAATAGAAGGCAACAATTTCTGTCTATGACTTCTTTAATGACCTCTCTTTTCTTACCATTTCAGATCAGGAAGAAAGGAAGTTGGTTGGTTCTGTTGATTTTGTTAGATAGTCTGTCAGAGTGATGCTTCCTAGCTCTCCCCGCTGTCGTCTGGTAAAAAGTATTGTGGAGTACTTTAGCTATGTCTGTCATTGAAACCAACCAATCCATTATATAGGTTCGTCATTGGTATCTGCTCCCTTGTAAAATATGTCATTTGGATCTTAACAGTCTCCGTCTCTCTGGGTCTCGATTCTTGAATCTATTGTTTATATTTAATTAATTGATTAGTTTATCGGATGGAATCTTGGAGCTCATTTTAAATTAAATGCTGTATGTCCCTCGTGTGGGTTTTCTGACTCCATATAGCGAGTTTTTCATGGTGAGGAATTTGTATGTCAGCGTCCAAGAATTGCTTCTGCATTTTGTCCACTTGACATATTTTTGCTTGGTACTAGTACACTGTCATTTTGCTAGCAAAGGAGTGGTCCACCACAAATTTAAAAACATAAGCTATCATGTTAACTATCACTATTGGCTCAGACCGATCTACGGTGGCTAGATCTTGCGTGTCCGGTTGGCTGGCCGGCTGTTCGTAGTTTTACTTTGGCTGTAACGCTGAAGGGGAACAACGCTCTCGTAGCAGTGGACACAGCTTTTGGACGCCACTGGTTGACGCCGTTGCTTTTCAGTGTTCCGATGGAATTTTCAGTTAAGCAGGGCTGATGATGAGCCGTGCTCGAGTGATAATGAGTTAGTTCTCCAGGGAGCTTTGCTACAAGACTCAGACGAGGACTTTGATGGTCGAGCTCTGTCCGGCAAAGCATGATAATTAAAGAAAATCAATATTCTGTAAAAGAAGGATAAGCCTGACAAAGCTTATGCATGCTCGGCTCCATCAAATGAATTTGTGCTACAAAACCGATGCTTGCTCACATAGAAAAAAAAAACACGAGAGCTTCAATAAAGCTTGAGGCGCATTCTAAAAATAAGTTTAAAATACACGGCCACCTCCTTACCTTCTCCATAGGCCGCAGGCGTCGTCATGCGGAAACGGGCCCTGTGCCACCACATGTGGCCCAGTGCGCCTGGGCAGACGTTTTGTTTTTCATCCACTTTGTCACCCCGTAAATAAACCAAGCGTCCTAGCCATTTTTTTAGGGAAATGCGTGTGCTTTATTAATCAACGAGATATAATGTCAGTACAAATTGTTTCCCAAATGCAATCCGGGGGCACACTACGCCACACACGGCATCCACGAGACTCACTAGAACGAGCTAAAATATAAGCGGCAACATTTTGCTCGTGTCCCAGCCATTGCCAGAACTATGCACATGCCAGGGGTGGGGGATTTTTTTCTCCTTAAATAACATGTTATCATTCGAGTACTGACCCCTTTAAAATTGGCCCGATAAGTTGGCCTAAACCCGGAAGCGTTGTTGAAACTCATCCGCTCGATAAGTTGGCACATTCAGTTTGTAGTCATTGTAGAGAAGAACATGACCGACGACCGTGACGATCGATCACCTCATGTCCTGGTACTGACCCCTTTAAAATTGGCACTGCATTCATTTGATCATCATCGTCGGACGAATCATTGGACAATGCATCCATGAAGTCATTGTAGAAAAAGAAAGTCAAATCTATCAAACGATGCATTCATGATATACACCGTCAACATAATGAAACAACAATCAAACGTTGTCCACAACTTTACATTGGAGAGAGTTTACATGATTTATACCTACACACAATCACCAAACACTTTGGGGACGAGGAGGTTGAGGTGAAGCCCGAGGCCGTGGACGACCCTACAACCGACGAGGTCAAATTTCCGTGGTTGGAATGGAAGAACATACGACCCTGTTGTTCGGGGGCATAGGACAAACGCTCATGTTAGTCAGCTCGAGGCTGCGGCGAAGTGAGAGGCACAATTGTTTCCTTTTCGTCGACCGGGCTCGTCTGAAGTCGGAAAGAAGCGGAAAATATGACGCTGTCAGCGGTAGGTCGTCCAGTAGCTCGATGCAAAAGGAAGCGAAGAGGACAGGCTATGGCGGTCGTGACTTTTGCATCTTGATGGTACTTAATCAAATCAATATTTGATCAATCAAATCGATTCATCATCGATTTTTTTATAGTATAACATAGGAATTTTAGCAAAACAAACTCCGAATTGGGATTTATTATTGGACCAGGAATCCCATTACATTTTTTATCCTTTTCCATATTTTTTTTGTATGGCTGGCGCCATCAGTATCTCATTTACTCTTTGCTGATGATTCCCTTATCCTTATGAAAGCAAATATGACTAATGCAACCTCATTGAGACAGGTTCTTGAACAGTACTGTTGAAAGGACAAGGATGTCGCCTAGAGGGGGGTGAATAGGCGATTAAAACTTTTCCGGTTTAGGCTTGCTAATTGCGGAATAAAACTATGTGTTTAAATTAACAAGCCAACAATCTAAATAAACTAGGCTCACCTATGTGCACCAAAAACTTAAGCTAAGCAAGACAAGCAACAAAGTGATAGCAAGATAAAGAACTTCAAGCACGAAGGCTATCACAAAGTAAAGTGCATAAGTAAAGAGCTCGGGTATAGAAATAACCGAGGCACACGGAGACGAAGATGTATTCCCGAGTTCCTCCTTTTTAGGGGAGTACATCTCGTTGGAGAGGTGTGAGGCACCACAAAGGTCGATCTCAACGCCACAAAGGCTTCACCTTCTTCTCCGATGAACCGCACCACAAAGGTTTGGTTCACCTTCCACTATCGAAATCCTTCTAGGCGGAAACCGGAGCCTTTAGAACAACGATCCGAGGCACACACCCACAACCGAATTGGGGGCTCCCGAACAGCTACAAGTGACCACACAAGGTCTCAACCACCACAAAGGCGTCTAGGGTCCAAAGACCCAAGAGTAACAAGCTCACACACTTTTAACTTCCACAAATCCTCGTGGAGAGCACAAACCGATGCACAAAGCAATGGCAAGAGCACAAGTGCTCAAATCCTTCACTCTCAAATCCCACCAAAAGCAACTAATTCTTATGGGGGGAGAAGAGAGGAAGAACAAAGAAGAGAACCACACAAGAACTCCAAGATCAAGATCTACTAGGTTCCCCTCACTTAGAGGAGAAATGGATTGGTGGAAATATAGATTTAGATCTCATCTCACTTTCCCTCAAAGATATGCAAGAATAATGGGAGGGATTGAGAGGTAGGCAAGGTTTTCCAAATGTCAACAATGGAGGAGAGAGAGGGGAAAAACGAGATCAAAAGGTTAGGGAACCGTTGGGGAAGAAAGCCCCTTAAATAGGTACCCTAAAAAAGTGCCCGTTGGGCAGTACAGGGAGGCCGGCCTGGGAGCCGGCCCCAGGCCGGCCTACTCGATGCAGCACGCTCTTCAGACACGCCGGTCTGGGAGCCGGTTTGGCCGGCGACCCAGCCGAGCCAGCCGGCCTGGGACCCGGTCTGGCCGGCCTGGGAACCGGCTACCCAGCCGAGCCAGCCGGCCTGGCCGGCCTAGGTGCTGGCCACCCAGCAGAGCCGGCCGGCCTGGGGGCTGGCCACCCAGAACCCGAAAATGAAACACCCATAACTTTTGCCAGAAAAATCCAAATGGGATGAAACCAACTTTGTTAGGAAATATTAAGAACCATAAATAGAGTTAAGTTGCCACACATGGGAAGGTGTGGAACTTTCCTCAAGGATAAACCGATAATATTTCTAACTTGAAACCGCAACAAGTTTTTCATCCGGACTCCGTTTTCTATGATCTTGGGCTTGCTCCGAAGATAATCACAAGCACTACAAGATCATGCATATACACATCATAGTCTATCATTTGAGGAGGAAAACAGAAGAGGAGAGTTTGACCTCTCTACAAGAGACGAACCGGTAAAACCTCCAACATCAAAAACACCACAAGATATTCCAATGAAATCCGTCTTTGATGAACTAGAGCTTGGTATGGAGATGAACACAAGCTCTAAATTCTCACATGGATAAAAGCCAAATAAGAACCAAGAAAGATGATATGCCAAATATGCAAAGGTTTGAGCTCTCCACAAAGATGCGATCAAGTTACTCACTTGAGAGCCCCTCTTGATAGTACACCGTCTATCCTATAACCCGGTCTCCCACTAACACCACGAGACCGGTAAAATAGAAACCCTATCAAGATCATACCTTTGCCATGCGCATTCCACTTGAGCTAGATGATGACGATCTTGACTCCCTCAAATTGGAACACCTTTCTTGATTGTGCTTGCTAGCACATGCTTGATGAAGACTTCTCCAAATACTCCCCCATACACCATGATGGGAGAGCCTTGCAAAGCTCCGTCTTCATGAGTCCACTTGCACTTCATCTTCTTATCTTGATATATAAGATGGCTTGGAGATAACATGAATGTTTACTCAATCTTCTTTTCCAAGCCATGCTTGCAATAAGCTCAACTCTTCACATGACCATTCTTCATATAATCCCTTGGATAGAACCTTGGTCATCATGTAATCTTCTAGAGTCCAACACATGAACTCCAATATTTTCCTATGGACAAGATCTACAAGAATATCTCAATGCAAACATTAGTCCATAACAAAACCACGCATGGGGCAACACATGCACTTTCAACTGTGCTAGCTCGGGTCAAATGGTGAGTCAGGCAAAGTGCGGTATCTTTTTTAGCCCCAATGTTGACACATATTTGAAGGCCGAAATATGTACTGAACTCAATATCATGACTGAGGCTCTCTCTGATAAATACTTAGGTTTGTCTGCGCTTGTAGGGGTAGACCGAAGTGACAGCTTTATGCACTTGCTCGAGAGAATTATCAAGAGATTAGAAGGATGGAAGGAAAGGTTCTTGTCCATGGGTGGTAAGGAAATACTTCTAAAAGCAATTATCCAGGCAATTCCTGTTTATGCTATGGCTGTTTTTAAAATCCCAAAGACTTTATGCAAGCAAATAACTGATGCTATGGCCGGTTTCTGGTGGGGTGACTCGGATATCCAGAAAAGAATGCATTGGACGGCATGGTGGAAATTGTGTATAGCAAAGAGGAATGGTGGTTTGGGTTTTCGCGATCTACATGCTTTTAATCTAGCCATGCTGGCTAAACAATCATGGAGGCTGATCATAATCCAGATACCCTGTGTGCAAGGGTTTTAAGAGCGAAATATTTCCCTGATGGCAATCTTCTGAAAGCATTTGCCAAGAAGGGAGCATCTTCCACATGGCAAAGCATTATCTCGGGTCTACACACTTTTAAGCGAGGCTTTATCTGGAGGGTTGGTAACGGTGAGAGGATTAATATTTGGGAGGATCCTGGGTGCCGGGTAGCCCTACCTGCCATGTTATCACTCCTAGAGGCGGAATTTTTTTGCGGACTGTTAATGAAATCATTGACCAACAGACGGGTGATTGGGATAAACCTCTAATTCGAGACCTTTTTAGCCCAATTGATGCAGACAGGATCATGCGCATTCCTTTGAGTGAGCACATGCAGGAAGATTTTGTTGCATGGAATATGACAAAGAACTATAGGTTCTCAGTTCGATCTGCATACTACGCTGAATGGAATCACCAAAATGGGCACCGTTTAACTAGAACGGGTGGTCATGGGATGTCAGCTCACAATCCGGTCTGGGATATATTATGGAAGCTTCAAGTCCCAAGTAAGGTTAAAAAAATTATGTGGAAAGCTCAACATGGGATTGTCCCGGGAATGTCCATTCTTGCGAACAGACATATACCCGTGTCTGGACAATGTCCTATTTGATATTTGGATGCGGAGGATATAAGCCATCTGATTTTTAAATGTCCTAGAGCAAAGGAAGTGTGGAGTTCCTTGGGTGTCATGCATATCATTGATACTTTTGTTGTGGTGGACAGATCGGGGTCTATGGCTCTGGAGGAGATGCTACGTAGTAACATTACCACTCCGGCTAATCTGAAACATATTGGGATCAAGGAGTTGTTAGCCGTGGGCGCTTGGTATATATGGTGGCAACGACGGGAGGCTGTAAAAGGAGAGAAGGTGGCTCCCCCTCCGCGTACGAGCTTTGCCATTCAAGCCCTAACAGTAAATTACAAAGGAGCGGTGAAGGGAACTCCACATGAAATACCATGGGCCAAGCCTCGGCCGGGCTCATATAAGCTTAACATTGATGCTTGTTTTTTCCCTAATGGTACAGGTGTTGTAGGAGCTGTGGTTCAAAATGACAAAGGTGAGGCAGTTGCTGGTTGATGACGTGAATCACACGCTCGTTGGGAGACCCCAAGAGGAAGGTATGATGCAGTTCAGCAGCAAGTTTTCCCTCAGTATGAAACCAAGGTTATCGAACCAGTAGGAACAGCAACTCTTCAGAAGGTTGTCAACGGCGCCAGAAAAATAGCTGTTGCAGGGAGTCTGGACTGTTGACTTGGAATCTGCACACAACACAATCAAAATACTTTGTCCCAACGAAACAGGAAGGTTGTCGATCTCCCCGGCTTGCTGAAAACAAAGGATTAAACGTATGGTGTGGAAAACAGTAGTAAATTGCAGAAAGTAAAAGAGAACAATTGTTTGCAGTTGGTGGTTTAATCAATGTAAAAGAATGGACCGGGGTCCACAGTTCACTAGTGGTGTCTCTCCATAAAAGATAACTAACATGTTGGGTGAACAAATTACAGCTGGGCAATTGACAAATAGTGAGCGCATGACAATGCATAAATATGACATGATGATTACTATGGTATTTAATTGGGCATTACGACGTAATACATAGACCGTTATCCAACAGCGTCTATGACTAATAATCCACCGCCGGGTTGTCATCCGAGTTCCCCGTTGGTATTAAGTTGCAAGCAACGGATAATCGCATTAAGTAAAGCGCGTAATGTAAACAAACACATATGCCCGTGGACATAGCATCGTTAGGTTATCCCTAGTGGCAACAGCACATCCACAACCTTAGAACTTTCTGTCACTGTCCCAGATTAAACGGAGGCATGAACCCACTATCTAGCATAAATACTCTCTCTTGGAGTTACAAGCATCTACTTGGCCAAAGCATCTACGAGTAACGGAAAGCATGCAAGATCATAAATAACATAGGGCATAGATTGATAATCAACTTGACATAGTATTCAATATTCATCGGATCCCAGCAAACACAACATGTAGCATTACAATAATATGATCTTGATCATGTAGGGCAGCTCACAAGATCTAAACATGATGGCACAAATTGGAGAGACAACCATCTAGCTACTGCTATGGACCCGTAGTCCAAGGATGAACTACTCACGCATCACTCCGGAGGCAGGCATGGCGATGTAGAAGCCTCCGGTGACGATTCCCCTCTCCGGCAGGGTGCCGGGAAGAGGTTCTGGACCCTCCCGAGCTAGGGTTGACGGCGGCGGCGTCTCTGGAACTTTTCGTGGATATTGGCTCAGGCACTTAGGGTTATTTTCTCGGGGGGAATAAGTAGGCGAAAGGGCGGCGGCTGGAGACCCCCGAGGGGCCCACACCACCCCAGGGCGCGGCAAGGGGGGCGCGCCCTGGTGCGTGTGGCCCCTGGTGGCCCTCCTCTGTTGCTCCTTTGCTCCATCTGGTGTCTTCTGGAAAATAGGGATCCCGTGAAGTTTCGTCCAATTCCGAGAATATTTCCAGACTAGCTTTTCTGGAATACAAAAACAGCAGAAAACAGGAACTGGCACTTCGGCATCTTGTTAATAGGTTAGTCCCAAAAAATGTATAAAAGTGACATAAAGTAGATGCAAAACATGTAGCAATTGGTATAAAACAAGCATGGAACATCAAAAATTATAGATACGTTTGAGACGTATCAGCATCCCCAAGCTTAGTTCCTGCTCGTCCTCGAGTAGGTAAACGATAAAAACAAAATAATTTTTGAGGTGACATGCTACCATCATAATCTTGATCATATAATATTGCAAGGCACATGTAAATGAATGAAGTGATCCAAGTCAATGGTCTATAATTTGCTACCAAATAGATAATGAGTAAACAATGAATCACACAAGCTAAACGTTTTCATGAATAGTACTTTCAAGACAAGCATCAAACTGTTTTGCATAGTGTTAACTCATAAAGCAATAGTTTCTAATAAAAGGTATTCAATCAACACAAAGGAAGAATTAAGTTTCAGCATTTGCTTCAACTTTCAACATATTTATCTCATGGATATCGTCAACACAAAGTAGTATAACAAGTCCAATACGTTGCATATAACCCATGTTGTAACAAAGTTGACACTAGTGTTTGCTTGTGGAAGACAGAAAGAATAGGAAAACTGACTCAACATAAAAGTAAAAGAAAGGCCCTTCGCAGAGGGAAGCAGGGATTAAGTCATGTGCTAGAGCTTTTAGGTTTTTGAAAGCATATAGAGATTGCATAAAATATTTGATACTCCTCCCAACCTTGCTAACACAAGCCATGGCTAACCGAATCCTCGGGTGCCTTCCATCAATCACATACCATGGAGGAGTATCTATTTTTGAGAGGTGTTTGTTAATTGTCAACGAATGGTAGCGGGTGATAACAGTATTCTACCTGTCAAACGGACTTTTAAGAGCGGCTCCCATGGGACGTTATTTCTACCAGCAAGGCAGATCATCCCTTTTCTCTTTGGTTTACACACATGCAGATATTTCACTGTTTGTCATTGCTTACTGATGAATCAGGGCAAAAGTGTGAAGAGAATTAATGGTTAAAGTTGTAATTAATTGGGACTGGGCACCCCGTTGCCAGCTCTTTTTGCAAAATTAGATAAGCGGATGTATATGCCACTAGTCCAGGTGTAAAAGTCCATTTGACAACCAGAATAAAGAATAACCACACTAATTCCTCATGAGCTGGTAAACATTGACACAAAAAGGGAATAATAACATTTTGAATAATTTAAAGGTAGCACATGAAAAATTTACTTGGAGTGGCAAGGAAATACCACATATAGGTAGTTATGGTGGACACAAATGGCATGGATTTTGGCTCAAGGATTTGGATGCACGAGAAGCATTCCCTCTCAGTACAGAGTTTAGGCTAGCAAGGTTTATGTAAGCAAACAAGAATATCAACCCGTACACCAAGTTTTATATGACAAACATATTGCAAACGTTATAAGACTTCATACCGTCTTCCTT
The DNA here is from genome assembly GCA_947311845.1 of Poa pratensis. NCBI lineage: Eukaryota > Viridiplantae > Streptophyta > Magnoliopsida > Poales > Poaceae > Poa > Poa pratensis. Next base: position 140,247,761 of record CAMZMU010000085.1, read on the forward strand.
GTTAACCAAACCCGTTTATTAGAAAATATCTAGACCTTAGAGATACCACCGATGCAAACCAAATTTTCAACAAGCTTTACGGTAGTTCTTCACTAATAGGCTTAACTCATGTGATGCACAAATTTAATCATGATCTACTTGTTAACTCAAAACAATTGACAAGCATCAAGTTATCCATATTAGTGATCTACAAGATTAAGCAAGTTTTTCCTTATACCAATTACCACATGCAACATTTTCGAACCAACCAAACACCAATCAATTTATTTCATCAACTCTCCAAATAGATATAAGTGAAGCAAGAGAGTACTTTCTACAAAAGAAAGCTAATAGCTCTGAAAGAGATACATGAAAACAAGAGCTAAAAGCTGAACAGCGCTAGATATGAATACTCAACAAATATAAGTGAAGAATAGGAGTATTCTCATGAAAAAGCGGAGCGTGTCTCTCTCCCAATCAAGAATGCTAGGGTCCAGTCAAGCTTATTGAAAATAAAAGACAATACTGAAAATAAAAGCACACAGACGCTCCAAGAAAAGCACATATGATGTGAAAGAATTAAAATATAGTTTCACTAGAGATGACCTGATAATTTGACGATGAAGAAGGGGATGCCTTGGGCATCCCCAAGCTTAGACGCTTGAGTCTTCTTGAAATATGCTGGGGAGATCCATGGGAGCCTCCCCAAGCTTAAGCTCTTCACTCTTCTTGATCCTATTATCATCCTTCTCTCTTGACCCTTGAAAACTTCCGTCACACCAAACTCAAAGTAAATCTCATTAGAGGGGTTAGTACTCAAAAATTTTAATCCACTGGTTCTGTTGTGACACATTGCAAGAACTCAATAAAACATTAGCTACAGCCCTCCATAGAAAGCCTTGCCTAAAGCCCACAAGAGACAATGCAAAAAACAGAGACAGAATCTGTCAAAACAGAACAGCCAGTAAAGATGAATTTTTTCGAGGCACTTACAACGCTCAGATCAAAAAACTTTGAACTAATGAAAGATTCAGACATTCATAAAGATTACGCACAAAAATTTCAGATTTTTTCAACAATCTGGTGAATTTAGGATTTTCGTACAGTGGACAGCAAAAATCTGTTTCTGCGCAGCAATCAAAATTAAGCATCATCTTAACACTAGAGGCTACTCTTGGCACAACAATGCGAGAAAATAAAGATACAAAGGAGTTGCTACAGAAGTAAACAACTCCTTGACTCAATAAAAGAAAAATTGCAGAAATAAAAATAATGGGTTGCCTCCCATAAGCGCTTTTCTTTAACGCCTTTTAGCTAGGCACAAAGCATGCATCAAGTATTACCAATGAAGAAGCATCAACATTGTAATTTGTTCGAACAATAGAATCATAAGGTGGCTTAATCTTCTTCCTAGGAAAGTGTTCCATACCTTTCTTGAGAGGAAATTGATATTTTATATTCCCTCTTTCATATCAATAATAGCACCTACAGTTCTAAGAAAAGGTCTTCCAAGCACAATAGGGCATGATGGATTGCATTCAATATCCAAGACAATAAAATCAACGGGAACATAATTGTTATTAACCATGATAAGAACATCATTCTTCCCAAAGGTTTCTTAATAGTAGAATCAGCAAGGTGAACATCCAAGTAACAATTTTCCAAAGGTGCTAAATCAAGCATATCATAAAATCTTTTAGGCATAACAGAAATACTAGCACCAAGGTCACACAAAGCATTGCAATCAAAATCATTCAATTTCATTTTAATGATGGGCTCCCAACCATCTTCTAACTTCCTAGGGATAGATACTTCACGTTTCAATTTTTCCTCCCTCACTTGTATGAGAGCATTAGTAATATGTTTAGTGAAAGCCATGTTTATCTCACTTGCCTTAGGAGTTCTAGCAAGCTTTTGCAAGAATGTAATTACTTCAGAAAGATTACACCATCAAAATCAAAATCATTATCATCAAAGGTAATGGAGTTATTATCTTCCTTATTGCTAGAAATTTCAGCATCTTTATCAAGACAGTTTTAGAGTTATCAGGCAATTTAGGACATTTTGCAATAGAAGTGGAAACATTACCAACACCAATTATCTTGCCATTAATGGTAGGAGGTTTGCTAACACTTGTGTTTGAAGCATTTTCAGAAGTAGTAATAGTATAAACTCTAGCAATATTATTCTTTCTAGCAATTTCATCCTCTCTTTCCCATCTAGCATGCAATTCGGCTAACATCCTCACATTGTTATCAATTTTAACTTGTATAGCATTGAGAGTTTTGCTCTCTTTAACATCATGAGGCATGTTTTTAGTTTCAACAAGTCAACATCAAGAGCAAGACTATCAACTTTAGAGGCAAGAACATCAATTTTCCCAAATTTCTCCTCAACAGATTTATTGAAAGCAGTTTGTGTACTAATAAAATCCTTAAGCATGACTTCAAGATCAGAGGGTACACTCTTATTATTGTTGTAGGAGCTACCATAGGAATTTCCATAACCATTGCCACTATTAGAAGGATAGGGCCTATAATTGCTATTACCAAAATTATTCCTATAAGCATTGTTGTTGAAGTTATTATTTTTAATGAAGTTCACATCAACATGCTCTTCTTGAGCAACCAAAGAGGCTAAAGGAACATTATTTGGATCAACATGTGTTTGACCATTTGCAAGCATAGACATAATAGTATCAATTTTAGCACTCAAGGAAGAGGTTTCTTCAACAGAATTTACCTTCTTACCTGTTGGAGCTCTCTCGGTGTGCCACTCAGAATAATTAATCATCATATCATCAAGAAGCTTTGTTGCAGCACCCAAAGTGATGGACATAAAGGTACCTCCAGCGGCCGAATCCAATAAATTCCTTGAAGAAAAATTTAATCCTGCATAGAAGGTTTGGATGATCATCCAAGTAGTCAGTCCGTGAGTGGGACAATTTTTAACCAATGATTTCATTCTCTCCCATGCTTGAGCAACATGTTCATTATCAAATTGCTTAAAATTCATTATGCTACTTCTCAAGGAAATAATCTTAGCAGGAGGATAATATTTTCCAATAAAAGCATCTTTGCATTTAGTCCATGAATCAATACTATTTCTAGGCAAAGATAGCAACCATTCTTTAGCACGTCCTCTCAAGGAGAAAGGAAAAAGTTTCAGTTTAATAATATCACCATCTACTTCCTTGAGCTTTTGCATTTCACAAAGTTCAACAAAGTTATTAAGGTGAACAGCAGCATCATCAGTACTAACACCAGAAAATTGCTCTTTCATAACAAGATTTAAAAGTGCAGGTTTAATTTCATAAAACTCTGCTGAAGCAGCAGGTGGAGCAATAGGTGTGCATATGAAATCATTGTTGTTTGTGCTAGTGAAATCACACAACTTAGTGTTCTCAGGAGTACTCATTTTAGCAGAATTAAAAACAGGACAGAAAATAACTTGAAAATAAATAATGCAAGTAACTAATTTTTTTGTGTTTTTGATAATTGAAAGCAAACAAGATAAAATAAAATAAACTAAGCAAGACAAAAACAAAGTAAAGAGATTGGAAGCGTGAAACTCCCCTTGCAGAAGACTGCTGTCTCCCCGGCAACGGCGCCAGAAAATAGCTTGATGACGTGAATCACACGCTCGTTGGGAGACCCCAAGAGGAAGGTATGATGCAGTTCAGCAGCAAGTTTTCCCTCAGTATGAAACCAAGGTTATCGAACCAGTAGGAGCAGCAACTCTTCAGAAGGTTGTCAACGGCGCCAGAAAAATACTGTTGCAGGGAGTCTGGACTTTGACGTGGAATCTGCACACAACACAATCAAATACTTTGCCCCAACGAAACAGTGAGGTTGTCAATCTCACCGGCTTGCTGAAAACAAAGGATTAAACGTATGGTGTGGAAAATGAGTATTAAATTGCAGAAATGAAAAAGGAACAGTTTGCAGTTTGTGGTTTAATCATGTAAAAGAATGGACCGGGGTCCACAGTTCACTAGTGGTGTCTCTCCATAAAAGATAACTAACATGTTGGGTGAACAAATTACAGCTGGGCAATTGACAAATAGTGAGCGCATGACAATGCATAATATGACATGATGATTACTATGTATTTAATTGGGCATTACGACATAATACATAGACCGTTATCCAACAGCGTCTATGACTAATAATCCACCGCCGGGTTGTCATCCGAGTCCCCGTTGGTATTAAGTTGCAAGCAACGGATAATTGCATTAAGTAAAGCGCGTAATGTAAACAAACACATATGCCCGTGGACATAGCATCGTTAGGTTATCCCTAGTGGCAACAGCACATCCACAACCTTAGAACTTTCTGTCACTGTCCCAGATTAAACGGAGGCATGAACCCACTATCTAGCATAAATACTCTCTCTTGGAGTTACAAGCATCTACTTGGCCAAAGCATCTACGAGTAACGGAAAGCATGCAAGATCAAATAACATAGGGCATAGATTGATAATCAACTTGACATAGTATTCAATATTCATCGGATCCCAGCAAACACAACATGTAGCATTACAATAATATGATCTTGATCATGTAGGGCAGCTCACAAGATCTAAACATGATGGCACAAATGGAGAGACAACCATCTAGCTACTGCTATGGACCCGTAGTCCAAGGATGAACTACTCACGCATCACTCCGGAGGCAGGCATGGCGATGTAGAAGCCTCCGGTGACGATTCCCCTCTCCGGCAGGGTGCCGGGAAGAGGTTCTGGACCCTCCCGAGCTAGGGTTGACGACGGCGGCGTCTCTGGAACTTTTCGTGGATATTGGCTCAGGCACTTAGGGATTTTCTCGGGGGGAATAAGTAGGCGAAAGGGCGGCGGCTGGAGACCCCCGTGGGGCCCACACCACCCCAGGGCGCGGCCAAGGGGTCAGGCGCGCCTTGGTGCGTGTGGCTCCTGGTGGCCCTCCTCTGTTGCTCCTTTGCTCCATCTGGTGTCTTCTGGAAAAATAGGGATGCCGTGAAGTTTCGTCCAATTCCGAGAATATTTCCAGACTAGCTTTTCTGGAATACAAAAACAGCAGAAAACAGGAACTGACGCTTCGGCATCTTGTTAATAGGTTAGTCCCAAAAAATGTATAAAAGTGATAAAGTAGATGCAAAACATGTAGCAATTGGTATAAAACAAGCATGGAACATAAAAAATTATAGATACGTTGGAGACGTATCACTGGTGTGGGGGATCCAATGTCCAATCTACTCGATGTCGCAACTTCGGAGGCTATGGCTCTTCGAAGAGGGTTATACCTGGTAGATGATCTTGGATGCACCCCGGTTATTGTGGAGACGGATTCGCTGGAGCTTGTTCAAGACTTTAACGGCGTTATCGAAATTTGGAGCCCATACAGTCCGATACTCATGGACTGCTTTTTTACTGCAGGAAGAATTGGTCAAGTGGTGGTGCAACACTGTCCCAGAGAAGCAAATCTAGTTGCGCATAAGATTGCTAGATTCGCTTTTAATTCAGACACTTCTATTTTTTGGGATTCTAATCCCCCTAGTTTTATTATCCCGGATGTAATGAACGATGTATCTTTGTTTGGTTGAGGCGGCAAGTTTCAGACGCACTCTTTTCCTTGCCAGGGTACCTAACGGAACTGGTAAGGTTTTTAATGAGGCGGCTTGCTGACCTAATATAGTGGTGGAAAATTCAAGAAAAAAAAGAGTGACGGGTGCGGATGACCGATGTATGAGACGGACGGGCAAGGGAGAACAACGAATAAGCATGGACGGACATGGACAATGTCCGTTTGGGAAAGCCTGTTAGGGCAACTCCGACGTGGCGACCCAAACTGGCACGAAATCTATCCGTGTTTTGTCCGTTTGGGTCGCCAAACGGATAGGCGTCCGACCAATGTTCGTCCTTCCCAGGCCACTGAATCCAACGCGGCGACCCATTTGATCCGCCCAGCCAGGTTTTTGATCATTTAGCAAATTCGACCAAACAAAGATAGCAAATATGGCAAGCAATGAATCAAATTGTACCAAAATAATATTGCCATGTCGACATACAACATCAAACCAAAAAAGAATCGCACATAGTTTCGGTTTTCTCGGTCATGGTTCTACGCCATCTCGGCCATGTCGGCATACAACATTGTTAAAACAACCGATATGTGATTACTCTAGGTCCATATAGTAACTTTGATTCTTGAGATAGTACGCCTTCTTTTTGCTTCATGAGATAGTACGCCTTCTTTGTAGGGTCAAGGTGGAGAGATCCATGTCCATGCCTCCTCGAGGCGTAGGGCGAGCTCAATGTTTTTTCCTTGACATCGGCAATTCCTTGGCTCTTGCATCGACTTCCTTGGCAATTGCATCAGACAATGCGTAGGACGACAATGCATAGGAAGAAGACGTACCAATTTCTTGACGCCAATGCCACTTATTGGCCGGGCATTGACATAATCATGGGAAACACAAATTTTGTTGACCTCCGCCGAGATAAACCTCCACCTCTTTTGGATTGACACTTCGATCCGGTCACTTACCAGTTCATAGGGCATAAGCATTTTTCTTTCATTCTAGTGTTTATAGAATCTGAACCAATAGGCGCTCCCTTTTTTCTCGGCCCCGACAATTTGATCTGTTCCAACCTTGATCCATGACTCGCAAATGAGCTCGTCCTCCTTCTGGGTGAATGCGGCACCCCTTTGGCTAATCTTCCTCTTTTGTGCCCGGGCTTGGCTCTCGAGCTCTTCGCAAAAAACTGACTCGACCTCGATGTTGATCACATCCGGTCGGTCGCCGGAACTTCATTATCCCCCTGGCAGTAATCGTCCTGGGCATTGTCCCTGATCATGTCCTGGAGGAACCCCTCCCCTTCCGATTCCTCGTAGTACCTTTCGTCCCCCGGCGATGTCCTTGGCAATTAGACGAATAGGCCACGACCTTGGGTGACAACTAGCGGGTTAGCTGGTTAGCTACACGCGCGGCCTTCGTCTGCGGCGCCGGTGAGTAGCCAGCCATAGGCGCGGTGTTGAGATCAAGGGATGCACCACGAAGTCGGTCGGCGTTGAATCCCCGACTTCCGGTGAGAACCACAGCGACACACTTCCGGGAAGGTAGCCTACGCAGGCGATGGCGGTGGCGTCATAGAGCACTTCGAACTTGGTGGCCGGGACGCCGAAGCGTTCACGCTGACCGTTGCGCTTGGGGCCAGTTCTACGGGCGGAACCATGCCTTTCATAAGGAGGGCAGCTTGCGCGGTGCTGGTGACGATGGAATCGATGTCATCGACCTGGCCCTTGTTGGCGATGGCCTTGGCAGCGGCTTATGCGAGTGCCCTCTCATTCCTCCTCGGGCACCCCTCTTCTGAGTCTCGTTGACCCTCTACAATAGGGTGAGCTCTTCTGTTTCGCTTCTTGGGGGATCGGCCACGAAATCCAGGACCACGTGCTGGTTAGGCGCAGCTCCAACGGGGCTGGGGCCGGGGTCGGCGGCTGTCATGGCTAGGGCAGGAGTTGGAGCTTTGTTTTTGGACAAGAAAGACCACAGTGGCGATTTTTCGTCTGTTGCGTGGGCCAGGGGTGCAGACAAAGGGAGGACACAAGAGCTGTCCGCTCGAGTTCCGGACCGACACAAAGCTGGTCCAAATTTGCGCCGAGAATGTGTCGTCGCGGATAGAAAAACGGATAACGATCCGTTTACGTCGTCGCGTTAAGCCTTGCGTCGCCACAGACACGGCCGGATACAAACAGACTCAATGGGTCGCCCCGTTGGAGCACGTGATTTTTGGGTCGTGGACACAAACAGACAGATGAGATGAGATGAGATGAGAAGAGAATGAGGGGGTCATGACCAACAGTGCTAATTCCTCTCTAGGTTCTCCGTACCATGCTCCGTCGAGCCCAACTCCCTGGTACAGTATGTGGAAGCGACTCGAGACGAACTCACGAACCCCGCCGGTCGCAATTGACTCATGGAGGTGGACACGACTCCAACCAAGATCCAGATAGCACGACGGCGGCTAATCCAACGAACGAGGAAGCCGGCCACCTGCTTGGTCGAGCCCACACGGCACTTGATGCGACGCGATTGGCCGGCTTCGTCCACCGCGCCGCCTCGACGGCGACCCGACCTGTCCGCCTCTAGTTAAAATCTCTCTCGCCGCGCGCGCACTGGCAGTTCGGCACCGCGCACACGTGCGCCCAGGCGAAAGTAGCACGGAGTATTGGAGACCACGCCGGGCATTCGCCGGCGTCGTGTCGTTGCGTTGCCGGCCGAGGAATACGAGGAGAGGGGATCGAGGAATCTCCGAACGTGCGCGCCGAGCCGAGCTTCTTCTGTTCGTCTGCGTCTGTCTCCTTCCGGTCCCCTCCCTCCCTCCGGATTGAGCCGCAGGTCGCCGCGCGCCTCACGGGCGGCACGTGAGTGCTCCCCTGACGCCAACCAACCTTTGCCGCCAGCGCCGGATACAAAGGTCAGCGCGCGGGGATCGGCGGTGGATTGAGCGGGGCATGGAGCAGGAGAGGAAGCGAGAATCGGTGGCGGCGGCGGCGGTTGTGGTGGTGCTGGAGTGCGTGGCGGGGAGCTCCAAGGCGGAGGAGTGGGGCGGCGGCGGCGGCGTGGTGCAGGAGGGGGACGTGGTGGAGGCCGTCCGGGTCGGGGGCGCCGCCTCGCTCGACGCGCCCTTCAAGGGCGGCCGGGCCGGGCTGCACAAGGCCCTGCACGCCGCGTTCAAGCGCGGGGACACCTCCGTCGAGGTGCGCGTCCACGGCGGCAAGGAACTGCAGGCCTGCATCCTGCCCCACCCGGCCGGCGGCAGGAAGCAGTACGTGCTCCGCTCCCTGCACGACCCCAACTACGTGCTCGGCTTCGGCGACCGCCTCCAGAGCGAGTGCCTCGCCCTCCAAGGTAATCCCAGCTACCTATCGACTGTTCGTATCTCCCAAGAGCCACCACCCCTCAAAATGCTTTCTTGGCTGCTCATACTGATTTGAGCCTACGAGCTGAATGAATCGTGAACTGAATTGCCTAGTTTGATAGTGCTATCTGCTGAATCACGCATGAACTAGGGGTAATTTCGGGTATCAATCGATGTCAGGATTCAGGAACTTGAGGTTCGGTATGGGACATTTCAGTACGAACTTGAATAAAATGGGAAAATAGAGGAGTATCAGCCAGATAGATTCGATATTAGCTATATTTTCTAAAAAAAAGATGCAATGTTATTGTTAGCTTGTTTTCGGTATGTATGCTTTTACGTCAGTTGTGAAAAGACAAGTTTTGCTGTCAAGTCCGAGGTTCAAAGTATATGCTGAATATTCTGACTGGCTGGTCATTTGCTGCATTGTTGCAAAGCAAATATACCTTTGTTCATAGGCGCGTTTGTTCTTCTCGATGCTAGAAAACTAAGGTACATGTAGTTATCGCTAACTAGAATGATAGATACAAATAGCAATAAACAAAGGAGGCAAAGTGGAATTAGGAAAGTAATGATAATGATTAAAGTAGGGAGACATCGCTGAAATATGTCAAGGAAGTTGGCCACGTTGTCCAGGTGGGTGGTCAATTCCTCTGTGCCTTGTACATTTCACTCGTTTCTCGTCCTTGCTGGAGATTATGGCATCATAGACTGTTGACGTGATGGTCGTTGCGAATGTGTTTGTAGCTTCCTGGTAAGTTAGTTTGGTCCTTGATGTTGTTGAAGTACTGTAGTCCATTAATTTCTCATTTGGCTGCTCTGGCCACAAATCCACCGACATTATCTGGCTGTTCATCTTATAGTGAAATCGTCCTTTCGCAAATCCTCCGACATTGCTTCATAATACCTTACTGATGCCTCCTTCCATAAAGGATATTTTGGACACTATATTTGCATGTCTTGTTGTGAATTTGTGATGACCTTTTTATGGCTCCCGTGTTGATGAAGGCAACAGGGGCACAAGAGTTGCATCAGCGCTGAGCAAGGCAACACTTCAGGATGGGTATGTCACATACCCATGGGAGCAGAAGATGCGAGACTCCTTGTGCACGCCCAACTCTAGCTGCTGTCTCTCGATGCTCATACTCCCTAAGGCCCTGGACTTTAACGCATCTCGATACGAGTCCTTCGAAGACACGTTGGCTCGTGCCAACACATGGCTCTACTCCTCGCAGGCCTCAGGAATCCCCATTCAGTTCATGAATCTGCAGAGTGAAGCACTTCTCACCAAGGTGCAAATGCAAAGCTTTCTGACTTCACAAGCTACACACTAAAATGAACTTTCAACCTTTCTGTTGGTTTGCACCTGACTAGAGTTACCTAGGCGAAGTCATGATTCGGTTCGATCGGATAGTAAATTTCATCTTCACAACCTGAATCTTTCAGATATCTGGAGAGACAGCGTCTCCAACTGTCAATTCTGGGTCATTGTCTGATATGTCGAACCTCGTGAATGCAACCCTGTATGGTTTTGAGGACTACCATGGGGTGGACATCGGTGTCGTGAAGGCAGCCCGGATTTGGTACAGATCCACAGCAGGAGAAATTCCGCTGGAGATCCAACTTCAAGAAGGCGACACGAGGCTTGGATTCTCTGTCAGCCGTACCGAAGAGGTCATTTTTCAGTTCCTACTGTACACAATACCGACAACGAGTCAATGACCTATCCGTGTAACTTACTGTGTCACGTTTTTTTTCAGGGTTTTATCTACATTTCTTCAGTGGTCGACGATGACAAGGGCAGCGAGGCACCATAAACACGGTCAGGGCTCCGCGATCTATTCAACCGGCGAAAGAGGCATCAAAACTGCTGATCATATCAAGGGTGTCCAATGAGAAGGTTCTTCCCTGGATGATCTCCAGTTCAGGTTCAGTCCGTTGCTTCGACACCATCTCCCTCAGCCAAAAGCTCTCCCTGCACCGCCTTGCGTTGCACCCCATCCAGCTACATCTGCTCATGTGGGAGAAGCCTAATGGTAGTATCATTCATTCTCCGAAACCGTTCCCGCCGCTGCTCACTCAGGTGCCCTTTAGCTTCATTGAGAGCATTGAACCTAGAGTGGATGGTGAAGATGACAGCGTGGGGGATGTGTCGTTTCGGCTTTTGGATTCTCCAACCAGCAGCTGGGTATGATTTTCAATTTCAGTTCGGCCGAACAGGCTTCCTGAGAGGGGTGCAAATAGGTGATTATTAGCGTACCATCTCACCCTTTTAGTTCAATTAAATGAACTAATACTCAGAAATCAATGTAATTTCAGAAATTTAGTTCATTTGATTGAACTAATGAGGGTTAGAGGGTAACCTAAGGGTCCCCAGTTTGCACCTCTACTTCCTGATGGGCACATGTAATGTATTTATCTTCTCTAGTTCTCTGGACAGTATGCTCAGTTTGTGCTACAGAAGTGTTTAGTCCTGTCTGGAAATGTTCAGAACCTTTGTAGGCTTCTGGCTTAATCAGGGAAGATGCATACATAATATCCGAACATCATGTTGTGATTTTGTTCATCATGACATAGAAGTGAGGAAATTTATTGATCAATTTCCATAATAGTGAAAGCAGTATTATACTTTGGTGTTTAAATCCTTACTCCGAAATTACTGAGAAACACATTGATCAGCATTCTGACATTTATCTTTGTACCTCTGGATTGAACAAGAAGAAAAAAAAAATGTTACCCTCACCCTAACAAGTCACACCTGACACCACAATAGCCATCAGTCTAAACGAGAGCTTGCACACATACAAAAAAAGAACATGACAGATAGCTATGGTACTGATCTAGTTGTGAGGACCCTGCACTTGAGCACTCGATCCTGAACATAGAACCCTGGCATCACCATGATCTTCACTGTCAATGGATCCTCAACCTGCCGCTTGTCCGGCAAAATGTCCTCCATGTACATCTGATCGAACGCCTGGTTCTCTTCGACCCGCATGATCGGCAGCGGCGGGCCGAAGGAGAATGCCAGCAGGTGGAGCAGCCAGACGCACTTGGTGGCGACGAAGAAGCACTGCAGCAGCTGCTCGGGCCACGGCCAGGACCAGCCGAGCGCGGCCACGACGCAGCTCATCTTCTGGTCGCAGAACCGGCTCAGGTCCTCGCTGTAGTACCTGGTACCCTTCCTCAGCACCTCGTTCCAGCTCAGGTTGCGCAGCGCGACGAAGGAGGCGAAGCTCTCCCGGCGGTCTTGCTTCGGGTCGAGGTACCTGGGCGCACCGTTCCTCTGGAAGCTGCAGTTCTCGAAGTCCTGGTACAGCGACTGGTTCATGATCGCCTCCAGATGGTACAGAATGGCCTTGGAGCAGTGCCGGCCGGCGGTGATCGCGAGCTGGTACGGGTACAGGAGCAGGTTCAGCTTCTCTGAGAGGCCGTTGTCAGGCTCTCCTGCCTGCTGGATCAGGGACTTGCAGAGTTGTTTCACCGACAGGCGAGCCTCGGAGGCGATCTGCAGGAAGCCTTCCACCATGGCCTCGTGGCTCACCGGCATGCTGCTGCCTGGGAGCTCGCAGCTTGCCCCGACCGACCTTGACGACGACGATCGCCGCGAGTGATTGTGCGTGCCGCTGTTGTCATTGTCTGTCGCTTGCCTCAGGGCCTTCTTGAGCTCCGAGCAGTAGGCTTCCAGGCCCAGCATCTTGGTGGTCAGATCGCCCAGCGACGACCTCATCTCCGCGGCATCCTCCACCGCCGCGTCACGGTGCGCGTTGGCCTCGGCGACCTCTCTCTTGGCGGAGTCGAGCGAGAGCAGCCCCACTCCTTGAGGAGCTGCGACATGTTCTCGCGTTCGATGACAGCCGTCGGCGGCGCCGGCGACTTCGCCTTCTTCCTTGCTTTAGGGAAGAACCACGAGAGGATCTGCGACCCCCTCTGCTTCGCCCGGGAGTGCGCCGACGCCGAGGGGTGTTGGCTGGAAGACGGTGGCACTCGGCTGCTGCTGCTGATGAACCTGAGAGCTCCCATGTCGTCTGCACCATGGTCCCTGCCGATCGTCGCCGGCCGGAACGCGCTGCTAGACGACGCGGGCACCTTGAAATCCGTGCCGGTGGCCCGCCCGGCCGACGCGGCGAAACGGCCGGCCAGCGGCGCGGACTGCAGGAAGGCCGGGTGGATCCTGTGCGCGCCTCTGCTCCGGAGGTGGTTCTCCTTGGAAGAAGGGGCATAGTGGAAGTCGCTGTTGGAGGAGGAGAAGCCGTTGAGGCAGTTTTCGTAGTCGGAGTAGGCCGCCTCGTCGCCGCCATCATGGCCCCCGCGGTCCAAGGTGATGCCGCTCCAGTTCTCCGACCGGCTTCGGGTGTCCTGGCACATGTCGTTCAGTCCAGCAGCCATCGCCATCGGCATGGGCTCCTCCTCGTAAGTCTGCCCCATGTTTAGCAAACAAAGTCAGAATTCAGAAATGTGAATCCTCGCAGCATGAATTGCAACGTCGTGCGAATGTGCAATGATGCAACCAATGATTCAGTGACCAGAGCTTGCAAAAAATGGTGGACGGCGTTCTACTACCAAGTTGGCAAGTAGCCAAGTACCAATGGTCACTCACTCATAGGCAATGGTAACCATGAGAGATTCTGGAAGAACATCAATACATTATTGCAGGAACTGTTGCTAGTACTGCCTAGTGCCTACCCACCGCCACACCAAAGCTGTAAACGCAGCAACTGCCGGACCTCCGGCGGCAAGCACAGGAAGGCAAATTGATTTCTGAACTAAATGCGCGGCCATAAACCGAGAAGTGGAACCAAGAACTCGCAAATTAACCATCTGACACACGGAGCTTGCTCACCGGAGTAAACACGGGGTAGTCCTCCTCTGCGGCGGCCGCCGCTGTCCTGGAGCGCGCGGGCGATGCGGCCGGCGGGAGGCGGATGGTGGCCGGGCTACGGCTGGCGCTGGCGTAGCCACCGGCATTGTTGGCATTGGGTGCGCCCCGCTGGCGCAGAGCGGCGTGGAGCGCGCGCAGCTCGACGGCCTTGGCGACAGCGTCCTGGACCTCCTGCCGCGTGGCCGGGAGCGGTGGCCGCCGGGACGTCGTCGCCTGGTCGAATGCCTCCGCGGGGGCGACGGCGGCGGCCACTGCCATGGCAGCGACGAGAGGAGCAGCAGTGGTGGGTCAAAGGCTGCGCCCTTGGCCGTTCCAAAGCTGCGCTGATGCAGTGATGCCGCTGGACGGGCGCTACAGCGGAAGTGGTTTTCTTGGGAGAAGGAATGGAGACAGGCAGGCACGGGTGGGAGGGAATGGAGGGGATGAACAGTGGAATTCGAGAGAGGTTGGTGCGGCGCGGAGACGAGTGACTGAGTGAGCGAGGTGATGGAGGGAGGGAGGGAACTGCACAATTTGAAGAGAGTTGGCAGCCTCTTTTTGGGCTTTTCTTTTGTCGCTTTTGCTGGTGTGCTCCTCGCTAAACGTTGCTTGTTCCCTTAAGAATATGTACTAATTCTCCCTTAAGTATAAAGTACTTTGCTTGCTGCCTGGTGCAACAGATCCGTCCCTTCCAATCCAAACCAAGAACTAAGGCCACTTTGCAGAAATTTTATAGTAAAGGTGTTGGTTCGATGCAACAGTACTTAGGTACACAGATAGGTTATTCTACCCAAATTCAAGTCCTCGACACCCAACTGGTATTCTACCCAAGTTCAAGTCCTCAACAGTATTTTTAAAGAGTGAGCTTACCTGGTTGGGGGAGTGGATATACAAACCCAACACCCAACTTTAAATTCTTAGTGACGCGAATTTAGTTTCCTATTTATCCTTGAGAGTAAGGTCTTCATAATACTCATGCAATTTATCCTGAGGATCAGACTTGGTTATTAATCAAGATAAAAATCCTAATACCCAAGTTCAAGTTCAAGTTCAAGTTCAAGTCCTTAGGACATGAATTTAAATTTCTATTTATACTTAGGGAGACTTGGTCTTTAACTGATTGCAATCTTTTATCCAAACTACACAGACACCATCAGTTTTAGAGGGTTACAAAATTAACTACAAATTTGCATTGCCCGTTCAGTATTGCATTCAATCCATATTCTTCTTATTCAGCTCTCCTGCCTTCAACAAATCAGTATCATTATACCCTAGCCTTTTCTTGCCCTCTCCAGGTCACCCCTCCACTTCTTTGCCCTCTCCAGCTCACCCCTCTACTTCTTTGCCCTCTTCCTAAGAACCTTATGAAGATCCAATAGATTTTGTGAAACTATTGCCACTTGACTATCCTTGTTTACCACCTGGCTATTATTAATTTCCTTCTTCCCCAAATCTTCATGTAATTTTTTGAACTTTTCTTCTACTTGCTTCTTCTCTTGTGCAGGCTTGTAAAATTGTTGAACTTGCTCTATTCATGATTCTCCCAACACTTTCAAATTCGGACATTTCTTCAGGCGCTCAGGCCACTCTAGATCAAACCATTACACTGTTGAACGTACCCCACCTCCCTAATATATATATATTATATATATTAAATTCTGAATCCAGTCCACTGTTCAACTAGATTTTGCACTTTACAGAAATAAAGAAGAGCTAGCAGAAAATCCAGTTGTAAAAAGCTATAACGACACAACATATGTAATTATGACTTAACTGAAACATATGGCTTTACTCAATCTTTAGTTGTCAATCTTTAGTTGTCAACTGAACCAGAAAATAAGCATAATGCAGATAATTACAGATCCCAAAAATCTTCTCCCACTATTGGGTCCATCTAATGCAACACATTTATCAGTATTTCCTAGTGGTTACATTGTTCATCACAATGCTACTCAATACATCATAAATAAGGGTCACACAATTTCATAAACGTAAAACATCACCGAAAGAGAGTAAATGGTGGAATAATCAAAAAATTGAGCTCCACCCGACCAAATCCCAAACCAAAACCCTAACCTTAGCCATTCCATAGAAGAAGAAAGATAACTCACATCAGGGTTCAACGATGTCTCACCGGAGGAGAGAAGTATTTGTTGTTGGTCAAGCCATTGTTACATGATGACATGGCGTCTTGGTGGAAGACAACCCGAAAGCACACAAGGGAGAGAGAGAGACCGCACCAGATAGGAGGCAACGGTTTCCTTTGGTGTGGCCGATAGGGGCGTCGTTAGCGGCTATCGGCTTCTGACCATTCCCCCTACCACATTAGCCTAACACCGGGGTCCATCCCGTCAAGATTGTGAAAACAATACCCATATCTATTGAGTTGAGATTTATCCATGTAATTTGTACTAAAAAATATTAGTGAAAATGACGTGATAAGGTTTAAGCTTGAAAACCGAAACGGTAGCACGCTTATTTTCTTATTTTTAAATCGTGTAACAAATAGTCATATTATTTTCAACAAATTACAATCCCTAGTATATAAACAATTACTACCTATGTACGTGATTTTATTGTAATTTTTCAAAACCTGCATTTATATCTCTTCTATGTTTTATTTTTTTATCTGTTTTACCAGGTTTCGAAAATCTGTTCTACATACCGCACCAGGCCACCAGATGCTGATGCTGGACATGCCAAATTTGCTTTGCTTCACTCAAAATTTGGCAAGACACCGGGTGACCATTGGCAAGGAGGAATGCCAGGCTCGATGGGCTATGCACCCTCCCCAATTAGTTAATGCAACTCGTCTATTCGCAGGAACAGCTTCCGCTGGCGAAATACCCCTTCTAGACTTCTAGTGGGCGACGGGAAATGACCGAAATTAATGAAGAGATTGGCTCCGCTTGGCCGTTCGCGGGCATTCCTTGCTTCCGCTGCGGCCTGGCCGGCCGCCTGCCTCGGTTGCCCTGCCGATGAACAGCTGCCTGTATTGCCTGCCTCCTAGCAGCACGACCAAAACACAGGTGCAGCATTTGGCCACCCGTGACCGGCGAGCCTCCACACCGAGCGCAGCTGCTGGCCTGGCTTCTGCCGGGGAAGAAGCAGCGGCAGGGGTTTTGCTAGATCTGAATCGGGATAAAGCCTAAGGTCAAAGGAGCTTTCGTCTAGCTTTAGGACATTTTTGAACCATTTCGGTTTACAAATGAAATCTAGCGTTTATATACCAACCTGGGAAAAACTGGTGTATATACGTGTTCGTCATTACCGCGCAACGGACACCGGGTCCATCTTAATCAAGACCAGCGTTACATGATCTCCGGTGAGATCAGCTCAATGATAGTACAAATAATGAATCTCCATGAGTAATGAGTTGGAAAGTTCTTTGATTGTTTACTTACAGACAAGGGGACCGATATGAAAGGCTACTCTTCTCGCCTTCTCGGCATTGTTTTGAGCCCAGCAAATTAGTCAAAAGTTGGTCAGGAAAGGTTAACAAGATCCAAGTTAGTAGGTTAAGTTAGATTAGGACCTTGGAACAATCATACTAGTGCGTTTGATGTAAACCCCAAGGTCCCAGCTAGCTGTATGTATGGCCAATCCAAAAAGCTCAAGGATCACATGCATGCCATGCCAGGATATAAGCTAAGGGGTTCGGTTAATCATTGTTAGCCTTTTATCGATCCATGGGAAACCCTATCAGAGTTTGCAAAAGGTTTCAGTCAGTGACAGCACAACCAACAAAAAGGTGATCCACCCCTGCCTCCTCTTTAGCACTTCTTTACATTTTTCCTTTGCGAGCTTTTCTAATGGCGCCTAGCTAGCTGCATGGCATGGACCCTAGCGGCGAGCACGCTAGCAGCATGCCTTGAAGGAACCAAGGAAGGAGCAAGATGGGACATCTCATTGTCAAACCGCAGGGCGGTGTGTGTGCACTGCACTGTGATCTAAACCAAACACTTTGAGCGTATCTAAGCTTTTTAATACCTTGATGTGGACTTTCTCCATTGTCTCGATCTTGTCTGATTTGTTTATTTTATCATCCCCATTTTGTTGTCGTTTGAAGGTTGAAGCTGTAAATTGTTTGTGTGGGAGCGAGGAAACGGAAGCATGTGGGCAACCCAAGAAGGGCCTGCCTGTTATCCCGGCACAAAGCAACTGAACAAGGAACAAAAAATTAACAACTACTAGAAGCAGAGATGCAGATTGTTGACAGTTTACATACCTAGAAGGATGTCTTTGTTCCATGATGGCGTTTGTTTAATCTGAATGGGCGCCTCTGGTTACACCACCCACTACACTTGGGATGTGTGTGTTCCAAAAGAAAACGCCTAAAAGGGCAAAGAATATGATCTTAGCTTGTCTAGGCTCAGTTCTTCGGGACAAAATGGTACCAGAAAGGTGGTTTTAGAACTGACCCTTAATTAAGTATGGCAAACGCATGTGAGCTATATAGCTCACAATCCTTTCTGTCTAGTGATGGTATGTTGATACGTTCATCTTGCATCATTGGTGTCTTTGCAAAAATAGCAGCACTTGCACTGGCATTGGCACCCTATCTGCTTAGCAATTTGGAGGCACTGACACTCTAATGGCTGAACAAGAAGAACAAAAACACTTGGCAAAAATCCAAATCGCTGAACTGCATGCACATGGAAAATGGTACATGGCGGTTTAGCAGAACAGGGGGAGCGCCAAACAGAGAGAGGTCCAAGTTTGCAGGACGTTTTATAACATTTCATCATTAGAGAGGAGGAGTAATCAGCCATAATCCTGCAAGACATCGTAGCCAAGGACAAGGGAGTGACCACCCACACGCAGCACAGTATCAGCAGCACTTCCCATGGACGAAAAGCTACGAGCTCGAAGCCCAGCAGGAAGCTGCATGCATGAGACGAGCGCGAGCGCAGCTGCGTTCTCCACGACACGAGCGAACAAAGGCATCAGGCCATCGAAGACGGCGCCACGCCATTGCTCGCCATGGACCATCATGGCGGTGCAGCTTCTTTTCCGCGGCGTCTTTCGCCATGGTCCACGGGAAATTCTCTCTTTCGGGCTCCGCTGATTCAGATCACTCCAGGCCCAGGTAGATGGTATAGGATGCTGCCGAAAGATAGATGCCAAGCGAATCGAGATGTAGATGTCTCTGATTGAGTGCAACATAGAGTAGGCTTCTGTTGCTGGTGGTGCCATTGCTAGGGGCCCTATGCTTTACTGTTCTTCCTCTTTTTATTTGATGTTTTGCGTGTGCCGAGAACGAAGCTTCAGTGCTTTTGAAGGAAAAACTGTGAAGATCGCCTTGCGCCCTATCGAATAATTGGGTGCACTTGTGTCATTCAGTCACTGTATGTGTCATCTGACCAACATGTATATTGCTCCGATGGGCCATGGGATTCGTCTGTTCCATCGTCGAAGCAGGCAGACAGCTCCACATAAAACCATGCTCCTCACAGCAGAGACAGGTATGTAGCCGTATCTCGATGTGACAAGAGAAAAACAGCAGCACAAGTCTATCAACTATGCGCAGCATTGATTGCCGACATGCCGAGATGTGAGAATTTAAGGATAATAGTAAAGGCGAGCACTGTGCAAATGAATGCACATGCGCTACAATGGGATTTTTTACATGGAAGTTTTGTAGATTTCTCTCAGAGAAACGACACTCACTGGTAAGGTAACGGTCATCGGATAATACATCACCCCAGCAATCTCAACCTCCCAAGTATCGAAGGTACACAACGTAAATCACCTTTGCGTGGTGGCATAGCAGAAATATGCAGGTGTTTAAAATAGTTATAGCAATAGTAACAATGTACATCTCCAACAATAGGCATGAACAACAGCATCCAGGCATCATCGTGTGCCTGGATGTTAAAACAATCGGTCTGGTGAGGCTTACCAAGTTCCTCGATCCTGAGGTCTGGTACTGATGTACCAAATACCAAAGCATCACCCCTATGAAGCGTCTGAAGCTATAGCTGCAGCACGCCACCAAAAGCTAACGGAGAAACTGATAGAAAGAGATCTGACGTAGTGCCACCATTTCGGTGGAATGTACAGCAGGTCACCCTCCTCCAGTATGCAGTCCATGAAATCAAGGTTTTCTACCCTTGGGAACTCATTCATATCCAGGTTGTCAAGATCCACCTGCGGAGGCATCCATTAGCACAAGTATAACACAAAGAATTGTCTTTATTTGCACACTATTGCATTGTGCCAAAACCAACAGAACTCTAGGAACATGCAATGTGGATAATGGGCGATATGGAGCAATAAGGACAAGGCTAATATAACATTGTATTGCTATACCCTACTACAGGAGAAACTGAGAAAGCAACCAAAGAAGAAAGACCTACAGACTGGTGATCTATCATAGTTTACTAATTTAACCACAAAAATGTAGCGCCAGTTTGCAATGCTGTGCTTAAGAGTAATGGCCAAGAGAATAGAAATAATGCAAATCTGGAAATTCAGTTTTATAATCTTCAGCTGCCAAAAACCCAAAACTATATGTACCGCTGTGATGATCTGCAAGGATATTCTTCCTTTCCAACGAGTAACTTGTCAGAACAGATTGTTTGTACCTGACTAGTATTGCTTAACATAGTTTCTGTGTGTGGGTATAAGTCCTCAGAAACGGAACCAGGATAGAGTCTAATATACTTCCTGCCCAGGACCTGGTATGGAGAAAATATTAAAAACCGACAAAAGCAGATAAATTTACATAGAAGAAATGTTAACAGGCATCATCCAGAAATATACTAGAACATTTATATTTGAAACAAATGAAGCCACACAACTACATGAAGCTCAACAAGGAGGAATAATAATTTCTAACACCAAAACATTCGCAAGGTCATCTGCGGTCTTTACTGGAAGTTTAAACTCTGTTTCACAAAAAAAAAAAATGACGCTGAATCAACCGGGCAGACTAAGGTTTTTTAAGTAATTCTCAATTCCTAGCTCAAAGTAGAGACGGAGAGACCCCAAATGTGCAGAGTTACTTGCATACAAATCGAAAACTGAAGGAAAACGGTTCAACTAGTAAGTAGTAACATTTGTAAAATAATATAGACAATTTGTTATCAAGAAAATATCTACTTGCAATATGTCAGTTCAAGTTTTCAAGTACAGGAGCATCAACCTTTTGTTATTAACTCTAGAAACCAACAATCAGAAGTAAAAAACAGTATATTCCTATTATACCTGAGCTAAAATGTTGTGATGTGGGTCATAGTGCAATGGTGTCACTGTCCCATGTGGACCAAACCAAGCATTAAGTGACTGGAGTTCCCCTCCACCAGCATAACAGAAGTCAGGAACCATTATGTCTTCATGAAGCTCTTTTATCTGCCAAATGTCAATAAATAAAATCTGACAGCTGAACCAAGACGATTTCTTTTCCGTACAAAACAAACTTACTAAGGCATCAACAATGAAAATTTTCACCTGCTCAAATAATGGATGCTGAGCTAGATATGTCACATTTGAAGGGCAGACTGTTGACCACATCCTCTCAAGGAACTGGGAGATCGTGATGAGCTCCTGCTTCCACTCATTACAAACATAGCTCTTCCCAATCTGACACGGAATCAACTATATCAGGCACCAAAACAACTAGGAAATGAATATAAGTGGAAATATTGCTTCAAAAATATCAATTAAGCATGGGTCCTAAATTACTAGGAGACTCATACAGGAGGAAATATTCTTTCTAAAACCTCAACCAAGCATGGGTCTAATTACTAGAAGCAAGCAAGAATTTAACTAGCCAAATAGATCACAGAGAAATAGCTAGCTACTGCCGACTGGCATACTTAGATATTGTCTTAATGCGACAATATTTTACACAACTACGCTAATATGCTCGCAACATCAGGAGAAGTAGTTCTTTATGATTATTATAGATACCAGCATGGTTAAGGAAGATGATACATGCAAAAGCATAGCAAAGTGAAGCTAGCTATACATGTCCAAAAGGTGTGGAATCACATTGGCCATTTTTTTACAAACAAGTCCACACTCCTATAGTGTTATAAAAAACTACATGGTAAGTACATCAGCACACACAAACTAAGTGAATAGTGTAAAATGCAACGAATAAATGTGACAACTGAGAAACCAGTTCACAAGAAGTTTGATTTACCTAGAGTTCTGACAGCCTAGGCAAAAGATATGTGTTCCAACTTGCAAACCGAAAGAATAACTGGATCAAATTTCACAACATTGTGCTTACTGTGTAAGCAAAGGGCCGTGTAAGACAGGTGTGCCGAAGATTAAACTTTTATGTACTAATGGCAAACTTTCTATTGGTCATGGGTTCTAATCCAATATCAATTCAATCTGAAAGACTTGGCTAGGAGTTGTATTGGCAGATTGTCCTATCTCAGTAGGTCATAAGCCTCACTTTGCTCACCGTCGTCTTCAGTTTCTATGTCTTTACATACAATGTTATTGAGCATCAACTTTAGATGCACTTTTTGTTCCATATCAACAGAAAGGGATCTCGCAGCTAGCTTCATAATTTATTTCTATGGTATGTTAAGGCCTTTGAGAACTAATAACAGCACTGAACCACTAGGGTTTGTTGCACATTTGTAATGAAAAAGAAAAACAGAATCATATATCAGCATAAACATGCATGATAAATGATCAAAACAGAAACAACTCGTTATTGTATTTCAAAGTTTACTCTAAGTAGAAGCATTTACTTCAACAGGAACAGTACGATCCCCAGCAGTCTTCTTTAGGTATTGAATGTCCTTCCATTTTGTCATCGCAGGCCAATGATCGATGGAGCCACTGATTATGACAGGGGTATCACGTAAAAAGTAATCACATAAACTCCTCCAAAGATATACATGCTCGTCTCGCGACTTCCTTACAAGATAGAGACTTTGTCGGAAGAATTTTGAGGGCCTGAGAAAATTATAACATTATTAGCAACGATACACCAACAAATGAATTCGAAATGCCGTCATCCACACAACAATTCATAAAACAAGGAAGCAATGAGGGTAACTAGGAAAAAAACTTATAATCAGTGCAAACCATCTATACCTATTTTTCGGGTCAAATATCCCAGAAAACTCCTGCATGTATCAAAGCCCTAATAATCAAAATGGGACACACCATTCACATGCATAATTTTCTTAACATGGTGCATCTAATCTAGCAACACGAGATCTGGACAAAATAAGCACTATATGTAAATGACATCTTATGAAACATGGAAAAACTAGGCATTCTACAACAAAGCCCCTACAAATTAAGCGTTAGTGGAGGCATTGACGGGGTAAGCACGAGCCCACACACGCACGAAAGCTTACGAACGCAGTAGCGGTCTCACATCGGCGATATCACGGTTCCTCTCAAGCCCTTCCCTCCACATCTTGGCTTCTTCATCGACAGCCTCCCCGCCGTTGCCGTCGCTCGATTCGGCGGCGATGCAGGCCAAGGCGGCCTCGAGGTCGGCGCGGAGGAGGTTTCCCCCCATGATGAGCCCCATGTCGAGCGCCCGGAGCGCGGCGGCGCGGTCGGCGGCGGCCCGGCGGAGCCGCGCGACGTGGAGGCAGGCGAGCGCGTAGGCGTCCCTCCACACGGTGCCGACCTCGCTCCAGGGCCCCGAGTGGAGCTGCTCCCACGCCATCTCCCGCGCCGCCTCCGCCGCCCGGAGGTCCCCCGCCGCCGCCTTCACCGCCGAGGCCGCGAACGCGAAGCCCCCCTCCTCGATTATCTCGCGCAGGATCGTCGCCCGCCGCTCCGCCTCCGATTCGCCGCCGCAGGCCATCGCCGGAACAGTGGAGCTGCTGCTGTGACGTGTCTGGCACCCTCGAAAAAGCGCAAAGCGAAGGAGATATTTCTCTGGCTCCGCTGTGGTCGCTCCGGATGCGATCGGATATTTTGCTTAGAAAAATCTTCTGTATTTGGACTCTGGAAGCTCTTGACGGCACACGGCTTTCCGATTTCGGACGCATTATGGGCCTAGCCCAGGTTTGTGCGCAGTTAGAAGCCCAATAAGTCACCTCATGTCGATGTTGGCCTTCGGCTGCAAGTGTTCTCACGGAAGGTAAGCATGTGTTTGGTTCCTGGATCAATCTGTATGGTATGATCCAGATTTGTGGATGGATGGTCCAAAGTGAGATGATCATAATTTCTACTCCTCTGAACCCAAAAAAGTGTCGCTGGCATAGTTAGATAGTTGTGCTTCGTATGTGTATTTATCCCGACACTTAAAAGGGATTGGGTGGAGTATTTGGTTCTAACGATTTGCTAGATAGGATGAAATGTATTTACTCGCAAAAAAGAAAATATTTAATCTAAATCTTTAATACCAATTGATTAACATATGTTTAATTGTAATTAGCTTAACACCAAAATGGGGAACGATGAGTGCATGGTAGTGACGTGCATCTAGATCCTGCCCCTTGACCGACGTCCCACGTCGTTCCCCGCAGTTCTACGGCGCTGTCGCGTCAACATATCTAATAATAAAATTTACATATCAACTCTAACTGATGATGTTTCAATACTAAGTCACATACTTTGTTAAATTTTGATTTGCTAAACAAGTTTGATCACAAAAAATTAGTGTCACTAGTTCAGTTTATACTCTACAAGATTCTGTTAATATACTCACTTAATCATATACTTGAAACCGCTATTCAAATATTTGTTAGATTATATTCTTCATAAATCTCTACTATAAATACGAATAAGTTAGACAGATTATGCATTGAAGGAAAAAAATGTTCTGTAAATGACTTTTGTTCGAAAGTACAGTTTCGTATCTATCAATGAATTAGTATAAAAACACATAAACATGTATTTAATAATATTTTTATTAAATTATGCGAATAAAGAGAAATTATACATGTAATACTACATCATAGTAAAAATAAGATCTAGAGAAGTGAAAACGTTTAGTATAAACTGTATAAATTTTTATTTGCCCCGAGGACTGGCTATGCGTAGTCGAGGCGTGTCAGGCCCCTGAAACTCTGTATTCAGTTAGTAAGATTCAAGATCAGTAAACAGAAGTCAAAGTTGCATTTCGATTTCGGGCACAAAAAGGTTGGGTCCTGTCGTAAAATCTCTCCCCTTCGCTCTTGATTCCAATGGCGGTGTTCGGCTAGTCGGTGGCGGCTGCAAACATTTAGGTGCAGATTCTGGACTTGGAGTGGTTGTTAAAGAACACTTTTTAAGTCTTAAAATCCCACCTCTTATCCAGATTCGTTTACCAATCGGGGCATGGCGACATTAGCGGCGGCGGGAGCAACAATCTCGACAACGGTTGTGGAGCTTGCTTCACATAAATTGCCTCTCTAATACTTCTTTTTGTACAATTGCTTTGCATAAGATGGAAAAAAAACCGAGGGCTACAGTCCAAAAACCAATTATAATACTTGGTTTTGTACTATCGGACCTAGATCCAAAATTCCACCAAGTCCATTCTTGACCCCCTCTTCCTGTCCCCAAATTCTTCATCGATCTTGTAGCTCTTGGAGTTACGGAGAATCCTCGATGGTTGGAGTCACTAGGGACTAGGGAGCATCTAAGTTTATGGGTTTGCCCTGAGAAGTTTGTGAATTCTCGAAGATCTTCTCAAGATCAATCAATAAGGAAAGCACTTATAATTGGTTTGGTGTGCTCACGAACAAGAAGACTAGATCCAATAAAGCATTGTGGTCTAATTTTTCGTGACCTTTCCGACAGCAATTAGAGTCCCCCAAAATATTTAACTTCATGACCATCGCCTCGTGCTCATGTTCATCCACTATGGTTATTTTAAGAGTGAAATCCACTTTTTACCCATAGTTATGCATTTGTGACACTAATTGCCCCATGTAGTAAAGATCGTCTAAATTACCCCTTTTAGAAACTTTGGGCCCTCTTTTTCAAATGCATGTCCGTTTGGCATGGTGTGAAGTGATGATTGAGACTAAAAATATCATGACAATGACGAGGAATGGAAAAAATGGTGAAGAGAGGCTAGACATGATGGTCGATGAAGCCCTTTGATTTTCACATATTTTCCACACCATGCCGACCTAACATGTCGGTCTTATGTAACAAAACATGAAGAATGCTACAAAACATGTCGAAAGTCGAATCACATGCATGCATGCATGATGCATCCAGAGGCAAAGTAAGCTAATTGAGGGGTCGATCAGGCGATCAGCAGAGTACATCGGTCGACCGATCATACCTAGCTACTACACTAATTAATCCAAATACAAGACACAAACGGTACGACATTCATTGATATGTTCCAGTTGCCTCTCATCCTGACCCTCTCAAGTCTCCACTAGGCAGTATAGCTAGCCGCTAATTAAGCTTGCATTAATACTTAACGGTCTTTGTTCCCTTTATCCAAGCGAGCGACGAACGAACACGCACTGCATGATCCATGCACATGGTTAAAATCCTTGCATGCATGGCCGGTTAAATGGTCTAGGTGTGAGGGCCGCCGTGGTGCTGGTCCGGCGGCGTCCTGGCGCGGGAGACCCAGAGGGAGCTGAGCGCGCGGAGGCGGTGGAAGTAGTCGGCCATGGCCAGTAGCGACCGTGCCATCTGCCGCGTCGTCAGCACCTGGTGCAGCCGGTGCAGCGTCTGCTGCCTCAGGTTCTCCGCCTGCATCCATCGCAAGCAATGACCATTATTAGTTCATCAGCGTCCATCATATTCAGCAGATCGATCAAGGGCCGGTGAAGGGCGGCGTAAACAATTGCATGCACAAAGGCTGCACCAGACCTACCATACCCAGCATGGAAACTAAGTTGAGTGAACAAATTAGTTAAGCCGTCTGCATCTTAAACAAGTCCTAGATCATGTTTGTTAGCCTTTCAGAATTGTATTTCTATAGTTAACCAGGTGTACGTAGGTGTCGATCTTACAAGCTCAGCTGTCCATTTTTGGATGTCGACAGTCGTCTGCTTTTCAAAGTTCAGAACCTAATCCATGTACATGCATCTGGACTGTGTTAGTAGTACTAGCCGCCATTGCCTGCCACTTGACTTTGCTAATTCCGTTTAATTAATCAAATGCAGGTGTCGATCTCAATTAGTTAGGTGAACCAATATTATCCAGTGTACCCTGTCAACTAACCAATACATTCAGCTCTAACCGAACCACTACGGCGACAGTGACTGCAGGAAATGCAGTTTAATTCAGAGAATGTCGCCGAGAGATGTACGTATTGACCTGGCTGCGCTGGGAAGAATGCTGGGTACGATGGATGTATACTGACCTGCTTGACGAAGCCTTCGAGGGCGGAGAGCTTGTGGATGGCGAGCCCCATCTGTCCCATGTAGTTGGCGACGTTGGGGGTGCAGCTGAGCGCGTCGGAGATGACGGTGTCGGAGAGGGACTGGTAGAGCGCGTCGAGGCCCTGGCTGAGCGCCTCCTCCGTCTCCAGCGCCGACTGCTGCAGCCCGTACACCCCCACGATCTGCTGCTCCGTCAGCGGCTCCACGTGCCCAAGCAACATCTATGTATATACATTACGTACATGTATACGAAATTAGTCCATCACAACCGTCAGAACATTCCCAAATTAACTCAATTAACTAATAACAGAATCTGTCATATGCATATGCATGCAGGGCGTTGAGACTGCAGCGACAGAGATCAACCTGCGCTCCGATAGAATGATTCCAAAACCACAGCTACAAGTAGAAACGATGGTGAGGAGGCAGTACATCTACTCACTGTACTCGAACAGACCAGGATCATTAATGTCGAACATCCATCGAAGTATCGGCATTTCCACAAACAGGATGAAGACAGGAACGGGACGCCGCTCGTGTCGCCATTGAATACTGCCCCGGAATGCAACGCGTGCACGCATTGCGGCCATCGATCGCGTCCGGCCGCATGCGCCGCGGAGACGGCGGAGCATGCCCGCACTGCGCTGCGCTGCAACGGCTGGATCGACGGAGATCGAGGGCAAAGCTCTTCAATGCGCGCGGCGGAAGGGAATCGCCCGGCCGGCGCGGATCCATGGGAATGGGCTCGCGTCACCCGGCGCCGGAATGCGCATGATGATATGCTAGTTTAACCTACTACGTAGTACTGCGCGACTTTGAATGCCGCGAGAAATGCATGGGCGTCGGTACGGCCGGATGTACGAATTTAGTCATACGACCAAGTTTGAGGTTTGTGGATGCATGATGAGCATTTGGTTTTTATCCATGCCGCTGTCTTGTTAAAAGTACGAGGGTAAGCCTAATGACTCCATATCACAAATAAATACTACCTCCAATAAATAATAAGTATCACAGTTTTGCACTAACCCTAACTCAGAATTGCGACAGTTAATTTGGATCCGAGGGAGTAACATTTACTTCGGCAAAAGGAAAACAAATAAGTGACATTTAGACATTAACACCTCTCTTCATAATATAACTTGGCCACTAATTTCTATTATAAATATAAATATCAAGGAAACTACAATATTACTACTCTCTCCGTCCATAAAAGGATGTCTCAGCCTATCCCAAATTTGAATGTATCTACACACTAAACCATGTGTAGATACATACAAATTTGGGCTAGGTTGAGACATCATTTTGTGGATGGAGGGAGTATAAAATATACTGTTGGGATAATATTTACATATGATTTTTAAAATTAAATAAGACGTTTTTTTTCTAATTGAGCTAGGGTACACCTAGCCACACTCTCAATGTTTTTAGATAATATTTGCATAATGAAAATTCGAAAAATAGTATACACCTACCAGTACTGAATTTATGTTTACTTGTAAAATTTTAGGCTAGTATATTCGTCATTTCGGAGGAGCAAAACAAAATCATTTATGCATTTTATATTCGTGTATGTCTGCAACCAATGCAATTTTTGTATGGGGCACAAACTGAAAGTTTTCTTTCGATTGTCCTTTTCTGAAACTGTGAATGTTGTCCTATAATTTTGATTTTTCCTGATTTTTATTACAAATATCTTTTTTAAAATAATGTCATATTTTACTGGGTGTAGGTACACCCAAGCTCAGCTGCAACTTTCCCAAATATGATTAGCTCATCTCGTCGACCACTGTACATGTATAGCCTACGGACTAAAATTCGAAAATAATATTTTAATGAATTTGTACAATTTTATGACTGTATTTTCCTATATTATGTGTTTTTTATGTGACTCATTTTACAAAAATTTAAGGTGGGCAAGAATTAACGAAATGGAAAATGTGAAGGGTGAAGACATGTGCACAAACATGTACAACTGTTGCAGAATATATAAATGACTCACTATATCTTTGACTAGAAATTCATAAAAAAAAAATTAGGTTTTTTCCTCAAAACATATTGAAATTCTTTAGATACAAATTGTACCATCAGATGTGTGACAAGATCAGCCAAGTTGCTCTTTGGAGAGTGTGCGCAATCTACAACATCATGTGTGTTGAAATGGAGTGAGTGATTCTTAAACTGCTGGTCAATATTTTCCTTAGAAAACCATATCATATATTTTGCTTGTAATGTGGACGAACTGTTGTGCATAGCCAAAATAAACCTTTTATAGCTAGCAAAGTGAATATACATTTCTATTTTATTTTTTATTTCGTAGAAGCAAAAATATGGCTATAATGTTAGGCAAAAAGAGCCATTAGTGCTTGACACGTTTATGATCTATTCGATGACGTGGACCAGTTGCGACAGATCGAGACTGACGGTGTGGCGCTTGCAACCTACATCTAGGGCGGCTAGGGCTAAGCTAATCTAATCTGAAGAAAGGCAAATCGAAAGGCCGTACCTTGATGACCTCGGAGGGTCGGAATCCGCCGAGCCAGAGGAAGCAGCGCTCGGCGGGGCTCCTCCAGACGCCGGAGATGAGGTGGAAGACGTCGGCCTTGATGACGGCGTCCTTGATGGCGAGCACCTCGTCGTGGTGCGCCAGGCAGCTCTCCACGTACATCTGCAGCTCCCCCTCCGGCAGCTGCTGCTGCAGCGCCGCCCGCAGCTCGTACATCAGCCGGGAGTGCTCCTCCTGCCACCGCCCGTACTCCACGTCGAACATCGCCGCCTCTGCATGCCAATGCATTCATCCATTGTTTACATAGATACATCAGCATATACCACAGGACTTCAGTTCAGATAAGAATCTGTAGAGGCATGCATGTGAATTACCTGAGCTGAGGCCGTCGATGCCGCCTAGTCCTTTTCCGGCGAGGCCTTGCTCGGCGAGGAGGCTGCTTCCTGGGTAGAATACTCCCTGCACATACACACACACACACACACACATGAATGTGCATAAATTTCGGGGAAAGAAAAGAGAGATTATATTTGTGAGAGGCTTTATTTTCTTTCAGTTAAATTGGTTGCTGGAGTAAATTAATACCTGAGCTCTTGCACTGTGGAGTT
Organism: Poa pratensis; assembly: GCA_947311845.1. NCBI lineage: Eukaryota > Viridiplantae > Streptophyta > Magnoliopsida > Poales > Poaceae > Poa > Poa pratensis. Next base: position 140,277,881 of record CAMZMU010000085.1, read on the forward strand.
CTTGTTCGATCTGAGCTAGCCTGATCCTGCTCGACTCCAGCTGCTGGATATAAGCCTGTAATATGCATCCCAAGAGAAAAAACAACAATCAATTGGCATTGTGGAGCGGGGGCATTGGTCGATCATGGAGATAAGAATTGCTTTTCATTTTCTCATGAATATATACAACTTTCTGCTGCTGTTTTATGCGTTTGTTTCTTGCCACTTTGGTGTTAACTGTTGCTTCACTCACCTTCTTCCTTAGCCTGCTTTTCCTTGCCGCCTCCCTGTTCTGGGCTAGCCTTCTCAGCGTCTGCATTTTGTCAATCGCCAAAAGGTGAGCAACACATTGAACGCAACTATAGAAACACCACTAGCACTGAATATCCTTATTTTTGAGAAATTGTTCACAGTTAGTAGTTAACAAAATTGTTACTTTTGGGTCGCGTTCACCGGTTGATAAGGCCCTCTTGTGCTCCTTCTGCAACCACCAATCAAGAGAAAAACCCACATTCAGTCACATGAGAATAAACAAACAATCTGCATTGGGGCCAACCACCATACCACTGAATTGATTAACAAAATTTATACAAGCAGCAAGGTTAGTTAATTAGGTGGTGAACTAACTACTCTCACACACTCACCTTTGTCACCGGCTTGACATGCTTGCTGACCCCTGCGGCATGCTCAGCAGCGAAGCCGGGTTGTTGGTGGTGCAGGTGGTGGTGGTGATGGTGATCCTGCTGCTGCCTCCTGCTCCCTGCCGCTAACTCCTCCATGGCCGCAGCCGCTTGCTGTTGCTGGTGGTGGTGATGGTGATCTGGTGACGGCATCTTGGATCCCACGGGCGCTGGCGACAGGACTAGACTAATCTCCCCCTATCAATCGCATGACAAGAATGTTAATCGAACAACCAAACAGCAGCAACGAACTAAACCAATCATGAGCTAGGTAGCAATGTATGTACCTTTGGTGACGGCTCAACATGCATCGGCTGGGAAGGGAAGATGTTGAGGGTCTCTGCATCCATGAACCAAGGCAGACAAGAAGGGGTGAGCAAGTGAGCAACGGTCTGATGAGCTGATGGAGCCGAGAGGCTCGTGTACATATACACACAGCTACTGAAGCTCTCTGGTTCTCATGCAGGCAGGAACAAAATAATCATGGCGGGACGCGTACAGTGGCAGCGAGCTAGTGCTAGCTAGCTAGCAGTACGAGCTGTGGTTTGGCCTGGCAAGACACGAGAAAGCTGGAGCTGCTGGGGCTGGGGTACGGGGAGATACGGGGCAGTGGATGCAATGCATGCTCCTGCACTGCCTGTGCCCGAACCGGAAGAGCAGTGGAGTGGATAGGGATTGGGTCAAACGAACGCAGATGGACGCATGCAGCTCGAGCAGGCAAGGTGCCAAGCCAGCCATTGCTTGGTACTGCTGTCCTGGCTGTACTGGTGGAGTCCGGAGGAGATCATCCCCTCTGCGTGCATGTACTACGCTCCTGCCGCGGCCACATGCAGCGCGATCCACCGCCAGGGAAATCATTGAGCAGTTTGTTACATGTCACAGTCCGACCGCCCCAAGGGAAGAGAGAAGGGAAGAGCAGAGAGAGTGTTTTGTTGGGTTCCTTGCGTGATGCGTCCATGGAGGACGACGACTTCGAGCAAGCATATGCAGTGCTCTCGATTCCATGGTCCTCCTCCGGCGGCAGGGTACTGCAGATTTGCAGCAGAGATCCTGGTCAAAATGGACTACCTGCTGCAGCCTGAGAATCTGCTTGCTGCAGGCCATATGATCGTTTTCTCGCTCGCTTCACGGCGCCCCGGAAAAAGATGCGCCTTTCTGCATGCACCAGATCAGAGCTACGATACATCTCTGTCTCTACACCCATCTACATCTACTCGGCCTCTTCCTATATGTGCCAAAGTAACTGAGCCTACACTACATTTCCATTAATCACCACTCCAAGCTAAACGCATAAAACAACAAGCAACTTTAACTGCCACTTTATGCACTGGCATTTGACTCTGCAAAACGTGAAACGGCACACAGTATATATGCGACATATCTGGAATTGATTGCACAAGATTACTTTGACCGCTTCTTTTGTAAGGTTCTCGGGCACTTACGCCGTTGTTCATGCTGCTGTGTGGAGGCATGGCCGCCATGGCCATGGTCGAGGTATATGAACAAGGCCTGGTCCAGCTCCCCAGATGGTCATACGCGCCTGATGCTTCCTTGGTGCTCCTGCATCGTTGTGCAACGGAGAAGAACAGGTTAATGGATGCAAAAACGGCCGGCGAGATGATCGATCATGAGCTGTTTGTTGAACGGGAAGCATGCACGGGGTTCGAGGAACCTCACATCATCATGAAATCATGCTGTGCTGGTATAAGCCTATGTATGTGTGATGCTATTGTTATCGTCGATCTGGTCCAACCTCTCCTCTTCTCTGCTCTGCAGGAGTGGGAACTGGAGGATATTGTGGAATCTTCTCTGGCCTTGTGGAGTAGTGGCAGACATTTATTTTGGCAACCCAGGAAATATGACTAGTCCCCAAAATTTCATGTGTGCAAGATATGCTCACTGAAAAGATGTAATCTTGCATGGACCGATATATACACTACTCCTACTCCCTGCACTAGTATACTAGTACCAGGAGTATATGTTCATCAGTTACTATATTTAATATTATTTCCTAATTAATTATGAGTGTTCTTGTTGTCCTTGGGAAAACAATTATATTAGTGTGCCCTTCATATTCAAAGGGGAGACTAGTGAGTTGTTAATTTCAACAACTTAACTATCTGAAGTTCTGAACTAAACAATGAAATTAAAACAGAAACAATTCAACCGTCTGGCCCCAATTAACATAACACAACAATTCAATTATCTTCCCCGAGTTATAAAAAGAAGTTGACCGGAACTTTTTTCGCTCATCATCTACAATTTCTCCTCTCGGTGTGAAAGGCAAAACAATTAAGAAGCAAGAAATTCTCAAAATACTTTAGTCTGTCATTTTACAACCATACCTAATTTTCCAAATGTTTCCATTAGCAAGCAAAGAAGAAATCATCAACATGTATGGAAAATTCAGTACAAGAAGGTCGGTTGACCCTAGCCTTTCTATCAGCTAAGATCATATTGATTTCTCAGGAAAGAAACAAGCTAAGAAAGGCAAGATCGATCATATATAGCTGGTGCATGAAATCCCGAAATCAGGCAAAGAAATAAGAATCAAACAAAACAAGACTAGCAATCCAATCGAACTTGTCCCGGGACTCGGATCAATTGGACCCATCGAGAAATTCAGAGTGGACAGAGGCAAAACAATTAAACAGGAATCAAAATTCAATTCAGTTCAGTTCAGAACCGCACATGAAGCTCGCAGCTGCCGCGTGCATGGAGGAGGAGGAAGACGAGGAAGGAGGGGCGGCATGGTGGTGTTGTTGTTGGTGGTGATGGGGGTTCATCCCGAAGGAGATGTTCATCTCCTGATGCTGATGTTGCTGCTGCCTGATAATCTCCTCCTGCTGCTGATGCTGTCCTCCTGCGCTCATCATCTCACGGGAGACACGCAGACACCGACCGACGCCACAAACACACACAAAACACGGGGGCTATAGCTTCCTCTCTCTCTCTCTGTCCGTCTACGTATGTATATCTAGGGAGACCTAAATACGGTTTGACTCTAGGAGGGCCGGGCTAGCTGCCAAGGAACCACCTCTATCTATCTATCAAGCTATCTTCTCCACACCAGCAAACTACCCAGGCCGGCTGGCCTCATGAACCTCGACCGATCTATCTCTCTATCCAGGAGACCCTAGGTCGTGATGGCGCCTTGGAACCTAGCTAGTGCTTGCCAAGAAACTACTACCAGTTCCCCTCCTCTTCCTCTTCGCTCGCCACTAATGATGGTGTTGTCTATATGTATGTGTGTATCTCTCGTTTGCTGCGTGTAGCTCTATGGGTTCCAGAAGAGCTGAGAGACCATTAATGGCGAAACAGACTTTCTGTTTGGCTCCATGCCCTCTTGCAACTAATGGCGCGCTTACAAACAGCCGACTTTTTCTCCACCTCTTCCTCTCCGTTTCTTTGCTTGCTTTAACCCCTCTCTCTAGGCTCTGAGCAAGGGGGCAGGTGAAGCACAACTGCACTACGTTGCCACTTTTGATTTTTCTTTTTTTGTCTATTCTCGTTTTTGCACCGAAATCCTTTCGTTTCCCCATTTTGGTACTCCGCATGACATTGTAGCAAAACTTGTGTTGCTTATGTGGTGAAATCAATTGCCTTGAGCCTCTACCATGATTGTCGATTCGCCAGGTAGTGAAATTCATTCTCGGGTAAGTTCCAACCCGCACGAAAGGCGCAGCGATCTAGGGCCCACTCGGCAGCCCGCTTATGGTGGGCTGCAATTTTATTTCATTAAATAATATATTTTTCGAATATTTTTTATTTATATAATTAATTCCTAAATGAATATTTCCTATACAGAAATTTTCCGGAATTAATTACTTTCATATAAACCTATCTATATGATCCGGGACACCCAGTGTCGGCAAACAAATTCTCCGGATAAATATTTCTCTCTTATATAAACCCTCGGAATAAATCTGACGGTAATAGAAACAATTCCTATTACCCCGTGACATCTAATGTCTGCATATTAATCTCTCTGATATATATAATATATCCATCACGCATAAACACTATTCAAGTGATACTCTATCGATGTTCCAGACCAATCAATATACACAACTAATTAGCCCTAGTTGAAGTGTGTGGCCCTACAGATTCGATAACAAGTGGACATGATCAGGAGGAACTTATCCGGACCAATAGTCAACATCGGGACCATGGACATCCATATTGGCTCCCACTGTTATAAGAAGAATACTCTGTTGAACCTGTTGGTTATAATAAATCAATCCCATTACTCGCGATACCGAACTTCGCCCGAGATGTAGATCCATCGATATTTCCCATGAGTCAAAACTTGAATCACCATATGTTAATCTATCTCGTTAACCTGGCAAGTTTCCTTTTACTTGTTACTGTATTACGATATCCCACACGATGAAACTTCATCGTGCATTGTCTGCAGAATATATTGGATATCTCTCATACCGAGTGGGCCCAGGAAGTATCTCTCTTTTAACAGAGGAGTAATTTCCCATCTTGTAACATTAAGATATATACACACCTTCGGAGTTACCCAGTGATCGCCGTTTCGATCACCCAATTAAGGCCATGATGATTGACAGTACCAAACCAACACTTTGTGTATACACAACACTAATAAACTCATGGTCTAAGGACATGTCATATAATAACCTTTCTGAGATATGTTGCTAGGACATAAGACTCTGTAAATGGATTCTCTTAGCATATCAACAACTCGGGTCTACCCAGCCTACCAACAATATGCTAGTCATCGATGCTGACATAAACAATGTCCATGATCAGGAAACACTAGTAGAAAACAGGGCTTCCGTTTTCACCTTTGATCCCGGCCAAATTACAACCCGGGATCAATGCACCATTGATCCCGGGTCGGGAGGGCGGGGCGCCCGTGGGCATTGCTCCCGGGTCGGGGGGGACCTTTGGTCCCGGTTCGTGACACGAACCGGGATCAAAGGGTCCTCACATGCGCGCACATGCTTTTCAGCGCTGGGCCCCTTTGGCAGGGGACCTTTGGTCCCGGTTCGTGTTACAAACCGGGATCAAAGGGTCTCCCTGCTATATCATCTTCTTCCACCCCGAGCTAGCTCGAGTTCATCACCATTTCTCCTCCATTTTCCTCTCTCCCACTCAAATTAATCCCCATTTTTTTGCACCATTTGAGAGGATTGAAGGCACCCCATCTATTCAAAGGTTAGCAACATCGTTCTTTCCTCCGGCGTTGCAACTTTAGCTCATTTCGTTGCTAGTTTAGCTCATTTCAATTTTGTAATGCTAGCAAGGTGTTTGATGAAATGCCCAAGCTAGAAAGTGTATTTGCGAGCTCAAATTAATTTATTATTTGTGGATTTTAGTGTTGTCCCTGTCCTCACCGCCGTCGATAGCCCGCGTCGTCCCGTCACCGACACCACTTTGGTGAGCCTCTTTTTTATCTTTTATTTTTAAAACCTATATATATACTTGTATGATTTAAATGCATATTTATTTCTTGTATAATTAATTTCTTATGTTTTTTATATGTATAGTGTCATGGTTTTGATATCCGTCCCCGTCGGCCCTCGTCCGATCTATGATTCGGATGTGGTATATTTTCATAACTATTTGTTTCGTTTCGTGTTTATCACACTCATGCCCGACCAACTTGACGTAGAGATATTTTTATTTAGGAGGTAGTTGAACCGGAAATTCCAGTCGACCCTATTATCGAGTATTTTAAAAAGGAAAACGACGATTTGAAAGCAAAATTGAAGATAAGCGAAGATCTTTGTCTCCAATACCTAGAAGAGAAGAGTGTATTGGACTTGAAGATTGCCGACATCGATGATGCTTACGGGGTCGTCGTCGCTGCTCACGAGATGAAGATGGAGGCAATGCGCTTGAAGCTTAAAAAGATTAGAAAATATGCCATTAGTCGAGAGGCTTGGTATCATTATTCTGTTGGTTCAATAGTTACCTTAGTTGCGATTTTGATCGCATTTGTTGTTGGATTTAAATTCTTTAGATAGTTGTATGTTAGGTTCAATTAATGTATGTTTCATTAGAACAATGTATTACATTTGGGCACTACTCTACTTTGGTTTTAATGTGATGAACTTGTATTAATTAATTTGGTCAGTACTATATATTTATGATGTAGTGTAATGGTTTTTGATATATTTATATAATGCAGATGAGCCGGCAATGGATGTACAGTGACCGACGCGGTCTCGACTTTATCAATGGCATGCATAGTTTTCTCCATGTGGCTAATGATAACAAGCCGTCGAGTGGTTATATTCTTTGTCCATGTAGAGTCTGCAAGAATAAGCGGGATTACTCTACGTCAAGAACCATTCACGTCCACCTGTTGGAGGAGGGTTTCATGGATGGTTATTATTGTTGGACCAAGCACGGAGAAAGAGGGGTTATGATGGAAGAAAATGAAGAAAAAGAGGATAATGACACCTATCCTATGTTCACTGCAGACGGTGATACTCCAATGGGGGAAGATGATGGCTACGTGTTGGTGAACCCCAAGAGGAAGGTTATGATGTAGACAACAGAAGTTTTCCCTTGAGAAATCTATCCAAGGTTATCAATCCAGTAGGACTTGACGATCTATCGGAAGGTTGTTGATGTTGACTCCCCCTGGCGCTAGGGAGCTTGCACCAACGTGGAATCTGCACAGACACAAACCAGAACTTTGCCCAACACGAAACAGAGAGGTTGTCAATCTCTCCGGTCTTGCAGAAACAAAGAGTTAAACGTATGGTGTGGAAAACAGCAGGAAAAACAGCAAGTAACAGGAAACAGATGATTGCAGCAGGTTGTGTAAACAGTATGAGGAAATTGGACCAGGGTCCACAGTTCACTAGTGGTGTCTCTCTCAGAACAGATAACTAGCATGTTGGGTAAACAAATTACAGCTGGGCAATTGACAAATAGAGAGGGCATAACAATGCAATACATGCCAAGATGTCTACTATGAAATCTAGTTGGGCATTACAACAAAGTACATAGACCATTATTCCAACCGCATCTATGCCTAAATAATCCACCTTCAAGGCAGCATCCGCATCCTGTTCAGTATTAAGTTGCTAACAACAGATTATTGCATGAAGTAAAGTGTGTAATGTAATCAATACAAGTGCCCTTGGACACTGCACCAATGTTTTATCCCTAGTAGCAACAGCACATCTACCATCTTAGACCTTTCTGTCACTGATCCAGATATCTAGAGACTGAACCCACTATCGAGCACTGTGGCATCTTGTTAATAGGTTAGTCCCAGAAAATGCATAAAAATGATATAAAGTGTAACCAAAACATGTAGCAATTGATATAATAACAGCATGGAACATCAAAAATTATAGATACGTTTGAGACGTATCAAGCATCCCCAAGCTTAGTTCCTGCTCGTCCTCGAGTAGGTAAACGATAAAAACAGATAATTTTTGAAGTGACATGCTACCAACACAATCTTTGATCAAATAACAATGTAATGCACATGATCTGAATGAAGTGATCCAAGCCAATGGTCTATAGTTTGCAAGCAAGTAAATAAAGAGTAAACATAAGTGATCACACAAGTGCAAACTTTCATGAATAATACTATAAAACATTTAGAGATATAATAGTCTAACATAATAGTTAGTTCACAGCAGCAATAATTCTCAACATGAAAGTGTTTGTATCAACACAAAGGAAGATAATAGCTTCAGCATTTGCTTCAACTTTCAACATGTATATCATATAGATAATGTCAATGCAAAGAATATGATCAACCAAACACAAAGTTATGTAAAAACTGTTATACTGGAGTTGACAATGATGTTTGCTTAAGTAGACAGAAAGAAGTGGGAAAACTGACTCAACATAAAAGTAAAAGAATGGCCCTTCGCAGAGGGAAGCAGGGATTAACATCATGTGCTAGAGCTGTAGTTCCCGAAGGCATATAGAGAGCATAAAATATTGTTTTGTAAGGTAATGGTGTATACAGGTGTCAACAAATCAAATAGCAGGTACTTGTCATCTTCCATGGCTAACTAACTTTTAGAGCGGTTCCGAGAGTTTTTAGGACTGCACTTGTAACAAGCACTTATTGGTGACACTCCTCCCAACCATTTACTTTCCACAAACCATGGCTAACCGAATCCTCGGGTGCCCACCAACATTCACCATGGAGGAGTGTCTATTTATTTATTTATAGGGTGGACTAACCAGCTCTTTAATGCAAAATAAAAGGTGGAGAAGCAGATGAAGCTGCCAATCCTTGTAAATTAATTAGCATGGAAGATGACAAATCTCACTACTACGTCCTTATGAGCTTTTCAAGTAGTGACACAAAAAGGAAATGTAACAGTTTTGAGTAGTTAGTAGATAGCACATGAAGAAATTTACTTGGAATGGTGAAAACACCACATAATAGGTAGGTATGGTGGACACAGGTGGCATGGATTTGGCTCAAGGTTTTGGATGTACAAGAAGCATTCCCTCTTAGTACAGAGTTTAGGCTAGCAAGGTTATTATAAGCAAACATCATTATCAACTGGAATAGCAAGAGTGTACATAAAACACAAGGTTTGACGAACCATAGACTCCCACTGTCTTCCTTGTTAACACATAGCCTTCATCCAAAAATTATCTAGACTACTATGGACTTCCAATTATGCAACAGATTATTATAGCAGAAAATCCTTATAGTAGTTCTTCATTAATAGCCATTACTTACATGATGCACAAGCTTAAACATTAATTACTTGACAGCTCAAAACAATTGGCAAGCATCAAATTACTCAAGACAACGATCTAAAAAGATTCATGTAAGCATTTTATACCACTACCACATGCATAGCATTTTTCTGGTCCAACCAAACACCAATCAACTTATTTGACAACTCTCCAAACAGATATAAGTGAAGCAAGAGAGTACTTTCTTCAAAAGAAACTGAAAGCTCTAACAAGAGATGTATGAAAAACTGAGAGCTAACAGCAATAACAGCAACTAGACAGGAATACTCAACAAGTATAAGTGAAGCACAAGAGTATTCTAATGAAAAAGTGGAGCGTGTCTCTCTCCCAAACATGAATGCTAGGATCCAACAAGTATAGCACAGCAAACAAAACAAAACAAACTGAAAACAAAAACACACTGACGCTCCAAGGAAGAGTACACTAGTATGAAGCAATAAAAATATAGCACCATTAGAGATGACCTGATAATTTGTAGATGAAGAAGGGGATGCCTTGGGCATCCCCAAGCTTAGATGCTTGAGTCTTCTTGAAATATGCTGGGGAGGTAAGCCTCCCCAAGCTTAAGCTCTTCACTCTTCTTGATCATGTAATATCATTCTCCTCTATCAACACTTGAAAACTTCCTTCACACCAAAACTTAACAGCTTTTCTCATTAGCAGGTTAGTGCACTAAAAGATAATACTTCAAAGTTCTAGCAAAGACAAAACTCACAAGCCAACTATTTTAAACATTAGCCACTGTTACTAGGCTCAAGTGGGCACTTTTACACGAAAAGAAACCACTTAAAAACTTGTAAAAGAGAGAATGCAAAATAAAAGACAGAATCTGTCAAACCAGAACAGTCTGTAATGACGAATTTTTTCGAGGCACTTACGATGCTCAGATGAAAAACTTTTGAAATAATGAAAGTTGCGTAACATCATCAGGAACATGCACAAAAAGTTTCAGCATTTTTCGATTTTTTCTGATTTTCTACTGAATTAAACGGTGACGAACAGCAATCTGTCCCAATGCAGTCCCGAAAATAAAAACCAACTTTGCATTAGTAACTCTCCTTGGCACAACAAAACAGCAAATAAAAGATACAAAGGAGTTGCTACAGAGGTAAACAAGCATCCTTGACTCAAGAAAACAAAAATAAAACAGCAAATAAAAACATGGGTTATCTCCCAGAAGTGCTTTTCTTTAATGCCTTTGAGCTAGGCATGAAGAGATGCATCAAGTATTGTCAAGACCAGAAAATCCAAAACCATAATTTGTCTTGACACTAGTATCATGTGAGTATTTCATCTTCTTCCTAGGGAAGTGTTCCATACCTTTCTTGAGTGGGAATTGAAATTTTATATTCCCCTCTCTCATATCAATAACAGCACCAACAGTTCTCAGAAAAGGTCTTCCCAAAACAATAGGACAAGAAGGATTGCATTCAATATCCAAAACCACAAAATCAACAGGGACAAGATTGTTATTAACCATTATCAAAACATCATCAACTTTTCCTAAAGGTTTCTTCATAGAAGAATCAGCAAAGTGAACATCCAAATGACATTTTTCCAAAGGTGCAAGCTTGAGAATATCATATAAATTTTTAGGCATAACCGAAATACAAGAACCAAGGTCACACAAAGCATTGCATTCAAACTCACTCAGTTTCATTTTAATAACAGGTTCCCAATTATCATCTAACTTCCTAGGGATAGAAGCTTCAAGTTTTAATTTTTCTTCCCTAGCATGCATGAGAGCTTTGATAATATGTTCAGTAAAAGCCATATTTATTTTACTAGCATTAGGACTCTTAGCTAGCTTTTGCAAGAACATGATGACTTCAGTTATGTTACAATTTTCGAAATTGAAGTTGTTGTCATAAAAAACAATGGAGCAATTATCACCAACACCTCTAAAAATTTCAGCACTTTTACTAGGAACAAAAGTAGTGCTATCAGGCAATTTAAAACTTTTTGTAGAGGTAGTAGAGACATTTCCAACACTTATTATCTTTTCACTAACAGTAGGGGGCGCATTAGCATGTGAGGCATCATTTGTTTCATTAGTAAAAATAGTGCAAACTCTAACAACACTATTTTGTTCAGCAATTTCAGCTTCTCTTTCTTCTCTCTCCCATCTTTCATGAAGTTCAGCAAGCATCCTAATGTTATTATCAATTTTAATTTGGATAGCATTGAGTGTTTTACTCTCTCTAATATCACTAGGAATAGCTTTTATTTTCAGCATTTCAACATCATGAGCAAGAGTATCAATTTTTCCTAGCTTTTCCTCAACAGTTTTATTAAAAGTAGTTTGTGTGCTAATAAAATCCTTAAGCATGACTTCAAGATCAGAGGGCACACTTCTATTGTTACTGTAGGAATTGCCATAAGAATTACCATAAGAGTTGCTACCATTAGCAGGATATGGCCTATAATTGTTGCTACCAAAATTATTCCTATAAGCATTGTTGTTGAAGTTGTTATTTTTAATGAAGTTTACATCAACATTTTTCTCATCATGAGCAACCAAAGAAGCAAGAGGAATATTATTTGGATCCACAACACCATGTCCATTCGAAAGCATAGTCATAATAGCATCAACTTTATCACTCAAGGAGGAAATTTCCTCAACAGAATTTACCTTCTTACCAGTTGGAGCCCTTTCAGTGTGCCATTCAGAATAATTTACCATCATATCATCAAGAAGCTTTGTAGCAGCACCCAAGTGATGGACATAAAGGTCCCTCCAGCAGCCGAGTCCAAAATTCCTTGAGAAAAATTTAGTCCTGCATAAAAGGTTTGGATGATCATCCAAGTAGTCAGTCCATGAGTGGGGCAATTTTTAACCAAAGACTTCATTCTTTCCCAAGCTTGGGCAACATGCTCATTATCAAGTTGCCTAAAGTTCATAATACCACTTCTTAAGAGATAATTTTAGCAGGAGGATAATATTTTCCAATGAAAGCATCTTTGCATTTAGTCCAGGAATCAATACTATTTCTAGGCAAAGATAGCAACCAATCTTTAGCTCTTCCTCTTAAAGAGAAAGGAAACAATTTCAGCTTAATAATATCACTCTCTACCTCCTTATACTTTTGCATATCACAAAGTTCAACAAAGTTGTTTAAGTGGGCAGCAGCATCATCAGTACTAACACCAGAAAATTGCTCTTTCATAACCAGATTTAACAGTGCAGGCTTAATCTCATAAAATTCTGCTTTAGAAGCAGGTGGAGCAATGGGTGTACAGATAAAATCATTGTTGTTTGTGCTAGTAAAGTCACACAACTTAGTATTTTCAGGATTACTCATTTTAGCAAGACTAAAACAAGCAACAGGGCAACTCGAAATTAAAAACTAGATGCAGGAATTTAATTTTTTTGGGTTTTTGATTTTTAACAGCAAGCAAAACAAAACTAAAACAAGACAAAAAACAAAGTAAAGAGATTGGAACTGAGAGACTCCCCTTTCCAATAGCCTCCAAGTCCCCGGCAACGGCGCCAGAAAACAGCTTGATGGCTACGTGTTGGTGAACCCCAAGAGGAAGGTTATGATGTAGACAGCAGAAGTTTTCCCTTGAGAAATCTACCCAAGGTTATCAATCCAGTAGGACTTGACGATCTATCGGAAGGTTGTTGATGTTGACTCCCCCTGGCGCTAGGGAGCTTGCACCAACGTGGAATCTGCACAGACACAAACCAGAACTTTGCCCAACACGAAACAGAGAGGTTGTCAATCTCTCCGGTCTTGCAGAAACAAAGAGTTAAACGTATGGTGTGGAAAACAGCAAGTAACAGGAAACAGATGATTGCAGCAGGTTGTGTAAACAGTATGAGGAAATTGGACCAGGGTCCACAGTTCACTAGTGGTGTCTCTCTCAGAACAGATAACTAGCATGTTGGGTAAACAAATTACAGCTGGGCAATTGACAAATAGAGAGGGCATAACAATGCAATACATGCCAAGATGTCTACTATGAAATCTAGTTGGGCATTACAACAAAGTACATAGACCGTTATTCCAACCGCATCTATGCCTAAATAATCCACCTTCAAGGCAGCATCCGCATCCATTCAGTATTAAGTTGCTAACAACAGATTATTGCATGAAGTAAAGTGTGTAATGTAATCAATACAAGTGCCCTTGGACACTGCACCAATGTTTTATCCCTAGTAGCAACAGCACATCTACCATCTTAGACCTTTCTGTCACTGATCCAGATATCTAGAGACTGAACCCACTATCGAGCATAAATACCCCCTCTTGGAGTCACAAGCATCTACTTGGCCAAAGCATCTACTAGCAACGGAGAGCATGCAAGATCAAGAGCACATAGATAAACAACTTGAATAAACATGGTATCAATATTCATCGGATCCCAGCAAACACAACATCTAGCATTACAATAAGATGATCTTGATCATGTTAGGCAGCTCACAAGATCTAAACATGGAGGCACAAGGTAGAGAGACAACCATCTAGCTACTGCTATGGACCCGTAGTCCAGGGGTGGACTACTCACGCATCACTCCGGAGGCAGGCATGGTGATGTAGAGCCCTCCGGTGATGATCTCCCCTCCGGCAGGGTGCCGGGAAGAGCTTCAGAACTCCTCCGATCTGAGATTGACGATGACGGCCGCGACGGAACTTTTCGTGGAATATGATCGACCGTAATAGGGTTTTCGCGTCGCGGAGAATATATAGGCGAAGAGGCGGCGTCGGTGGCCGAGGGGGGCCACCACGCCATAGGGGGCGCGGGCCCACCCTGGGCCGCGCCCTAGTGTGGCGTGGCCCCCTGGTGGGTCTGCTCCGACTCCCCTTTGGACTCCGTGATCTCCTCGTGATATTATTGACGATGTCTTTTGTTTCGTCCAATTCCGAGAATATTTCCTTAATAGATTTTCTGAAACCAAAAACAGCAGAAAACAGGGAACTGGCACTGTGGCATCTTGTTAATAGGTTAGTCCCAGAAAATGCATAAAAATGATATAAAGTGTAACCAAAACATGTAGCAATTGATATAATAACAGCATGGAACATCAAAAATTATAGATACGTTTGAGACGTATCAGAAGACGAAGCTGAAGAAGAGCCCAATGATGATGAGCCCAATGATGATTTTGGCCGGGCCATTCTTGATGCACGGATAAACAGCGGAAGTGAAAACGAGAGGTCGAAGTTGGATAGCATGTTAGAGGATCACAAAAAATTGTTGTACCAAAATTGCGAAGATGGCCAGAAGAAGCTTGGTACCACGCTGGAATTGCTGCAATGGAAGGCAGAGAATGGTACAACTGACAGAGGATTTGAGAATTTGCTGAAAATAATAAAGAAGATGCTTCCAAAGGATAACGTAGTGCCCCCAGTACGTACGAAGCAAAGAAGATTGTGTGCCCTCTAGGATTAGAGGCGCAGAAGATACATGCATGCATCAATGATTGCATCCTCTATCGCGGTGAGAAGTACGAGCATTTGAATGCGTGCCCGATATGCGGTGCGTTGCGGTACAAGATAAGGCGAGATGACCCTGGTGATGTTGACGGCGATCCGTGCCCCAGGAAGAGGGTTCCTGCCAAGGTGATGTGGTATGCTCCTATAATACCACGGTTGAAACGTTTGTTCCAAAACAAAGAGCATGCAAAGTTGTTACGATGGCACAAAGAAGACCGTAAGAAAGACATGATGCTGAGACACCCCGCTGATGGGTCGCAGTGGCGAAAAATCGACAGGACCTTCAAGACGTTTGCAGATGACGCTAGGAACATAAGATTTGGTCTAAGTACAGATGACTTTAATCCTTTCGGGGAACAAAGCTCCAGTCATAGCACCTGGCCTGTGACTCTATGTATGTATAACCTTCCTCCTTGGTTGTGCATGAAGCGGAAGTTTATTATGATGCCGGTGCTCATCCAAGGTCCGAAGCAACCCGGCAACGACATTGATGTGTACCTGAGGCCATTGATTGAAGAACTTTTAGAGTTGTGAAGTGACGAAGGGGTACGTGTGTGGGATGAGCACAAACAAGAGGCATTTGACCTACGAGCGTTGTTGTTTGTAACCATCAATGATTGGCCTGCTCTTAGTAACATTTCAGGACAGTCAAACAAGGGATACAATGCTTGCACGCACTGTCTAGATAAGACTGAAAGTATATATGTAGGCAACAAGAATGTGTACCCAGGTCATCGTCGATTTCTTCCACCTGAGCATCCCGTAAGAAAGAAAGGCAAGCATTTCAAATGTGAGGTTGATAACCGGACGAAGCCTAGCTGCCCTGATGGTGATGCTATATATGAGATGGTCAAGGATTTAGAAGTAATCTTTGGAAAGGGTCCTGGCAGTCTATCTGTTCCGAAAGACGCCAACAAGCGCGTACCCTTGTGGAAAAAGAAATCCATATTTTGGGAGTTACCCTATTGGAAAATCCTAGAGGTTCGCTCTGCAATCGACGTGACGCACGTGACGAAAAATCTTTGCGTGAACCTGTTAAGCTTCTTGGGTGTGTATGGGAAGACGAAAGATACACCGGATGCACGACTGAACCATCAACATATGCACGAGAAGACGAAAGACGACCACCTTAATCCAGAGAAGTATCAAGGTCCTGCCAGCTACGCTCTTACCAGAGAAGAGAAGGAGATCTTTTTTGAAGTTCTGAACAGTATCAAGGTCCCGTCTGGCTTCTCGTCGAATGTGAAGGGAATAATTAACATGGCAGAAAAAAGTTGTAAAACCTGAAGTCTCATGACTGCCATGTGATTATGACACAATTACTACCGGTTGCATTGAGGGGGCTTCTACCGGAAAATGTTCGACTACCCATTGTGAAGCTATGTTCATTTCTCAATGCAATTTCTCAGAAGGTGATCAATCCATTGACTCTAGGAACTTTACAGAAGGATGTTGTTCAGTGTCTTGTCAGCTTCGAGTTGGTGTTCCCACCATCCTTCTTCAATATTATGACGCACCTCATAGTTCACCTAGTCGAAGAGATTCAAGTTCTCGGTCCTGTATTTCTACACAACATGTTCCCCTTCGAGAGGTTCATGGGAGTCTTAAAGAAATACGTTCATAACCGTGCTAGGCCTGGAGGAAGCATCTCCAAGGGTTATGGAACAGAGGAGGTCATTGAGTTTTGTGTTGACTTTATTCCTGACGTTAACCCGGTCGGTGTTCCTCAATCGCGCCATGAGGGGAGATTGCGTGGAAAAGGAACACTAGAAAAGAAACAAATATTTTCTGACTGGGATTCTTTCAATCGAGCACACTACACAGTTCTACATAATTCGAGCTTGGTGGCTCCGTATATCGAGGGACACAAGAATACTTTACGCTCATTAATGGCTGAAGAATGCATTGAAAAAGAACACTTGAAGACTTTCTGCGGGTGGTTGCACACACGTCTCATTAATGACAACACTGTCGAAGAACAGCTAAACTTGTTGGCCAGAGGACCATCTTCGACTATATTGGCTTTTCAAGGGCACGAGATAAATGGGAATACATTTTACACAGCCGACCAAGATAAAAAGAGCACCAACCAAAACAGTGGTGTCCGCTTTGATGCATCAAACAACAATGGGACAAAGGACACATATTATGGGTACATAGAGCAGATATGGGAACTTGACTACGAACCTTCTTTCAAGGTACCTTTGTTCCGGTGCAAATGGTACAACCTGGATGGTGGGGTAAACGTAGACCCGCAGTACGGAATGACTACAGTGGATCTCAAGAATTTTGGGTATGACAACGAACCATTCGTACTAGCCAAAGACGTGGCTCAGATTTCTATGTGAAGGACATGTCTTCCAGACCAAAAAAAAGAAAAGATAAGCAAGCGAAGACATCATATGATGAGCCAAAGCGTCACATAGTTCTTTCAGGGAAAAGAACTATCGTGGGAGTGGAGGACAAGACAGACATGTCAGAAGATTACAACAATTTTGAAGAAATCCGGCCCTTCGCAGTGAAAATTGACCCAAGTCTCGCGTTAAATGGAGAAGCTTGTCCATGGCTACGGCGCAATCAGAAGAAAGGGACACACACGAAGAAAAAAGTGAACACTAGATAGGGATGTTGTTGGTGATGTGTAATAATGTATTAAACCTTTTATCAAATGCACATGGTTTCCCCGTCATACAGCCCAACGTTGGGCTCAGGTTTTCTATGTGAAGATGCTCCATGGTTAAACCTTTATGTGATGTGTAGTAATGTATTAAAGCATTAAAGTCGTCGTGAGCAGCAAATCGACCTTCGATCCACAGCGGCAAGACGTCTCTGATGATCTACGACCGTCCCAAAAAGTGTTGGGAATGTCGCAGATCATCAGAGCGCCTTGCCGCTGCTTGGATCGGACCGAGGGGCATGGCTACCACTTCCACCACCACCACCACTCCCACCTCCTCGGCAATTCATCATTGCGTCACCCTAATCCAGTGGCTGGATTCAACCTACCTGAGGGATTGTGTTTCCAACAGCGTCGTTGTGTTGTCATTGTTCACCGACCTACAGGAGGTGGCTCCAATGGCTGGCCGGTGAACAAGGACGAACACAATAATGCCAAGGAACATGCCAGCAGGTAGGCTAAATCCAGCCATTGGATTCGGTGGCGAAGGTAGATGCTCGTTGTGTGCCGTTCGCTGCAGGGACGCCTCTATTTATAGGCGATTAGAAAGTGTACCTGTGGATGAGGTGGGAGTGGTGGTGGTGGTGGGGAGTGCTGATCCAACAGCTCACAAGCCCTCAAAAGAAACACACCCCTGATCCAACGGCTCACAAGCGCTTGAAAGAAACACACGATCCGTGTGCTTCTTTAGTCCCGGCTGGTAACACCAACCGGGACTAAAGGCGGGCTTCGCGGTCACGACTCGTGTCAGTCACACGTGTCCGCCAGCGTAACCGTCGCTTTATAGCAACTAAATATAGCAACTAATAAGTACACATAAATATAGCAACTAAATATAGCAACTAACCAGCGTTTCTGAAACTTTTGTCAAAAATCAAATTTATCATTTTAAATATAGCAAGTAATAAGTACACATAAAAGGGGATTGCAGAATAATTCAAAGCAGGGAACATTATTGTCCTCACTTTACAAAAACATCATTGATCAAATGTTCAAAAGTATCACGCATACATCTTTATTTAATCCATAATACATCACGAATAATATAACTAACTTTTGCCGGGTCCTAAGCCGCGAGGTGCTGAGCGGCCGGCGGCTTGCACCCAAAGATAAGGAACCATCACTGGGGCAATACTCACATGAGGAGGATCCCTATGAAGTGTATACCACATATTGTCATGCACCGCTTGCGTATCCAACCTAACCAGGTAGCGACGGACGTGCTCGTCCTCCTCTCTGATACGGCGACGCACCTCCACCTCGGGGGCCGGCGGCCTCTGCACCGAGGCTGGCCCACGCGACGGCCACCAAACAAGATCCGGGTCGACGACGTCACCCGGATTCCTCACCAAACTACGCGTCTCGGAAGACACCTCCCAGTGCCAGCCCGGCGGAGCCCAGTCCCGGACACTGCCCGGTTCCAACAAATGGGTGGTCGTCATCGATTCCCGCAGAGATCTGAAAAAATGAGTGGGGAATTTGATCAAACAACTACGCGTCCCGGTAGGGGAGGGAGAGGGCAGCACCTTGGCATGGGGACGGAGGGGAGGTCCACGGTGGTGTGGAGGATATAGCGCGGCGCCGGCCACGGGCGCGGAGGAGGGCGTCGAGCGGCGCAGACAAGGGCGGCGGCGGCGCGGAGTAGGGGAGAGAGCAGGGGCAGGCTCTCAGGTCTCCCGGCCCCTGGCCTTTATATAAGGAGGAAAGATAAACCTTATCCCAGCCCCCACCAACCCCACCTTATCCACTCGCAAAAGTAGTGCTGACAATTAATTTTTTTACAATTATTACAATTTTGTAGACAATTAAATTTTTTAAAAGCATTTTAAAAATTCATATTAAAAGCATGTTTTTAAGGATGTTTGTAAGGATGTTCCCGTCGAAATATACAGAGAGGTGCGCTTTAAACTTCCCGCCAGAAACTCGAGAGGAACGTGAGTTGCGAAAGCCTCTTCCAAAGAGATCCTACGACTTGACTCCAGAGGAACTCGAGGAGTCGGTGCGAGCTGATGTGAAAAAACAATTGGCACCGAAACGGCACATGCGAAAGGAGGTAATAGCACCGGGAAAAGTGGCACAATTTCTGAAAAATCTATCGACTGGGCCGGCACGGCCGCCTATTCTGCGAGACGACTATGATCGTACCATTGAAAAGTTAATTAGAGAACGGAATTTGCAAGAGAATGAGGCATGTCGCCAAAAGAGGGAGCAGCAGCAGATGGCAGCTAAAAAGGCCCAGCAGGAGAAGGAGGCTGCATTTCGCCAAAAGAGGAAGCTAATAAGAAATCCGGGAAACAAGTGGCCCAGCTCGGAGAACAGGCAAACCAGTCGGTCCCCGCGTTCAAAGTGGTGTCCGATAAGGAAATACAGCAAGACACAATTCGCATAGAAAACCCCAAAGAGTATATGTATGCATGGACATATGCCTACGGGAAGCCCTTGGTCAGACCTGAGATGGTCAAATCTCTGCCGACACAATTGCGACGTTTGCATGAGTGGTACGAGGGAGCCGTAAAGGAGCACCATGAGTATTTCCACGTTTCATATAAGAAAGACCATTATTTAGAGGATAACGCGATGTATGTGCCGTTTGACGAAATATTTCAGTTATTCAATCAAGACTCCCTCGACAAAGCCATCATCAGCTGCTATTATTTGTAAGTGATTTATTTTATGCAATTTAATTAAGTCTCTATCTCAGCTCGTTCGTTGCCAATTATCTAACTTTATTCTTTTGTACGCTATTATATATGCAGAATGAAGATCGTCGAATGCAGAGATAACGGAATCTATAGTTTTGGGTTCATGGACCCATATTGGATTCATGAAGTAACCCTAAGGAACCATCCCGAGGACACCGAGCATTACATGCTCCAATATCTAGTGAAACACCATACATGTGAAGATATACTTCTTCCTTACAACTTCAGGTGAGTGTTACCGTACCTTCTACACATTCTACTTTGCTTACTCGATGTTTAGTGTAACTCATGGACATATAAATGTGTGAAGCAACCATTGGATTCTGGTAGACATTAGACCTGAACAAGCATGCGTTCAAGTCCTGGACTCGTTAAGGAAAGATATGGACGATTATATCAACTTGCAAGCAATGTTTCAGAGGTAACTTCAGTCATTATCGCTCTATATATCGATCTCTTTCGTTCGTTCAAGTCCTTTGATTTTTTCTTTTGCCGGCTAGGGTTTGGGAAAAGTTCATTACCGAGGTTCGTGGGACTTGGAAACCGCACCTGTTTTGGTATGAAACCAAGGTAAGTAGTAGTACTATATATATATGTCCGCGCAACTTTTAAATTCTAGTTTCAGCACCATTATCATGCTTGATTGTTATTTTGATTAAATTCTATTCTTTGTAAAGTGGTGTCTGAGGCAGGCACAAGGGAATAATTTATGTGGATATTATGTTTGCGAGTACATACGATCTTTTGTTCATCAGCCGGATAGAAAGCTCAGAACAACAGAGGTCTGTATACACTCTCGGCAATTACTTCATTACCATATTTGTGTTCATTTCCATTTTCACATTTTCTGATGATTTCACATTTTCTTATTGATCTAGATGGAACGAGAGAAAGACAAGCTCATACCAACGAAGCGCCTTATAGCAATTCAAGAGGAATTGGCAGGATTTTTGAACAAGGAGGTCCTGAAGAAATCCGGAGAATTTTTTCACCCTAGAAATTATTTTCTGCCTCCAATGTAATTGACGTGATCTCGACGTGAGAAACGTGATGTCGGTGTGTGACTTAATTATATATGTATCAAAACGTATGTGTGTGACTTATATGTATGCATCACGCGTGACATCGATCGATGTGTCAACTTTATATATGTGTGTGACTTTGTATGCGCAACGTGATCTTAATTAATAGGAAATAATTAAATGGAAAACAAAAAATCGAAAACTCTAAAAAATAAGCAAATAAAATACAAAAGATGTAAACCCTTTGGTCCCGGTTCGTGACACGAACCGGGACCAAAGTTCCCCCGCCCTGCGCGCCCAGCCGCGCCCACGTGGAGGCCCATCTATCCCGGGTCGTGGACACCCGGGATAAAAGCCACCCCCCCCCCCCCCTCTAGTCCCGACCATTTAATCCCGGTTGTAAAACCGGGACCAAAGGCCCTCTGGACCCGGGATTGTTGATGATGTTTCCACTAGTGAAAGCACAGTCATCTTGCATTCAACAAATTAGTCTATATATAAGACCAGTGTATATGTTACTTGTTCATGTTTACCACACATGCGTGTGAGCTTTTCTCTGAATCTCACATTCAGGAGCCACGTCAGTTATAGCATAGAAACATGAATCATAATTAATGAATCAGATGTATAAAATCATTGCATTTTGGGCATACATCCAACAGTCTACCACTTGCACAACTGGCAATGTAACAGTTTTGCATAAGTTTGACATCTGACACGACGTAGGTGATTTCTCATGCTAACTCTTGTGGTATAGACTTTCGTCATTAGTTCCTTTCGGGGCTGTGCGAACTTTTATTATTATGCAAAAAATTATTTTCTAGCATAACCCTCTTGATTATATGATCACTTGCAGTTTAGGCCATACAAGGTGAAACCTTGGTACTTCGGCTAAGAACACAATTCTGCTGTTCTCATAACATATTTGTTTCTTTTGCAAAGAACCACACATATTTCATCCAATGAATCGATAACCTTTCCTAGAAGTATTTATACACCCACTTTCACTGCTATTCGTTGTAGTTTTCGTAATATTTTATTATGCTTTAACAAAGCACACTATCATCCATCCTATATACAGAATTATAAGACTCTGTTTTCCTATATATCCTTGGATATCCTTTATACTTATCTCATAAGATTTTCCAATGTAACTCTTACATTATGAGTTATTCTCTTTCTTTGAAGTAACTTCTTCAAAATCACCTTTCGGAGAATACTCATTATAATTGCAGTCAATTGAACTTTTTGTTACAAAGTCAAGTTGTCAACAAATAATCTTAACTACTTTCATTTGAACTCGAAATGCACTAGCCAAGAGATTCCCTTAATGACCAAGTTCAGAAATCAATTGATCATGCTCACCACCGTTTAAATGCCATGGATTTTGCACATGAATTTCTTTATGAGAATTTTCATTCTCTCATGTTCTGAACAACGTTCAAAACATTTTAGTGTATTTCTGTAACATGATATTGCATAACTATCAGGAAACTTTCTAATACGATGTCATACACATGTCCTTTATGCATCATCAAACATCCTTTCAATGACACATTACACAATATCAAAGGAAGTATATAAATGATGTCATTCAATATTTGAATAACATAGCTACGCTCCCATTGACTTTCTTGAAACTAGAAGTTGCATTTATCCTTATGAAGTTAAAATAATTTCTGTTTTTGCTTCATACACTTTTTAATCCAATCCTTAATATAACAAATATTATACTATTGGCAACTTCTTTCGAATATGAATCTAACGGTATGTTTTTATGTCACGTAAATTATATTTGCTTGCTTCAGTTGAAGTTGAAAGTTAGACTCAAAAATCAAGGGGGGTTTATAAACCCAAATGGAGGGTGTATATGTCAAGATGATAGATGCAAAGCAGCAAAGGTCGAAAAAGTATTATAAAGTTGTTCTCTTTGACAAACAAAGATCTTCACTTTTGAAAAAAAAAATCTCCTTGAGGATGTATTCTAGATTTTTCAAACTCTTTTCAAAACATTAGAGGCCACATAACAACAAAACAGAAGCTTGTCCGGTGCATTATCAATTTTCTAAATCTTTTAGAATTAAATACATCAGATATCTATGCACCCGATCGTTCGGGCGAGGATGCGGGCACGATTATTGCAAAAATTAATCCGACGAAGTGTATTCATCCAAAGTGAAGTCAGAATGATACAAGGAGAGGTACTAAAAGGCAGTGACGTCAAAAGGTAGGAAGTACTCGTACAAGGTCACATGTAAAACGGTGCGGGTATAATTCCAGCTTGACCGATCGACCGACCCCGGGCGACGACGACAAGAACCCCCCCTCCCTCCCGCGTGGCCATGCCATGGTCCAAATTTGAGGAGGAAGAAATGCTCCTGTTGTTGCCGCTCTCGAGGCACGAACGCCTCCCGAAACCATCAGTCTGCTGGTTGAATGGACGCTCCCCCATGCTACGTGGACGCGACTTCACCGCAGTCTCACTCTCTCATCTCGTCGCCGCTACGTACAAAATACTCCAGAAGTAGTAGAATTATCTTTCCATTTTACCAACATTTTGTTGTTGGAATTTGGTGGAATTGTGGTTGGGCCACACAAAAATTATTTGGCCCATTCATGTAGATGTGCGTGGGATTAAAATTTAGTTCCAAATTGCTAGTTGAAAGAGAGACGCACGCACTATATATAGCGAGTTTTTCTAGCTCTTATATGAGCATGAGAATAGGAGAGAGGGGGGCACTCCTCCTCCTTGCTCTCCTCGTAGCCACGCGCCGCGCCGCGTTCGGGTCTCGGGAATGAGCCGATGCCTATATTTTTACTGTTCGGAAAACCTTAATCAGTCATTAATTAATCACTCAGCCGTTTGCGCTCACGTCCTACCCAACCCCCAGTATATATACAGGATGGGCGAACCCTACCCGATACACGCAACACATGGTCTCTCGTCGTTTTCGGATCCAGAATCTTACGTCGTCGTCTTCCAAGTCTTCTCCATCCCGTTTTTTGGCGTGCACCGGTTAAACGGACATTAAGCCTCCGAGACCCCGCCTTTGGATCTGTTCGAGTGGGGCGACCAGGTCTTTGGGCGAGCACACTCACGCGACTACCGGCAGCGACTACTTTCCCAACACCGACTTCTTCCCCGACCTCGGCAACCTCTTCATCGACGATATGGGCGATAACACCAACACCAGTGGTTCTGCTGTCGTTGCCCCGTACGTAATTCTGTCCTCTGTGTTCAAGATCATGCTACAGTTTATGTTCCTAATGTTTGCTATAGTTTCGATATGCTCATCTACTCTTTTAGTAGATTGCCTGATTAGTTCGGTACTAGTTGTGAATTATTTCCTATTTTCGTGAATTAAATCAATTACTAAATTGCTAATATATTCGACACATCTGATCAAACCAGGAGGCCGAATGTTACATTCACTTGCTGGACCTGCGCCTAATTATTAGAGCTTGGCACGGAGCGACCTACTCCGTACTTAAATGTCCTTAATTTAGTCCATGTCGCAATCAGAATTGTTAACAAAACGTTTCTCTTAGCCTTGGACTAAAACATGTCAGAATGGAAAAAAAGAAATGACGAAGATCTGGTCCAGTTCAGAGGGTTACTACTGAATTAGGTGTATCCATACACCACCAAAAGGTTCAATGCCACTGATTTGGCTAAGACAATAAGTCTATAAGGAAACAATGTATCCAGACAATTCCACAAGTTATTATCAAATGGCAACTTTTAACCAAAAGTCCAAAAAGTAAACAAAGCACTAGTCAATTGAGTAGTACATTCTGATTTCTGAAATGCAATGGTGGATGGCTGGAATCAAAGAGAAGCATTTGAAAAGGTCAAATCTACACCATATGGCTATAATATGTGACTGATCGAATCAGGCAATTGAGATGATGCAGTAATACATGGGAAATATGCTAGTAGCAAAGATATTGCACAAGTGTTGGTTGCATGCATTTTCAGCCGTGGTGAACTAGTAACCTGGATGACAACTGCTACCTTGCTTTCACAAGTCTGTTTTTTGATGATGTGTATGCTTGACATCGCTAGATTTATCACTTCAACTAAGTATACACCTAGAAGGGTGGGCTTTGTTTTCTGTCCTAGACCAAGACAATGATTTTATCTATCTTAGTTTTACAACTGTGAATCAGTTCAGTCACCCATTCTTCAATAGCCATCAACTGCATTTCACCACCTAAACATCAACTGAAAAATTGGATGCCTCACATAAGGCAGTGGATAAATTTCCGTCGTGCATATAAAGGTATAATGTTAACAGACAATACAGACTTTCTGGAAGAACAACTGGCGTTCATTAGCTACAGCTTGCAAGTTATTGACATGAATATAGATATGCATAACAACTCTATCGATGACAATAGTGGTCAGAAAACGTGCAAATAGTCAATATGCATCACGTTCTATCAGTGATACCAATGGTCAGGAATATCGAAGCACAGTTGGATGAAGTTGGATGACACAAGCGAAGATGCATATCTCCTCAGAAAGGATGACTGTATTGGAGCTTATTTCTACGTTTCATTCAGGAATATATCAATGACCAAATCAAGCTGGGTAATGAGCTAGCAGCTCAAAGCCTCAATCAAATTTGCTAGCACGATGACATCGAAATCAATAAGAAACATAGCAAAAAGCTAGAATCCACATGCTTAATTGTGCTTGGGCAGAGTTCTTCAGTGTAAGCATACTAAAGAAATGTACTGCAGTGATCAACATCAATGAAGTTTAAACTCGAACAACTGCACTTATGTAACAGAGCATCAGTTCAGGCTTATGTTAGCCATACAATGATGAGTCTCTCGGGCTAATTCAGGTAAGATAACATGTGCAATCAGCTGAAGATATTACACTAAAATGATGAGTCTAAATTGTACTTTGTATATTTTGGGTGGACCATGACCTGCAAGCATAAGAAAGGTTTGGCAGAAGGCATTTTTTTTTATTTCGGTGTGAGGGGGTCTTCTCAGAAGCTAGAATCCACATGCTTAATTCTGCTTAGGCAAAGTTCTTCAGTGTAAGCATACTACAGGAAAACTTCATCAGCATGTACTAAAGAAATATTCTGCGGTGATCAACAATTCAACATCAATGAAGTTTAAACTCAAACATCTGCACTTCTGTAATAGAGCATTAGTTCAGGCTTATGTTAGCCATAAAATGATGAGCCTCTCGGGCTCCAATGGGCTAGAAAATCCTCTCCCAGTCCCAGCCGGGAGAGCCAAATTCGCTACTCCTTTGGCAAGAATGAGAAAAAATGGTCTCATGTTTCGTGATTAGATAGCAACAAGCTACATGAACCAAACAAGTAGCCTAGCCGTTGTAAGCTATAGCTTGTGCTAGCTAGAAAATCCTTGCCCAGCTAGTCATCACAAAAAGAGGATCCAAACACATCCCAACCGCCCAAGGCTATTCAACATATATATACCTTTCATTGCATGAATATAACTAACCGTTTTGCTAAAATTAAGTAACCAGTATGGAAAACACACACATCAGAATCTACACCATTAATCATAACTAGAAGTTGAGTACCAACAGCCTACCTATAGTGCAGATTACTAACGTTACAGTCACGTCCATATTGTCATACATGCAGATGCCAAATAGCAACAGGACATAATAGGCTAGTGATACTGTGATAGTGTCGCTCACAATTTAATGTTAACCATCATTGTTGCCTGTTGGTTGTAGACTTCTAGTGGTGCTATATTAACATATCTCCAAAAATTTATCTGCAACGCTAGTCATTTTTTGAAATTTTCTTACTGTGTAACGAAGGCTTCACGCCTTCACTGTACAATTACCATCAATAAATGATACACAGCGAACTTAATTTTGCTACATGGAAGGATAAGAGACAGAGGGATATCCTCAACTGATGAAATTTTATTTCTTGATTGCAAATACAATGTTAAATTCTCAATGTTTCTGTATAGCGCAAAAGTGGGGAGGATGAGAACATGCAGAAGAGCATGGCATTCATATCTCACAGATTCCAAAATTACAAAGAACTATCTCTTTCTTCACTATATATCTTTCCCAGGAATATTTACTATTCCAAACTTAAACCATGTACAGATGGTATCAAATAACAGGCACAGCAGCAGAATGAGAAGTTTAGCCTTCCATACTCAAATTAAGCTGGTAATCATGTTGAGGTAAAATGGATGACCGAAAGAAAGCATCAGAGCCCTTCCTAACCTGAAAATGAAAAGGAAAGAAATGTCAAAGAGGGAGAAACAATAACAAAATGGATATGCGATGAAATTACCTATATTATGTTCCCAGGTATTCCATTAAATCCTCATCATGCAGCAGATCATCAATATCTGGGATCGGACTGTTCATACTGATATAGTCCAAAGGCAACCCCTCAAAGGAACTGCCAACAAACTTATCTTGCTCAGCATAGAAAGGAAAATCTACGAGATGTTGCATATCTCCAGGGACAGAAGTTGAATTTCCAACACCAGTAACATGATCAATATAAGGACTGTTGTCAGCTGGTGCTCTGATACCCATGGGAACCACATGATGGTCCATCATAGCTAATGGTAATGATTGTTTTGGAGGTAAAGTCTGATAACTACTGGTAAAATTATTAAAACCAGAATCAGCATCAAGTGGAAAGGGATTTCCAGACTTTGATCTCGCATTATCACTACCTTCATAAGGTAAAGGCTGGCCTCCCATGTATATGCTTACAGGAGTAGCATTTGCAGCTTGAGCATTATCAAAGCTACTAACACCAGCACCAGGAAGATAAGCATGCCCTCGAGCATCTCCTCTGTGCTGTAAAGCTTCACTTGTGACGCCTACCCGATTGAAGCTTATAATCTGGTTAGCCATGCGTGGAATTTCTACTTGGTCCAGCTGGTTCATATCAGGAATAAAATTTCTGGAATTTTCGGGTGCATCATCAGTTCTTTGTACCTCCTGCTCAATAGCAATGAAACTGCCACGTAATCTTTTTCTCTTTGGTTGTTTTTTTGTTACTGCCTTAAGAATAACAGGCTGATAAAGATGTTCAGTGTTTGGCCTTTCTCTGCCTCTCCTTGAGATATTCTCGTCGCTGGATTGTGCAGCTGGAGGAAGACCTTGCTCATCATCTTTAGATGATGTAGAAAGAGGAGGATCCTCAAAACCTTCAACATCATACTCATTACTGCTGCTATGTGTGTTCCCATTTTCAATTCTGTCAACTCGAGCACTGTGGTGGGTAATCTCAGAGACACCATTGTCAATGCTGCGAACAAGCCTTTCCTCTCTCTGTAGGACTCCCAACCAAATCAGGTTTTCCTTTGCAGTCATTTTATCCTGCAAACATTTGGATTTGCGTACATGGTTTCTGATCTTATCAAAATTGGGGGACATGTGCTTGATGACACATGTAAGCACACCAACCTTCCAAACTTTCTTAAGATCATGAGGTTTTTTGTAAGGAGCAAGTTGTCCCCTCGGAAGGCCCAAGGCAACCCACCATTCTTCATTCCCTGCAGGCCACCATGGGGGTGGGGTGCCCTTCTCCAACGGGTACTTGCGCTGTGGTGGATTACAGTGCTGCATCAATGACGAAAGCAGTGAACCCAGAGTGGCGTCCTGGAGATCCATCAAGCTGTGCTCGTTCCTGACCACGGTACTCTGAGCATCAGCAGCCAACAAGTTCTCATCCTCATATTTCGCAATTGCTGCAGGACCATTCCTATCAAACCTCACCTTCTCCTTCCACCAAGCTCTAATATTATCCGAAGCACCACTCACGGGCTTCCCTTTCTCAGGGATGATCCCGTATACGAACCCACGGGCATTGCACACCTCCATCAGCTTGAGCATGTACTTGAGAATCCCGTCCTGCGCCCTCGCCATCTTCTTGCGCATGGCCTGGTCAGATATCTGCTTGGGCTTCGACTTCTCCAGTTCAGCCTGCTGCAAGGCCAGCTTCTGCTGCCTCTCCTTGATCCTCCTGAGCCTGACCCTGTCCTTCCACATTCGCCGGGCCAGCTCCTCGGGCTCGATCTCCTCGTCGCTGACATCGTTCTCGGTGATGCCATCGACCTCGAAGTCCGACGACTCGCCAAGCTCCGTGGCGAGAATGGCAAGCTGGTCCATCGGAACAACCGGCGGTGTTGGCAATCTCGGTCACGTCCGACCCACTGAACCTCTTCTGGTCAACTGCTCAGCGCCCCCAAGCGAGCGAACCATCACAGCAGCCTGCACGCCACCATTATTTCGGAAAATAAGCTGCGGCTCGGCACCACGTCCTGCGGATTCAACTCGGATCGACCCTCGCGCGCTGACGAAGAGGAACCTAATCAGAGGACGAACGGATGGATTAACAAACAGCAAACAAATTCCGCAACTAACTGAACAGAAGGACGGAACGAATTTCGATTTTGATTGCGCACTACCACGTGGAAGTAAGGATCCCCATGAACAAACGGAAACGAAACTCCCAGAACAACCAATTGGAACAAGCTAGGGTTTACTTACAGACAAAGTAGGAGCGGGAGGAGAAGGGGAATCCAATCCACGCCCGACAGCGCAGCACCAGCAGCCCTGGCTTGTCGCGCCCCGTCGCCGGCGGCGCGCCGGATTGCGAGGGCAGGGAATGAGAGCGGATTCGGCGAGGAATCAGCGGAGAAGGATGGGCGTGGAGGAAGGGAGATTTTCCGAGTTGTGTTCTGCTAACTCGATTCGGCTTTCTATTTTATTTGTTGTAAAATGGAAAGTGGAAAAAGGAAAGGAAAGGAAGCACAAGGGAAGGAAGGCCCAGCTCGTAGAGGAACAGAGCAAACACGAGACATCCGCTCGTGTGTTTTCTCGGATCTTCTGTTCCGGATCGCTCTATGAACCGGCTTGTGAGGAGGGATGCCAGTTGGCCACAGCTTCTCTTCTCTCCCCTACGATTATTTTTTACTTCGTGTTCAGAGTTTAGTTAAAGTTAAACTTGTCAAGTTGACCAAAAATATAGAAAAAATATCAATTCTAGCAACAAATTCATATAATATAAAAATATACTTTATGATGATTCCCATACTATTGATTTTGCATTGTATATTGATATTTTTAAATAATTGTCTAGTTTAACGTAGTTTGATTTTGACTAAACTCGGAACGCAAAGTAAATAAAACATAGGGAGTACTATATATGAGATGGTTCCACATATCAACAGTACGTGTCCACTTGTTTTAACAATAATTTTCGAAGCGTTCGTTGCTAGTCATCGCTGCAATTGAATCATAGGGCAGTCCCACTAGATGAAAAAAGAAATGACGAACTGTTGACATTACCATCAACATGTCGTATTACAAACGTCTGTGTTGTGTCAGCATATGGGTGATGTCAACACCAATGGTTAGTTGTATGAAAGAAAACATGCTCGATGCCAAGGCTTCGGGATCGGCTTGTGGGGTGTGGCACATCCTCTTTTCTCTCCTGCTATCTCCTATGATTATTTCCATTTACCAATAAATTTCATGGTTTAAATGAGATAATGGTTCGATACTTTGAGTTACATGTGGAGTACATCATGTATGAAAGGTCGTGAAGAGCATATTTTAAATCATATTCTACATGCATACTAAAATGGATGAACATACACATGCAATGTGTCTAGATACATTTGTGTACATGTGAATGTGGACAGACGCTAAAACATCTTATATTATGGAACGGAGGGAGTATAATATGAGTGAAATCATAGTCAATGTTATGCTTTGTTGTGAGGAAAAAAAATCAAATGTACCTAGGATGGAAAATATCCAGCAAAAAGATGTGCTCGATGTTATACAGTTGACATTATGCCAGCATGTGCTCGATGTAAAGCTAGTGGTTGGTCGTATGCTACGCTCAATGTCAACGGATACACCTGCTTAAGAGAAACTTACAGTACTTGGGAATTCGTCTTCATCTGCACTTCAAGCGATGATTATCCGGCAAGAGACGTGCGTCGTCGATCGTTTCCAAACCATGTGCGTGCGTAGCCACAACAAGGGCTGGCTCGATCTCTCCGCAGACGGGATCCCGTCGTCCCGGTCAGCGATGAGGTTGCGTCGCTGTTTTCGCTTAAAATAGTGCGCGAAAGGGCTCGCTCTAGCCTCCCATAATATACTGTATTCATCAGCTCCTATGATCCTAATCCTACCATATCACTTTCCTCCGCCTTTTTGACGACGGCGCTCGCCGAGCCGCTGATCGATGGAGCACTACGGACGCAGCGGCGCGACAACGAGAGTGGCTCCACTGCTCGCCCTACTCGGTGGAGTTGCCGTCGATCGAACACCTGTACGGTCGCCGGCGTACGTCCAGTTAATTACCAATCGACCTGCCCTCTCAGATAACTTCCGGGTTTGAGTGTGATTGAACTGAATCCAAGTTGATTCAATCAACGGCGTCCGTTTGAGCGGTTACTGACGGCCCAAGCCTGTGGCGAAGAGGCAGCCTAAGAGAATATTGGCTCAGAACTCAGAATCGTTCTGGTGCTGCTGCTGCTCATCGTTTGTTCGTGCGTGGCACTGATCGGCCAGGCAGTGCTAGTAGCATGAAAGGGCAGGTTCATTGAACGTGGACGTCCCATCCGGGTTCATCGAACATGGATGCCACAGAAAAACGTCCAAAGTTCAAAGGTGCCCCGCACCCGCAGCAGAAAAGGATGAGCATCGTATTTCTGGGCCACGGAGTTGTGGATATTAGACCGTGGGTATGGGCCGCAAAGTGACGAGGCAATGGGTAGTGTGCACGGCCCCATAACCCAAGCGGTTTTACTGGGATGGGCTTAACGAAGAACTCGTGTCAAGGACCATTTTAGCAGCCGCACGAGCCCACATACTCCATACATCGCGCAGCAATTTCTATCTGACGCTCGTTGCGACGCGTGCCCTCCGCGGGCAGGCAAAACCTATTTGACGACTAGGTCGATAGGTAACAACCTCCGCACACCCCCTGTGAGCGTATGGGCCAGGCCCAATTTCTACGGCATGGTGAGAGCGAGAGGAGGAAGACGAGGTGAGTCGGGGGTGGGGCTGCGGCCGGAGAAGGAGAGGACGGAGAAGAACGTCGGCGACGGAAACCGACCTCACCGACGACGGGGACGACGCGGTTGGCCGCGGCAGCCCGGCGGAGGTGAGGCCAGGACCTCGCCAGAGACGGGGCCGCGTCGTCGCCGGCGGAGGCGAGGAAACACCTTAACGAGGGGGTGCAGGTGCGGGTGGCTGGCGCTGGAGGAGAAGGTGAGAGTGGGGGGGAGGGGGTATAGAGGGAAGCCGGGGCGGCGGAGGACCAGCGGAGGTGGCGGCTCGAGCAGGACGGGGCGCGGAGGCGGCGCGACAACGGTGCCGAGCGCGGGGGGCGGGAGCAGGCGGTTAGGCCGGTGCTGGCGGCGGGGGAGCGACGGAGGTGGACGGGATCGCGGCGATGGGGAAGAAGAAGAGAGGAGGAAGAATAAGACGGGCGTGGGCTGCGGCCCAAGAAGGCTGGCGACCTGTGCGGAGCGTATTCTGCTCCGCACCGGTCGTTGACTAGGGGGCTCCCGCCGGCTCACCGCTTCCTTTTCTCCGTGGATTCGCTTCCTCGACTGATTCATGATCTTTTCACCATGCTTTTTTTTCCCTCAAATTGCAGCGACGAACTGGTTCGTCCTTGTCCCCAGCCGTCCATGGCGACTGGAGGTACGTGGATTTCGTCTCCCATCTCCGGAATCGGCTCCTTGTTCGTCCAGCTCTAACCCTACTTTTTTGGTGCGTGTTCATGTTCGCTTGCGGCCCTGCGCCGCCTTCGTCAGTTTGCCGCCGTCGCCGATCGCTTCAGCTCGCCAATTCTTCTCGAGAGAAAAAAGAAGGTACGTTGTAGAAATACTAGTCCTCCAATACGCAGCCTCTTGGAAATTCTAATCTTGCTTCTTAAACTGTAGGGCACAGCGCCTAGGGTTTTTAATTGGGTTGGGGATTGCCGAATTGGACTTTTTGGAGTATTATTATTTCCCGGAGTGGAGACATGATCGCAACATTTGTGTGAGATTGGCATTGAGTTTGGATTATTTTTGTACGGCGGCACAAGCGGTCAAGTAAGTTGAATTATGTACCGTGCAATGCAATTACACATGGTTAGATATTCTTTCTTTGTGCAAATTTAAATCATCCTAATTAATTCATATATGATAATTGGGATACTACAGGAGAAGCCAAATTTACGGAAAGGTTTCTAAAGAAAAGGAGGACCTCAATACAAGATAAATGTGTTGGCATTCACATGAACAACAGAAGAATGATACCCCGCCCCATGTACTGGACGATGCCCCGGCTCCGCCGTCGCCACATGGAGAAATTGATTCCTCAACACAAGAACAAATTTATTCCGATGACATAGGGAATTCATCTCAAGCTCGTGAATAAATCAATTGGGAAGAGGAAACTGAATTTGATTTGGGCAAAAGAAGAAGCATAGACGAGTACCCTCCTAATTTAAAAGATACGGTAAGAAGAAAGTACTCCCTCCGTCCCAAAATAAGTGTCTCAAGTGTGTACAAAAGTGAATGTACATATACATGTTTCATGTCTAGATACATTCACTTTTTGACAAATCTAAGACAGTTATTTTTGGACGGAGGGAGTATTTGGCAAATTGGCTTACAGGCGACGCACTAAGATGCAACCTCATTTGTTACGTGGAGAAGGACAAAATGAGGAAGGTTACTAATGATGTGGTAACTGATCGCTTTGAGGCCATGAAAGGCCGTAGAAAACCAATCTAAAGGTAATGGTCTTAACTTAGCAATTTAGGACACAATTTACTTCATATGTTTCTAATGGATTTTTCTTTGTTTGTAGGAAATTGAGATATACTGCTACATTTGTCGCCTTGTCGGCGTTCATTTTTCTATGGTCAACTATTATTTCAAGTGGGCATCTTAATTTCAGATTTTCGGTAAGCATCTTCACTGTTACGCCTTATTATATTTACATTGAACTGTTACATGTGTTAATATAATCCATAGTATTGCCTCGTATATTAGACATGTGAAACCCGGACATTTTTGTCACACTCCGCCAATGCAGATGAGTCCTACTTCTTGTTTATATTGACCAAATAGGAATTTTCTTTTTAAGACATTCAGTACAATCAAACATGCCCAAATTAGCGCCAAGAGTGTAGTTTTTTTCAGAAATCATAGAAGTACTTTCATCATGGTAGTTGTTCGTCGTTAATGGTGCAACCATGGTACTATCATCTGATAACTGGTGTGATGATTTTTTTTTCTTTTGTCGAAACATAACAATATAAGATTTGTTTTTGAAAACCTGTCAAGACGATCTAAGTGGTGTTGACGGATATCTAATAAGATTACAGTTTATGAATAAATACTTTCAAGTTACATATTTAGCGGTGAATGTGATGATGTGGCGGATTCCCAAATGCATGTGCTCTACCTATATATGAGTAAAGCAAATGGAATACAGTGCAACACGGAAACACCAATTTGTATGCGTGTGCTAATTAGATTTTTTCAAAAGGATATTTTTGTTGCTGAAAACGTAGTAATTAGCACGTAAGTGCTATTTCTCTGTGTACTGCACCTGGCATTTTGGTCTGATCTCGTTTGGATACGAATAATAATTAGGGATTTTAGTGGGGCTTTTCTATGAAAAATAGCTTCGATCACGAGTTCTTTTTGAAAAATTCAAAATCTTCATTTTTGAAAAGTAGAAAATTTTAAAAATACACAAGTTGATAAACATGTCTAGCATGTACGACTGGATTCACATCGAATATCTTTTCATCTGTGATCTACAAAACGAAAGACATATCTTGGGAGCAAAACGGATTTTCCCCTAGTTTTAGAGCCTTATTTGTACAGCCCAAAATGAATGTATTATTTGATGACACTTTCTAGATATGTGGATCCTATTTTTATGTATCCATGTATAACAATCAGAATTTTTTGAAACTCCTGAGTATCATTTTTGGATTTTGTAAAACTCCAAGCTCACTTGATCATTTGTTCTAGCTTTAGCACTGATAGGAGAAAAGTGCTTGTGGTTGTAAATATCCTTCCGAAAGACTGTAACCATAATCTAAAAATCAGTTTGTTTCATTCCCATTTCGATGTATAGAATAAATTCCTAGCATATAATGACTCTGCATCACAAACTCACAATTATATTTAATGGCATGGGCAGCGCTAGTTCTTCTTGACGGAAAGACATAACTCATGCCGGTTTGTAACTCCTTGTGTCAACTAAGTGGCGGTGAGAAAAATTATAGGCGATGGCGGAGATAAAATAGGTCAAACAGTATATCATTATTGGCGCGATGGAACTTTTATTCTTCATTATTTCTTTGCATACTCACCAGTCAAATGGAGCAAACACCAATACAACATCATTCAACTTCGGCAATGTAAACCCCGCAAGAAAAAGAAAACTTCGGTGACGTCGATGGCATCGTCACCACAACACAAACCGTACATGGATATGCAGATACCAAATATGAACGCCGGAAATGCATCAATATTTCTTGAGGAAGTTGGCCATCCAGTAGCTGGACCTCTTGCGGTAGCGCTTGAGCGTGCTGCGATCGATGTAAATGAGTCCGAAGCGGTCCTTGTAGCCGTCCCCCCACTCAAAGCAGTCCATGAACGTCCACGAGAAGTACCCCTTGATGTTCACCTTCTCCCTGGCACACCAAAATCGGTTTGCAAAAGGTTAGTTACACCCACTTAACTGATGCCGGGTGAAATGAGCAGCTACAACGCTTACTTGATGCCAAGGTTCAAGTAGAGGAGGTGCTTGAAGTAGAAGTACACCCTGGCCTGGTCGTTGAGAGCCGCCTTGGTGGGCCGCGTGCTGTTGTTCCCTTCGTTGGTGCCATTCTCCGTGAGGTAGATGACTGGGTTGTTATACTTCTTCTTGATGTAAAGCAGCAGTTCCTGGATGCCCTGCGGGTAGACAAAGAAAATGTCCGTGAAGGCCTGCGAGCCGATGGGCTTGCCGTTCCGGAACCCGGTGGTGTTGGCGCGGATGTCGGCTTGTTACGACGACAATAGCGCGTTGGCCGGCGGCACGCTGATGTCGGCTTGGTGTAGTAGTTGACGCCGATGAAGTCGTAGGACCCCTTCAGGGCCTCCTTCTGCTTCGGCGTGAACTTGGGTAGCCAGGCGCCGAGGTAGGACTTCATCGACTCGGGGTAGTCGCCGAACACTATGGGGTTCATGCAGGGGCGGAGCCAGAAAAAAATATAAGGGAGCCGGTGTAAAAAATTCCCCTCTTGCCAATTTTTTGGGAGGGCCGAAGTAGAAAATTGGACAATTGGAGGTGTTTTTGGCAAAGAAATGAGGGGGTCTTTTGAAATTTTCTACATGTCAGGGGGGCAGGACCCCTGCTGATCCCCCTGTCTCCGCCACTGGGTACATGAGAACCACCCGTGCATGAAGTCCAGACTGCGCTGCACCGCGTCCTTGTCGGCTTTCGAGTTGCTGTAGGGGATGAACCAGTGGCTTACGACCGTCGTGCCGATCTGACCCTTCTGCACGGGCTGGTATTGCTGGCGGTACAGGCGGACGGCCGTGGCGTGGGCGATCAGGATGTTGTGCGCAACGATGTAGGGCTCGCGGGCCGAGTCGCCGGCGCCGCAGGAGGCGGAGACGTGCGGCGAGCACCGGCCGTAGCTGCTGTACGTCCACGGCTCGCTAAAGGTTGTCCAGTGCTTGACACGGTCGCCGAACTCCCTGAAGCACACGTTGGCGAAGTCCACGTAGTCCTTCCTGCATGCATGATGCACATTCCATTAAGAATTCATCGAGTTGCTTAATTAACATTGTGATCAAACTGTTCACGCATTGACTCAGTGTATGTTTACAGTGCAGTGTTTTTTGAGATGCGTTTACAGTACAATTAGGATATGCAGATCTTCCATTTATTTATTTATCAACGAGTGCATCGATTCACATCGAAATTTGATCGTGCCGTTGGTCATCTGCCAGTTCCAAATAGCAAAGTCAACTTACGTACATCTCTCTCCAATATTGATCTACCACTAGTTCTTTCAATTTGATGTTTTAAAAATGGCACATGCTATACATTCATTGGACATGTTTCCGAGGCAAAGAGAAGTGAAATTTGTGATTTGATAGATCGATGACTTACACAATGTTTTCACTGAGGTACTCGAAGTGTTTTCTAGGGGATGGGAAGAGTGGGGATGTGAGGTGATTTGGTGAACACCCAATCCCTACAAATCCCCACAAATAATCTTCCCCTATAATACACTAGTATGAACTAGAGTTTTTGTTTTAGACAAAAAATGAGGTGGTTGGTGGGGGATATCTAGGGATTATCCCCTCTAATTTCCATTTCCTGAAATACACTAGAAGTAAACATACTATTGAGAATTTTCCGGGATCCGGGATAATCTCCTCCCATCCCCTAAAATACACAGGTAAACAAGGCCTGAGTAAGCCACCGTACTTGTCCTCCAGGGCCAAGGGCGTGTCCCAGTGGTGAATTGTGACATATGGCGTCAACCCTACAAATACAATGTGGAAGAAATCGTGTTATTCTGAAACAGAAAGCTAGTGTAAGGACAGTCCCAAGATATTTTTGAAGAAAATATAAAAGAGGAGGGGGAAAACAACACCTTTAGCTATAACCTTGTTAATCAGGTT
This sequence comes from Poa pratensis, assembly GCA_947311845.1. Taxonomy (NCBI): domain Eukaryota; kingdom Viridiplantae; phylum Streptophyta; class Magnoliopsida; order Poales; family Poaceae; genus Poa; species Poa pratensis. The sequence continues at coordinate 140,315,804 of CAMZMU010000085.1, forward strand.
GTTGTAAAAAGTAATCCCTTGTTTGTTGACTCCTCCACTCGAGGAACCATCTGCAAATAGTTAACCTCGCAAATTTTACTCCCTCCGTTCCAAATTAATTGACGCAGTTTTAGTACAACTTTGTTCTAAATCTACGTCAATTAATTTGGAACGGAGGGAGTAGTTATTATTACATGTGCTCACTGGAAAAATAAGATGGTAAGTTTTCTTTCTAAGCTGAAGATTTGCTTGGGACGAAAGGCTTCGTTGTTGTTGTTTTCTTTCGCTCTAGTGCGGTCGTTCAAGTTAGTTACTCTAGCTCTTATTGTGATCCTCATGCATATATACGTACTTGGGAGTATCGATCCTGCTCCATGCAATGGAAAACCTGAAGGCATCCATGTTCATCTCCTTCACCAAGTTCAGATCCTACTGCAATTCCGGATCAAACCTAATTATTTATCCGAAGATCTCAAATACATCTCATCACATGAACATGACAGAATGTCCACTATAGGTGGCTCAAGACAAGAAAAACCACCTTGTACCGATGATAAAAGTCTAGCGCTACATCGCCATTGTTGCCATCCGCAATCTTGCCTGCGGGAACAAGAAAACTCAGACTTAGATCTGTCCATCATCCCCAGAGAAAAATGCACCCAAGATAGATGAGAGAACCTGGAGTATGAGCGAACTTATCCCACACCGTCGGCCCTCAGCCACCTTCCTTGACGGCGACTTCGTACTGCACACAACATTAGTTAGGCCGCGGCAACACGTACTAGCAACTACTCCCTCTGTTCTGAGATGCCTTCCATTTGTCTACATGCGGATGTATCTATACTTGTAACATGTCTAGATACATCCGCATGTGGACAAATGGAAGTCATCTAATTTGGAACGGAGTGAGTAGAAAATATTCGATCGACAAGCCATTGCTCATGATCATGAGTACGTGATAATGCAGGCACTAACCTGATAGGCAATATAGCAGAAATTCACTTTGGCTTAAAGTTTGGAAAAAATAGTAAATCCTTTTCAAAAATTATAAAAAAATAGTGATGAACATATATGGGTGTTTTATATGTGTGCAAAGTTTTGTGACAAAATGACATTCTTGGGGCTATGCGTAAAAAAAAATCACAGACAGAATGAGATTTACAAATATAGTTTTTTAAGCACTGACTTTGTTATTTTGCACGGGGCACTAGGAGTGTCATTCCACCACGAAACTCGACAAATACGTAGAAATTTTGTATATGTTTATCACCAATTTTTTCTAGAATTTGAAAAAACGTTTACTTTTTTGAATTTTTTAATTTGGCAGGAGCAAAGTAAACTCGGGAGACAAAACGCTTTTCCCACAATATAGCAATTGGGATGTCACGAACGTTGTGGGTCGTGGGCTCGTGCTTCCGTGGGCTCGTGCTTCTGTTTGTAACTTGAATAAATAGAGATGAAGAGAAACAGAAAATTTATAAGTTGTGCGTGGCACAAAACCCTTGTCATCTGTGTGTGCTCATGTTCTTCTCCAACTCTGGCTAGTTCAGGAACTACGGCCACCGCCGTTTGAGATCGCTGACCTCATCCCACCTCCGAGCTTCACCGCGTCCAAACTCTCCTACCTCATCCCGCCTTCAAGCTTGAGGTGGTCGGCCCCTGCCACCAAGACCTCCTCCGGCTGCCCCTACCTCCTTCGGCAACACCCCCGGCTGCATCAACGTTCTCCGGACGCACGTCGTCCCAAGCCGCTCCGAGTCGAATGCCCGTGTGTTGGCAAAATCGCTAAAATAAAGTACTCCCTTCGATTCAAAATAACTACCGCAATTTTGAATTTTTTTTTTCGAGAATGCCGGGGGGGATTGCTCCCCACCGGTTGTTATATTTCATCGAAAGTAGCCTGGCGGGCCATGTTCTTACAACAGAATAGCAGTTTTACAGGGGATACAGGGGAAAGAGAACAAAGAAAATACAAGAAAAAAGACTACAAGAACAGGAAAAGCAAGAACCACCATGAGAGGCACCAGAGGTGAGGGGTGTAGTCGGGGTTCACAATGCCAAGACTCGGCAAACTGCCTAGCGCACCACACCGGCGTGCGACTCGTCCCCCAGGCACAACGCAGGAGCACCACCACCATCATCGGCGAGTGTCAAGCCTAGCACCTAGCACGAAAACCTAGACACGGAGCTCCGCCACGGAGGTCGAGACGATTAGCAAGTAGGTTGCATCAGTTGATTCGTCGTTGAACAAAGATGAGCCGAGACGCCACCAAGAGCCCGAAGCTCTCCACACCACAGCGGCAACCAAGGGAGGCTCTCGGGCAAGCACATCAGTGTGACCGAGACCACGCGAAGGCCAGCCGAGGAGAGAAACACACACCGCCGTCGGCCCCAAGTCTGGCCGCACCACCACCACCAACGCAGCTCCGCCACCGACTTACCTAGCCTTCAGAACGCTCACGACCACCCCTGTCGTCCCCAGGCAGCGCCTCCACGGAGGGGAGCGACGTCGTAACGCCGCCGCTGCCGAAAAAGGGGAACCGGGTTTTCACCCAAAACAGTGGGGTCGGTGATGGGGAGGGAACCTCGACGAAGCCTCCGAGAAGGGATCCGACGCCGGGGCGTCGTCGACATCGTGGCCGCCGACGGCCAAGGGTTTCCCCCAGTTCCAAACCCACACCACCATCCACCCGTCCAAGGTTCCGACGAGGACGAGGCCTCAAGAACCGAGGATGGAGGAGAACGCTAAAACAGGCCAGGAAAGAGGCGAACCAGAGGAAAGCGGAACCGCAGGTCTTCCATCCGGAGCCGCCGCACCAAGAGGCCACACCGTCGGGGGAGAGGGGCATCACCGCGATGCCCCCACACCATGGACCTCCGCGCCGCATAGCTGGACGCCGTCGCCGGGACAGGAGGCCGCGCCGCTGGGTGGGGTCGCGCCGCCACGGGGCCGCCACCGAAGAGGGGACGCCGCAGCGCACGAGAGGGAGCCCTCTCCGTCACCGTCCACCGCGCGGCCAAGCCCGACGGCCTCCTCCGGCGACGGCGCAGGGAGGGTGGATGCCGGAGGAGGGGAGCGGGCCGACCTCCGCCGCCGCGCCGGTGAGGGGCACGGGGAGGGAACGCCCGCGGGGCGCGGCCCGGGCCGCCGCCGCCGGCGAGGGACTCCAGGACGAGCAGCCTTCCTCCATACTGCTTGCTTGGGGTCGAAAAACGCAGATCCCCGCCGCCCCCTTCACCGGCGCAGCCCGGCCATGTCCGGCGGCCGCCTCCGGGGGCGACGAGGGGAGGGAGGTGGGAGGAGGAGGTGGCGGCGCAATTTTGAATTTGAACTAACCACAACGCAAAATTGCGACACGATTGGAGTTTTTATTTTTAGTGAATATAAGATTGAAGTAGTACACAGGATTCCTGTCCGTCCAGCCAGCCCAACCTGGCCTTATTCAACTGATATCGGCCTACTCTACTAACAAGCCCAGCTAGCTGTCAAACTAACTCCCACCAGCTGGGATTTCCTCATCTATTAGGGCTTGATTGGTTCGCTGTTTCAGTTTTCGGAGGTGTATTATTTTTGGAGGTGTATTATTTTGGAGACGGAGCAGTATTTTTACAAGGACGTCACATGGTCCGTGGAAATTTCCGGCCGTATCGCTTAGAATACCCGGTTCCCAAGCGGGGCCTTAGGCTGAATCGGCCAGTTTCGCGCTTCCAGCCCAGCTACGGGAAAGAAGCTGCACCGAACGAGTTTTTGGCTCTTGCTGCGATTTTGAGGTTCCTAGGATGGAGTTTTGAACTTGGGATTTAAGGATTTTAAGAAGCTGTGACGTTGCCAAACACGCTAGTGGTGTGCGAACCGTAAGTTCTTCCTCTTGACGGAAAGACATATTTCATACCGGTTGCTAACTCTTAGTGCCAACTAGTGGCGGTGAGAAAAACTATAGGCGCTGGCGAAGATCAAATGAGTCAAACAGTTTATCATTATTGGCACGATGAAAATTTCATTCTTCATTATTTCTTCGCATGCTCATCGGTCAAATGGAGCAAACACCTAGTACAATATCACTCAACTTCGGCAAAATAAACCCCGCAAGAGAAAAAATAACATCGGTGACGCTGATGGCATCGTCACCATAGCACAAACATGCATGCATATGCAGATAAAAACGAACGCCGGAAAGAGGGTCCCCATTATACAGACGCATCAATATTTCTTGAGGAATCTTTCGATCCATTTGCTGGACCTCTTGCGGTAGCGCTTGAGCGTGCTGCGGTCGATGTAGATGAGGCCGAAGCGGTCCTTGTAACCGTCCCCCCACTCGAAGCAGTCCATGAACGTCCACGAGAAGTACCCTTTGATGTTCACCTTCTTCCTGGCACACCCAAAACAGTTTGCAAAAGGTTAATTTTTCACTTGACTTGATTGATGCGGGGTGAAATGGGCAGGTAGCTATATATAACGCTTACTTGATGGCGATGTTGAGGTAGTTGAGGTGCTTGAAGTGGTAGAAGATCCTGTCGACGTCGTTGAGAGCCACCGCGGTGGGCCGGGTGCTGTTGTTCCCTTCATCGGTGCCGTTCTCGGTGATGTAAACGACGGGGTTGTTGTACTTCTTCTTGGTGTAGAGCATGAGGTCGAGGATGCCCTGCGGATAGACGAAGAGGATGTTGGTGAATGCCTGCGGGCCGATGGCCATGCCGTTCCGGAACCCGGAGACGTTGGCGCGACTGTCGGCCTCGTACGAGGACGAGAGCGAGTTGGCCGGCGGCGCGCTGCTGGCGTAGTAGGCGGTGTAGTAGTTGACGCCGATGAAGTCGTGGGACCCCTTCAGGGCCTCCTTCTGCTTGGGCGTGAACTTGGGCAGCCGGGCGCCGAGCCAGGACTTCATCGACTCCGGGTAGTCGCCGAACACGATGGGGTCCATGTACCACCCGTACATGAAGTCCACCCGGCGCTGCGCCGCGTCCTTGTCGGCCTTGGAGTTGCTGTAGGGGATGTACCAGTGGCACACGAGCGTGATGCCGATCTGGCCCTGCTGCGCGGGCTTGTAGACCTTGCGGTACAGGGTGACGGCCTCGGCGTGGGCGAGCAGGATGTTGTGTGTGACGATGTAGGGCTCACGGGCCGAGTCGCCGGCGCCGCAGGACTTCGAGACGTGCGGCGAGCACCGGCCGGGCGCGAACACGCCGGCGCCGTAGCCGTAGGTGCTGTACGTCCACGGCTCGTTGAAGGTGGTCCAGTGCTTGACACGGTCGCCGAACTCCCTGAAGCACACGTTCGCGAAGTCCACGTAGTCCTTCCTGCAGCATGATACAGTACAGTCATTCCATCAAGAATTGATCGACTTGCTGAATTAACATTGTGATCAGAGTGTTCATTGACTAATTGTACGTTCACGATACAATTAGGAACTTAGGGTGCAGATCTTTCTTTTGTTTTTCTAATAACGGCGAGTGGATCAGATTTAGATCAAAATTTCGATCGTGCCGTTGGTCAGGCCGTCAGGTCAAATTATCAAAGTCAACTTACCTGCTATTTATCTCTGCAATATTTTTGTACCACTATACGTTGATGCTCTAAAATGGCACATCACATGCTCTTCATTAATTGAACCCGTTTCTCACGCAAAGAGAGGTTAATTTTTTCATTTGACAGATCGATCAACACTTACACAATCTTTTCACTCAGGAAACCGCCGTACTTGTCCTCCAGGCCCAGCGGCGTGTCCCAGTGGTGAATTGTGACATATGGCGTCAACCCTACCATGTGGCACAAAATACATGTCAAAACAAAATACTCCGTCCGTTCCAAATTAAGTGAGGTAGTACTATTTTTCTTTGTGTACAATACTAGGAGAGAAGAAAATTCACCGTTAGCTATAACCTCGTTGATTAGGTTGTTGTAAAAAGCAACCCCTTGTTTGTTCAGTCCTCCACTCAGGGAACCATCTGCAAGTAGTAGTGACCTCACATATTTTAGATATTATAAATGTGCTCACGGACAAAAAGATGATGTTTTTTTTGCTGAGCTGAAGATAAGTTAGTTGCACTTGATTTTGAGTATTGTTTCTCTCGCTCTAGTGCGGGCGTTCAAATTGATTAGCTCTTACAATGAGCCTCATATATACGTACTTGGGAATATCCTGGTCCATGCAATGGAGAACCTGAAGGCATCCATGTTCATCTGCTTCACCAACTTCAGATCCTCCTGCAATTCCGGATCGAAGCCAATTATTTAGTACTCCCAAGATCTCGAATGCATCTCACATGAACATAACAGCTATGTCCATACATTGCTGAAGCAAAAAAAAAAAAATTACCTTGTACCGATGATAAAAGTCTAGCGCTACATCTCCGTTGTTGCCGTCCGCAATCTTGCCTGCGGGATCAAGAAATATTCATACTTAGAACTGTCCATCCCCCTCAGCGAAAAATGCACCCGAGGAAATGAGAGATGAGAGAACCAGAACCTGGAGTATGAGCGAACTTGTCCCACACCGTCGGCCCCCGGCCGCCTTCCTTGACGGCGCCTTCGTACTACACGCAAATATTAATTAGGCCACGGCAACACGCAGAAAAGTATTCGATCGACAAGCCATTGCTGAGTGCAGGCACGAACCTGATAGGCCGCTGAGCCGGTGCCGAAGACGAACCCCTTGGGGAAGCTCTTGCGGGTGAGCACCGGCGTACCGGCGGCGGCGCCGCACGCCAGAGCTAGGAGGAGGAGAGCGGGGAGGATCTGACGCCTACCCATTCTCACCTGCTGGCTGCTGCACGCTCGCTCTGAGGCATCCCTCCCGCCGCGAGCTTCTATTATATAGAGCTGGGAAGCGTGCTCTGCTTGCTGCCCTGACTCTGACGTGGTAGCAAGCAACTCGCTCGGGTATGATGTGCCCGCAGGCGCTGACGAGCGGATCCTGCTTAGCTGTGAGGAGATCACAATCAGGCCAATAGTGGCACATAAAGAAGATTTGGCGTGATCAGCCCGTAGACCCTCATCTCATAGAATAAGAGGGGCGAAAGTGTATATGTTAACTATAATTGCCAGTGATTTAGTACATGCTGTATAATGTAAACGTTTCTGTTAACATGCACCCCCTCTATCTGAACGTGTACCTACTAAGTTCAGCCTTTGTCGTGTTGGCTTCGTGAATACATCAGCAAGCTCCATCTCCTGAGGAGATAAATGGCACATCAAGTGCTCTCACTGCTATCGTTTTCGCATAAAGTGGAAGGCCGGCTCTATATTTTTCGAGGCCCTAGTGCAAGGTTAAAGAATTGGCCTCTATAGGTACTATATATTTACGCATATGACGTAAAATATTGAAAGTTTATATCCAACCACACATTCTTATTCGGAGACGTCCATAATAACTGATATAAGCAATTAACCAATGTGATATTGCGACACAAAGTCTAACAAAGTTACATAATATAACAAATAATATTTCCTTATAATTTGATTACCTCAAATAAGAACGAATATAACACTCTGATCCGATTGTTCATCACCACTAGTATTAACTACTGAAAAATATCTATTTAAAACTCCTTTTTGTGATTCAATAAGTTGATTCTCTCATTTTTCTCCTTTTTCTTTTCTCAGCACCAGATTTATGTTTCGGCATTGTAGCACCTACAATTACTGTTTAGTTTAGGATCAGATCAACTAGACTACGACATATATACGCCACCGCCCACCGGGAGCAGAGGAGAGATTGCCACCGCCTGACACGGACGTACCTGAGTACCTGACGGACGAGGATGGATGATCACCAAACGCCGATCTGCAGCCGGACAGGAGCAAGCCGCTCCGTTTTCACGCTGGGTGGTCTCGGCGGTCCGATTTTCTCTGACGGAAGCGAAAGACGTCAGCCGTCAGGCGACAAGTTAAGAACACGAACAGGCAGGCGAGAAGAGCTAGCCAGCTTCGATCGATCGATTGGCCTAGCTAGCTGCGTGCGTGCCTAAGCCTTTTCCTCTCCCCTTTATGGGCTGCTGCGCTTGGGCCTTTTAGTTTTAATTTTTTTCTAGCCCACCAATACTCAACATACATAAGGATGGCCCCCCTCAGCCATGGGCCCTGTGCGCTGCATCAGGTCGCCTATGGCCAAAACCGGGCCTGACGGTAAGATACGTTACACGAAGATTATCACACCATAGTACTAGTGGACGAGATTGCACAACCCTAAGTTCCTTTAGCACTGACTATCCACATTGTTTTGGCTGTCCCAATCGTTACAGCCTTGAACTCAGATTCTGTGATTATGCTAGACACGATTTATTGTTTCTTCAAACTCCAAGATATGAGAGTAGAGACAACGAAAACAATAAAAATCGCAATAGACTGTTGATCATCAACACAGCCAGCCCAGTCAATATCGATGAAGATACACGAGTTGACAGGGATTTGCCAATACTAGGCCTGGTGTCCAAAGTGCCTTTGACGAAACGTAGAATACGTTTGACGGCCTTCCAATGAACCTTCGTGGCTTGTGAGAGAAACGGGCAGACTTTGTTAACACAAACAATAAGCCCCTAAAGAATAAAAAGCATGGCGACGACGGCTGCACTGTCGCCGGAGGCCACTTCCTGCGTCTTGATGGCCCCCCCATATTGCCATCTTCCGCCGCCCTGCACTGTAAAAGTCCAATCCCAACGACGCCTGCTCCTATGTCTTCAAGGCTGTGGGATGTTCGCCGTCTTCTAGTGAGCCCTACTGTACAAAAGTTCTGCTCCCGATGACGCCACCTTTAATACCGTTGACACAGCACCACTCAGTAGCGGACCTAGGAAAAATTTAAAGCCCGGGCAAACACCTAATTCTAAGGTTTATGATGCTAATTTCTTGTCTAATTTCCATCAGACTACACTAGCCGGCCGGCCGGCTGCCCGGGCAACAGGGACGCTAGGTCCGCCAGACCGCCACTGGCACCGCTCCTATTGTCTTCACGGCTGCCACATCGGTACGGGGCGTAAAATGCATTGTTCAATGTAAAACATAGTATAAAGTATGTCTTCACGGCCCCCGGATGTTACTGTCGACTCTATTGCGCTCGTAGGCGTCGCGAGAAAGGAGTAACCCGACCTCCAGATCAGAATTCCCTTCCTCTGAGGAGGACAGGGATGAAGAGGAAATAGGGCAGCAGGCACTACGTGGGGGGCATGCGATGGCGCATGATGTAGTCAGCATGGCGGAGCGACGACCGCGGTTGGCGGAGAAGGATGCAATGTTCGAGCTTCCGCTAGCGCTGGAGGGGTTCATCATCGAAGACCACAGGAGTGAGTGAAGCACATGGAGATGGGAGACAGAGTGTGCGTCTAGGTTAGTAGACACGTTCGAACGCTGGTGGCTGAAGGTGCGTGAACCCTTCGACAGGAAGAACAGGAAAGTGTTTCGATGCGTTTGTGATTCTCATTGCTTTGAGCCTTTGGAAGCAACAGAATGCTAGGCTGTTCAACAATGTAGGGCAGCAATTTTCAGTTACTGTCTTGGTGGATAGGATAGTCGATGAGTTTAAAATATGGAGAGTTGCAGGAGTTGGAGGGAGAGAGCTAATGCCGCGAGAGTAGTCTGTACGAGGGATTAGGAGTAGGAGTTTCTGCTGTGTTTCGCTTGTAGCGTGATCAGCCAGTTGTAATCGTGGTTTTTTCTGCCTTCTATAAAAGTCAGTACGATTTTAACAAGCTGGGAAGTTGCCTAGTGGTGTGGGCAACGCTAGTTCTTCTTCTTAACAGAAAGACATAGTTTATGCTGGTTGCTAACTCTTTGTGGCAACTAGTGGCGGTGAAAAAACTATAGGTGATGGCGAAGCTCAAATGAGTCAAACAGTTTATCTTTATTGGTATAATGGGAATTCCATCCTTCCTTATTTCTTCGCATGTTCACCAGTCAATGAAGCAAACACATAGCACAACATCACTCAAATTTGGCAAAGTAAATCTCGCAAGAAATAAAAAAAGGGTAACACCGATGACATCGTCGCCACAACACAAACTCGTACATGCATAAATGCCGTAAATGGGCCTCCCCATTGTACAGATGCATCATTTCTTGAGGAATTTTTCGATCCAGTAGCTGGACCTCTTGCGGTAGCGCTTGAGCGTGCTGCGGTCGATGTAGATGAGGCCGAATCGGTCCTTGTAGCCGTCCCCCCACTCGAAGCAGTCCATGAACGTCCACGAGAAGTACCCCTTGATGTTCACCTTCTCCCTGGCACAACCAAATCAGTTTGCAAAAGGTTAATTACACTCAATTAACTTAATTGATGCCAGGTGAAATGAGCAGCTATATAACGCTTACTTGATGGCGATGCTCAAGAAGTTGAGGTGCTTGAAGTGGTAGTAGATCCTGGGCTCGTCGTTGAGAGCCGCCTTGGTGGGCAGCGTGCTGTTGTTCCCTTCATCGGTGCCGTTCTCCGTGATGTAGATGACCGGGTTGTTGTACTTCTTCTTAGTGTAGAGCATCAGGTCGAGGATGCCCGGCGGGTAGACGAAGAGAATGTTGGTGTAGGCCTGCGGGCCTATGGCCACGCCGTTCCGGAATCCGGTGACGTTGGCGCGGCTGTCAGCTTCGTACGACGATGAGAGGGCGTTGGCCGGGGGCGTGCTGATGGCGTAGTAAGCGGTGTAGTAGTTCACGCCGATGAAGTCATGTGATCCCTTGAGCGCTTCCTTCTGCTCCGGCGTGAACTTGGGCAGCCGGTCGCCGAGAAAGGACTTCATCGACTCCGGGTAGTCGCCGAACACGATGGGGTCCATGTACCACCCGTACATGAAGTCTATCCTGCGCTGTGCCGCGTCCTTGTCGGCCTTGGAGTTGCTGTAGGGGATGTACCAATGGCAAACGAGCGTGATGCCGATCTGGCCCTTCTGCGCGGGCTGGTAGTGCTTGCGGTACAGGCTGACGGCGGCGGCGTGGGAGAGCAGGATGTTGTGCGTGACGATGTAGGGCTCACGGGCCGAGTCGCCGGCGCCGCAGGACGCGGAGACGTGCGGTGAGCACCGGCCGGGCGCGAACACGCCGGCGCCGTAGCCGTAGGTGCTGTACGTCCACGGCTCGTTGAAGGTCGTCCAATACTTGACACGGTCGCCGAACTCCCTGAAGCATGCGTTCGCGAAGTCCACGTAGTCCTTCCTGCATGATACAGTACATGCGTTCCATCAAGAATTGATCGAGTTGCTGAATCAACATTGTGTTCACTAATTGACTCGCTGTACATTCACAATACAATTAGGACATGCAGATCTTCCTTTTGTTCTTTTTATCGGCTAGTGGATCAGATTCAGATCGACCGTTGGTCACGCTGTCAGGTTACTCTCTGTTCGGTGGTGTGTGGTTGGCTGTGTGTGTCCTGAGTCTATGGTGTTTCATGACGGCGGGCGAATGTCTTTATGATGGTTTCCCGCTAATTAACCGGACAATTCACTTTCTTAAAATTAATAAGACAAGGCCAAACTCCGTCTCAAAATAAATATCAAAGTCAACTTATGTATATCTCTCTCCAATATTTATGTAGCACTAGTTCTTTCATGTCGATGTTCAAAAATGCCACATGATATTTTTTTTGAAGCAAGAATGTCACATGATATTCATTAATTCGTTGAACCTGTTTCAGAGCCAAAGAGAGAGGTTAATTTTGTGATTTGGCCGATCGATCACTTACACAATGTTTTCACTCAGGAAGCCACCGTACTTGTCCTCTAGGGCCAGGGGCGTGTCCCAGTGGTGAATTGTGACATATGGCGTCAACCCTACCATGTGGAAGAAATAGTGTTATTCTTCACTGAAAAACTGGATATGCAGTAGTTTTCTTGTAAGACAATAGGAGAAAAGAAAAGTCACCTTGAGCTATAACCTCGTTAATTAGGTTGTTGTAAAAAGCAACCCCTTGTTTGTTCAGTCCTCCACTCAAGGAACCATCTGCAAGTAGTGTGACCTCACATATTTTAGCTAGTATTAAATGTGTTCACCGACAAAAGAATGATGAATATTTTTGGTGAGCTGAAGTCTGAAGATAAGTTAGTTGTACTTGACTCGCTCTAGTGCGTCCGTTCAAATGAATTAGCCCTTATAGTGAGCCTCATATATACGTACTTGGGAATATCCTGCTCCATGCAATGGAGAACCTGAAGGCATCCATGTTCATGTCCTTCACCAACTTCAGATCCTCCTGTAATTCCGGATCGAAGATAATTATTTAGTTACGAAGATCTCGAATGCATCTCACATATGAACATGACAGTACGTCCATACGTTGCTGAAGTAAAGAAAATTTCACCTTGTACTTATGATAAAAGTCTAGCGCTACATCTCCATTGTTGCCGTCCGCAATCTTCCCTGCGGGAACAAGATAAATTCAGACTTAGAACTGTCCATCCTCCTCGGAGGAAAATGGAAACGAGGGAGATGAGAGAACCTGGAGTATGAGCGAACTTGTCCCACACTGTCGGTCCCGGCCACCTTCATGGACGGCGCCTTCGTACTGCACGAAAGATTTACTAAGCCACGGCAACACACAGCGAGTATTCGATCCACAAGCCATTGCTGAATGCAGGCACGAACCTGATAGGCCGCTGAGCCGGTGCCGAAGACGAAACCCTTGGGGAAGCTCTTGCGGGTGAGCAGCGGCGTACGGGCGGCGCCGCCGCACGCCAGAGCTAGGAGGAGGAGAGCGGGGAGGATCTGACGCCTACCCATTCTCACCTGCCTGCTGCACCCTCGCTCTGAGGCTTCCCTCCCGCCTCGAGCTTCTATTATAGAGCTGGGAAGTGAGCTCTGCTGCTCTGGCTCTGACGTGGTAGCATATCGCTCGGGGACTGACAGGCGGATCCCGCTTAGCACTGGTATAAGGTGATCATAGTCAGGCCAATAGTGGCACACGCGAGTCGTGGTGATGGTTTCATCGCGGTTGGTTGGATGGATCCAAATGGACATTTTTGTTTTGTTTTTTGAAAAGGGGTGCACACAACAAGGTTCATCATTTAATTTGTTACATCTAAAGAATGGTATAGGATCGAGACATGAATCAGCCAACATAAAAGATCAATCATATAAAATCTATACATCTTGTATTCCACTAGAATGCCGCCAGCTAGTATGGTTGCAAATATTCCGAGTGACCATCAGTCCATCACTAGACTGTAGGCATAAGTTTCTGTTGATCCGACCGGAGTAGAAAGCATCACAACTGAATCCAATGTGTGGTCACATAAATAACCTGCCATGAGGGTGGCTGACTCGTAGTTTTCATTTCTTTCCTTTTTTCTGTTCGTTTCCGTACGTAATTTCCCCGGGCGATATCTGTGTACACATGTGTACGAGTTTCTCTCTGCTATACATCGAAAGTCAGCAATTGCTGGATTTTAAAGAAAAACATGAATAACCAGGAAAAAAATGGAAAGCACTAGTCTTTTTAAAAACAAAGGTGTTTATTCTATTCCATATCGACCAACGTAACACTGAAATATCTATGTGTATTATAACATTAATTTTCTTGTCGATGACATTCAACAAATTATCAAACATATTCGTGACATTGGTTCGCGTAGAAATATTGCAAGAAATATAAATACCTAAGAGATACTTATTATGTATCAAATCCATAGCCCCTCCTCATTAGGAAATTTAAACAACCATCTGCTGATTAAATACTTGTTTTTAAGATTCAGTACGTCAATTCCTATGTTGCCCTGATCTTGTGGCCCATAGATAATATTCCGCTTGGTTAACCGATACTTACGTTTATTTCATCACTTCATTAGAAAAAGCGTGATATGTAGAAATCAAGTCGTTTCCATACCCTTTTGGGTATTTCAAGAAACGATAGCATGCATAAACATTGAAAGACTGGTTAGCTCAGAACTGATAAGTAAAAGTCGGGCTCCATATGAAAGCAACTTTCCTTTCTAGCAACCTCGCTTCTCTTCGAAGCGACTACTACTTTCTATCATTCAAATTTTCAAAAAAATCTGAAAATGTATAAGGGCCCCAAGGTATATAAAAGGTAAACAGCCACACTCGCAACCAAATAATTACTTGTACCGGTATTCTTCATCTTTGGCTTCCCAAAATGTGCTCTTATGGAAATTAATCTTGGGCCTGGACAGTTCTTTTTTTGACGAGTGCCAGTTAGATAGTTCGTCAAAGATGCACAATACTAATTTCATATTAACAAATTTATTTAAGTCATGCTCCTAAACAAAATCATGTCATCAGCATATTGTAGTATAGAGATCCCTCTCGCAATGTGGGAGTGACCTCTTACTTGACCATCCTCCTTTGCTTTAGCAACGCTAATGACAACATATCCACAACGAATTTCAAAAGCATAGGAGACCGTGGATCTCTTTCTCTCAAACCCTTTCGAGTCTTGAAATAATGACCAATATCATCATTGACATTTGTTGCCACACTACCTTTTTGAACAAATTGGGTAATCCATTCACACCACTCTTATGTCCGGTGGGAATCCTTTCATACGCAAGGTTGTTGCAGGAAGAAATTTTACTTCAACATATGCCTTCTCAAAGTATATCTTAAACAACACCCACATCCATTCTCTTCTTAAGAAATTCATGGATAGTCTCATGTAACCCAACCACCCCTTATAAGATATGTTGGCCTAGAATGAGAGTCATCTGAGTAGGTCTATTCACTTTAGGTCTATACAGTTTAATTTATCCCCCTTTTGTTTTTGGGTAAAAAATGTGATCACCCCGAATTCAGCTGAAACAAGGGCAACTGCCACATTTGTAACTGAACAAACATTGTCATCAAGTCGAGCGTAATGACATCCCAATTATTCTGCCAAAACTACACCATAAAACCATCTGGGTCCTAGGCTTGTTGTGCTCCGTCTGAAAATTGGCTTCAAACACTTCCTTCCCCTCAGTTGTAACAGTTCTATTCTCTTTTGGGGACAATTGCGGTACATGATTAAAATCTTTCATCATGGGGAAATTACTTGTGACTGTTGTGATGAATAGTTTATTGTAATATTTTGTGATATACACCTTCGAGTTTTCCTCACCTACGATGGTTTGTTTATCTTTCTCTAGTTAAAAAATTCTTTTTTGCTACATTTACCATTAGCAATGAAATGAAAGTATTGAATGTCATTTCTATCATACTGAAGTTGAACATGTTTAACGTTGTCAACATCATGTATAAATCTAGTAACATGTTCGTTAGCATCTCCACCAGTCCAAACACAAAAATGGCCCCCAACGGTCCAGACGACCGAAATGTGGTTGGCATCCCATTATCCTCCCCCATCTTTTGGGGCCGGCTCGGGAGCGCCGGACACGCCAAGACACACCTACCATGCGTACTTCCAAAGCTCGTGGGAGAGACCTCCATGCATGCATGGACAGATGTATAATTGGCAGCTCAACGAGATAAAAGGTGGAGTAACCAAAATAATCGAACGTGTGCTCTCACAACTAATAGAAAATCGAGATTGACATTCAGAGATCACATCCACACACTGAAAACTCGGAAGGGCAATGCTCTTTAGCAACGGCGAAGACGATGCAAAAACGATGGTTAATTACTTGGTTAGTAAACCTTGCGAGCGACCACTCCACTTAACTGTGCCCCAACAGGCAGAACAGAGGCTGCAAATGTCCATGACATGACTTCACTGCCGAACAAGGACGCGCCATCCGCGTGCGCGGTGAGATCGATCGCGCGGCGTGGTCCATCCGGCTAGCCGGCCGGTGACGGGCCAGCTCGGGTTTGGATTTGCTCTCATCATTCATGTCGCCGACCGATCTACTGGCGTACAGTCGTCCACATGCCGCAGCGCCCCGACGCGGGACGTGATGGATCACGAGGGACGGTGCCAGTGATGAGGCGTCAGGCTTGGTGGTTGGTGCAGGCCTCCGACCTCCCACGTTTCGTTTCGTTTTGCTTCTGTCCACAGTCCCGCGCGCTGTGGTTTGCTCGATTCCTGCTTCTTCCACGCCGGCCAGTATCTGGAGGAGAGGCGAGAGTTCTTCCATGCCTGCCGGCCGGGGCGGAGGAGAGGCTAACCGAGAGAGGAACAGTAGCTGGAGGGCCAGTATCAGTATGTCCATCAGTGACGAACAGGGTCATACAGTTAGGTCGCGTGGTCCAACATGGGCATGGGCGACGATAACAAATAAATGGCGACAGTGTCACGGTTCATGATGCAGCCGGCGAGCCCTCCGGAACGCGACGCCGGCGGGCCAGTTCCGGATATGGCTCGTTTTCCGATCAATCCTTCACGAGCTGCAGGGCCCTGACGCGGTGTGTGCCCACTGGTGAATGATCGCTCCGGCTCGATCCGCCACGCCACGCCCACAAGTTTACCCTTTTTCCTTTTTTCGTTCTATTATTCAGTACGCCTAAATACTTTTTTCGTCTCATTATAGAAGTGGATTATGAGCATGCAGTAGTGGACATTGTTCAACTATTCTTCGTGAAATAGGAGCACGAGGGTGTCATTTTCTGGGGGTGGTGTTCGAACATGAAAGCCCAACGACCAACAAGGAGGCGTATAATCTAGCACTATCTTTTTTTTTAAACGGGGTGAAACATTTACCTCGTCACATTAATAAAGAAGAGTTGAAACAAAGTTTGGTCACCGCCGAGGTAAAAAAAGACTACTCTCGCGTCATCAAGGAGCTCAAAAGATCATGGCTGCTATATTTTTAAATCGGAAACTTTCATTACGCACGTCCTTTGCATGATAGATGTATATAACCAGTATAAGCCACCGGTCATGTTATAAACGAAAGTTGAATATCACGAAACTGGGTCATGGCACATATAGAATAAACCGTAGTCTATCAGAAGTGCGACCGGCCATACATAACCTAAATTAACTATTCGGTTTACTTAAACAAAGATAAATAGGCCACATAACACATTCACATACGCCGCTCAAATCAGCATATAAACTGACCCTCTCCTAGTGTTCCGAATAGGATAACCCATTATCTTAACCAATTGATCCATAAGAACAACTCCTTTGAGAAGCACATCACTATGTTTTTAGTAAATGAGAGAGCCATATACATAAAAAATAAAGATGCAGTCATGTGGAGAAAAAAAAAGAGAACGAGGAGACATACCAACACTGCGAAACTAGGGAAAAAATTGTGACATGTTTCAAGGTGTGTTAACATTAGAAGCATAATAAAGTTCTCGTCACGTTACTCTAGCAATTTGGATACTCAAAAAATAAATGTTCTCTATGTTGAAACAAAAGCTACACCATGTATCCTCTGTCAATTCCTCTCAGCTAGATTATCTTATGTCAGAGTAACACACGACATAAAAAACCAAAGGAAAGCCTTAATTGTTAATGTTAGTTTAAGTTTCCATAATTTTTGGGCGTGAACCGTAATTTAGTATCAAATAAGCGCAATAAGTTTTTTGATATTGGAGGTTGCTTGATGAGAGAAAGAATGTAGAGAGAAGAAAGAAGATGCAGAAATTTCAAAATATGCTTCCACATGCTTATATCCCCCCAACGGATTTTTAAGCTTTCAATTAAGCTAGGATTCTAATGTTCTCTAAAGCCAACATATATAATCAGTAGCATTGTTGGCACTCTTTCAACGGTTATGGACCTTCTTTGCTGCTGACTGTCAAGTTTAGGTAAGTTTTGGCCGTTGATTCATCATTGCCATCATATTTGGATTGGACAAAAGATATACATTGGTAAGTTTCTCTTTGACTAGCCACTAAATATGGCTCCTCTACTTATACAATTTGACCCTGATATTGTAATAACCATGTCATGTTTGGACCACAAACAATGATCTTCTGTGTTGCATTGTACTCATGTTCCGCCTATAATTGCCGTATGTATTGGGGGTGAGGTTTAAAAATAGCAGTGTTAGCCGTCAACAGATTAATCTCGGAGGAGATGTGTCGACCCCCGCATTTTATCATCTCAATAGAACGAATCTAGGACGTTTTAACCGGTACAACAACAAAAAACTGTGAGCGCAACATATTTCATAAGTGCATGCAGCATAGCTCACAACATCTTCCGATGGTGCATAAAATTTGTGACGCATTGCAACAATTTAAACACGGTCATGTAAGAAAAAACCACAATGAATGCAATAAATTCTCATCTATTGTAAAGTCTCGTCGTTTACAAATCTCTTTGTAGAATGCCGCTAGAAAATTTTGTACTAAATCGATTAATTCTTGTAGCATGTGAAATAAACTTGTCAACATCGATTTTTTTCCCAAAAATCAAACCTCCACCGTCAATGATCGCTCTGTCCTCGGGCTTGTAAGCAACGAATTTGTCCCATCAAAACTCAGTCAATGCTAAATCCGTTGAACATGGACCCATCCACTGTCTCCCTTTAATCTAGGACACGGATAACTACCGTAGAGACCTCAAATCATTAGAAAATGGTGGGCAGTGAGGAAGTATAGCGGTGGTGGAGGAGCAGTGAACGAGATGCAGAGAAATTTCACCAGAGGAGCGACGCTCAACAACATGAGTTTGGATGAGTGGGTAGGTATACCTAGCCATTTCTCGGGTCGGGCCTAAACAATCCCGGCACAAAAAATCTAGCCCCAGCCCTGGCCCAACCATCTGGCAGCAGAAACTGGGGCCGAGTCCGACAAAAGCCTGACTAGCTAGTACCGACCGGCCCTGCCCGATCTGGGTAGAATCACGTTTTTGGTAAGCCTGAGCCCGACCCGGCCTAACCGTCAGGCTCAAAATTCAGGCCCGAGGCCGGCCCAGGATTTTTGGGTCAAGTCAGGTCGGGCTGCCTCATGCGGTTGTTTTCCTTAATGAAAATATGCATACATGTACTCCCTCCGTCCCTGTATTTACATGGCACCAATACCGTTGGATTCTTATATTCAAATACGAAAAACTGTTGGATTCTTATACCGTTGGGGTAAAAAGAGAGATAATGGTATGTGGTATTGATGAAAAATTATACCGTTGGATTCTTATATTCAAATAATGTTTTTAATGGTATAATTTGACTTAATTCTCAAGTATTAGTGGTCAAAATGACGACCAAAATTATCGCACGTGAAACTCGCTACATAGGCGGGGATGGAAGGAGCATGTTTTATCAATCGTATATCAGTTTTTTTTTCTGTGCACATGCTGCCTTTTCTGTGAGTAGCGTGCTCAGCGAAGAGGCAGGGTCCAACTGAATCGGCCCATGGATGCTTGACGACTAGATAAAGGATACGAGGCACATCCGAAGCACGGGCGGGGACCAAATGCACCCTGTATTTACAAGTTTCGTATCCAAGTTTCCAGAGAACGGCCTCAAAATACTGAACACTGAACAAATTACAGATTCAAGACTTGAACATACGCATCGCTAATAGCACCATGTGATATGTCTGGTATTACACAAATCAGTCTGTAAAGTCGAACACAGTATTCGTAGACGTAGAATTAAAGGAAGCAACATGACCGCAGATTAATTCAGCAGCGCTACTACTCCGTCAGTCTGCAAGGTGCCTGCCTACCACGGCAGCCAGCCGGACCATCTCTCCTCTCCCCCGGCGACGACGGAGCGGCCGCAGCCAGGGCACACCACGGCGGTCGGCTTGCCGCCGCAGTCAGGGCACACGTCGTAGCGGTTTGGACCGAGGCGCGCGGCGTCGGAGACCCGTGGGGGCAGGCCGTTCTGCTCGCGTATGGCGTCCACGGCGTTGTGCAGGGCCCGACGAGATTCGAGAAGTCCGTCAGCACGGGCGGGGACGACTCGGCTTTGTTGTCGCTCGAGCTGGCGTCGTCGTCGGCGGCGGCGACGGCGGCGGCGCTGTTGCTGCCAGACGAACTGCTCGGACGTAAGCACATTGTGATCGTGTTGCGTTGTTGCTTGATTGTTGATTGTGCCCATGGGGTCGAGATCCAGAAAGTGTATATAGGACCTTGGAGGCGAATCAGAGTTCCACAAGGCATCGATTTGCACTCCGAAGCTGGCACAAATTCGAACACCCCGAGTTCATGTCCGCCAGCGTATCCGTGAGCTGACTTCTGGACGGTTTGGTATTTCACGGCTGCTAGGCCTTTCCAAACAATAGCGCCAGATGGGCCTGCAAGCCTCCGAAACTACAGTACTGGACAACACCTATATCACGGCGTGGCCAGTCATCCCAAAAGGCCGGAAGCATCCATTAGCCACGTCACGGCCCAAGAATCGTGGCGTTCCTCTGTGTTTTTTTTCTCTTTTTGAGGTAAGCATATGACGACAATTGATAAAACATGACGACAGGGGCAAATAGCCCACTACAACCATGGCAACATTTCCGGTACATCATCCTCCCAAACAAAGGCCTCATTTACATTAGTACATGATTTGCCTAGAATGGCTAATTCGTGGGCTTCTTTATTGCCTTCTCTTCTACGGAACTGAACTTCACTTCGAGAGAGAATTCAACCTTCATATCATTCAGTGCTACTGCCCATTGGGAGAGATCTCGACCATTCTTATTCAAGCCACTGCCAACAACTGTCAAACTGTTTCAAACATCACTCTAATACCAAATATTAGATGGCCGCAACGTTCAGGAGAAAAGGAGCTTCTGGAAGGTGACAATAATACCAAATATTATCACTCGAAATCGAATGGTGGGAGGCAAAAAAATATGATTGTCAGTCTACATCAAGATGAAGGTGTTATAGAGGGTCAGGATAACTTGAAAAGGTATATCACTGATTTCTATAAAAATTGTTTGGTACATCTGATAATTGTCAAATTCATTTGAATACAGAAGGTGTAGACATAATTGAGGTAGAGGATGCAGAAGGTCTTGTTGGCAGATTTAGTCTAGAGGACCTAAAAAATGCTATTTTTGGGATGGAAAAAAATAAAGCGGCTGGTCCAGACGGGTTTAATGCCGACTTTTATCAAAAATTCTGGCCCACAGTTCACGCAGACCTGCTGTGTCTGGTGAACGACTTTGTGGATAACAAAATTAATATCAATAGGTTGAATTATGGGGTTGTTACCTTGGTTCCCAAAGGTGTTGATGCAGACAGAATTCAGAAATACAGACCTATCTGTCTTCTAAACGTTGTCTTTAAAATCATCACGAAGATGTTGGTGAACCGTTTGACTCTAGTCATCTCAAAAGTGGTTAAAATTACTCAAACTGCCTTCCTTAAAAATAGATTCATTATGGAAGGTGTGGTGGTTTTACACGAGGTGCTTAATGATCTGCATTTTAATAAAAAACCCGGGCTTCTTTTCAAAATTGACTTTGAAAAAGCCTTTGATAAAATCAAATGGCCTTTTCTTCTTCAAGTTCTTGAAATGAAAGGCT
This sequence comes from Poa pratensis, assembly GCA_947311845.1. Classification (NCBI taxonomy): domain Eukaryota; kingdom Viridiplantae; phylum Streptophyta; class Magnoliopsida; order Poales; family Poaceae; genus Poa; species Poa pratensis. The sequence continues at coordinate 140,337,078 of CAMZMU010000085.1, forward strand.
TCCCCAGTAGGTTTAATGATTTAGTGATGAAGATTGTATCCGGAGGTAAGGTTGGTATAAAGTGAATGGAGAGGTGGGACCGTATTTCTGTACACACCATGGGCTTAGACAAGGGGATCCTCTTTCTCCTTTGCTCTTTGACCTCGCAGGTGATGTTCTGGCAATTATGATGGAAAGAGCGATAGATTGTGGATTGATTAGTGGCCTATCATGTCAACTAATAAATAAAGGAGTCTCGATTCTGCAGTATGGAGACGATGCCGTACTCCTATTACAAGATGATTTTGAACAAGCCAGGAAACTAAAATTCATTTTATGCCTCTTTGAGCAGATGTCAGGATTAAAAATAAACTTTCACAAAAGTGAGGTTTACTGTCTTGGCATAGATCAGGAGAGGGTGGATGTTTTTTAGGAGATTCTCACCTGCCGTGATGGGAAACTCCCAATGAAATACCTTGGGGTTCCGGTGGATGAGACCAGACTAAAAAGTAGTGATTGGGATCCGGTGTGCGAGAAACTAATGAAAAAATTAGGGTGTTGGAATGGAAAAAAATCTTTCCATTGGAAGTAGAACGTTGTTGATCAACACGTCTCTCACCAGTAGTTTGCTTTACATGCTCACCTTCTGCAGAATACCTGTTGGGAAACGGAAAAGTTTTGATAAAATTAGATCAGGTTTCTTGTGGAGTGATAAGATGGAGAAAAAGAAATACCATTTAGTTAACTAGAAAACGGTTTGTCTTCCGAAAGATCAGGGAGGTTTAGGAGTGCTTGATCTGGAACTGATGAACATTGCTCTGTTAGCTAAGTGGATCTGGAAATTAATCAATGAAAAGGGGATGTGGCAATCGATTCTCCATGCCAAGTATTTGAGGAACTCCATCCTAGGCCAATGTGTGATGAAACCTGGTGATTCACATTTTTGGCAAGGACTTATGGAGATAAAACCTCTTTTCTTTGCTTGTTGTAAGTTTGTAGTTGGAAAAGGCAGGAAAACAAGATTCTGGGTAGACCTATGGCTCTCAGATACATGTTTTGCTGCGCAGTTCCCACTGTTGTATGCGGTGTCAAATGATCAAACATTCTAGTTTCTAAGGTGTTTAGTTCGGGGGTTAATTCTCTTGCTTTTCGAAGGAATTTAACTAGGAACAAACTTGTAGAATGGAGGAACCTTTTGAACATTTGCTCGAATGTGAGGTTGTCTGAAGAGGATGACAAACTCATTTGGCTCTTGTCTGCCTCGAGACAATTCTCAGTGAAGTCCTTTTATTTGGCTATGCAAACGATGGAGAAAGTTCCTTATAGGTTCTGGTGGAAGGTTAAAATTCCTTTGCGAATTAAAACTTTCATTTGGTTGATATAAAAAAAGAGTATCCTCACCAGAGATGTTTTGTTAACAAGAGGAGGGATATGCACAAAAAACTGTCTATTTTGTGGGCAGGACGAGAGCATTGATCACCTCTTCCTGAGTTGTCCTTTAGCTGGGTATGTCTGGAATGTGGTGAGTGTGGCCACTGGTATGAATTGCCAGGTTGCTAATGTCCACCAATGTCTGACTAACTGGCTCGATGGTTTTGTGGATAAACAAAGAAGGAAAGTTTCGATGGGTGTGGCAGCCGTGTTCTGGGGGTTGTGGAAAACCAGGAATCTTGCATGTTTTGAAAATAAATGGCCTAATGAACCAGTTGAAGTAATACATAGAATTGGGTATTGGATTGATTGGTGGGCAAAAATGGAACTGCAGGTGGGCGCAAGACTGTTGGTGCTGGTCGCTGATGAAGCATTTAGAAGCACAAGAGGATGGGCGACTTGGAGGCCGAGACTTGGGGGTTGATGTCCTGTTCTAAGTTTAGTTCTGTAGTTGTTCTTCTTTCGCTTGCTACTTCTGTAAGACTTCCAGACTATGTTGTGTTGCCTGGGTTTGGGTTCTCTGGTGGTGGCCGTGTTGTGGTGGACAAATGTAATAAATGGTTTCTATTAATGAAATCGGGGGATCCCTTTGCTTCAAAAATAAACATCACTCTAATTACTTTAGAACCTGCCGTTTTGTTGACTATTTTCCCGCAAGCTGGGCGAGCGAGCAACTTTTGTACGGGACGGAGAGTTGAACGTGAAATTACTTTAGAATTTGATATTCAAATTTTACTAATTTTTAAACAGATCTCCAAATCATGAAGCCCTCACACCCAAGGCGGAAAATCATGCCTACCAAAGACTCGGAAGATGTGTTGTCGACGCCACCGTTGGGAAACTGAAGCCAGAAGATTCACCATCATCGTGAATAAGAGATTATAAAGCCTCCACAACGGGTTGAGCCCCAGTTGACGCCACGACCGACCATCTCTTGTACCCACAACCACAGTAGTATTCCCACCTCAGAGAAGATGTGGGGCCGCCTGGGCATCGAACCTTCATCGATGAGTGTGCCATCATGCACCGTCACAACGTGCCAGACGGAAAGACTCCTGCAACACAAGGAGACAAGCATGCCTCTTTGATGTACGGGCATACTTTGCCTAACGATTTTTCTTTAGCAGTGATGCGGTGGGTGGAAAGGAAGGAGAGAAGGCAATGGTTAGGGAGTCGCACGCCCCCTCGAGCAACTCGAGCGACTCATAATTGGACTTGCCCCCACGTACCCTCTAATTTCGTTAAATAGGCATACTCTACAAGCCACGGTGAGAATATTTATTAGACTCACAATTATTGTAGAACATATTGATACCAAGATTCTTAAAAATACTAAGCACGCAGCCAACATTTATATGCATGTTATAGTACATCAACTTGCCTCATATGATTTTGTTAATGAGTATGATTTTTATCTTCACCTTTTATTTATTTTTTCATATATTTGGATGGCATTAAGCTAGCAAATGCCTAGAGCTAGAATGTGAGAATAATTTAAACCCAACAACAAAATATTGTAATACTTTTGTGATTCTGTATTTTGGGAATAAAGATTAAATTGGAACATTACGAATACTATTGTAGGGTTATTGTCTTTAGTGTCAATAGAAAACTTTTAAACTATAGTCGTTGAATCAATGAAACGATATAGCTATGTGGTATAAATCACATAAAGTATGTAAACATGTTTGGTATAAATCAATGGCCGACATCCATTCTGAACTCCCTTCTTACAAGAACTCAACCCACATATAATCCATGGGCCAGTCATTTCAGAACCATAGTTGTCGCCATGTTGTGCGTGGAACTCAAGCAACACACTCCAGAACATATTGTTGGGCCTCCAACATATGCTGGAAGAGCGTCGGCGTGTGGTGGGGACGACTCTGTTTCTGATCGTCCTTAAACTTGGTACTGGCTTGTAGTTGATGCCCTCAATGATCTTTGGGAAAACACAGGAATTAGATAGTCGCCAAATCCCGGTTGCTAGCCTGTTGTTGCCAAGGATGGTATGTTTGCTCGTACATCCAAACTCCCTTAAGCCAAAGTTTTTTTTGTCCACCTTATCTAATTACACAAGCTATATATGTATTTACCGTTCCAAGTAAATTTTCAACATCACGCCAAATTTCAAAATTTTATACAAGGTATTTATTTGCCATTCCAAGAAAATTTGTCTGAGAAAGCTGGTAAGAAGAACATGGCCATGAAGGGTGGTAAGAAAAACGCAAATGGTACTTAGTGATTTTTAAAATAGTAGACACCACTAGTAGGGGCAATATAGCCCCACGCCCCCACACTATTGAGCCTTTGACATGAGAAACATATTTTATCCTTTTATCAAGTTATCTTATCAACTTTGACAGTTTGAGTACCATTGTAACTATTTCCGTTGGGGTTAGCAAGATAACCTTTTCATTTAATTACATGTAGCTTCATGAAGTACATTCTCAATTACCTTTCTACCATGTTCGATGATGTGGGCCTATCCTTCGGGTGCCCCACCATGAGAACACCTGGTGCACGTATAAGTTAAGACCCAGCAGCAAGCTTACCCGCAGTTTGTGGCCAAGGCCCACGAGGGAGGCCCAGCAAGGAGAAGTACGCCCCAAGGCAGGCGAAGCCTAGGTCGGTGAAAGCTTACCTTACCTGTAAACCGGGATCGGATGCGAACTCCCGAGACCCAGCCTCCTATATAAAGTCTGGGAGGGCCGCCGATCTAGGGGACGCAAGACTGATACCACCAAAACCCTAGCGAGATCGACATCTCGCCAGGACACCATTGTAGCTCCCTTGTACACCTCATACATCAATACCAGACAAGCAGGAAGTAGGGTGTTACCCTCCGGGGTCCTGAACCTGGGTAAATCCTCGCTTGTCAGCGGTCGATACTACCAGCGCTACCAAATCTCTCTCCCCTATCTCAACCCTAAGTACCGAACTATGGGATTTGCCGTGGTAGCCCCACGTCAATTGGCGCCGTCTGTGGGAATGACTAGCGCTGGATCTACGGTTTCGCCGGCTCCATCTTCATCGACAATCGGCACTCGCCGGCAATCTAGAAACTGATCTACTTCAGCTCATTCGGATTGACCCACACTCGCCGACCTCTCGCCCGGCGTTCGCGAACCTCCACTCAGGTGCAGATCTGATTTTCGGTAGCTTCAACTTTCATGTTAGTCGGTGGGGAACACATAACTTGACGGACCCGTGTCAACTCCGGCGATCGCACCCGCATCTCCATCGACTGCGTCTTCACCGACCGCGGCGATCGCACCCGCGTCTACATCGACTGCCTCGTCACCAACCGCGTCGGCTATGCCTTCATCGACAACACCTTCATCGATCGTGCCTTCATCGCCCGTGTCACCATCGACCGCGAATTTCGCGCCTTCTTCAGATGCGGAAGTCGCGTCTTCATCGAATGGTACACCAAGATCGGCAGCGACACCCCTCGACTCATCAAGCGCAGCCGAAGATGAGGTCGAGTCCGCCTACCGTGACGACGGAAATAGGCCACGCATGCTGGCCGATAGCGACGTCGACTCCGACATCCTCACCGACAACTACCGTAACTACGGCAGCAGCCAATACTCGCGCGCCATCCCCTTCCAGGTCTGCATGGTGACCGGGAACGGCAGCAACGGGACAGATCCCGAAGCATCCGCGACCGCAGAAGCTCGCCACAACGCACCAACATATCCCATGACGGTGACTATGTCGGACGGGAAAACAACGATCACAGCCACATAAGCTGAGGTGGACGCGGGAAACCCACCACCCGAAGGAAGCAAAAGCCGCCGCGTGGCCAGCCCGCGCAGAGAATCGTGGAATCGCGACGATCACAACCGCACGACCTAGGAAGACAGGGACCACGGACACCGGCGCCCCGACGAAGACCGCTCTGGGCGGGATCGAGGGCAGCCGAGCACTCGCCACCTCAGGGAAGGCGAGGATGCCCGCAACGTCATAACTCAGCGCAAAGTCAACAAAAGTCGAGCCACGAGACCCTCTCGCTCCCCTAGCAGCGAATTATACTCCGAGGACGAGTTCGAGCCCTATGGAGCTCCATGCTTCACTCAACGTATCCGTGAGACCAGATGCCCAAAGGGTTCAGATTAACATCTGAAACACCCAAGTTCGACGGCCGTCAGGAGCCGTCATCCTGGCTGGAGGATTACAAGATAGCAGTCTCCTGTCAACGGGGCACAACAAAACGGCAATGCAGTACATCCAGCTGATGATGGTGGGGACAGCTCGAGACTGGCTAAAGAGTTTACCCCAAAGCTCATATGACTCATGGGATCACTTCCAGGAGGACTTTGTCATGAACTTCCTCGCAACATGCGAGCGACCCGCAACATTCGAAGAGCTACGAGCCTGCAAACAGCGATCGGACGAGCCACTGCGGGAGTACATCCGACGATGGACCCCATGCGCAACTCCGTAGGGGTAATATCAGAAGACAGAGCAATCGATGCATTCACTCGCGGAGTCGCTAGGCGTGACCTCCGAGAAGCATTCGGACGGGAAAAGCCAAGATCCATTGCTCAGCTCATGAAAGTAGCCAACGAGTGGGCGGATGGCGAAGACTCAGTGCGAGACGAGCACCACGGGTCACCACGCGGCAACAACGACAACGGCAACTGGAACCGAAGAGACAGTCGCGGCAACGACACGGGCGCAAGCGCAAGTCCCACCACTATGATGACGCGACGTTGTCGAACTGGTGGCGGCTGGGTACGTCGATGCACGCGATGATCGAGGCCACAGCGGAAGTCGACGGGACGACCGCAGCCACAACTTTTTTTTCGAAGTTTATGACAGTAGGAAAGGCTCCTACTGCCTCTATATTAAAAGCCCCAAAAGGGGATGGGTCAAAGTTACATAATTACAAGGAAAGGACAGAGTCCGAGACAAAATAACAGGAACTAAAGACTATCAACAAAAGTTTTAATGAAGTGATGTCTGTCCTCTTTGGTTCTATGAACCAATAGAGCGAAATCCTCTTTGAGCCTAGCTCTCCAGGAGTTTATGTCCGGTGTTATGCCATTAAAGTAGAGATTATTCCTCTATTTCCAAATGCTCCATGCCGCAATTGCAAAAACATCCATGAACATAGCTCTAGTCCAAGCATCCCTCGAATGGGCCACCAGCTGTAGCCGATCATCAGTCAAACTATCTGAAATTGGGAAGCCAATACTGTCCCAGCAGGTTTTGCTGAACTCACAGTGGAAAAATAAGTGCTCCACAGTCTCCTCAATCTGTGTATCACACATAGTGCAGTCAAAGTTATTGCCAACATTGTAGTGTCTTCTTCTCAGCATGTTTCTCGTGTTTAGCCTGTCAGAGAGGAGTAACCAGCAGAAAAACTTAATTTTGGGGATGCATTTCGCCTTCCACAGCCACATAAAAGCAGCATGCGGAGAGATTTATCTGAAGCAAAATTTATAATACTGATTAGCGGCGTATTTCCCAGCTCCCCAAACATAGTGCCATTGATCATGTAAAGCAATATTTAGCACCACATGATTAGTAGCAGTCTGCATCAACCTGACTTCTTGCATAGCCTGTGGGGAAAGAGGCAGTGCAAAATTTGCAGCCAGTGTGGTAGCTGACAGAAAGTGTCTAGCAGAGACATCTTCATCCAGCGCAAAAGAAAAAGCTCGAGGGAATAATTCAGATGCTGGGCTATCACCCCACGGGTCCTTCCAAAACAAAACAGAATTTCCAGCCCTGATCATGCATTGTGTGATCCCTCTGTAAGTCGGAGAAAGTTTGCAGACATCACGCCACCAGAAAGACCCACATGGTTCAGTCGCATGTGGAACTCTATCTGCATAATATGACTGCCAAACAAGCTGGACCCAAGGTGTATCAGCATGATTATAGAACTTGTCTAAATATTTGAGCAACAAGGCTTCATTCTGCACTCTAAGGTTCAGTACACCCATTCCACCTTTATCTTTTGGACGACAGACCTTGTCCCATGCAATAAGTAGATTACAATGATCCCCATCTTCTTTCTTCTTATTCCAAAGACAGTGTCGTCTGATCTTGTCGATATGTTCTAGGATCTTGGGGTTCAGTTTGAGGGCACACATCGAGAAAGTGGCAATGGAGGTGAGAAGAGAATTAATCACCGAAACCCTGCCACTATAGGACATCATCATAAAATTTGCTGTCATGCTCCTCTCAATTCTATCAACCAGTGGCATCAGATCTTGAACAGTCGGCTTGGTGGTTCCTAGAGGCAATCCAAGATATGTAAATGGCATTTTACCAATGCTGCATCCGAAGATAGCAACCACCTCTTCTGCTTTTTGCTCAGATAAGTTCAGTGGAATCATAATTGACTTGTGATAATTAATATGAAGACCTGTAGACTGTGCATATGTATCAAGAATGTGCTTCATTACCACCATCTGATTAGAGCAGGCAGGCATAATGATAATAGTATCGTCAGCGTACTAAACCATAGGGAAATCCATCCCAAAGTCAGGAGAGAACGGTGATTGTAGCGACCCAGCGTGAAAAGCTTTGTTGATTGCTGCTTGGAGGAGATCAGCTGCTAGCACAAAAATCAGAGGAGAGAGTGGATCCCCTTGACGAACCCCCCTTCTGCAATGAAACTGACGACCGGGAACACCATTAAGCAGGACTGAAGACATGCCCGAGCCAAAAATCATTTTTATCCAAGTTAGCCACTTGTCATTAAAACCCATATGCTTCATTATATTAATCATGGCAGCGTGATCAATTGTGTCGAATGCCTTGGCAAAGTCCAACTTGAGAAGGATTATTTCTTTCTTGGAAGCCTCACAGTGATGTATAAACTCGAAAGCCCAAGCAATGCAGTCTTGGATGGTTCTACCTTTTAGAAAGCCGTATTGATTTTTATGCGCAATTTTCAGGACAATTTTCTGCAAGCGATTAGCTAAGACCTTGATGATCAACTTCAGGCAGCAATTTAACAAAGTAATGGGCCTATAGTCATTGACAGTCTCTGGAGATCTCACTTTAGGAATCAAGGTGATATAGCCAGTATTAATACTCTCCAAGTTCAGATTCCCTGCATGGAAGTCATTGCACAGCTTGTAGATATCTTCCTTGATGATATGCCAGCAGGTTTTGAGAAAATGCCCATTAAAACCATCCGGGCCAGGGGCTTTATCCCCTGGCATTTCCCTAACCACAACATCAATTTATTCATTGGAAAACGGTGTGGTCAGGCAGTCTAGACCTTCAACAGGGGTGATTAAATCAGCTAAATCGAACCCCATAGCTGGATCATGCTTGGTGCCTAATCTCTCCTTAAAGGACTCAAAAATAACTTTTTCTTTATCCTCATGAGAGTGAACTTGACTGCCATCTGAAGCAGTGAGCTGAGAAATAGAATTTCTTCTGTAACGCTCAGTAGCCATTGAGTGAAAGAATTTAGTATTTTCATCCCCAAATTTTGGCCATCTGACTGTACATCTTTTCTTCCAGTACTGCCTCTGATAGTCAAGCAATTTAAGCAGATGCTCTTTAATAATTTTCCTGAAATTAGTCTCAGGTATAGTCAAGCCTCTTCTATCTTCAATATTATCCAGCTCCAGTAATGCTCTGTTACAATTTTCAATGCAAACTTTGAGCTTCGAGATGCTTCTGCTCCAGAATTTCAAATCATATCGCAATCTCTTGAGCTTTGCATTTGTATTGGCCGCACTATTATTCTTGTGTGTTGGTTTGCTCCAGCTAGCCTGCACTGTTTCAAGAAAACCCGAGTGCGCTGTCCAATAATTCTCAAACCTAAAAAGTTTACTGCCTGGTATGGATGTTTGAATAGATACAACACACAGAGTATGATCAAAAGTTGGTTTTCCTTGTGGATTAACCACTGTGTTGGGGTGATGCATGTAAAATGCATACATGAACTTTACATTTTATTACATGTTATTCCATTTTATTTGCATCATATAAGGGTTATATTCATGATTTATATTAAGTTTTGGGGATAATTAACAACTCCCCCATTTTTCTGGAATTAACCCTGCGCTGTCAGAAAACCCCTTTTTCTATATTTTGATGTTTCAGGGACCCAAACGATGTCCAAATGACCTGAAACTTTACGTGGATCATTTTTTTGGAAGGAACAAAACGTAGGCGCAAAGGAATCAAAGAAACAGAGACCAAAAGGCCAAAAGGGGTGGGCCCACGCGGCCAGATTCCCTGACCGCGTGGGGTCCCCCATCCTGGCCCTCGGGCCTCCGCTGCCGTCAATCTTTCTTCCCGAAGCTTCGTCTTGACCTAAAAACGACTATATATAGACCCCCCCAGGGCTTTCGCGAAAGAGAGCGCCGCCAAAACACAGAAACCATGAAACAGAGATCAGGAGCTGAAGATTGGAGGGGAAAACTCCGGCGGGGCGCTGCCGGCGTGGTCTCCATCTTCTCCAACGACTTCTCCACCGACACCATGATGAAGAGGGAGTAGTCCACCCTGGACTATGGGTTTGTGGAAGTAACTTATGTATCTCTCCTCTCTATGAGCTTCACTAATTAGTACCGTATGAGCTGCTGAACATGATTACGGTCATCTATGTAATTCCTTTGTGGCTGATCTTTATTATGAGTTAATACATGTTTGAGATTGCAATGGTTTTATTTTAGTTATGAAAGTAGATGCATATTATGTACCCCGTTCTTATTTACTTGTCATGATCAAGCATGTTTATGAGAGCATGTGAGGGGGAACATGTGCATTAGTTGGAGTAACGGGGGGTGGCTAGTGCAGTGAACGTGAGAGAAAGTTCTGCGATCCACTTGGGTTTTCTACCTTACTTTGTTGCCTCACTAGGGATAAACAAAAATACCATGCTACCGGAGAGTGGATGTGACCTTGGCCACTATCTCCATGACTAGATCTAGCATGTTCTTATTTTAACTTCATGTCATTGAACTTATTGCTATGCTCTGATTTATCTTAAGTACTAAGGTGTTATGATTTAGTTCGCATCTTGGTGGAGCATAAGAGAGAGAACAACTTATACTTGAGATCTCTATGTTAGGTCGTGATGCCCATATTATTAATAACTTGTCAAACCATGTCTTGCCATCTTTCATGTTAATTTTAGTGTTCCATTGTCTACCACGTTATCAAGAGAGAGTGCATTTGTGAAACCATGAACCCCGGTCCATTTTTAATCATAAGAAACACCTTTCCAACACTTTTATCACCACTTTTGTTTGCTGCCATTATTAAATCCGAAAATACAAAAACACTTTTATATCTTGCATTCATCATAAAAAAACCAAAAATATCATTTACCATTACTATCACCATCCTTGCATATTTATTTTACCATCATTGCATATTTACTACTGTTTGCATATTTATTTTATTATCATTCTCACACCTTGTGCTTGACAACCACTTGGTGAGGTTGAGGGCACAAAACAATTTATTTTGTTGCAGGTTCTCAAGAGAAGGATAAGGAGATAACACCTGAAATACTGGTTCCCCGAGAGTTCGATATTAAACCTCGAGTCACCCCTCGTGGGGAAAATTGTCTTCCACTACTACATACACTTGCACTTGGAGTCTCAACCTAACCCATTAACTTTTCACACAGGTACCACGCGAAGGGGCTAGCAACTGTTTTCTGGCGCCATTGTGGGGGAACTACGTGAAGGGCCATCATGGGGTAAGAGGCAGACCAATGCAATGAAGTGAAAAACCAATCGAGTTGTTCAAGAAGAGGATCCTCTTGCATATAACTCCAAGTAAAACTTCTGCCTTTTATTGGAATTTCAGTGAGATGTTGTGATCGAATTATATCATTGAAGACTAACATGTCATCTACATCTCCTCCAGGTTTATTCCTGTTTGTTGGGGATCTGATGAAATTGAAATCCCCTACAATAAGCCAATCTTCATCGTGAGGGATAGCAAGGTTATATAACCATTCCACAAACTCTTCTCTCAAATCTCCAGAACATGGACCATAGATGTTCATCAAAGTCCTAGAGACTGCATCATGGTTAGAAGTGAAATAAACAGACATAGCAAACGGCTGACAGTGCATCACCATACCAGAGAAAATCGAGCTTTGCCAAATAATAATTAAACCTCCAGATGCACCATTAGAAGGTACATAAACAAATTCATCGAAAGAACTGGGGCAGCAAGATTTAATGAAAGCCATATCAAAATGTGATTTCTTGGTTTCTTGCAAGCAAACCACCGAACAGCCACTTACTTTAATAGCATTCATTAAAGCAAGTTTCTTAGTCTTAGCATTCAAGCCCCTAATATTCCAGCATAACACAAACCACTTCCTTAAATAATTCATTACAAAATAAAGATGTGAAAAATCCTAAGCATGAGGATCTGCAACGTCCTTGAGACTAGCCAGGAGCTTCTGAGGGGAGACATCTGCAGGTGGAACACCACAGAGCTGAACACCAATGTGCTGCAGTAAAGCGACAGGAGTGGGAGGTGGAATAGCATCATCAGGGGCATTGGAACCCTAAACATGACCAGGCACAACATGAGCATTATCAACTATGGTTGGAACTTTGATCGGCTTGACTTTAGTCTTTTTCACCTTGACATCCTTGACAGCATTGACCTTGAAGCCATCATACTTATTCACCCTCGGGCTCCTCCTCACTTGTGTAGTAACAAAAGGTGCTGCAGAAGAACTATCCTGGGGAAATGACACTGAATTATCAGCTTCAATCAGAGCTAGCTCGAGACCTGTGGCATAGCTTGGCAGTTCCTCATCCTCTGTTATCTCATGGATTCTGGCACGCTTCTTAGGTGGCTGTAAGAAGAGGTCAATCCCCCTGGAAGCTCTTTTCCCTGCAAGAACAGATATGTAGGAGAACTGCTGAATTGGGCCTCTTTTGCTGGGAAAACAGATTGGACCAGGAAGTATAGCCTTGTTTATCCAGACATCAACCATGGATACACGTGCTAAGGTATCTGGTTCAAAAGGAACCAGGCCCAAGGCCATTGCCTTCACAAAGTGAACACTGTCAATCTGCTGAGCCGAGAAGTCTTTATCAAACAGCCTAAGAGAGTTGCTAGACTGAAGAGCCATATCATTAGCTGCATATAAAGCATCAGCATCAGTCCTGACCATCTGAATCTGAATGACTTCTTCCTCAGTTTCTGGGCTGCTAATTGAGTCTGTCCAAGCTTGCATAGGACTGTCAGCAGTGTTCGATGGAGGAGGATGAATTCCAACAGACATGGGGACCCCTTGATCAGCAAGAATGACATGAAAGTCCACCAAAGGAGGGTCGTTTAACATTGCATTCTGATCTGCTTCAGCATTCTGAACTGCAACACCAGCATTCGGAATTCCAACTTCAGGAGCATTGCCAGGTTGAGCTGCCAACTGTCCTTGATTCTGAACTATCTGCCCATGGCCATGCTGATTGCTCTGATACCCATGATTGTTGTGTTGCATATGATGTGCCTGATTTTGCTGCAGCCAAGCAGCCAGCTGTCCTTGATAGCTTTGTTCAGCCGTAACATCAGGTCCATACAGTGGATGAGGGTTGTCATCATTGGGCTCTGGGTCTTCAGGCGGCTGTGGCACATCATGAACGTGTGCATTCCAGTCTGCACTACGAAGCATGAAAACAGGAACAGTCCAGCTATGTCGAGCACCACCAAGCTACGTTACCACAAAGCTACGAGGAACAAATTTTGGGTGGACAATCCACACTTTAGCAAGCACTGAATGCATATTCCCTCTTGGCTGGTGCCACACCGAGAGCAGACCGAAATCCTCAACAGCTCTGTTCATGTAAAAGGTGGTCTGATAATTGCTTGTTGGCGTGAATCACACGTTCGTTGGGAGACCCCAAGAGGAAGGTATGATGCAGTTCAGCAGCAAGTTTTCCCTCAGAAAGAAACCAAGGTTATCGAACCAGTAGGAGCAGCAACTCTTCAGAAGGTTGTTGGTGGCTCGCGCGGCGTAACACGATCACCAACGTGGAATCTGCACACAACACAATCAAACTACTTTGCCCCAACGAAACAGTGAGATTGATAATCTCACCGGCTTGCTGAAAACAATGGATTAAACGTATGGTGTGGAAAATGAGTATTAAATTGCAGAGAATGAAAAAGGAACAGTTTGCAGTTTGTGGTGGTTTAATCAGTGTAAAAGAATGGACCGGGGTCGACAGTTCGCTAGTGGTGTCTCTCCATAAAGGATAACTAATATGTTGGGTGAACAAATTACAGCTGGGCAATTGACAAATAGTGAGCGCATGATAATGCATATATATGACATGATGATTACTATGATATTTAATTGGGCATTACGACATAATAAATAGACCGTTATCCAACAGCGTCTATGACTAATAATCCACCGCCGGGTTGTCATCCGAGTTCCCCGTTGGTATTAAGTTGGAAGCAACGGATAATTGCATTAAGTAAAGTGCGTATTGTAAACAAATACATATGACCGTGGACATAGCATTGTTAGGTTATCCCTAGTGGCAACAGCACATCCGCAACCTTAGAAGTTGCTGTCACTCTCCCAGATTACCGGAGGCATGAACCCACTATCTAGCATAAATACTCTCTCTTGGAGTTACAAGCATTTACTTGGCCAAAGCATCTACGAGTAACGGAAAGCATGCAAGATCTTAAATAACATAGGGCATAGATTGATAATCAACTTGACATAGTATTCAATATTCATCGGATCCCAGCAAACACAACATGTAGCATTACAATAATATGATCTTGATCATGTAGGGCAGCTCACAAGATCTAAACATGATGGCACAAATTGGAGAGACAACCATCTAGCTACTGCTATGGACCTGTAGTCCAAGGATGAACTACTCACGCATCACTCCGGAGGCAGGCATGGCGATGTAGAAGCATCCGGTGATGATTCCCCTCTCCGGCAGGGTGCCGGGAAGAGGTTATGTACCCTCCCGAGCTAGGGTTGACGGCGGCGGCGTCGCTGGAACTTTTCGTGGATATTTGCTCAGGCACTTAGGGTTTTCGCGTCGGGGGGAATAAGTAGGCGAAAGGGCGGCGGCTGACGACCCCCGAGGGGCCCACACCACCCTAGGGCGTGCCAGGGGGGACCCGCGCCCTAGTGGCGTGTGGGGCCCTGGTGGCTCTCCTCTGCTGCTCCTTTGGTCCTTCAGGTGTGTTCTGGTAAAATAGGGATCCCCGTGAAGTTTCGTCCAATTCCGAGAATATTTCCAGACTAACTTTTCTGGAATACAAAAACAGCAGAAAACAGGAACTGGCACTTCGGCATCTTGTTAATAGGTTAGTCCCAAAAATGTATAAAATGATATAAAGTAGATGCAAAACATGTAGCAATTGGTATAAAACAAGCATGGAACATCAAAAATTATAGATACGTTTGAGACGTATCAATAATCCAACGGAAACCCTAAAAAGAGAATCCAAGTTTCCCTACCAAAGGTTGTCAATCTCATGTTCTTAGCATAATCATGACGGACAAACGTAACCGTGGTGATTTCATCAAGTTCGTAAGTCAAACCAATCACGGTATCAGCAGCAAGAGTATCAGCTAACTTAAAAATCCCCAACCCAAACGGATGATCATCCCAATCGCTAGCTGGGTAACCAGATTCAGCCAAAAAAAACCTCACAGCTGTCCTCATATCCTCACGCTACTGAATCGGAATATAGCGGTTGGTTTCAGCGATTACCACTCTGTCGTGTTGAAGCGGAGGGATTGGCGGCACCACGAGCTGCGAACGGATCTTCCTGTCTACAGGGCCATGTTCGATCGTCATGCCGTCGGGGATGAACGCCAGAGGATTAATTGGAAAGTTCGCCATTGCTTCCCCCGCGTCGTACACAATCGCCGCCGAGGGTTCTACTGTAGCTTGGGGAACGGGTTTGGGGGAAGATGAAACGGCCAAATGAGTATCGCGAGATATCAGGGGAGATCCTCTGTTTCCTTTCCTGGCCGGTTTTGTTGTTTGCGTACCCAAACCTTGCGAGACGATGTAGCAGGCTGAGAGATTTTGGGCCTCCATTTCAAAGCAGTGGAAGAGGCCCTTCTGTGACCCATTTTCTTACAAGCCCAGCAGCTTATTTTCAAACTTTGAAGTCCAGCTGAGCATCGCGGACATTTCTTGCTTAGACGCTGACGCTAACAGTCAGTGCAATAAACTCGGATCCCAAAAAAGATTGTTCAGGGTCAAACTTGAGGTGCTTGAGCATATCATTGATATGCTCAAGCACCTCAAGTTTGGCCTTCTGGATAATCAAAGAAAACCGGATCGGAGAAATAGTCAAAGATCACGGCCTCCTGAGCTGGTTTCCGCTTAGTCACCGGAGGTGTCGCCGGCGGCGAGAATGAACCAAACTAAATAATTTTAGCAACTGATCCAGCCTCCTGAGCTGGTTTCTGCTTAGTCACCGGAGATGTCACCAACGGCGAGAAAGAACCAAACTGAAAAGTTTTAGCAACTGATCCAACCGAAACTTTATGATTATCCAGAAGGCCAAACTTTGATAACTCAGTAGCTGAAGCAGACGAAGGATCACGATCAGCACTAGAACGTAAAAAGTGCAATATCCAGATCTTGTTCAGATGCAGACCAAGAAACACCAGTATGAATCAGGACAGAAGTCGAAGGAGAAATCCCACGGAAGAGTGAAAAATGACATACGAAATCAGGCCAGATCCGATCCTTGAGACCATAGATGAAATGACCCACCTTGCTAGAGGCCAACGAAAACCGGAAACGGCGATCACTTAATTTGAAAACTCTGAAACCCAGATGATCACCTCCAATGCAACATTGCAAAGCCAAACCCACAGATTCTTCCGAAAGAGAGAACGAAGCCGAAGTGAAAGAAGCTACCGAGAAGAACTCCTTGGCATCACGGGAAGGAGAGAAGTGTACCGAAGAGCCAAACCTTTTACGCACCTGATCCGCCACGGCCAAACCCGGTGAGAAATCCCAGTGCAAAAGCGCATCCATGGGTGAGAACTAGAGGACATGACTAGGGAGAAGAGGGGCGGCGCCAGCGAGGGAGGTGGTGGAGGGGAGGGCGGCGACGGCAAGGAGGGTGGGAGGGGTGGGAGTCGCCATGGCCCTCATGGGGTAGCCGCAACTTTGGATAGTGTGGCGACGGGTACCGCAAGCGGGAATGGCGGAAAGTCAGCGACGACTCGCGAGACCTACACACAGCCACAGAAGAAATAGAGGAAGAATGCAGATTTCACATGTTCAAGGGTCTGGACGGAAAACTCCACTCAAGCCACCTGCTGAAAGATTGCAGAAAATTCACAAGGCTGGCGAGTGAGTACGCAAAGCGCCTACAAACGGCTTCAGGAACAGTCGCAAACGGAGCTTCTCCTCCTCCACCAGCAGGGCCAACCGGACAAATAGCGGGTGCAATACACCACCAGGCACGCATAGAGGCCCCGGCAGCAGATCAATATCCCGAGCCTCGTGGGCCGATGAATATGATACAAAAGGGACGCCCATCCAACAGGGAACAGAAGCTGATCACTCGTCAAGTTAATATGGCCACCATGGCACCCCCTGTCGTGCCCGAGTACCTGAAGGGGTCCGAGACTAGCATCACATTCTCCCGCGAGGATCACCCGTCTGCCGTGGTTCGTCCAGGGCATGCCGCTTTGGTATTCGACGCCCAGATTGGCGTATTTGCTATGTCCAAGGTTTTCATGGACGGAGGGAGTGGAATCAATGATACGTCCATTTTGCATCACTATTTTATAGCATAATTTACTGTTATTCAATGATATATTTCATATTAAGATGTGTTACTTATGTTATTTTGTCTTGTTTTGCATGTTTGATGATATTGGAAAATTAACTGCCGGAGTCAGATTTCAGCTGGAAAAAGCACCGTCAAGACACTATATTTCTAGAGCTCTGAAAATCTTGTGAACAATACAAATGTTCCTATTTTATCAGAAGATGGAGGCAGCCAAAAGGGGAGGCTGAGATGGGCCAGGAGGGGCCCACACCACCCCTGGGCGCGGGCCCACCTTGACCGCGCCCTGGCCAGGTGTGGTGCCCCTGGCCCACCTCAGGCGCTCCCCCTTCGCGTACTTCATCCCCCAGAAACCCTAAGACACGGGGAGCCAGAGAAAATATTCCGCCGCCTCCACGAGGCGGAAACAACAGAGAGAGAAAAAGCTCTCCGGCAGGGAGAAATCTGCCGGGGAAATTCCCTCCCGGAGGGGGAGATCATCGCCATCCTCATCGTCATCGCGCTGGACTTCATCGGGATCATCATCATCATCTCCACCGCCATCACCACCATCACCGCTGCACCATCTCGTTCCGCTGTAACATCTAGGGCTATACTTTGTTTAGTTCATAGGGGAAACTCTCCCGGTGTTAATTACTCCTTGTGGTTGATGCTATTGAGTTTTATCGGTGAATTAAAGTATATGTTCAGATCGTTATCCATCATTATATCACCTCTGATCATGATCCATATGATGTCTTGTGAGTAGTTTGTTTAGTTCTTGAGGACATGGGAGAAGTCACGCTGTTAGTAGTGGAATTATGTTGAGTAATATTTAATGGTTTGATATTTAAGTTGTGGTGCTATTCTTCTAGTGGTGTCGTGTGAACGTCGACTACATGACACTTCACCTTTATGGGCCTAGAGGAATGCATTGTGTATTTGGTTGCTAATTGTGGGGTTGCCGGAGTGACAGAAACCTAAACCCCCGTTAGTATACCGGTGCACAAGGGAGCGTAGGATCTCAGAGTTTAAGGCTGTGGTTAGATTTATCTTAATTACTTTCTTGTAACTGCGGATGCTTGCAAGGGTATAATCACAAGTATGTATTAGTCCAAGTAAGGGCGGTGCATTAGCATAGGTTCACCCACACAACACTTATCAAAACAATGAAGATTAATCAACTATGTGAAGCGAAAGCACTTGACTAGAATCCCGTGTGTCCTCAAGAACATTTTGTCATCATAAGTAAACCAACCGGCTTGTCCTTTGCTCTAAAAAGGATTGGGCCACTCGCTGCAATTATTATTACTGTCTTTTACTTACTCGCATTTTATTTACCTGCTATATCAAAAACCCCTAAAAACTTGTCTGCTAGCATTTACAGTGAAACCTTTACCGAAACTCCTTGTCAGCACCTTCTGCTCCTCGTTGGGTTCGACACTCTTATTTATCGAAAGTACTACGATACACCCCCTATACTTGTGGGTCATCAAGACTATTTTCTGGCGCCGTTGCCGGGGAGTGAAGCGCTATTGGTGAGTGGAATTGGTAAGGGAAACTTTTACTGTAGGTGCTATTTTTATTTCTGCTTGCTACTTTATTTTATCATGGAGAGATCTCCATTTGAATCCCTGTTTGGAAATACTACTACCACTGCTACGGTAGTAGAAGAGGAACCACCTGATCAAGTAATTCCATTTAAAATACCTATGAAAATTGTTGAACGAGTTACGAATAACCGCTATGCAGGAGATGGAACTGTCCCTCCTGGGGATCATTTGCTATTTATTCATGAATTATGCGAGTTGTTCAAGTGTGCAGGTATTTCAATGGAAGAGGTCAAGAAGAAATTGTTTCTATATCGTTGACTGGTAAAGCTGCAAAATGGTATAGGATGCTGAAGAATGGGCGTTCTATTGGCTGGGAGGAGATTGTGCCTCTCTTTTATTCTAAATTTTATCCTCCTAGTGAAATTCATCAAGATCGGAATCATATATATAATTTTTGGCCTCATGATGGAGAAAGTATTGCCCAAGCGTGGGGGAGATTGAAATCATTAATGCTCAAATGCCCCATTCATGAGCTTCCTGGTAATGTTTATTGATAACTTCTATGCAAGGCTTTCTCTTCAAGATAAAACTCTATTGGATACCTCTTGTGCTGGATCATTTACGCGTAATAAAGAGGAAGTTAAATGGGACCTTCTTGATCGGATTGAGGAAAATACTGAAGGATGGGAGAACGACAAAGGTAGAGAATCAGGTATAAAGTATGATTACGAATGCATTAAAACTTTTATGAATACTGATAATTTTCGTAATCTCTATGATATGTATGGTCTTGATTCTCAAGTTATTGCAAACTGTTACAAGGCTTTTGCCTCTTATCTTGATGTTCCTAAAGAAAGTTGCAATAAGTATCACTTGCCTTACAAAGATAATACTAATTCTGCCAATATTAAAAACATTGAAGTTCATACAGTTGATCGTATCTTGCCAGAACCTTATATTGAGAAACCACCTTTTCCTGTTAAAATTAGGAACATTCTATCATAGCTAGTGTGGTTAATAAAAGTGCAAAGAAAGCTTTAGAACCTGCTGAACAAATAGCGGTTGAACCCACAATAGCAATAGTAAAGGATTTGGTAACTGAAAATGTAGAAGGAGGACATATTATCTTTTGTGAAGATGCCTCTAATATTGTTTCACATCCCAGTAGAGCTAGGAAAACAAGTGTTCCTGTGCTTTCAGTCAAAATAGGAGAACATTGCTATTATGGTTTATGTGATATTGGTGCAAGTTCTAGTGCTATTCCTTTTGATCTTTATAAAGAAATTATGCATGAAATTGGTCCTTGCGAACTTGAGGAGATTGATGTGGTTATTCAGCTTGCTAATAGAGAAACTATCTCTCCAATTGGTATTGTGAGAGATGTTGAAGTTTTATGTGGTAAGACTAAATACCCTGCTGATTTTCTAGTACTTGGTTCTGTTGCTAGTAAAACTTGTCCCATTATTTTTGGTAGGCCTTTCTTGAATACATGTGGTGCTATTATAGATTGTAAGAAAGAGAAAATTTACACTAAATTTAATGGAGAATCTTATGAGTTTAATTTCTCTAAGTTTGGTAAACAACTTTATGAAACTGATTTGCCTAATGAGACTCGAAAATCGAACAACTTGCTGCTATTGCTGTTGCTCCTAACAATGCCTTGCAGCAATTCATGGAGGAACACGAAAGTGAAGTATTTATGGAGGAGAGGAATGAGATTGACAATGCCTTTCTTCGTCAACCACCAATACTTAAGCATAATTTGCCTGTGGAAGATTTGGGTACCTCAGCGCCTCCTAAGGAAGATCCTGTCTTCGATTTAAAACCTTTACCTGATAATCTTAAGTATGTTTATCTTGATGAAAGAAAGTATATCCTGTTATTATTAGTTCTAAACTTTCAGGTAATGAAGAAGCAAGGCTATTAGAAGTACTAAAGAAACATCGAGGAGCTATGGGATACACTTTGGATGATTTAAAGGGGATTTCTCCTACTATATGTCAACATGCCATCAACATTGAACCCGATGCAAAACCTGTTGTTGAGCATCAGCGTCGCTTGATCCCTAAATGAAAGAAGTGGTAAGAAATGAGGTATTAAAACTTCTTGATGCTGGTATAATTTATCCTATTGCTGATAGTAGATGGGTAAGTCCTGTGCATTGTGTCCCTAAGAAAGGAGGAGTTACTGTTGTACCAAATGAAAATGATGAACTTATTCCTCAAAGAGTAGTAGTTGGGTATAGGATGTGCATTGATTTTAGAAAGGTCAATAAAGTAACTAAGAAAGATCATTATCCTTTGCCTTTTATTGATCAAATGTTAGAAAGGTTGTCTAAGAAAACTCATTTTTGTTTCCTTGATGGTTATTCTGGATTCTCACAAATTGCTGTTAAAGCACAAGATCAAGAGAAAACTACTTTTACTTGTCCTTATGGAACTTATGCTTATAGACGTATGCCTTTTGGTTTGTGTAATGCTCCTGCTACGTTCCAAAGATGCATGTCTGCTATTTTTCATGGTTTTTGTGAAGAAATTGTGGAAGTATTCATGGACGATTTTTCCGTCTACGGAACTTCCTTTGATAATTGCTTGCACAATCTTGATAAAGTTTTGCAGAGATGTGAGGAGACTAATCTTGTTCTTAATTGGGAGAAATGTCATTTCATGGTTAATGAAGGAATTGTCCTAGGGCACAAAATTTCTGAAAGAGGTATTGAAGTGGACAGAGCTAAAGTTGAAGCAATCGAGAAAATGCCCTGTCCAAGGGATGTGAAAGGTATCCGTAGTATTCTTGGTCATGCCGGTTTTATAGGAGGTTTATTAAAGATTTCTCTAAAATTTCAAAACCCCTCACTAATCTTCTTCAAAAAGATGTACCTTTTGTTTTTGATGATGATTGCAAGGAAGCTTTTGAAACTCTAAAAAAGGCTTTAATCACAGCTCCTGTTGTTCAACCTCCTGATTGGACTTTACCTTTTGAAATAATGTGTGATGCTAGTGATTTTGCTGTAGGAGACAGCGGGTAGACAAGAAGTTAAATGTTATTCATTATGCTACTACTGAAAAGGAATTTTTAGCAGTTGTTTTTGCTTGTGATAAATTTAGACCTTATATTGTTGATTCAAAAGTTACTATTCACACTGATCATGCTGCTATTAGATACCTTATGGAAAAGAAAGATGCTAAGCCTAGGCTCATAAGATGGGTACTTCTACTGCAAGAATTTGATTTACATATTGTAGATAGGAAAGGTGCTGAAAATCCTGTTGCTGATAATTTGTCTAGATTAGAAAACATTTCAGATGATCCTATACCTGTTAATGATAGTTTTCCAAATGAACAATTGGCTGCGATAAAGGTAAGCTCACGCGAAAGTCCTTGGTATGCTGATTATGCTAACTTTATTGTTGCCAAGTATTTGCCTCCGACCTTTACAGCTCAGCAAAGAAGAAAGTTCTTTTATGATTTGAGGCATTATTTTTGGGATGACCCACATTTGTATAAAGAAGGAGTAGATGGCATTATGCGAAGATGTGTTCCTGAGTATGAACAGAAAGAATATTGAGCAAATGCCATGGAAGTGCTTATGGAGGACATCACGCTGGAGATAGAACTGCACAAAAGGTTCTACAATCAGGTTTTTATTGGCCTACCCTTTTTAGAGATGCTAGAAAATTTGTTTTATCATGTGATGAATGTCAAAGAGTAGGTAACATTAGTAGACGTAATGAAATGCCTATGAATTATTCTCTTGTTATTGAACCTTTTGACTGTTGGGGATTTGACTTTATGGGTCCTTTTCCTCCTCAAATGGTTATACTCATATACTTGTTGCTGTTGATTATGTTACTAAATGGGTAGAAGCTATACCAACTTCTAGTGCTGATGGTGAGACATCATTAAAAATGCTTAAAGATATTATCTTCCAAGGTTTGGTGTGCCTAGATATCTCATGACTGATGGTGGTTCTCATTTTATCATGGTGCTTTTAGAAAAACTCTAGCTAAGTATGATGTTAATCATAGAATTGCTTCACCATATCATCCCAAACAAGTGGTCAAGTAGAATTATCAAATAGAGAGATTAAGTCTATTTTGCAAAAGACTGTTAATAAATCTAGAAAAAATTGGTCTAAAAAGCTTAACGATGCTTTGTGGGCTTATAGAACTGCTTATAAAAATCCTATGGGAATGTCTCCTTACAAAATGGTTTATGGAAAAGCTTGTCATTTGCCTCTAGAATTAGAACATAAAGCCTATTGGGCGGTGAAAGAACTTAATAGAGATTTTAAACTTGCCGGTAAAAAGAGATTGCTTAATTTGAATTCTTTAGATGAATGGAGAAATGCAGCTTATGAAAATGCTAGGCTCTTTAAAGAGAAAGTTAAGCAATGGCATGATAGAAGAATTCTTAAGAGAGAATTTAACGTAGGTGAAAAAGTTTTATTGTATAGGTCTCGTCTCAGATTTTTTGCAGGAAAATTACTTTCAAAATGGGAAGGACCTTATATCATCGAGGAGGTCTATCGCTCAGGTGCGATTAAAATCAATTCACTAGATGGGGACAGACCACAAGTGGTTAATGGTCAAAGACTCAAGCATTACATTTCTGGAGATTCTTATAATGAAGATGTTGATTTATCAAAGTGGTAACTCCAGAGGATTTTATAAAAAGTCAAATTCAGACAACTGCAAAGCTGATTTGGAATAGGTAACAGTTTCGGTAAGAAAAAGTTCGCGATTTACTTTCAACTTAAATATTTGTTGTTTTTACATAATATGGAAAATTATGAGTCGGAAAAGGGTAGGAAACGGTGCCCGAGGGCACCACACCACCCCAGGGCGCGGGCCCACCCTGGCCGCGCCGTGGGGCGTGTGGGCTCCTCGGAGCCCGTCTCCGACCCCGTTTCGTCCTGTACCTTCCTTTTGTCGTAAAACTTTTTGCTATATAATCACCCGGATCTCCCGAGGTCCGTATATCGTGTTTTCGTCGAGTTTTGTTTTCGAGCTGTTTCTGCCAGGTTTAGCTCCAAGATTAGAAGATGTCTTCATCCGGGGCTCCGAAGGATACCTTCTTCAAGAACGTCGTCAACCCATACATCAATGAGCTAAAGCAGCACCCTCAAGAGATGCGGCTTGTGGATGGAGTCCTTGTTCGAGAAGATGTCAAGGGACCCAAGGTTGAAGGGGACATGAAGGCTAGGCTAGAAGAAGTAGAGCATGAAGTTTTCCGGTACCAGAAGATGATAGAGCGCGGAGTGGAGATCAACCACAAGATCATTGATGAGCTTATTGATGAACACAAGAAGGAGACTGATAAGCTGTGGGATAACATCTTCGCACTTAGTAAAACTACATCCAAGTTACAAGGGCAAATTTACGATCTTCAAAACCAAAACTGTGAGTATGAAGCTAGGTTCAAACGCATAAGCTCAGCTGCTAGTTTCAGGTTCTTGGAAACCAAATCCTCTTTCGTTGATGGGGAGCCTCTGCCTTGGAAATTTGATGACGAGGAGTCTTCTTCACCACCAAGAGATCAAGCCTAAATCGTCAAGGGGTAATGGCACTCCCTTGGCTTGTTCCAAGCTTGGGGGAGTGCCCAGTATCATCTTTATCCTTTCGTTTTTATAATTTCGTGGTCATATCATGAGTAGAGAAGTTATCTTATAAGATGGTTTGCGATGTGGAGTGTCACCCTTTAGTTATCCATGTATCCGTTGGTTTGAGTGTGTTTTGTTCAGAATATTAATGAGAAGTTCCACCTTTACTTTCGGTACATTTTATTTTAGCCTGCAATCCTTTATGTGCTGATCTTGCCATTGGTATTGACGCCACTTTTGGGTACACAAGTAATTATATTAGTTGTGGCAAACTTAGTATTGGTCATTAGCAACAATACCATGAAAACTTAAGTAGAAGGAGGGAATTACATGCAAAAATATTATCCCTTTATCTTTCTTTCTTGCTAGCCAATAAGATTAGTATTCTTTGAGTTAAAACATTTGTGCTTACAGGGAAGATAGCATGGTTGCTTCTATTACATGTATATTTGTGTGTATCCCCCAACTTTTATGCTTGCCACATGACCTTGCTAGCCTTAACCACCGTACTGAGAGGGAATGCTTCTCGTGCATCCAAATCCTTGAGCCAAACCCATGCCATTTGTGTCCACCATAACTACCTATATGTGGTATTTCTTGCCACTCCAAGTAAATTTTTCATGTGCTACCTTTAAATTATTCAAAATTATATCCCTTTTGTGTCAATGTTTACTAGCTCATGAGGAAGTAGTGTGGTTATCCTTTATTCTACTTGTCAAAGACTTTACACCTGGACTAGTGGCATATACATCCGCTTATCCAATTTGCAAAAAGAGCTGGCAACGGGATGCCCAGTCCCAATTAATTACAACTTTAACCATTAATTCTCTTCACACTTTTGCCCTGATTATCAGTAAGCAATGACAAACAGTGAAATATCTGCGTGTGTAAACCAAAGAGAAAGAGGGATGATCTGCCTTGCTGGTAGAAATAACGTCCTTCATGGGAGCCGCTCTTAAAAGTCTGTTTGACAGGGAGAATACTGTTTTCACCCTACCATTCGTTGACAATTAACAAACACCTCTCAAACTTAATTTTTGCTCTCTATATGATTTCAAAAACTAAAAGCTCTAGCACATGACTTAATCCCTGCTTCCCTCTGCGAAGGGCCTTTCTTTTACTTTTCATGTTGAGTCAGTACACCTATTTCCTTCTTCCTTGAGCAAGCATTTGAGTTGTTGTGATTCAACCATATATATCATTAATATTGTCAATCATGTCTTTTATCCTTCCTTGTCTTAGCACAAAGACTTTTGCCTCTAAGAATATAGCTTTGCAAGTTATCAATGACTGTAAAGAAGGTGTGATAATTGAGTGTGGAAGTTCTGCAATATAAGCTCTAATATAAAGACTCCTTTCGAAAGATAAGTATTGATTGCTTATTGTTCTATGACCAAGAATGAAGTGTGCCATTACTAATCTATAATTTCCTTCGTGTATTTTTATTGTGGTTGTTTCACTACTCATGTTCAAGTTAGGTTATATGAAGAGTAGTTGCTGTTTAAAATGAGTTGTGTTTTTAGTAATTACTGATGCTTCTTGTCCGTATTCTTTATTATCGACGCTTCACTCCATAAACTTTTGTTCTAGTTTACTGAGCTCAGCTTTCGCTTGGGGACAAGCGAGGTCTAAGCTTGGGGGGGTTGATACGTCCATTTTGCATCACTATTTTATAGCATAATTTACTGTTATTCAATGATATATTTCATATTAAGAGTGTTACTTATGTTATTTTGTCTTATTTTGCATGTTTGATGATATTGGAAATTAACTGCCGGAGTCAGATTTCAGCTGGAAAAAGCACGTCAAGACACTATATTTCTGGAGCTCTAAAAATATCGTGAACAAGACAGATGTTCCTATTTTATCAGAAGATGGACAGCCAAAAGGGGAGGCTGAGATGGGCCAGGAGGGGCCCACACCACCCCTGGGCGCGGGCCCACCTTGGCCGCGCCCTGGCCAGGTGTGGTGCCCCTGGCCCACCTCAGGCGCTCCCCCTTCGCGTACTTCATCCCCAGAAACCCTAAGACACGGGGAGCCAGAGAAAATATTCCGCCGCCTCCACGAGGCGGAAACAACAGAGAGAGAAAAAGCTCTCCGGCAGGGAGAAATCTGCCGGGGAAATTCCTCCCGGAGGGGGGAGATCATCGCCATCCTCATCGTCATCGCGCTGGACTTCATCGGGATCATCATCATCATCTCCACCGCCATCACCACCATCACCGCTGCACCATCTCGTTCCGCTGTAACATCTAGGGCTATACTTTGTTTAGTTCATAGGGGAAACTCTCCCGGTGTTAATTACTCCTTGTGGTTGATGCTATTGAGTTTTATCGGTGAATTAAAGTATATGTTCAGATCGTTATCCATCATTATATCACCTCTGATCATGATCCATATGATGTCTTGTGAGTAGTTTGTTTAGTTCTTGAGGACATGGGAGAAGTCACGCTGTTAGTAGTGGAATTATGTTGAGTAATATTTAATGGTTTGATATTTAAGTTGTGGTGCTATTCTTCTAGTGGTGTCGTGTGAACGTCGACTACATGACACTTCACCTTTATGGGCCTAGAGGAATGCATTGTGTATTTGGTTGCTAATTGTGGGGTTGCCGGAGTGACAGAAACCTAAACCCCCGTTAGTATACCGGTGCACAAGGGAGCGTAGGATCTCAGAGTTTAAGGCTGTGGTTAGATTTATCTTAATTACTTTCTTGTAACTGCGGATGCTTGCAAGGGTATAATCACAAGTATGTATTAGTCCAAGTAAGGGCGGTGCATTAGCATAGGTTCACCCACACAACACTTATCAAAACAATGAAGATTAATCAACTATGTGAAGCGAAAGCACTTGACTAGAATCCCGTGTGTCCTCAAGAACATTTTGTCATCATAAGTAAACCAACCGGCTTGTCCTTTGCTCTAAAAAGGATTGGGCCACTCGCTGCAATTATTATTACTGTCTTTTACTTACTCGCATTTTATTTACCTGCTATATCAAAAACCCCTAAAAACTTGTCTGCTAGCATTTACAGTGAAACCTTTACCGAAACTCCTTGTCAGCACCTTCTGCTCCTCGTTGGGTTCGACTCTTATTTATCGAAAGTACTACGATACACCCCCTATACTTGTGGGTCATCAATCAACATCCTGTTCGATGACACGCTACGCAAAATGAACCACTCTGTTGAAAATCTGGCAAAATCTGAGAACACCTTCCATGGCATCGTCCCGGGCAAGGAAGTCTACCCGCTCGGCACAGTACAATTTCCAGTCATCTTTGGCGAGCCAGGAAACTTCAGGACGGAGAAGATCGATTTCGAGGTCGTCGACTGGAAGTCACAGTACCATGCGATCCTTGGGCGTCCAACGTTCGCCCGATTCATGGCGGTCCCGCACTATGCTTACCTCAAGCTGAAGATGCCCGGACCCAAAGGCATTATCACCGTGAACGGCAACTTCCAGCGCTCTGATAGCTGCGACAGGGAGTTCAGCAAAATCTTCGAGATGTACGGCATGCAGGAGCAACTCCGAGAGCTCTCCCTCAACAACGATCGCACTCATTTTCCTGAGGCAAAGAAATCGGCACCCGACACTGCCTTCAACGCCACAAACGACACAAGATCGCACCAAGTGCACCCGACGGACCCATCCAAGATGGTCAACATGTCATCAAGTTTATCTTCCGCATAGGAAGGCGCGCTCATCGAATTCCTCCATGAGAACTGGAAAATCTTCGCCTGGTGTCCAGCCGACATGCCAGGTATACCCAGGGAATTCACCGAGCACTCTCTCCAACTTTTTCCGGATGCCAGACCCGTGAAGCAAACAATGCGCCGGTTCTCCGAGCCGTAACGCGCAGCTATAGGACAAGAAGTTGACAGGTTACTGACGCCAAGTTCATCCGCGAGATCAAGAAGTCGGACTGGGCGCCAACCCTGTCCTAGTACCAAAAAATCATACATAAATCCTACGCATGTGTGTCGACTTCACCTCCCTCAACAAGTGCTGCCCTACGGATCACTTCCCGTTGCCACGCATCGACCAGATCGTCGACTCAACTGCGGGGTGCGCACGCCTATCCTTCCTGGATGCCTACTCAGGCTACATCCTGATAAGGATGAGATCAGAAGATGGAGACAATACAGCATTCATCACCCCTTATGGCATCTACTGCTACACAACTATGCCCTTTGGGCTCAAGAATGCGGGTGCCACATACCAGCGTGTGATGCAGTCCTGCCTCAAAGAGCAAATCGGGCGCAACGTCCAAGTCTACATCGACGACATCGTCATCAAAACAAAAAAGGAGGACACGCTTCTGTAACACCCCAAAAATCGTCCCTAATTTTAGTGGTGTTTCCTCACACCTGAAAAACTTTTTCCTTCTATTTCGAAATTTTTGCTTGCTTCCTCGGTGCTTGATGATGCCGTTTGGATTTCCATGCTTAAATAATTCCAAAGGTTCAGCTGAACCACCTTGCCACTACCAAAATCTTCGGCCGATAACCTTCCCTTTGAACCCGAAGACGAAATCCCGAGTTCATCGAACCCTAGTATTCCACCACCGATTCCACCAAATGATCAAAGGTGATGTCTCCCTTCGCCAAACCCCTTTGAGTTTCTCTAAGAGCCATGATGGAACCAACTCAAGAGCATGCTCAAACCAGCCACTTCACCATCGACACCCACCCCACTTTGGCCCATGTTTTTCCTTAGCCATTTGGGAGACATATCACACCTACCACCGGTTATTTTTGACCAACATTGAGATACACCAATTAAGCACTCCACCACTTGTTAATGCAAAGAGATTTCAAGAACCACCTCACCTACTCCCCTGGTTACTCAAATGACCACTCGCCCATCCGTTTGACCCCCAGAACCTCTTTTCAACCGCAACGCGAAATTGATCGTGTTGTAGGACGTTTTGAACACCTAGCCCAAAATCCCACCCATATGTCTCCAAAAATTGCCCCACTCCTTAAACCATCCTTATACCCCTAAACACAACCGTTGGCAAAGGTTTTGAATTTATTTAATTTTGGAAGTTTCTTGCGAGCATTTCATCGAGCACCTTTGAGGCTAGTTTTGAAAATTTGCTAAATTAGCTTAGTTGCCTAAGCCATGGTCGGTGGCTAATCCTCTTCTCCAGTTGAAAACGTGCGGCACTGCACGGCCAGCTCATCCCCCGAGCTCATCCGTTCGTGACCATAGTTAGGTCACCGACACGGTGACCATGGTTGAGTCCACCTCGGGTCACCACCTCCCTCTCCTCTCCCTGGCTATAAAAACCTCCCCCGAGCCCCATTTCTAGCCACAGCCGCTCTCAGAGCTCACTCCCCTGGAATCCCAGCATGTTTGCACGAGGAGCTGAGCTTGTCTCCTTCAGTTTCGGCCGTGGCCACCGAGGCCATGTCGAGCACGAGCTCGAGCCGTACACGCCTCCCAGCCCGACCCAAACCACCTGCTAGCCTCCCCACCACCTCCGCGTCCGTTTTCCAGCTCCACCTCGTCCAACCACGCGCTGTCGTGAGAGCCCCGTGCTCGGCCGCCATTACCGAGCTTTGAAGCTCATGGTGGCAAGCACCCGTAGCCTCCCTGCCGCTCGGGAGCTCCTGGCCGAGCGCGGCATAGCCCTTGGGCCTCGCCCCGCTCATCCCCGGGCTCTGCCGTGCATCGGAGCGACGCCGGTGATCGTCTCCCGTGGTGCCGCCATGGCCGACACTTCGGGCGAGCTCGCGGCCCACGCCCACAGCCTTCCCCACCCCACCAACCCTGGCCGCGGCCGCGGAATGGAGCAGGGAGCACGCTCCGCCCGTTCCCTAGCTCTCCGTGGTCCGGGCTAGTCGCCTCAGCCGCCGGCCGTCGTCGCCGTACGCACGTACGCGCGCGTACACGCGAGGAGGAAGACGACCATGCACGCCTGCGTGCGGTCGTGACCCTGACGGGTGAGCCAAGCCTCCACACCCGGCCCACTGTCAGGACAAGTCAAGGCGCATTCCTGTTGTACGCTTTCGGCGCTGGGAAGCGTATTCCAGGAAATGTGCCACCCCATCCAGCCCAGCAGGCCGCTGCCCTGCAGCGCTGCAGGCCATTCGGCCCAGCAACGGCCCAGCCCCGCGCAGAAGCAGCCCGAGCAGTTTTTTTCCGCGCGGTCTGTTTTTCTTTTCTGGTGAGCAGCAGATAGCTAACCGTCGCACGTCGATATCTTTTGAACCGTAGCTCCGTTTGGAGTGATTCAAATTTGTAAATTCATAGTTTGAAAAGCGTTATCCAGTGGTGTAGGTTTTACTTTTTTTTGTAAAATACTTGTATGCTCAGTACCCTTGTATGCCTGCATAGGTGTATTCCGCGGTACCGGGAAACCGACACCCTGACCCGTGACGTGTCCGAGACCCTCCAAGCCAAACGATGTCGATCTTCGGAGGCAAGCTAACCCTTGCTATGAGCAGTCCCGCAATGTTGTTTGTTATTTGCTTATTGCCATACCGAGTGTTATATTTTCTGTCTGTGCCCTGTTTTATTATTGCATGTCTGTTGTTATTCTTGTTTAATATGTTGCTTCAATTATTGCTCCTGCCATGTTTCATTCATCATCATGTATGCATTAGAATGACGTGTGAATTAATTGTGCGCCTCGCACTTGCGCGGCTTTGTCGAACCCTCTAAATAAAAAACTATAAAACATGCGTTCCTATGATTGTTTGCTTCTTCTCCTTCGCCGAGGTGAGGAGCGGACGAATGTCGTCTTATGATCCTCGGAGTTGGGGGCATTTTCCAAAAGAGTTATTTGCTTCTTGTCCCTCCGTCAAACGTGGTTGGCGTAAGCCACCTAGACTGCGACGCTTGGGAGCTGACTTTCCAATTGGTTCTTTTTGCCAAGATTGCTGACACCACGTCAGGTTAATCCTTGAGTGGAATGGATGCTTTCTTTCTTATGAATGCTTTTCGGTTCATTGTTTGGAGGCTACATGCCTCACCAACTTTGTAATTAATCTGCGAGGACGCTGGCTGGAGGAACCGCCACAGTCGTCCGATTGACCCACTGCGTTATCTTTTGTAGTTGATCTGTGAAGGCGCTTGCCAGCGGAAGACCGCTGCCACAGTCTTCCGGTTGACGTTTCTTTTTCCTTGTCAAACGAGAAGGCGCTTGCCAGCGGAAGACCGCTGCCACAGTCATCCGGTTGACGTTCTTTTTATTTTGCTAAGTTTGGACATGGATACTACTATTGCTTGATTTATTGTGTTGCTAATATTTTGTCGTGTGATGATATATTATGATATTGTGATTGTTGTGTTGGACTAATCCTCTTGGTTTGGACTTGTGAATGAAGGAACTTGATTAAATGAAACACCCCTCCAAACAACGATAGGATCAGTCCACGGTGCCACTAATCTGAACATCGAAAGCACTGCCACTGTCGCTCACATGGGCGGGCCTTGACCTACGTAATCCTATCGAGCCTCCTTTGATGCCACCCTTTTGGCAAGTCTAGTCGGTTACCAGAGTTGGTCGGGGCTAGTCTTGCGAAGGTTCCGGAGCTAGGCGTCGCTCATGGGTTGGGGACGTGCCGGATTCACTTCTGCATAAGGCATAGAGTTATGTCGGTGGCTATACAGGGAGTGTCTTGGTAGCGTGAACGGTCAGGTGGGTGTATCTTGCTGAGTTCGCCTTAAGGATGATATCCTAAAGTACCGGCTGAGTGTGGTGCACCTAGGTGGGTGGTAATTGCAACCTCTCGAGAGTGTCAAATCTGGATGTCTAGCCTCGTTCCAAGGTATGGAACAACAGTTCAGTGTCAGTCACACTGTGTGTCTTTGTCGTGTCAGGAGGTTAAACCTAAGGCTGGTTTGAAAGAAAGATGAACAACCTGATTTCACTAAATGAACAATAAGATGATGCAGGAAATGTTACTTGAGATGTGAACCGTGATTAGGGATGGCGGTGTGATGCGTTGGGAAGCCTATAGTTAGGCCAGAGCCCACATCAACCATGCATGCCCCGGGAGATAGCCAGAGTTGGCTGGATTGATAGCCAGAGTTGGCTAGAGGCTTGGAAGCCTGATTGTGTTGATAGGAATAATCATAAGATTTGGTACCCACTGATACACTCGTCTACTCGTCACAGGTAACCTCTTTGTTTGATTGCCGGTATACGATCCAACCCCACCTGGCTTGGACTCTGTACTGGTGATACTCTTGTTGTTTGCTTATGCCATGTTTTGCTGGTGATGCCATGCTACCTTTACGTCATCATGTTGGTCTATCTTGAGTAGACTTTGCCATGTGGTAGATTTATTTCCAATGTATATCTTGTTGCATGATTGTTGGATTGTTTGTGGTGAGTGGCGATTCTTGCTGAGTGCATATTAATGTACTCACGGGTCTTGTGATTGTGGCCAGGTTTTGTCGAGGATTCACCTTCTTCCTTAGCAAGGATTTGAAGCAAGAGCGTGCTAGGATCAGTAGCCCAGCCAGAACCTGTGGAGTGGAGCCGCTCCAAGCCGTAGCCTCTCATATGTCTTCCGCTGCCAGTTAAAAACTCTGTATCGTGCCATGCTGGGATTGATATTTTGTCATTCCTTGATGGCCTTGTAAACCATTTGTAGCACTGTTGTGCCTGATTGTGTAATGATTTCCATTATGTTACACTGTTGTGACGTGCGGCCAGTTATCTTGGATGGCGCACGGGACGACTGCCTCTCTGGCAAGATGTGCCAGGGAGGGGTGTCACAGCTTCTCGATGACCTGCGCAAAACATTCGCCAACCTCAACCATTTCCAGATCAAGCTCAACCCTAAGAAGTGCGTCTTTGGCATGCCAGCCGGATAGCTCCTGGGGTACCTCGTCTCGGCCCGAGGCATTGAAGCAGACCCGGAGAAGGTACAAGCCATCCTGACCATGCAGCCGCCGACCAAGCTTTGAGAGGTCCAAAGGCTAGCTGGTCGGGTTGCGGCACTCAGTCGCTTCATCAGGAAGCTCGGCGAAAAAACACTTCCATTTTATCAGCTGATGAAGAAATCGGATAACTTCGAGTAGACACCAGAAGCTCAAGCAGCGTTCATCGACCTCAAGCGCGTGCTGACAAGCCCTCCGGTCCTAGTTGCGCCTCGTGAGCGCGAGCCGCTATACCTGTACATCTCCGCCACCAACCGGGTGGTCAGCACCATGCTTGTCGTCGAGTGCATGGAGGAGGGACACGCTCATGGCGTGCAGACACTAGTATACTGCCTCAGCGACGTGTTATCCATATCAAAACAGCGGTACCCGCATTATAAGAAGCTGGCTTACGCTGTGTTCATGACATCGTGCAAGGTCGTCCACTACTTCGCAGAGCACCCAATAACGGTGGTGAGTGCAGCCGGGCTAGGCCACATCCTCACCAACCCTGACGCAACAAGAAGAGTCGCCAAGTGGTTCATCGAGCGTGGACCTCGTGACATCACATACAAGCATCCATCAGCAATCAAAGCGTAGGTCCTCCCTGACTTCACAACAGAATGGACAGAGCCTCAGCTACCGGGTGTCCCTGACGTGTCCAACAAATGGACATACTTCGACGGCTCGAAGAAGAACGAGGGTGTAGGCGCAGGCGTGATCCTCACATCGCCGAAGGGGGACAAACTCCGCTACGTCCTGCTGATGGATTTCCCAAGACCCTCCAACAACGAGGCGGAGTACGAGGCCTTGCTACACGGCATGCGGATGGCCAAGGCTTGCGGGTGCACTCGACTCATGATCTACGGTGACTCGAGTCTCCTTGTGCAGCAAACCATGAAGACCTGCGACACCACAGCAGAAAACATTATCGCGTACCGCGAGCTGTACAACATCATGGAAGGCAATTTCGACGGTTGCGAGCTGCGTCACATTGGGCGCGAAAGCAACAAAGAAGCAGACATGCTAGCCAACCTTGGCTCCACTAAGGCACCAGTTCCACCTGGTGTATTCCTCGAGCGAATCGAACATCGGTCTATCAAGACCAAGCAAACAGTAGCACCCTCGGCGCCAACCGTCGTAGTCTCAGCCAAAGACTCCATTTCACCTAACGTAGAGGATCCGCCATTCGAAGTTCTCCTCATCGAGCCGACCTGGACACATCCCTTCCTCGCATACATGTTGCACGGTGAGCTGCCGGAGGACGCAGTGGAAGCATGGCAAGTCACTCGACGTGCCAAGGCGTACACAATCATCAAGGGTGAACTATACAAACACAACATATCGGGGATCCTCCAAAGGTGTATCGCACTCGAAGACGGCAAGGCCATCCTTCGGGACATCCACGCAGAAACCTGTGGACACCATGCAAGCAGTCGAGCCCTTGTCGCCAAAGCTTTTCGAGCGGGGTTCTACTGGCCTACCGCGCTCAAGGATGCAGAAGACATCATGAAGAGATGCATTGGCTGCCAGAAATTCGCCACCAAGCCACACGCACCGGCATCCGAACTGAAGACAATCCCGTTGGCTTGGCCCTTTGCTCAATGGGGACTCGACATGGTTGGGCCACTCAAGAAATCCTCGCATGGAGGGCACACTCACCTCTTGGTGGCGGTCGACAAGTTTACCAAGTGCATCGAAGCGGTACCCATTACAAATTCGACTGCCACGACAGCGGTGAATTTTTTCAGGTCGATCATCTACGCTTCGGGGTCCCTCATAGCATCATAACCGACAACGGTACAAACTTCACGACTGAACAGTTCCGTGACTTCTGCAAGGACCAAGGTATCAAGCTCAACTACGTGTCCGTAGAACACCCACAATCAAACGGACAGGTGGAGAAGGCCAATGGACTTGTGTGCAGCAGACTCAAGAAGCGGCTATTGGTGCCACTCAAATGAGCGGCAGGAGCATGGGTCGAAGAACTACCATCTGTCCTATGGAGCCTACGCACTACTCCAAACAGGTTGACACAGTACACGCCATTCTTCATGGTGTACGGTGCAGAAGCAGTCATGCCGTTCGACTTGCAGTTCGATGCACCCAGGGTCGTCGCCTACGAGGAAGATGACGCAAAAGAGGCACTCACAGACGACATCGACACGTTGGATGAAGCACGCGACATCGCGCTCGCTCGCACAGCTGTCTACCAGCAAAACCTCCGCAACTATCATAGCCGTCGGCTGCACACCAGATCTTTCACGGTAGGGGACCTGGTACTTCACCTAAAGCAGAAGAAGGTGCACAAGCTCGCCTCCCCTTGGGAGGGACCCTTCATCATCGATGGCGGCGCATACCGCCTGAAGAACGCGAAGACAGGAGAGCTCTCTCATAACCCTTGGAACGTCGCACACCTGCTTCGTTTCCATGCTTAGGCTCTTCAGCCATCGATGTAATAGCGCTTAATGCCAAAAAGTAGCAGGTTTCTGACGCGCTCTTTTCCTTATCAGAGTACCTAAGGGGACTGGAAGGTTTTTACTGAGGCGGCCTGCTATCTTAACATACAGAAGTTGGAATACAAATCATGTTCCTCTATTTTGGAGTCGTTTTATTCATAACACCTTGGCCGCACCGGACACTCGGGGGATGCGCCGTACAGGGTCAAAAAAAATCATAACCTTGGCCGCACCCGAAACACTCGGGGGTTGCGCCATACAGGTTCACAAAATTCATAACCTTGGCCGCACCCAAAACACTCGGGGGCTGCGCCGTGCAGGTCCAAAAACTTCATAAATTTGGTCGCACCCGAACGCTCGGGGGGATGCGTCCAAACCACTTCAAAAATCATAAACTTCACACTCGGGGGTGCGACCCAGCTCCAACAAGCATAAACGTATACAAATGTGCAATCGCAGAAAATACTTTTCACATACATGGAATACATACATTCACAACAGCTCGCCTAATCTTCAAGCTCTTCCTTTGGGTTGAACATCATCTGGCGATCTCGCATCAATTCCTGATCCCTTTCAACCACGTCAACAACTCAAGTCGCAGGATCCTCGGCAACACGGTAATGCACTAGCATCGGGTGACATCTCCACTACCTTGCCCACGAAAGCCTCTTCCGAGAACAGATAAATCGATCTGCGGGTAGTGCACCCACACAAAAGCAAGGGCAGCAGTGGCACCTGCAATAAGTTGATTACGAACAAAATTGTGAATGGCTTCACCCTGGCGAAACTTCTTCATCAACTCTCTCAGGCTCTGCGGCTGTTCATTTAAAGGAACAGTGCCTTATGCACCAAGGCCAAAGCTGATCTGTAGGTAGCGCTGGAATTAAAGCTCGAAACTCGCGAGTTAAACGAGTAACTCGATACTTGACTCGACTCGACTCGAACTCGGAATTAAACGAACCAAGCCAAGTTTTCAATTTGACTAAACGAGTTCGAGCTTTTCAAGCCGAGTTACCGAGTAACTCGGTAAGCTCGTTTAGCTCTCTAAAAAAAGAAAATGCAGCACAAGTTCTTGTTTGGCCCAACACCCCAAGCCCAATTAGCAATTCCTACTCCCCAAAGCCCACCCACGCAAGAGCGTAACTAGCATGGACGATTACATGAACGCGAGTAGGGTTACATTGCCGTTCTCAGTTCCCTCTGTCTCCTGTTGCTGAGGAAGGCGGCGGCGCCGCATAACGGTCCTCGACGGGAAGGCCTCCACGACCGCGCGTCCCCGCACACCCTCGTCCCCGCCTGCCACCGCCCACCCACCCCCATTCCCGCCGTCGTGGCCTCGTCGCCGCCGGCCTTCTACTTCTTCATCGCTCAATCCTCCCGATGGCAAGGCCATGGTGAAGCAGCCGAGCTTGGAGTGCAAGGCCATGGGAAAAATGCATCATAAATTTATATATTTTGCTTATTGTCTGTTCTACCAAGCTACTCGTGAGTTCACCGAGTCGAGCCGAGCTTAATTTTTGGACTCAATTGTTGAACGAGCCGAGTTCGAGTAACTCGTTAGTTGACCGAGTTTGAGCGAGTCGAGCCGAGCTTGCTCGGCTCGGCTCGAATTCCAGGCCTATCTGTAGGACTCGACGAACGTGCCAACTTGCTGCACCCGATCCTGCAAAACAACCAATACCCGACCTCGAGCTTGGTCTGCCCCGAAAGATGTAATATCCCGACCAAGGTTGCTGGCAATGTTGAATAATCGGTTGTTCACCCAGCTCTCTTCGACCTTGGAGTCAAGCTGCACACCTGCAAACGATCAACTGGTCAGCCAGGAGTGCACCTGAGTAAAGAAAAAATACACTCGGGGGCTCGACGAGGCCTTACATAGCAAATGTTTGTTTGCCTTGTCAAGCTCTTGAAGAAGGAAAGTCCCTCGCTCGAAAGGTCGAGGTTGTTTTGACTTAAGAATAGCCAATACACCATGTGCTTTCCTCAAATCCTGCTCCAAATTCTCGCACCGAGTCTTCATCATTGAATATCGGTACTCGTTACTGGATTGACTGCCCGCAGCACTGGGTGGTTTAGGCGGCCCGGAACTACTCAAGGAGGGAGAGGCACTCGAAGAAACAGGACTACCTGATCCACCAGCGGAAGTTGGCTGCACAAAAACAAAAGAAAGGCCAAATCAAAAATCGGAGAAAGTGATGAAGAAAACAAGCAAACACATACAGCCAACAGAGGCTCGGGGGCTATGCCCGCATGCATTCATATGGATAAGCATAAAGCATTAAGGCAATAAGTCTGGATTCACACTGGCATCCATAACAGACATAGTTCATTATAGGACCAAAGCATCAAAAGCTATGACTCCTAAACACGGCTACACACTACTCGGTAGCAGTCGATTTCCTGGACGAGGACCTCTTCGCCTGGCGCTCGGCTATCCTTCTTTGCAGCGTGCCCATCAGTTGCTTAGCAAGGTTATCAGCCGTCTCCTTGAACTGCGTCAGCGGGACTGCACGGCCGTCGGTTCCTTTCGGGTACTCTGCCACAGCCTTCTCGAAATCTGCCTCGACACCATGGCCTAGCAGCATAAGAAATGTGGTTTCGACCCGCTTACCATTTGGGTGCGGCCGAAGTCCGCAATCGCAGTGCCATCTGGGCTGAAGGCATCAATCAGCTGGCTCAATCTTGACGGCACCTCGCTCTTCGGGAAGACGTTGCCATGAAGAGAAGTCAGGGCAGCCGAGACCTTTGACAACGCCTCGACTGCCTGTCCGCTGGCAACTTCAGCAGCAGCCAGCACATCGTCGAGTGTCCCGCCGGAAGTGCGATTGCTCGACTCAGCAGCGTCGCCCAGGGTCGCTACAAGAAGAACAAAACTTGAAGATCAAATTTATGAACAAGGCAGATCGACAAACGCAAACTGGCACAAAAGAACCAGGAAGTACCTATCAAGGAGTTGGCAAAGGAGGATAGTCGATCAATGGCTGCCTTCTCGTGCTGGTCAGATTCCTCCTTCGCTGTAGCCTTCGCTGCATTCACCTGGGAGAGCGTGTCCTTCTTTGCGGCCTCCAAGTCCTTTTCCAGTTCGCTTACCTGGCGAGTGGCGTTATCTCTCTCGACCTCTGCGTTGGAGGCGGACTTGGGGCGTACAAGCGAAATCATTCAATGCAAAGTCACGAAGTAAAGGAAAGATCAAAGAAAAGTTTGAAACACAGTTACGTACTCTTGGTGTCAAGAAGCTGCTTGCGAAGATGGGCAACCTCTGCTTCCATTTGCACGTAACGAAGACCAGCATCGAGCAGTCCGCGAACAAATGGATGCGGCATGACAACAGAAGAAACATTAGCAACGATTCATTTGAGGCTATGCCCAACTACTCATAGTTGCACATAGCCTCGGGGGCTACTCCCATCGGGAGCGCTGTCGCGCACCCGATAAAATAAAGGGGACATTACGACATGTTAAGCAAATATACTTACATGGCTCTCGGAAGAAGACGAAGGATAGGAGATGGTGACATGCAACTCACGGCCTGCGGCAGCCGTTGGCTCGGGTGTCATAGGAGGCACCTTCCCAACGTCAGGAAGGGCACTGGCGTCCGGAGCGTCGTCTTCATCCCGATTGGCACGGGCTGTCGAGACGGTGCTCATTTTCTCCGCAGACTGGGGTAGAAGGGGTTCATCATCAGAGGAATCGCTGCATCGGTATCACGACTAAGCATCAGAGGTGGAGCCATACAAGACAACACAAAACAAAAGGTGGCAGAAAACTTACTCCAAAACATTGACAATGTCCTCAAACCTTAGGCAGCCAGTATCTGTGCGGGGCTTCTTGGTTGGCAGAGGAGGGCGAGCTTGCAGAGGAACGACCATGATCGGGGCAGTAGACAACCCGACACCTCCGTGCTCACTCTCCAGCCTTTCATCTGAATCCGCTGTCTCCTCTTCAGAACCGCGACCCCGCTTGAGCCGATAACTGGCAGCTCGGTTTTCGGCGTCTTCCTTTTCCACTTGAGTCGACGTGGCGGAAAGTGGAGAATCTACCTCTTCATCTGATTCAGCCACCATTGGCTGATTGTCAGGAACAGCGCCACCCTCTCGGAGCGGTGGCATGGACTCAACAAAAACATGATCCTGGAGCAAACCAGTACAAAAGCAGATCGTCATTCACGATGCAAGCAAGTAATGGACAAAGGCAAAAACAAGAGCAAAAATTACCTCAGTAAGGGGACGTTCCGACCCGTATGGAACAACTACGGGAACGTTGTGACAAGGATCGTCACGGCCAAGAGTGGTGAAGGACCGAACGACCTTGTTCACCTCGTTGTTGGACAGCTCTTCGGCATTTGTGCTTGTCGGGTCTTCTACACCCTGGTACGCCCACATAGCATGCACTCGAGCTTGAAGCGGCTGTACTCTACGGCGGATGAAGGTGGCCAGCAGATGAATACCGGTCACCTCCTTCCCCACGTCAGTCTGAAGGCTGTTCACCTGACCCAGCAGAAGGTCGGCTTCCTCCATTTCGGTAGGCGATATCTTGTGCTTCCAGGAGGGAAGTTTCTTCACACCAGCATCCGCGTTAAACGGCGGCAACCCGAAGCTCTGGGTGCCCGTGGTCTCGTCCTTCACATAAAACCATCGGGAGCGCCATCCCTAGATGGAGTCCATCATCCGGATCTTGAAGTACTCGACATCTGGGACAAAATCAGCAAAACACAAACGCGCTCATCAGATTGAGGACGCGGGATTACCTCATCACCAGGAATGCTCACCCGTCCCTCGTCCGTCGGCAGCTGGCCGTCGTTCCTCAAAGCCTTGAGCATGCGCTTGGTTACGGACGACTTCGTCCACGCGCCATACGCCTTCTTCAAACCCTCGCCGGCGGTACCAG
This sequence comes from Poa pratensis, assembly GCA_947311845.1. NCBI lineage: Eukaryota > Viridiplantae > Streptophyta > Magnoliopsida > Poales > Poaceae > Poa > Poa pratensis. The sequence goes on from CAMZMU010000085.1 coordinate 140,377,605, forward strand.
CAGCGGCGGCGGCACTGGCACCAGCAGCACTGGCAGCGGAGGTGGCGGCAGAACTCTTCCCCCTCTTTCCCGCCATTGCCGAAACTCGCAAGCAAAAAGGAGGGTGGAGAAGATGGAAGCATGGAAAAGGCTCGCGCAGCGCGGAACGGTGGAAGCAGCGCAAGGAAGAAGGAGACCAGCTGTCGTAGGTTAATCTCGGCAGATGTCATTGCGATGACGTCGTAGGCGTGGGGATTTGCGCGAGTCAAGCGCCTCTGAGCTTAAGATCACAGGGAACGAAGAAGACAATATTACCCAGGTTCGGCCCCTCAATGTGAGGTAAAGACATACATCCTGCCTATCCTAGATTGATATTGATTGGAATATGGTGTTACAAGGGTTGGGGATCGAGGTGTCGAGTCGCCGTATGTTCTAGGGTTTGGAACTTGTAAGCCCTCTCCTGTTTCTAAGCCCTGCGAGTCCTCCTTATATACACGGAGACTTGCTAGGTTTACAAGGAAAGCTTCTCCTTCAAGGAAAGAGTAAGTCGGAGTCCTACTTGGAGACTAATCATCTTTGTGTCTTCCAAGTTAAGTCGCCTTCGCTCTTCTAGATTCTTCCATCAGCACGTCGTGATCCTCTGCCGGCCCACCTCCGTGTAAGCCCATCAACGGTGGAGCTAGCCGCGAACTTATCATGAGCCGCATTGCTCTATTGGGCTACGGGTTAACCCATTAAGTATTCCCCCGATATTAGCCCCCAAGGTCGACTGAGACTTCAGACGTGGTAAGCCGCGGGCCAACCTTTGTTAGCCTAATAAGCCGCAGACGAGTGTCTTGGTCAAACTTTGTATCTTCATTTTTTGGCTTCGTGCTCCCCGCTTGTCAGAGTCAGCGACGGATTTTTAATGCTTTGGATTTGCGCGACTTATTTCCTCCGTTGATTTCTTGTTCTCGCGACCGGGAATCTCGGATTTCGAAATATATCCTTTCCACAAATCTCGGATTTTCTGGTTATAAGCCTTGCGTCATTCTTAGGTCAAGTTTCACTTGCCCTTCTTTCTTCCTTGTCGCGCCGCCCTTGCGCATTTTGTTCCTCTCTTCTCGCCGCCGGAGAAATCAATCAAGGGAAGATGCCTCGACGTAGCTGCAATTGGGATGGTTCTTGGATCGACGAGGTGTTCCTTGAGTCTCTGGCGTCCCGAGGCCATTTGCCTCCAAGACAAAGTGCGAATGTAGCGGACCTGCACTTAAAAATTGGCAAGATCCCTGTGTATAGTGCAAACCCCTGGATCGATTCATTTGCACACACAGTCTAAGATGAATATCATGCAAATGCGTCAAGTTTTATTACATCGCATGATCCAGACTTACAATTTTCATTACAAATTGCATAGCTCAAGGCTAGCATTTTACAAAGTTCAGCACAGCGGAATAAAAGTAGCAGTGAGTCTTCATCATCTTCATGTGCCACAGGCGAAAACTTGTTGGTTGTAGACTCGAAACCTTATACGAAACCTCACTCATCGTCTGAACATCCTGCAACAGGAAAAATGTTGCAACAAGGTGGGTCAGAACCATATAAAATGGATCTGGCAAGTGACACTCTGTGGACACTTAGTGGAATAACTCTAATAACCTATATGCATATTTGGCCGGTGGAGTTCAAAGGCTATTTTGCATAAAGCTAGTTTTATCTTATCACTTTGTAAAACATTTTGCATCTATTAAATTGGTAACACTGGTAAAACCCCAGTGAAACCGTGACAACACATGGTAAAACCCCAGTGTGTCAGGTGACTACCTCCGGTAAAACCCCGGTGAGTCCCTAATGTTGTTTACTAACAGAATTGTCCGTTGAATCAGCTGGGGTAACCGGGGACACGGCTAAGTACTTAGTTTAACACACTCGAGAGGTTGTGCACTTTCACCATTTGACCCAATCAACCCAAACTATCCTCTACACTCATTTAGTGAGAAGGAAAAGGAGAAGATCGAGACGAGACTTTTCAGAAGTTGTGTTCCATGATCACCAGGAGACCACCGCCCACCTATTATCTCTACATCTATCGATCTCCGGACCCAGGTTCACACCAACGTACTCCGTCAAGACAGAGCCCATATGACAAATGGTTGCACGGGAAGCAATCTTCACTTGGAGTTCTTCAGATCCCTTTGTTCCTGGGTGGCCATCACAAGTGAATATCCCTCAGGTAAAACCCCTGGGGACAACACTCAACTCTCAACAGCCAATCAAGCCCAAATCCACCCAGGTGTTCATTTAACTTAGTAGAATTTAAGTTTTTCAATAAAACACTTTTGCATAGCATCAATAATTCTACTAAGTTATCATAGGATTCTAGACACAACTAGTAAAAAGGAGATAGTAGTTTTAGCATAGCAATACTATCCAACACATGCATATAAAGAAATACTCTAAGTCATGCATAGAAAAATACTTAAGAAATTTATGGGGGTGTGCCACTTGCCTTTGGAAGTTGTAGTTGCTCACACAATCCTTTCAACAAGGATCAACGTTCACTCCGTTCAATCTATACATAGAGATAACACCACAATAAGCAAACAATTCTACAACACAAGGCATACAAAACATACATAACAAGGTTTACACCAAAAGGTTTGGTTCCAGGAATAAGTTTTATAAAACATATTTGTCAAGGAAGTTCCAAGAGTTCTAAAGATTAATTTTATTATTTGTCAAGGAAGTTCCAAGAGTTCTAAAGATTAATTATATTATTTGTCAAGGACGTTCCAAGAGTTCTAAAATAAACCATTAATTGTAATTAAAATATTTGAAGATTTTAAACACAACTTAAACAAAAGATCTACAAGTCAACATTTTTAATAGCTTTTAACTTAATCTTAAATACAATAAATTAGCCATGATGGTATTTGGTCTTTCTGGTCAAGGACATTTATTTAGGATTTTTCTCAAAAGAAACATATTTAAATTAATTACTAGAAATTAAATTGTGCCAAAAATTAGACTATGCCAATAATTCAAATTGAGTTTCTGATTTTGAATCATAAAAATAATGCTCAAAATTATTTTATAACAGGGGGATAAATTCACACATATTCTAAGGTTTCTAAAACTATTTTATATGAAATTTTTGGACTTATAAATTTAAAGATATGCCAAATTTACTCAAACTGTCCAATTGCAATTTGAATCAATTTAAATTACTCAAAAATGATAAATAACAGAACCAAAATTATCTACAGGTCAGGGGCTTTCTAAGGATATTTTATTTACAAATTTTGGACATACAAAATTATATCTATTGTCAAATTCACTCAAAGTATCTATTTGCAATTTTAAATAACTGTGAAATACCCAAAATTGAGCCTCTGATTTTTAATACAGTTTAAAAGTATCCAAAAATTATTTCTAACCATGGCTAGCTATTCTACAGATCCAAAGGTTTCCAACAATATTTTATTTGCAAATTTTGGATTTATGGATTTAAAGTTATGCTAAATTTACTCAAATCACACATTTGAAATTTGAATATTTTAAACTATGTCAAAACGGAAAATAAACAGTTCTAAAATATTCTACAAGTCTAGAGATTTCCAAAAATATAAAGTTTGAAAATTTTGGCCAAACCAGTAAAAAGTATTGATGATTCTAAGATGCAGGGCTTTTTCTACAAAACTACCAAATAAACAAATTCACAGAAAATCAAATTCCACGTGGATATGACATGGCTGCCGACTAGACGTTGACTAGATGCTGACTGGGTGCCGACGTGGTTAAGTGAGTTGTTCTGGATCGTTAGATCTGAGATCTACGGCTCAGATCTACTGATACCTCTTCGAGTTAAAAGATCCAATCGTGGCCATCCATCGGAGATCAAACGGTCAAGATCGAGATGCTCACCATGGCGGCGCTAGTTCGCCGGAAAATGGAGTCGACGGTGGCGCTGGCTCGGTGCGTGGATGTTGGCGGCGCTCTGGTGATCCCTGGGATCGGGGAAGGCTACCACGAGGTGCGGCGTCTCGCGGCGAAGAAGATGACGGTGATGGCGCCGTGGCTTGTTTCCTCGAACGACGACGCGGTGCGGACGCGGTGGTGCCGGCGAGCTCTGTCGCGGACGGGGGCGGCGCTCCAGGTGGTCTCCGGGCTCGGCGAGGGAACGAGGAGGCGCAGCTCCGCACGGGGAGGCAGATGGTGGCAACGGCGGCATGCTACGCTTCCGGGAACGGCGATGGCGAGCAGCCGGAGGCACGGCGGTGCCGGTGACCTTCGGGTCGACCTCGAACTCGATGAAAACGGCTGAAGAAAAATCGTGGAAGAGGTCAGGAGCGTGCGCGAGGACAAGGGGAAGAATATAGGAGGGGTCTCGTGCTCCGGGGGTTGCTCACCTCGCCGGAAATGGCGATGGACGGTGGCGGCAGTGTGGACTTTGGCGAGCAAATTGGGCAGCATGGGGGCACGATTCGGACGGGAAGGAGAGGGAAAATGGAGAGGGGGTCGTGAGCTTCATATAGGATCAAACGGCGCTTTAATTGGTGCAGTAATTTGCCCGCAATCAAGAGGAGAAAATTTCGGCCGTTTCGTGCGTGATTCCTGGCTCGAGCTTGAAGATGACTCGTCGTTGGCCTTGCTGGGCTGATATTCGGCTCAAGAGAAAATAGAAGAAAGGAAAAAAAACATTCATGGGCTGGTTGGCCCGGTTAGGTTAGGTCTCTTTTTTTGTTTTTTGGTCTTTTTCTTTTTCTATTTCTGCAAACTTTTATATCTTTTGAATTAAATATCCAAATGGATTCAAACAAATTTGTAGCAATTTGTAAAAGTAATTTTTATCATTATAAACTATTTGGGAACACTTTTCCAAAACATTTCAAAATACAGATTTAAAATATTGTATAATTGTCTATTTGACACTTTATGTCAATTATTAAAAATAGTGTTTTTATAAATCCCTTTTTAAATCAGTTAAATTACAGAAAAATAATATGAGTAATATCATTTAATATAAAACATGATACCCTCATTTTTGTAAAAACTTTTATAATAAATCATTTTATAAATAGAGTTTGGCAAAAATCATTTGTGGCTTAATAAAAACAAATAAAATTACCACAAATGTAAATATTGAACATTAGTTATTTTAAACTTATTTTTCAAATAAATATAATTGAATCAAAACCAATTTTTAAAATGGAGCATGCTTTCAATAATTTAAAACACTTTATAAATATTGGTTTAGGGTTTAGCAAACTCCCAAATTTAATATTTTCATATTTATCTTCAAGTTTTGAGTAATATATTTTATTCAAAACCAAAAGTTTCAATTTTTTGTGATTTTTAAATTTCCCAAAAATTTGGGATGTTACAGCGAATGACGAGCGTCGGATGGCGAGTCGGTTCCCAATCCCCAACCTGGGGAAGTAGTCATATTCGCCGAGCACGTAGAGCGCGGATTCAAGCATCCAGTTTCTCTCTTCTTCCGCTCCTTAATGCAGCGATTGAACCTGCGATTCCACGATATTGGCCCCAACTCCATGCTCCAGGCGAGTAACTTCCACGTCCTCTGTGAGGATTATCTCGCCATTGATCCGTCTATGGATCTTTGGCTTCCTCTTTTCTGCTGCAACAGTCAGCGCGAAGGCACAGGCCTCCCCTATCTCCAATGCGGCGCCATTGCCTTCCAGCGTCGCAAAGACAGCGTATTCCCCAAATTAGCTTTGGCCAATAAGGTTAAGGACTGGCAGAGAACCTTCTTCTACTGCAAGGATACCTCTCCTGAGGGGGAAGTCCGTCTTCCTGCTTGGTCTCCAGCAGCATTTGTTTCTTCCCCCGCCCTGTCATCCAAGCCAAATCCTTCTTCAGAGCCTTTCCACAAGATTCTCACAGACATGATCGTGGCACTGACCCTTCATGGTCTTACTGGTCTTGATCTCATCTCCTGCTGGACCAAGTGGCGCATCCAGCCTGTGAGTCGCCGCCAGCGACTTATGGTTGATTACTCTAGTCGCAACGATGATGTAAATAGGTCTTGCCCTGAAGACTGGGACAAAGGCGAGTGGATCAATTTCATCCGTCGTGTTACTGACGTAGACGTCAGTTCTTACGATGTGGTTGGCCTTGCAACTTTCTGGGAAGGACACAAGCCTTTTGTGGTAAATTTCCTTTCTCTTGTCAAATTATTGTACTCTTTCTTGTACCACTGTCTTGACCTTGCTATTGTCTTCTAATTTCAGATCGATCCTGAATTCTGGACACTTCCTGGCGATGATCAAGCGGCTTATTCAAGCCCCCAGTTTGCTGGCGAGTCATCAAAAATGGTCGTGGAAGAGGAGGAGGAGGAGCGACTTATTGCTCGAGGTGCCTCAGATTATGGAGGTAGCGCGTCTGAGGAAACCCAACAAATGACCGATCTTCTCCTTTCTTCGATTCCTTTTAATCCTGAGTCATCCTAGTGTTCTCGTCGGTCTTCTAAACGCTTATCAGAAGGAGACCTTGAAGACCAGCGCGACTCGAGAAGCGTCGCAAGGCTTTGGCCATAATAGTAGAGAAGAGGACCATCAAATCCTTGGAGACTGACCACACGGCTAGTGACGTTGGTTTCATCAGCCCTGCGACGGGCAATTGCACTTCTATAAGTTCAGGTACTGCTCTTTTAGTCTCCTATCTTCGCTGCCATGCAACTTATCCTGTATATGATTTTTTCTTTATAATTGCTCTTTGCAGGTTCTGATCTACAAGCTCTTTCCTCGCCTTCTTCTGACTGTTTAATGAAGAATATCCGTACTGCACCAGGGTGAGGTCTTTTTTCCCTTGTGTTTCATGCAGTTTTTTGCGAAAGAACACTTTGTTCATTTATTGTTTCCCTGCAGGGCTGTGGTCGACACAGATGCGAGTTTAGCAACTCTGAGCTCTTCTCCTGGGCCACCCATAGATGAGGGCGAGTCGCAGCTGAAAACACTGGAACCACTGACGATGCTCCCAGTGTGGCACCTTCTCAACCTGTTTTGGAGGAGGGAATTCCTTACGCTGCTCCTGTTAAACCACAAGTTGAAGGTATGCGGCCTAAGGTGGGGATGCCTTCATCCTCTCGCTCTGGCGACTCCAAGTCCCTTGAAGAGGCTATCATTCAAGCTGGGGAGAAGCACACTGCTGTGTTACAGGATTTGGTGCGACGGCTTCATACTTCGCATCAGGTATTTCTTCTTGCCTTTTCTGTGCTTTGAGCAATCATATAAGTGCAGCCCCCAAGAGTCGAAAGCTTGTACTTATTTGAACAAGGTTTAGAATCTTTTGACGCCTGCTAAGGGCTCCCCTTTGTTGATATGTATAACATGCTTATCCCAACTGTCTCTACTATTTTCCATTTGCAGCTAGAGCTTCGATTCATCAGTTCCAAAAACAAAACGCCTATGTCGGCAGGAGATAAACCATCTGATGCACTGGAGCTGTTGCATAAGGAACATTCTAGGCTTGTGTGGGAACTGGACTCCTGTGAAGATCAGTATCAAGAGCTGGAGGCTGAATCTGCATCGCGGCTGACTGAGAAGGAGAACGTCATCAAATCCCTGCAGGCAAATCTGGAACAGAAGTCGCTGATGCTTAGCCAGCTGAAGGAGCAGCATGCACAGGAATTAGCCGCTCGGGATGACAAAATTAAGACTCTTATCAAAGCCTCCGAGCTCGCAGGGTCTTTCGTCCACGCAATGATTCAGAAACTTGTCGGTATGTACTTCTCGAGCCTTTATCTGCTTCTGTGGTGACTCGAAAACTTGTACTTTTGTTCCTTGCTCATATTGATTTTGCCAACTGTCACAGGCCCAAATTCTCCTCTTTGCCGCGCCAATATTAGGGAACAATTGGAGTACCTCAAGAATTTCAACTGGCGCATCCTTACATCAACCAAGCAGTTGGCAAATAAGTTTTCTCCAAAGGAAGATCCGCCAACGACTTGTGAATATTGGCTTAGCAAACTTGCGAAGTCTCCCTAGTATTGTTCTGGTTGGAAAGGCTCTGCGGCTCGCGCCAGTGCCGCCCATGTGTTCACTTTGGCTCGGACCTATCATCCAGACATTGATATTGAGCGAATCGCCCAAGGCAGGGAAGCGAAGCGCAGAGAAGGCACTAAGGTTTCGCTAATTGAATATTCAGACATCTGGAGGGGTATGCGTGGCTATGCCACCCAGCTTGTAGATGGTCTTGACTTGGGTAGCTATTTCTCCAGATATCGCCTTGATGGAAGCCTTATTGAGAAGAAAACCGAGGCCGCTCAAGCTGGAGCTTCACAGAATCCAGGCCTTCTACGAGCTCTGGCGGTCCTTCGACTGCTGCGTCTGGAGCTGTCCCAATAATACGGACGCCAGCTATCGCTGCTCCGAGTCAAGTAGGAAAACCCCTGTTAGTGCATCCCTGAAGCCATCAGAAGATGAGAAAAAACAATGAAATATTTTTCATGTTTAGCTTATTTTGATCGTTATGAACGATGTTGTAAATCAATACTATAAGCAATACAATGTTAGTACTATAAGCAGTACAAATCTTAGTACTATAGGCAATACAATGTTAGTACTATAAGCAGTACGGTGTTGCGACCTATACGCAGGTCTCGCATGATATGATTGCTTGTTAACTAGTGTTGCGACCTATTGGCATGTCTCGCATGGTATGATTCCCATTAGGGTGTTGCGACCTATTGGCAGGTCTCGCATGATATGATTGCTTGTTAAGCAGTGTTGCGACCTATTGGCAGGTCTTGCATGGTATGATTCCCATTAAGCAGGCCTTTGCGCGGCTCAGTATTTCCCGAGCTAAATGTGTGTTCAGGTTCGAGACCGTCCATGATAGGCATTCAGACTCGATTGATGCCACATGCTGGTACTTTGGTTGCATAGTGCAAGTTGCATCTGTCTTGAAGGTAAGTGCCAATAAGCTGGCAAGTTCTAAGTTATTGGCTGAGCTCATAAGGCATCTAAGCCCCCAAGAAGTTGATGATATATGAAATGAAAGACTCAACGACTCATTGAGGTGAAACGACAAACCCCTGGATGCCAGGGGTGCCGGCTTTATTTCATAACCATCCAAATTGATACAATTTTGTGGTACGATCGCGTAGGTGGCGATCGATTTTTGATAAAATCAGCTATAATAGCCGTGATGACCCGGTAAGACGATGTAGACCCTTTACGCAGGTTTTATGTTCCCCGCAGGCCATACATACTTGATACTTCAATTTTGCTTCACACACGTGAGTTGCTGTTTTGACAGGCCGAACCCTTGGTGGTTCATAATCGAGCCACAGAAGCGGCTCAATGTGAGCATGATAGCTCTTGCTGCTTATTGCCGTAGTCTTCTTGATATTCAGAACTTTGAGCCGCGCCGGCTGGCGATGCACACGGCTTTCTTCCTTTGCCGTTGACTTGTATGATCAGCTGTCCTCTTGGGTTGTTGTTATTGAGTGTAGCGGCTCTATGCACATACGCCAGCCCCCAATCTCTTTTTGTACTAGCACGATGTCCGCGTCTTCTTGATGCGAGTCTCCATGGACAAAGTTTACTCCTTTTGTGATTTTCTTTGCGGTTTGGCCTTCCCGCGACTCAACTGCGGCTCGTTTAAGGCTCCGAAGGTTCGTCGGCGGCTTAAAACTGTGCGAGGACCCTGCAATGCAGGCCGCTTCTGCCAGCGCCGAATCTTCTTCTTCGCATTCCAAGGCCTTCTGTCTGTCTCCGTGTACAGTGATTGCCCCATTTGGGCCAGGTATCTTCGGCTGTAAATACACGTAGCACGGTCTTGCCCTGAATTTCACATACGCATTTCCAAACAAGGCGTGGTACGAGCTCTTTAGATCCACCACTTCGAAACTTAAAAACTCTGTGCGAAAGTTCCGTTCTGTCCCAAAGGCGACCTCAAGAGTGACTTTTCCAAGCGAGCGACTCAATAATCCTGGTACTATGTCGTGGATAGTTGCCCTTGTTGGCTAAAGCTGCCAGTCCGGCATGTTCATTCTTCTTAAGGTATCGTAGTATAAAATGTTTATTCTGCTACCCCCATCCCTTAATACTTTGCTCAATTTGTACCCTGCGACTTGTGGTGCGACCACAAGAGCGAGCTGTCTTTCACTTCGGGGGGGGGGGGGGGTGATCGTCGCGGCTCCATATGACTGGCCTGCTTGCCCATTGGATTCTCTGTCGCGATACTGGTACTTGGCCTTCCCTTTGGAAGTTTCTAGGGCGGCTTTTGTTTTTTGCTTGCATCATCAAAGTGTGAAACTGTCCCAAATGTCTTCTTAACTCGCAGCGAGATCCTTGATTATTGGGTAGCTTTTCTGTGTCTGTTTGTATCGGCTTGTGACGCACTTCTTCTTCTAAGCTTCCTTCTTTCCAACACCGATAGTAGTGGCATTCAGCCTTCGTGTGACCTGCTGGTCTTCCATCCTTTCTGCGATGTAAGTCGCATGGGCTATGGAAAGCTCGCTCAATGCCATGCTGAAGGGGCGTCTTGCTTCTCAGTTGCCCCTTTTTCTGAAACTCGCGATTTACGACCGACTGCGCCTTCCCTTTTCCTTCCGGACTGCGCGGCAATTCATCTTTTATTTCTTCTGTGTCGGCGTACTTGTCTGCTATAGCCAGAAGTTTGTCCAGGCTATCGATCTTGTGTTGGGCGTGAGTTAATTTATGCACCAATGGTTTGAATCTGCAGTTCTGCCTCATCACCCGCACGGCAGAGTTCACCTGTATTCCTTGGGATGATGCAATAATGTCTGCGACTCTTTTCACCCAGTGGCGACTTGTTTTGTCAGGCCCTTAGATGCATTGCTCCAAGTCTTCTATAGTGAAAAGTTGCTGGTCCTGGAAATTCTTGATGAACAGGTCCTTCAATTCTGCCTAGGTGTTTACAGACTTCGCTGGCAGTTTTCTTATCCAAGATCTGCCGTCTTCTTCCAATGCTATATGCAGGTACTTGGCACATACTTCTTCAGTTATGTCCATCTCAGCCATACTTACTTCATAATTGTTTATCCACGAGATGGGGTCTTGGCCTGCACGGATGCCAGTAATCCCTCGCGGCTCCCCGAAATTTTGGGGGAATCTTGCGTGCCTTATCCTGTCCCCGAAACACGCCGGTCCCTTCACCAATGAATGGGTACCAGCAGGCGTAGAGAGAACCGTCTGCGGCTTAAAAGGAACGTGATCCGGTTGAGTCCCACTGGGCCTCCCTTTAGCCGCTGTTATGGGGGATTCTATATCCGCCGTGATCTGAAGGTCTGCCAATTGGTTGACTATTTTCTCCACAGGTCGCCCTGCCGAACTCCAGGTTGCTTCGGTGTGCGGCTCATCGGGTGTTATCCCATATAGGTTAGCTTGCTGTAAGATCGCTGTGTTCAGTAACTCGATAGTGTACCGAGTATCTTTGCCGGCTTGTGTTTTGCTCGTCATCTTTGACAATATCCCGACCGCCATGTGCACAGTGCCTTCTGGGTTATCTTGGTGTCCAACCGGTGTTGAAACTTCCTTGGTTGCTGATAATAACGGGTTGTGTCCTTGGGAAGAACACGACTGAGCGTGGCCTGTCCTTCTTCATGAGTCGCATGCGGCGAGAGCCGCTGTCGTTCTTGCTGAAGTTTTTGATGTTCCTCTTGGAGTCTTTTTCGCTCCGAGGCTATCCTTTGTGCCTCATCAGCAAGTTCGGCCCTGATGGCCTCTATCTCTTCTATCTGGAGGTATGTTTTCTTGCTTAGTATTGGAGACCAAAGTGCGCTCTGCGCGCCTGATGTTGGCTCCGATCATGTGACCTCTGCGGTTTCTGCGGCTTATTTTAACACACAGACTCTGACGGGTCGCAATTCTTCCTCCGGCTGGTCCTTTCGCGGTGCGTTGAAGGATCCGCGGCTGATGGATCCGACGAAAATCTTGGCGGACCCGAAGGGGACGATGTATCCAAACTCAAGGTTATCCGCCTCGGGACCCCACTCTGAGTTGTCGATGAAGGGTACGCCGTTGATCTCCTCTACTTAGCCAACGACAAGGTCTTCGATCCCTGACATGGATCTTGCTTGGAACGTGACGCTTTTGACCGCTGGCCCCACGGTGGGCGCCAATTGTCGTGGGTTAATCTCGGCAGATGTCATTGCGATGACTTCGTAGGCGTGGGGATTTGCGCGAGTCAAGCGTCTCCGAGCTTAAGATCACCGGGCACGAAGAAGACAATATTTACCCAGGTTCGGCCCCTCAATGTGAGGTAAAGACATACGTCCTGCCTATCCTAGATTGATATTGATTGGAATATGGTGTTACAAGGGTTGGCGATCGAGGTGTCGAGTCACCGTATGTTCTAGGGTTTGGAACTTGTAAGCCCTCTCCTGTTGTAAGCCTTGCGAGTCCTCCTTATATACATGGAGACTTGCTAGGTTTACAAGGAAAGCTTCTCCTTCAAGGAAAGAGTAAGTCGGAGTCCTACTTGGAGACTAATCATCTTTGTGTCTTCCAAGTTAAGTCGCCTTCGCTCTTCTAGATTCTTCCATCAGCACGTCGTGATCCTCTGCCGGCCCACCTCCATGTAAGCCCATCAACGGTGGAGCCGCGAACTTATCATGAGCCGCATTGCTCTATTGGGCTGCGGGTTAACCCATTAAGTATTCCCCCCGACACCAGCGATAGTGAGAATGGGGATCAATCTCTGTTCATCGCCACAACCCCTCTTTATACAGCGGCGGCGGTTCCTCTCCACAGTGGATTCAACATCAACGACAACGGAAACGCATCTAGCCCTGCACGTGGTAGCGTGAAAACGAACCGGCGCATTGCACGTCACCCACTTCGTATGAGAAACGAGGAGGTCATCATGACGTCCCGAAAATTTCACGCCGTGCGGTCAAGTCAAGTCAGAACGACGCCCTGCATGGTCAACACTGACAACAGGTACCACAGTGTCATGTCCCGTCGGTTGCCAGGCAACGCAGACAGCAAAAAATGCGTCGTCCATGATGTCATCAAACTACAAAGCAGCATAAAAAGGTACTCGAGTCCCTAATGGGTCGACTCTGAGGAAAAAACATCCCGCGCAAGAGCGGTCATTCTACTGCTTCGTCGGGAGCGCATCAAAATTTCGTCGACTGCTGCAAAGTTACGAAGTTTTGAGATTATCCTCAACTGCAAGCAATTAAGCACAATCTCAGGGGCTACTCCCATCGGGAGCGCTGTCGCGCACCCGATAAAGTACATACAAGGATATCAAGTTGCAGATTTCACAGTCGAAGCTGACTCGACTCAGCTACTTAGACACCCACATAAGGCAAAATCACAATCATAATCTCCCCCAGTTGCGTCTAACGACCCTTAGAAGCTGCATGCATGGTGCATAGGTAAGACCCGTCGATCCGTCGAGCCGACCGGGGCCCGCACATACTGCGTTTGCCCTGAAACTTTCCGTGTCAACAGACATGAAGAAAATCCTAGCGGACACGTTAGGTACCCGCAAAATTATGCTGCAGGACGACTCTGTAAGCCCTCCGCGACCTGAGTCGGGCTGACCAGCCCTTTCCGGGTTTGAGTCCGGGACTCGAACTTGAAGTAGGCTAGTAATGTTTTGCCCAATAGCAGTTAACTGGTCCCGATCCGTCGAGTGTATCAGGCCTACTATGCCACCATCCCTGAAACCTGTCAGAAGGGCATCAAAAATACATGCAAAGCATCAGTCGACGTATGACCGACTCCATAAGCACAATCGATATAATATCGGCTCACATCTATACAACAAAACAAGCAAAATATCGGTCTATCTTTTAACGATTGACTTGATTCATGGCAAAGCAAGCAAATTACGGCGTGCACTCACGGAGGAGTCCCTGCCCGAATCTTCGAGTCGACCAAGCACTCGGGGGCTACTGATGTGGGCCTACCCTTCGGGTGCCCCACCATGAGGACACCTGGTGCACGTATAAGTTAAGACCCAGCAGCAAGCTTACCTGCAGTTTGTGGCCAAGGCCCACGATTGAGGCCCAGCAAGGAGAAGTACGCCCCAAGGCAGGCGAAGCCTAGGTCGGTGAAAGCTTACCTTACCTGTAAACCAGGTCGGATGCGAACTCCCGAGATACAGCCTCCTATATAAAGGCTGGGAGGGCCGCCGATCTAGGGGACGCAAGACTGATACCACCAAAACTCTAGCGAGATCGACATCTCGTCGGGACACCATTGTAGCTCCACTGTACACCTCATACATCAATACCAGACAAGCAGGAAGTATGGTGTTACCCTCCGGGGGCATGAACCTGGGTAAATCCTCGTTTGTCAGTCGTCGATACTACCAGCGCTACCAAATCTCTCTCCCCTATCCCAACCCTAGGTACCGAACCATGGATTTGCCGTGGTACCCCCACGTCATTCGATATAAATGTTGAGTCATTCTTGTGGGAGAAAGGCTTGTCGCTGCTACATCACTCTACGTCCGGAGTCCCAACAATGACTGTATAACCAAGTTGGACTTGCAGTCATTAGAGGGCAACAAAGAAGTCTGAGGGGATTGGAGCAGGAAAGCATGTCGTGGTTCGTTTACACACCGCACCCATCGAGTGTCGAGGTACCTTCATGGGGGGCCATTAATCGAGAATGTATCAAAGGTTTCGGTCAACGCGCCATCACAAGCGTTGTTTGTGTGTGATTCCAATCCTTTAAAATTTGAAGGAGGTGCCACTGCAACCACATAGGAAAATAAATGGCCGAGTAAAATGATGAATTTATGTTATCCACGCTGGTGTAGTTCTGTTATGACAGATACATGCATATGTGTCTTGTCCACGTGAGCGGCGAGAGAGAAAGAGGCGTAGGACGACTTTGTTGAAGAAATAGCAGTGATAAGTTTAGAAAATACCACCTAGGGCGAGTAATTATTGTTTGGATATGGCTATAAATGACGATGAAGCTCAAACGAAAGCATCGAGCAACTTTACTTTGAAAACGAATCCTAACTTCAAATCTAAAGGCATAAGGTTTGTGCACAAATTTATTGTAATTAACATGCTTGCAAAAGGTTTTAATAGTACCAAGGTTAGTTATGAGACTAATCAAGCATATATGATTTTTGTCTCTATAAATAGTTAAGCAATGACATATGTACTGATTTGTGGTAACAATGCTAAATAAAGGATTATCTCCTCGGGGTGGTAGGATATCTTCTTCAAAATTTAGTAAAACAGGGACATATGTATGGCAAGTATAATTTTGACTGCAAAAAGATCAACTAAGATGCTTAAAATCTCAGTGGAGGAGTTAAAATTTCAAGACAAAGTAGAACAATAGTCCTAACATTTCTTACCAAATATGAATATGTATCAAGGATGGCTCAAATAACAATGTTATTATTTCGTGTTAAAATTACTTTCTAATTTTGCATTGAAGCTTTTAGCAATATACATGTGTAAAATAATGGTCTACGTTTCACCTTGGAGATTTTTCGTTCATGTCGTGTATTTTAGAATATAAGCACAGAGGGAGAATGTCGCATAATATCTGCACAAGTAAATTATATTCCTATAATTACGAGAATGTTTATCATATTTCACTTCTATAAACAAAAAATATACTCTCTTTCGTAAGATCGCCACAAATCATCTGGTCATTGCTCAAATGGGGTCTAACTATTATTTGGACCATATCCTTTTTTCTTGTACATCACTAATCTAACACCACATAAAAAGTATCATGTTGCTTGCACATTGATAGTTCAGTTATCAGTATTCATCTAATATCTTATACAAATTTGTATCCATTTAATACCTTATACAAATTACATTTACAGTCACCGAAACATTTATTATTTTCGGAAATGGCATAATCATCTTTTGACCACAAAATGGAAGATGGATAAAAATGTTTTCGGCACACATGATATGTTATTTAACATAACTAGCAAGGTGGCCCTCGCAAATGCGAGGGCAATATCTTTAGAGTGTTGTATGTTCATGAACTAAATTTGTGGTTTGATAGACACTGGAAAGGCGAAAACATAATCATAAATTGTCATAGCTATTATGGTAGATAAAATACCACATGTCTGCAATCTTTTAGTTTATGGGAGAGTTGGTATATTGACAATATAAAGTACTACCATGTCACATATTCTACGGTGTCATTCACCTTTAAAGTAGGTATTGTTGTTTAAATACATATATTTATGCTCGTTCCATCATTCCACATTCATCGTTGTACTCTCTCACTGATACATATTTGTTTTGTCATGTAAAAAGAACCACACAAAGTTAGATGGCACATAGTTACATGGAACATACAACATTTAGGAAAACATACATAGTTTCAGCACTTTTAATCAATCACCAATTTACTTCAAATAATTCTATTTCAATTGCACCACGAAAATGTAGCCAGGAGGTTATCATCACTCCTTGCAGCATCCCCATACTACCTAGCACTGTTGGTTGATTATTTGATTGGCGTGATTTCACTCTCTCCCTATTAAACCCATACTTCAACCTAATAATTATACACTCCCGCTCACTTGTTTTTGTCATGTCATGACACATGACTCTCTGCTATGAAACATTGTTTATGGCATCTTAATCAATCATAATTTTTTCTACATGTTGCAATGCCAGTTATGTTTCCTATCAAATTTTAAGCATAAGAAACCTAATAGAGTTCCTGGGAAAAACCCCTGAGAGAACTGAAATAAAGTGTATTTAATCACATCAAAAGAAAACCACAGGAACTCATTAGACATAATTTTAATGCAACATTTTATAATTGAAGAAACTTTTATTTTCAAGCTGAATATGTTATATAGGAATACTTTCTTAGATTTATAATTCTCAATGGATCTACAGAAAATTTCTATGTCAAATTTGTAATGACTTAGAATTATTTACAACAAAAAAGATAGGACATCATTTCTGATAGAGAAAAGAAAACGTTATTGGTGACCTATCATGAGAACAACCCATTTTGTTGGTATTCGTAGTTCAATTAATCCTTCAGACTATAAAATCAGTGGATGGTTTTATATAGCATGTTAAAGTAAACTGAGGAAATATTTTCGTTGTGATGATTTAAAGTTATATTATTAAAAATCCAACACTATAGGAAGATCTATCCATTGTACAATTAGATGATCATACCACGATTTTCTCATGTGCAACTATGAAATCTATTGAGATGTCATTTTTTCAAATACGGTTAAGGTTTTTCGTTTTTACTATAGTTATGTTTATTTATCTTTCTTTAGATTTGAAAGTATAATTAAATGTTCTTCTGAATTCCCTTTGTCTCGAACTTGTTCTCCGATTTTTTGTTTTCACTAAAAAGGAAATTGTTTCAATCTCTCGCAAGCTCCATTCACTCTCGACAATGGATAAAAACTTTGAGAGGTGAGAGAGAGAGGCATTAATCAATGTCCTAAGTGTATTTTAGGCATGTTACAATTCTTTGTTCTCCATGACAATGTCTTGGGGTTGAGATGATGTCAATAGAATTCCTTTTGTGATATGAATAGTTAAAATTAAGATCACGCATTCCCAAAAAATTAAGATCACACATTATAAAGTAGCCGTCTCTTTAAATTTAGAGTTCCCTTTGCCCCGAGCCTGATCCCTGAATTTCCGTTTCACTATTTTTTTGTTCAATCTCCCGCAAGCTCTATTCACACTCGACAACCGATAGAGGCTTTGAGGTGAGAGAGGCACTACGAATCTCCTAAGTGTATTCTAGGCGGGTTGTGTTAGTGTGTTCTTTGTCATGGAATGAAAGCCTATTGGCTTCGCCTAATTCTTGGTGTTCTCCTATGGATCAACACTTATCTTGAAGTGGTCAATGGATTCAATGGTTCTTGTGGCATGTCTTTTTATTGTTTTGATCAAATCTCGGGCTTTGCTCCATATTTACATAACTAAATAGTATTATTAGTTTGAATATAGGTTACTCGGCGGCGGCGCAAACTATATACATGTATGTTAATTACATACATCGCATAAGTACTGAAACTCAAAAAAATCCTATTATGAATTTAAAAGTAACACCGTAGAAAAAATAGATTCTCTTACTGGCATCACAAAATATCCGCTTGTGATGATTTTCTCTTTGTGTTTGGAAAAGCCAGCAAACATAGTCGCTAACCATGCCTAGCAAGCCGCAGGTGCATCGGGGATGAGCATGATAATATTTTGTTATATAAGTTGGTCAATACACGCAATTTTGTCACTTTTGCCACATGCATTAAGCCATCATATACAAATTATTTTTTAATAAGAAACTAATATAACTTGAGTACTATTTGATGATTTGATCATATTTGAATATTATCTATATTAGTGAAATATAGTAGTATTCATAGATATTATCAGTAGGACGCATGACACGCCGATTGGTTAAAATCTTAATGACCGAAGTAGATCATAATCACTCCGTTTTTAAATATAAAATGTTTTAGTCTTTGTCCACATTCACATGTACATAAATGTATCTATACACATTTTAGTTTGTACATTCACTCGTTTTAGTATGCATATAGACATCATGTATAACATGTACAATATCTTACTCCCTTCATCCATAAAAGGATGTCTCAATTTTATCTAAATTTGCATATATCTACACAATAAAGCATGTCTAAATACATTTCAATCTAGACAAATTTGAGACATCCATTTTATAGATGGAGGGAGTATATTAAAAAAACGGAGGGAGTAGATGTTTAGTGCTTTTGATACGTGCGTTACAGAAAACTTGGATGAATCAACTCACATGCTTATTGGATAGGGCCGTACAGTCCCGGCCGGCCGGCCGGCCAGCCAAAATCATGGAGGTCAGCTGTCGCGGGCGTGCCTGAGGAGAAGAGGATTACGTTAACGGCTGACCGCCGATCGATAGATTTTTTAACGTGTCGACCAATTTTTTGTTACGCCGCCGGAGTCCTATAGGCATAAGTCACTCTATCATTTTTTTTTATGTGTCGATCAGTTTTTGTTACGACTTATTATGTTGCACGAAAGACTTTCTCCAAAAGGTATCGTGTCAAACAAATAAGGTAGTTACGGAGTACTACGTTACTACTAATTCCCTTTTAAATCCTAACCGTATATTTTAGATCCAACTATCAAAATTAATTTAAATGATGTGGATTAACGTGGTGTCTCGAAAAACTCCCTCATTTTGCTTTTAGTATATAATAGATAGATATATAGGGCGTCTATAAAAACATATCATTTTCATGAATCTGCAAAATAATTTCTCGGACACATTCAGCTTTTTAAAAGATGATGCAGCATTTGCGAGGGCCACCTGACTAGTTGCTGAAAACATGAACATGGAAAAACGACAAGGCTGATGGTAACAAGAGCAACTAATATGTCAATAGTTCTTACAAGCAAATTAAAGGTGCTGGGGTGTTTAGTTCATGGACACATTGGGCTCCACGGGAGGAAATCCCCGCTCTATAAGTTGCGGATTTCCTTCCCATCCTGAAATCAAAATCGGCAAGTCGAAGGCGCACAAAACTCAGGTCGCACAATGTTCCATGTTTTTTTGGCGTGACAGTACATGAGGGATCAGACGACGTGCACGAACTCGTCACTACTACAGAGACCAGTTCATCGCGTTACTGGAGTGGCTGAAGGCGCCGCCAGACCCATGCTCGACGTGCGGCGGGTTCGGCGTCGCCCTACCCTGCTGCAGCGCTAGCTCGAGCTCGCCGAACTGACCATGGTGAAGTGAGCCCGGAAGCGGATGGGCCTCGTTCATGACTGTGTCATGCTGCAGGTGATGGTGGTGCTGCTGCATGTTCCTGGCGCCCCCATGGAGGCCCCGGGGGCTGCCCCAGGAGCCGCTGCTGCTGCTTGCCGCCATGTAGTTGCTGGCCATGACGGAGGGCACCACCGGGCTGCCTTGGAAGGCGCTGGTCGTCGACATTGCCGGGGAGCGGTTGTGGCTGGCACTGTGGGTACTATCCCATGGCTGAGTTGACAGAAGAGAGAGAGCACAGATGGAGTCGGCGGCAACTCCTGCGATACATTCGCCCGAGGGGAGCTCAAAGCTCGGGATCATCGGCGCGCCGCCTCCCCCGGAGCCTCCCTGGCCGTTGTACGCATGGTGGTCGCCGTATCCCGCAACTGCACTGCGGTGAGGGTGATGTTCATGGCTGCCTTGCCAGTAGGTAGTGCCAGGCATGCGGTGGTCGCCAGGCTGAAGAGCTGGCCACGGGTCTCCTACGCTGCTTGGAGCCCTTGGGTAGGAGAAATCCAGCAGAAAGCTTCTGTACCTGCCCGGGTCTTCTAGGATAAAATTGGCAAAGTGTGGCACCATCAATACATTTCATTCAAACTGCAAGTACCTATGTGGATTCAGTGATAACATGACGCAGTTTCTTACCTTGGAAGGATGCAGAAAGGTGGCCATAGTGCGAGGACAGAGGTCCAGGAGGGGGCTTCCTCCGGCGCTCATTGTGACCGGCGAGGCGTCTGCGGCAACTTCGTTTTCCCTGATCAAATTCAGGCAACTGGTGGAACCTGTGATTATAAAGGATTACTTATGTTATGACCTCCATATGGTGATTTTAGCACTCCATACGGAGTAGTGCAAGAGAACTTTTTTCAATTCGAATGTTGAAGAGTCACTGTAAGGAGGAATTTCATAAAGAAGCAACAGAACAGGAACCAACAATAATCAATGTCACGCAACAAAAGCAGAGCAAAGAGTATTCAAACATCAACTTGCATATCATGTTGTTTCACTACTCTTCAACTTGCATATCATGTTGTTTCACTATAAAAAACTGCATGCACATGAAAAGATGGGAAATGCTAACATTGCAATCAAGAACCAGATACTAGCTTAGTATCTTAATACCAAGCATGCATCAAGTGAATAAATAACAGAGCAAACCACATGCCATGTGAAAAGCTGCATCGGTGCAAGCAAGCCATTTGCTATCAACCTAAATTAATACAGTGGCCAAAGAAGCGCCTTTCATGATTAGATCCACACATGACGACCAAGAAAACAAAGGCCCATGTGGACACCTGTAATCATTCCTGATAGTGGAAACGTGCAAAGGTTTATGGTACAGTCACAAGTATGTTTTATCTTTCAAAACAACGGTCAAGAACCTTCGCTTTTCAAACGACTCATGAGGCCACCATACGTGACAGCACAGGAAAAAATTGATCTTAAAATGATAAATCATGTGCACTAATATAAAGGAGCTCATATATATATATGTGCACTTCAATTTGGCAGATTCAGAGTATTGTGTACGTGAGTGAACAAATAAATATCCAAATGAAACATGGATGTGAACAAAGATGAACCTAACAAGAATTGCCAGTAAAATGGAATGCATATTATATAAGTTATTTGAATATCAGCACTGCTGCTAAATTCTTTGGCATTCCATTTTATCTGCCTCGGCCAATTTCTCTCCTCCCCAACATATACTACTCCTACACTCCACTATCACTAGGGCATTGAATAGTAGTGTACTACCAGTGTAGCACCCATTCATACAGTAGAATAAAGGTGAAAGAAATCTAGGCTTACTATAAGTGACACTCGGACAAGAATTTCAGGGTGTAGGCTTTTTCTGTCCCTTACTATTCTGGTCAGATTCTACCTGCCCAAATGTTACATTGGTTGCTGCGTATCCACCGGATGCACACCGCACCCATGCGTCATCACATGAACACCGCACTTGAATTTCTGGATGTGGCAAAGAAAGAAAGTACTACCAGTAGTACGCCTATATCAGAAACTTTTTCTTTCTTTGGAAAGAAAGATTTTGAAAGCCAATTGCAGAGGCTGAACAGTGAGCATGCTGGGAACCAATATACTACTGACAAGTACGCTAGCACCGAGGAGTAGGAGTGTCACGAGTGCAACAGTAAACAGAAGAAGCACATGAACAGCGGAATCCACAAAAATGGAGTAATTTGAGGATCCAATTGCTGGAGCTCGAATTGACTAAGCAAGCGGGAAACGAATGGAATTTACCTGCTGCACTGTTGGCAGAAGCGCTGCTCGATGCCGCCGACGACGACGAGCGGCGCCTTGGAGTGCATGGAGCAGACCTTGTGGCGGCAGTAGTAGCTCTTGCCGCCGCTCAGATCCACGCCGCACCCCTCCACCTGGCACCTCGGCTGCTGCTGGTGCTGCTGCGAGGCGTTGCCGCCGGCGACAGCGGGCGCGGCCGCTCCTCCTCCAGTCTGGCCAGCGCTCGCGGCGGGGCCTCTGCTCCTCCTGCCACCGCCAGAGGAGCTACCGCTCCCGCTCCCCCCGGCAACGTCCTGCTCGAAGTAGATCTTCTTGCCGAACTTGAGCCCGTGAGCGTCGTCGCCGGGTCCTCGCCCATCGCCGCCGCCGCCGCCGCTGCTCCCCGTCTCCATTGCCGCCGCCCTCCCTCGCTCCCAGCTTTTGTGACAACACACGCACGCACGCACGCACGCACAGGGACCAGTAGCCTACAACTAGGGAAGTAAACTAAATAGTGGCGGCTGGCTGGCTTTCTTTCTTGACCCCCCGCCCTCCTCCCTGGCTGGCTGGCTGGCTAGCTATAGAGAGAGAAAGGCGAAAGGAGAGAGGTGATGATGAGAGAGAGAAGAGATGGAAAGCGGCAGACGGAGGGAGGGGACGACAGCAATGGTGGAGCCTCGCTTAAAATAAGTGTGGTGCAGTCAGTGTGTGCCCGCTCGCTCTACTCTACACGCCTCCCAGTACTATTCCACACTATCCCCAGCTGCTCATGCCGCCCTTTTTATAGCTGCCGCTACACTAGTCTACGACGAGTCGTCTACTTTCTTCCTCCTACCGAGTAGGAGTAGACAGTATAGTATTCGCGGGAGTATGTGCTAGCTCGGTGGGGGAGGCGGCGGTGGCGGCTCGCCCCGGCTACACTTGGCGGTGGCGGGCGGCCGCGTGCGTGCGTGCGTGGGGTTTCGAACCTCGCAGGTCGAAGCCATGGTGGTTGAGACGTGGGCACTTGTTCGTGGAAAAAATCAGACGCGCCGGCAGGCACACGGCCACACCGGCCTGGCAGCACACGTCCGTCCAGACCTGGGGATGGAATCACGGGCAGCATGCCGGAGGGGACGGGCCGGCCACGAGCGAGGTGACATGAATGAACAGCTGTACTGTGCCCGCGCTGGACGCTGCCTGCCCGGCCACAATAGCTGACTGATCGGCTTGCCGCCTCGGCGCCGGAGGGGCCGGCCCTCCCCGCCGGCCTGGTCATTCACGCAGGCTCGCGTCGTGTGCATGCATGCATGCCGATCGGGCCAACGGCTCCTGTTCAACTTGCCGCTACTGCCCACACAGCACACTGCCGCTTACATGCTGGCAGGGCACGGAGCCGGGAGAGACCTGGCCCATCGACGGGCGGGTGGGTACGGTGGCGACTGGCGAGTTCCTATCATTGAGGAGAGAGCTACACTAGCCAGCTGCCCCGGGCTCCAGCCTCCAGGGGGTGGTTAACGATGGAATTGATGGGAGCAGGTACCGTTTGTTGTTTCGAAGTCATGTTCCAAAAGGTGGCCTGTGCTGTCATGCTGTGCAATGTTTTGTTTACGTTAGACCAGAGTAGCTGTCACCTACAGACATATATATTTTTTGGAGATGCAGTGTGCATATTCAGTTATTACTTCAAAATAAGCGAAGTGGCTTAGCTACTATATGTGGCTTACTACCAGTCATATTAAACTTCTTTTTGTTTCTGTATCAAAACCATCTTATCTTCCTGAATTAGGGCTCGTGTGATTCATCCGTTTGTTACTCCTTATGTTTCTAAATATAAGATGCTTTACGTATTTGGCATGTTGACTAGACACGGATTAAGACGTGTCTAGGTACATGTATATACATGTGAATCTAGAAACACACTAAAACATCTTATATTTAGTAACGGAGGGAGTAGATTCTAAATGCTTTAGCCAGCTCGATTCATCTTCAGTTATATTTTCCAAATTAAGTTGGGAATTTTACCTTGATGTTTGTCACGTTGACGAAGTATTTTGCAAATCTAATTTACCTTTGAACGTGATAAAACCGGAGTGCTACATTACATGAAGCAGTTAAATGATTGCATGACAAAGTTCTCAGACTTGCAAACATTATGCTATCGACATAGATATGTGTTTAGAGGGGATCTAAATACTACTCATGAGTACTAGCGTTTAACCGTCGGTAGTATGTATTCTGATTTATTAACTCATGAGTATGGTTCCATTCTATAGGATTATGAAAGCTTAACAAGTCACTCAAAAATAAGGTGTTCCTTTGGTTTCAAGAAAAAAATATTATCTGATACCAACTAAAAATGTGATTCCTTATTTGGACAAAAATCTTCCCTATTTGAAACTTGGTCTAAGCTTTTTGCCAAATATGACACTTCATTTGGAGTATGATGATCAGTCCACACTCTTAGTTCGCACCTTTAATTGAGTTGACTAGCACATTAATATAATATGGTATCACATCTAAGAGGTCTCATAAACTTCTAAAACCTTACCAACACGGTACTAAAAAAAATACAGCTTACCTTGGTTCCACGTCTAAACACTAAAACGGCCAAGACGTGAGAGAGAATGTTAAAATATATTGTCCACATCTCTCCATCAGTTTGAACTTTCGCTTGAATTGGTTAGTGTGTCAATTCAATAACTTGGTTGGGATAGCCCACGCCGTTGCCGCTATAAGCCAACACGCCGCACCGCTGCTAAGCTCCTATCGAGTCGGGGACAAGGACATGACAGGTGAACAAGGAAGAGAGGATTGGGCCAACTTTTTTTCCAACGCTGCGCAACGACTCACAAAGGGGTAATTTGGTCCTAGAAAAAAAACCTATAGGCAGAACCGACGTCGATTTCATTTTGGGGAAAATTATCCCAAGTGTCATATAAGGAGTTTTTAGGCCCAAATAAGAATCAAATTTTCAAAAAGTGTAAAATAAGATATTCTCTTTTTTAATCATGGTTCTATTCTCACTGAAGATAACTTGTCTGAGCGGAATTGGCACACATTTTAGCTTTTGATTTCAATGGGAGATTATACCAAAAAAAGAGTATCCTATGGCTCGAGTACATTGTTATTCCATTTATTATTCTTTCAATATTAATCCTTCCCCGGGATGTCACATATTTTGGATCGTTACTTTATATGTGCCCTTACTTTATGGGATGGGAACTGTTATATTTGTTGTGATCCAAATTCATATGAAGATATAAAGATAAAGCTAACTTCAGCCTCCGCTTCGCTTCGGCCCCATCATGTTGGCCCGCCCATGCTCGAAGAGGGGTGCGGGGGGGGGGGGGGGGGGGGGAGCCTCCATGGTACGGTACGAGTTGTTACCGGTTTGGATTAGGATTCCACCGTTATATATACCTTTTGTAAGCCGCCGGTTGGGATATGTCCATGTTGTAAATTCCCGACATTTGTAGCCTCACCCGATCATAGTAAAAAAATTATGGTTGGCCCCCGTGGTTTTTTCTCTTCCATTGTTAGAAGGGTTTTCCATGCTAAGGGCCTCTTTGGATTGCAGGAATTTAAAAGGATTTTTATAGATTCTTAGGAATTTTTCCTATGGATTGCCTTTGGTTCAAAGAAATGATGCTACCAAAATCCTATAGATTGAATTCCTATGCCTCAATTCCTCCATAGGAATTTGAACATCCACCCCAACCTCTTTTTTAGACTCAAGTGCTTAGGATCGAGACACTTTTCCTGTGTTTTCCGGCGTTTCATCCAAACGACTATGCCTGCAGTTTTCCTGTGTTTTACAATCCACTGTTTTGCACTTACAAACCTGTGAAATTCATGTGTTTTTCATATTCCTATGTTTTCCAACCCTGCAATCCAAAGAGGCCCTAAATCCCGTGTCCCCGTTGTGTTGATCTTTCTTTTGTTCATCGTTTTATTGCATATCGTTTATAACAGGAACAACAGTCAACAACGTTATTTTGGTCCATATGGCATTGTTGAAATAAAAGAATATAAGAAAAATGAATCTTTATCACATGTGTTTCCTTATATATCACTTAGTAGCGACTCTGAGCTATCTTGCAACGTATATAACAATACATGTAGATGAAACTAGGCGCGAATAAACCACAGTGCCTTATCAAGAAAATTATGTCCCGATTTGGTGAGCGTTGTGTAAGCTTCTAATGCTTGATGATTATGTTTTGTGTGGCGTATCTTTTCTGTGGTTAAGCTTGATAGTGCTTTTGTGCACCCTACCATATATATTTGTTGATTTCGGTTGATAGTGTTTTTTGTTGGACTATAGTTTTAGAATAGAATTGAAATATATGGGATGCAGAGACAGGATGCAGTCGTTGCACATCGGATGCTGGGGCCCTTGCTGTATTTCGATTTCTCCATGGTAATGAAATTCGATCCCTTGAGGATCGCGTGGAAAAAAAACAGGATGCAGTGAATTCCTTCATTTTCTACTAAGAAACATTACACAGAGCAATGGTGCGCTTGACTGACTGTCTTGGCGATCTGCATTTCACTTTTGAGGCTGACAAGACGTCTCTTGCATATTTGAACCGTTGGTCTAGCCTGGGTCCGGGTGACACCTTGGCGTCTTCGGATTGGTGGAGAATCTTTTTTCTGGGCAAACCTTTTTTAGAACCATTGAGCTTTGGATTTGCCTCAGAATATTCCAATTGAATTGGTCGGGGTTTATATTTTGGCTCCTCGACTCCACTTCATTGGTACTGACTACTGAGTGTGTAGTCATGGAGTATGGTCCAAACTGAAAAGACAATGGGTCGTCGGGACTGGCAGTAGCAAAAAATAACTACTCCAGAACCTAGGCAAATAGAATGAAGAAAAAGATGCTGATGTGAGAAACATGGACCCAAATATATAAACGAATTATGTATATCATGCTCACTCCGTTTTAAAAGATAAGGCGTATAATTTAGTCAAATGTCGATATCCTCTAAGTTTGACTAAATTTATAGATAAAAATGAGAATACCATGACAACATCTAGACCAATATTCATCGCGGATTTATTTTCATAATATTTTTATTTAATAATTTAATCTTTGACTTTATCTAAATTTATATGTCTTAAATTTTTGGAAAAGATGTTGTATACTTTCTTTTATCAGAGGATACATTGATGCCCAGAGCTTCTTAGATTCAAAGGATTTAGATTCAAAGGGTTTTTTTAGAATTCAAATTCTTCAAAATCTATTATAAGTAGGTTGTTGATTCGTATGATTCCAAAATATTGCCAATGTGCATTTGGCTTGGCTCTTGCTCAGCGTCCTCTGGGGAATCGAAACCCCTGCTCCCTCACCTTCTACACCATCTGATTGAGACGATCACAACCAGTGGCGGACCTTGGACGAAAAATTAGGAGGGGCAAAGACACTAATTAACCACTTAACTGCTATTACTATAGCTAATTACCATTAATTTGGTCTTAACATCTCTACTAATTGAAAGAATTGTTCAAATGTTGGGGGGGCCATTGCCCAGGTTGGTCTCCACGAAGGTCCGCCACTGATCACAACCATTTGATCCATCCTCGCCTCCCCTCCACCACAAGAAAGCATTTTCGTTTGTAAACATATTTGTAAAAAATGGGACCACATTAGTTATATGTCACTTGTTCCGGATCTTTTTTTTTATCCAACTCTGGTAGACAATGCAGGTGTTTTTTTTATCCAAACTCTGGTAGAGACTTCAGGTGAGTGTGTTGTACTAATCCGTGCAGACACACTGAGAAATATTATAGCCCTTGTGATGATGCTCGGAAAGTACAGGACCACACGGTAGAGGAAGGAATTAATCTAGGATGGAATGTAGCTGCACGTACAAATGAAGAGTCGTTTACCGCATTAGAGTTCTATACTAGGAGGCGAAGATACTAAAGACGGTGGTTGTCCTTGTTTAGCTGGCCAATCTGCACTCTCTCAGTCAACACTGCTGGACTACTAGGTCGAAGGAATCTTCCCAAACGAATGTAATAAGTACGAAAATTTGTATAAATAAATGGAAAGAGATCGCTTTCAAATTTGCAACCCGTTTAGGTCCCCATGTGGCATGTGTGTCTCACCGGTACAGATCAGGGCATCAGGCCACTACCCGGGGATTGATGATAGTGTGGTCAATCACTCAAAGTCGCAAACCGTGTCGATTGGGATGCTATCGCTAGGCCTGTAAGTGGGCAAGCCCGCTTATATCCGCTTAATAAAATGGTACTCTAATTTCTCTCTTTTAATTCAGCTTAGTTCCACGCCAGACGTCCAGCCCGTTTACACCCGCCAAGCAGTGACTCGAGGATGTAGTCTGGCGACAGCTCTATTCGTCGCTCATGGGAAAACGTAGTCTCATTTAATTAAACGGGTATAAGTGGCAAACTGGTGGACATAAACGGGCTTGCCCACTTACGGGCTCGTTTGATTTGCAAGAACTATGGAGGAAAAGTAGAGGGATAGGAAAATTTCAGGAGATGGCACTATTCACTCGTTTGATTCACAGGAATGCTTGAAAGGAAAACCGCAGGAATTTTTCCCGTACATCCCAGTTTCAATGCAAAACTTGGAGGAGAAAACAATTCACTCACACCTCATGTTTGTATTCCTGTGCACAAGGAACGAGGCGAGGATTACACCTGCCACCCTTTCCCTTTCCTAATCATTTGAGTTTCCTACCCTATGAATCAAACAAGCCCTACATGTCTAGCTATCACACACGCTTCAGCGGACGAAATCATGCACGATGGGGAAGGCCATCACACACGGTTTAGTTGACGAGAAGTGTGTGCCTTGGTCAAGAGGAACATGCCACATGTTGACACGACACGTCGACGCACTTGGACTTGACATGCCACGCCCAACGCACTTGGACCCACACTTTTTTGCTTGGCGCTCTGGGCTGGGGTGTCACACTAACTGGTTGTATTAATCATAAAATATCCTACAGGTCTATATTCATCAAGGATGGATTTATAACTTGTCTTTTGAGGTGAAGGTGAAGATGCTGGCATAACTCATAATTATAGAAATTTTGATGATGAGAATGGGCCAGATCCTAATGGTGATCAGAGCAAGTAAAATATGGACTCTGCAAGTTCGATTATGCTATAGTTGTGCCCGACTCGGAGCCACCCGGGACTGGCAATGGCCCTTTAACTTATGCAGGGGTGCTACGGATTTCTAGCGATAACAATACAACTAAATCTATGGTGGCGTGTGTTGTATTTTTTTTTTAACAAGGGGAAGGACCCCGAAGGGTCCAGACTGCAATTAAGCGGTGGGATTACAAGTTACAACAAGGACCACAAAGTAAAAGGAAAATACAACCAAGTCCTTGGACTTTACAAAAAGGACCTCAACAAAACATTTGGGAACACAATTTGGTCCTTCTCCACCGAGGAAGAAGCACAGCTCGACGCAACGGCCGTCAGCGCCATCGCCGGGTGATACGTCCATTTTGCATCACTATTTTATATCATAATTTGTCATTATCTATCCTTATATTTCATATTAATACATGATACTTATGTTATTTTGCCTTATTTTGCATGTTTGATGATTATTGGGAATTATCCTTCCGGAGTCAGGTTTCTGCTGGAAAAAGCGTCGTCAAGTCAACATATCAGCGGAACTCCAAAAATCACGAAACCAATTCTGGGGTCTTATAATGTCAGATGCCGGAGGCAGCCAAAAGGAGGCAGCCAGGTGGGCCAGGTGGGCCCCACGCCACACCTGGGCGCGGCTGGCCTGTGGGCCGCGCCCAGCTATGGCGTGGCCACCTGGGTCCACCCCCCAGGTTGCCTCTTCGCGTATATCTGCCTCCCGAAAACCTAAGCACGGGGGGTACGTCCACGAAATATTCCGCCGCCTCCACGGGACGGAAACCACCGAGAGAGAAAGAGCTCTCTGGCAGGGAGATCCTGCCGGGGAAATTCCCTCCCGGAGAGGGGAAATCATCGCCATCGTCATCGTCATCACGCTGGACTTCATCGGGATCATCATCACCACCATCCACTGCGCCATCACCATCATCTCCACCGACTCCACATCCATCTTGCTGTAACATCTAGGGCTGTACCTTGTCTAGTTCATTGGGGAGACTCTCCCGGTGTTGATTACTCCTTGTTATTGATGCTATTGAGTTTGTTTGGTGGATTAGTGTTCATGTCCAGATTGTTATTCATTGCCATATCATCTCTGATCATGATCCATATGATGTCTTGTGAGTAGTTTGTAGTTCTTGAGGACATGGGGAAGTCATGTTGTTAGTAGTGAAATAATGCTGCGTTAATATTTAATGGTTTGATATTTAAGTTGTGGTGTCATTCTTCTAGTGGTGTCATGTGAACGTCGACTACATGACACTTCACCTTTATGGGCCTAGGGGAATGCATCGTGTACCTAGCTTGCTAGTTGAGGGGTTGCCGGAGTGACAGAAACCTGAACCCCCGTTAGTAAGATAGTGCACGAGGGAGCGTAGGGTCTCAGAGTTTAAAGCTGTGGTTAGATTTATCTTAATTACTTTTCTGCATTCGCGGATGCTTGCAGGGGGTATAATCACAAGTGCGTATTAGTCCTAGGAAGGGCGGTGCGTTAGCATAGATTCACCCACACAACACTTATCAAAACAATGAAGATTAACCAGTTGCACGAAGCGAAAGCACTTGACGAAATTCCCATGTGTCCTCAGGAACATTTGTCTCTTATAAGTAACACACTCGGCTTGTCCTTTGCACTCAAAAGGATTGGGCCACTCGCTGCATTTGTTGCCGCGCTCGTTTATTTACTTGCACTGTTTTTACCTGCTGTTTCGAATACTACTGAAAACCTGTCTGCTAGCTTTTACAGTGAATTCTTGATCAAAACTACTTGCCAGCACCTTCTGCTCCTCGTTGGGTTCGACACTCTTATTTATCGAAAGTACTGCGATACACCCCCTATACTTGTGGGTCATCAAGACTATTTTCTGGCGCCGTTGCCGGGGAGTGAAGCGCTATTGGTAAGGAAATTGGTAAGGAAATTATTTACTGTAATGACTGTTATGGAGTCAAATCCATTTGGTTCGCTGTTTGGGAGGACTACTACCACTGCTACGGTAGTAGATGATCCTCCATCTGCTGAGATTGTTCCATTTAAAATACCTACGAAAATTGTTGGACGTATTATGGATAACCGCTATGATGGAACTGTTCATCCTGGTAATCATTTGCTTTATATACATGAACTATGCGGTTTGTTCAAGTGTGCAGGTATTTCGATGGACATTATTAAAAGGAAATTATTTACTCTGTCGCTGGATGGCAGAGCTGCTGAATGGTATAGTCTGCTGAAGAATGGTCCTTCATTGAGCTGGGCTGAAATTGTCCCTCTCTTTTATTACAAGTTTTATCCTCCAAGTGAGATTCATAAGGATCGGAATTCTATATTCACTTTTTGGCCTTATGAGGGAGAAAGTATTGCCCAAGCTTGGGGGAGATTGAAATTATTAATGCTCAAATGCCCTGTTCATGGGATTCCAAGTAATATTGTCATCAATAACTTTTATGCAAGACTTTCCTATCATGATAAAGATTTATTGGACACTTCTTGTTCTTGGTCATTCACTCGTATGAAGGATGAAGATAAATGGGATCTTCTTGATCGTATCCAGGAAAATACTGAAGGATGGGAGAACGACAAAGGTAGGGAGTCAGGTATAAATTATGATTTCGAATGCATTAAATCCTTTATGGAGACTGATAGTTTTCGTAATTTTAATGCTACTTATGGTCTTGATTCTCAAGTTGTTGTTAATTACTTTAAGGCCTTTGCCTCGTATCTCGATATTCCTAGACAAGGTTGGGAAAAGTATCATGAACCTTATGAAGATAATGCTAATTTTGCTCTTGCTAAAAATGTTGAAGTTCAAACTGTTGATCGCATTATACCAGAACCCTATATTGAAAAAATACCTTTTCCTGTTAAAGTAAAAGAACACTCTATTTTGGCTAGTGTGGTTAGCAAAAGTGAACGTAAACCTAGGGAACCTGATGAGCAAATTAGTGTAGAACATGAAGTAGCTATGGTTAAGGAACTTGTAACTGAAAATGTAGAAGGAGGTCATATTGTGTTTTGTGAAGAAGCTTCTAACATGGTTACACATCCTAAAAGAGCTCGAAAGCCTAGTGTTCCTGTGCTTTCTGTTAAAATAGGTGAGCATTGTTATTATGGTCTCTGTGATATTGGTGCTAGTTCCAGCGCTATCCCTTATGCTCTCTACAAGGAAATCAGGAAGGAAATTGATCCTTGCGAATTGGAAGATATTGATGTGGTTATTCAGCTTGCTAATAGGGAAACTATCTGTCCAGTTGGCATTGTCAGAGATGTTGAAGTTTTATGTGGTAAGACTAAATACCCTGCTGATTTCTTAGTTCTCGGTTCTGCTGCTAGTGACTCTTGTCCTATTATTTTTGGTAGACCTTTCCTGAATACTTGTGGTGCTATTATTGACTGTCAAAAAGAGAAATTTTTACTAGATTCGATGGAGAGTCTTATGAGTTTAATTTTTCAAAATTTGCTAAGAATCATTATGAACCTGAAATGCCTAATGAGAACTTTCAAGTTGAACAGCTTGCTTCTATTGCTGTTGGTCCTAACAATGCTTTGCAGCAATTTTTGGAAGACCACGAAAGTGAAGTTTTTGCAGAAGAAAGAAGGGAGATTGACGACATCTTTCTGCGTCAACCTCAAATGCTTAGGCATGATTTACCTGTGGAGGACCTGGGAATTGCGCCCCCTCCTAAAGAAGACCCTGTTTTTGATCTTAAGCCTTTACCTGATAATCTTAAGTATGTTCATATTGATGATAAGAAAATATATCCTGTTATTATTAGTTCTAAACTTTCAGGAGATGAAGAAGCAAAATTATTGCAAGTTCTGAAGAAACATAGAGGCGCAATGGGCTATACTCTTGATGATTTAAAAGGGATTTCTCCTGCTATATGTCAGCATGCTATTAATATTGAGCCTGATGCCAAGCCTGTTGTTGAGCATCAACGTCGTTTAATTCCTAAGATGAAGGAAGTGGTAAGAAATGAGGTATTAAAACTTCTTGAAGCAGGTATAATTTATCCTATTGCTGATAGTAGATGGGTTAGTCCTGTTCATTGTGTTCCTAAGAAAGGAGGAATAACTGTTGTGCCTAATGAAAATGATGAGCTTATTCCTCAGAGAGTTGTAGTTGGTTATAGAATGTGCATTGATTTTCGTAAGGTCAATAAGGTTACTAAGAAAGATCATTATCCTTTGCCTTTTATTGATCAGATGTTAGAAAGGTTGTCTAAGAAAACTCATTTTTGTTTCCTTGATGGTTATTCTGGTTTTTCCCAAATAGCTGTTAGAAAGGAAGATCAGGAGAAAACCACTTTTACCTGTCCTTATGGTACTTATGCTTATAGACGTATGCCTTTTGGTTTATGTAATGCTCCTGCTACTTTTCAGAGATGCATGTCTGCTATTTTTCACGGTTTTTGTGAAGAAATTGTGGAAGTCTTCATGGACGATTTCTCCGTCTATGGAACTTCTTTTGATAACTGTTTGCACAATCTTGACAAAGTTTTGCAGAGATGTGAAGAAACCAATCTTGTTCTTAATTGGGAGAAATGCCATTTTATGGTTAATGAAGGCATTGTTCTTGGGCATAAAATTTCTGAAAGAGGTATTGAAGTTGATAGAGCTAAAGTGGAAGCAATTGAGAAAATGCCATGCCCCCGAGATGTGAAAGGTATTCGTAGTGTTCTTGGTCATGCTGGTTTTTATAGAAGGTTTATTAAAGATTTCTCTAAAATTTCAAAGCCACTTACCAATCTTCTTCAAAAGGATGTTCCATTTGTTTTTGATGACGAGTGTAAAGAGGCATTCGAAATTTTGAAGAAGGCTTTAATAACTGCTCCTATTGTTCAACCACCAGACTGGACTTTACCATTTGAAATTATGTGTGATGCTAGTGATTTTGCTGTAGGTGCTGTTTTAGGACAGCGAGTAGATAAAAAGTTAAATGTTATTCATTATGCTAGTAAGACTCTTGATGCAGCTCAAAAGAATTATGCTACTACTGAGAAGGAATTTTTAGCAGTAGTGTTTGCTTGTGATAAGTTTAGACCTTATATTGTTGATTCTAAGGTAACTATTCATACTGATCATGCTGCTATTAAATACCTTATGGATAAGAAGGATGCTAAGCCTAGACTTATTAGATGGGTTCTCCTGTTACAAGAGTTCGATTTGCATATTGTTGATAGAAAAGGTGCTGAAAATCCTGTTGCTGATAATCTGTCTAGATTAGAAAATATAATGCATGATCCTATTCCTGTTGATGACAATTTTCGAAATGAGCAGTTGGCTTCTATAAAGGTAAATTCGAATGATTGTCCCTGGTATGCTGATTATGCTAACTTTATTGTTGCCAAGTATTTGCCTCCAACTTTTACTTATCAGCAAAGGAGGAAATTCTTCTGTGACTTGAGGCATTATTTTTGGGATGACCCACATTTATATAGAGAAGGAGTTGATGGTATTATGAGAAGATGTGTTCCAGAGCATGAGCAGAAGGAAATATTGGATAAATGCCATGGTAGTGCTTATGGAGGACATCACGCCGGAGATAGAACTGCACAAAAGGTTCTACAATCAGGTTTTTATTGGCCTACTCTTTTTAAAGATGCAAGAAAATTTGTTTTGACCTGTGATCAATGTCAGAGAGTTGGGAATATTAGTAGACGTAATGAGATGCCTATGAATTATTCTCTTGTTATTGAACCTTTTGATTGTTGGGGATTTGACTTTATGGGTCCTTTTCCCGCTTCAGATGGTTATACTCATATTCTAGTTGCTGTTGATTATGTTACTAAGTGGGTAGAGGCTATACCAACCTCTAGTGCTGATGGTAAGACTTCCTTAAAAATGCTTAAGGATGTTATTTTCTCGAGGTTTGGTGTGCCTAGATATCTCATGACTGATGGTGGTTCACACTTTATTCATGGTGGTTTTAGAAAAACTCTTGCTAAATATGGTGTCAATCACAGAATTGCTTCACCGTATCATCCTCAAACTAGTGGTCAAGTAGAGTTATCAAATAGAGAAATTAAGTTGATTTTGCAAAAGACTGTCAATAGGTCTAGAAAGAATTGGGCTAGAAAGCTTAATGATGCTTTGTGGGCTTATAGAACAGCATATAAAAATCCTATGGGCATGTCTCCTTATAAAATGGTTTATGGAAAAGCTTGTCATTTACCTCTAGAATTAGAACACAAGGCCTATTGGGCAATCAAAGAGCTTAATAGAGATTTCAAATTAGCTGGTGAGAAAAGGTTGCTAGAGTTAAGCTCTCTAGATGAATGGAGAAGTGAAGCATATGAAAATGCTAAACTTTTCAAAGAGAAAGTTAAGAGATGGCATGACAAGAGAATTTTAAAAAGAGAATTTTGCATAGGTGATAAAGTTTTATTGTATAGGTCTCGTCTCAGATTTTTTGCAGGAAAATTACTCTCAAAATGGGAAGGACCTTACATTGTGGAAGAAGTTTATCGTTCTGGTGCAATAAAAATTAATTCACTTGACGGTGACAAACCTCAAGTTGTTAATGGGCAGAGACTTAAACATTATATTTCTGGAGAATCTTATAATGAAAATGTTGATATTATTCAAATGGTATCTCCGGAGGAATTTATTAAAACTCAGAAACAGGAAACTGCAGAGTCTGATTTGAAGTAGGTATGAGTTTCGGTAAGAAAAAGTCCGCGTTTTACTTCGAAACTTTTATATTAGTTATTTTATACAATTTTGGAAATATCAAGACGAATAAGTGCCGGAGGAGGTGCCCGAGGGCACCACGCCACAGCAGGGCGCGGGCCCCACCTGGGCCGCGCCCAGCTATGGCGTGGTCGCCTCGGAGACCCCCTCCGACTCCGCTTCGCCCTGTGCTTTCCTTTTCACGCGTTATTTTCTGCTATATATTTACCCGGATCTCCCGAGGTCCGTATCTCGTGTTTTCGTCGCGTTTGTTTTCGAGCTGTTTCTGCCAGGGTTGTAGAAGTCTAGAGCACCATGGTCGCCTCCAACAACCCTGACAAGGAGGGCCTGAAGAAAGATCTGAAAGACCAAGATGCTGAGGAGGAGAAGGAGAAGACTGAAGCTGTCGGTGAAGAAGAGGAAGATCCAAGTCCTATTCCCACCGCTACCGTTGCAAGCATCGGAGTGGTGCAGAACAAGCCCAGGGCCAGGCAGGGCGCGAGGATGAGCACTGGTGGGAGAGTTCCTCGTCGCTTCCTAGCTCCAAGAACACTTCCTTCAGATACCAAAAGGCCTTTTCACACTCTCATCCATAAGTATCCCTTTGAAAAAGTTCCAGAATCAGAATTGCCCAGTAGCTGGGATATGGATCGTTCTGACCATGCAGGAAAAGGGAGCTCCAAAGCTGAAGAGAAGTGGGGTAACAACTCCAAAAGCTGGGATTCACCCTCTGACAGGATGATGAACCGCATTGAGCAGAATTCAGAGCTTGTCCGCACCCTCATTGGTAGAGTTGATGAGTTAATGGAGCTTGCCGAGAAGCTCATTAGAGGGGCGCCACCACCATCACCGCCAAGGGAGTAATTCACCATGGGTAACAACACACTCCCAGCTTGTTTCAAGCTTGGGGGGGTGTTTTCAGTATCACCATCTTTATCTTTATCTTTATCTTTATATTTTTGCTTAGTACCATGAGTAGAGAAGTTATCATATGAGATAGTTTGCAATGTGGAGTATCACTCCTTAGTTGGTTATCGTTGTATCCGTTGGTGTGAGGTTTATTGTGATGGAATATTAATGAGAAGCTTTATCTTTACTTTCTGCACACTTTATTTTAGCCAGCAAGTCCTTTGTCATATGCTGATCTTGTTACATTAGTATTGGCATCACTTTGGGTGCAGCAAGTAAATTTAGTTGGTTGTGGCAAACTTAGACTGGTCAGTAGTATCAATACTTTTTACACTTAAGTAGAAAAGAGGGAACTGGTTGCAATAACATTATCCCTATTGTTTTCCTCTTTGTTGGCCAATGAGTTTATTATTCTTGAATTAAAGTGTTTTGTGCCCACAAAGTAGATAGCATGGTTGTTCTATTAGATCTATAAGTGTTTGTCTCTCTCAATTCTTGTGCTTGCTACTAAACCTTGCTAGCCTAAAACCTTGTACTGAGAGGAGATACTTCTCGTGCATCCAAAACCCTGAACCAAAGCACTCCATTCGTGTCCACCATAACTACCTATCATGTAGTGTTCGCACTACTCCAAGTACATTTTCTCGTGTGCTACCTTTAACTATTCAAAACTATTATTATATCCCTTTTTGTGTCACTGTTCACCAAGCTCATCTGCTTCATCTGCTTCTGCACCTTTTATTTTACATTAAAAGAGCTGGTTAGTCCACCCTATAAATAAATAAATAAATAGACACTCCTCCACGGTGATTGTTGGTCAGCAACCGAGGATTCGGTCAAGCCATGGTTTGTGGAAAGAAATGGTTGGGAGGAGTGTCATCAATAAGTGCTTGTTACAAGTGCAGTTCTATAAACTCTCGGAACCGCTCTAAAAGTTAATTAGTATGGAAGATGACAAGGATTATACCACTGATTTGTTGACCAATAGCATACACCTCTCAAAGCAATATTTTTACACTCTCTATGCCTTCGGGAACTAAAAAGCTCTAGCACACGTTTTAATCCCTGCTTCCTCTGCGAAGGGCCTATCATTTATTTATTGTTGAGTCAGTAAACCTATTCCCTCTATCCGAGCAAGCACTCGAATTGTTATAGATACAATCATTCATAGTTCATAATATTTCCTATCATGTTTTGTCTACTTTGCTTGAGCACATGAAGTTTTATCTTTGAGAATATGACTTTGACAGTTTTCTTTGGAATGTGAAAGGAACAGTGATGATTGAGCAACTCTATTTCTGCAATATAGCTCTAGTATAAAGACTCTTCTTGAAAGATAAGTTAGAATGTTGATTGTTCTCTGACCAAGAACACAGTTTGCCACATCCAATTGGTTTGCTTAATGTACCTTTATTTGTGGTTGTTCCATTACTTGTTCCAAGTTAAGTAGAATGTGTAGAGACTGCTGTTTAAAATGACTTGTTTAGCTGAGTAAATACTGATGCTTCTTGTCCGTATTCTTTATAATCGACACTTCACTCCATAAACATGTGGACTTGTTTACTGAGCTCAGTTTTCGCTTGGGGACAAGCGAGTCTAAGCTTGGGGGAGTTGATACGTCCATTTTGCATCACTATTTTATATCATAATTTGTCATTATCTATCCTTATATTTCATATTAATACATTATACTTATGTTATTTTGCCTTATTTTGCATGTTTGATGATTATTGGGAATTATCCTTCCGGAGTCAGGTTTCTGCTGGAAAAAGCGTCGTCAAGTCAACATATCAGCGGAACTCCAAAAATCACGAAACCAATTCTGGAGGTCTTATAATGTCAGATACCGGAGGCAGCCAAAAGGAGGCAGCCAGGTGGGCCAGGTGGGCCCCACGCCACACCTGGGTCCACCCCCCCAGGTTGCCTCTTCGCGTGTATCTGCCTCCCGAAAACCTAAGCACGGGGGGTACGTCCACGAAATATTCCGCCGCCTCCACGGGACGGAAACCACCGAGAGAGAAAGAGCTCTCTAGCAGGGAGATCCTGCCGGGAAAATTCCCTCCCGGATAGGGGAAATCATCGCCATCGTCATCATCATCACGCTGGACTTCATCGGGATCATCATCACCACCATCCACTGCGCCATCACCATCATCTCCACCGACTCCACATTCATCTTGCTGTAACATCTAGGGCTGTACCTTGTCTAGTTCATTGGGGAGACTCTCCCGGTGTTGATTACTCCTTGTTATTGATGCTATTGAGTTTGTTTGGTGGATTAGTGTTCATGTCCAGATTGTTATTCATTGCCATATCATCTCTGATCATGATCCATATGATGTCTTGTGAGTAGTTTGTAGTTCTTGAGGACATGGGGAAGTCATGTTGTTAGTAGTGAAATAATGCTGCGTTAATATTTAATGGTTTGATATTTAAGTTGTGGTGTCATTCTTCTAGTGGTGTCATGTGAACGTCGACTACATGACACTTCACCTTTATGGGCCTAGGGGAATGCATCGTGTACCTAGCTTGCTAGTTGAGGGGTTGCCGGAGTGACAGAAACCTGA
The DNA here is from genome assembly GCA_947311845.1 of Poa pratensis. Classification (NCBI taxonomy): domain Eukaryota; kingdom Viridiplantae; phylum Streptophyta; class Magnoliopsida; order Poales; family Poaceae; genus Poa; species Poa pratensis. The sequence goes on from CAMZMU010000085.1 coordinate 140,416,802, forward strand.
ACCCCCGTTAGTAAGATAGTGCACGAGGGAGCGTAGGGTCTCAGAGTTTAAAGCTGTGGTTAGATTTATCTTAATTACTTTTCTGCATTCGCGGATGCTTGCAGGGGGTATAATCACAAGTGCGTATTAGTCCTAGGAAGGGCGGTGCGTTAGCATAGATTCACCCACACAACACTTATCAAAACAATGAAGATTAACCAGTTGCACGAAGCGAAAGCACTTGACGAAATTCCCATGTGTCCTCAGGAACATTTGTCTCTTATAAGTAACACACTCGGCTTGTCCTTTGCACTCAAAAGGATTGGGCCACTCGCTGCATTTGTTGCCGCGCTCGTTTATTTACTTGCACTGTTTTTACCTGCTGTTTCGAATACTACTGAAAACCTGTCTGCTAGCTTTTACAGTGAATTCTTGATCAAAACTACTTGCCAGCACCTTCTGCTCCTCGTTGGGTTTGACACTCTTATTTATCGAAAGTACTGCGATACACCCCCTATACTTGTGGGTCATCACCGGGGACGAAACCACTTGGAGACGGTGCGACGTTGGGCGCCGCCGCGGAGCTGACGAAGGACCTCCTTCTTGGCACGCCGGCCTGGAGGTTGTTGTTGACGCTACGGTGCAAAAAGCACCACAGCACGGAGTGGCCACTCCGGCCAAAAGTAACAGCAGCACAAATTCGCCGCCGTTGATGAACTCCGCAAGATGCAGCCTGAAGATCTCCCCATGGAGCAGCCGAACCAATCCGTCCGTCCTCCTTTCCGCTACCTTTGCGACACAGAAGAACAGAAACAGCAGATCGAGAAGCTCCACCAAACCTGGTCTCCTGCCACCAAGCAATAGCCGCAGATCCGCCGTCGAACTCCAAGCAGCCGCCACGCGCCGGAGGAGGCAGATGAAGTAGATTGCAGCAAACGAGAACCAGGGAGTGGGCCTTATTCACGAAGCCGTCCAAGGCGCACATCTTCGCTGCCTTCGGCTCCCACCAAGGAAGCACCGCAGCAAGAAGAGGAACCACGGAGCAGAGCTGGGCTTGACCCGAAAACCACAACTCAAAGCTTCGAGCGCGAACCTTATTCGGAGGGATGCGAGAGTCCATCAGCTTCCCTTGCGTCGCCGCCTGCCACGAGCGGAGCGCAGCGAAGAAGAAGGAGTCCTCGGCGCAGTGGATCTGGTCGTCGGAGACCACTGTCCTACCCTCAATCGGCATGGAGCCAGAGAAAGCAAACGCTAATCTAACCCTACTGCTACTATATACAATCCGAGCTACGCATCCTCTTCCACGCCGGGCAGCAAAGCCGCCGGAGAGGGGAGGGTAGCGAGCCGGAGGCGGAGACGGTAAACGGAAGTCGACTCTCAAGGAGGAGAACGGTGGGGAGGGTGTTGTATTTTCACCAATGTTGAAAAGGGTTGATGAATTTGGCACGTCAAATTTTGTTGGATTCTACTCAGTCATCTCTTAGTGCTCTTGTTGAAGAGAGACCAATGATATTTTGTCTACTTAGAGGGTGGCATTGGCTAGGGGAGCTATGATGGTGGCAACCTCGATCAATTCCCACAATGAGTGTTGACATTGGTCATCTGGTGAGTAAAACTAGTTGGTCTTGGATACCTTGATGTACGTATGTGTGTGCATGTAGGTGGGTTTAATTTGTTGACCTAGCCGGAACGTGATGCTACCGAGGCACGAGCTGTTGTGGCGCCTTTCCCTGCCGTGGCAGAATGTTTGCTTGTTTTCTGTGCCACGGCAGACGGATGCGGCTACTACCAAGACACGCATTCTTGCGGAGCATAGGTCTGGCGCGACAAACTGCTTGCTTGTTTTCTCTGCTGCGCCAGAGGATGTTGTTGTTGTCGAGACGAGTGTTGTTGTGGAGCCTCTCTCTGCTGCGGCGGATTGTTTAGCAGTTTTTCCTGCTGCGGCAGAGGAAGTTGGTAGCAGGAGACGAGATGGTGGTGGACTGATCTACTATTGTGCATTGCAGAGGGAGGCCGAGTTTTCTCCATTGACGACACCCTTGCAACGGGGAGTTGACGATATTGAGAAGATCATTGATTTCGGCGGTTTATGGATCCCTCAATGGAGGGGCTAAGGTCCAGCGGTTGGATCAAAGCTCAAGCAAACTCGGATGCTACTCAGTTGGATGGCATGACACCCTCAACCAAGGCGGCGTGTTGTTTGACGTGGCCCCTCGTGTGCAGTCGTCATAAGAAGAAAATGTCGTAAGGTATTTACAGATTCATGTCATTTGTTGTGAACTTTGTAAAGAAAAGTCGGATCAAAGCTCAACTAAACTCAGATGCTACTCAATTGGATGGCATATTTTCAGATGTCTAAATCTTATCTAACTTTGTTATTTTGTGTAGCCCATAATGTAATGTACTCCCTCCGTACATAAAAGGATGTCTCAACTTTGTCCAAATTTGCATGTATCTTTCATGTGCAGATACATGCAAATTTGGACAAAGTTGAGACATCCTTTTGTGAACGGAGAGAGTATGTAAATTTGATAGTTTGCACGGTTGTGGGATAAAACATTGACTACCTTAAGTTTTTTTTAAAAAAAAAAGTGAAACCCAGAATTACGATTTTCAAAATTTTGTAAGTGGAGAGAGCACCGTGGCCCGGGAGCCAAAAGAACTTCCCGCAAATTCAAGGTCATTTGTGGTGAACTTTCTAAACAAGAGTCGCTTTTGTCTTCTTCCTTTTTTTCACCCAAATCAAACAACCTTGCCTTGCTGCACGGCCCGGTTTGCCCCCACGCTTTTACTTACTTGCCGTAACTATATCTAACCTGCATGGTACGCACGCAAGGACGCAGCAGGACCACGCTCGATCGCCTTTATCTCTGTCTCTGTTGGCCGGCGAATCTATCTGTGCGCATCGACTGATCACCGTCGCGAGTCGTCCACAGTTTCTCTGTTGTTGTCCGTTGGATAGTTCCATGGCGGTCGCCGTCGATCACGCGCAAGCTGCACCGGCGAAAAGACGCCGGGGATCGTCGTCTTCGGCAAATTCCCCCATGGCGCGCGCGCGGGTGACGTCGCGCGCTGCACACCGCCGGAGCCTCCCTAGACGGCGCCAAACGCCGAATCTTGGCCGGATCGGAGCGGCAGGAGCGAGGGCGACGGCGACGGGGCCGGGCACCGTGTCATGCGGGACAGGCGACTACACGATGCTGCCGCCGGAACTGTTGCTGATGCTACCGGTGACTGTGGCATGGTGCTGGTGGTGTGAATTCATGCCTGGCGCACGCGGGCCTCCGCGAAGGAGAGGCCGAGGAAGGGCTCCCCATGCTGGGCGTTACTGTGTGCCTGTGACTGTGTGGACTTGGGTAGGATCTCACCCTAGGTGAGATCCATTTTTTTGAAAATTCAAAACATGTCGAAAAATTCCGAAAAAAATAGACAACACGCATCTATGTTACATATGCAACGTCAAAAATTGGCAGCTTCAAATTCGACTTATACTTAGAGAGGCAAAAAAGAGAAATTTCGGTGTGAATAGTGTCACTCAAATCTGACACTATTCACAGTGTAGGTTCTCTTTTTTGCCTCTCTAACTGTAGGTCGAGTTTTGAGCTGCCAATTTTTGGAGTTGTACGAGTCGACTGTAAGTATGTTGTCTATTTTTTTCAGATTTTTTTACAGTTTGAAAAAATAATTAAAAAAGTTGATCCTGATCCTACCCAAGTCTCCGTGTGTGCTGGGCCGGGGCAGGGATGTCTGCGCGCAGCGTACGTGTGGTCCGGTATCCGGAATTGATACTAGGCCGTCATCTTACTGTCCCATTTATATTGTCCAAAAGAAAATAGAGTACTGTCTGTGTAATAAGGTTGTCTCCCTCCAAAGAAACTGTGTTTAAGGTTGTCGCGGATGGTAACCTTGGGCATAAACCAGGAGGTGGCTGGAATGCGGGCAACGAGGGATGAAAACGAGCGAGGTTTTCCTTCATGCATGCATCACGTAAGAGGATCACCAATAGCTGCCCCAACTAACTAGAGGTTAGCCGCTCTCTTAGGATAAAGAGAGCAAAGCCATGTCTCCAATATCTTCCCTAAGTGCAAAGGGAAGTTCTAAAATACAGCAACAAGTGCTGTAAATACACAACACTTTTGTTCAGGCGATTTTGCATCGGGCGTTGTGTTTATTCTGCTCAATTCGGCTAGTGGACGGTAGGCTTGGAATTAGATTCGAGCCGAGCCGGCTCGACTCGTTAAATCTCGGTCAACTTACTAGTTGGCTCGGCTCGACCCGTTTAACAAACAAGTTTCGAAACAGAACTCGGCTCAGCTCGCAAAACTCGTGAGTTTGCTCGTTTAACTCGGCTCGTTTAACTCTAACTCGTTTACCGTAAATAAATAAAAAACTCGGCTCGACACGTTTAGCAACAAGTTTGAGCCAAACGGAGTTGAGTTTCGAGTCACGGCTCAGTGAGTGTCGAACGACACGGCCACCAAGATTTTCGGCTCAAAACTCGACGTCCCAGCATCAATCAAAATCGTATACAGCCACAGGAGCTCAACCGGGCATAGACCGTGGTGTGCGCGCGCAAGATGGTTCGTTGAGCGTCGGCCGTGCCGCCCGCCTACGTGCGTACGACACCGATGCGTTCTCCTGCACCGCCCGTTGGTCTCTCAGCTCCTCTGACGCTGCAAGCTACAGTAGCTAGATATAGGAGGGTACGCGGGATTGGACGGCACGTAGGCGAGATGCTGAAAGGGGAAGGTCGATAGGATGCCTTTGTGGTTCTTTCACTTCCATCTGCGACTAATAGGTACGCACGTGGGAGCGAGTACGATCTGACTTCTGGCTGCCATGCCAGGATCGTGCGTTTCTTTGCGTATCGCCGCCGCTATGGTCGAGGATCGTACGTTCGTGGATCCTTTCGCGCTGACGACGGTGTTCGATCCATCACCTCTCGTCCACGCGCGAGCTTTTTCTCGTGTGCCATTCATAACGGATGACACTACTGTGCCCGACGATGTCGTACCTCGCTGCGAACCTACACCCAGAGTTTGTGCCATGTTTCATATAGTACTATAACATCCACAGCCAGAGCTTTATTTTTAGCACAACCGGTGGGTGTCTGAATTATGGGCTTCACGCTTCCGACTTCGCATATCAGCATATCGGCCCATACGGAAGTTGGGCCCAACAGTACTACTTTCTCTACCTTTCATTCATGCATTCCCCTTGGTTTTGTGCGTGCAAATGATTATGTGCTATGTTCACGTCACAAAAAAAAAACGAAAATGCAGCTGAGCTACTTTCATTGCGATTAGGAGAAAACGACTACAAGCTACACGGAAAAATAAAAAAACTATTCCATGTTACAAAGTGATCCGAAGTTCATAACCCCATACCCGCAGGCGCACACACAAAAGAAATAAAGACAAAACTGAAGGTTTATAACGGGTGTTGACGACCGATGGCGCCGAATATGCTTTACTTGATGGAATACATTGGTAGAGATGCTCCTCCTGTTGTTTGCAGAAAATTTACATACCAAGAGAGATATGAGCAGACATTTCTTAACTATAGTTATATACATGTGCACAATAATCAAACCACTTCAATACCACAGTTCATTAGATCTACTAAGCGGATAAAAAAATATTACAATTTATACTGAACTTCTATACTTCTATGGGTCTTAATTTCAGAAAGTTGTACTATTATAAGTATTGTTTGTCTGTTTCCATAGTTTAATGACATAAATGGCATTATTACAAAATATTAGTTAGTGTTTTTTGGTATCATTTGATTGAAATATATTAAATTATATTTTGTAAAAAAACTTTTCTAGATGTATTTTTTCTACAATGCATAATCTATAATTTATAACTATTTATGGTAAATATCTATAAAGGGTATGATCTAAAAAATTGTCGTGGGTTAATCACGGCAGATGCCATAGGGGGTGGCTTAACTCGGGTGTAAGCCAGGCGACTTAGGATCCACGGAGAGGCAGCACACGCAGAGTTTACCCAGGTTCGGCCCCTCTGTATGAGGTAAAGACCTACTCCTGCTTGTATGTATTTGGATCTTGATGGGGTATACAATGGTGTGCGCACCAGAGCGTAAGGTTGCTCCGGAGGCTATGGAATGAGATGAATCTGTCCTCTAGGGTTGCACCTAGCCGGCTTTATATAGGGAGTCGGCTAGGGTTTACAGGGAAAATGACGGGTGACCTAGGCGGCGCTAGCTAACTCGCTACAAGTGCGGCTTCATGGAGCGCACTCTTCGGGATATGCAGATCGCTATCTGATTCGGAAAGATCAGCTTGCCGCCTTCCTCGAGCCGGCCTACCGGGTTCTTCGGGGACCCGGTATCTTGAAAGATGACCTCCGAGTGGGCTTTGGGCCACCCGGTCTTGTAGACCGACTCGTGGTCCTGGGCCTGCCCGGTTGGGCATCCTCCCTTCTCGGGTTGCCGAGTCGTTGATCCACTACCACAGAAAGGCCTTTCTGTGGCGCACGTTTTTGACTTTCTGTGGCGCACCGCGAGGATTGCTGGGTGCGCCACAGAATTCTCGCCACAAAAATTATTTCTGTGGCGCACCCAGCGCGGTGCGCCACAGAAATAGCTCGGCAGCACCCTATGCAGAGGAATTCTGTGGCGCACTGTTCCTTCGTGCGCCACAAAAAAAAAAGCGTGCGCCACAGAAATATGAAACATAAATACCGGTATTTTTTCGTTTTGCTGTACAAATACAGGTATATACAGGATTTATACAGGTTTATACTGAAATACAGGTATATTTGACAGGTATATAAACAGACAAACACATTAATCAATATGTCATCACACATATTACTTAGTGCCCGATCGAGATACATATATACACATAGTCACAAAAGTGTCGAATGTTTCATCATTTCACACTACACATTACAAATCAAGTGTTCGCCGCCTAACTATGATCAAATGTAGTACACATCGGCGATGATGGTGAGCAAGAGCGCGCGGGAGCATGCATGATCATGGAGTCCTCTTCTTGAGCGGCGCCGGGAACGGTAGAAAGCCTTCTTTCGTCTTCCACTCCCTGGTGTCATTCTGTGCCTCTAGTCGTTCTTCGATATCCCTCTGACACAACCCTGAAGATGGATTGGGATATATATTGGTTAGTGATATAAATAGAGTATAATTTATTCATCTAAGTAGAGAGGCAAGACAATCAATCAATTGTCATGGTTGGAAATCATATGGCTATCATATTTGGGTTTCATAGCATAGCATATATATAATATATAACCCTACACATGCACTTCTATAATACCTCTGGGGTAGTGGTAGGACCCTGATTTGTGAATGACATCGTCGAGGATGATCGTTGACAACTGCAGCCGGATGCGATGGAAGTCTGTTCTGTAATCACCATCGGTGAGAGCATCCGCCATTTTGGTGTATTCTGCGAGACCAGATGGAATCTTCATTTTCTCGAAATCCCGGACAATCGCTTTAAGGTGATGGAGGGCGTAGTAGGCCTCCTTCACGCTGCCATCCAGTTGCTTGATGCAATGGAAGCCGGTCCCATGCTGGAACTTGTGTGTGTTGTCCTCCGTGAAGAATTCCGACTTCTTATGGAAGGGGCCGCCCTTTTGGGCATAGGCCTCGAGAGCGTCATCGAGAACACCCTTTATTCTGGTGTATCGTCTCGGCGTGGATTTATTCCCCGAGTCCAAATAAGTGGCAATGGACCACCTCGGGGATACGTAGATGAGTGCGCAGTACTTGTCCCTGCTCAGCACAATTGAAACAGAATGTTGGACAAAGGATCAGCGATGGAAGAAATGTACAAGAAGGCATAAGATCCAACGGTGGCGAGCGGATGTGTACTTACTCGAAAAAGAAAGGCAGAAGAAGGGCGTTCTTCCTCTTGTTGGCCAGCATGACCCTTACGAGGTACTCCGTGGCCGTTTCCCGTGTCTTTGATCCTTCCACTAGATGGTTGTCGCGCATGTAGTAGGGATCCACTATCGCGACGTACGGGGTATCATCTCTCCTGATCTTCATCGCCATATCGAGCGCATATAGGCGGACCATGTTATAGTCCAGCCGTTGAGTGTGAAAGAGTTTGAAGATGTCCTCGTACGCTATGAAGAACACATCCGCGGGGTCTTCCTGGACGAAGTCCACCAGCTCGTTTGGCACCTTGACCGCGAACGCCGAGTAACTCGGCTGCTTGTCTTTAAGAAGGAGCTCCTCTAGATGCAAGATAGATTCCTGCAAGGCAATCATGGGTCCTTCTGCAAGGCGGAGCAAGTCCCCAGACAAGATAGGTTTACCAGCTTCATGAACTCGGGGAAGCCATCCGCACGGGGTGGAATCGTGTCTTCAAGATCCCGGATCTTAGGAACTGGCTGGCTCGCAGAGGTGGAGGATCCTTTTCTCTTCCTGTGCTTCTTGTTCTTCATCTCTGTGGATTGTGGGGGTGAAGTGAACCCCGCTTTAACAGTTTCTTTCAGTGTGTTAGGGCTGAAAATGTTACCCGGTTGAGCTTGATGATCGCCGACATCCGGAGGCGTGTCGGTGAAGGCCAGGCGTTGTGTGCATGAAGTGGGACGAGCAGGTTGACCGTGGTGGTCGCGGAAGGGTTCTTCATCACAAGAGGCATGTACATACCATCCATGCAGGCGCCAGTGTTGATGTAGTCATCGACGTTGACATCATTCCCTCCTCCTCATTGTCGTCGTTGCCACCAAGTTGAGGTGCAACGGCTTTGTCCTAAACATAAACAATAGCACATCCGTTAGTCGGGAAAGTCGGAAAGTCGGGGAATTCGGAAAGTCAGAACTAACCTTGGACGGTTGCGGTGAAGATGTTCCCAACAACTGTTTGTGGCGGTTGGTGGCGGCGACGACCGGCGGTAGCTTCCGGCCGGTGGTGGCGGCGACCGGCGGTAGCTTCTGGGTGGTGGTGGCGGCGACCGGCGGTTCCTTCTGGGTGGTGGCGACGGCTGCTTGTGGCGCCGGTTCATCCGCAACAGCTTTTTGTGGCCGCCTCGACGTGGGCCGAACGACCTGGGGCCGGGGCCTCGAGGTGGCGCCGCCGGTGCGCTCACCCCATGAAGAACATCCCCAAGACGAATCTGGGTCTTTGGCCATTCCATCATCCACTTCCCGCATTCACCAAGCTTCATGTGTTTCTCGGCTCCCGGAGGTTGCGTGGGGGGGTCGATGTCATGGAACTCAGGCAGTACCTCGCTCACATTGACTTTCATCACGACCTCGCTCATTCGGGTGTTGTGCATATCGCGGGTCAAAGGTTGTATGATCTTGGCCGTTGCGACTTCCTTCAACTCGCCGCCGACCCCCACCCTATGCAGGAGTATGCAAGGCATGTCCTGGGAGTCAACACATGTTGGGCACCATGCATGAGATATGGCAGTTATCAAAGGCATATATAGTCATAGAAGATGTCGCGGACTAACTAATTAGTTACCTTGGTGATGGCGTCGAGCTCGGCTAATGTCGAGACAAGGGCGCCGGTGCCGGCGGCCGACCTATCATTCTCCGGCCGCTTGTGCGCATTATCATTATTCTCCGGCCTTGGTGTATGTTGATCCACGACAGGGGCACCGGTGGGGTCACCAGGACCGGCGACACGTTATTGATGGAGGTGCTGCCGGCGAAGCTGGACACGTGTATCGGCCCCTGTTGACCTCTCGCGTTCCAGGCAGCTAACCCCTCCATCAACCCAGGGGGTAACATCGTCCGGAGCTGCTCGTTCACCTTCTCGGCCACTAGCTTGTCCACCGTGGTAGAGTCCACCTTTTCTTTCTCTAGTGTCTCCAGCTTCTTCCTTAGCTCGAGAACCTCGGCTCTATCTTTAGTCGGCTTCCTCCTCTCCTTTTTCTTGTCGGTGTCCGTGCTGTAGTACTCGATGAACTTCATCGCCGTACCAAAGCCGGTCACATGGCCAGCTGACGTCGGCGGCTTTGACTTGTCCCTCCCCTTGAAAACGTTCATCGCCCGGTTGAAAGTCGTGTCCCATGGGCCGGCCTGAGCCTCCTGGGACGACGGGCCAGCCTCAGCCTCAGCCTCCTGCGGACAAAGGAAATAAACTTGAACCCATGTAGAAATCAACGCAAATGGACTTTGAGATATCCGCGGTAATTAAGTTCCTTACCAGCGTTTTCTCGAAATCCAGCACATCTTTATAGTCGGTAACGAATTCCCCCGTCCCCGGCTTCAGATAGTAGCGGGACCGAACAAAGTTCCTAACTTGCTCGTCCGTGATTTTATGCCACATGTTCTCTTTCCCAAGTCTCGCAACCTCGGCATCCTCCTTGTCCCAAACAGGCTGTTTTCCTGCGTAACCGCCGCTTCCCAAATGGTGGTTACCTAAGTTCAGTGCCCGCATTTTCTTCCCCCACTCGGTCCATTTTTCAGCCTCCGGAGATGCCAAGGACAACTTCAATGCCTCGAACTCTTCTATGTCGATGTACGGCTCTTTGGCACTGATCTCTTCCCAGCTAAGACCCTTTTCAATCTTCGCCTTCACCCGGCCTCTCCAGCTGGTCAAGGCGGTGTTCATCTTCGTTATGGCGAAGTTGTCCACCTTTTTGTTTCTATCATCCGGGAAAATGTATCGTTCGTGAAGCTTCTTAAGGAGTTGTGTGCGCAAAGCCTCATTCTCCGTGCTCCTGAGGTCATACGTGTTGATCGACACGGTTTCCCGGAGGATGCACCCTAGTTGCATGCCGTACCCTTTTGCGATGTTCCTAGGCTCCTGTGGTTGGCCACTTAAGGAGACTTAGTGAACGTGTCTGTGATGGGGGCCACCGCATTCGGTGTCCGGTCCTTCCTCTGCTTCTTATGCCTCTTAGCGGTCGGGTTACCACCACCGCCGCCATCCGTGTGGTCGCCACCCCCGACATCCGTGTGGTCGCCGCCCTCGGTGGTGGTTGCGTCCCCATCTCCGTCGGTGTCCTCCGCATCCTCCATCTCTAACAGAAAGTCACCATCGCCGTCACGAGCCAGTTCGGCGGCCTCCGCATCCTCCATCTCCGGGTTCACTTCCCAGAACGACTTGTTCTTTTCTCTAGCTTGTTCTTCGACGCTCATGTGCTTAGAAGGACCGGCCTCGGAGGACATGTTTGCACTGCATTGAAAAGGAGGAAAAAAGTTAGTACAACAAATATAACAAAAGCATCACTTAATTTAGTACTAAGATACCGCGGCCCATGCATTAGCCGCAATACCCCATATGTCCTATTTTTAGCAAAGTCATGCTAAATTTCACGAAAACATTTGGCATGACCTTTGCTAAAAATAGGACATATGGAGTACCCAAATTTGCCGGAACGGAAGTTAATCGACGTTCCGGCAATCTCAAGGGCCTCACGGGGTACCTGCAAACATTTCACAAAAAATATCCACATCTCGGCCGGCCGGCATCTCCATGACACGATGGTCGGAGCACAAACAACCACGACACGATGGTCGTGGACACATATCCTCATGCACATACATCACCATATCCACATCCACATCGAGGGAGAGAGGAACTACCTCGGGTAGGGAAGGGAGGCTCGGGTCCGAGATCGGCGTGGTGGAGGTGCTCCTCGTGGTGCTGCAATAAATTAACAAAACCATGATTTAGCACCTAGCAGCAACTAAAAATGCATCTTCAAAACAGTTAAAAAGTACCAACTTTGGAGGCTTACAAAGTTATCAAATCTTGATCCTATTTAAAATATACCTTCATGGATCTCTTGTACTAAGTTAGTACTTCATGCTAAACCCCAGAAATATTTTTTTGAATACATCTAAAACCTTAATTGAAGGCATTCTTGTAGGCAAGTTAAAACAGTGACAAAATTTAACTTAGCAAAATTTCAAAAAAAATTGGTCTCCAAAGTTTTCCTAACACCACACTAGCACCAACTAGAAGCATTATCAACTATTTGCATTGTTTCTAGCTATTTAGTGTACTCAAATATTAATTTGTTTGAGTGGGTCATTTCATCAAGCACCTACGGTGCAAGCATGGTAGGAGAGGGAGGGGAGGAAGGGGAAGCACACCTCGGCCGGAGGGGGGAGGGAGGGAGGTCGAGGACGTGCGCAGGGGAGGTCGAGCTCGCCGGCGCAGGGGATCGAGGTCGGCGGCGTAGGGGAGGTCGAGGAACGACGGGGTAGTTGCACGCGCCGCGTCGAGGAGTTGTTGCGGCGGCGTCGAGGAACGGCGGGGGCGCGGCTCGGGCGGGGCCGGCCGGGGCACAGGGGATCGAGGTCGCCGGCGAGTTGCGCGCGTCGAGGAACGGCAGGGTGCGCCGGCGTCAAGGAGTTGCGCGCGTCGAGGAACGTCGAGGAAGCGCGCGCGGTTCTGTGACTTAGCGAAATTTCGGATGGAAGAGAGGCAGCGCGGGGTGGCCCACATGTAATTGGGTGCGAAGGATTTCTGTGGCGCACCCTTTCAGCGGTGCGCCACAGAATTCTGAGATTCTGTGGCGCACCCTTTCCGTGGTGCGCCACAGAATTCTGAGATTCTTCTGTGGCGCACCCTTGACGCGGTGCGCCACAGAATTGTATCGCCAGATTTAGTTCAAAATGAACTGATACTGTTATGGTACAAAAACACCAGCATATCCCAGTGGTTAGCCACTGAACCAGAAACTCTGGCCAGCCACGTTCGAATCCTGGCTGTCCCACTTTTTTTTTCTTTTTTTTCTTAAAATATTTTTGGTTAAATTTGGTTACAAAATTCACACAATGTCTCACACATATTCAATTCATTTAATACACACAATGTCTCATACATATTTAGTTCATTGAATACATAACTCTTGCATTGTCTCACACCAAATGTCTCATACATCAAAAAAGTCTCTTCTTCGTCTCGGTTCCGCGAGTTAGCTTCTCTTCTTTCCCTTCTTCACGGTTGAAAACTTTAGGCCGGCACCTTGAGATTTCTTCGCGTGAACGGACAACCTTTAGTAGGTAGGGAGGTCTTCCTTCTTTGTGTACTAGTAGTAGGCATGTCGAAGAACTTGTCGAATTCCTCCTCGATCTTTGGCTCGTTGTCCAAGTCTTGCTCGGTGGCGCCTCCTTCCATTCCGATGATGCTCCTCTTGCCCCTCCTCACGACAACACGGCTAGGCTTTGACGGGTCGGTAATGAAGAAGCATTGCTCAACTTGGCTAGCGAGTACCCATGGCTCATTTTTCGCGGAGGCGTTCTTCGATTTGGCATCGGGTATTACCATGGTGGTGAAATACCGGCCTTCTTTGACGACGTCCTTGGCCCATCTTACACGGAACATTGGCACCAACTCTCCACAGTAGTTGAGCTCCCATATGTCCTCAATCCTTCCGAAGTATCTTTCCTTGACAGTAGCCTCCTCATCGCCGTAGGATAGCATAGTTACTCCTGAGTTTTGATATTCCGACTTCTTGTCCTTTTCCTCGGTGTAGAATCTGTAGCCGTTGATGTCGTACGCCTGATAGGTCTTTACGTTGTGCGAGGGACCCCGTGATAAGGAGAATATGAGTCTTTCATCTTCCGTAGATGGTGCTTTGTTCTTTGCTAGCTCCAGTTGCTTTTGCTTGAACCAACGCGTGAAGCTAGAGTTGTGCGCTCTGGTTACGTCTCCCTTCTTCCTCGGCCGGCCCAGTTTGATGTAATGTTGCTCGAGTAAGCATTTGTGCTGTTCCACCCAAGTTTCGATCAATTGTAAGTGTTGTAGCGCGACCCGGTGAGCCCTGTCGAAGTCGTCCTTTCGACCCTGCATGCTGACAAAGGTTGAGCTGGTGCCCTCTCGGTGACCATATCCATTGAGCCTGCCGAAGTGTTTCCTCGTGGGGAGACCAACATCCTGGTTCTCGGTGCTTAGATAATTCTGGCAGAAGGAGATGCACTCGTAGGTTAGAAAGCCCTTGGCCATGCTTGCGTCTGGATGGGACCTGTTGCGGACGTATCCTTTCATGACACCGTTCATCCTTTCGAACGGCATCATGTAGTGCATGAACGTTGGCCCGAGCTGCCTGATGTCATCAACGACATGGAGAAGGAGATGCACGCAGATATCAAAGAATGCTGGCGGGAAGTAAATCTCGAGCTCGCATAGTATCAGCACGATCTCTTCCTCTAGCCTGTCGAGCTGCTTCACGCCGATCGACTTCCTGTTGATGACGTCGAAAAAGTTGCAAAGGGCAAGCAGCGTATCACGGACGTGCTCGTCCATTATCCCTCGAATCGCAACGGGAAGTATCTGCGTCAACAGCACGTGACAGTCGTGAGACTTCATCCCGCTAAACCTCTTCTTCGTTCCGTCCAGATATCTGCTTATCTGCCCCGCGTAACCATGAGGAAATTTGACTCCTAGGAGACACATGTAGAATTGCTCGAGCTCCTCCGGACTCATAGTGAAGCACGTAGCGGGAAGCACCACAGTGTTCTTCTTTACCCTTTTGCGGCGACCTTGAGTCCCTTCCGTCTGATCATCATCATCATCATCGTCATCGCTATCGGGAGCCTGAAGATCTTTCCTGACACCAAGCCATTTCAGATCGTATCTTGCTTTCGTCCCATCCTTGGTCTTTTCCGGCATGTTGGAAAGAGTGCCAAGCAGAGCCTCGGTGACATTCTTCGTAATGTGCATCATATCGAGGCTATGTGGCGTCTTGAGGACCTTCCAGTACTCCAAGTCGTGGAAAACAGACCTCGCTTTCCATACACCCAGCAGCGGATCTACCTTCGGTCGTTTCTTTCCCGGCGCGGGGCACTCCTCCCAATTTTTCAACAGCTCGTCGATTTCTGTGCCGCTCCTCGGGCTCGGGGCTCCTTCGATCTCGTCCTTACCATTGAACAGTCACCGCGTTTTCTCCACGGGTGATCCATGCGAAGCCACCTTCGAGCCCCTGGGTACACGGTTTTCGAAGACCCGGGATTCCTTGGTAGCTGGAGATGCGGGGTCTTATCCATGCACCTGACACATGCGCAGAATCCGTGGCCTACCTGGGCCGATACATATGAGCAACCAGGATAGTCCTGCACCGTCGTGAGCAACGCGGCTCTCATGTCGAAATAATCTCCAGTGTAGGCATCCCACGTACGGGCTGGCGTCTCCCACAACGTGGCTAACTCCTCTTTCAACAGCGCGAGATACAGATGTATGTGGACACCTGCTTGTTTCGGCCCCTGAATGAGAATACTCATGTGTATGTACCTTTGCTTCGTGCACAACCACGGGGGAAGGTTGTAAGGCCATACAAACACGGGCCAGGTGCTATGCGTGCTACTCTGGTTGCCGAACGGATTGAGTCCATCGGTGCTCATACCGAGCCTGACGTTCCTTGCGTCGCCTCCGAAATTTCCGACGGCGTCCAACTCTTGCCACTGGCTAGCGTCTGAAGGGTGTGTAAGGATCCTGCCCTTCTCCGGATCTTCTTCGGGCTTCTCCCTTTCCGCGTGCCATTGCATGAGCTTTGCTTCCTTAGGGTCCACGAAGTACCGCTGCAGACGGGGAGTGATAGGAAAGTACCATACCACTTTTCGAGGAACTTTCTTCCCACGGCTCTTGTACCGTCCTTGGCCGCACACCGGACATGTGGTTCTGTCCTCGTACTCGCCCCGATAAATTGCGCAATCATTGATGCAGGCGTGGTATTTAACGTGCGGTAGGTCAAGAGGGCAAACGACTTTCTTGGCCTCCTCGATACTAGTTGGCAATGTGTTCCCCTCGGGAAGACGCTCGTGGAAGAATTGCATGTTCTTGTTGAAGCTCGCGTCGGTCCATTTGTTTCCCGACTTCATCTCCAGAGCATCAAGCGTTACTTGCAAGCGCGTATCCTGTGGCCGGCACCCAGGATACAACGGAGTCTTCCCGTCTATCTCCATTTGCGCCAGCTTGGCTTTCTCTCTAACGGTGCTCGCGTTCTTGAGGAGCAGTTCTTGAACATGAGACTCCATCAAGGCCGACATTAGCGAGCTCTGCGGCGTGTTCGCGTCTTCTCCACCACCATCATGACCATGTCCGTCGGCATCTCCTTCGTCACGATCATCTTGCCCGCCCTCGTCTTCAGGCGCAACATTTGCTGTCGGCGCTTGGTTGAAGCCTTCCATGAAACCGCGCCTGAGCAGGTGTTCCTCCAATTGTCCGGAATCAGGGTCGATCCATCTGTACACGTATCTGGCGCCCGTTGCACCGATCATTTCCGCCTTCGCTTCTTCCTTGTAGTTGTTGATTCGATTGGAGCTCATCTTGATGACCATGGTCGCCTACGCGGTATACATATAGAGTATGTGTTATTAATTAGAATTAATTAACCGCAACATGCACACACACATACAAGCTTCTCATGCGGGAAATCGGAAAGTCGGAAATGTTCGACGAAAAAATTCGGCATGACTTCCCCTAAAAGTAGGACATATGTGGTGCAAAAATTTACCGAAATGGAAATGAATCAACATTTCGGCAAACATCCATGCACCACGCCGGCGCAAGCAAAGATTCATGCAAACCACACACAAGTTTCATGCATAGATCCGTTCAACAATAGTTTGCTTCATGCAAACCACACACACAATCGCCCGCCGACAAGTTTCTCATGCCTTTAACAAACATCCATCCAACAATACCCACCTAGTAGATCTAGATCCGTTGCCGAGACGTGACCGTGATCGATGAGAGAGAGTGTGTGGTGATGGAGAGAAAATTGTGGACAAAAAGAGAGGAGGAGAATATATATGGAGGCTCTCCCCAAGCCTCACCAATTATATATCAAATAAACTAGGTTTAATAACAAATAATGGAGAATAGGATGGTCAAAATGGCATGGGAGAGAGGAGGAGCTCGAGCTAGATGGGAGGATGAAGAAGGTCACATGCATGGGGAAAGGGTGGTGCCACCTTTTTGTAGATCTGGGCCAACTTTCTGTGGCGCATGGTGTTTGATGCGCCACAGAAAGTGAACATTCTGTGGCGCACCGTGGCTGGTGCGCCACAGAAACCCAACTTTCTGTGGCGCATGGTGTTGGATGCGCCACAGAAAGTTGGGTTTCTGTGGCGCACCAGCCATGGTGCGCCACAGAATGTCCCCAGATGGACCTTGGCCCAATGATTGCACGTGGGACCCACAGGAATTCTGTGGCGCATGGTGTCTCATGCGCCACAGAAGTCTAGCTTTCTGTGGCGCATCTGTGGACATGCGCCACAGAATTTTACTTTCTATGGCGCATGGGCAAAAGATGCGCCACAGAAAGTCGGAAATTTCTGTGGCGCACAGCGTCCATGCGCCACAGAAATAATTCTCTGGCGCACCAATTAATGGTGCACCACAGAATGGCAACCTCCCTATAACCCTTTTCCTAGTAGTGATCGAACTCCTGAAACAGAGAAAACAAAGGGTGGAGTAGTGAACTGAGGCGTTAGCGTCCGGACTGACTCAAGTTTTGTTTGATGCCGGCTCGTGCCCGATGGGACGCCTTGCCGTGTCGACTCACCTCATTGCCGAGTTGCCTCCTTGAATTCTCCGAATGACGTCACGGTATCGTGACCGCTTGTCCTGTAGTGTTTGTTCGCCTGACGCACTGATTTGATGGATGCGACAACTCGTCATCTCGACTGCCTCTGCCTTGGGATGGAGCAGAAACAATGATGACGGCCCAGAGCCGCACGCGCCTGATCCAACGGTCAGAAAAAGCGTGTCACAAAATCGTGGCTCGATCGTGTCCGCAATTTCCGGCACGCCGTTGCGGGACCTGAGGCATCGTGCGACGTTTGCGGAGTGGACATCGTGGGCGGCGCCATTTATAGCGGTAATTGCCACAATTACCACGACTATTAAAGGGAAAGGAGAGCCGCCGACTGAGGGCACAGCCCACACTTCTTCTTCCTCACGCCCATTGCTCTCCTTTTTTGCGAAGCTCTCCTCTGCTCGCTCTCTTCTCCACATCCTCGCCGCCGCAATCGGGCACTCGCACTCGAAGATGGTGGCGCCCAAAAGCAAGTGGGAGCGCTCCACGGTCTCGTTGAAGGCGCTGGAGCAGGCCGCCACGGAGGGGATCCTGCCACAGGCCTCGGAGGGAGGTGGCGCATCGCGTCCGCGAATCCGCAGCCGTAGCCGCAGCCCGGGGAGTTTGTCGCTTTCCTCGCCTTCCTCGAGCGCGGGCTGGGCTTCCCTACGTCGGAGTTCTTCCGGCGTTTTCTGAACTTCCACGGGCTCCAGGTGCATGACCTGACGCCCAACTCGATCCTCCACCTCTCATGCTTCACGGTGCTCTGCGAAGGGTACTACGGCTGCAGGCCGTATTTTCACTTGTGGTTGCGCGTCTTCCACGGGAAGCTGGGGAAGACTGGAGACATGTCGTCGTGTGGCGGCCTCAACTTTCAAGTCCACGGCGACGTGGACTACCTCGACATCGGCTTCCCCAAGAAGGTGTATTGGAGGAAGTCGGCCTTCTACATGCGGGAGCCGGCCCTGGATGGCCAAGTCGGGATCCCTCCCTTCTCTGCGGCGCCGAGCCGTCCCCGCAACCTCCAAGAGATGCCCCGGGCAGACGACATGCCAGTCGTCAACCGGATGTTCTAGCGGCTGCAGGAACTGAAGGGGGAGGGCCTGACAGGGCTCAACCTCATCGCCACCTGGATGAAGCGGAAGGTCTGCCCGACCCACCCTGATTGGTGAGTATTCGGGCAGAACAGACAAGGGGCGACATGACCCGACGCTGTACGCGTCGCAGGACTAGTTCACCCATCGGGTGAGGCGCGTGGTGGACTGGAACGTGGGCGGCCTTCGAGCCCACACCGCGAAGAAACCGGCTCCGGCTGTGAGTCCTTGTTTCCCACGAGTTGAATTCTTGCCTTCTCTTTCGCTATTTATAGAGCAGCTTTCATGTCCCTTCATTGATCGTGTCGTCAAAATCCTTCTCTCGATGCAGGAGTTCCGCGGTCTCGTCGGGATGCCCCCGACTCACGCGGAGGCGCCAGCCGTGCCGGCTGGGCCTAACGATGTCGTCGAGCGTGACAGCGACGACGAGGCCAAAGTCGCGGGCGCCGATTCCTCCTCGCGTAACCCCATCCCCATCCAGTCGGATGGAGACGAGGAGGAAGAAGAAACAAGGCACGTCGGGTCCATGAACCCGGCGAAAGATGATGAAGATGATGCTCCCCTCCGATTTCGGAGGAAGGCAAGTTGACGGCCGAGGGCTCGACGCCTCGGTCAAAACGTCCGAAGTCCGCGAACGTCCAGCCGCTGCCCGTGGGGCAGTCACTGGCCACCGCCGCACGTCGCACCTCCACTGCCGAGCGGGGGTAGAAGACGGCGCAAGACGTACCCGCGGCGGCACCTTCGCCTCCCGCGCGGCACTCCGGAGGGATACGCATCTCGAACCGCCCTCCCGTCGCTGAGAGGTTGGTGAATACTGGTGTCTCCGGGTTTTGTTGGATTCGTCGGCACGCCTTTGACCTTTGCATTTGTCGTAGGGCGGAGGACGCCTCCCTTAACGGAGGCGCTGGATGACGGGGCGGCAAGGGCAAAGCCCGCTGCGCGGGTGGAGGAGCTTGTCGTGCGTGCGGTGACTCCGCATCCTCCGTCCGCCGGTGGAGACGGAGTGCCTGTTCCTCCCAGGCCAGAAGTCGCTCCGGAGGCGGCCGCAGCGAGCGCGGCCGTGCTGGCCGGTGCCACTGCCTCCGCGGAGTCCTTGGCGATGGTGACAGCGTCGACCTGCGGCACGACCGCGACGGCTCCAGCGGCTGGGTTGGCTACCCAGCCCCCGAGCTCTGTCACGTGTGTGAGGGCATCGGTTGCTGGCTCTGCGAGGCCGGACTTCAAGACCGCCGTCCAGATTGCGGTCGAGGTGCATGAGGTATGTAAATTTGTCTTTTCCTATTGCGTCCTTGTAGCCGTATGTAGCCCCCAAGGCCCGAGTCGTCTTTGTAGAAGGCGGCTTGGGTCTTCGTAGTTTATCTAGACGCTGTAGTTAGGACGGCGTAGCCCCCGGGTTACCTTAATGCCGGTGTAGAGGTAAACCGAGGCGCAGCCTCCGAGCATGCGGCTCGGGTATTGTAGAACGTTGGTTGGGGCTAGCCCCCGAGTCGTCTTGATGTTGGTGTAGGAAACGACTCGTGGCGCAGCCCCCTAGTTCTTATGTGTGTTTCTGTAGTCATTCGCTTGTTATCTCTCGCAGGCGGAGCTGCAGTTGGTGGCTCGGCATCTCGAAGCCGAGCAGCAGGAGGCGCGTCGTCTGCGCGCCGAGATGGAAAAGGCCTGCGATGGCTTCATCTCCGTCGCCGAGCACAAGCGGGTGCTGGCCGAGCAGGAGCGCCATCATACCGACGCCTTCGCCGCGGTGCAGGACTCCTGCGTGCGGCTGAGCAAGGAGAAGGAGCGGGCGGACGCCGCCCTCACCTTGGCGACCAAGGCCTACAGTGAGGACCTCGACAAGCTCGAGCGCAAGTCCTCGGCGGCTGAGCGCGAGATGAAGGAGCTCTCCGACCAACTCGCGGTTGTCGCCTCCAACGTGTGGGGTACATTTTCCAGAAGTCGCTTCTTCCTGTTCCCGCTTGGTTTTGCTGTTTGCTGACTGCATCCTTTATTTTCTTGGATAGGCGAAGACGCACGTAGCTTGAAAGCTGGCGAGCAGGTGCATCGGGTTGGCGTCTTCGTCCGCGAAGTGCTCGACCTGACCAACACTGTCGTCCAGGCCCTCTCGCCCGAAGAAGGGGTTCCTGCGCCGTTCTCCCGGGTCACGCGGGTGCTCGAGCTGATGCCGACGGTGATCGGCTGGGTGCGGGAGTCGTCGCGCGCTGCGGAGCCATCTTGGCGTTTGCTCTTGTCAAGGGCCGCTATCAGCGGACGAACGTTGACAAGATCTCCGCGAGCATCCCAGTCGACGATGCCGGCCGTGAGATCGACATTGCGCCTGTCTGTGGCGAGGTGACTCCCTTCGGCTGCCGGGTTGCGAAGATGGTCGACCACACCGAATTCATCTTTGACGAGGTGGTGGCTGACAATGAGCTGGGCGAGGTGGCAGACAGGGAGCCTGCATCGGGACACCACTTTGCCCGGGCTGCGGTTCTCCCGCCACCGGCTACAGCTGCGGAGGCGTCGACATCTTCTGCGCGGGCAGCTCGGCGGTCCTGATCTTGTTCCCCTGCTTGCAGAGAGGGGTATATTTATGAGTAGTTAGGAGTATGTACCTGCGGGCGATAATATTTTCTAATGAACAAGAAATTTCTAAGTGTCGGGTTTGTGAATTTGCTGTTGCCTTCATGGCGTTTTAATGTTAAGTCGGCACTTGTTTTTATGTTCAGTTGTGCGCTTTTCGTCACTTGTTTTGTTTTTCGCTTGTGGGGAAGCTAGTCGATCGTGCGACCCCGCCAAGTGTGCCCTCGCGTGATGCTTTTTGTGACGCGCGCGGTACCCATTGTGACAAAGTCCGCTTTTGCGGCTTCATTGTCAAGTTTGGTTTGAACCGGCTGCACTACTTGTTCAGTTTTGCGAGTTGCTGACGACTTGGGGGAAAACGAAACATTTTTGAGATTTTGCTGCATGAGCAGCGAGTCCAGTTGTGAGCTACGCATCATAGCGTCCGACTCTCTTTGACGACCCATCAATCATATAACATACGAGTAGGAAAATAAAGGCTCGAAAGCATGTTTGAGACGAAACGGTAGCCCCTGAGCTTGTCAGGTGTGTAACGGCTTTATTTCCTTGATTGATTACACAACATTATAATGTATACTATGTATAATAGGGGCGAAGCAGGCTGATGTTTCATGGACGCTTGGTCTCCTCTTCCGACTTGGAGCTTTTGTTTGGCTCACGCAAGTCGACGAGGTGGTAGGAGCCGTTGCCCATCGCCTTGCTGACGACGAACGGTCCTTCCCATGGTGCCGAGAGATTGTGCATCCCTTTCGACTTTTGAATGAGTCGAAGAACCAAGTCGCCTTCCTGGAAGGAACAA
Organism: Poa pratensis; assembly: GCA_947311845.1. Taxonomy (NCBI): domain Eukaryota; kingdom Viridiplantae; phylum Streptophyta; class Magnoliopsida; order Poales; family Poaceae; genus Poa; species Poa pratensis. The sequence continues at coordinate 140,438,715 of CAMZMU010000085.1, forward strand.
CTCTTGACCTGGCGGTTGTGATAGCGGCGCAGGCTTTGCAGGTATATTGCCGTCCTGGAGAGCGCGAGTTCACGGGCTTCTTCCAGGAGGTCGACGCCGACTAGGCGTGCTTCTTCATTTTCTTCCTCGTTGTAGAGGGTGACCCGTGGCGAGTCGTGCTCGAGGTTCATGGGCATGACAACTTCCGCACCGTACACCATGAAGAAAGGCGTGTTGCGAGTAGAACGGTTGGGAGTCGTTCTAATACCCTAGAGTACTGCTGGTAGCTCGTCCAACCAGCAACCTGGTGTCCTTTCCAAAGGGACTTGGAGCCGCGGCTTGATCCCGGCTAGCACCGTCTGGTTCATCCTCTCCGCCTGCCCGTTTGACTGCGGGTGGGCAACTGATGCCAGGTCGAGGCGAATGCCTTTTTCTTGGCAAAAGGCCTTCATCTCTCCTTCGGTGAAGTTTGTGCCGTTGTCGGTGATGATGTTGTGCGGGCAGCCGAAGCGGAAGATGATTTTCTGGAGGAACTTGGTTGCGGTCTTGCCATCGAGCTTCTTGATCGGCTTGACTTCCACCCACTTGGTGAATTTGTCGACTGCAACTAGGAGGTGTGTCATGCCACCACAAGCCGTCTTAAATTGGCCCACCATGTCTATCCCCCAGACCGCAAATGGCCAGGTGAGGGGATGGTCTTCAGGGCCGCAGCGGGGAGATGATCCTGGCGGGCTTACTTCTGTCACCCGACGCATCGGTGGACGATGTCGACTGCATGTTGGTGAGCAGAGAGCCAGAAGAAGTCGTGCTGGAACGCCTTGGTAACCAGGTTGCAGGCACCGACGTGGTGGCCGCAGTCGCCGGAGTGGATCTCATGCAGGATGCGTCGTCCTTCCTCAGGTTCGACGCAGCGGAGGAAAACGCCCGACGTGCTGCGTTTCGAGCTCGTTGTTGATGATGGCATAAGCCGAGGCACGACACACTATTTTTCGTGTCTGGACTTCGTCGGCTGGCAATTTCTTGGTTGCCAGGTACTCGATGTAGGGCTCCCTCCAGTCGCTGCTGTTGGAGACAGCCGCCACCAGAGTCGTGTCTGGTGATGGCGGGTTGGCGACGTCGACTTCGGCCGGCGGCTTGACGGACGGGTTGTGGAGGTGGTCGAGGAAGACGCCTGGTGGGACTCGGTCCCGCTTGGAGCCAAAACGAGAGAGCGCATCAGCTGCCTCGTTTTTCTGCATGTCCACGTGCTCCAGCTCCATGCCGGTGAAGTGGCCGCCGACTTGATCGACGAGCCGCCGACTTGATCGACGAGCCAGCGATAGGCCGCCATGTTGGGATCATTTGCATCCCACGTCCCCATCGTTTGCTGGACGACGAGGTCGGAGTCGCCGTAGCACTTGATGCGACTGACCCCCATTTCTTTGGCCACGCGGAGGCCATGTAGGAGGGCTTCGTACTCGGCGACGTTGTTGGTGCAGGTAAAATGTATCGGCAGCACGTAGCGCATCTGGTCTCCTTGTGGAGAGGTGAGGACGACTCCAGCCCCCGAGCCCTCGTACATTTTGGACCCATCGAAGAACAGGGTCCATCGGCCAGCTTCGTAGGTCGGAGCCGGCAGCTGCGTCTCCATCCAGTCGACGATGAAGTCTGGGAGTGCCTGCGACTTGATCGCAGTGCAGGCGGCGTAGTTGAGACCAAAGGGTTGCAGCTCAGAAGCCCATTTGGCGACTCGTCCGGTTGCCTCCCTATTGCGAATGATTTCAGCTAGGGGAGACGAGCTGACCACCGTTATAGAGTGGCCCATGAAATAGTGTCGTAACTTTCTTGAAGCAAAGAACACACCATATACAAGTTTTTGGTAGTGCGGGTATCGTTGCTTCGACTCCATCAGGCATTCACTGACGTAGTACACTGGTCGCTGGACCAGCTGCTCGTGGCCTTCCTCCTTGCGCTCGACGACGACCGCCGCGCTGACGACTCAGTTGGTCGCAGTGATGTATAGGAGCATCGGCTCCTTCTCCAAGGGGGAGGCCAAGATGGGTGCCTCGGCGAACGTCTTCTTGAGAGCCGCCAAGGCGGCGTCTGCCGCGTCGTCCCAGGTGAACGTGTCCGACTTTTTGTGAAGTCGGTACAGGGGCAGCGCCTTTTCTCCGAGTCGCGAGATGAAGCGACTCAGAGCAGTGACACAACCTGTGAGCCGCTGCACATCCTGGAGTTTCTCCGCCTTCTTCAGAGCTTCGATCGCCTTGATCTTCTCTGGGTTGGCCTCGATGCCTCGCTCGAAGACAATAAAGCCCAGGAGCTTGCCCGCGGGTACGCCGAAAACGCACTTGTCCAGGTTGAGCTTGATCTTGTACTTGCGAAGGTTGTTGAACATCTCCGTCAAGTCGGTGATCAGGTCCGTCTTCAGCGGGAATTGACTACGATGTTGTCCACATAGGCGTGGACGTTGCGGCCGATCTGCTTGTGTAAGCAGTTCTGGATGCACCGCTGGTAATTTTCCCCGGCGTTCTTCAAGCCGAAGGGCATGGAGACGTAGCAAAACGCACCGTAGGGCGTGATGAAGGACGTCTACTCTTGGTCTTCGGGCGCCATCTTGATCTGATGGTACCCGGAGTAGGCGTCGAGGAAACAGAGCGCCTCGTAACCTGCCGTCAAATCGATCAGTTGATCGATGTGAGGCAGTGTGAATGGATCTTTGGGGCAGGCCTTGTTCAAGCATGTGTAGTCGATGCACATCCGCCATGTACCGTTCTTATTCAGAACGAGCACCGGGTTGGCAAGCCACTCCGGGTGCATGACTTCGGCGATGAACCCGGCAGCTAGGAGCCGGGCTATCTCTTCGCCGATAGCCTTGTGTCTGTCGCCAGTAAAGCGACGCAGAAATTGTTTCACCGGCCGCATCTTGGGGTCGACGTTGAGCTTGTGCTCTGCGAGCTCCCTCGGGACGCCTGGCATGTCCGAAGGCTTCCAGGCAAAGATGTCCCAATTCTCACGGAGGAAGTCGCAGAGTGCGAGTTCCTATGCGTTGTCCATGTGCGCGCCGATCACCGCCGTCTTGGAGGAGTCGCCTTCGACCAGCGGGATGCGCTTGGTCTCCTGTGCCTACTAGAACTTGTCGCGGGCGTCCAGGGTCGGCTTCTTGATGATCGTCATGTCGTTGGGGTCGACTTGCAGTTTGAGCTGCTCCAGTTGTTCGGTGGCGATGACCGACTCGGCGAACACGGCGTTGCCTTTCTCGCACTCGATGGCGCGGTCGATGTCGCCGTGGACGGTGATGATGCCGTTGGGACCCGGCAACTTCAGCTTTAGGTAGGCGTAGCAGGGCCTTGCCATGAACTTGGCGAAGGCGGGTCGCCCTAGGATGGCGTGGTATGAACTGCGGAAGTTCACGACCTCAAACCAGATCTTCTCGAGCCGGAAGTTCTTGCGGTTGCCGAAGATGACATCGAGCGTGATTTTGCCTAGCGGGGACGTCTTCTTCCCTGGGACGATGCCGTGGAAGGTGGTGATGGTGGGAACAAACTGTTCGTCGCGCAGTTTCATGCGCTGGAACGTCTCGTAGTACAGGATGTTGATGCTGGATCCCCCATCCATCAGGGTCTTGCTCAAGACGTAGCCCTTGACCTGGGGTGCGACGAACAGGGCGAACTTGCTCGGGTAGCCGACTCGGGGCGGGTGGTCTTGACGGCTCCACGTGATCTGCTGTTCTGACCAGTCCAGCCACTGGGGCACGTCTGGCAGAGTCGCGTGGACGGCGCGCCGGATGACCTTCTCCTCCCGCTTGGAGTCGAGGCCGACGAACGTGTGGCCCATGAAGCCGGCATTTGGGGGCATGCCCGACTGTTCACCGTTGTCTTCTCCTTCTGGGTCCCTCTTCTTGGCGCCAGTCTTTGCCTTGACGATCTCAGCCGTCCAACTGCAGTCGTCCGTCGTGTGGGCGGCCGGCTTGCCGGATAGGCTGTGATACCTACACGGCATCGCCAGGATCTCCGTGGCAGTGAGTTTCTTCCGTGGGAAGTTGCCGCGCTGGCTCTTGAAGCCGCGGCCTCCCGTGGATGTGGCAGCCACGAGGTCGGAGCCGCCATCGCCTTTGCGCTTGTGAGCGCTGGAGTTCTTGGCGTTGGCCTTGCCTTTGTTCTTGCCACCTTTCTTGTCGTCCTCCTCCTCCTCATCGGAGTCGTCCTTGGTGGCGTCGGACTCAGCGTACTTGTGCACGATGACCAGCAGCTATCCCATCGTCATGTCGCCCTTGTGAGAGCGCCTCAGCTTCTGCTTGAGCGACTCGAAAGTGGTGTTATCCTCGAGGTGAGAATGCACCGTGTCTGCGCTGAGGTGTTCTGCCGAGTTGATGAGGTCGGCGACTCAGCGATACCACTTTCTAGTGGACTCACCCTCCTTCTGGATGCAGTGTTTGAGGTCCTCGACTGTGGTTGGGCGCTTGCACGTCCCTTCGAAGTTGGTGATGAAGAGCCTCTTCAACTCGCCCCAGGAGTTGACGTTGTTCCGGGGCAGGTTGTTTAGCCATGTGCGAGCCGTCCCCTCCAACATGAGAGGGAAGTAATGCGCACAACAGAGCGAGGAGGCACTCTGGATGCTCATGGCGGCCAGGTAGTCCTGCACCCAGGTCTCTGGGTTTAGGCTGGCGTTGTACTTTGGCGCCTCCCTTGGCCCATTGAAGCTGCTAGGGAAACGCTTGCCACGGATGGCGGGTCCGAAGCACTTCGGGCAGACGTCATCGTCATCGTTGCGTGCCGCCTCGGCACGCTTGTCGTTGAGGTGGAGGCGTAGATCTGGCGCGGAGTGGTTGGATCGTGCCTGAGCCTAGTTGTTGTTGATGGTGTGCCAAGCGTCATTGTGGGCAAGCCAAGGCGTGTTGCCCCCAGCTGCCGCGTTGCTCGACACCGCGGGCTCATCGTGACGGCTGCGCGGCGGCTGCGGAGCAGCGTTGCGCCTGGGGGAGCCCTTGTCCCCTTGGCCTCGGTGACCTGTCGAAGCCGCTCGCTCGCTTGCGGGCTGCCTGGAGTAGAGCCTACCGTCAGATTGCGACATGTTCTCCTGCAGCTCCAGCGCCTTCTCCACCAGTCTACGCCCCTTGTTTCAGAAGGGGTTGTCTTTGACCTGCAGCCTCTTGAAGAGGGAGGCTGCGGCGGTCATGCAGTCGACGGGCGTGCCGAAGACCGCAAGGTCGCCTTCGTCGTCATTCCGCGGCTGCAGGGCGCGGCTACGGTGGCGGCTGCGTCCGTGGCGGAGGGGAAGAACGTGGCACTGGAGGCGGCATCGTTGGCCGCTGCTGTCGAGGCGCTTGATTCAAGCCGCCAGGTGTAGCACTGTGGCACTCCGTGCGCTGCCTCTGTAGCTCTATCTCGCGCGCGAAGTCGTCTGATACGTCTCAAACGTATCTATAATTTTTGATGTTACATGCTTGTTTTATACATATTGCTACATGTTTTATATACACTTCATAGCATTTTTATGCATTTTCTGGGACTAACCTATTCACAAGATGCCACAGTGCCAGTTCCTATTTTATGCTGTTTTTCCATTTCAGAAAAGCTAGTCAGGAAATATTCTCGGAATTGGACAAAAATCAACGGAGCCAAGTTTTTCACCGACACGTAGACGAAGTCCGAAGGGCGCACGAAGAAGCGACCCAGGGGAGCCAAACACCACTAGGGCGCGGCCCCCCTGCCTGGCGCGCCGTGGTGGTGTGTGGGGCCCTTGGATGGCCCCACGTGCCGCCCTTTCGCCTATATATTGCCTCCGTCCCGAAAACTCTAAATACCCGAGCATTATTACACGAGAAGTTCTGTCGCCGCCGCCGTCGTCAACCCTAGTTCGGGAGGGTTCTGAAGCTCCTCCTGGCGCCCTGCCGGAGAGGGAGATCATCACCGGAGGGCTCTACATGACCATGCCCGCCTCCGGAGTGATGCGTGAGTAGTTCATCCTTGGACTACGGGTCCATAGCAGTAGCTAGATGGTTGTCTCTCCACTTTGTGCTATCATGTTTAGATCTTGTGAGCTTCCTAACATGATCAAGACCATCTTATTGTAATGCTACATGTTGTGTTTGTTGGGATCCGATAAATAGTGATGTTACGATCAAGTTGTTTATCAATATATCTACTGTTTTATTATGTTCTTGCATGCTCTCCGTTGCTAGTAGATGCTTTGGCCAAGTAGATGCTTGTGACTCCAAGAGAGAGTATTTATGCTCGATAGTAGGTTCATGCCTCCACTAATCTGGGTGAGTGATAAGAACATCTAAGGTTGTGGATGTGTTGTTGCCACTAGGGATAAAATAACTAATGCTTAGCATAAGGGTACTGCTGTTAAGTCTAATGCGTTTGTTTACATTACACACTTTGCTTAATGTAATAATCTGTTGTTTGTAACTTAATACTAACGAAAGACACGGATGCTATCCCGGAAGTGGATTATTTAGGCATGGATGCAGCCGGTAAGCGGTCCATGTATTATGTTGTAATGCCCAATAAATACTACAATAAACTATCTTGTCATATATTGCATTGTCATGCGCTTGCTATTTGTCAATTGCCCAGCTGTAATTTGTTTACCCAACATACATGTTATCTTTTATGGAGAGACACCACTAGTGAACTGTGGACCCCGGTCCATTCTTTTACACTGATAAAAACACCAACTGCAATCATCTGTTCTCTGTTATTTTCTGAATTTATTATTATTCTCCACACCTTACGTTTAATACTTTGTATTCAGCAAGCCGGAAAGATTGACAACCTTCCTGTTTCGTTGGGGCAAAATAGTTTTATTGTGTTGTGTGCAGGTCCACGTCAACCACCAAATCATCTGACATTGCGCCGTGCCAAATTTTCTGGTGCCGTTGACAACCTTCTGAAGCACTTTTGACTCCTACTGAATTGATAACCTTGGTAGATATCAATGGAAAATTTCTGTTGGACTACATTATACCTTTCTCTTGGGGTCTCCCAACAAACTTGTGTTTTCACATCATCATCGTCGTCGAGAGCGCGATTTGTGGCACCAGGTTGGAGCCGCGACTTGCTTCTCTTGTGGTACTTGGTTGACCGCAGAAAGAGCAGTCGTCTGGGCATCGATGGCCTGCTCCTTCTTGCGGACCTCCTCCTTCTGCCGAGCCATCCTCCGACACAGCTCCTCGAGCTGAGGCGCCTGGTTGACGGCGTTCACCGGCGTGATCGGGACGTCGAGTGGGCTGTTGGGTTGACCCGCTTGTCCTCGCAGCGCGGCGAGGGAGTTGTCGTGCAGCTGCTTCTCACGCGCCTGCTGCTCACGGCGCGCCTTGTCACGCTGCGCTTGCTGTTGTTGCTCGCGCTGCGCCTTCTCACGCGCCTGCTTCTGCGCATCGGAGTCGCTGGCGGCGGCGTCAGCCGCCCCACTAGTCTTGTAGATGACGGCCGGGGTTGCCGAGCCGTCCGAGCCCAGATCGGTCGAGCCCTCCGACTCGTAGTCGAGGACGGGCAAGATCGATCCGGCATCGTCGTTGTCGTCCGAGATCTGGACGGTTTTTGCCGGGCTCGCGATGAGATCGGCGAGCACGGCGTCGATGGCACAGTCGTCAGCTGTCTCGGGCCAGGGGATGGCATCGTCATCGCTGCAGTCGTAGGCGACGCCTTCCTCTGCAGAGCCGCGGAAGCCGACGTAGGCGGTGACAGCCGTCCCGAAAAGGATGACTATCGAGTGGGAGATCGGGGCGTACGAAGGTGCGCCCCAAGTGTGCGGGTCGATGACGTAGCCGATACCGTCGTGCTCGAAGTAGGTGCCGCTGACGATGTTGTCGCGGCCAAGCACGGCTGGACCGAACTCGACGCCGGTGCCGGGTAGTGGACTCTCCGTGAAGTAAATTCCAGCGATCGCTGGCCCCACGGTGGGCGCCAACTGTCGTGGGTTAATCATGGCAGATGCCATAGGGGGTGGCTTAACTCGGGTGTGAGCCAGGCAACTTAGGATCCACGGAGAGGTAGCACACGCAGAGTTTACCCAAGTTCGGCCTCTCTGTATGAGGTAAAGATCTACTCCTGCTTGTATGTATTTGGATCTTGATGGGGTGTACAATGGTGTGCGCACCAGAGCGTATGGTTGCTCCAGAGGCTATGGAATGAGATGAATCTGTCCTCTAGGGTTGCACCTAGCCGGCTTTATATAGGGAGTCGCTAGGGTTTACAGGGAAAATGACGGGTGACCTAGACGGCACTAGCTAACTCGCTACAAGTGCGGCTTCGTGGAGCGCACTCTTCGGGATATGCAGACCGCTATCTGATTCGGAAAGATCAGCTTGCCGCCTTCCTCGAGCCAGCCTACCGGGTTCTTCGGGAACCCGGTATCTTGGAAGATGACCTCCGAGTGGGCTTTGGGCCACCTGGTCTTGTAATCCGACTCGTGGTCCTGGGCCTACCCGGTTGGGCATCCCCCCATCAAAAATGTCTCAATAATAGTTTCTATTGTCTCATTAAACATCTTTAAACAAACTTGTAGAGTATAAACTAAACTAATTGTGCTACTTTCTCGTTGTCAAAACTGTCTAGAAAGTCAAAGTTTAACAAAGTCTACATGCTTTGTACTTGGTATTGATACAACATTTTGTTAGAGTAATCATCAATGTAAAATAGTGGGAATTCTAATATGTTTGCGTATATAAATTTTATTATTTCTATGTTTTTATGCAATGTTCTTGTTATCACTTGGTATACACAATTCTCTCGCCAGTCTATAAAATAATGTTGTTAAACTGAATTAAACATGAAAATCTAATTACGTAGAATTTTAGAAAACATAAAAGACTCACCGGAAACAGAATAGCATGGTAACCAAACTTGTTGTCGCCCGTCACATTAGTTTGTTAATACGTTCCAAAAGTCCTGTGGGGGTGTATGTGTTTCCACAAATGAACCATATTATGATGTTAAGATACTTCTCTTGTGTTTGTGGCGTTGGTGATGTAAATGCCTCGGGCCTCCATGGCAGCGCCGAGCGCGAGTGGTCGATGGTGTTCGATCACCTCGCATTCGTGCGTTTTTCACGTGCCATTTGGCAACGGATGACACTGTGCCCGACGATGTGATGCCTCTGTGCGAACCTACGGTTGTGTACCTCTTTGACACAATGGCCCCGACTTTTGCTTCAGCTCTCGAGAGATCGTGTACGTGCCTTTATTTTGTGACACCACGATCATCCATCTTTTGTGCCGCTACTTATGTCTTCTATGCTAGGGCGGGGACTATTGAATATTGATCTTCTTCAAACAAGTACTCCATCTGTTCCATATTACTTGACACTAAAATTGATGTATCTAGACTTATTTTAGTGCTAGATACATCCATTTGAAAGTCAAGTAATATGGAACGGAGGGAGTAGTACTAGAATTCTTATTTTCCAGTATCTGTAGATAGCGTCGTATTTGTGTCAACGTGTTTATCTGTCTCATCCCCGTCATGTCATGTTTCAGAAATGGCATCCATAGAATTCGAAACAAAATAATGGCATCCCTAAATATGGGCTTCACGCCCTCCGTAATTAACGGATCATCCGATCAGCCCATACAGAAGTTGGGCCAACAGAACTACTTTCTCCAGCTCTCATTCCTTATAAACTCAAAATACAAGAGCTCTCATTTCATTCCTTCTGCTTTCGTGCCTGGAAGAAATAACTATCTGTGTTCACGTCAAAAAAATAACTATTCTGTATTACACATAGACCCGCAGTTGATATCCTGAACGCGCAGAAAAGTAAAAAAAAAACAGAATTGAAGATTTATAATCGGTGTTTGAGATCGATGGCACCAAAGTCTGCTCTGCTTGATCGAAGAAATGGATGGACATACATGTCCGAATTGTGGTCTGCCCAAAATTTTGTTACCAAGAAAATATGAGCAGGCATTTCTGAGTTCTGGTTACAATCATGTGCGCAAAAAACACACGTTGCGAGTATAGGTCACAGTGGCCAGATCACTTCTATGGCACAGTTCAATAAATCTACAAAGTGAAATACACTCAAAACAGTTCAACCGCTGAAGGCTCCGGATAGAATATGCATTCTAGCCCCTCCGTTTTGAATTATAACATGTTTTAGATATTTTAATATATACTATATACAGACTAAAATGTGTGAATCTACGCACTAAAACGCGTCTAGCTACATATGAATCTGAAAAAGGTAAACCATTTTAGATTTTAGAACGGATGTAGTAGTTTGTAGAATCAGCGGAAAAGGCAAAAAGAAGTACTCAAATAGCACTGTTAGTTGCACGGATCTAACCAGACATGACAGCAGCAAGGCATACATTGGGCTTTCCCACCGGGTTCCGAACTGAATTGGGCCTGGCTACTTTCCTTGTTCTATCAGTAAGGACTTGCAATTTTTGGATAAGATATGAGGTAAAAAAAATCGTTTTTTCAAGACAACATATGTAACTTTTCTTCGGTGCGGAAACGCTTATCTTATCTTAGTTGATCAAAGCTCAAGCGTTGAACTCAACATATAAAAATGAGGTTCAAATACACATATTCCTTTGATCGGGAAAAAAAAAAGACAAAAGTTGGTACAAAATCAAGTAAAATCACAATTTCTTGATAATGTAGACAATTGCACTGTGAAGATCTCTTAACACCACCACCGGCACTTTGGATCCCCTAAGCATAGTAGCAACGACTTGGGAAAGAAGACAATGTTCCTTATGTAGTTTGGATCCCCTAAGAAGATGATGTTCCTTAAGCAGCGCCCTTCTTTATCGAATAATAATAGTTTTTATACCTATGTAATGCAAGGCCGGTCAAATAAAATGTTTGGCTCGAGGCGAAAAAACTGAATACAATTTATACTGGACTTTTATACTTCTATGAGTCATATTTTTATCATGTTGTTGTATTATAAGTATTTTTTTGTTTGCTTGCATAGTTTAATGACATAATTGGCATAACCACCAAATATTAGTTGGTGTATTTTTGGTTTGATGTGAATTCATTGCACAATACTAAACAATATTTTATACAAAGTCTATTCTAGATCTATTTTTCTGCAATGCATAATCTATATGTTAAGGGTACGATTTAATAAATGTCTCAATAGCAGTTTCTAGTGTATCATTAAACAAGCATCTTTACATACACTTGTAGAGTATAAACTAAACTAATGAATGTACTTTGTCATTGTCAAAAGGTTCTAGAAAGGCAGATTCTAACAAAGTGTACATCCTTTGTACTTGCAACTGAAGGGGATCGTGTGCAGAAAACAAAAAAATTCCTAACAACGATAACCTTAATACTAGCCAGAATGTATTACTACGCAGATATACCGTAACGGAGGTGATCGATGTACATACCCTTGTAGACCGAAAAGCGGGGATTACGCTCCCGCACAAGCGTTGTCGATGAAGCTGACGTAGCTGACCTCGAGGTCGTGAAGATGAACTCCTCCGAGCGCCCCAAGCGTGGCGCCTCGTAGAGCTTACACACGTACGGAGAAGATGACGACCTTCGGGCTCCGATCCAGCGATGCAGCGAAAGCAGAAGACTTGGACCGGAGAAACCAGCAGCACGGCGGAGTGCGTATGGTGGAGAAAATCTCAACCGTGCGTAGCCCCAATTGCGGAGCCACATCTAAACGGATGTGTGAGAGAGAGAGATGGTGTGTTTTCAAAGGCATGGGGGCACCTATATTTATAAGGAGGAGGGCTGCAACACCCCTTGGCTTAGCCATGTGGGATTATTCCCACATGGCCAATTCGGCCAAAGGGGGTGCGCCGGCCCTGGTGGGCCCCATTCGGCCCAGCCAGGCCGGCTGCCCCTCTCCCTCCCCTCTCTGGTCGCCCCGCCCCCCCCCCCCCCCCCCCCCCCCCCCCTTCTCATGGGCCTTCTCCTCCGGGAGTTGGCCCATTTAAGGTGGGATGTCTTTTAAAATTTGAAATTAATTAAATAAAAATATATTTAACTATTAATTACACTAATTAATATTAAATACATATTATCTAATTTATTCCGACTCCGAAAACTATTTAGTTGCCCTCCGAACTCCATCGGATAAGTCCCGGAACACTTCCGGTGTTCTTCTCTCTGTTTTCTTTTCTGCGTCCAATCTAAATAAACGTCACATACCCTTAAGTGTGTCACCCTAGCGGTTCGAAAACACACAGACATGATCGAGACCCGTTCTCCGATCAATGACTAGCATCGGGGTCGTGGATACACATAATAGCCCCTGTGCGTTCATGAATAACTTTGTCGTTCGAATCTTAGACGTCAAGTCTTAAACCTTTTGCCTGGCTATACTTAGTTTTGTCCCAGACTCGATCTCCAGCATATACCGAGCTTGATCTCGTTACTTGACAATACTATCTTTACTCGTCTGTGATATTACATCCCCGTGACCTAGTCACATGCTTGCAAGCTCATTGATGTAATCTCACCGAGTGGGGCCAGAGTATCTATCCTGCTATGCAGATTGGTAAATCTCGCTCTTGATCCCTTCCCTCAACTACTTCCTTCGGATACCCGAGAGGGACACCTTTATTGTCACACTATGTAAGACATGACGTTTGATGCAATCAAAGTATCTTCCGGAGACAGCAATTAAAGTTGATCTTATGGTCAAAGGTGTAATGACTACGTCCTACAAATATTGGGTGCGTCCATCACATCATTCACCTAATGATTGACTCTATTGTCAACTGACATAAATGTCACATGATCGGGAAACCTCGATCATTAATCGCACAACGGACTAGTAAAGAGGCTACTAGGGACCTGCTTGTTTATCTACCACACGTGTATTAATGTTTCCGCTTAATACAGTTATAGCATGGTATAAAACGTATTATGAACAATCGAGATATGACAAATAAAATATCTTTATTAATAGCCTCTAGGTCATATCTCCTTCAGGCTCCCACTTGCACTAGGGTACAACTTAATCTAGTTTACAACTTTGGTAAAAACTTAACACCGATAGCAACTTGGTGCATGCTTGTCTCGTGGAAGAGGAATGTAGTCAACAGATCTCCCACATTGAGATTTGTATGTACTTTGCAATACTTCTATGTCACCTAGTTTGATATCATCTCGTATCTTATGATAACGGTGAAATATATGTTTGTCGATGGAGTGAAACTTCGCGTAGCATGAGCCTTCAAAGTTTAAGAGATCTATTAAGGGAAACCACGCATGCTCGGGAAAACTGCTCAGTCCAATCACACTTGCTACTTCTGAAGTAGCCACATATTCCTATACCTATGTAGATTATGCGATAGTGCATTCATATGCGACTTCGCAAGTTAACCATGTCTTTCTTCAAAAACAAAGGAGTTTTCCTGTATGAGATTTCTAGTCGTATGGTTCAGTGTCATAACTTGCATCATCGTAACCTTTTTATGGCAAGTTGTCTTTTCAATTCACTCTCACCCTATACCAGAAAGCATATCTTCAGTTCTCTTTAGACACTCAGGATATACTTAACGTTTGTTCATTGATCCATCCAGGGATCACTCTAGAACCCGTTCTTCAACCAAGAACTTGGGTCACACCAAGTCGAGTTTTCAGTGTGACAACATCTATGCCTGAGGCATAGAGAATGTCGGACATCCTTTTCTTTCATTAGCTATCGCTGAAACGCCAAGATGAACTTAATATTTTACCTAGTCATATAAGCAAGAACCCTTTTCTTTGCTTGTTCTATTCTGAAAGACTTCAGAATCATAATCTAGAAAATATTCCGACTTAATGTTGCCCTTTCTGATCTATTCACATTATAGATCTGATGCCTAATACTCCTAACTTCATTCATAGAAAATTTAATCACTTAAATAATCATTTATACTTTGCTAGAGGATCTATATCATTCTCAATATGTCATTACATATAAGGTTTAGAATGACACCTAGCTCCCACTCAAATATGCCAACCGCATATAAGACCAGGGAATTTCTTTTAGCTCCCACTCAAATATGCCATTCACATATGAGATCAAGAAAAGCTACTTAGCTCCAACTCACTTCTTTGTAAATGCAGGTTTCTTCAACTATATTGGATGACTCCAAAATCCTTTGATCATATTATCAAAGTGAAAATTCCGGCTCCGATATGCTTGCTTCAGCCCATGAATGGACATCTAAAGTTTGCATACATGTTTAGCATCCTTAGGATCAACAAACCATCAGAAAGATGGTTTCCTTATCCACCTATCAATTTCTCTATTTGAAATTATAGTAATTTCTAAACAATCCTAAATAGACTTAGGCTTCGCCACTTGAGATAGAATCTCGTTGTGGTCAACTTTTGAATCTGTCAAAACTATTTTACGGCAAATCGACCCTTACCAGCGTCTATTTTCCCATAAAATTCCATTTTCTCTTAACGGCCTGGAGGGCATCAAGAAGATCTACCCAAGTCAGTCACTTGGTAACCGTTCATGGATTTTATCTCGGATTATATGGCTCATAGCCATTTCTCGGACTTAGGTTCACCATCGCTTCTTCGTAGTTCGTAGGTTTGTCATGTTCCATTAACATGACGTTCATAACAAGATTGTCGTACCACACAATGCGGACACATTCTCGTACGCCTACGGTCTTACTATGAGCTCAGAGCATCACGATCATTATCATCAGCTTCCTTCCAGTTGTAGAAAACGGTACCGGAACTTTTTCTGTTGCGCCACTCTGATGTCTAGAGAGAAAGTTCATCAACTTTGTCTTGCTCTACTTTCTTTCCCACTTATACCCTTGGACAAGAAACTATTTCTTCAGCAAGTTATATTCCGGCAACGATTTTGCCTCTGTCGTGAGACATGTACCCAACTATTTCTTTAGGTACACTACAAAGATTTATCCATTTTAGGTTTGATCACATCGAAACACTAAATTACTGAAACGACAATCTAGGCTAAAAGCCATGCCATCACTCATATGGTATTGCCTCCACGGATTTAGATGGTTTCCCTATTATCTAAAGTGAATGTTTTGTTTCTACCATATGATTCCAATGATTACAATAATTCGATAAGAGATTTTATTTACCACACACTATCCAATAGGGCGTGATTATGACGTCCTAACACACCATAACATTGTGGTGTTCCATGCGCCGTAATTTGTGGAATTCTTTTCACAAGTCATCCAATGATATGCAAAACTTATAACTCAAATCCTTGTTTCCTCGATCTATATCGCAGGAATTTGATTTTCTCGTTAAGTTTATTTTTCTACTTCACTCTGAACTTATTTGATCGAATCAAACTTTTCAGACCAACATTTCATCAAGTGGATATACCCATATCTACTCAAATCATTGGTGAAGTTTACGAAATAATGATTTCTACTACACGTTGAAGTACTTCATTGATTCACACACACATCTCCATGCATGATTCTCAACAAGTTATTTGCCCGCTTTCCGAAAACGGTGTCTTAGTTATCTTGCAAGTGTCAAAAGATCAAATCTAAGGACTTGGAGATCCATCTGTATGGAGCTTCTTCATGCATATAACATTGACATGACTTAAAACGTTAGTGCCACAAGAATGTGGCATCATTATTAAGTTTGTATCTTTTGGCATTAGTGTTATAAATGTGTGGGCTACTACCATCTAGATTCATATAAGAACATTCCGTTCATAATCGGTGTATGATCATTAAAGATATCACTCATAAATGTAGGACAACAATTTGTCACTAACAAATATGAATAATTGTCTCGCTAGACGCAAGACACAGTTATAATGATCATGCTGACAAGCGATCAACAGGAATTTGTTCAAATCCAAATTAATCCAAATGGTAGATATCGAGAGATAGTGTCTATGACCATCATAACACGCATTGTCTCCTCATCCTTCCAAGTTACTCAAGCATAAAATCTTGTTTTCATAAAACATGACTAATATCAAGACTTAGTCATTGCTGTGAGTACTTGTTTAGATAAAACATTCATAACTCATATATCATATATATACACTATCATTATTGATGACTTCCCGGCAAAGTCATTTTGACTGTGTTCATAATAAAATATGGGTTCAAGTTTTAATAAAATAAAACTACTAGAACTCTCACTCAAAACGAATATCCCTCGCATCGTTTTAGTGATTACATGATCCTCATCCACTATGCTACCCCTCATCGTCAAAGCCGATAGCATAACTTCAAATGTAGACATCGACATGTCAATCACAACAACTATGTGACTCATGCTTAACCTTTCGGTCACCGTGTTTCGAGGCCATGTCTATACATGCTAGGCTCGCCATAGCAATGTTCAGCGTATACGTGTGTGCAAACATGTCTTACACCCACTGTATGCGAACGACGATATGTCTGCCACCCGATCGTTACGGCCTGCCTCATAACGTAGAACTTTCTTAGTGGTGCACGCCAAAGGGAGAACACTAATATTGGTATTTTGGAGGGACCATCTTATATTATTACCGCCGTGTAACTAATATATAACTATATATATATATATGTACACACAATATAAGATGCACACAACAACATAACATCAATATGTAATGCTACGTGATATGGTCCTTGCGCCGATGGTCTCTTTCGCGCCCACAGTTTATAAACAATTTACTAAACTTACCTTGACCATATCACATTGCCCCTGCAAAATAAAGTTAGACGCTTTTTACTTTATCTTTTGCATATTTTACGTGGCTTGGGGCTTTCGTAAATAGAACCGTTCCTTACCTACAAACCTACAGCCACAACAACGATCAAATAGTCGACTATTTTGTATCCCTTTCGGGCCCTCCATTGAAAATGAAAAGCCAACTATTGAGAGAGAGACAGACACCCGCCAGCCACATATACGGAGCAAGCCGTATGTCAGTTGTGGAACCAGTCTCGCGTAAGCGTACGTGTAAAGTCGGTCCGGGGCGCTTCATCAACACAATGCCGCCGGCTAATACAAGTGCAAGCTAGAGGGTAGTAACTAAAAGAACGATGCCCTCATATTCAACATGAGTTCTAATACCGTATAGCTATATCTACGCATAGATCGGCTCTGATACCACTAAAGGGGATCGTGTGCAGAAAACAAAAAAAATCCTAACAACGATAACCTAATGCAGATATACCGTAACGGAGGTGATCGATGTACATACCCTTGTAGACCGAAAAGCGGGGATTACGCTCCCGCAAAAGCGTTGTCGATGAAGCCGACGTAGCCGACCTCGAGGTCATGAAGATGAACTCCTCCAAGCGCCCCAAGCGTGGCGCCTCGCAGAGCTTACACACGTACGGAGAAGATGACGACCTCCGGGCTTCGATCCAGCGAAGCAGCGGAAGCATAAGACTTGGACCGGAGAAACCAGCAGCACGGCGGAGTGCGTATGGTGGAGAAAACCTCAACCGTGCGTAGCCCCAATTGCGGAGCCACGTCTAAACGGATGAGAGAGAGATGGTGTGTTTTCAAAGGCATGGGGGCACCTATATTTATAGGAGGAGGAGGGCTGCAACACCCCTTGGCGTAGCCATGTGGGATTATTCCCACATGGCCAATTCAGCCAAAGGGGGTGCACCGGCCCTGGTGGGCCCATTCGGCCCAGCTAGGCCGGCTGCCCCTCTCCCTCCCCTCTCTGGTGCGCCCCCCCCCCCCCTCCGGGAGTTGGCCCATTTAAGGTGGGCTGTCTTTTAAAATTCAAAATTAATTAAATAAAAATATATTTAACTATTAATTAAACTAATTAATATTAAATACATATTATCTAATTTATTCCGGCTCCGAAAACTATTTCGTTGCCCTCCGAACTCCATCGGATAAGTCCCGGAACACTTCCGGTGTTCTTCTCTATGTTTTCTTTTCTGCGTCCAATCTAAATAAACGTCACCTACCCTTAAGTGTGTCACCCTAGCGGTTCGAAAATACACAGACATGATCGAAACCCGTTCTCCGATCAATGACTAGCATCAGGGTCGTGGATACCCATAATAGCCCCTGTGCGTTCACGAATAACTTTGTCGTTCGAACCTTAGACGTCAAGTGTTAAACCTTTTGCCTGGCGATACTTAGTTTTGTCCGAGACTCGATCTCCAGCATCACGATACCGAGCTTGATCTCGTTACTTGACCATATTATCTTTACTCGTCGGTGATATTACATTCCCGTGACCTAGTCACATGCTTGCAAGCTCATTGATGTAATCTCACCGAGTGGGCCCAAAGTATCTATCCTGCTATGCGGATTGGCAAATCCCGCTCTTGATCACTCGCCTCAACTACTTCTTTCCGATACCCGAGAGGGACACCTTTATTGTCACACTATGTAAGATATGACGTTTGATGCAATCAAAGTATCTTCCAGAAACAGCAATTAAAGTTGATCTCATAGTCGAAGGCGTAATGACTATGTCCTACAAATATTGGGTGCGTCCATCACATCATTCACCTAATGATTGACTCTATTGTCAACTTACATAAATGTCACATGATCGGGAAATCTCGATCATCAATCGCACAACAAACTAGTAAAGAGGTTACTAGGGACCTGGTTGTTTATCTACCACACGTGTATTAATGTTTCTGCTTAATACAGTTATAGCATGGTATAAAACGTATTATGAACAATCGAGATATGACAAATAAATTATCTTTATTAATTGCCTCTGGGGCATATCTCCTTCAGCAACAACATTTTATTAGAGCAATCATCAATGTAAAAAGTGTGAAAAGGCATGTTTATCTGCCTCATCCCCGTCATGTCATGTTTAGAAAAGGCATCTCCATACAACTCGAAATAAAATGGCATCCATAGTTCCATACCCAGAGCTGCCGCTGGGCTTCACGCGCTCCGTCATAACAGATTATCCTATTTGACCATAAACTAGTTGGGCGAACATTTGTACTTTCCGAAACACTCAATTCTTAAAACTAAAAAAAGCTCTCATTGTTTTTCGATAAAAGAAGTTTTATTACTTAAGAAGTTTTAAACAATACACCCGGCCTCTACATAATTAAGATGCACATATATATCAAAAAAGAAAAAGTCTCATTCCACTGATTTTGTGCATGGAAGAAATAACTATCTGTGTCGACGAAAGATACACTAAACCACGTTTGATATCCCGAGCACATAGAAAAGGAAAAGAAAAGACAAAACACACGTGAAGGTTTATATTTGGTGTTTGAGATGGATGGTGCTTTGCTTGATGGATAGACGTGTCCCTCAACTGTTGGCCTGCACGAATCCACTTACCAAAGATGGTATGAGCAGACATTTCTGTATTCTGGTTACAGTGTCATGTGCACAAGAACCACCCGTCATGAGTATCGGTCACATGTTGTATACAAATCAATTGTATGGCACGGTTCAGTAAATTTAGAAACCGAGATACGGTCAAAACAGTTTGACAGGTCAAGGCTCCGGAAACAATATATACTGGCTTCTAGTTTGTGGATCGGCGGATGTACTCAGAGGGGACTGTTAATTGCGTCAATCTAAGTAGACATGACGGCAGCAAACTACACTTTTGCCTACCCAACCGAGCTCAAAACTGAACTGGGCTAGCCTTTTTGCCTTGTTCTATCATTTATGAGTTACAATTATTCGAGCCAACCATATTTAACTTCTCTTCGGTACGAAACGCTCGTCTAATCTTAGCTGATCAAGCTCAAGCATAGAAAGCAACATATAGAAAACGAGGTTCAACTATACTTTTTTTATTAGTAAAAAAACAGAAGAAAGATGGTAGAACAATTAATAAAACCATCATTGCGTCACCCTGGCGTAGTGCCTTCTATCTAAACAAATGCGTCAACATTGAACCTGAGAAGATTTTTCTCCGTTGCGAGTAGCCACTCGTCCGAAGAAGGTGCATGAATCTGAAGGCAAGTTTTTGAATAGTAGTTTTCATACCTATGTAATCTAGGGCCGGTCCAATTTGCCTGCCGAATAAAACTGAATATGATTTATACTAAATTTTTATACTTGTATTGGTCTTACTTTTAGCATGTGGTTGTATTATAAGTATAAATTTTTGTTTGTCCGCATAGTTTAATGACATAAATGGCATTATTACTAAAAATTAGTTGGTCTCTTTTTTTGTTTGTAGTGAATTCACTGAAATATAATAAACTGTATTTTGCACAAAGTTTGTTCTAGATATATTTTTCCTATAATGCATAATCTCTATAATTTATAATTGTTTATGATGGAGATCTGTAAAACGTATGATCTAAGAAATGTATCAATAGCAGTTTCTAGTGTATCATTAAGCAAGCATCTTTATAGAAACTTGCAGAGTATAAATCGAATCAATTAAGCTACTTTCTCATTGTTAAAATTGTCTAGAAAGTTTCAATTTAACAAGTGTGCATGCATTATATTTGGTATTTAAACAACATTTTATTAGAGTAATAATCAATGAAAAAATAGTTTGATTTCTAATCTTTTTGCATAGGAAAATTTCATTATTTGATATGCTTTTATGCAGAGGCGGAGGCAGGATTTTAGATTAATGGGGGTCGGACATGGCAAATTTGAGTTTGGGGGGCAATAGAACTAATGTTGCGTAAAAATCATGTTGAAATTAGCCTTCTATCCTGATCTTTTTGAGTTGTACAATGTCATAAGGGGCCAGGACCCGTGCTGGTCCCTTAGCTCCGACATTGCTCTTATGCAATGTGCTTGGTATCATCTAGTATAAACAAGTCTGTTCCCATTTTATGAAATAAAAAATTGTTTAACGAAATTAAACATGGTAATCTAGTTATGTAGATTTCTATAGAACCTACAAGTCTCACTGAAAATCATAATCAAATTGCACGTTGTTTATCATAAAAAGTCATTCATTATTTAAATTTTTTAGAGGGGAATAATGAATAATACCATAGTGATTATTGTGTATTTTACCATTATGGGGCCTTTCTTATTGGGGCTCTGCGCGGTCGCCCTTATTGCCCTGCTGGTGCTGATGTAATGCAGCCATCGTCATGTAATATTCTTTGTTCTGTCACAGGATAATTTCTGAAGTAGATGGTTTAGGTACGAAAGACCCTCTAATAGCTGAGCTAGAGTTATGTTTTCAGATAACATCGCTACTCTAGTTTTGTGTAGTACAAACTTTGTTACTATTTCGTTTTGATCAACAGAACATGGGAGAGGTCTCATTTTTTTGAAAAAGATTGAGAATTCCAGCCTCTTCATCGAAACGATACAGATAACCATTTATTGCAAAGTTTCAGCATAAGTTTACGTATCACGGATTTACATATTGTTGAAACATGAATCACCAACATTTATTTTATAGCGTCTGCTAGAGTTGCTCTAATGCTCTAGATGTTAGTATAAACTGCTAGTGATACATGGGAGCAGCTATTTTTATCTGTAATATGCTCAACCTAACAAAGAGTACTGACCCAACTCCATAGAAGATGGATGCCAAAAGAATAATCAACTGTAATTGACATTTTGTCTGATAAACAGGGAAGTAATTAGCATTCTGTAACTAGGTTCTTTTCAGAAATTTTTAATGATTGATTAGTACTGACTAACTACCATAAGCTTTTTAAAACCTCATACTGATAAATCTAAATACTACTACTAGTGCAATTCTACCTACAAAACAATCAGCTAACAGCTACTTACTGCTAATATGCAGCATTCTCATTAGCATGCTCACAGTCATAGCATGTTCATGCTAATGGAGAGAGGCCGCCGTGGACTCCAAGACGTTTTCTAACAAAGAGGTAAAAGAGAAAGAAAAATAAAAATAAAGAAAGACACAACAAGTGACATTCTTCTGCTTTTATCAAGTAAAACATTTTTCTTCAGTCTTCAGAGCCTCACTTGCTCTGCACCCCTGCTTCGGCAGCTCTCCGCGGGGTGCTCTTCCGCCGGCTTCCATTCTGCCGGAATCCATTCAGCGGCCTCGCTGGCTCGCCGATATGCTTCTTGTCATTGGCTCCGGGCCACGCTTCGACTGTCGCCGCCTCTTCTTCCCTCCGTTCTCGACCCCGCTCTTCGAGTCCTTGCTAATCGCAACCTTCTTTGCGTCGTCGCTGTCGTCTTCAACCTTGGCCATGTCCTCTTCCTCATCGTCGATGTCATCCTTGCGAAGCTTCTGTGGGCGTCCCCTCCTCTTGTAAGCTGGACTCACCTCCTCGGCCTCGCTGCCGGCGTCCTCCTTCGCAGCTTCCATCGATTTCTTGGTCTTCCCACCTCTAGGCCTACCCATCCAGGACCCAGGCAGCCTATCCAACAGATAGAGAGAGCTAATCACAGACCTGCAAATAGCCGGAACAAATCGAGTCAGGCTAGCTTGGAAAGAATCACACAAATAGCTGTTGCATAAAGAGACATGATTTCAACATCTCAAACCTGAAGTTCGAATGGCTAACAGAAAGGCCTACTGTAAATGCCTATAAGAAGGTTCAGATTAAGCTGCTGTTTATTCGCAGCTGGGCTATTTAACGACGTCTGTCCTTGGTGTTGGGGGTAGTAGAAATAAAAACACTCTCGAAGTTCCCATGATCTCACCGCAAATCAATCCGAAGAACCAAGAACAGCAAAGGACATATTGGTCTGCACAAATGTTCCAGGTGGAAAGGAAAGGAAAAAGTCAGCTAATCTCAATCGGTTTGCTTGGTGAGTACCAAAGGAGAACCAACTACAAAGCAACCTAGCTACTGTACCAACCAAAAACAAGTGGCAAGAACCATGTGAACAGCCTCATATCTAGCTACCATCTAGAACTCCAAATAATCTCCCCCATGTATGTCCAACTAGGGATCAATAAAGAATAGAAAAACGATGAAGAACATGGAACTGACCTTTAAGGTATCACGCGGAGTCTGGAAAGGATGAAACTCTTTTCAACTGGATTTTCGCAAGCAGGAGAGGAGATCTTCAAAGGCTGGACTGGTCTATGGTTCCTCTTAGGCAAGAACAAGATGAAGAACCAGGTGACAAACAGAGGAGGTACATGGGATGCTCTGTTGCGGTTAATGGACTTTGGGTAGAGTAGCAGATACGGACGGTGAGGCTTTGTGGAAGATTGTGCGCACACAGAGAAGAGAAGAAACCAGGAGGCAGAGAAGAACGGGTTACACTATTCTCTAGAGATAGAGAGAGTGAGAGAGGAGAGTTGCTTGGGTTGCGTGGTGGAGATATACCATGAGATGAGCCGAACGTGGTGGAATGTACCTGCGGGTCCTCGGACAGCGTCACAGTAGTAAAGCGATTTACAGTATCAAACACAAATTACCACTACTGCTCTAGTGGTTTACATCTGGCCACCGAGCGGGAACATCTAACATGAGAGATGAGACAAGGCCAATGTGAAATGTTCCCTGACGACGCAGTGTACGTGGATGCACTGATGATTCTTGTTTGGAGGGGAAATGTGCAGAGAGAGCGAGGTAAGATGCTGCAAGAAACACTAGATTTACCACCTTATTGCGTCGTAATGTGCCCGGTCACCGTACCTTCTATCCACGTAGGACGAACCAACAACTTGGATCTCCATGGATGGTTTTGTTCGTCGCGTAGTTATGGCTGTCTCGTGCACGCTCCACGGATAACGTTGTAACTGTCGAGCAGTATTAGCTGTTTAATTTGTGGCTTCAGCCTGGCTAACTTGTGTTTAGTCATGTTTGGTTTGAGTTTAAGCCTATGATGCTTTTATTGGGTGGACCAAAAATTGGATTTTTTTACCTACACATGATTTTGGAGTTCGACAAAAATAAAAAATAGAGTGGGTGAAGACATGTCGTCATGTTGTAATTAGACTTTTGCAACAATTCAGAAAGGAAAACTGTTTTTTTCTTTTGGTAGTGTACATTTTTGTGACCAACCACATACATCTGGTTCCGTGGGTTAATAGACCTGTGCTGTTACTAGATTATGATGTGGTTTTAGGTTAGGAATATATTTTTTTGTTCATCAACTATTGTCAAAGTTTCGGTTTATCTCCAAGATCCAATACAAGAAATTATTGACCCATCAAGTGTCAAAATCATCCACACATGGTCCATTGCCACGTTGAAACGGTTTTACGACTGTTGTAGCGATGGTTTTGCACGTGTGTCACCTAGGTAGTAATAAAAACTAAAAAATATAGGGGGTATCAGAAAAATGAGAAAAAAATGAAATTTATAATTTTCTATTTTTTAAATTCAAGTGAGGACATAATGAGAAAAATAAAATAAAGTTTAGAAAAATAGTGAGAAAATAAGGTTTTAGAAAAATGACTTCATTGTAAACAACATTTTAGTTGAAGTTGTTAAGGATAAACTTGAGGAAAAGCAACAAAATTATATATAGAAATTTAGAAAAGAAAATTGTTCTACATAAAATATTTCTTAAAGATACTAACTTCAATTATCGAATTTGTTGGATTTCAAAACAATTTGGATTGTTTTAAGTTTTCGAATCCTTATAAATTTAGTAACTTCACCACATTATTTACACTCCCACCTTCCTCCCCGTCCCCAATTTTATCCTCATAGTCTGGAAAAAGTTCTCACTAGGCCATCATGCATAGAAAATTGCCGCCAAATTATAATGGAAACAACTTTTAGTGGATGTGGTGACCAAATTTAGACCATATTTACACTTGAGGGACCATAATTAGAATTTGACACTTATTCAGAGACCATAAATATACTTGTTCAATTAGGTTGTGAAGAAGTTTTCCATCATAAAATGAAAATTTTAGACTACTTTATCTCGAGAATTCTTATGACTTAGGAAAATTAAGTACTACCTCCGGTCCAGAAAGAGTGTCAGATGCTATACAACATTTTGTATAATCTTTGTATGTTTCCTACGACAATTAAAACGGACCGGAGAGAGTAGCAAACAGAACTACACGGAGATCAACATGTAGCTATACATGGGGTTAAAAACCAGTGACATACGGTGTGGCTCATCAATAGTCAGTTTAAATTTAGAGGGCACCACACCTCTACAAGTAAGACGCATTTTAAAAGAAAAACTTAAAATATTACATTATCGTCTCCACCATTACAGTTACCTCGTACAACTTCTAGCTATTTTCATTTGTATGACTTGTATGCTTTGCCACATAGGACGCTGAATCCCTAAGTTTAAAAGAAATATAAATCATTAGTCGCCTATTAATCACTCTCTACTCGACCATATCGATTTTTTCACCTAGTACAACAGACATAGATCCATGGACACAACTGAGCCTAATATTTGGCGGACGTTGATGTCATGTACTCCCTCCGTATCAAAATATAAGACGTTCTAGCTATTCCACACACACATGTATCTAGACTGTGTGTGTGGAATAGCTAGAAAGTCTTATATTTTGATACGGAGGGAGTACATAATAGAAAAATATATTTCATGGCAACAAATTAAGCGTACACTAGTCCTAAGACTTGGGCATGGGTAGCCAGGCATGACGGGCCCAGCCCCAAGCCCAACTGTCACGCTTGGTGAATCTTGCACTAAAACATGTCTAGATACATGTGTGTGTGGAATAGCTAGAAAGTCTTATATTTTGATACGAGGGAGTACATAATAGAAAAATATATTTCATGGCAACAAATTAAGCGTACACTAGTCCGAAGACTTGGGCATGGGTAGCCAGGCATGATGGGCCCAGCCCCAAGCCCAACTGTCACGCTTGGTCGGCCGTCGGTTTCTGCCAAAAGCCTGGCTCGAAAAGACCAAGTACACAAAGATGATTTCTTATATTTTTTATCCAGAATAGGCTATTTTTACTATTTAATCATGATTTTGAAACTAATATACGTATATTTTTCACTGTCTGGGTCGGTTTTGGGTCTGACTTTTCATGTCGTACCCGGCTTGGCCCAAAGTTTGCCCAATCCATTGTGATATTTTTGGCCAAATCTGGCGATTAAACGAAACTAATACCATATCTGGCCTTCCAGCGAAACTATTTTGAAATATGTCCCCTAAGGTTGGCGCGAACGAAAATGAAGCCAACAAACCTGCGCCAAACCCGAGAACCTTGACGCCGAACCCGTGAAGCTCAGTATCAAAAGATGTTGGCGCTGAACTCGAGGCCAGATTTACAAATAGTTTTGGTCAAAGGTGACATTAGTTTAGCTAAAGAGGCAGATTTAGCAAATAAAAAGTCCATTTCGTGCATTCTCTACCTGAGCTTCTATAACCTAGATGCCACTGCTCATGGAATCGAAGGTAGGGGAAGGCCGTACTAGGTACCCTGCTAGCTAGGATTTGAAGTGGGCGCTCCTCTGCGGCTCTTCCCTCTAATTGTTTAACGACAAATAGTCATCTCATGAAAGATGCACCTTTTTGGGACGATCGAAATCCCAACAAAACTAACCACTTCTATCCAACTCGGCCAACCGCCCCTTGTCGTAAAAAAAGCTCAAACTTGTAAAAAGGCACCGCCGAGCGACTGCCAGGCGAGACGCGGAGAGTGGTGGAAGGCTGGAACGGGATGTGGAACATGGAAGGCGCACCACCGACTTCATCATCATGCAGCGCTGCTGCTGGCGGTGGCCAGCTTCCGGCACAAGGAAACGCTGCCGGCGCTGTTGTGGCTTCCCCGCTCGCCGGCTCGATCCGCCTTCGCGTCCACACAGCCATGATTCCCCTGACGCGCAGTGGAAGCATCAGCTAGCAGAACTCTGTGGTGCACGCGTAGTATAGCACTAACCTACACGGTGTTTTCTTTATTAATCCTTTTGTTCATGGGAGCAGAGTGAATCGTCAATGGCAGGCAGGCAGCATCGGTGCCTGGTGCGGTATGGCGTGTCTGCCGCTGGTGGTGCATCCATGGCACGGCCGACAGCCTATTGCCACCGCCTGCGTACGCGCTCGTGCCAAGCTCGCTCGCCTCCTTTCTTTCCCAGTTTCATTCAAATCTACCGCCCACCATCCCATACAGCCGGCTGCACGCGCGCGCGTGCTGTACTACGCGCTCGTGCCGCAGCCAGGCAGGCAGGGTCGCAGCGCAGCGAGCGCGGCAGCCCGTGTTCAAACAGTCGTAACGAGAGCGGTCTGGTCAAGGCCGCCAATGAATGAATCCACCGGCGGCCTGGTCGCCACGACGGTGGCCTCGCGCAGGGAAAAGCCGGCGTTTTCCACGCTCGCGGTCACGGGAAGGAAGGAGAGCAGAGCCCGGCGTGTCTCTCTCGTGTCGCGTGTTGCTGCCATGGCAGAGCTTCCAGTTCAAGCCTGCCGCTCCGCTTCCCATTTTTTCTTTTCTAGACGGGAGCCTGCCACTCTCTGCTGTGGTGCGCGTGGACCGTGTGGTCGGTCTTGCGTGGACTGGAGGAGCTGGCTGAAAGTGAAAAGAACCAAAACGGGGAAGTGGCTTGGCCCAAATGCTTGGAGGAAAGGGGCCTTCCTGCTTGTTAGTGGTCAATACAGTTCACCAGCGCACAGTACAGTTCTCAAAAAAAAAAACACAGTAGAAGTTTTTTTTTTGAAACATCCCACTGTAGAAGCTTGGAGTAGCGCTTGGGCTTCGTCACTCCACCCGCTCTATCGTAGCACCAAGTAGGGCTGAGAATCAAAACTTCCTCCCTAGTCAAAACGAGTAGCTCGTGGGATTGGGCTCAAAGCTGGTATCCAACGGGTCGAGCCGAGTTTCGGATTTGAACTCGGTGTATTGACCAAGCTAAACGAGACGACTTTACAAGTTATTCGTTTATCACATTCAAAAACAAAGTCCGAAGTTTTTCCATATATTAGTGCCAACCTGCCAACAAAACATTTAACCTGTAATATGGTGTACAATTGCTATCTCTTAGCACCAATCTACCCTCCGAGTAGAAGTGTGGAGCCGTAGAAAAAATGTTGTTGTTCTGAAATGTAGGAGAGTTATGAGTTTTATTCATACGCGCTCGTGTTCGCATGCTTATAACGAGCTACAAACGTTACTCACGAGCTACTCCTAAATGTCGAGCGAGTCCTAAATCTGAGATCATTGTGATAACGAGACGAACTGAACTAACTTGCTGTTTCAACGATTTCGAACGAGCTGAGACGAGCCATGGCCAAAATGCTAGATGCACGTGAGAACAAGCTACAAATTTTTTCGTCCCGATAATATAAAATACTCTCTCCAATTCATATTAGTTGTCGCTGAATCGAATGCATTTAGCACTTAAATATGTCTAGATACATCCGATTCAACGACAATTAATATGGATTGGAAGGAGTAGAAATTTATAGCCTTGCAACTATTTACTAATAAAAAGGTAGAAATGCCATTCACATAGAGAAGCGATGATTATCATGTGCTAAGTTCAATATACAACAAAGTTTACAACTATTTCACGAGGTGGTACTCTGGTTCCATTGCCCCATCAATGCTCACACTTTGAGTTTATCTTAGATCTTTGTTTTAAAAAATGATCTCGGATCTTTAAAGGTGAATTAATTCTAATGTGTTCGGCAGCAAGATAATTGAGCTATCGCCAAACAAGACATGTGCCTACAGCCTACATAGCCTCGATTATTACGCCAGCCGTGACGCCACGGCGCGCAGCGGCTGCCTCTTCCGGGACGTGATCCCGGGCGCCTCCTCCATGTCCACCACCTCCAGTGCCCCATCCTCCGATCGCAGAACTGCCCAGTCAAACCGCCCCACGAGGTTCGCCAACGCAAGCTCCACGACGGCCGCCGTGAACCCGACCCCGGGGCACATCCTCCTGCCGGCGCCGAACGGTACGAGCTGGGGATGCCGACCCCGGAAATCCACAGCGCTGCCGACAAACCTCTCCGGCCGGAACTCGTCGGCGTCGTCCCACGCCGCCGGGTCCCTCCCGATGGACCAAGCGTTGATGACGACCCGGGTCGCGCGCGGGACGTCGTAGCCGTGCACGGTCGCGTGCTGCATCGATTCGCGCGGCAGTAGTAGAGGCCCCGGAGGGTGCAGACGCATCGTCTCCTTGATGACGGCCCTCAGGTACTCCATGGCCGGGAGGTCCTGCTCGGTGACGATGAGGGGGTGAGCTGCTGTACTGTTCGCGGAGTGGCGCCTGATCTCTTGTTGCAGCTTTTGCATCACGCCCTTGTTGCGGAGAAGCTCGGCCATGACCCATTCCAGTACGATGATGGTCGAGTCTGTCCCTGCTCCGAACAGGTCCTGTCCAAATTATGCAGCGCGACGTTACTTACAAAGACGAGGATCGAGCAGGCTGTTCCCGTACTAGACTATTATGGTGTGAGAGATATTTTCAGAGAATCAGAACCGATAAAAAGTAAAGGTTGTAAGTGTCAAATTTTCCCGTATATCAGAGAATCAGAACCGATATTTTCAGAGATATTTGCCAAGCCGGCGATGCTCAGTATGCAGGGCAAAACTAAGGTAGGATGCAATTTTCAGATTGACATGACACTATGAATGTATGGCACAAAAAAGAACCTCCGACGGTCCTACCTCACTGCATTAATTGACAATTTGAGACGTACAAAAGTGTGTTAGTCTGCTTAGTCAAAATAAGTACACGACAATGACTACAATCTAACAATCAGCCCTAATTATGAACTTTGCTGAAGATGCACGTCCTCTCCTTGGTTTACTGTCATGGTTGTGGCAAAAGCTACGTGGTCGATCGCACAACAGATATTCGGGAGGCGCTGTATGCCAGCCTACTGTGCAGCATATTGCTAGACACCCCTCTGTCCTCTTAGTGCAAAACTAAGAGAGCAACTATACATGCAACATATTTTTGAGTTTTGAGAATTTTCATCTCTCAAACTATTAATCCAATTGATGGCCACTTTTACCTCGAACCCATTGTGTCAAGATATTCGAAACAAGATATCATATTGACAAGTTTCAGATATAATTTTTTCGTTACCAGGCTATAATAATTTAGATACCATATTGGTAATGGCTTGTTGATAACACTGCAACCAAGTAGCAACTTGTGGCGTAAGCAAACAATAGTCGAAAAAACATATTGTCTTGTTTTCAAACACTCGTCAAGATAAACTCAACGGTGAGATAGATAACTGATGTTGCTAGTCTCTCCGCCGATGTTGGGGCATCGTTTAGAGAGTGACACTCCTTTCCCGCCTGCATGCGGTGTATACTTGTACTCGGTCTGACCCAGTGTCCTTTGTTGTATGTTTATTTGTGTTCTTGTACTCTGCCGATGGTGGCTTTATTAATTTAAAGCTGAGCTCTTCTCGAGCCTTCCGTCTAAGATAGATAACTGATCAGGTCCTTGTAAGATCGATGGAAGCGTTCCTACTCGATGACATACATCGAGCCGCATTGTGTTTATTTATATGGAGAGTTTCTTGTACAGGAGGTAAGCACGGTAGAGTCCTGAAGGATCTCTACTTCTCTACGCTATACCGAATTGGTTTATATTCACCATATTCGGTTTACAATATATTCTACCTCTAATACCCTCCCTTAATCACAACTTGCTCAAGTTGAGATTACGCTTGAAGTTTTCAAAAGCTCGAAGAGGAAGTGCCTTGGTGAAGCCATCTGCCACTTGGTCCTTGGAAGAAATAAACCGAATTTCCAGCTTCTTGTTTGCTACTCTTTCTCTAACAAAGTGAAAGTCTATTTCTATGTGCTTAGCTCTAGCATGAAAGACAGGATTAGCTGAAAGATATGTAGCTCCCAAGTTATCACACCATAAACATGGAACTTGACTTTTCTGCACACCAAGTTCATCAAGGAGTGATTCGATCCAAATCACTTCTGCAGTGGCATTGGCAAGAGCCTTGTATTCAGACTCTGTACTGGAACGTGATACTGTAGCTTGTTTCTTCGCACTCCATGAAATAAGATTAGGTCCAAAAAATATTGCAAATCCACCAGTTGAGCGTCGATCTTCAAGACATCCTGCCCAATCGGCATCAGAGAAAGCGCTCACAAGTGTAGACCGTGATTGCACAAGTGTTAGACCAACACCTATAGTGCTCTGAACATACCTCAAAATTCTTTTAGCAGCCGTCCAATGAACTGTAGTTGGAGCATGCAAATACTGGCACACTTTATTAACTGCAAACGAAATATCCGGTCTTGTGAGTGTCAAGTACTGAAGTGCACCAACAATACTCCTGTATCTTGTACTGTCATCAGGCCCGAGTGGTTCTCCCCCCTGTGCTGAAATAGTTTCGGATGAGGAGAGAGGTGTGGGAAAGGTCTTGCAGTCCTTCATCCCAACACGCCGAAGTATATCAGCAGCATACTTTGCCTGAGTCAACACAATCCCATTGGGAGCTCGCTGCACTTCAATGCCCAAGAAATAATGAAGATCACCCAAATCTTTGAGAGCAAATTCTGCACTGAGATCCTTCAAAAGAGCATTGGTGGCATGTTGAGAAGAACTGGCTACTATAATGTCATCAACATATATGAGCATATAAATGGTAACTTGTGACTTGTTGTAGATGAATAATGACGTATCAGATTTTGACATAACAAAACCCAAAGTACACAACTTAGTGCTGAGACGAGAGTACCATGCTCGAGGTGCTTGTTTCAAGCCATATAGTGATTTATCCAATTTGCACACAAATTTTGCCATACGCTTGTCCTCATACCCAGGTGGTTGTCTCATATAGACCTCCTCTTCCAGAACGCCATGCAAGAACGCATTCTTTACATCTAGCTGTCGAAGATTCCAACCCCTGGATACAGCAAGTGAGAGAACAAGACGAATAGTAGCAGCTTTAACAACAGGACTAAATGTGTCCTCGTAATCAATACCATAGCGTTGTTTGAAGCCTTTTGCTACCAGTCTGGCTTTATACCTGTCTATAGACCCATCAGACTTTTTCTTGATTCGATAAACCCATTTGCAGTCAATAACATTTGTACCTTGCTTTTCCGGAACCAAGTGCCAGGTTTTATTTTTCATAAGTGCAGAATATTCTTCATCCATGGCATCTTTCCAATTTGTATCAGCCATGGCATCACGAAGATTAGTCGGTTCTCCTGTGGAAACAGACATGCACCATCGAACAGTGCCATCAGTGAGTTTTCTGGGTTGTACAATACCTTTCTGCAAACGAGTGACAACTCTAGAGGGCACTTGTGTAGGTTGAGGAGCTGCAGCAGGAACAGCTGAGGAATCACCAGCCGCAGAAGATCCGCTGCATGCAGGGGACAGCTCCGTGCTGTTGTCCGAGGTGGAGCTCGTCGCGGTGCGCGAGCTGGGCGACGTGGCGGGGGACTGGGGCGGGCCGGATGCCGCTGTCGGGACGCGCACATGCGCCTCTGGCGTTACGCGCGACGTGGCGCGGAGGAATGGCGCGGACGACGCGCTTCAGGGCCCAAGGTGGATGCGGAGGACCCCCGCGCGACTGCTGCTCCGATCCCGAGGTTGCATGCGGAGAATCCAGCTCGGTCCTCGCCCCATGCACGTCGCGACGCTGTGGTGTGCCTGGGACGTCTTCGTCCGTTTCAGCACCATTTGGGACGTGGTTTGCATCATTTTGAACAAAATTTTGTGCAGCCGGCTGCTCGTGATGTACTGCTGGTTGATCCTGCACATTAACATGAGTATCTGCAGTGGTGGTGTTAGGCATGAAATCATCACAAAGTTCGTCCCCACGTTCAAGATTGCGAGTGTGTGAAGGAAGCAAAAGAATTTGATTTCGAAGGAGAGCACCGGCATTTGGATGGAGAGAAGCAAAAGGATAAACTGCCTCATCAAATACAACATCGCGAGAGATATAAACGCGACCGGAAGAGACTTCTAAGCACTTTACTCCTTTGTGGCGGGGGCTATATCCAAGAAACACACACCTAGTGGATCGAAAGGCGAGTTTGCGCTTATTGTAGGGACGTAAATTCGGCCAGCAAGCACAGCCAAAAACACGAAGAGAGGAATAGTTTGGTGTGATATTGAGGAGACGCTTGATAGGAGTGTCAAAATTAATGACTTTGCTAGGAAGCATGTTTATGAGATATGTGGCTGTGAGAAAAGCTTCGTCCCAAAATTTTAAGGGCATCGATGCGTTGGCAAGCAAGGCTAAGCCAACCTCAACTATATGACGGTGTTTGCGTTCTGCCGAGCCATTTTGTTGGTGAGCATGGGGACATGACACATGATGTGCTATCCCTTGGGTTTGGAAGAAAGCATTTAGCTTTTCATACTCTCCCCCCCAATCGGTCTGCATGGCAATGATTTTACGATCAAGACGTCGCTCAACAAGTTTCTGAAATTTTTTGAATACTTGAAAGACATCGGAACGACGTTTAAGAAGATAAATCCACGTGAATTTGCTAAAGTCATCAATAAAACTCACATAATACTCATGACGTCCAACAGACTTGGGTGCCGGTCCCCAAACATCAGAAAATATCAATTGTAAGGGAACAGTAGAGACACTGGTAGAAATAGGGTATGGTAATTGATGACTTTTGGCTAGTTGACACGAATCACAAATAGACTCAGGATGCAAATCCTTTACATATGAAATTTTATTTTGACTAAGTATTTTTCTAACAATGACCGATGAGGGATGACCAAGACGACTATGCCACCGTGCTTGCGAGGGTGTGGAGGCGAAAAAGGCTTGCTTCTGTGTTGAGGAAGAAGACGATATGAGAGGATAGAGGCCACCGACGCATCGTCCTCTATGAAGTGTTCTCCGTGTGACTCGGTCCTTAATAAGAAAATAACATGGATGAAATTCAAGGAAGACATTATTATCTTTTGTAAGACGATGAACAGAGAGTAGATTTTTAGATGCGCTAGGAACATGAAGAATATCTCTAAGATGCAAATCTTTAACGGGGTTTCGAACTGTTGTGTGACCAACATGACTAATTACCATACCTGACCCATCGGCTGTATGAACGCGATCCTTGCCGCGATACTGGTCACGGACAGTCATCTTCTCCAGCTCCCCCGTGATGTGGTGTGTCGCACCTGTGTCGGAATACCAATTGGTATCGACACCGTAGGAGGCAGCATGAGCCTCCTTGTCGTCGTACTCGTCATCGTCATCGTCCCAACGATACCAGCAATCGCGGGCAGCATGTCCTTCTTTGTTGCAGATTTGGCACGTCGTGTCCACCCAGGGGGTGGTGCGTGCGGCCACGGCCACGGCCACGCCACCATTGGACGCGGTGCGCCCTCCTCTGTTGCCACGATCATCGCGGCTGCGATCACTGCGGTCGTCACGGCCACGGTCTCCTCGGCCACGGTATGGCCTGCCGCGATATGGCCTGCCCCGGGTGCGGTTTTGTCCGCGGTACGCTGCATTGGCGGATGAGCTGAAGCCACCGTCGCCAGAGTGGTGGAACATCTCCTGGCGCTCGTCATACTGAACGCACTGGGTGTACAGGTCTGTCACCGTGACGGGGAAGGCTTTGGGAAGGGCGTTGACAGCAGCAACGACCGAGTCATATTCCTGACCCAGCCCAGCGATGAGGAAGGACACCATCTCGGCATCGGAAACAGGGCTTCCAGCCGCTGCAAGTTCATCGCTGAATTTCTTCATCTTGGAGAAGAAAGCGTCAAGGGTGAGCTCTCGTTTCTTCGTGCTGCCGAGAGCAATGCGCAGATTCGTGATCCGAGCGCGAGATTGGGAGGCAAACATGCTTGCCAGAGCCGTCCAGACTTCGGCGGCTGTTTCTTTGTCATGAACGTGCAGCAGGATGTCGGGGGTGAGAGAGTTCACCAGGTAGCTGAGCACCTGCTGGTCGCGCGCGATCCAGGCGTCGTACGCCGGGTTTGGGAGCGACGGCTGATCCTTTTCTGCAGATGGAATCGTCTCTGATGGAGCCGCCTCCTTTCCGTCGAGAAGCCCGAGTAGCCGCGCACCACGGATCGCTGGGAGAACTTGAGCCTTCCACAGCGTGTAGTTTTCGCGCGAGAGCTTCATGGTGGGCGGCGATCCCAGGTTGGGAGCCACGGTCGACGTAGAGGCCATGGGTGGAGTTGGGTGGGCAGATTGGATCTCGTTTTTTTTTGTGTTTCTAGATGTATCGGAAGAGGCCTGCTCTTGATACCATGTAAGATCGATGGAAGCGTTCCTACTCGATGACATACATCGAGCCGCATTGTGTTTATTTATATGGAGAGTTTCTTGTACAGGAGGTAAGCACGGTAGAGTCCTGAAGGATCTCTACTTCTCTACGTTATACCGAATTGGTTTATATTCACCATATTCGGTTTACAATATATTCTACCTCTAATAGTCCTCACCGGATTAACATGGTATGTACTATGATAAGTTATTTTATAATTTAACAATTAATACGAGAATATCAAAACGTAATAAAATTTACATGCATGAGCTACTTAAATTTTCTGGTCATAATTTGCTAAATGTTGTAATGATCATTTTTTCTCCCGTATCTTGGGATCACATGATAGAACATAGTAGGAAAAGTTTCTCGATCCAAAACATTTGAGTCTTAAAAAGATCTTGGAGTAGGTGTTTAACTTCTAGTATAAAATTGAGGCATAGTTATCCAAGGGACTCTACACGGAAACATGCTTAAAAAAATGCAATCCTATGGCTACGATTTTTGTTCTCGTGAAGCAATTCCAGGATGCTCATGCAGTTCTTTACCTCGAGTAGCGCCTTCACGTTGTCCCTGCTCAAGCGCCACCCATGGCCGGCAGAATCTCTCTGAAGCGCCAGCAACACATGCACGAACGCCTGGACATGACACGGTCCTCCTGCCGCCCATCGTATCCCCATGTCGGCGCTCGCGGCGTCGACGATCTCCTCAAGGATCCGATCGATCCTCTCGAAGGCCCTGCTCACCTTGGTGTCCGTCCCATCCACCGCCGCCACCCACGCCAGCCACGGGAAGTAGTCGCCGACGTGGAACGTCCCGAGCAGCGCGTTGGCCTGCTCCAGCAGTGCGTCCACCTTGCCGCGCCAGCCGGCGCCGCCGGACGCGCGCACCCCGAGCACGATCCGCCCGTTCACGTCCTTGGCGAAGCCGCTCAGGAGCTCGCTGAGCCGCACCACGCCGCCGCCGTGAACCTGCTCCGCCTCCACCTTCCGCACCAGCTCCGCCACCTCCTCCTTCCGCACGCCGCGGAAGGCGCGCACCCTGGCGGGGCTCAGAAGGTGGTGAACGGCGAGCTTGCGTGCATGGCGCCAGTAGGCGCCGTGCGGCGCGAAGGCTATGTCCGTGCAGCCGTAGAGGAGTTGGTTCGGGATGGCGAGCGAGGGGCGGTTGGCGAAGGCGTGGTCCTGCAGCTGCAGCACCTCCCGCGCCGAGGCGGCGGAGGAGACGACCAGGGTGGGCACGCGGCCGAGGCGGAGCAGCATGACGGGTCCGTGGGACTTGGAGAGCGCGTGCAGGGCGCGGTGCGGGAACGCGCCGAGCTGGTGGAGGTTGCCGACGATCGGGAGGCCCGGCGGGGACGGCGGGAGGCGGTGGACGGGAGGGTTCTTTGTTCGTTTTATTATGCGCGCTAGCATCAGCATGCATGAGACGGCGAGGACTAGAGTAGCAACGTGCATGGGTGCTAGTGGCACTGGGGATGCCATGGTGGTGGTTTCCATTTGAGATCTCATTTTGGCTCAATCGTAGCAGTGTGAATGATAAGACCGTGGTCTGGTAATGCATTTTATAGGCCACTGGAATTGTATACAAAATTCAACAATTAAATGTTGTATGTGCGTAAACGCATCCAACATTTTCACATGGAGACACCTGCAAGTCTAACTGTCAATATTGGCTGCATCCATGCTGGTCTCTTCAATGGTGATGGGATGGGAGTGTGCATCCCTCGAAGATATGCGGCGCCCCGAGCAATCATGTATACCATCCGTTAGCAGCCCTCGTAAATAAATCACCGCCGCATCCGACCATCCCTCTAAGAGCATCTCCAAGCGGAGCCTCCAAATCCGGCTCCCAAACTGTCCGCGGACGCGTCCGCGGACAGTGACCGGACGACCCCCATAGTTGGGCTCCTACAACCACATCCCCTAAAATGTTGTCCCCAAACTCATGCAAGCCATGCAACGTCGATCCGATACATACCGGATCCGCATTACAAAACATAGTGGTTCAAATTCAAATGAAACAAACAAAGTTCAAGTTGTCCGATACAAGGGGCGGAGTGATCTCTTCTTTTTCAAGGGGTGGTTCCACCGGAGGCATCTAGGCCGAGGTCACGGTCGGAGATCCTCTTCTTCATCATGAGGATCCACTTTGCGCTAGGCTCATCCAAAAGGGAAGCGTCTTGGAACATGATCCTTTGTTCCTCGGTAATTCTTGCAACATTGAGTTTCTCTTGCTCCATCGCATAGGCATCCGCCATCTTCTTTTGCTCCAATTGGACCTTCATCCAAGCCTCCTCATTCACCAATTCCAACCTCGCCCTCTCAATGTCCATCCTCTCCTTGAGTCGGAGGCGATCAAACTCCATTCTTTCCCTTTGCAAAGTCAAGAAGGCGTCATACCTCTCGGCCTTCTTGTCCTCTCTTTCTTTCTCCAACTTGTGCATGGATTCATCCTTCTTTGAGAAGATGTCCTTCCATGCGGTGGACATCTTCGTGGCGGCGCCGTCTCGAGCCGCTCGATCCTTCTCCCACCTCCTCCCCATCATCATCCTCTTCCGGCCACTTCCGGTTTCGGACGGCCCATCTTCTTCATCAAGTCCAATTGGGATGGAAGAACATGATCCATCATTGGTCTTCCATTTCTTGGCCGGATTCTTGTGATCATCATATTGGGAGACCCACTTGGGCTTCCCGGTCAACTCTAGCCAACAATGTGCGAGGGTGAAGGGTTTCTTCTCCGTTTGATGGTACAAAGTGGCGGCCAAACTAGCCTAGCAAGCACAAAAGTAGAGCAATGACATCAATGAAATGTGATGAAATGAAGAGATGACAATGAACCAAGTAGAAGCAATAGCTTACATGGGAAGTCACGTTGACACCACTTTGATTCCGGTTCAACACTTGCCGACATGCCCACAGCCGAAACCGGCGCCTGCGTCGGGCGCCGGACCACGGGCACGGGAGTGGTCAGCGCCAGCTCGTCGTCCTACGTCTCCGCGTTGGCAATCCTATCCGCCTCCTCCAGCGCCGCCAGCGCCGCTTGCTCCTTCTTCTCCTTGCCCGCGAGCTCGCGTAGGCGCTGCTTGCGGCGCCGCGCCCACCGCGCAACAGTCTCGGCTTCAGCGCCGAGTCCGCCGCTTGCTCGACGACTGGGAGGATGCGCCATGCTCGACCGAGTCGATGGCTCCTTCCGCCTCCATCCGGATTTGCAGGTGGACGCGGCGGGAGGAATGAAAATTACCGGCGGGAATTGGAGGTCGAGAAGGGGATAAGTGAAAGTGGCCGGCGCCGAAATTTGGGTTCAAATTTGGTGGAGCCGCCTTGACAGATCCGACGTGGCGGACGCGTACGGGCGGCCCCAAACCCTCCCCACATATGGGCTGGCTTTGGGGGGAGCCGGACCGCCCGGACGTTTGTGGAGGCTTTGGGGGCCGCTGTTGGGTGGCAGATTTCAGCCCAAACCGTGTCCGGGCTGATCGCCCGGACGTTTTAGGGAGGGTTTGGCAACCATGGTTGGAGATGCTCTAACCCCGTCGTCACCAGCCTCTTCTCTCGCGTCGGGCAGCCACCCCACCCCCAAAGTCCGGCTAGTCTAGCACGATCGGTCGATGCCTACACGGGCCGCGTCTTCTACGACACGGTCACGGCTCGTTGGCATCGTCATAGCCATGGCAAGCAGCGGCCTCTCGAGATAGGGCTCAATCCGTCGCGCCTTTTCTGGTCCTAGAAGCCTAGAAGGAAAGAAGATGAGATAAGGCGTGCATGGTTAATGAGAGAGAGAAGAGAAAGTGGCGGTCCGGTAATTTCTAAGTTTACTGTTTTGCATTTACATTTAACATATATCAACAACACATAGGACAAATTAGTATAACTTTTATATTTACAAACATGTCTTCTGTTGAAACACTATCTTCCTTGTTGAGTATGATATTGCCACGGGAGAATATTTGATAGAACTTTGTCTTACGAATAAACCTGTTAAACAGGTTGTTGAACTATCTATTTTTCAAGTAATGTAAAATTCTTTAGCTGGCAGAACTGTCCAGTTTGTGTTGTATAGTACTACACTGGTTTGTGATTAAGATTTTTTTTTTCAAAAAGAGGGACAACCCTCCGATTTCTATTAGAGAAACCATCAAGTCTTCTACAACCGTAAATAAAAAAGGCAAAGAAAAAGAAAGCAGTCAAATGCGCCCTATTTTACACCACCTGTCTATACCAGATGAACTGGGGGAAAAGAAGAAACAACTGCAGCTACAGAAAATAAGATATATTTTTGCGCGCAGGCAATATTCAGGGCATTCAATCACAAAACATCGTTCGAAAACTCGAAGCTCCGAATCCTCACCTCTCTAATCTTCTTCAGCGTAGCAGCCACCAAGAGTTTCTTACTAGGAAAAGTTCAGTTCGTCAGTCTCAGGATTCGAAATTTTTGGCGTTTTACACCACCCGAGTGAATGAAATGTCAAAAAGGACCACATACGAGTGGAATTGACAAAAGTGATGTGGCGGCTCGCGGGGCAAGCTACACGTGTCTCTGCCGCCATAGACTGTGACGGTAGCCCGTATCACAGAATATTCAGTAAAACGAAAATGAATTTGGTTGGCGCACGCCGCCATGAGCTATGGCCACCGGCGGAGCTATGTTGACCCAACCGGTGCACAGGACACCGGGTCGATCCAATTTTTCTTTACATACCAGCAAATTTCTACCGTGTGTGCACCCCCAAGCCCATTACCTGTGCACCCGTGCAGCCCAAAACCAGGAAGCCCAAATCGTTTGCGCTGTGCACGAGAGAGAAATCAATCGATCGGAGCGAGCTGGCTAGCAAGCCAAAGCGGCAGCGCTGCCTCATTTCCGATCGTACCCCTCCCTCCTCCTGTCCCTGGCTCCAGTCTGCTCGTCGAGGCTGAGCTCGCCGGCCTGGCCGCCTGCCCCCACCACCCGCGGCCGGCGGCGTTACCGCGACCGCCTCGCCGGCCCGTCCTCCTCGAACCACGGCCTCCGCTGGTCCGCCGCCGCCGTCGACCATTCCTCTAAGCCCCCCGCACACCGGAGCTCGTCGCCGACGAGCACCCCACCCCCACCCCCTCGTTAAGTTCATCCTCGACGGCCGCCTTCTACGCCGCGCCTTTGCGCGGCGTCGCCGGCACCGTCTCGGCCTGAGGTCTCCGCCGGTCGCTCGACGTCGGCTCGCTCCATCCTCGCCCGTGCCTTCTCCGCCGCAGCTCCCTCCGGTCGCAGCGGCATCGTCGGTCGCCGTCTCGACGCCGGGAAGAGTCAGAGAGAGAAATCGGGGGAGAATCGGGCGTCGGTGGCGTGGGGCGGGTGGGGAAAAAAGGAGGAGGAAGAAGGCGACGTGTCCCAACCACGCGCTGCGTGACGCAACCGAGCGGGCGGTTGCGCGCTCGACAGATAGACGTTTCACACGCACGGTACGGACGCACCGACACACGCCTCGCCCGCATCCGCCGCTCGTCGGCGAGGCCAGAAGCTGATTCCCTGCCGCCCGTCCCGTTCGTCCGCAATTTTGTCTGTGCCTCTCGCCCTAGCCCCAACTGTCCAATCCCCTTCATTTACCAAGCGGCAAAAAACAGCAGGTATTATTCTTAGACATTTAGATCTCTAGTATTTTACTTCTGTAGTTATTTCAGTGTGTTAGTTTGTTCAATTTGTGTCTCAAATCACAAATTTTGATTTATTTAGGTCACTGGACATTCATGAACCCAATCTGTATATATGTATATCAATGTTTTGTTGATGAACTGATTTGTGTATCTATAATCAGCTGTCTCTAATGCAATTCATTGGTATTTCTAAAATTGCAGCGAGAAACATGATCTTGCCAAGTTGAAAATGGAAGAAGACTATGTTAACCCAAAGAATAAAAGGCAAAGAACTGGAATTACCAACAAGCACCATTTTCAACTGGACTGTTTCAATGACGTTCTTGATTGGCTAGTTAAAGAGCATTATGGTCGATTCAACGAGACAACTGAAAGGACAAGGATGTCGCCTAGAGGGGGGGGGGGTGAATAGACGATTAAAACTTTTCCGGTTTAGTCTTGATAGTTGCGGAATAAAACTAGGTGTTTAAATTAACAAGCCAACAATCTAAATATACTAGGCTCACATATGTGCACCAACAACTTATGCTAAGCAAGACAAGCAACAAGGTAATAGCAAAATAGAATACTTCAAGCACGAAGGCTATCACAATGTAAAGTGCATAAGTAAAGAGCTCGGGTATAGAAATAACCGAGGCACGCGGAGACGAGGATGTATTCCCGAGTTCCTCCTTTTTAGGGAGTACGTCTCGTTGGAGAGGTGTGAGCCACCACAACAGGTTGGTCTCAACGCCACAAAGGTTTCACCTTCTTCTCGATGAACCGCACCACAAAAGGTTTGGTTCACCTTCCACTATCGGAATCCTTCGAGGCGGAAACCAGAGCATTTACAACAACAATCGGGGCACAACCCACAACTGGATTGGGGGCTCCTGAACGGCTACAAGTGACCACAAAAGGTCTCAACCACCACAAGGCGTCTAGGGTCCAAAGACCCAAGAGTAACAAGCTGACGAACTTTCAATTTCCACGAATCCTCGTGGAGAGTACAACCCGATGCACAAAGCAATGGCAAAGCACAAGTGCTCAACTCCTTCACCCTCAAATCCCACCAAAAGCAACTAATGCTTATGGGGGGAGAAGAGAGGAAGAATAAAGAAGAACTCAACAAATGGAACTCCAAGATCTAGATCAAGAGACTTCCAATCACTTAGAGGAGAGATGGATTGGTGAAAATGTAGATCTAGATCTTCTCTCTCTTTTCCCTCAAAGATATGCAAGAATCATGTGAGGGATTGAGAGAAAGGCAAGTTTTTTCCAAAGGTCAACAATGGAGGAGAGAGGGGGGAAACGAGTTCAGCTTGTTAGTGAACCATTGGGGAAGAAAGCCCCTTAAATAGGTCCCTTGAAAAACTGCCCGTTTGAAGAGGTACAGGAGGCCGGGCAGCCGGCCTCTTCCCAGAAGCGCATTGAATTGCAGAGAGGCCGGCCTCTTCCCAGAAGCGCATTGAATTGCAGAGAGGCCGGCCTGGGCCCGGCCTGGCCAGCCTGGAGGCCGGCCACCCACCCGAGCCGCCGGCCTTGGACCCGGCCTAGGCCGGCCAGGAGGGGCGGAGGCCGGCAGGGTACCCGAGGCGCCCGGCCAGACCGGCTAACCAGAAACAGAAAGAGATCTTCATTGACCTCTAACTTTTGCAAGAAAACTCCAAATGGGATGAAACCAATTTTGTTGGAAATATTAAGAACCATAAATAGAGTAAAGTCACCACCCATGGGAAGGTGTGGAATTTTCCTTAAGGATAAACCGATAATATTTCCAAACCCGAAACACAACAAGTTTATTATTGGACTCCGTTTTCTATGATCTTGGGCTTGTTTCGAAGATAATCACAAGCTCTACAAGATCATGCATAAACACATCATAGTCCATCAACACATCATAGTCCATCATGTGAGGAGGAGAACACAAGAGGAGAGTTTGACCTCTCTACAAAAGACGAACCGGTAAAACCTCCAACATCACAAGATATTCAAATGATATCCGTTTTTGATGAACTAGAGCTTGGTATGGAGATGAACACAAGCTCTAAATTCTCACATGGATAAAAGCCAAATAAAACCAAGAAAGATGATATGCCCAATATGCAAAGGTTTGAGCTCTTCACAAAGATATAATCAAGTTACTCACTTGAGAGCCCCTCTTGATAGTACGCCGCCTATCCTATAACCTGGTCTCCCACTAACACCACGAGACCAGTAAAATAGAAACCCTATCAAGATCATACCTTTGCCTTGAGCATTCCACTTGAGCTAGATGATGACGATCTTGACTCCCTCAAGTTGGAACACCTTTCTTGATTGTGCTTGCTAGCACATGCTTGATGAAGACTTCTCCAAATGCTCCGTTTCACAAAGATGATGTCTTGAATCCTTCAAGACATGCTTGCAATATGCTCAACTCTACACATGACCATTCTTCATATAAACCCTTGAATAGAGCATTGATCATCATGTAATCTTCTGGAGTCCAACACATGAACTCCAATCTTTTCCTATGGACAAGACCTACAAGTATCTCAATACAAACATTAGTCCATAAAGATTGTCATTAATTACCAAAACCACGCATGGGGCAACATGCACTTTCAACAACCTCTAACCTGCTTGTTTGGTCCACATCTTTACGTCCAAAAGACCCATTCCATGATTTTAGTTCAGAGAATTTGATGAGTTTGGCCAAACTCTACCCCAAGGATTTATGCTATCCTTTGGTTTACCGGCTTTTGAAGCTAGTATTAGTACTGCCTGTTGCCACTGCCCAAGTTGAGAGATGCTTTTCGGCAATGAAAATTGTGAAAACTTATTTGCGCAATCGCCTCAATGACAAAAGTTTGAGTGATGATCTTATTTGTTATGTGGAAAAGAAGAAATGAAGAAAGTCACTAATGATCCGGTGGTTGATCGTTTCATGAAATTGAGAGTTCGCAAATTCTAAAATGTTAAGGTAACCACTTGATTAATTTAATATGTTCATTCTTAATCTGTTCATTCTTCTATATTGAGTTCTTGCTGAGGCTTCTCCATATTCTATTCTATTTTCTATTTATAGATTGGTGGACAGCTCAATGGTGTTTTTTGTCAAGCTGCAGTGCTGCCAGTGGTGGTTAAGGACATATTTTGTTAGCCAATATCATCTTTAATTTCCCCTTTTACCATAGTTAACAAGTATTGTCAAATCTCAATGGATTATCCATTTTTATTAGCACTATTATCGCCACTTCTCTATTATTATACATATCTGATTGACTCTTGTCTTTTGGAGAATTCTATGTGGTCAAAACTAGTGCATACTTTAAAATTTGGTGTATTGTTGCTTAGAAAATTTATAAACTGTCATGCTCGTTGTAGAGTTGTGCACCCTGGAGTCAGTTTTCTGTAGCTCCGCCGCTGGCTGTGGCGGCAGCCATTGTTGCGCGACGCAACACCGCCTGCAGCAGGTCTATGCAGACAAGCAGCAGCGCAAATGCTTTTCGGTCCTAAATCAAGGAGCACCCCAGTGCAGGCCGATTTGTCTGCATAAACCTAGAAGAGCAACATTATTTGGGCCATACTTGGTATGTACATTCATGCTGAAATCTTCCATTTGGTGCTGTAATGTCATTTTGTTGCTGAAACCTGTTATTTTACTGCTGAAACCTGTTACTTTAGTATGCTGAATATGTTTTTTGACATAAATTTTAGGATACTCCTACGGATGCTCAATTACTCAACAAACCACTTGTTAACTTTGAATATATGGAAGCTTGCTTTGCCAATAAGCTAGCCACGGGAAAGTTTGCAATGGGGTCGAATGAGCCTTTGGGAAAACCTACTGTCTTGAATGGCGAAGGTATTGCTGCTGCTACTCCTATTGTTTTGGACTTTGATACTGTGGTATTGGTGCATCTACTCCTGCCTCTATTCCTGCCACTACTCCTTCACCTACTGTCACAAATAACAAGAGGAAGAGGGTTATGAGTGAAGAAGATGAACTTCAGTGTCGCAACATGTCCGATGCATTGCGTGATGTGGCCGGTGCTATCAATAACACTTGCCATACCGAGACACACCCAGATTTGTACAAGGCTGTAATGGACCTATCTTTTGACATGGATCAACGTTTGGCTGTTCTTAATTACTTGACAGAGCACAAGGGTAAAGGCCTTAATTTCGTGAAAATGGAAGTTACAGTCTGTGAAGCCTCGTTTAAGCGCATCTTAGCAAAGAATCCAGATCTTGTTTGACTTAGAGTTGAGATATCATCTCTTTTGTAATTTCTCGTAATGCAAACTTTTTAA
Organism: Poa pratensis; assembly: GCA_947311845.1. Classification (NCBI taxonomy): domain Eukaryota; kingdom Viridiplantae; phylum Streptophyta; class Magnoliopsida; order Poales; family Poaceae; genus Poa; species Poa pratensis. The sequence continues at coordinate 140,483,533 of CAMZMU010000085.1, forward strand.
TATGAATTTATTATGGATGATGTATGGACCCTTTTATGTTATATCTATGCAAACTTAGAGCAACAGGACTGTCCTGCTACTCCTATTATTATGTACTATGGACCCTTTTATGTTATATCTACCTAATTCTTGTGCTAAATTATATATTTTGGTGTTAGATTGTCCATTTTTGTGCTGAAATTTATTATATATTGCTCGAATGTCATATTTTGGTCCAAGAATTTATTATATATTGTGAAATGATATTTTGTTGATACAGTGTCCTGTTTTGCCGTTGTCTTGTTGATGGAATGTCTAGTATTGCTGAAACGGTTTATTTTGTGTGCTATTTATATCTCAGCTTAGAAACAGGCTACCAAACAACATCTGAGCTCAACCTATGTCAACTGATACAGGCTAACAAACAACATCTCAGTTCAGCATGTCTCAACTGATACAGGCTACCAAACACATTGAAAAATCTCTTCTCAGCTTGTATGGAGTTGGCTTGTATGAGGAGAGATAGGCTGGGCAGGGTGGCACAGGCTACCAAACACACCCTAACTAAATCAGTACCTTTATTAAATCTATCCACGTGATGTGGAGCCCGACTGTCATTGGCGCATTGTGGTGCATGCAGTACTTTCGAGCGAGATGTAGTAAAATCAGATCTTTGCTAGTCTAGTGCTCTACTGATATGATACGTGCACATGGGGAACAGGCATGCAGGAAGCAGGAGCAACAGAGGCATGTTGCAGGCCTGTTCCGTTTTCCATTTCGCCCAGCTAGATTTGCTGTGATATGCCTGCCGCCACCGGCAATGGTGGCAGTCAGTGTAGTTTTGACAATTTTATTGGTTAGTGGTCTTTGTTAACATTTTTTTGAATGTTAGCAGGATCACTGCTAAATTCATTGAACAGATAGAAGGTTGATCTAGTTTATAAGGGAAACCGGATTCAAAAACCATACAGACGACGCCTTTCGGCTTACAACCCACAACCAAAACCACACGACAACAGCAAAACAAACATCCTCACGAGTCTCGGGTCCCTCTGACTGAATCCCCTCCAAGACGATGCTCCCAAGAGAGAATGCAACGCCGGGAAGCGTCACCATCATCCGATCTAACTAGACCTAGGGTTTCCCCTGGAGAATGTCAGGGACGACGGGTGGGAAAAACTACATCGATGCCTCCAACAAGGGAAACGACGCCCGTAGGCGCCGCCATCGACGACTCCGGCCACGCCAGAGTACGACTTTCGCTGGTAGTCTCACCCGCATAGTCCAAGACAAGGATCCTGTCGCAAGCTCGACGTGCTGCCACCCTTCCTTCCTCTTCCTCCCAGTGGACGGAGGATGCAACCATCCGCAACTGTGCCATTCGTCTCTCGTCAAAAGGATGCAACCCACGCCGGCGCCATTCATCTCCTCGAGGATGCAGCACCGGGGGGCATTCATCTCCCAACGTAGGATGCAACATCGCCGCGGCGCCATTCCTCTCCCCTCCAGCAGCCACCAACTCTTCCACACACCCAAAACAGCGCCTTGCTTGCCGACCACCATCGGGAGGATGCAACACCAAGAAGGGTGCCATTCATCTCCCGCAACTTTGTCGGTCGTGTCGCTGCTCCCACTTCCCCCTGCTAGACGGAGGATGCAACACCTCCTGTGCCATTCATCTCCCTCCAGCAGCCTCCAGCACCTCCTGGACGTCGCCTCCGCCGGCGGGAGGATGCAACACCCGCCAAGACGGCGGTGCCATTCATCTCCGACCGGCACACTGCCACCCACCTCAGCTGACCGCCCTTGTCCCCGTCGACGCTGAAGGACTACATCAGCGTGGCGCCTCCATCCAGCACCCGCCGCAGCACAGCGGCCACATCAGCGAGCAGAACCCGTGCCAGCCCGAACGGCCAGACACACGCGACGGCCGCGGGCCCTCTGGGCCCAGATCCGCCCGCGCCGCTGCCACCAGTTCGCTCGCGAACTCGTGCCTAGGGACATCACCGCACCACCGCACGTCTCCTGCAGCTCCACAGCCAACGCCGACACCATGCCAGCTCCTCCGCCGCGCACGCACGACCGAACAGCGTCTCGCCCGGCTCGCGAAACCGCCATCAGGTGCGCCCACAGAGCTCTCCGCCTTTGGCAGGCAGGGTGCCGCCACCGCCGCCGGCGGCGGCAGCGGCCGGAGATCAAGACGCGGCGGCTTTTTTTTCTAGGGTAGGAGGGGCCTCCGGAGTCGCTCGAGCGGGAGGGACCCGGGAGGCAGAGTCGAATAATGAGGTCTTTTTTAACATTTCACTAGCGCAGGTGGTCTAAATTGCCAAAAATTTCTCAGGATTCCAGGATGCCATCCTTTTGTCGCGTGGAAAACATCATTTGCCACCTGTTCTACTAGTTTTGTGTCCCATTTCAGCATACTTGCTCTTCCCTGGTTTTCCTGCATAAAATTGACCAAGAGTTATCGGTCTGGCATTACTCCCCCCCCCCCCCCTTTCTCTCGTGAACAGTGCATCTGAGAGGCGGAGGGAAAGGCGACGCGCTCCCCTGCTCCACCGACGGCCGGATCGCCAGTCGCCTCCCTCTCCGGCTGCCCTTGTGGCGGTGGATGGGTGGAGGGGCTGTCGATCTGTGCCGGAGGCTTGTAAATAGTAGGGTTAGGTTCCCCATCGGCGCTGGCTGGGTGGTGGTGGCGGCGGCGGTGTGGTTTCTGGTTGCCAGAGCTTCTTCCCCACTGCGGCGAGGCCCTCCGGGGCGGATCCGCGAAGCTGCTGGAGTTTGGTGCCCACAGATCCGTCGATCTATTGGGAGTTGGTGCTCTGGGCGAGGTCACCGTGGCGTTGGTGGTGGCCTCTCTGCTGAGCTTTTGTTCCCCGTCCTCGTCTTCGCCGTGGTAAGGTGGTTCCTGGCCTTGCTGTGGAGGCGCTGGGGATGCGGTGGGAAGCTGGTGCCCGGCGCTGGCCTTCCTTTCTGCCTGTACAGGAGTTTCTTCACCGGGATATTGGAGTTCGTCGCCGTCTTCTTCCTCGCCTTGCTCTCTCCTTCTCTGGCCAGCCGTGGTGGCGAGGGGAAAAGGGCTGATCAAGGTGGGCTACCGATGGCGTCTCCGGCAAGTCGTGCTCGTGCTCTGCGCAGGGTGTGGTGGCTGGTTGGTGGTTGCGGCAAGGAGGCATCTTGGCCGTGTTCTTTCAGAGTTCTTCGGTCCCGTCGCTTGCGGCGGGCGGCTGATGCGGTCTTCTTCTCCATGAGTGAGGTGCGTCTCTCCCTGTGGGTGGTGGTGGTCTGGGTTCTTCCTCTCCGGCGTTGGTTGGCGTTGAAGTTCTTCTCCGGGTGGTGCGGTAGTCCAGCGTCGGCTTCTTCGGGTGACGCTGTTGTGCAGAGTTCTTCGACTTGTTCTGCTGCGATTTCCTGTTCTTTTACTTGTAATTTGTGTTGAATTCGCAGTGGTGTATCCTTTCAAAAAAAAAATTGACCAAGAGTTAATCCAGAATACCACTGAGGCCTGAGCGAATAAAAGTGAAGGGGTCAGCAACCCTTTTATTTTCAAAGCATGCATCATTTCTAACTCTCCAAATTGTCCACATAATCGCTGCAACCCCCACTGTAACTGTTTTTTCCCCTGTCGCCCAAATGATGGCAGCCAACTAGAGAAAATGTTTTTCACGTCAGTGGGCATTGGTCCTAGAGCCAAAGGCGCATTGGAAAACAGTCCAAATCAGTTTCCCCACCGAACAGTGCAAGAAGAGGTGATCCACGGTTTCCTCAGCACCACAAAATTTGCACTTTGTCCTTTTTTCTGTTTGTACCGTCGAATCCCATCTGAAATTCGGTGGTAACTACCTCTGTTTCTCTGTACCTTGACGCACATGTTCAGGCATCTCCCAGAGAATCCTGCACGGCTCGGCTCGGCGCGGTTCTCGTTCCTCCTCCTACGTTCAACTCACAACCACCAGAGAATCAGTATCCAGCTCCAGATCTTCACCTGTACTAGCAAGATCGATCTTGTCTCGGCAGTCGAGAGTATTTATTGCTAGATACATGCATGAGAGGCAGATCATACTCCTGCATTTGTGTTTCTCGCGCGCGGCAATGGTGGATGCTCTGCCATTCTCCTCGTGCCATGCTCTGCTCTGCCTCATGCTGTTAACGGTCAATTGCACCGTCGTCCCTGCTTCCGCCATGGACTGCGACGGCGACGACCGCGCCGCGCTCCTGAGGGTCAAGGCGCAGCTCGGCGACCGGTCCAGCTATCGTCATGGCTTCCGGCCACCAACTGCTGCGCCTGGGAGCCACCCGCCGTCTTCTGCTCCGCGGCAGGCCGCGTCACGGGACTGGCCCTGTCCTCCCTCGACGGCGTCCGGGCGCCCGTGCCGCCGGCGCTGGGCGAGCTGCCCGAGCTCGTCATCCTCCAGGTGCAGTCCGTGCGCGGTCTGTCCGGACCCATTCCTGCTTCCTTCGCCAACCTCACGCGCCTCGAGGACCTCAACATCGCCGGCACCTCCATCTCCGGCCCGGTGCCGTGCTTCCTCGCCGGCATCACCACCCTCCGCACCCTCGTCATCGCCGACGGCAAGCTCACAGGCCCCATCCCGAGCTCCCTCAGCAGCCTCCCGAACCTCCGGTACCTGGACCTCAGCGGCAACATGCTGACGGGCGCGATCCCGCCGGGTCTCCTGCACGGGAGCTTCAGGTTCCTGATCCTGGCCAACAACCGGCTCACCGGCGAGATCCCGGCCGACCTCGGTGACGTCGACGTAGACACCCTCGACCTCTCCCGCAACCAGCTCTCCGGCGACCCGTCCCCGTTCCTGTTCGGCATCGCGAAGCAGACGGCCAAGATCGACCTGTCGTGGAACGAGCTGAAGTTCGACATGACCGACGTCAGGTTCCCGCACCACCTCAGGTTCCTGGACCTCAGCCACAACAGGATCAACGGGAGCGTGGCCAAGTCGCTGTTGGACGTCAGGCTCGACCACTTCGACGTCAGCTACAATGGCCTCTGCGGCGAGATCCCGGCGGGGAGGTTCATGGAGTTGCACGGGCGGAGTGCTACGAACATAACCGGTGCCTGTGCGGCTCGCCTCTGCCTCCCTGCACCACAGGCACGGATCTGTAGTCTGTTGAGATGATTCAGGCTTCTGCATGAACGAGTGTGGCACGCCGGGACTTGCAACGTGATGAACAATGGTGGTTATCTAAAATATGAAAAAAGAAAGTTTCTTTCGTTCTGCACGAGGATGATGATCGATAGTAGTCACTCCGTTTTCAATATAAGATGGTTTAGTTTTTTTCCACATGTATCTAGACGTAACACCTAAAACATCTTATATTTGAAAATGGAGGGAGTAGGTAGCATATGCACGGGTTGTCCGAAACATTTGGAAAGCTCGTGGAAAAACATTTCCTTTTCTTTGCCTTTCGTCGGAAGTCTCGGTTAATAAGAGATTTAGAAATATTTATTTATTCAGCTATGTATGATGAATGCTCTTGGAGATGCCTGAACATGTGCGTCAAAGTACAGAGAAACAGAGGTAGTTACCATCGAATTTCAGATGGGATTCAACAGTACAAAGTACAAACAGAAATGTGCCGAGTAGTTCAAAAAGAGCAGGACACAAATATTCGTCCTCCAAAAGAGCTTTCCCCACGAATGACCTTGAATTATTATCATGACTGAATAGCTACTACACAGCACAAACTGGACAGTTCAGCTACTTCAAGAGAAGAAATTAACCACACGTGATTTTACAACACTTAAACAATAGAATGTTTTCTTTTCTAGAGAGCTAGACAACATTTGTTGCTATAGCATTGGGTTTGCGCGATTTAAGAACATGGCAACGGCTGCAGGGCTTCAAAACTTTAAACTTGACCGTGGAGGGAACTTTCACCGCAACGTATCTTTCGATCGCCAAGAGCGCCCTGGGGGCTTCCATGATCATATGCTTTCTGAAAAGGTGTTACAAACGATAGCAAGAAACGATGAAGTGCGGAACGATCAAACCAATGGGACACGAGATTTTAACGTGAAAAACCCCTCCAACAATGGAGGAGAAAAAACCACGGGCGCCAGCCAGCAAAACTTCACTATAATCGGGTGAGGTTACAAACGCTGGAGATTTACACAATGCGACTTATCCCAACCGACGGCTTACAAGAGGTATATATGGTGGCATAAAACTCTAGGTCGGCTGCAGTCCGACCCGGAAACGATCCGTACCGTACCAAGTTGGCCTTCGGGACGCTCCGCTCTCCTTCGTCACAAATTGGCCTTCATCAGTATAAACGAATTTGGATCACCATAAAACAACAAAAGGTGCGCATTTACCGGATTTGTGGTCAGACAGCCTATAAGCATCTTCAAAACCCTCACGATAACCAGGTAGGATGTCCAATGTAAGGCACTTGAGTAATGTTGCGTTCTCAAGAATATGGCAGGTTAGCTCCACCATGCTCCTTGCCGAGCAGAACCCGCCGATCTTCACCTTCTTTATGTTGCCATGGCGGTATCCCGGCATCTGCCTCAGATGCGAGGGATCTTCAACTGAATCATGCTTCATGCGAGTCTGCGTGACCTGCACAACAACAACATGCGTGAATTAATTAATTAATAATTGTTCTATGCCCCATACGTAATAGATATTATGCAGGATAAAGTGACTTACTTCCAGCCCGAAAGTCTCCAAGATAGGACAGGCATCCAGAAAAAAGAGTAGAGAAAAATAATCGTTGTTTGGAGAAAAGGCCCCACTTATAGCATCAAGGTCAATGTTCAAGTGCTTGAGGTGGAGGAATTTGATAGGTACAGATGGTGTGCTGAACATCTGCACAGGAGTTATATCCAGTGCATGAGTAGTGTTATATGAACGATGCACGCATCTAATGATCAAACCAAAAAGTTTTTCAGTTCAAAAACAAAACAAGACGTATCGAAATATACCTCGCCAACCGAAGTAATGCTGAGAGTTTCCAGATTTGGCATACTGGCAGGAAGCTTGGCACGGGCATGATAAACAAGGTTAAACTCAACATCGCAGACCATTTTCATGTCCTTCACCTGCAATGAATCTCCAATAGAAATGTGTGCAACATCACTCAAGATAGAAACAGTGCGGAGATTTGGAGCTTTATTCTCTATAAATGCCAGTTTGCTACAATCAAACACCGTCAGTTTGATGAACCGGTGTAGCAGGAGAGGTATCTCTAGGCAAATTAGCTCACTGCAATAATTGAGATAAACCTCCTCCAAAGCAAAAGAACTGGAAAGGCGGCACCCTAGCTCATCTCCCCTAATATGGACCTTGTACAGATGTAGCCTTTTCAAGCAACCAAGTCCAGCAATGGGACGGAAGGTGCAGCCGCTGAGGCGAAGACTCCGAATCGAGTTTCCTCCACTGCCAGCGAATAAAAGTGAGCATGGGAAGTTGTATTTCTCTTGATCCTCATGTCCCAGATACAGTACAATATCCAGTTCTCCCATCCCTGGAGTAACAACGATCTGAAGCCACCTGTTGAGTTGACTGGGGTCGAAATAATAAGAACCATAATATTCAAACTGAAATCTCTTCACGCCAATGCCCCGGTGGTTTTTCATAATTTGATCAACACTGTCAATGGAAGTCTGACAATTCTTCTGGTATTTAATAGGATCCTTAGATTGCAGGCCCATTGTGATCGTTCTGAAGGTGAGGTTCGGATGACATCTCCAAGAACATAGAAAAGCGCGAGACACACAGCTAGCTCGAGCAGCATCTCTCAGTGGTAGTAGGGACTGTATATGATACCAGATGTCCTGCACACAAGAGAATTGTGGAAACGTTAATATTGAATTTTATTGGTAAGTGGCTCCTTTAACTGGAGTTATAGAATTGTAGAAACGTTAATATTGAATTTTATTGGTAAGTGGCTCCTTTAACTGGAGTATAAACAGGACCATGTGGCAATCAAGTATTTTGACATGGACAAATGTTATCCCTAACCGAGTGATCAATTGCTTTCGTGAAGTCATCTGTTATTCTCTGACAGTATCATTACTTGTTCTTAGAAAATGCCCAATAGTGAAAGCATGCTCTAGTGTGAAATATGAAACTAGCGAATATGTGCAGACGATAGACATATTATTTTGTTCTTGCAGAAATTTGGTTACAACACAGCATTTTAGCAGGGTAAAGAAAGCATGTTCAAGATATCTGACCACATTCCCAATTCTTAGAATGAATATGCATACTTCTTATGGTTCTTAACTCTTGGTGTAGCCCCACTAGGCCCAACTTTATTTCTCTTCTCCTCAGAATGAACATTTAGCCTCTGCCCTTTTTTTTTTTGACCTGTTTAGCCTCTGCCCTTGGTTTCAATAAGATATGTCCAAATGTAAATCCGTAGATTCAAACATTATATATGAAATTTTGGGTTTCATAAATAGAGTTACAGGAAAAAGACCAATGAGATTTCTATAGACAAAGAATGCTAGTGATAAAAAAGCATTAGTCTAGCAAGGAGACTCTGGAGATTACAGTCAAAGGGTAAAAATGATTTGTATGGCATGGGAAAAGAAAGAAAGAAAAGTTCCAAGTACCTGACAGAGCGGTGTGAAATTTAAGAGAGAAGTTTGGCGTCTGGATTGGTCAAAGATTTCACATATAATCTAGGGAGGAATTGGTATTTTGTCTTATTCCATTCAGTAGGATTATCTGTCTTAAATGAAATACTTGTGTCTTCAGGAAAGAAAATCTGTAGTTATGCTAGAGAGTAGAAATGCCCACATGACACATTGCCGCTGCAGTCATGGCCGAAATTTTATTTTGACAGAAGGATCAGGTCAAAGGTGTCACGATTTTGTGATGAACCCAGCTAGTCAGAATGTTAATCAGGTTTTTTCCTTTAATTTGAGAAAGTGAAGCACTGCTGGAAGTAAGGCAAGGTTGCCTGGGTTTTGAATTATGTATTTTTCTATTGAACTGCGTATGCCAGATGTGAGAAATATATTTGATGGCTACCTTGCAGTTTACTTCTTTACTGTCATAATAACGAAGTGAAATACTGAAATATCTGTTTGTAACAATTTGTGCAATAGAGCATTAGAGTGATCCCAACGAAATCAGAAATATTATACACAGTTCGCAATTAAAATTTTCATTTTCAGAAACTTTATATTTATGCAGTACCTTTGGAAGTTCTGGCCCTTTACTTCCCATTATTTTGCCGCCCTGAGAAAAATTCACTTGTTGACTGGGTGAGCCTTTTATTTTAGCCACTTAAGCAATCGGCTTGCCTGCAACTCATCACACATCTCACCACTATAATGGGAGGACAAATTCTCGGCCTGAGAGAGCCCATGTTACTGTAGCTATCTCACAGTTGTTACTGTAGATTTCTACAGTACGCTACAGTACGCGGTGGGTCCCGCCCGTCAGCCTCACAGCGGGCTGCGGATTTTTGCGAAGAAGCACGCGGGGGGGGGGGGGGGGGGCGAAATTTCCATACTCTTCTCAGAAAATTCCGCTCCAGGGACCTCTTTGCAATTACGGGAAAGTTCGGGTTGTTTTTTGTAAAAACATCACAAACCCCACCTTCCTCCTCCGCGGCCGCACGCCGCCACCGCCGCCGCCGCGCGTCCTCGCCGCTCCTGCCCTCCCCGTCCACATCCACGCCCATGGCCGTCTTCGCCGTCGCCGCCTACCCCTCCTCGCCGCATCTCGCGTCCCGGAGCGCCGCGGAGTCGCCGGAATCGCCGCGGACGCGCCCGCCGCCGCTTCCGCACGCCGACCCGGCCGCTCCGGCGACCAAATAAGAGCGGCGCCGCCCGCTGCGGGTTCCCCGCGACGACGCGAACCCGATGCAACCGCTCCCAGGTCCTGCATCGCCGTGAGTCGTCGCCGGCGGCGCGGTCGCCGCCGCGCCAGTGCGCTGCCACATCCCGGCCCCCGTCCACGGGTGACGTCATGCTGACGTCCCCGCGGGCCTGGGATGGCTAGGTGGGCCGCTGCTGGGCCTCGCCGGCGTGCGCGGCTCGCTTGGCCCGTTTTTTTTTCCTCCTTTTTTTTCTATTTTCCTTTTCCCACAAAAAAAAAACTATTACACCTATTCAAATACAAAAAAAAATACAGATATATCCCGTGTTTTCGTTCTGCAAGCTCATTTCAGAAACAAATAAATTTACTGCTTATTTGTAGTACTTAGTTCCAATATAAAAAAAATGAATTGCTACTTACTTCCAGATAATTTGGAATACATCAAAATTCGCGAAGAAAAAAAAAGAAATACATTTGAACATTTTAAATTGACCACGATATTAGACGTATTACTTATTTGTGCTACTTATTTGCAAAAAAAAAAAGGAATGCTACTTACTTGCAAACGAATTTGGCTACATCAAAAATTCACGGAAAACAGATCAAAAAAAAAAAACAGATTCGAACATCTTTTATTTATTTTTTCCCTCTTTTTTTTCCCTACTTTCCTTTTCCCACAAAAAAGAAAAAAAAAACTGTTACACCTATTCAATACAAAAAAATGGCAGATAGTTCCTGTATTTCCGTCTGCAAATTCATTTCAATAAAACAAAAAAAAATTATTACTTATTTGTAGTACTTAGTTCCAAGAAAAACAAAAGTTCCAAGAAAAACAAAATGGAATGCTACTTGCTTCAAAAAAAATTGGAACACATCGAAATTCGCGAAAGAAATGAAACACATTTGCACATTTAAAATTTCCCACGAGATTAAATGTATTACTTGCCGGCCTACTACGTCGGTTTTTTTTTCTGAGATTTAAAAAAAAAACAGTGTATTCCAAATACATAGTATTTACATATGTCACGAAATACAACTCCAATGGCAAAAAACAAATAGCCATTTCAAATGTTTTGGAACTTTCTTCACGCTATTTCAAATCTTTATTTCCAACTGAATAAAAAAAATCAAATTACAGAGTTCAGAAAAAAAATGATTAAAAAAAATATTCAACCACTTCACAACTTATTCCATCATTTCAAACAGATTAATTCCATCAAACTACAATTTTTTTTAAATGATTCAAACAATTTAAAACAGTTCACACCTTATTACACCATTCAAAAAAAAATAATTTAACTAAACTGCCTCTAAATATGCGCACAAACAACTAAATTCATTCATTCAAATTATTAAAATTTGCCTACACCAAAAAACACAGTGTTAGATTACTATGTTTGCAGACATGTCCAGCTTGCATATTTCAAAAATGTTAATTTGTGTGGCCTTCATTATTACTGAACCACCACTGCTCTAAAACAATATTGGATTTTCACTTTGAATTGTGCTAATCTAAAAAAAATTGTCCAACTGTTTTAGAAAACCGATAGCAGTCAAGAAACAATATATCTCATATTTAGATGGGCTTACAAATATCAACATAAATAATCCACACATGTAAATACTGAGGTATAAATAATTTTAAAAACTTCATATACTGCCTTACGGTGTTTAGACAATTTTGCAGAACTACTGCATGCTGCCAAAGCAATAACTTCAACTATATCCCCCACAAAAAAATCAAAAAAATAAAATCATCAAAACAGTCACAACAAAATAAAATGCTGACTATTTCTAAAATATTACTAAATTTCAAAATTGAATATTCTAAACATATAATTACCCATTTATATGATGGGCTTTCATACGATAGGAATAAATATACCAAAATAAAATAGTACGAACGGAAATATTTAGAAATAGCTGTTCTAGAAATATTTTCCATAACAACATATTTTATTACAACCAAACGCAGCTATATCCACCAGCAATAATTGAAAAAATTCATCAAAATCACAAAAAAAATATGCTGACTAATTACAAAATATGACCGAATTTATGCCTCGCAAATCCACCAAGGGCATTTCACAAACCAAAAATGATTCGAGCCTAGAAAACACCCTGACTTGAACAATTTTCAAAATCTGAACAACAACCATATCTCAGCACTCCAACAAAAATTATAAATTTGAACATATCAAAATTTCATACGACTTTCAAACCTAATCATTTCGTAAACACTGAAAGAATTCAAATTTGAATACAATCTAGGTTGCACATATTCTAAAACTCTATTTGACCACAAACATCACAAAAAAAAATGATAACAAATTCTGGCAAAATGAAATAAAATTTATACACCTAAATTTGGTAAAAAAAAAAAATAGCGCACTTTATATACACTTGCTCCGACTATATAGCTTAATTTCAAAAAAAAAAAAAAACTCTAGCTATGGAATCCAATTCAATAGATGTGCATTTCCACCCATTATGAACTTTAAGTAAAATATTGGCAGCAAACTAAATTAACCTCCTCTTAATATGAAATTCAGATGCAATTCTTCAAATTATATATTCACTTTACTATATGCTCATACGGTTCACATCTTCTGATTGCGAATCTAAATTAATTATTTAGACCAACATACAAACATAATGAAACATTAAAGTTTGCCAACTATTCGAAATTACCGTACCATTTCAAAATTTTAAAATTGGTCACCATTTTTACATAACTCAGATACATTTTTTTAGTTACATTTAAAAATTCATGCCAACAAAGAAACGTATTTAAATACTTCCATTTGCTATATATTTGGATATTCTCTAAACTATATAACAAATGCCCATAAAAACCAACACTAACCATCTATGGCAAAACACAAAACATATTTACAAATTCAAAATAGTCAATATTTAGATGCAATATAAATGAACTTTTCCGAATTGTAGACTCGAATTCAAAAAAAAATGCATTACTACTAACAATGTACTTACATTAAATATTACTTGGAAGATAGAAGTATATTTGCATATTACAACTTCCTACAATATTAAAGGTACTACAGAATATATCTACATGCTCACAAAAAAAAAACTTATTAATGCCAAAATACGAACTTATTTACACATTTCAAAATTAAAAAAAAATCACACAAACGCGGATGGGGTCTACTTAATGATGGAATATAAAATCTGTTCATATTTCATTTGAACGAATCTTTTCTTATGGTCTACAAAAAATAAAAGAAATATGAAATATTCGGAATTTTGTTTAAACAAAAGAAATAGATAAAAAAGAAAAGACTTTTTATGCAATGTTCCAAATTCTTAAACAAATGATAATGGAATCATTTTTTTACAACACTCCAAATGCTTCATGTCTCACTTAATAATGCCGTCATTTATCTAAGAACTACATGTATTGTCCAACTTTACAATAACAAAATATAAAACATGCTCTCAAGTTGCAATTTGTCTAACATTTGAGCGAATATTCCGATATTCCATAAAATAAAAACCAAAATGCTCATCAAAAATAACCGAAGTGCACTCAAAACAAATACCAAATTTGTTTCAACATTTCAATTTGGCTAGCAGTTCGACTGACACGAGCAAACTTTCCCCAAATATGGAATCAAATTCAAATGGATTGTTCTGATTTTGATTAAATATTGACGTCCAAAGAAAACATGTTTGAGCATTTCAAGCCTTCAACTATTTGAATATTGTACACAACATATCACAAATGCATGCAAAAAATGCTGCTTATTCATAACAAAACAAACAAATGTTCCAACACACCAATTTAGCCAACATTTTGGTTAACAAAAAAAATACCAAGGATGTGGCGTGACAGCACGCTAAAAAAAATGAAAATACAAATTTTGTCAACATTTAGAGATGATCCACATGCCTTTTTCCTGATTCCAATTAAGAAAAAAAATTACCACCATTTAGAGATAGTTCATGTGCACTTCTCCTAATCTCGATTAAATGTTCACGTCGAAATACAAACATGTTTGGACTTTTCAAACTACTAAACATTTGAATATTGTACAAAACATATAAAAAAATGATCGTCAAAATTGCTACATACTCACACAAAAGTAAAAACATGTTTGAATATTCTAATTTGGCCAAAATTTACGCAAATATTCCGACATTCCATAAAATATAAAAAAATTGCTATAGAAAAACCGTTATCTACATATATCAAAAATGTAAATATATTAATTCATCAAGAATTTCCTATTCAAACATACTCATCAAAAAAAATATGAAGACATACCAACATAACAACACACAAAAAATGCTAACATTACGTGCCACATTGCCGAAAATCAAATTCGAATATTCCAAAAAAAATACCTTACAAAAGACTCACACATTTTGTCTTCATTTCAAACAATTTATATCTGAACATTTCTCTTTTTTTTAAAATCCAAACCATCATCAAATTTTGACATCAAGGGCGCGGCGTGCGCCGCGCCAAATACCACTAGTGGAAATTAACACCAGGAAAAAACTCATGGTTATGAGCACAAACACTGATTTTATTATCCAAGTTTGCTGAGTACCACGTGTTTCAATATAAGATACACAGCAATTAAGCAACTGTATATTTCGCAATCTCCACCTGAGTCATGACACTATCATCGAAAACAATAGAACATTACGGTGAATCCTGTCAGCCATGCCTTGATTGCTTTCCTATGTCCCGTTTCATCTCCAAACTCACTGTGGCTAAGCAAGACATTGCCTACCGGGAACATATTTAGTGCTTCCTCTAATTACAGTGTTTGTGTGCTAGCTACATATAGTATAAAAAACAAAAAGCTATGGAACCTTCACTTATGAAGTCACGTTGCGCCTAAATTTTAAGTTCAAATATCAAAAATTTAGAAAAATTCAAAAAATCCATAGTATCTGTCTCATTGTATATTCTGGAATTTTTTGGCTTCATTTTGGATATTAGTTTATCATTAAATTGATTTTCATGTTTTGAATTTAAAAGCTATTAGATAAACCAATTATCCAAAAGAGACGAAACTATCTCAGAATATTTAACAAAACATATACTACTTGGATATAACAGGGCTACAGTCCGAGGGCCGTTGATGCGTTTGGCGCTCAACTTTTGAGAGTCGGATCCCGTGACTTTGCTACCCACAATTTCAAAAAGGCACATTATGTGATCAATTCATTTTCCTCCACCGTTTTTGCTATGGTCGGATCTCGAAACTTTGCCAACGTCGTCGACGCCGGGGGCAGCGCCACTTGGGTCACTGTCGGCAAGGAGCGGCAAGCTGAGATTGAAGATCCTCCCAATTAGCCCGGCGACCTTGAGGAAAAAGTTGTGACACCTCCACAAACCATAGCACAGAGTGGCCTCCCTCGGTCGAGAACCACGTCGGCAAGCATGTTCTTCGTGGATGAACTCTGCAATACAGTTTTCTCATTCCTTCTCCAGGCTCCAGCCCGCAGATCCGCTGCCCCGCCTCCATCGCGGCCTGATTGAGCAGGCCGAGGAGGGAAGAGCTCCAACATCGAGCTTATTCGGAAGGGGTGCCGAAACTCTGCCATCTTCCGCTTGAGCTCCACCCTCCAACGCAGATGGCGAGAAGAAGTATTGCCGATAGCCACGGGATGCAGCTCAGATGCATCCGCGACCAAGACCGCGTGGGACCAAGACTCCTACTATGTGCAGAGGGGGCCGGGCACCCTGCCCTCTCCATCTCCAGCCGGCAAGGCCGCCGGAGGAGATGTGGAGGCACCGAGACACGCAAGGTGACTCTCAAAGTGGGACTACGAGGTGACTCTCAAAGTGGCCCCCACTCCCGCTAATTTTTTTTTTAGATAAAGGGAGTTTTATTACTTAAAAGGTTTAAGCATTACACCCAGCCTCTGCACAACGAAGGTGCACACAGCCGAAAGAGTACGGTAGTCCGAAAAATAAAAAAGGTAGCGATTACATATCAGATGAGAAATTGTAATCACGCCTAGGGTGCTGGTGGCCCGATCCGCAAATTATGCTGCCATCCATGTTGGGATAAAAAGTCTCTCGCCGTATCCTCCAGTCTTGAACAAACCTCCATAAACAGGTCTCGATGCCCCGCATGTTGCAACTGAGACCACGAACGGAGTGTAGCTGTAGTCCTGTAGATAACCTGCATGAGAGAACAATTTTTATCAGTGAAAACCTTGTCATTTCTACATAGCCAAAGCGACCATATAACGGCTAGTGCTGCCACCCTAATAAGTTGTTTGAACCTAACATCAACCCCATTCAGCCAACTGCCAAAAATATGTGCAATGCTTCTTGGGGGATATAAAGTAGAACCTATCTGGATGATTGACCATATAGAACCTGCGAATTGACACTCGAAAAATAAGTGGTTGATAGTCTCGTCCTTATGACAGAAGACACACCTCTTACTACCGTGCCAATTGCGTTTTGCAAGGTTGTCCTTAGTAAGAATAACCCCTCGACGAAGGTACCACGCGAAAACCTTGTTTTTTAGTGGTATCTTCATCGACCAGATTTTCTTATTATTTTCTACTGGCACATCAGGTTGGATTAACGCATTATACATACTGTCCACTGTGAATTTACCGCATTTGTGTAAACTCCACCGAAACACGTCGGACCCTTGCGTCAAATTGACTGATGCTAGTCGTTGTAGCAATTCATGCCACGCCGCTAACCTAGGACCAACGAGATCTCTTCGGAACGTCACATTTGGTGGATTAACCTCCAAAACCGTAGCAATAGTATCGCTTTTGTGACGCCCAAGGACAATATTATATAAGGCTGGATATTGTTCACGGAGCGTAGTAGTGCCAAGCCACTTATCCTCCCAGAACCTTATCTCCGAACCATCTTTGATGGAGAAAGAGCCAAATGGGAGGAAGAACTTCTTCGTCGCCATTAGGCCTGCCCAAAAGTGAGAATCTCCGGCTTTCCATGAAACCTGAGATATCGCCTTCGAGCCAACATACTTCCTCCTGAGTAGTGTTTGCCAGACACCTTCTTCGGTAAGTAGCTTAAACAGCCATTTTCCTAGAAGGGCACGATTCTTGACCGCAAGATCATGAATCCCTAGTCCCCCAAAGTCTTTGGGTCGGCACACCGCATCCCATTTTGCCAGTCGGTACCTCTTTTTTTCGTTGTCCCCTTGCCAAAAGAATCTAGATCGAAAGTAATCCAATCGATGAAGAACTCCTTTTGGTAATTGGAAGAAGGATATCATGTACAGAACCATATTGGTTAGGACAGAGTTTATGAGTACCAGTCTTCCACCCAGGGATAGTAGTTTTCCTTTCCAACTACTCAACCTTTTTGTATTCTTTCCTCAACGTGTTTCCATTGTGCAATCGTAAGCCTCCTAAAATGAATTGGGATGCCTAGATAACTTATTGGAAACTCACCAACCCCACAGCCAAAAAGTTCAGCATATTGGTTGGCCTCCGCTTGGGCGTCGCCGAAACAAAACAATTCGCTTTTGTGGAAGTTAATTTTTAGACCGGAGAGTTGCTCGAATTTAGCGAGGGGTTTAATACATACTCCTACTTTCCTCTCCTTCAACATGGAAACACTATGTTACACGCGTGGAGCGAGCCGGAACTGTCGCAACCGCGCAGAGGAAACGACGCCGAGCCAAAAACTTATAGTGGAGGTGAGGGGTGCGAGGTCACCTGGGCTGGAGAAGGGAGGATTTAGACGGGATAGGCGGCGGCAGCGGCAGGCCGGAGGAGGAGTTGGAAGATTAGCATCGCCCCCTTCAACACGTGATTTGCTACTACCGCCATCGATCGCTGAGTTTTGCGATTCATCCACACTTGAGAAAAGGAATTTGCACTCGTATTTCCGCAAGGAAAAAGAACTCGTGTTTGAACTCCAACGTACGACTCGTCACGAGTCACTCGTGTACGGCTCTGCGCACGTGCTGGCCCACCTAAACGCACGGCTACCAAAAGTCCACGTATGGCGCACCAATAAGCAGAAAGCCCCTACAGCTATCAGCTCGCCGTGTAAAACACCTAACGCGGAGGAAAAAGACCTTTTCCAGGGGGCAAATCCAAAATGACACTTCCTAAATTCCCCGATCGCCTTGAACCCTACCTGCCCCTCCCCGTCGCCCCCGCGTTCCCCCAAATCCTCATCCGATTCAGGCCCCAAAACCTCCCCAAATCGGCCTCCAGCGCCCCAGGTACGCCACGATTCGTCCTCAGGCTGCTCCATATACCTCCGGATTCGCGCTCGGGCCGGCCGCGCCGTCGGGATCTGCGGGGAAACTCGGCGGATTTGACTTCTAGGGTTTCTCCGTCCTCGGCGCGCCCGGCGGGTCCATGAATCCCATGGGCTACAACCACTATGACAGCAGCGGTGAGTTGCCTCGAATCGACCGGTGTTTTTTGGCCCGCTGAACTTGCCAGGCGGGAAAGTTCCGCTCTTTCGTCTAGCTCGGTAGATTCCTGGAGGAAAATCGCCTAAGGAGATTCGCATGAGTTGATTATACGAAATAATGTGAATAGTCACTAGGTATAAACTGTGCCTCTTGCTTTCTAGCAAAGATAAGCCGATGGATAACTGGAATTTTGCCAAGTTTATCAAACAGTGTGTACACTTGCATGTTCCTGATGCTGTAGGAACAAAAGATAGTTCCTTTTGCCAAATCCTTGGTACTGCAGATTGATTACTTGTTGTGTAAAAATCTAGCCTTTCGTGACCAGTTGTGAGCTTCTTGAACCTCTTGCCAAATTGTTAGATTCATCCTAGTTGGCAACTTGGCATCGCAATCTCCTGTATTCTACTAACATAATGTCAATAGCCGCTAAGAAGAAAGCGTGCCCTTATGTTTTCTAGCAAAGCTGACCCGATAGATAACTGAAATTTTGTTAAATTTGTCAAACAATGTGCACATTTCCATGGTCCTGAACTCCAGATGTTACGATACAAAGAATATTTTATTTTGCCAAATCCTTGGTAGTGTAGAACGATTACTAAAAATGTAGCCTTTCCTGACCAGTCGTGAGATTCTTGAACCTCTTGCCAAATTGTAAATTTATCATAGTTGGCATCCAATGGTTCGATCCTGTACTAGCCTGTTTTATGACCTTTTAGGTGCTTTCGCGTTATCATGATTCGTGGTCAAACTGTATATTTGGTGCTGTGCCATTTATTCCTTTCCTTGCTTGCAGGGACGGACGATGATCTCGCACCGTCGCAAAATAGAGGACCAAGAGGGCGATCTTTCAGTATGAATGGGAGAGCATCTGCTGGACCATTTGCTTATGCAAGGCCACACAATGATTTGGAGAGCGAAGTGCATCTGGTTGAGCAAGAGGCGTACACTGGTGTTCTTAGAGCATTCAAAGTGCAATCTGATGCATTATCTTGGGTATATACTAGCAAACTGAAATTAGTGCCAGTAGTTTCAGTAATCACTGTTTGTCCTGCTGTTTTAAGCTGAAAGTTAATAATTACGCTTGTGTGCAGGAAAAAGAAAGCCTGATTTCTGAACTCAGGAAAGAACTGAGAGTTTCTGATGAGGAACATAGAGAGCTACTAAACAAGGTTAACGAAGACGGAGCCATCCGGAGAATGAGGTCTTTGCTTACAGGATCCGTTTCTTTCTTTTCCGAACATGTTTTACTTACTTGTCCTACTATTACTTAATCTTTTAATTCCCCTAAATATTCAATAGGGAGCTGAGACAGGGAGGTGGAACCCCGAGTGCGCTGCACCGTGGCAGCAGAGTTCTTCATGATGGAGAACCTGGGACAGCTGCCAAGAGACCACGCCCATCTCATTTAATTCCTTCTCATTCTTCGGGCCTCCAGTCCCCTGTTATATCTTCACATTCAGTTCCTTCTTCTGCAAAGTGGGGACCATCCTCAGCATCAAAGGGCAAAAGAGCTAAGTCGGTAGGTTTGGAATACTATGCGCCATGTTCATTTGCATTCGGGTCAATTTTATGGCGATCTGTTGATGCATGTACAGACCACGCCACTGGCATTACCATCTGTGGATCCAACTTCATTGATTAGCCGGAAAGTTTTTACAAGATGGCCAGATGACAACAACTTCTATGAGGCCACTATAACCCGTTACAATCCTGCAACGGTTTGTTCTAAATTTACTACTATTTGCTTCTTGATGCAGATATGTTTCTGTGTTAAGTAATTTTACTTACTCTCCTGACCCTTTTAGGGTGAACATGCTCTTGTCTATGACATGGGCACAACAACAGAGACATGGGAGTCTGTCAGGCTCTGTGATGTAAGCATTGTTTGAGTCTGTGATGCTTGGATTGTTATTTATCTTTCTTTTTTCTTAATCCTCGTCTCCTGATTTCATTGTCTGCTTAGCACTGCGCACTGTGTTGTATTTATGAATTTAAGCATACTGTTATCTGTATTCAATCTTTTGCTGTGAATAATTCATTTCTTATATGCTAATCTACTGACTTACCAAGCAAAATAACCAGAGACTGGGGAGGTCATGTGCCCAATACCATATAAATTAAAGAGGAAATTATGAGCTTTTTTTTGTCACAATTATTATGAGAGTGGTATCGTATGATGTCGTAAATCCATAGGGGCTGAAACTCGGCTTTCGATAACAAAGCTATTTAACTATCTGTTTATTTTGCACGAAGATTTTGATTCTGTGTTGATATATGTTTAGCCAGCCTGTCCACTCTACGGGGGACTAAATTTTACTAGCGTAACTGTCCAGAATGTCTGATTGCCAGTTTTAAGTAAATAAATAACCAGTGGACGAACAATCCTTTGACAGATGGCACCTGAAGATATAAGATGGGAACATGATGATGTTTGGGGTCCTTCTGGTCCTATGTTGAAGAGAAACCTAAGCAACAATGGTACAGGGGCAATGCCAGGCAGGGGCAGAGGGAGGCTATCTCAACCACAAAATGGGATCAACAGGAATATTGGTCAAATTGATGTGCCTAACACTCAAAGTATCGTGATAGAGGTAAATTTCTCTTGAAGGGTCAGACATCAGAAGGTACTCAGATACTGTTTGTTCCTTACAATTTATATGTTCTCGACACAGGTGGAGAGAGTATTGTCAAATCCAAATATGCGTGAAATTGAAAAAGCAAAGAAACTGCTCACAGTGAGTTGACTTGTCTATCTTGTGTTGTTCCCTGTCAAAAGTAGTTTATGATGGGGAAGGCTTGCTTATAATTCCGTAAAATCCTTTATTTGAGAATAAGGGGAAATGATTGTCCATGTAGGACCAGGAGCAGTCATTACTCGATGCAATTGCCAGTCTTGACGAAGCATCAGATGGTGAAAGTGGTAAGTTGTCGATCACTTCTGGAAAGCACTGTAAAAAATAATATCATCGAGTTGGCATGTAATATTATCTCTATTGCTTTGGTGGCGTTCTGGATGATTACCATGCATTATCTCAACCAGTAGAAACTAGGGTGATTGAAATCCTGTCCAGAACCCTAGATAAATTTTATTGAGTTCTGACTGAAGTTTCGGTTGTTAAGTCTTTCCTAGATACTGGTTATTTGCCCTCTTCATTACTACTTTACCTTTTTCACTAACGAGTCTTCATATAACAGAGGATAGGGCCACCGAAGGCCGAATGGGTCCTGCTGGTGATCACATGGGTGGTAATGGCATTGCCTGTTAGTTGTTACCAGCAGGTACGTTGGAAGATTAGTAGGATTTTTTTGGACCACCATCCTGAATCAGTGGACAAAGAAGCCATGTGATGAAAAAACTGGACTGCCAAAATTGGGTCTAGCGGGCAGTTCTCTACGAGACGAGTCGGTTTGGCAGCTCGAAATTCAAACCTGTAAAAAATGAATCGGATGGGACGGAGAAACTTTTTCTGGTGCCTTTCCCAGAAGTGATCATGTTGGTGGTATTTCCTCTAGTGAACTAGAAGTAACTCTAATCTTCTAGAGATTGTTAGTACCATAACTCAGCTGAGGAGGATTCTTGTGCTCTGTGCGGACAGCTGAGTAAAACCTTTGGCCGCAATCTTTGTGCACTGAGTTTTGCAGTTGGCATATGGACTCTGTACTGTAATTTACAAAATATTGTATTTTTTCTACTATTAGCTTTTAGCTATGTATTTTGAACAATAAGTATTCAGCGAACTGAAGTTCCTTCGGAAACTAAATCGGCGACTGTGCCCACTGACTGGTGGTTGCTGAAGGTTCTTCAAAGAAGAAAAATCCGTCTGGCTGAAAGTTCGGTCGTGTCGGAATTTGTTATGGATTACTACCGAGATATCAGCAATTAAACACGCAAGCGGGGATAGCTCAGTTGGGAGAGCGTCAGACTGAAGATCTGAAGGTCGCGTGTTCGATCCACGCTCACCGCATTCTTCTATTTTACATTTTTTTCTTATTTAATAATTAGAAATCCAAGGCATTGGGTTGGCTGACGAAGTATTAGTTTAGGAGCAGTAATGTTCACATGTACTCTTTTCATTTTAGTGACGTCTTTTTGTGGACAGAGGGAGTAATAAAGTTTCTGAAGGGGCGTACTAGCAGGTGTTTTTGGGCAACAAGTTTAAACGTTGAACTTCAAACATTCCATACCAAAAGGAGCGGCTACTGGTAGTAGTAGGTGCCATGGGGCAACCAGTTTAAACTTTAAACTTGAGACATTCCATACCAAAAGGACAATCGACCTGTTAGTCCGATTACAGCATGTCAGTTGAGAAAAAAGGAGCGTGAGAGGCAAATCAATCCTACGACTTCCTCCCTCCTCGCCTGGACGAGGAAGAGGACCGCTCAGACCTGTTGTTCACCTTGGTCCTCTTGGCCGGCGGTGGCGTCACCGGAGCAGGGCCTCGCTTCGCAGGCGGCCGCCCGACACCCCTCTTCGTCGCGCCAGCCTTGCCGCCTCTCCCACCTCGGCCGGTGCCTTTCCTGCCGGGCCCCCTCCGAGCCTTAGGCTGCTCCTCCTCCGCCTCCTCCTCCGGAGCTGACCGCTTCCGCTTCGTCAGCGGCGAGCCTCTCTTCTTGGAAGTCGACGTGCCCTGGTTCAGCCTCTTCAGGAAGTCCACGGCGATCCGCTTCTTGGGAAGCCCACCGGGCGCCGCAGCGTCGGTGTGGCTTTTCTTGTTGTCAGCCTCCGTCGCGTCATCCTCAGCGGCCGCCTTCGCCGCCGCCACCTTGGCGGCCGCAGAGTTCTTGCCGGGGCCTCGTGTCTTCTTCGTCCTCACGCCCCACGCTTTGTCCTTGGCCGCCACAACCACGTCCGCTTTCTTCTCGCCGTCGCTCCCGGCAACCTCGTTTGTCTTCTCCGCAGCCTCCTTTTTCACAACGGCCGCCGCGACGGCGGTGGCAGCGGCGGACTTAGCGATGGAGCTCCTCTTGCGACAGAATATGAGCGGCTTGGCAGCCTTCTGGATCAGCGGGCCGACGATATCCGCCTCGGCCCTCCGCGAGTCCACCGTCAATGCCGTAGCGGCCGTGACGGTCCCACCCCCACCCAGCAGCAGCTCCCGCTTGGGCTTGGGCGGCGTCGGCTCGCGGAGGGAGGCGGAGACCTGCGCGGAGACGAGGCTGAGCGCGTGGAGCGCGGCGGCGGCGTGGTCGGGCGCGTGGCGCGGGAGGTAGACGGCGGCGTTGGCGCAGAGCAGCAGCAGGTCGCGGTACAGCTCGGAGCTCGGGTAGCCGCCGTCGTCCAGCTTCCGGCGCATGGCGTCCAGGTCCACGTGCCGCCTGATCGTGCCCCGGTACGACTCGCTCTCCTGCACACCACGGCGACCCACGTGAATACACAGTTATAAAATCAAAACAAGTGGGAAGGGGAAAAAGGTCGAAACTCGAGAGAAAATATCTGCGGTGCGGTGCGGTGCGGAGCGGAGGCGACTCGTCTGGTTGGAAGTAGACGGCGCCCCGCCTGATCGCTACGCGGCACCCAACGACAGGGAATCGAATCAGTGGACGGATAAACAAACAAAAGGCAGCAACTTTTCTTCTAAGCTTCTCCTCCGCCGCGACACGAACCCGACCTACGGCGGACGTTCTCGCCTGCAATCGGCGTCGCCGCCGTGCAAATGACACGGTGCTTTGATGACTTGAACGGCAGAGAATTGTTTCTGCATCAGCACGCACACAGCGACAAGCAGGAACTGCTACGCTCACCTACCGCAACGAACGTGTCACCGCACCATTTCGGAAGCAACCGGCCGGTGAGAGACACGTTGGTTACGGTCACGTAAACCCGGCTGCTAATCATGCCGCGTGCGTGCGTGCGTGCGTGCCAGCCCACCCTAAAAGGTGGTGGGACCCACCGCCTGACAGGATTGTTTGTTTACCCCGCGTTCCTTCCGATTCTACCCCTAGTAAGTTTTTGACCTAGCGCGCACACGCCGGCCGGTGAGAACCAAGGAAGGACGGGGCGGTAATTCCGACGAAGATTTTTACCTGGCTCTCCTGAAGCCGCTCGAACACGGGGCCGAACCTGGCCGCGACCCTGTCGAGCAGCGCGGCCAGCGGCTGCTGCACGGACGCCGCCTCCTCCGACTCCTCCTCGCCGCCGCCCGCCTTCCGCCGCCGGCACAGGCTCGCCGAGCTCTCCTTGGACGCCGCCATCGACTCCCCGGACGCCTCCTGCTTCGCGTCCGCCTCCCCCGCCTCCTCCTTCACGCCGCCCCGGTGCTTCAGATCTGTGGAGTTGGACTCCCGGCACGACCGCCCGGGCTCCTCGCTCGACACGTTCTCCACCCCCTCCGGCTTCGTCGCCTCACCGGAGACGCTCCGCTCCCGCTCCTCCTTCATCAGCTCCACCTTGCTCTGCAGCGTCCTGAAAAAAACCACAAAATACAAAACTAAGTTTTACTCCGACGAAAAACATTGTTGTGCTCTGACCATCGAACGGCCGGTAAAACGCGCGGTGAAAGGGTATTTATTCAAACGGTGGTTCGGATTTAATTCTTTTACTTACCCGATGGAGAGATCGCATCGCTCGACCTCGCGCCGGAGCTCGGCCACGCGCAGGCGCCGGAGCTCGTCCAGCCACCCGTCGGCGGCGGACGCGTCGGGGTCCTCCTCTACCTCCCCCTGCCCCTCGCCCTCTTCCTCCGCCTCCGCGCCGCCGACGACTGAGAACCGGCGGTGGAGGTGGTGGAACCGGAGGCGGCAGCTGCGGGGCGTGAGGCGGGGGCGGGCGGCGACGGGGCTGCGCGTCTGCACCTCCGTGGCCACCGAGTCCCAGCTGGCCGTGCCGTGCCGGCTCACCGCGCACGCCAGCAGGAGCTCCTCCAGCGTGCCCCAGATCTCGCCCGCCGCCGAAGCCGCCGTCTCCGGCGACACGTCTGATCCGTCCGTCATGCGCTCGAACCAACCACTCTCGCGCGAGGAGCTGCGGCTGCTGCTAGTGGTGGTGGTGCCGTCTCAGGTTCCCTCCCCTTGCCCTCCTCCTCTCCTGTTATTTTTTTCCTCGTGAATATTTTTTTCTTTCTTCTTCCCTCACCTCGGGTTTGATCTTTATTAGACTGACGAATACTCCTCAAAGTCGTGGTGCACGGGCTCGGACGCACAGGCGATTTCTTCGTTTATGAGGGGTGTTTGTGCCTTTGGGGACAAGGTGGTGGGGAGGGAGAGATATTTTCAAACTGGGGCCCACCTCTCGCTAATTTTCGTGTAATGCCTATACTGCCCCTGATCACCTACTACCACCGTTAGTCTGAAGAAGCAAAAGGGCGCAAAATCTCTACTATATAATGTTAGTCTGAAGAAGCAAAAGGGCGCAAAATCTCTACTATATAATACGAGTAGTGTTTCTTCCTCCCAAATTTTGGTACGTTTCGTCCGTACGTTTAATTGGTTTGGTACGTCAAGCATCCTCCCGCGCTTCAAACATCTGCTTACTTAGTCGAGGTGGTATTAAAATTTCCTAATTGGTCCTCGTCATCTTGGCCCAAAGGCAGCCCAACAATACCCCATCTGGTGGTCCAGTTCACACGACAGAGGTTTGAGTACGTGCACATCCTAAGAGAGCACGGACATGATTTTGAACATGACTCGATCATATGACAGCTTGCCTAACGTAGTCGTAGACGTCAACAAGCGATCGAAACAGAAGTCTCGTCGTCACGACTCAAGTCGCACCTTGCCGCGATCTTCCAGAAGACCCTGACTGGGAAATACACTTATCCGCTGGTGCAACACCAGCACGGACACCATCGACGGCAACGAAGGCACCCGCTGGAGCAGCACGGCTGCACTGATCCGCGTCCGACGTTGGCATACGCAGAGTAAACCAGGTCGTGTGACGCGTGAAATCTCCGATCCGGATGGTGATGCACCACGGCAACTCCCACGGCCATGATTGATCACGAACGCGCAGGTCCGATTTTCTCTTCCATTTAGATTTTGATCTCTCTCCAACTCCTTTTTAGTGGCTAAACCTCGCGTCGTGTAGTGATGACGGGAAAAAAGATGATATTTTTCTGAGGTTTTCGGGAAATTTTGGTACTGGCGAGGCCATGACAGCGACGACCAATGCGAGAAAGACCCAAGCCCATCGACTAGGCTAGCTTGACAATACGTGCGTATCTCGGCGGACTGAAGCTTATGTGTGTGATGTAAAATCTAATCAATTTATTCTTTTTAATCGATGACAGATACATATAGTATGGAAAATTATCATCCAGACAAGCAATTTGGGGTCCAAACTCCAATCGTAGATGTCAAGGAGCAAAGAAGAAAAAAAGATAGAGATTGACCAACAAACAAAAACAAGAAAAACTGAAAAGACGTCGTGAAACTTATCAACAAAAGAAAAAAGTTAAGCATTCAACCCCGTTGAAAAAAAAGGTACACACAAGGGAGGAAATAATATGCAGATTTAGAGCACGGCGGCCGGAGCCAGGGAAGGAGGAGTGCGGCACCAAAGGCAGTAGAGACATGAGAACGCGGCCTCCAGCTACGTCGTCTGCTGCCCAAGCGTCTCGATCCGAACCTATCTCCAACTCCCGACCTCCCTACACATCTAGATTCGTCACGCCTGCGTCGTTGCGGATATGCCGTCGGGAGGCAGGAGCTAGCACCTGCTACGTCGCCGCTGATGCGGTTGCCAAAGCTGCACTTCTTCCTGTCGCCCATGGAACTGCAGCACGCCCGGCTACTGAACTTGTACCCAAAAAAATTGATGGTTCTCTCTGAGCCTCTATCTGAGTCCCTCAAATTTACACTGTTCTGAATTTTCAGTAGTTTGTTGTTTTAAGGCTGTCAAGTAGAATTGATTCAGACCAAGTATTTGGACCATCTAGGAGGTGTTGATGTCCTGCTTGCGGTGACTGGTACTGCTGCTGCTCTCTTCCTGATGTCCCTTGGTCCCTTGTTCTGTAATTTGTTAGTTCATTGAAAGATCAAATTAAAACATTCGTGTTGTAGCTGGTTGCAAGCAAATCTGAGGAAGCTCTGCTGCCGTATATTATTGTGAATTGACATGTGGTCTAACTTTTGCCATAGGTAAGTTTAGAACAATTCACAATTTCACTATTCTAGAAAGTCTGTTGATGCTTGTCATTTGTGGAATATATAGCTTATGATTATGTGTCAACTAGAGTCATGCGTTTTAACTTAATTTAATGCGTTAAAAAACATGTAGATTAAGAACTCCGTGCCATTTGGATCCCATGTACACTATGGATTTAAACATATGAAAGAAAACTCATTTGAATTTCATGCACAGTAGCAACGCACGGGTTAAATCAGATTTTACTTTAAACCTAAAATGTTTTATTTATTTTACACCCGTTGCAACGCACGGGCATTTTGCTAGTTACAAAATAAAACGAAACTGTTGCATAGCGTCAGTGTACATGAATTACCGATCAGAAAGAATAAAACCGTCACTGACTCACTGAGCCAAAGTATCTATCTCACCATCGGAAAGCATGGTGCTCAGATTGCATACTGCAAACTTCGAAAGCATGTAAAAACAATCTGAATCTGGGAGAACGGCGTTTATTACTGTCAAGTGTGGCCAGACTGCGATGCCAAGTTGCCAACCTCGTAAATATTGCAAATGAACATATGAATGTTCATATCTACCACCAATCTTTGCCCTAGCAGAATGAGCGAAGAAGGAAGGTGTTCTTCTGTTCGCACCCAAATTGGCACCTAGCCAGCCCGACGCAGGATATCCTTGATCCAGGGTAGAAGACGCCAAGACATGGAGATGGAGGAAGGAGGCGAGCTATGTGTCAATCGGCAAGCCACAAGCTGCAGGCCACCATGTCTCAAGACCCGGCATTTTATACAGGAGCTGGCTATGCATCACCCAGGACCCGTTCCAGGGGCCAGCTTTCTCTCAGGAGCCGGCCATCATCGAGAGCCGGCTTTCTCCTAGTAGTCGGCCATGTTCCAGACCCGGCATTTGATGCTGGCATTCTCCAAGAACTGCCGACCCAGCATTATTGCAGAAGAGCCTGCAGTCCCCAAGAGCCGGCATTGTCCCCAAGGAGCCGGCGTTTCAGGTTACGGAAGCCGGCATGCACGGCCATGATCCAATGGACAACTCAAGCCGGCACCACTGTGTCCCAGAAGAGGATAAGCCGGCATGATTTCATTGCTTGCTTGGAGAGTCGGTAAGCTCATTTACGTACCGGGTCGTGCTATAATCAGGCTCACTAGCCGGTTAAAGTGGTGACTCGAAGATGACCCGGAGGACAGCATACAAAGATTTGCACGACAACGCCATGAAGATGACCTCGTATGGAAAAGTGCCTAACACGGAAGTCGTGTGTATCGTCAAGGTGCACAATATTGCTTTTGGAGGTGTCTTCATCCGAGTTAGTATGCGGTCTACAGAGTTACGACAAGACCTGGGCGGATTAACCAGTCACCTGCCATAATCCGACCTGAAGATGAAGATGGACCCGGAGAGTCATCAAGACGGCCTTGGATGGAAGAATGATAGTCGCAAGAGTTGTTCGCCTCGTCGTGACGTACAAGTTTGGTCTTTGGGCCATATGACTTCAGCGGCAACGACAAGAAGCAGGGTAGGAGGTGCAGCGAATCCGGACAACAGTCCGGGTTAGGGAAGACTTAGGGTTTTAGGACGGTTTTGATGTAGTTTCCTTGTAAAGAAAGTCCTTTGCTTGCACGGGAAGTCCAGCCGCCTCATATAATGTGAGAGGTGACGGCCGATTGAATAACACCAATCGAATCTATCAATCTATCACACCTTTGCGTGTTCAATTTATCCCCTACCCTTGTACCTATGCTTCTCGTTCTTTCGTAAGCCGGCCATGACGGAAGGCTGCGGATCCACGAGGCTCTAGGGGCGATCAGGTCGACCTGGAGCAGGCAATCGTCACCGCGAGCCCTGACGGGGTCCCTCCCGGGCAAGCGGGGCGTCTGGTCATCAAAAGTGTCGGCTGGATTGTCTTGCGTATCGCGCTTCTAGCCGGCCTCCTGCGGTGCGAGTTGCGGAGCATCTCCCTCAGCGCCGCCGGTACACGAGGACGTGTTCGTGTGACGCGTTTCTAACACAACACACTTTTTGGCGACTCCGCTGGGGACGAAGCAAACGGTTTCCAACCCGTTCTTACTACGAGGAGCGCATCAAGAGGCGACAATCTACAAAAACGGTAACATGTGTCATCAGTCTAATTACGTAGATGCCGACATCCCGTACGTTGGTTCTGTCAATCATACTTTATCGGCTAGCACTATTCATCATCCATATGGCTACGAGCAGAAGCCGGTAGAAGTACGCTTAATGGAAGAAGCTATGGATTATTTTCTTGACAAAGTACGGGAAGGTTTGAGTTCTCATGCATCGGCTGCCCCATATCATAGGCCGATGAGTAACATGGGTTGCTCGACGAATCAATATGGGACACCTTACGGGCGAGAGGATGTCTCACGGTTTTATCCATCGACTGCCGACTCGCAATATGCGGGGTCGTCCCCAAACGGGCCGATGGATGGGGAAATCGGCTATGCTTCCACAAGCTACTTGGCCGGTTACTCCCAGCCGACCTATATTGCGCCTTATGTATGTATTCCGTCGGCACCTTATGTTGTTAACGACAGTCACGATTCGGCTCACCTTCACGGATATGGCCGAACTAGTGATGACTCTGTAGGAGCACACGTGCCGGCTTATGATAACGTGGCGTACGATTCTTCCGTACACAATTGCAAAATTTGGCAACCCATGGCCGAAAGAAGCCAAGCGTGCAGGGTGGCAACCCCGACCAGGAGATGAGAACCTGAAACAGGAAGAAGCCAAAAGAGTCGGGGGCAATCTCAGCCAGAGGCTAATACCGGTGACTTCACTACGCCAACTTTTGAGGAGTTATCAAACGAACAACGTCAAGGCTGTGAAGTTATCACGAGGAAGCGCAAAGAGGAGTTCGAAGCGCTCAAGAAGAAGCGTGGTCAGGAGGACTTGGAGATGTTTTACGCAACTCTTAAGGGATATATTTCAGTGCCTATTCCTCCACACAGCAATCATGTCGAGCCCTCCGCGTTACAGAGACAAGAAGACGAAGCTCTCAAGGCCAATCAGGACGAGTTTGACCCGACAACTACGAGCGATCCGACAAAGAAGCCGGGTCATGCAATACAGGCGTCGAGTCCAATCAGCAGAGGAAGCCTGACCCGGCTATCATGACCGACTTCGCGGAAGCCGAACTCACCAGTTCAGGCAATGACGAGTCAGGCATACATTCGGGGTCCATCAAGCCGGCAGAGGAGAGCTTTGTCGAGGAGGAGCGCGGCGAGCGGCATGAGCCGACCGTGCTCGACTTTTCTGGACGCGAGGGAGTTTGCGTACTACCCGACGAGTTCCGTTCCGAAGACGATGAGCATCAAGAACAAGAGGACACAGCCGAACAAAGTTCGGTTAATGATCAACATCAAGAGCCAGAAAGAAAAGCCGAACAATATTCGGTTAACAAGGAGCGTCCAGGTGACGCGGCGCGGGATCCAGAAGAGGAAGACGATGTGTTGGAGAGTTATCCAGAGGTGGAGCGAAACATTGCTCCTGTTGTGCCAGCATCGCATTCTCCCGACGTCTTTGAAGAGGTACGCCTTGCCAACAATTTACTTGTATTTCGATTCGGTCAAAGTCATATTGTTGATGCATCTTCCAACAGGATTCTAATTAATGTTGAAAGACCGGTCGAGATAAGTAATTTTTTTGCTTGGAATAATCTTGTCACTAATCATGCCAGCCAACATATCATACCGTTCGTAGAGGCTGATAGTGGCAATTTATCATAATCAAAGTTGTTCCCGTCATGCCGGCTAAGCTTTATATTCATATGGGTAACTTTGCTTGTTTCCTGCCTGGCTAACATTTGGTCTCAGATGAGACGTATATTCTGTAGCTATTTTGGTTGCAGAAACACAAAGCGAGGATCAAAGTCCTTCAAGATAGCCGATTCAGAAAAATCGGAGAAGAAGGGCGAAAGACGATGCATAGCCGAGTTGCATGACTTTAAGCCGGTACGACTCGGTTCCTTAATTCCAAAGCCCGTATCCCAATATCGGCTAAGGGACGAACAGTGTACCATCAGTCCGAACATTGGGGATTACATTGTCGGTGCATCGACGGCTAATCCAATCATCATAGAAGATCACCATGTCGAGCCGTCAAGAGAGGAGCGAATGCAAAATTCGTTCGAGCAGAATAACAAAGACTGTGACGAGTTTTATGAAGCACAATCGGCCTTCGAAGGACGATTCGAATTTTTTGAAGCACAAGCTGATAGCCATCCGGCTGACATTGATCTTGACGGTGATCAAGTGTTGACTCGGCTGCCTCAAGCCGTCTCATCCGAAGACGTATGGGTACACACTGTAGGTGATGGTATTGATTCGTCAAGCAAAGAAATTATTCAAGCCGACAATCTTGAGGACGGGTGTTCCATCGAAGCTACGAAAAAGAAGCCCAACACTGGGGGGCAACAAGAAAATCCAAAGACCGACGCCTGCAATGTTAGAAGGGGTAAAGGCAGCGATAAGCACAAGAGGAGGAAATCTAAAGTTACCTTCGCTCAATTATTAGAGAAATATCAGAAGATGGGCGAAATAAGAAGTGCTTATCGGCCAGCTGAAGCAAAGGCATCGAAGTCACCCCAAGGCGTAAATCAGAAGACCAGGTTTGGCGAAAGAAGAAGTCCAACATGCCGACTCCACAAACTTCTTTTGGACCGCCAATGTCGAAGTTGTCCATGTCGTCCCATGCCGGCTTCTATTCATATCAATCACGGGACATGTATGATTCACGGGCACACCATCCATCTTACACTAAATCACCTCGCCAAGTTTATATAGCTCCAAGAGAATCAACTCGGCAACCATATGTCAAAGACCGACTCAATCAAGAGTCAGTCAGGAGCTCATGGAGGAGTAAGGAGGTGTCAAGCAAGTATACATAGTAAAAAGAGATGGCCGCAAAGATGTTGTTCCGAACCCAACTCCAGGTAACCAAAAGCCAGCTGAGATGATGTTGGCTACAAGGGGCAAGGAAGTGAAGCGAGTAATGATACGTCTCAAACGTATCTATAATTTTTGATGTTCCATGCTAATATTATACCAATTGCTACATGCTTTGCATCTACTTTATGTCACTTTTATACATTTTTTGGGACTAACCTATTAACAAGACGCCGAAGCGCCAGTTCCTGTTTTCTGCTGTTTTTGTATTCCAGAAAAGCTAGTCTGGAAATATTCTCGGAATTGGACGAAAATTTACGGAGGCCCCTATTTTATCAGAAGACACCTGGAGTCCGAAGGGGGACGAAGTGGAGCCACGAGGGCCCCACACGTGGGCTCGGCGCGGCCAAGGGCCCACCGGCGCCGAGGGGTGGTGTCGCCTCCTCGTGCACCGCCTCGCGACGCCCTTTGGCCTATATATTGCTCCTACCCCGAAAACCCTAAAAGAATCGACGATTTCCCCAGAAAAGTTCCAGATCTCCGCCGCCACCAAAAACCCTAATTCGGGGGACAGAAGTCTCTGTTTCGGCACCTTGCCGGGACGGGGAATTGCCCCCGGAGCCATCTCCATCGACGCCACCGCCATCCATCATCGCCGTTGCTGCCTCCCATGATGAGGAGGGAGTAGTTCTTCATCGGGGCTGAGGGCTCTACCGGTAGCTATGTGGTTTATCTCTCTCTCCCATGGTGTGATCTTTATGTGATCATGAGCTTTGTAATCTAGTTGAATCCATAGATGTTACTCTTCATTATCTTATATGCTACTCAAGTGGTTTTATTAATGTAATCTCCGGAGTCACCTTTGTCCCACGGTGCGAAGTTGACAGTGTGCGCCCCGTGTGTGGCTCTTAGGCTAAAGATAACAGGAATACTTATCATGAGTTATTATTTGCGTTGGATGTCTCTATGAAATTGCGGTGTTTGTCTAGTACTATTTAGGGCGCTCAAGTTGACAGTGTGGGGTTCCCTAGATGTGGAATGCGACTTTAAGGTGTGCTGTTATAGCCCTACGCAGTGGATTGGTGTTCGTTATCCAACGAGAGAATAATTCAGAGTAGCATAGTGAAGAGGAAATATCTATGTATTCAATTATATTATTATTGTTGAGAGTGTCCACTAGTGAAAGTATGATCCCTAGGCCTTGTTTCTAAGCATTGAAACACCGTTTACAACCAGTTCTGCTACATGTTTGCTTGCTGCCATTTTTATTTCAGATTGCAATTACCACTTATAATCATCCATATACTTGTATTTTAATATCTCTTCGCCGAACTAGTGCACCTATACATCTGACAAGTGTATTGGGTGTGTTGGGGACACAAGAGACTTCTTGTATCTTAATTGCAGGGTTGCTTGAGAGGGATATCTTTGACCTCTACCTCCCTGAGTTCGATAAACCTTGGGTGATTCACTTAAGGGAAACTTGCTGCTGTTCTACAAACCTCTGCACTTGGAGGCCCAACACTGTCTACAAGAATAGAAGCGTGCGTAGACATCAAGCTATTTTCTGGCGCCGTTGCCGGGGAGGTAAGGTAAAAGGTACTCACATCCTCCAGCTACTTAGCTATTTTCTAGCACTGTTGCTGACGTGTGAGTGCTCGAAGGTATTTCCTTTAGATTCTGCAATTATATCTTTTTGTTTCTTGTTTTTATTTTACTAGTTAGGCTTAATGGAAAACAACAAAAAATTAGAGAGCTTATGAAATTTATCTTGAGTTAGGACATGATGCTTTTGAAGAGAAAATTAAAAAACCTATGGAAAATTATTTGCATATGGTAGCAATGTTATTACTATAAATTCTTTGAACACCATTATTGCTAATGCTATGGAAAAGTCTAAGCTTGGGGAAGCTGGTTTTGATGAATATGATATTTTTAGTCCCCCAAGTTTTGAGGAGAAAATTTTCTTTGATGATACTTTGCCTCCAATTTATGATGATTATAATGATAGTGGTATTTTGGTGCCACCTACTATGGAGGATAAAGTTTATTATGATTATACTATGCCTGCAATTTATGATGATTACAATGATGTTGTGATAGTTTTACTCCCACTATTACTAATAAATTAATTATGCTTATGTGGAGAGTAATGATACTTTTATGCATGTGGATCATGATAAGAATGCTTTATGTGATAGCTATATTGTTGAGTTTATTCATGATGCCACTGAAAATTATTTTGAGAGAGGAAAGTATGGTTATAGAAATCTTCATGTTACTAAACTTCTCTTTATGATGAAGGTTTTGAGCTTTCTCTTGATTTGCTTTTATTTGCTGGGTACTTTAAGACCTACTGGTCCTTATGAGAGAGGGAGACACTTTCATATATCTCAATAATATTAAGTCTCTCTCTTTATGTTGAAATTTTGAAGTTGCACTTGTTTTGCCTTCCTATGCTAGTCACTTTGTGCTTTATTGATTTATTTTCTTACAAGATTCCTTTGCATAGGAAGTGGGTTAGACTTAAATGTGTTTGATATTTGCTTCTGATGCTCTTTCATATTCAACTCTTATACATATGAGAGCATCATCAAAATTATCATGCCTAGCTAAAAGGCTTTAAAGAAAAGCGCTTGTGGGAGACAACCCATTTTTTTATTTTCTGCTATTTTTATTTTATTTGAGTCAAGGTGCTGTTTACTTCTGTATCAATGCCTTTGTATCTTTATTTTTTGCATTGTTGTGCCAAGTAAGGCCTCTAATAGGAAGATGATGCTAGATTTGGATTTCTGCGCAGGAACAGATTTCTGCTGTTCACCGTTTTGCTTCTGTAAAATCACAGAAAAATTATTTAAATCTGAAATTTTTGTGCGTGATCCTCAGATATGTATGCATCTTTCGTTAGTTCAAAGTTTTTCGATCTGAGCGTCGTAAGTGCCTCGAAAAAATTCGTCTTTGCGGACTGTTCTGTTTTAGACAGATTATGCCTTTTTATTTTGCATTCTCTCTTTTACTAGTGTTGAGTGAAATTCTTTTTTGGGTGGAAGAGCTTCACATAACATCAGTGGCAGTAGCTAATGTTTAAAGTAACAAGTCATATTGCGTCTTTATAGAACATGTGAGTTTTTGATTGTGCACTAACCCTCTAATGAGATTTGCTTTGAGTTTGGTGTGACGGAAGTTTTCAAGGGTCAAGAGGGAAGAGTGATATAATAGGATGGAGAAGAGTGAAGAGCTCAAGCTTGGGGAGGCTCCCATGGATCTCCCCAGCATATTTCAAGAAGACTCAAGCGTCTAAGCTTGGGGATGCCCAAGGCATCCCCTTCTTCATCGGCAAAATTATCAGGTCATCTCTAGTGAAACTATATTTTAATTCTTTCACATCATATGTGCTTTTCTTGGAGCGTCTGTGTGCTTTTATTTTCAGTATTGTACTTTTATTTTCAATAAAGCTTGACTGGACCCTAGCATTCTTGATTGGGAGAGAGACACGCTCCGCTTTTTCATGAGAATACTCCTATTCTTCACTTATATTTGTTGAGTATTCATATCTAGCGCTGTTCAGCTTTTAGCTCTTGTTTTCATGTATCTCTTGTCAGAGCTATTAGCTTTCTTTTAGAAAGTACTCTCTTGCTTCACTTATATCTGTTTGGAGAGTTGTTAAATAAATTGATTGGTGTTTGGTTGGTTCAGAAAATGTTGCATGTGGTAATTGGTATAAGGAAAAACTTGCTTAATCTTGTAGATCACTAATTTGGATAACTTGATGCTTGTCAATTGTTTTGAGTTAACAAGTAGATCATGATTAAATTTGTGCATCACATGAGTTAAGCCTATTAGTGAAGAACTACCGTAAAGCTTGTTGAAAATTTGGTTTGCATCGGTGGTATCTCTAAGGTCTAGATATTTTCTAATAACAGGGTTTGGTTAACAAGGAAGACGGTATGAAGTCTTATAACGTTTGCAATATGTTTGTCATATAAAACTTGGTGTACGGGTTGATATTCTTGTTTGCTTACATAAACCTTGCTAGCCTAAACTCTGTACTGAGAGGGAATGCTTCTCGTGCATCCAAATCCTTGAGCCAAAATCCATGCCATTTGTGTCCACCATAACTACCTATATGTGGTATTTCCTTGCCACTCCAAGTAAATTTTTCATGTGCTACCTTTAAATTATTCAAAATGTTATTATTCCCTTTTTGTGTCAATGTTTACTAGCTCATGAGGAATTAGTGTGGTTATTCTTTATTCTATTTGTCAAATGGACTTTTACACCTGGACTAGTGGCATATACATCCGCTTATCCTCTAATTTTGCAAAAAGAGCTGGCAACGGGGTGCCCAGTCCCAATTAATTACAACTTTAACCATTAATTCTCTTCACACTTTTGCCCTGATTCATCAGTAAGCAATGACAAACAGTGAAATACCTGCATGTGTGTAAACCAAAGAGAAAGAGGGATGATCTGCCTTGCTGGTAGAAATAACGTCCTTCATGGGAGCCGCTCTTAAAAGTCCGTTTGACAGGTAGAATACTGTTCTCACCCGCTACCATTCGTTGACAATTAACAAACACCTCTCAAAAATAGATACTCCTCCATGGTATGTGATTGATGGAAGGCACCCGAGGATTCGGTTAGCCATGGCTTGTGTTAGCAAGGTTGGGAGGAGTATCAAATATTTTATGCAATCTCTATATGCTTTCAAAAACCTAAAAGCTCTAGCACATGACTTAATCCCTGCTTCCCTCTGCGAAGGGCCTTTCTTTTACTTTTATGTTGAGTCAGTTTTCCTATTCTTTCTGTCTTCCACAAGCAAACACTAGTGTCAACTTTGTTACAACATGCGTTATATGCTACGTATTGGACTTGTTATACTACTTTGTGTTGACGATATCCATGAGATAAATATGTTGAAAGTTGAAGCAAATGCTGAAACTTAATTCTTCCTTTGTGTTGATTAAATACCTTTTATTAGAGACTATTGCTTTATGAGTTAACTCTTATGCAAAACTGTTTGATGCTTGTCTCGAAAGTACTATTCATGAAAACGTTTAGCTTGTGTGATTCATTGTTTACTCATTATCTATTTGGTAGCAAACTATAGACAATATTATATGATCAAGATTATGATGGTAGCATGTCACCTCAAAAATTATTTTGTTTTTATCGTTTACCTACTCGAGGACGAGCAGGAACTAAACTTGGGGATGCTGATACGTCTCAAACGTATCTATAATTTTTGATGTTCCATGCTAATATTATACCAATTGCTACATGTTTTGCATCTACTTTATGTCACTTTTACACATTTTTTGGGACTAACCTATTAACAAGATGCCGAAGCGCCAGTTCCTGTTTTCTGCTGTTTTTGTATTCCAGAAAAGCTAGTCTGGAAATATTCTCGGAATTGGACGAAAATTTACGGAGGCCCCTATTTTATCAGAAGACACCTAGAGTCCGAAGGGGAGACGAAGTGGAGCCACGAGGGCCCCCCACGTGGGCTCGGCGCGGCCAAGGGCCCACCGGCGCCGAGGGGTGGTGTCGCCTCCTCGTGCACCGCCTCGCGACGCCCTTTGGCCTATATATTGCTCCTACCCCGAAAACCCTAAAAGAATCGACGATTTCCCCAGAAAAGTTCCAGAGCTCCGCCGCCACCAAAAACCCTAATTCGGGGGACAGAAGTCTTTGTTTCGGCACCTTGCCGGGACAGGGAATTGCCCCCGGAGCCATCTCCATCAACGCCACCGCCTCCATCATCATCGTTGCTGCCTCCCATGATGAGAAGGGAGTAGTTCTTCATCGGGGCTGAGGGCTCTACCGGTAGCTATGTGGTTTATCTCTCTCCCATGGTGTGATCTTTATGTGATTATGAGCTTTGTAATCTAGTTGAATCCATAGATGTTACTCTTCATTATCTTATATGCTACTTGAGTGGTTTTATTAATGTAATCTCCGGAGTCACCTTTGTCCCACGGTGCGAAGTTGACAGTGTGCGCCCGTGTGTGGCTCTTAGGCTAAAGATAACAGGAATACTTATCATGAGTTATTATTTGCGTTGGATGTCTCTATGAAATTACGGTGTTTATCTAGTACTATTTAGGGCGCTCAAGTTGACAGTGTGGGGTTCCCTAGATGTGGAATGCGACTTTAAGGTGTGCTGTTATAGCCCTACGCAGTGGATTGGTGTTCGTTATCCAACGAGAGAATAATTCAGAGTAGCATAGTGAAGAGGAAATATCTATGTATTCAATTATATTATTATTGTTGAGAGTGTCCACTAGTGAAAGTATGATCCCTAGGCCTTGTTTCTAAGCATTGAAACACCGTTTACAACCAGTTCTGCTACATGTTTACTTGCTGCCATTTTTATTTCAGATTGCAATTACCATTTATAATCATCCATATCACTTGTATTTTAATATCTCTTCGCCGAACTAGTGCACCTATACATCTGACAAGTGTATTAGGTGTGTTGGGGACACAAGAGACTTCTTGTATCTTAATTGTAGGGTTGCTTGAGAGGGATAACTTTGACCTCTACCTCCCTGAGTTCGATAAACCTTGGGTGATTCACTTAAGGAAAACTTGTTGTTGTTCTACAAACCTCTGCAATTGGAGGCCCAACACTGTCTACAAGAATAGAAGCGTGCGTAGACATCAAGTAACTTTCAAGGACCCAGTCATCGAGTCTGGACCGGCCAAGTCGGAAGTGCCCAAAGCCAAGAAAGAAATGCCAGTGCATAAAGTAAAGGCACAGCCGGGTTACCCACTTGGTTTATCACATTGGCAAGAGTGGCAACTGAAGCGGCTTAGAGCCGACGAGTTGGAGAAGAGGAACATGGCGTGGGTTCCGAAGGGAAGCCCTCAAGTTAAGAAGGATGCGCCAACTTCTGTTGCCAAGCCGGCAAGAGGAAAGGAGGACAAGCAAGAAGTCGGCAGGCGAAGCCGGCGATCTTCATATCGTTATCGGAGACCTCATACGGCATATCAT
The DNA here is from genome assembly GCA_947311845.1 of Poa pratensis. Classification (NCBI taxonomy): domain Eukaryota; kingdom Viridiplantae; phylum Streptophyta; class Magnoliopsida; order Poales; family Poaceae; genus Poa; species Poa pratensis. The sequence goes on from CAMZMU010000085.1 coordinate 140,522,715, forward strand.
CCATGTTCTTCAACCGTTCCATCAAAGTCGGCACCTTGTGATTTATCTCCAGTCGAAATATCTGATCTATTTCAGCTATTCACGCATTGGTGGACGGGTTCTCCAGGTCCTTCAGGATGAGGACGCACGGCCGATATTTGCATATCGCCCTTAGAATGCATTGTGTTGGCAAAGCCGGCATCTGGCTAGAGGCACTCTTCATGGTCTTATCTCATCCCTGGAAGCCGGTGCTCAGTTTTGCCAATACTTATAAGGACGACTTGATTATGGAGTCGGCCACTGACGGAAGATCTAGTGCAAGCCGGATGACCGGCTGGAACAAATATGTTTTTCTTATCTGCAGGATCCAAGTCAAATGATCAGGCAGGCTGCACTTGGGATACATGGAGTCGCTTGTGTTATCAAGACGACGAATATCTGAAGAGGCTCTACCCAGGTGGCAACCGGCTTGAGCATATGAACGGCCGATAAGAGATTATCACCCTTAGCATACACAACCGATGGAGTGTTAACATCGTGCTTACAACAAGACCCTAGGCAAGATATTTTCTGGCACGCAAGCTCTGCCAGAAAACAGAGGGGCATATGTTCGCACCCAAATTGGCACCTAGCCAGCCCGACGCAGGATATCCTTGATCCAGGGCAGAAGACGCCAAGACATGGAGATGGAGGAAGGAGGCGAGCTATGTGTCAATCGGCAAGCCACAAGCAGCAGGCCACCATATCTCAAGACCCGGCATTTTATATAGGAGCTGGCTATGCATCACCCAGGACCCGTTCCAGGGGCCAGCTTTCTCTCAGGAGCCGGCCATCATCGAGAACCGGCTTTCTCCCAGTAGCCGGCCATCATCGAGAGTCGGCATTCTCCCAGGAGCCGGCCATGTTCCAGACCCGGCATTTCATGCGGGCATTCTCCAAGAGCCGCCATCATCGAGTGGCTCGAAGATGACCCGGAGGACAGCATACAAAGATTTGCACGACAACGCCATGAAGATGACCTCGTATGGAAAAGTGCCTAACACGGAAGTTGTGTGTATCGTCAAGGTGCACAATATTGCTTTTGGAGGTGTCTTCACCCGAGTTAGTATGCGGTCTACAGAGCTACGACAAGACCTGGGCGGATTAACCTGTCACCTGCCATAATCCGACCTGAAGATGAATATGGACCCAGAGAGTCATCAAGACGGCCTTGGATCGAAGAATGATAGTCGCAGGAGTTGTTCGCCTTGTCGAGACGTACAAGTTTGGCCTTTGGGCCATATCCATCCGAGTTCGTATGAGACTTCAGCGGCCACGACAAGAAGCAGGGCAGGAGGTGCAGCGAATCCGGACAATAGTCTAGGTTAGGGAAGACTAAGGGTTTTAGGACGGTTTTGGTTTTGATGTAGTTTCCTTGTAAAGAAAGTCATTTGCTTGCACGGGAAGTCCAGCCGCGTCATATAATGTGAGAGGTGACGGCCGGTTGAATAACACCAATCGAATCTATCAATCTATCACACCTTTGCGTGTTCAATTTATCCCCTACCCTTATACCTATGCTTCTCGTTCTTTTGTAAGCCGACCATGGCGGAAGGCTGCGGATCCACGACCACGAGGCTCTAGGGGCGATCAGGTCTCGTCTGGTCATCAAAAGCGCCGGCTGGATTGTCGCGCTTCTAGCCTGCCTCCTGCGGTGCGAGTTGCGGAGCATCTCCCTCAGCGCCGCGGGTACACGAGGACGTGTTCGCGTTTCTAACACAACATCTTCAAAGCTTCTTGCCGTACTGAAGTATTGAGATCTGAATGTTGCTACCTGCAACTACGCATGTCAGACCAACTACCTTCATTACTTGAGTACTTGTTTGGGTGCCAAATGGAAGCAGATCTAGGACACAGAGAAGCATGCTACAAAATAAACTCATGTATTGTTCACGATTGCTAAATACACATATTCTATCCTCAGGAGCCTTCTTCATAATTTAGTCAGATCATTCCTTTTCCGCCTTGATTCCTAACACTTTCGGGGCCAATTGCAAAAGTTGGCCTCAAGATTTTACCTGCGACGGTACTTTGAATAAAGCTACAGCTACATTTGCACATAGCTATCATAGCAACCAGGTTGCAGAATGGCTCCAGAACAGAATCTGGTGAACAAAAGCATTTCCAGCATCACAACGGAAGTAGAAATTTGTGCTAACATGCGTTGAAGACAAAACACGGTTTTATACATGACGGATAGATCCTAAAACGAGCAGCGACATAGAAGTTTATTGCATCACCTTATGCGAATCTAGTTTGCTTCCACTCAAGGATGCAAACTGCCTAACAATCTATTATTACGCACAAAAATGAACACCGCGCCAATGTAAAATTGCAGAGCTTGCAATGTCAGCAAGCAGGGAAGCCTCATTTCCTCCGGGCCTCTAGTGCCTTCTTCAGCTCCTCACCTGCATCATTCGGTGCACTGGCTGCCAGCTCCTTACCATTCCCATGGAGATCAGGCTTCACAGCGAAAGGATGCTGTGAAGGCGGCGACGTAGCCTGCATCCTTCGTGCCTCGCCTTTACTGGGAGCTGAAATAGCTCGGCTGACGCCGATCTCAGCATGCAGGCCCTCCACAGAATGCCGCAGCATGATGCTCTCATCATTCAGGGCCTCCAGCTGCCTCTTCAGCAATGAGAATTCCTCTCCTTCGGCTGCAGGTGCGCTCTTCCCCTTCTTGTCCCCTTCAGACTTCAGATTCCGGCGAGGAGTTTGCTCAATTGTGATCTTGTTCAGGACGAGCAGCGGCAGCTTGCTTATAGCCAGGCTCCCCGCCTTTCGCCCGTATCCATCGTCAGCGAGCGCGGCCTTTAGCTCCGGTGGCACACGCAGCCCCCACTGGAACCGCAGGCTTGCCTTGTTCCAGAGCGGCAGCATGCTCCTGGTGGTGAGGCGCATCCCGGAGAGCAGCGTGCCCACCCCTCCGGCGCTCTTCCCAGCGGCCGCGACGTTGGCCGCGAAGCCGTTCCCGTTGAGCGAGAACGCCTTGTGGCCTTCATGGTCGTCGCCGTTGGAGAGATCGGCGAGGTTGTGGGGCGGCGGCAACGCGGGAGAGCTGGAGACGGCCGGGGAGCGGACGGAGTTGGCGAGGGAGAAGTCCCCGATTCGGGGCTTGAAGAGGAGCTGGAAGGCGGGCGGGTTGGAGGAGAGGAGGTTGAACTCGGCGGAGAGCGCGAAGGGGGCGCGGATGGGGGAGCCGAGCGCGCCGAGGCCCGTGCGGACGGAGAGCGCGAAGGGCTGGAGCGGGTCGTTGGGGTGGTAGGAGAGGCGGAGCGCCGGGCCGGAGGGGAAGGCGGTGGAGAGGTCGAAGCGGAGGTCCTTGGCGTCGCCGCCCGCCGAGACGCCGGAGAGGAACGGCAGCCCGAGCACGCCGATGGGCACCTTGGCGCGCAGCAGCGGCTGGTCGTCGTCGCGGAACTTGATGGAGGCCTTCATGGTGGGGGTGGGGGAGGCTAGGGTTAGGGTTCTGGGCGCCGGGATGTGGGGATCTCTCCTCGATTCGGGAATGGGAGGGAGGGGCGGCGTCCGCGAGGTATTTGAACTGCGGAGGGCGAGGGGAATCGGGGCGGGGATCACGCCATTTCGGGTGCCGGAGAGGGAGTCGGCGGCGGCGGTCGCGGCTGGGTTTAATTGGGGGAGGAGGAGGAAGAGGGGAAATGAATTGATTTTTTTTTTTTTTGAAATGTATCTGGATTATTAGATAATACAACGAATTACACTGGAAACACCCAGACACACACAGCTGTCCCCTTTTTGCAGAAACCACCCCGAAGAAAAAGAAAATAACGCACACATCCTTGGGGAGTACCGCATCTCCATTCCCGCCGCCAACCTCAATCTCGCCGTCGCGATGCCGCATCCGCCGCAGAGGAAGACAAGAAGAAACAGGTTGGCCGCTGAGTCTCCTGCACAGATCTTTTGGGAAGCAAATCCCGTTGATGTCGCCGCATTTGTTGCTCGCCCGACGGCGAGACCTTGGCGACGAAGAAGCCGCGTCGGCGGGGGGCACGCCCCGACCTGAGCAGAAGGTCGAGCCGGAGTCGACGCAGAAGGCCGCTCGCACAGCTCGCAAGAAATCCACCAGAGGGGAGAAGCCGCCAGAAGCTCTCCATCCACACCCACTCCTTCCCACCTCGGAGACCTGAGCAGGCCAGATGCAGAGAAGGAACCGCATCGAGCTTATTGAAGGGAGACTCCGGCTCCGGCCACTCCGGCCACACGCGGCTCCACGCCGCCGTCGCCAGAAGAAGCGTCGCCGTAAGCCACGCAGCACCGCTCGGAGGCGCCCGCGACGAGCTCCAAACCGGCATGACGCCATACGCCGTAGAGGCAAGAACAGAAATTAAACTGTATACCTACCCTAAATCTGCACCTAACTACCCTAATCTACTCCGGCACCTCACCAGCAGCAGCTCCGGCCAGCTACTCCGGCGGAGAGGCCAGATCGGCCCGGTAAACCAGCGGCGACTCTCAAACCTACTGTAGCAGCACGAGAGCAGGGGAAGGGGAAAAATGAACTGCTTAGCCGCGTTTCTGACTTGACGAACCGACGGGCGACGGTTTGAAATGAATTGAAATGGATATGGGGGAGGAGGAGGCGGAGCAGGATTGGGTTGGAGCAGGACGGACCGTTATTTTCTCTCCGTTTTACTGCCCGCACGTTTCTACCGCTGATCACATCGACGTGGCGGTTTTTGTTCCAGGTAAATCAGTACACTGGTGTATTCAGTTCTTGCTCGATCATAAAAAAAAAAGAGTTCTTGCTCGATCATGGTTTGAATGTGTAAGCTGGTCCCTGATCGAAAAGTAATTTTAAGTTTATCACTTTATTAAAAAAAAACTATATTTACAAATTTTAAAAAATATGAAAAAAATTCTAGGTGTATCAATAATGCATACTACAAACATGCAAATCACGATACAAAATTCTATATATTATGGGCTACACGAAAATCAATTATCTTATATATTTTTGGAAATTGGAAAGTGTATAGTTAGATCACACAATTGTCATTTTTGTGAAGATTAGAATATAAAGTATTTTTAATTAATATTTTACACATTTGTATAATACATCTTGACAACATGCACAATTTTTTTCTGGATCCGCCACTGGGTAAACTACTAGGTATTTCTTGGGTCGTTGAATCAATTGATTCGCTCCATCACACGTGGTCACAAGGAAAACGAGAGATGCCGAAGATCTCAAAGCCTAAGCTTTCACTCATGGAGTCGACTTGCCAACTTGCCCCATGTGAGACAATTACACTTATTTCGATAAAATTCCAACAAAAATCTGAAATTCTTCAGATGTTTTATCGAAAACAAAATCTCGATTTCTGAATCTTTGTTGTGAATTTTTTTATTTTTTTATTCAGCAAGAACAAAGGCATATGTGTTCTATCCAGGGTGAATTTGTGTGTTAGTAGGGGCCTACCAATTTTTTTATTAGTTGGAATGCTTGCTATATCTTAGAATTTAGTTTGTTTTGGATAGGTTTAGCATGTTCGGACCTCCTCTCTAGGATCCCTTTTCTTACCATACTTGACCAAAACACTTTGGAGTCTTGCACAAACCTCAGTAACCAGACATATCATCGTATCATTTTCTTTTAGCAATGGCCAATGGGGTTTTTCATTAACCAAAACCGTAGAGCTTATCACACACACAAAAAAATGAGAAAATGACCATGATTTTTCTTTTCGAAAGTTATAATAAGCAAACGTAAGGATTTTAGAACTGTGGAGCTAACGAGTTCCCAGTTATTCGATTTTCAAACGTCGGCGGCTGAGACTGTAACATTGTCATGTGTCAATGTTAGGTTGGTCCGCTCGTGCTAACGTCCACGTGTTAGTTGCATTCTTTCTTTTGAGGGAAAGGGACATAGTTGTCTTAGCATAAAAACCAACAATGTTTTTTTCTGAGAGAAAAAATAAACAACATCTACATACGCATCCAGCAGCTACCGGTCATATCACAATTTGGCCCATCCTCCCCATGAAAGCTGATTCGCAGGCCACATCGAAAATTCTTAAGATCGTACTAAGCCCAAACATGAACACACGTTATATCCGTCATTTCATCATTTCCAAAAACAGAACTCCTCGAAATAGGTTTTCGCCCCACTTTATAAATAAAGTAACAAGCACCATACAACCATCGATACAAACACAACACCACACAAGCTGGGGCAGCAGCACACACGCCCGGAGAAAAGAAAAAAGCAAGAACAAACGGAGACAAAGGCGGATCGACTAAACTACGGTGAAAAAAGCAAAAACAGAACTCCGATAAACTTGCCATGTAACTGAAACTTTTCAAACTTTCCGCGAGCCTGATTTACAAAACCACAATGAACGAACTGTTCTATGATACAACTACGAAATGAAACGCTGAAAGAATAACAAATTGCTACTCCACGAAGCAGACAGGTGATGAATGAATCCACAAGAGCTCAAAGAATCACCGGACAGTCGACACGGACACGGCGGCGCTCATCCACGGCACGCCCGCCTCGGCCTTCCACAGCCCGTCGTCGAAGTTGCGGGCGTATCCCTCCGCGTCGTACCCGCACCCGGCCGACACCCGCCGGCAGCGCCCCTCCTCGCCTGTGCCCACCGCCCCTGCCGCCGAGCCGCGCACAGCCGCAGCAGCCCGCGCCTCAGCACCGCCCACGCCCCTCCACGACCCCGGCTCCCAGACAGCCTCTCGTACGACGTGGCGCCCATCGCGGACGACGCGAAGCTTTCCTTCTGGCAATCTGGCTGCACGTACGCGCCGAGCGAGAGAGAGAATGATGGAGCTGGTGGACTCGCGGGTCACGAGTGGTTTTATAAACGTGGGTGCCGTCGCGACGGACGCGCGTTTCTTTCCGTGTATGTGTTCTTCTCTCTCGAGGCCGTTCGGCCCGTTCCCTTGGTGCTTTCCGACGAGCTGGACCGTCGTCAGCTGTTCCGCCAAATGGACCCACGACGGCTAAATTGCAGCTTGGTTTCTCTGCTCTGATTTGGCTGATTAAGCAGCTGGTGCATGATTATTTCTAGTTGGCATGCCATATCGATATCGGAATCATCTCCTTGTAGTCCAGATTTGCGCATAATAAAGTGGAATAGAGATCTCATTTGGTAGGCGACGTGTGCTGCACTAAGCCTTGTTTTTAGAAGGAAAAAAACAACGGCAGGAATACACAGGCAACAAGTCAAAAGGTGCACTCAACTTCAGTTGTTTTTGTAAACGGTTCAACTTCAGTAGTTAAGCAACACAGAAAGAGGAACATATCCGACTGGAGCTAGTCATGGAAGAAAGCAGATAATTCCTCCATCCCATAATATAACTGGTTGTAATAACATGTTGTATTATGGGACACGGGGATGCATAAACACATGATAGGATATCAAAGGGTAATACTTTTTTACAGGGGTAGCTACTTCCGGAGTTTCATACAAGTTACATGGTGCAAATCTTAAAGCATCATGTAATTTTCTGGGTTGGACATCAAACCAATCGACTCGGGATGGCGGAGCCTGGAGTACAAAGTCGTGATGTGTCAAATACATGTATTTATATGAATTTTGTATTTTTTCGCATGATTTGTAACTTGTATGTCAAGAATTTGCCAAAATGGTGTAGTCAGGCGTGGCTCCGCCACTGCTCGGGATCTATCGGTTAAAAAATTGAGAAATGGGACATTTTTCCAAATCATTGGTTAAGAGAAGAGACCATGGGGGACATGACAAAGAATTGGCGAAAGATATATTTTTTTGACACATTTACCGTAGGGGAAACCCCATACGGTCATTTTATATTAATTGAAAAAATCAGATGTTTTTTCTTAAAGGTTTACAACTTACAGCTCCAGGTTAAACAGCGGCGGAAGATAATGTCCTCACAAGCTTGACTAACGTCAAAGATTTTAAATAGACCGATGAGCCGACCATCACAAGGGGTGGGAATCTTACACCGTTGAGTTGAGCGTACCTCAGGGTACATTCTCCTCACAAGATAGGCAATAAAACTGCTACTTCACTAACGAACAAGCTAAAAGAAAATCGTGATTATAATATGACAAAACATGAGAAGCCAAGAGAGGGAGAACAAGAACGAAGGAGACCATTACTCCGCATGATGTCGTCTTCATCGTCAAGACTCCGCTCTTATGTACAAAACTGTTAGAATAGGATTAGCTTAGATCCTAAGCAACTGTTTATGGTTGCTTTTTGGCCAAACATCATACTCATACATGTGTTGTGCCTCTTCGCACAAACACGACCTTATATTTACCGCGTCAAAGGCGCCTCTTCAGATTGTATATATACCTAAAATTCCTGATCAATAAAGGCATACATTGATTCATTCAATCGATTACTCTACATCAAACAAAAACTAACGCAAAAGTACGAAAGAAAAACACCATGCAAACTACAATCAAATGAGTCCTACACAATCTACAAACTACAATCAAATGAGTCCTACACAATCTACCTCGAAACCATTTAACTTTCTGACTTAAAAACTGTTGGTAGTCCTTATGTGTAATAGTGGATAGAGGCGGGGTCTAAAGTGTAAACTGAACATTGTATATACTGTGTGTAGATGAACAGAGAAGGGGTACTCTCTCTTCCAGAAACATCTGTTCTTCCCTCTTCCTCCCTGGCGATTCTCCCCTGCTGATTAATCCCAAATCCAACAACATGGTATCAGAGCACGGCAAGAAATCGAGCTGGCGTCTTGCTGATTGACGGTGCTGGGCATCAGAAGGTGAAGGCGGAGGAGCTGGAATCCAGTTGCGGTGGTGGTGAGTGGAATCGGCGCTGCGGCGGCGGAGCTGGGTGTGTGGCAGATTGCTGCGGTGGCGTCAGGTGTTGTGGCGGTCTGAGAGGGGCAGCGCAGCAAGAAGCGGGAGGAGAAGGAATCGTGTGGAGCGCAGCAGCAAGAGCCTGGAGTGCATCGAGGAGCAGGGGTGCTAGTGCTACAACGGCTGGGCATCCTTGCTGCTGGATTCAGAGGAAGGGGGAGATCTGCTGACTGCTGCGCCTTGTGCAGCTCATCTAGGGAAGCAAGATGGGAGATAACACAGGTACGAAGGGGGTCACAGCTGGGGAGCTTGCAGCTGTTCTGTAGGCAATGGACGAGAAGTACAAGCCTCTGTTTGATGCTTTAAGCAGACAACAAGCGGGAGGATTAAGACTGGAAGGTGAGATTAAGGAAGAAATTCATCCTTTGCAGATGCCATTCGTGAAGTTAGAGGGATCTGAGAGCTATGCAAGCTGGGCTGAGCACGCTGAGACGATTTTGGTCTCCAGAAAATTAGAGGGCTACATACTTGGCACAGTTGAGAAGCCAACAGAAGAAGATTCTAAAGAAGGGCAGAGGTGGAAAATGACTAATGCATTAGTCAGAGCATGGTTGTTGAGTTCTCTGTCACCTCAGATTGCTAAGCAAGTAGAGAGGATTAAGGAGGCATCTGGAATTTGGAGACTCTTAAAGGGTACTTTTTCAGGAGTTGGCAATGAGATGCTTGCTTGCAGGATACAAAGAGAATTGCAAGAGTTAAGCCAAGGAGAGAAAACGGTGGTGGACTATGTGTCTCAACTAAAGAGGTTATGGAGCGATCTTGACTACTATGATCCCGTTGAGATGGAATGTGGCAAGTGTGTGGAAATTTTTCACAAATGGACCGAGAAGAGGCGAGTCAAGGATTTTCTAAATGGACTGCATTCTAAGTTTGAGAACAGAAGGGCAGCTCTCTATGGTAGTGGCACGCTACCAAATCTGGAGCAAGCGATATCTGCAATATTAAGTGAGGAGACCCGGTTAAATTTGGAGGATAATGGACATGGTGTACATGGCATTTCACAGAGACGCTCAGCCTTACTTGCAACAGATGGCGGTACCTTTCAACGGCCAGGAACAAACCTGTTTGATAGAACATGCTTTGAATGTGGCCAACCTGGGCATTTGAGGGTAGCCTGCCCAGAATTAACAGGAGGAGGTAGAGGACGAGGCTGGCGTGCCAGAGGCCGTGGGCGCATGTTTGAGGACCGTGGAGGTCATGGTAGAGGTATGCGGCATGTTGGGAGAGCCAATACCTCTACAGCTAGTGAAAAGGCTTCTCAGACTGTAAGTGTGGAGATGGCAGTTGACGATATAGAGAAGTGGCGCCAATTTAAAGAACTTAACATAGGAGAGAGGAAGTCCTCAGAGGCATCTAAATCGGCTGGTTCAGCCAATTTTTCGGGTAATAATCTCCATACTGAGAAGTGTAATGATAATTATAGAAGTGCCCCATGGCTTATAGATTCTGGTGCATCTAGACATATGGTTGGGTCTGTTAGAGAATTTATCAATTATGTGGCTGATCAAAACAAAGAAAAGGTGAAATTGGCCGATGGATCCTCACAAGTGGTTGCGGGGTCTGGAACGGTTAATTGCAATTATAATTTGGCCCTTTCATCTGTATTACATGTTCCTTCATTCCCAATTAATCTCTTATCAATAAGCTGCATTACTAGGGATCTGAACTGTGCTGTTATATTCTTCCCTACTTGGTGCATGTTTCAGGAACTTGGGACTGGAAGAAAGCTTGGGATGGGGAGTCTGCGTGATGGACTCTATTACTTGGATAATGTTATATATCCTGCTATGGCTGCCGCTTTACCTCCCTCACCACTAGAAGAGTTACTTCTCCAACATCGTCGACTGGGACACCTGTCTTTTGCTACATTGGGTCAGTTGTATCCTAATCTTTATTGTAAGATCAGCAAGGAGAAACTAGTATGTGATGCTTGTCAGTATGGGAAGCAGACTAGGAGTTCTTACTTGTCATCAGACAATAGAAGTGATGTACCACTCCAAATTGTCCATTCAGACGTGTGGGGTCCTAGTAGAGTGGTGTCTTTAAATGGGTATCGGTATTTTGTCACGTTTATTGACTGTTGTACCAGAACCACTTGGGTCTATGTTCTACGAAATAAATATGATGTGTTTGAATGTTTTAGAGATTTTCATAACTTAGTAATGACCCAATACAGTGCACGTGTGAAGGTACTACGTACCGATAATGGTACGGAGTATGTGAATAAAGAGTTTGATGAATATCTATCAAGCTATGGAATCGTTCACCAAACTACACGTCCAGGCACTTCTGAACAGAATGGTCTAGCGGAGAGGAAAAATAGGCATCTTCTGGATATTGCACGCTGCATAATGTTCGCTATGAACGTCCCAAAATTTTTGTGGTGTGAAGTAGTGATGACTGCAGCCTATTTGATGAATAGGATGCCATCCAGGGTGCTTGACTACAAGACACCAATAGAGTGTCTCACTGGGAAGAGCACAAATGCGGTTCCACTTAAGGTCTTTGGTTGCACATGTTTTGTAAAGGATTATAGGCCTTCGGTTGGTAAGCTAGACCCAAGGGCTTTAAAATGCATATTTGTGGGATATTCTGGTAAGCAAAAGGGGTATAAATGTTGGTGTCCATCTGAAAGGAGAATGTTTGTGAGTATGGATGTTGTATTTAGAGAGCAAGAACCGTTCTATGGAGAATCAACTGACTTAACTGATGTGTTTCCTGATTTGATTACTAATGATATCTCAGATGCAAATTGTGAGACAGGGGGAGATAAAGAGGAGGAAGCCACCGACACAACATTGAGGAATGTGATAATTGGAACAATACCGGTGGGAGATGAGGCCGAACAGGAGCAGATACAAGGGGAGCAACAAGAGATACCAAATGAGGCACCACGGTGGCCAAAACCAAACGAGGAACGCGAGATTCAGGTGTATAAGCGAAGGCACAGAACTGAGGAGCAACATGTGCAGGGGCAGGAAACCACTTCATCGGGACATGATTCTGAAGCTAAAGACATAGGCTCTTCAGGCGCATCTCAAACCCCACAATTCTCCTCAAGTTATGATAATACTTCTCCTCGGTATAGTGACTTGGATGTGCCTATTGCACAAAGGAAGCAGCCTCGTATTAATGCAGGGAAATTACCCTAAAAATTAACCCCTTATGATGTTTCGAACTATATATCTTACACATCTATTGGAACTTCATATCAGTCTTTTATTGCAGCATTGGATGATGCTGGACCTATTCCACAAAATTGGCAAGAAGCAAAAATGCATCCACGTTGGAGAGAAGCGATGCTTGAGGAGATGGCTGCACTCGACAAGAACAATACTTGGGTAATTACCACACTCCCCGCTAATAAGAAAATTGTAGGATGCAAATGGGTATTTACTATTAAACAAACTCCTGATGGGAATGTAGAAAGGTATAAGGCCAGACTTGTGGCAAAGGGTTATAGCCAGACTTATGGTGTGGATTATGATGAAACGTTTGCTCCCGTGGCAAAGATGAATACTATTAGAACATTAATCTCAATTGCAGCGAATAATAGATGGAAACTCTTTCAGATGGATGTTAAAAACGCTTTTTTGCATGGCGACCTGCAAGAGGAAGTATACATGGAAATTCCACCTGGGTTTAATAGCAAAGAGACTGAGGGTAAAGTATGTGAAAGGGCATGGCGCCCCCATGTGTGGTTTTGGTAATTAATGACAATCCCTATGGACTAATGGTTGCATTGAGTTGTACTTGTAGTGTTTGTCCACAGACCATGCTTGAACTCCATATGTTGGATTCAAGGTTGATGCCATGAATATATTGATATAATGAAGTATTTGGCATCAAGATCATCGAGTTGTATGGATATATTTGATATGATCAAGAAGAAGAGTATGTGATGACCAAGTTGTTATTTGAGGAGTTATCCGATGATTGGTCATATGCGAGTTGAGCATATTGCAAGTATGTCTTGAAGACATCATCTATTGAAAAGAGAAGAAAAGATACGAGGTTGATCAAGATATTGATCAACACACAAAGCTACAGGATGTACCAAGTGGGATCATGTATCTCTTGGTATGGTAAGCAATTGTCCATATAGCTTTGTGAACTAACCCATGATATATGTGTGACATTTATATGTATGGTTAGGTATCTTTCCATGGGCTTGCATCAAATGAAGATTTCATATAGCCCATGAAGGATGACATCAAGTGGTGATCGTCATCAAGATTGAGTTGTGCAAGTTCAAGAGAAGTATCTCGAAAATATTATATGTTTGTTGCTTGCCACCCATTTGGAGATAATGGTCAAGTGAAGATGTGCCGATGAGAGGCTCTCCCATAGTGGAGTATGGGGGAGAAATATGTGGATCTTCACCAAGCGAAGCGCAATCAAGAAATGTGGTCCACTTGAGGAGATCAAGATCGCCATCATCTAGTCAAGTGGAATGCGCAAGGCAAAGGTATGATCTTGATAGGGTTTCTATTTTACCGGTCTCATGTTGTTAGTCGGGAGACCGGGTTATTGGATAGACACCGTACTATCAAGAGGGGCTCTCGATTGAGCTTTAGCGTATCAGTTGGAGAGAGCTCAAACCTGTGCATACTTAGCATCATCATCTTTCTTGGTTCTTATTTGGCATATCTCTTTATGAGGTTTTGGAGCTTGTTGTGACCTTCGTAACAAGCTCAAGTTCACCGAAAACGGATTTCGTATGAAAAACTTGTTGCGTTTTCGGTTTTGGAGTTTCTCCCGGTTCATCTTCTATAGAGAGGTTTCACCTTTCTACATTTGGTTTTATACTCCCTTGTTGGACTATGATGTTTTCCTGCATCATCTTGTCGTGCTCGTTGTGGTGATTCCAACGAGCCCAAGAACATCGAAAACGGAGTTCGGATACTCAAGTTATGCTCGTTTTAGTGTCGGTGTTTTTCTGCAGTTTTACATGGTCGGTAGTACCGGAAATAACCTCCTGTACTACCGGCGAAACGCGTTCCGGTACTGGTTTTAAGTGTTTTCTATGCGGTAGTACCGGCCAGAATTCCGGTAGTACCGGTCCTGCGCTCTCCGGCAGTACCGGTCAGCTCGCTCCGGTAGTACCGGGCGCTCGTGTCGCCTGGGCCTTCTGTCGTTCGGTAGTACCGGTCCTTTTGGTCCGGTAGTACCGTGTGTACGCAGAAAGCTGGCCAACGGGCAGATTTTGACCCACCTATAAATAGGGGTCTTCTTCTCCAAAGAGACCCAACTCTTGAGCTCGAAAATCCCCCACCATTGTTGACCTTTTGGAGCTTGCTTTCTCTCTATTCCTGCATGATTCTTGCCTCCAATTAGAGGGAAAAGAGAGAGGAGATCTAGATCTACCATTCCACCAATCAATCTCTCCTCTAAGTGAGGGGAAGCTTTTGGATCTAGATCTTGGAGGGATTTGGTGTTCTTCTTTGTTCTTCCTCTCTTCTCCCCCCATAAGTATTAGTTGCTTTGGTGGGATTTGAGAGTGGAGGATTTTGAGCACTTCTTGTGTTCTTGCCCATTGCATCGGCTGCATCGGTTTGAGTTCTCCACGGTGATACGTGGAAATCGAAGTTGAGAAGCTTGTTACTCTTGGGTACTTGGGGTGCCCTAGAGCTTGTCCTCTTGGGTACTTGGGGTGCCCTAGAGCTTGTCCTCTTGGGTACTTGGAGTGCCCTAGACGGTCCTTGTTGATCTCGGAGTTTTGGTGGCTCGCGGGATAGTTGGGAGCCTCCAATTAAGTTGTGGAGACGTGCCCCAACCTTGTGATTCTTGTGGCTTTGGGAGCCGCGGGAATTCGGTGAGAGCCTCCAATTAAGTTGTGGAGTGTGCCTCATCCTTGTACGGGTTCGGTGACCACCCTCAAGTGTCCCATAGTGGTTCGTGGCACTCTACATTGGTAGAGGCACGAAGGAGATTACGGTGTGCCATTTGACGGCTATTCGGGGATCACTTTGTGACTCCGCACCGCTCCAACGGAGACGTAGCTTCCATTGGGAAGTGAACTTCGGGATAAATCATCGTCTCCAAGTGCCTCGGTATTTCTATACCCGAGCTTCTTACTTATGCAATTTACTTTGTGATAGCCATCGAGCTTGAAGTAATATATCTTGCTATCACATATTTGCTTATCTTGTTTAGCATAAGTTGTTGGTGCACATAGGTAAACCTAGCTTGTTTAGGTTTCGTGCTTGATAAATTAAACGCTAGTTTTATTCCGCATTTATTCAAGCCTAAACCGTAAAGAATTTTAATCGCCTATTCACCCCCCCCTCTAGGCGACATCCGTGTCCTTTCAATTGGTATCAGAGCGGGTTCTCTCGTTTTGGCTTCACCGCCTCGAGAGTAAAGATGTCGTCTAGTGAACTAGTGCACAATGCTTCTTTTATATTAGATGGCACAAATTATGATGTTTGGAAAATTCGCATTCTTGATATTCTTCGGGTCATTGACCCATACATAGAGCGAATTCTATATAGGGGTTATTCTCCTCCAAGGAATCCCAAAAGATTATCTTTTTGGATGAGAATAATTCCTATCTAATGCTCAAGCTTCTAATGTGATTTTCAATGCTTTGAGCGATGTAGTTATTATGTCGGTCTCTCCTTTTCGGAATGCTCATGAGCTTTGGACCAAGCTTCAAGATAAATATGATGTGTCCAAGAATTGTGGAGATGATTGTTGTCCCTCCACTTCCGGCCGTGATGAGTTCTCAACTTCTTCTACTCACCTACATGTGGCAAGCCACAAAGTAATGCAATGGTGAGTAGTGATAAACATTGCAATAATGATAGTGAGCTTATAATTGATGATCCTTCACCTCTATCTTATTGCAATGATTTATCTTTGGACTTAAACATATCTAGAACCAAAAATGATCACATGCTTGTGTTGATAGTCCTTGCATATCATGTACAAATTGCTTGACTAATCCTCGTGATGATATGCTCTCTATGTCTTGTTCCCTTGATAAAAATACTTCTATTTCCTCTAGTATTTGTTTGGCTAACAATGTAGAGGAAACCGAACACTCCATGGAACAAGACATGGACTTGAATGGTGTTTTGCTTCATCATCAACCACTTCACACTTTTGCCTTATGGCAAGGGATCAACGGTAATTTCTACCTTGACTCCCAATATATCTCAAAATGAGAATGATGATAATGATGTTGATAATGAAGAAGATGATAATGATGCTTCCCTTATTGAGAAGGGTAAAATGGTTCTTCATGCTATTGCTAAGAATAAAGATGCTCATGCTAAATTCATAGAAATCTTGACTATTGCTATTGAGAGCAATAAACTTATTGATGAGCATGAAGACACAATTGAGAAAATGCAAAGCCGCGAATATAAATACGCGGAAGAGATCGCCGATCTCAAGGAAGCTCTTGAAGAAGAACAAACCACCAAGGAGTCTCTTGAGGAACTTTTACTCTAGAACTCTCTAGGTAAAGGAATCCATGATAGCTATTGAGTGGTTAATGACTTCAAAATAAAAATGGTGAGCTTGTGGATGCACATGCCAAACTCCTTGAGATTTTGAGCACCTCGAAAATGGCTCTAGGGTCATTAAGAGTGAGCTCATCAAACTCACCGAGTCTCATGCAACTTAAAGCTTCATATTCAAAAGAGCTTACCAAGTTACTTCTCCTATTGCTATAATGATAATGCTTGTGCTACTAACTCTATTCTTGTGAAGCATCCATATGAAGGAGAATGTTGAGCTAAGGGCTCAACTTGAGTTGCTATCTAGCAAATATGGGAAATTGGAAGAAAGCCATGAAAAGCTCTCGAGCTCTCATGAGGATCTTCTAGTCTCCTATGATAAGCTAAAGTTAGCTCATGAGGCTATTATTACAAAGGTAAATCTTGTGAGCCTCATGTGGACAATGGCACAACTTCTACTCAAAATGCTTTATTGCCATGTGCTAGTCCTAGTAATTCATCCACTCATAATATTGCTACATCTTGTGATGAATTACTTTCCATGCCTTGTTGCTCTAACAATGAAGCTTCAACTTCCTCTAGTGTTTTTGTTGATACTAACCATGTAGAGGAATTAAAAGAGCTCAAGGCCCAAGTCACTTCTTTGAAGAAAGACTTGGAAAAGCGTCATGATGGGAAGCCCACACTTGACAACATGTTGAGTGTGCAAAGACGCCCCAATGACAAGAGTGGACTTGGATTCAACTCCAATAACAAGAACAAGTCCAAGTATAACAAGAAAAAGAAGGGCCATGAACAAGTCAAGAATTTGGCCAAGATTGTTTGCTTCAAGTGCAAAGTTGAAGGGCACCATGTTAGATCTTGCCCTTTGAAGAAGAAGTCTCTTAGTGAGAAGCAACAAGGGAAGATGCCTCAAGTTCAAACTAAAGTTCCCCAAGTTGAAGAACGGCCACTTCCCAAGAAGAATCAAGCTATTCCTTCTCAAGTTGAGATTTCAACAAAGAAGAAAGGAGGAAGCAAATGTTGCTACTTATGCCGTGAGAAGGGTCACTTTGCTTCTTCATGCACTAGTGGTACCTTATCCAACCCTATCATAATTGATAATGTTTATTCTCTTAGGAAGGATAAGGTTGGCAATGTGTTTGCCAAATATGTTGGTACTCAAAGTGGTGTCAAGAAAAGAACCATTTGGGTTGCCAAGCCTATTGTGACTAACCTCTTAGGACCCAACTTGGTTGGGGACCAACAAGCTAAAACTTGATCAATAGGTGTTGTGGAGGGCATTGGAGACTTGGCTACATCATGAAGAATTAAGGGATCTTCATCAATTATATTCTCTCAAGCCAAGTCATTTGGATTATATTGTTCTATCTCATATCCAATGTTTCTCCTTGCGGTAACTTGTATTTAAATCATATATACATTGAAAGTTGCTTGCACCCTTGCATGTGTTTGGTTTTGTACCTTGCTAGTGTTTGTATGTTGTGCTCTCTACTTACTTATCTTGAGCAATCAAGTATGTGTATGTTGGTTTGCACACCATGTATGTGTGAGTTTGTGTTGAGCCTTTTGTATCAACTTGCTTATATCTTAATTGGCTCTTTTTGAGAGATTAATGGACTATCCCATTTTGGGGAGTGATATGCTTGCCACTTCACAATCCTAAAAATGTATATACATGAGTACTACCACTTAGTGTTGATATATCAATTTTATCTAGTCTCTATATGGTATGTCCTTCTCATGAGAAATTCAAATTCTATAATGTTCATTAATCATCTCTAGTTGGGTTTTATTTGCCTCTTGTGGAAATAAATGGATTATCACATTATGGGGGAGTAATAAGCTATGTGCATATTACAAACCTAGACAATGTGAACATGTGAGGTATTGCCACCTAGAATTGATATTGTTAATTATCTTATTCCTTTGTGGCATGTTTCTCAAACAAGTTCCCTTTTGCTTAAATGTTTTTACTTACTCACACTTTGGATCTTGTTTGTGATGAATGTTCTTGGTAAGGTTTTCCTCTAATATGTTCTCATATATCTCTTTGGGAAACCGATTGCTTCAAAGCACTCTTTGTAGTTGCTTTGCATTATCGCGTGAATATTTGAAGCTATCAAGAACATTTATCTACATAAGCATCGTGCTTAAATCTTATCCTTCACCATGTGCTTATTGGTTGTGAAGATGATCTTGAATATCAATCCAATACACCACTAAGAAATTTCTACATATACTCCATGACAATTGATGTCATAATTGTGGTGAAATTGTAGATCATCTTCATATTGGCTCTTGATTTTATTGCCTTATTTCTTGCCAAAAATTAATTTGTTTTAACTCCCATTGTCTTCCTTACCTCTTGTGGATCATTTTGCTTTACTCAAACTTTCCTAGTGTTTTATTTGGTATAGGAGAGGCATTGATCCCATCATTGTGCACCTTGCATTCAAAGGCTACTTATAGATAATGCACTATTCTTGGGTGAGCTATCCTATATTGAGTACAACTTATATTTTCATTAGTATTGGATCTTATTGCTTTTTCTTGATACATGACTAGTGTTTGAATAGATATTTGAGAGCGATGATTCCATGTGTGTGCATTGTGTATTCAAATACAAGATCATAAAATAATGCACTTTTGTTGGGAGAGCTATCATGTATCCTTTTAAACACTATTTATATTCTATTGGTATTTGATCCTTTCCATTGGTCTTTGATCCCGATGACATGTCTCATGGAAGACAAACCTTTTCGGCTTGGTACTTTGTGCCATCATGAAAAGTGTAGAGGGATGGTTTATTTGTTAGAACCTAGCTCTTTTTGAGAGTTAATCTCAATTGGTATCTATCTTTGGGAATTTGATATCTAGTCCCTTTATTTATTAATTAATTGGTATCCTATTTCCTTTTTGGTATCTTTGTCCAATTGGTATCTCATCAATCATATGTGATTTGTTTTAGTCTTCAATTGGTTTCTCTAAATCATTTTTTTGATTTGGATCTTTGATATAATTTGGACCTTCTTTGATTTCTTGATATTTGTCCAAATTGTATCTCCGTTTGGTTATTAAAGTTAATAGGCATGCATATCTACTACATGTTTATTTTATGGCATGCTTTCTTCTTTGTGCCAATATATAGGTGAAACTCCACGAATCCTAAATCGGCTAAGATGTGCATGAAATTCAATTTCATATCTATATGCACATATTTATGTGGAGTTCCTTCTATGTATTGTAGTTTGACTAACTACTTTGGACCCAATTAGTTTGGGAACAATTTTACTTGAATGTGTTTTAGGTACATGGAGATGCATTGGATGCTTGTCTCATTTACAATGAAGTGTCTTCACCACATGCTTATTGAAGCCAAGCAAAGATGATTGATGAACTAATGCCATCTCGGTAACAAGTATCCATCCTCATGCATACTTTTATAGCATTCAACCTTGTGTAGGTTTCATCATGGCATGAAAAGTATTTATTTGCTTTTGTTGTAGCTATTGCAAATTCTATGTAGCTCTTATGATACTTGTTGCTTTCCTCAATGCATCCCAACTATCTCTTTTTCCCTTAGTGATATTGTGTGCTTGTGTTAGGTTGAATTTGAAGTTCATTATATACAATATGAGAATATTGAGCTATGGGCTATGATCCTAAACAAACATATATGTGTATATTATATGACTTCTCTTTGGATATCTTGTTTCATTTCTTATTAACTAATTTTGTGTATACATATTTCTTTGTGGATATATCATCATGATTGTCGTCTACTTAGAAACTTATATACATGAGAAGAGTTACATCTTTACTTGATATCCTATTTCTTTGGTGTCACCTCTTTATTCCCTTTATTCTTTGTGACCCCGAAAGAATATATCCTATGAGTGCATATCCTATTTTATCACATCTTGGTGCACTCATCTTGGTGAATATCCTTGACCATGTGCTTGTCTTGACAAGCCTACTACTTCACCATGGGATAAGTCACAAGCTTTGATTTTTATTTTGCATCTTATTGAGCTTGTGAATCCATTTATTTTGTGTTTTAAGGATACTGGGAGTGAGGATTCCATTTTTGACACCTTGTATTCAAATACAAAAATTCTAAATTGTGTACAAATATTGGGGAGCTCCTCTATTTCTTTAAAACACTCTTTTGCTCAAATCATAATATCTTGTGTTTATTTGGTTAGTTGGATCTTTTTGATTGTTTACTTTTTATTTGAAGAATTGTAAAAAGTTTTCCATATCATTCTTTTGCAATCTTTGGATCCTCAATATAGTTTGTGCTCACTCCAACTATTCGTCATTGGATATGTGTATTTGATTCCACTCATATTTTGAGAAATGCACACATTATGGGGGAGCTCATACTATATTGACCTTCTAAGATTTTTCGCCCATTTTGGAAATGGATGCCAATGGGGGAGAAGTTTTAGGGTTTAAGGGAATTTGGTTTTATGCTTTTGATTTGTTCTAAGCATTTCCTCTCATGCTCATGCATCCTTGCTTGTTTCATTGCATGGTTGCTTAATTCATTATATAAACCCTTGTAAAAGAGATTGTCATCAATTACCAAAATGGGGGAGATTGAAAGGGCATGGCGCCCCCATGTGTGGTTTTGGTAATTAATGACAATCCCTATGGACTAATGGTTGCATTGAGTTGTACTTGTAGTGTTTGTCCATAGACCATGCTTGAACTCCATATGTTGGATTCAAGGTTGATGCCATGAATATATTGATATAATGAAGTATTTGGCATCAAGATCATCGAGTTGTATGGATATATTTGATATGATCAAGAAGAAGAGTATGTGATGACCAAGTTGTTATTTGAGGAGTTATCCGATGATTGGTCATATGCGAGTTGAGCATATTGCAAGTATGTCTTGAAGACATCATCTATTGAAAAGAGAAGAAAAGATACAAGGTTGATCAAGATATTGATCAACACACAAAGCTACAGGAAGTACCAAGTGGGATCATATATCTCTTGGTATGGTAAGCAATTGTCCATATAGCTTTGTGAACTAACCCATGATATGTGTGTGGCATTTATATGTATGGTTAGGTATCTTTCCATGGGCTTGCATCAAATGAAGATTTCATATAGCCCATGAAGGATGACATCAAGTGGTGATCGTCATCAAGATTGAGTTGTGCAAGTTCAAGAGAAGTATCTCGAAAATATTATATGTTTGTTGCTTGCCACCCATTTGGAGATAATGGTCAAGTAAAGATGTGCCGATGAGAGGCTCTCCCATAGTGGAGTATGGGGGAGAAATATGTGGATCTTCACCAAGCGAAGCGCAATCAAGAAATGTGGTCCACTTGAGGAGATCAAGATCGCCATCATCTAGTCAAGTGGAATGCGCAAGGCAAAGGTATGATCTTGATAGGGTTTCTATTTTACCGGTCTCATGTTGTTAGTCGGGAAACCGGGTTATTGGATAGACACCGTACTATCAAGAGGGGCTCTCGATTGAGCTTTAGCGTATCAGTTAGAGAGAGCTCAAACCTGTGCATACTTAGCATCATCATCTTTCTTGGTTCTTATTTGGCATATCTCTTTATGAGGTTTTGGAGCTTGTTGTGACCTTCGTAACAAGCTCAAGTTCACCGAAAACGGATTTCGTATGAAAAACTTGTTGCGTTTTCGGTTTTGGAGTTTCTCCCGGTTCATCTTCTATAGAGAGGTTTCACCTTTCTACATTTGGTTTTATACTCCCTTGTCGGACTATGATGTTTTCCTGCATCATCTTGTCGTGCTCGTTGTGGTGATTTCAACGAGCCCAAGAACATCGAAAACGGGGTTCGGATACTCAAGTTATGCTCGTTTTAGTGTCGGTGTTTTTCTGCAGTTTTACATGGTCGGTAGTACCAGAAATAACCTCCGGTACTACCGGCGAAACGCGTTCCGGTACTGGTTTTAAGTGTTTTCTATGCGGTAGTACCGGCCAGAATTCCGGTAGTACCGGTCCTGCGCTCTCCGGCAGTACCGGTCAGCTCGCTCCGGTAGTACCGGGCGCTCGTGTCGCCTGGGCCTTCTGTCGTTCGGTAGTACCGGTCCTTTTGGTCCGGTAGTACCGTGTGTACGCAGAAAGCTGGCCAACGGGCAGATTTTGACCCACCTATAAATAGGGGTCTTCTTCTCCAAAGAGACCCAACTCTTGAGCTCGAAAATCCCCCACCATTGTTGACCTTTTGGAGCTTGCTTTCTCTCTATTCCTCCATGATTCTTGCCTCCAATTAGAGGGAAAAGAGAGAGGATATCTAGATCTACCATTCCACCAATCAATCTCTCCTCTAAGTGAGGGGAAGCTTTTGGATCTAGATCTTGGAGGGATTTGGTGTTCTTCTTTGTTCTTCCTCTCTTCTCCCCCCATAAGCATTAGTTGCTTTGGTGGGATTTGAGAGTGGAGGATTTTGAGCACTTCTTGTGTTCTTGCCCATTGCATCGGTTGCATCGGTTTGAGTTCTCCACGGTGATACGTGGAAATCGAAGTTGAGAAGCTTGTTACTCTTGGGTAATTTTGGTGCCCTAGAGCTTGTCCTCTTGGGTACTTGGAGTGCCCTAGACGGTCCTTGTTGATCTCGGAGTTTTGGTGGCTCGCGGGATTGTTGGGAGCCTCCAATTAAGTTGTGGAGACGTGCCCCAACCTTGTGAGTCTTGTGGCTTTGGGAGCCACGGGATTCTGGTGAGAGCCTCCAATTAAGTTGTGGAGTGTGCCTCATCCTTGTACGGGTTCGGTGACCACCCTCAAGTGTACCATAGTGGCTCGTGGCACTCTACATTGGTAGAGGCACGAAGGAGATTACGGTGTGCCATTTGACGGCTATTCGGGGATCACTTTGTGACTCCGCACCGCTCCAACGGAGACGTACCTTCCATTGGGAAGTGAACTTCGGGATAAATCATCGTCTCCAAGTGCCTCGGTATTTCTATACCCGAGCTTCTTACTTATGCTATTTACTTTGTGATAGCCATCGAGCTTGAAGTAATATATCTTGCTATCACATATTTGCTTATCTTGTTTAGCATAAGTTGTTGGTGCACATAGGTTAACCTAGCTTGTTTAGGTTCGTGCTTGATAAATTAAACGCTAGTTTTATTCCGCATTTATTCAAGCCTAAACCGCAAAGATTTTTAATCGCCTATTCACCCCCCCTCTAGGCGACATCCGTGTCCTTTCAGTATGTAAACTAAAAAAGTCACTCTATGGGTTGAAACAATCACCGAGGGCTTGGTTTGGAAGGTTCCGCAGGGAAATTTGTTCTCTTGGATACCAGCAAAGCAATGCAGACCACACTCTATTCTCTAGGTGTTGCCATAATAGAGTTACAATACTTGTGGTTTATGTGGATGATATTGTGATCACAGGGAATGATGATGATGATGAGATAAGGAGCTTGAAGAAAATGTTGGCAAAGTCATTTGAAGTCAAAGATCTTGGACATCTTCACTTCTTTTTGGGAATTGAAGTAGCATATGGGCCACAAGGTATATATCTCTCACAAAGAAAATATGTACTTGACTTACTTGCTGAAACCGGGATGATGGAATGTAAACCTGCTACCGTACCAATTGAGACGAATCACCGCATTATGGCAAATTCTGGTGATCCTGTTGACAAGGGTCAATACCAACGACTAGTTGGGAAGCTAATCTATTTATCACACACTAGACCTGATATTGCATATGCTGTCAGTATTGTGAGTAGATACATGCATGACCCTCGGTCCACCCACCTAGACGCAGCACATAGAATTTTACGATATCTTAAGGGTTGTCCTGGGAAAGGAATTCTATTTTCATACTGTGGACATCTAAGGATAGAAGGTTGTACAGATGCTGATTGGGCTGGTTGTATTGATCATAGAAGGTCTACTTCTGGCTACTGCGTCTTTGTAGGTGGTAATTTGGTAAGTTGGAGGAGCAAAAAACAGACTGTAGTGGCCAGATCTACGGCAAAAGCAGAATTGCGCTCGATGGCATCTGGATTGTGTGAGCTAATGTGGCTACGGTTGCTACTTACTGAACTTCAGATGTATAAAGGAGAACCACTTCAGCTCTACTGTGATAACCAAGCCACTATAAATATTGTGAATAATCCGGTGCAACATGATAGAACAAAACACATTGAAATTGATAGGCACTTCATTAGAGAAAAACTAGACGAGGGAACACTGCAAGTCAACTTTGTTAAATCTGGAGATCAACTTGCAGATGTTTTAACAAAAGGTGTTAGTGTTATGTCTTTCTTGAAAATATGTGACAAGATGGGGCTTATAAATATTTTCGCCCCATCTTGAGGGGAGTGTTGGTAGTCCTTATGTGTAATAGTGGATAGAGGCGGGGTCTAAAGTGTAAACTGAACATTCCCTCTTCCTCCCTGGCGATTCTCCCCTGCTGATTAATCCCAAATCCAACAACAAAAACTACAATCAAATGTGCCCTAAACAATCTACAAAATGAAATCCTGAACGAATGCTACTCCACGAAGCTAGCAATCACAAAAGCCGAAAGAATCACTGCGCAGCGGCCACGGCGCGTGCGAGCCTGGCGGCGGCGCTCCACGGCACGCCCTCGTCCGCCTTCCACAGCCCGTCGTCGAAGTTACGCGCGTACCCCTCCTCGTCGTACCCGCACCCGGCCGCCACCCTCCCTTGCCTCCTACCCCGCGCCCGCACCAGCATCTTCCTCGCCGTCGCCCACCGCCGCGCCACGCACAGCCGCGCCAGTCCGCGCCTCACCGCCGCCCACGTTCCTCCCCGACTCCGGCTCCCGGCAGGGCCGGACGCTGACAGCCTCTCGTACGACGTGGCGCCCATGGCCGGCGAGCAGCTAGCAGCTACTAGCAGCGAACGAATGGAAACCGACGCTTGCACGTACGCACGCTGAGCGATCGATGGGTGGACTCGCGGGTCGCGGGTGGTTTATAAACTTGGCGCGAATGGGCGTCGTTTTCTTTTGGTGCTTTCGGCCGAGCTGGGCTGCGGTTCCCGTCCCCCGCCCTCAGGGACAAGGACCGTTTCTCTACTCCTCCAGCTACTATATGGGCCACCCGTTAATGGCATTCCAAGGCTAAACAAATGATTGTTTCTCAAGGTGGCATCGTCCCCGTTCTCTAAACGCGTGGCGTAAAGTACTGTAGACAGCCTGCTTGATCGCATTTGCTGGACTAAACCGAGCAAGCTGCCAGTTGCCGCGCTGGCCTTTGTTTGGAAGAAAAGGTTCCAAAAATTGAACACTACTGGTTTGATTCCAAAATTGTTAAGAAACAGAAATAGCATTGTTTATCCCATCAGTTGGCAGGAATTTTTTGGAGGCTAAAGTCGAGGGACAGCTTCTTAATTAGCATCCAGTTAGCTGGAACATCGACATAATCTTATATTTTATATACTAGTGGTGTGCCATAAACTAATTTTGGCGAAATAATACTGGAACATACTCCAGATTCATAGCGCCAGGCCGCCAGCACTGAGCTGATTAGTGGTTAACGACTTGTATAGTTAGCAAGCTGGGACGGTGTACCAGGCAATGACAACTGACGGCCGAGCTTCCACTCGTCCATCAGCGAAGTCCCACTGCAGCTGTTGCACAGATTACCCACAATGCAAACGAAGAGAATCTTAGCTCAGCACTAGCTACCATCGACTTATTGATTACTCTGCATGTTTACACACAATTCAGAGTTTTCTGTACAGAAAGAACCAATTTGAATCAAACTAAGACTCAGCGTCGGTGATTTGGTATGGATCTATCTCTAGTGCTGTGCACAGCTATGCCCTCCACGCCCAGTTCATCCCCTCATTTCTTTGCCTTGGAGAAGCGAAGGCACCTGTACTTCTCTCCGCTAACTGTGATCTCAAGGGCTCCGTCTTGGTTGTCTTGATTGGAAGCGGTTCCCATGAGAACGCTCTTCTCTTTCTCCAGGTTCTCCTTCTCCATCTTCAGCCTTGCCTCTTGCCGCGCGATTTCAGCCTGTGAAAAGATGAGACTAAATCAAGTCATGCTATATAGTACCCACTGTTGGAGATGACTGGTTGTGTTATCATTTCAGTTTGGGCATTTCATTTTGTGAAGGAATGCATATGGTTTCAGAGTTATCACACACGTTTCAATTTCTGTCTGTCGAGAAATCCTCGTAAAGATCAACAACACCTGTTTAAATTTGTTCCAACACAGTTGGTGATGATGAACCTGAAAGGAACCAAATGATGAAGCACTTCCATTTTTTCCATATAAATAACCTTGTTGCAGGTAACAAGAAAATCAACAATAAATATGCATTATTCGTGGACAGTTTTTGCAGTTGAACATATTATATCATGTTGCAAATCTATAATCTATTTTGGATTCTTTAATACAAGAATGTGACTTGAGTTTCTGAAACTGAGTGCATCCACCTATACAAGGCAATAGCGAATTGCATTCTTATAACATATAGTTCAAACATTTCTCTATAAAATTGCCCAATTAACTACATAATGCTCAGACAGCACCATGTCTTCTGTTATCAGTTATCACAAGACAAGATATACTTGTACGCTACCATCTCAATGACACCCTTTAAGGCCTTGTTTACTAGGGTTGTAACTTCAAATACTCTTCCATCCCAATCGACTAGTATGGTGGAGTGTTTTTAATTTAAACAAATATAAGGGGGGTTTGAGAGGGATATCTTGGGATTATCCCATCCAAAAAAAAACTCATTCTTTCAGGATCTCAAACTAGGTTGGGATAATCCCTTGAATCCACTTCAAATACACTAGAAGTAAACATTACAGGGCCTAATATGGACCTAAGTTACCCTTCAGTATTTCTATGAGGTGTTGGCAAGACCATCAATCC
Organism: Poa pratensis; assembly: GCA_947311845.1. NCBI lineage: Eukaryota > Viridiplantae > Streptophyta > Magnoliopsida > Poales > Poaceae > Poa > Poa pratensis. Next base: position 140,549,928 of record CAMZMU010000085.1, read on the forward strand.
ATGGACAGAAGCACAACACGCTGGGACATAACCTTATTAGTGATAACACTGACTTGACATGAAAGACAAAAAGCCAAATGGGTGCATTCAACCTAGTAGTGAAGCAACAAGGGAGAGACAGGGGTATCTTCTACTGGCCCTAGTCATGCAATGCAAGAAGCCAGATATGACCATAGAAACAGCCAGGTGGAATCTCAATTCAAATATGGACTGAGCTAAAAAAAAACTACATTATGTAAGAGATCTTCTGCCCACTCACAACGACATAGTTGTGATATCAGTAGTACATTAAAGCAGTATCTTACTCCTATGATAAGGTAATCAGATGCATAGGCTCACAATTTAGCATCAACACCACATCGGGTCTATCGGTTTAGCAATTGAGGAACTATGGCATTTCTTAGAACTGAAAACTGTGACATGTGCAGGAGTGTCGCACCACCATCATTACTGTATATTACGATGATCATACCACCAAATTTTATGCTTGGTAAGAACCTGACTACTTTGCATCAAAAGGTCATTTTATCCAATACATCAACCAGACTCCCTGAACCTCAGACCTCACACATCACCTCCCCATGGAAGCACAGGGATCGGTAAAACAGGTAGATGGAAAATTTTGCTCCCAGGGCGCAGTGGTTACTGATCAACCACAACAAGCACAGTCTATCCAATTTAACTTTCCACACTGAAGGCTAATCTCTAGAATTCCTTCCGGAGATGGAGCGACTACACGAGGTTACTGACAGAGCGCAACTGAACCAGCATTCAGCAACCGATCTCTGAAGGCGCAAGTCCATCAACACCAACAAATGACTCATTCAACACAAACATCTATGCCCGCAGATGAACTGGATTGACGGAGAAGGTGGAGAGAAAGAAATGTGGGGTTTGATTACTACCTCGCGGCGGGAGAGCTCTGCCTTCCAGGCGGCCTCCCTCTCGGCGACCTCGCGCTCGCGCTCCTCGATGTAGCTCTGCATCTCCCGCTCCTTCATGATGCGGTCCTGGATGTCCGCGTCCAGCGCCTCCTGCAGCTCCTTCACGAATCTGTCCACCACGGCCTTGATCCGCACAGACATCTCCCCACTCCTAATCTACACCCCGCAGGTTGCGCTCTCCTCCTCTTGCCTCCCGCTATTGGTGATGCCCTCCGGCGATCCGCATGGGCGGCTGGCTGGCTAGGGTTCCGGCGTGTCGAGGTTGGTGGGCGCCGCAAGTCTCGTGGCCCGATTGTCTCTTCTCTCGGCCGACTTCGCTTGGGTGCTAGCGCCTGTGCTGTGTGGAAGGCAATAGGCGGGACCCAGCGACAGAGACTGGCCCAGAATCTTCACGCCTACTTTGATCGGCTAGCCGTCTCCTCCTCCTGAAGGCGTATTACCATACACCGTAAGCTTCCCCTGAAAACGTATTCCAGCAATCCAGAGACAACAACAGCAACATCACAGGAAAAAATCGCCGAAAAACGAAGAAGAGAAAACTAAGCAAACATCACAGCCATGACCAACGGAGCATATCAAATGCCAAATGTGCATAAATTTATCATAACCACAAATTAAACTCGACAACATAGCAATAATCCAACTCCCGGTTCACGACATCCGGACTAAGATAAACGATCACCTAAATAGTAATAATCCACCACGACAAATTAACATCTAAAGAGTCTCGACACACTGAAATTACGCTAGATAATAGCATCTAGTCAGGCTTTTCTTCTCCTTGCAGACTTCTACGGACGACGGTCAAGCTGTCATTGATGCTAGACTGAGCTCACTTCCAGGGCATGCTGGACAGGCCACCCTGCTGGCTGCTGTTGCTGTTGCTGGCAGTGGCCGCGCCGCCACCCTGGTTCATCGGGCTCCCGGGACCGCCGGAGGACTCGCTCAGCGTGCCCCTGGACGGCGGGCTGCTCGGCCCCATTCCGACGCCGATAGGTGCGGGCGCCATCGGGGCGAGCTTTGGTGGTGCTGATGCAGGTTCAGACGGGGCTTGGTGTTTTTTCGGCTTCTTTTCGCCGATGTCGGTGATGAAGCTTCCCACCACAATCTGTGAATGTAAAGATGGTGGTTAGTCATCTCTGTAGTGTGTAATGACTTGCTAATACAGTACTGATAGGTGGCTGTCAATGATGTGAAAAGTCTGTCCAAGGCAAGTAATTGTACACAACAGCCTGGCAAATAGGTGTTCCTTGCACTAGTGACAGAAAAACATGAAGCTACAGTCAGGTCACAACATTATCCACAGAATATTAAGTTAGAAGGCATGTAAGTGTCCTTATCAGAAACCAAAATACAGGACATGAAAATTGTGCTGTGTATGACTCGGTAAAAATTTGAAGAAATGCTACACTGAAACGAAATTATGCAAAGTTTACTTTTGTCTATTAGAAATTATTATTAACAAACTCACATAAGTTTCTATATGAAACTATGACTGCATATTTGATGCACTGAGATTTAAGGTTGGATATAAGGATGGTGGTTAGCCACTTCTCTAGTGTGCAATGACTTGCTAATAGAGTACCGACAGGTGGATGTCACTGATGTGAAAAGTCTAGAAAAGTAATTGTACGTAACAGTCTGGCAACTTGGTGTTACTTGCACTACTGTAGAAAAACATGAAGCTAAAAGTTACAACATTATCTGCAGAATATCAGTCAGAACTCAGAAGGTGTCTTCGTCAGAATACTAAAATCCAGGACATGTACATTGTGTATTTTCTTTGTGACTCAGTAAAAAATTGAATGCTAAATACTTTGACTACATATTTTACGTACTGTGATTTGAGTTTGGTGTGAGAGAAAGAACAGACCTGTATAGGTGTACAGGCAATCAGAACTCCAGCAACTCCGCCACCCAAGACACGGCCATCAGGACTTGCTAGTGAAACACTCAGCCCGCCGGTTCGAGTACGATGGCCTCCAATCTCTTGTACCAGGAATGATCCAGACAGTGACAGTATCTCAAATCGGCCCTGTGGTAGAAAACAAGAAGCTTCGCTTACTAACCTGTCGTCGACAAACCATCTACAGTGATTATATACATTTCAAAAGAACTAATACTTCAGTTTGACAAGGTTTCTTGTAATCATGGTATTTTATCATAGAAGGTCTCTTGTATCAAGAACTCCTGGAGCTCTGTAATTGCCATTTCATGGGAAGAGTTTTTATTTTATCTTGATAGGTTCTTACAGTCAAAAGTACATACCTCGTATGTGGCCGTTCCACCTGAAGTGGCAGCTTGCCGAAGGCTCACATTTGATATGGCACCATTTGCTGAAAGGACGCAAACTCCTCGAGTTCCCTGCTGAGAGAACGCCATAATCTTTGCAGCCACATCCTATAAAGACCAATATTCAAGTCATTTTCCATGAAAAAACTATGATCCTAAATGATGCTACCTTAGTCTTGCATCTGCATACAATTAAAACTTGCAAAGTGTTTCTTTAGAATAACTCGCATATATTTTTGTCACATGAAAAGAATTAACGATGCTTAAGATAGCAGGAAAACTAACAAGATGAGCAACTGAGCATCCTGATTTTTTTGCTTTCAAGAAATATATACTGATAGATGTTCAACAAGATATATCGCATAGCAGAAGATAGGCCAAGTGAACAAAGTGCCACACACCTGGAATCTACTAGATCAAAAGATCCTAACATGTATCACTATATGGACTTTATATTTACACCAGATTACAAGAGTAATGTCAGTCCCAGAATTGTATGATGGTAGCATAAGAGTATAACACCATATTTTATCACGAGGTGTTGGTGTGAGTTCAGAATAGCACGCCAAAAATATAGATGATGGAAGACATTGCTATAATGCAAAGATTGATGCAAAGATAGTAAGTTGATATACTCCAAAGTGAAAGATGGTACGACACTAAGAATGATAAACATCACTGAAACTAAGACAATCTAACATGAATACTGCGTAACCAAAATGACAGATTGCCTCAACCTTAGCTAGAAGGTGCACGAAGTAATTCTGGAAAGGTTGAGGAATCTTTACCTCTCCAGCTTGAGCACAAAGAACATGAGCTGTAAATGAAGCTCCTGCAGATGCTGCAAATAATAATAATAATAATAATTCAATCTGTGTTCGATAATAATAATAATAACAATAATAATATTAATTCAATCAAGAAATGAACAAATACATGCACAGATCTCAAAAGAAGAATGATGAGACAGTTTGAAATTTCTCAATAGACATATATATTTTTGAACGGGTTCAATAGACATATAAGACTTCTGTTATGTACTCCCTCCATTCCACAATACTCTACATCCTAGAAAGTTTAAGACAAATTAGCATTCTATTTAATAATACTACTCAAGTATGTAAACAACCAATCAAAGTCAGATTAGCATTAATGACACCCAATAGAAAAAGAGAGAGGTTGCTTAGTTTTTTGTTATTGCTGATTACCGAGGAGATATTTAATGTTCATAACCCAGAATGTAGACTAATATGGAACAAAATACTAGTCCAGGATGTAGACTATTATGGAACGGAGGGAGTAGTTACACTTCAGCTCAAGAATACAACACACAAATACTACAAAGGATTCCTTAACTATGCATTTCATAAAAAAACACTGCAATAATTCTTGCCTATATGACATTTATTTACACTAAAGAAGAGGTTCCTGTTCAAAAAGTTAGAAGGGCAAGCAAATAATTTCCCGACCAATCGGCCTGCAGTCTGCACGCAGTACATCATGCCAGATCTAGTCAAAGCTAATCAAACAACCCTGAGGAAGTCCAGAGCCTAGGCAGTAAATTTTCCAATTTCTAAACAGATAATTAAATTTGAAAAGGTGCAGGAAAATTATTCCTCCAATTTCGCTCTTCCTGAACTTCACAACAGTAATTAAACTTTAACAGAAAATGGAGAAGTTTGGGGGAGATTTACCAATGATATCCAGAGGAGACGGTGGCGGCTTGGGCTTGTTGGTGGAGCCCTTAGGCCGTCCCCTCTTCTTCATCCCTACCGGCGGCGCCGACATAGCAGACGGCGAGAAAGGCCCCTGAGCGCCAGGCGCCGGCTCCGCGGGGTTCTGCACAGGCACCAATGCCAGTGCCATGGTGCCGTCGTCGCCGTACTTCCTTGGCCGGCCGCGCTTCTTCTGGGCCGAGTCCTCCATGCTCACCCGGAACGGCGGTGCGTCATTGCCTCCGGCGGCAGCCGCGTCGGGGACAGGCGCCCCGCCGCTCCTGGGCTGGTACGTCTCCGTCGGCGGCGGAGCCGAGCTGACCGGCGCGAAAAAGGGAGTGCCGTCCGGGCCGTAAGCCATGCGCATGGTCTGCATGGGGCCGGAGGACGGCGGCGTGGGCGGGCTATTGGGCAGCCCGAACGGCTCCCTTCCCGCCATCACTCCTTGCTGCTCCGACGACGCCCTCACCTCCATCATTCCTCACCAGAGCAGAAGCAGAGCTCCTACTCAGAACAAACCAAGCTCGAAAGCTATAATAAAACCATAAACCCCGGGCTGCACAGAGTTCGAAATTTTTAGCGACGAACAGAAGAGCTCGGAGTTCACAGCTTGTGTATCTTGGAATGGGTGGAAAGAAGCCGGAAATGACGGGAAAAGGGAAAAGAAAATGGGAGGGAGGAACGGTAAACCGAAACGAAATGGAAAAATAATGCGGGGTGGTTAAAAATCTAAGCCCATGGTAAGAGGATTTGGCAAACAAAGCACGGAAATTACAGATCCCCGCCGAGCAGAGGAGCAGCAAAATCACCAAGAAACTGCCGCAAATCAGGATAATACCGTGGAAATACGGACAAAAGACAAGAAATTTATCAGGGAAACTATGGCGAGAATGAAGCGGAGCTCGGTTGCGCACTCGTGAGCGGAAAAGACGGAGCTCGAGAGTCCTCGCAGGCCACTCAAACAGCTACAACAAACAGGGGAGAGGGGGAGAAATTTGGGGGATTTCGCTTATCTCCTACGTAATTTCCCCTCACGAGCTCTCTCCTCCGATTATTTTTCTTTCTTTCGCTTTTCTTAACTCCCCTGCTCTCACGTAATCTTTTGGGAAAAGGAAAAGGTTTTAAATTGGGGGATTAAAAATAGGCAGGTAAGTGAAGCACGTCAGGGTTGCATTGGTAAGGGTCTACATTATTTGACCCCAAGTGCTTATTATATTTACTTTGTGACCTCCCCTACTTTTGGCTTTATCCGACCCTGTATTTTTTCTTTTGCTCTTGTCTGTTTTTCACTGTGCACATGGACCTAACCAAACGCCATTAGCCTTCCCACCACCACATGCCAACTGGCTACCAAAACAATAGATTCATATGTTTGACTAGTCTCGTATGTATTTCAAAAATCATGACCAGATTCATATGTCTTTGGAAGGATTTCGATATTTGATTATTGTTACCAGGATTTTCACTAATAAATCACTTAAATGAGATTTGACCAGATCTAATTGTTCTCTAAAAGATCTGAATCAGCAGTTTTACACATGTTTTCATAAGATTAATATTTATTAAAACAATTGCTACATTTGTTGCTTTAATTTCTTATGATTTGACCAGATTCTTATGTTTCTAAAAATATATGACCGGATCCATATGATTTGTAAATAATTTGATTGAAATAACATTAAAAAAATGTTTTGACTAGATTACCATGTTTAACTTTTTTCCAAGATGGAGTCTTTCCAAATGATTTGGCAAGATTCTTTTTCTCAAATGAATTTGAAAGAATACAAGCGTTTTTAGAAGAATTTTAATATAGTATGTTATGGAAAAGGTTTGACAAGATATAAGAAATTCAAAATAACTTGATCGAATCCATATGTTTTCAATGGGACTAATTTATATTAAAAGTGAAATTTATTGCACATACGACACCTACTTTTTTATATTGTGGCAGCGGTTGTTTAGATTAGTGGTCAATGTGCATGAATAATGTCATCTATGTGCCCATATAATTGCCAATACTAGATAAGAAATAATGAGAATAAGCAGCCGTGATTTGACACTGTGGTGAAGGTAAAAATGACAACGTAAACCTAACAATTATTTGAACTATATTTTTATGTTTCACCTCGATGCAAAAATCAATAATTGCATCACTACAATGAGAAAAACTACAAACAGGAATGTCACTCATGGTTCATCACTATCTCAACAGAGCAGTCACAACATGAATACTAGCATGTATGAGAAGATGGAGCAAAAACATACCGAGTGGTGACGATACTACGATGGTGATGCAATAGATCAGTGAGATGGTTGCAGCTCGAATGGAGGGGTGGTCCGAGGAGGGATGATATCGATGTATTTATAGAAGAATTGGGGATGCGATAAGGAGGAGATAATTAATGATAAATAAAACGAGTTAAGACAAAGTGAAATCATTAATACTAATTGAACGAGTATTTCCATTCCATACGCGTAAAGGAGGAACCCGAGAGTTGCTAGTCATGTTAGTAGATACCGCCAACCGTGTTATACGTTTTCAACTATTTGCTTTAATGTCCTTCCAAAAATATTATCTGAAACCAATATTGTTTCAGCAAAGCCACACATAAAGTCAAACATTTACAATACTATGAGGACGGCTTTTAAGCAAACTATTACGATGTTTGTATTTTCATCCCGGATATACCTTTTACAGTTACTCCTCTTCATACATATTATTGTCATATTGAACACTTGTTAGTTTTCCTCGTATTTTCACTTGTCCTCTAATTTAGTAGACCCAACATAGAGAAAGAGGGGGAAAACCTCCTCTGTGATGTATTATATGTTCTTTTGTTTTTTTCTTACAACGGAAATATCTTTATTTGCCTAAAAATCATTATTGTGTTCTAAATGGAGACTTCACGAAAATATAAATCTTCAGTAAGAATCCGACATAAAAACTAGATAAGTCTACTAGGGTATGGATTGTCTAATGGGTTTTCAAAATGGGACTAACTATGACAACAAACCAACACAATATATACGCACAAGATGACAAACAATGTGCTTAATGGGTCATAGTGGTCCCGCCTGCCACCTTGATGGGATTTGATGGGCTAGCCTGCCCCAATTACAAGAATTGGAGGGTTGGCCTATTCAACCCAAATAGGCTTTTTGTTGGATTCGTCGTGTCGAGAGCTTAGTGTGCTTATCATTCCCCAATCATCTGCGATAAATCAAGATCGTGGTAAAATACCTACTAGGTAGGACAGAAAACATGTTTGTGTGCGTGTACGGACAATTCTACGTGGCACCACGACGCGGGTTGCATGTCGGTGCTACCACGTCAGATAACGGCATGACGTCAGAGTTAGTGTTGTTATCCATCCAATTATCCATCTGGGGTCCGAGCTACACCCACCACATAAAACACATTAACAACGGAAGCGGTTTATCGTGGTTGATGCGAACCCATCTACCACATTTTTTGTGTGAACCGTGGTGGATTACTCTACCACATATCTTCAACCACAGTTAACATTTTGTTGTAAAAACCATTTTGGCAATGAAAAACTAATCTTCTACCACAAAAAAGGTAGCGTAGAAATTGACTTTTCTCTTAGTGATAGCAACAATGGCTTACCTTATTCTTCTCAAGGCTCCATACAATGCGGAGTGACTCAATCCACTAAGTGGTGTCCTTAAAGGCGGCAACCAAACCTATACAAACATTTTTTTTGTGCAATGTCCATCCCAAAGCTTTATACAACCAACATCAAACTTTTGCTCGCAAGAGTAACAAGATCCAAAAATGAATGAAGGGGATGAAAATCATTTGCTAGAACACTAAATCTAGATTTCCTCCACAAAACCCTAAATTGTCAAAACGATTTGAGCCTTAGGGTGGGAGATCTCAGAGATTTAATCTCACAAATAGAGGATAGAGGATAAAAGTCGTGTCACTCAACTTGGGGAAGAAGGGGCTATTTGTATGTACCCCCACATATGTTACATACTGTTTTCTGCGAGGCTCGGAACTTTCGGGCACGAATGTTCCGAGCCACCTTTAGGGCTAACTTCCAGGGCTATACTGAAAGGTGGAACTAGGTTGCAACCTAGTGCCAGTCCTTTGGAAAGGCCATATCTTGGTATCGAGGGGCTGGAACATCCGGGCTCTCTAGAGTTCCAGCCCGCTCTGCGGAGAACCAGAGTTGGCGACACAATGCCATACGACACATCGGAAACGGACCAAAACCCCCATCGAAACGGAGAAATGGTCCGTGTCCCCGCCCCCGATACTGATGTGAAGAGCTCAATGGCAATGGAGTTGATAAACCGTTGCCCCTAACATGGGCAACGATTGTTACATTAGATCGTTACTGATATGTTTCACATTAGACATGGAGTTTTGCTAATCACCGTTTCTAATAAGGGTTACAGGAAAACAAAACAAAAACACGGTGACGGGTTGTGCCGTCGATGGAGCCCCGCTCCATGCGACTAGACGGCCGCCCGGTCGTCACCGTATTCCTGTACGCCCTGCTTTACAAAAGTTCATTGGCACACGTGGCTGGAGCTTTGCTCCTATGTCTTCACGGCCTTCAGATGATCATCGACTGTCTTAATCCTGCTGCACAAAATGTACTGCTCCTGGTGACGACACCGTGTATGGAGCCCCGCTCCTAGGTCTTCACGGCAACATCATCATCACCAAGCATCCACCAAGCCCTTGACACAACGAATATTATTTGTTAAAAACAGCAAACGAAGCTAATAAACAGAACCAATAAGTAGTAAACAGAGCAAAATACAGAGCTAACTAGAGAGAAATAACATAGCAAACTGGAGTGGGATAAGTAGCTAACAGAGCAAAATAAGTAGCTAACATAGCAAAATAAGTAGCTAACAGAGCAAATACATAGCTGAACAGAGCTAACTAACAGAGCAAACCGAGCTCAATAAATCGAGCTCAATAAGTAGCTAACAGAGCAAATACATACTCCCACCGTCCACAAAAGGATGTCTCAACCTATCCCAAATTTGCATGTAGATACATGCAAATTTGAGCTAGGTTGAGACATCCTTTTGTGAACGGAGGGAGTAGTAAAAAGAGCTAAATAAGTAGCCGACAGAGCAAATACATAGCTAAATAACAGAGCAAAACAAGCTAAATAAGTACTCTAACAGAGCAAATACATAGTAAAAAAGAGCGGTCATTTACCTTAGGCGAGGCGGGGTCGCTTTCCATCGCGGATTGCGTCCCAGGCGCCGGAGCCACTGTCAGAGGAGACGTCAGAGGAGACCTCAGCCTCCTCGAACACCGGAGCGTCCTCCTCCTCCTCCGCCACCGCTGCTGCCGCCGCATCTGGCCCAGGGCCCTGGTCAGGGAGAAGAGACCGGTGTATGGCCTCCCGGGGCTGCGTCTGGAACAATGCCTCCTCGGCGGCTTCTATCGCGTGCTCGGCGGCGGAGATGCGGGCAGCTCTCTCCATCGCAGACGCCCGAATGACACCGTCGGCGCGCTCGCGCTCAAATGCGGCGCGAGAGAGGAGGAGACCGACCTCCAGATCTGAGTCCTCATCGTCCGAGGAGGACGAGATCCGGGCGTCGGGAGCCGCCACCGTCGTGGATCCATTGTGGAGGTCCAGCTCCGGTTGGCGCCTCGAAGGGTTGGCGGAGGAAGATGCTCTATCCTGAATTTCGTCGGCGCCGGATGAACTCGCCATCTAGGGAGTGAAGTGCATGGAGAGAGTGTGCGGCTAGGGTTAGGACCTGGGGAGAGTGAGAGTGAGATACACTGAAGTGGGTGATATTTATACGGGCACCGCTTAATGGGCCTTCACATGGGAAACGGAGATTGCCAGAACTCCGTATCTGTTGTGGCTTATCCGGAACGGAGTTGTTTTTCCCTCCGTTGCCCATATATGGGCAGCGGAGCTGTTTTCCACCTCCATTACCATTGTGTCGGGCCCATTGACCGACTAGCGTGCGCACTCGCGGAAGCGCGCGAAACTCATTCTTCCGTCGCCTAACTCATGCCGTTTCCATAGAGGGGTATCCGATGTGTCGTTCTGTACTAGTGAGAAGTTGACTTTTCTCCTAGTGATAGCAACAATGGCTTACCTTATTCTTCTCAAGGCTCCATACAATGCGAAGTGACTCAATCCACTAAGTGGTGCCCTTAAAGGCGGCAACCAGACCTATACAAACATTTTTTTGTGCAATGTCCATCCAAAGCTTTATACAACCAACATCAAACTTCTGCTCGCAAGAGTAACAAGATCCAAAAATGAATGAAGGGGGATGAAAATCATTTGCTAGAACACTAAATATAGATTTCCTCCACAAAACCCTAAATTGTCAAAACGATTCGAGCCTTAGGGTGGGAGATCTCAGAGATTTAATCTCACAAATAGAGGATAGAGAATAAAAGTCGTGTCACTCAACTTGGGGAAGAAGGGGCTATTTGTATGTACCCCCACATATGTTACATACTGTTTTCTGCGAGGCTCGGAACTTTCGGGCACGAAAGTTCCGAGCCACCTTTAGGGCTAACTTCCAGGGCTATACAGAGAGGTGGAACTAGGTTGCAACCTAGTGCCAGTCCTTTGGAAAGGCCATATCTTGGTCCAGCCCGCCCTACGGAGAACCAGAGTTGGCGACACAATGCCATCTATATGGACTGCACCACATGTTTGCCCGGGAAGCAGCCCCCGAAGTTCCAAGGTGGAATTATAGAAGTTCCCAACGTGCAAAAACCAATCTTCAACAACACAAAGTGGGACAGGTTTTTTCCACTCCATAGGAAGGTTTATTGGGTACAAAAGAATGTTTGTGTGCGTGATTTGATTCCTCCCATAGCTTTCACAATGGACCCTCTCTTGATAGTACGAATTTTGGCTGCATTAACCAAAAACCTTTGGGACACCATCTCTTTTATCTTTTCCTTTGAGGGGGTTTGAAACCATCTTACACTTTCAGCCCACTAATCATGTTGTCTTTAACACCAAAATCAAGGAAATACCATTTCAAATTTGATAACACCTAAATCATGTTGCATTGGTGTAAGTTTGGAAGATTGTTTCTCTTGGGTTTTCGGAACCCTAGATAGTTGGTGTTTGTGAGAGAGCCAATCCTTGTGGAGAGGGATTTGCGCAAGTTCAGGATCCTCCAATCAAATTCTGGATAGGCTTTGAATAATTTGTAAGGGTTTGGTTGCGGCCTTCAAGGGCACAAATAATGGACCGAGTGATTAATTTGTAAGGGTTTGGTTGCGTCTGGGAGTGGTTTTCCTTGCATGTTAATTTGAGGCCTTTGTGCCAATGAGAGATTTTGCACCACACCTCAAGGTGAGACCTTCGTGGTGCTCGGGTAGTCTTAGGCCTTTGCACCTCTCCTATGGAGATTAGCTTCCTTTGGAATTGCTCTCCGTCTTCGCGTGTCTTGGTTATCTCTATATCTAAACTCTTCTAATTATTTATTTATCTTGTGATGGTCATTTCTATAAGATTGTTGTTTACATCTTGATTATATTAGGTTGTTGGTGTACCTAGTTGAGGATAACATATATAAATTTTATGCTTCATGAATTTAAAACTACTTTATTTCGGCTGTGGAGGTCTTCTTCTTCTCATGGGTTGCAACATTTGCTGCTCGACGAACACCATTTTGAGTTGCAGGTGTTGGCATGGAAGGATGCACAAAGGGAGACGATGTTGGGGTTGCACATCGTGAGGTGACATCGGAAATCATGAGGAAGAAGGCAGTCACCTTGATTGAATCCGTCAAGGGCAAAGTGGCTATCGAGATTGACGCAGCTAGCCCTTCAAATGGGTAGGTATTTTGGCGCACGGAAAGGACACGATACTAGGAACTATCTCCTTTGACCCCTGAAGGAGAAAACGTACCGATGTTCTTGCTATGAGAAATCATGTCACTATGTTGTTTGAATCAGTGTATCATCTTTTATGTTGTAGATTATAAAAGTGCGAAAAGTAGGAGAATAGAGCAATGGACGGTTAGGGTGGATGATTGACGTTTCCCGGTATAAAGGATCATAAATTTGTCAGCCCCAATGGATAATTGGAGTGGACAAACGGAGCTCACCTTTGTGTTGCCCACCAAAACTAATTGGCCAAGTCAAAGCGGGAGCAGAAACGAAATCGAAACAACACGCTCCATCTCAAGTTCTCAACAAATACCACTTTTATTTTCTCAAAAAAGGTCCAAACAGAAACATCGCCAATAGAACAACGGGTTCCCATTTCGCTCCCCAAAATCAATAGCTTTTTTTACCCCGTGCAAACGTCTGATCCTTCACGGCGAAGTAATTTCACAATTTTCTTTTATCATCGATTAGCTCATAGTGCTTTAAAATAATTGCTGTCACCTGCAAAAGATAAAAACAAGATATTTGGAGATCATCAATCAGATATTTAAAAAATGGGGCCTAAGCACGTACGGAGTACGTAGGAGAGATTGAGTGCATGCCAAGAATTAGCTTGCAAATCGAATAAAGTTTGGCGCTTTATTTATACCGCCACCGCTTTATCTAACTTGTCCAGCACGTGTCGTTTGCATTGGTCTTACCGCTCCCTCTGACTTTAGCATAAGAACTTGGAACTTGATTAGTAGGAGTACTTTCTGCTAATATGTTTAATACTTTTGCAGTTTTGCTAATGCTAGCTGGAGTCTGGCTTGTAGTTTAGCATGCTGCTTATTTTGCCGGCTTGACAGAGTAACCTGAGTTGTTACCGTTGTGTTCCTTCTGACGTCTAAGGATCCATAGAGTAATTTGGAATAAACCTCTGAAACTATAATTCTTTCCCCTCTGAAAGCTGAAAGCCTGAAACAAAATTCTAGTGTGTGCTACAAAAAATCAGGACATTGTTTTACGCCGGTCTCTGTGTTGTCTCATATTCCTATCACGGGCTGTCGTGTTCAATTCCGAAATTGTTTTCTGTCGACATAAATTTGCTGACGAGGCTCAACTGAAAAGACATGTTTGATATTTATCTCTTGAATGAACTCTTTTTTCTCTTTCATTTATGTGCCACCGGAATAACATCAAACACTGCATACGCCACCGAAAGCGATTGTACTACATGTATGTACCTATGCCGACTGTAAATTTTTGATTGTTTCAAAATTTCGAGTACCACTCCATGGACTAGTGAAGACTGAAGAGTCTGCAAATGGAGCAGTAAAGAAATCGTTTTGGCAACGAAGATATTCCTGTCAAGAGATCCGTTGGGGAGTTAATAATGGCACTCTGAACAATGAAGAGAGAGAGAGCAGTGAGGCAGTGACACCGCAGAAGACCAGTAATAACTGCGTCTTGCCGAGAATAGGTGGACGCACTGACTGATTTAACATCGAGCCAACTGAATTGAAGACGAGGTGAATTCAAATTATCGACTGCCTCCCGGTGGCACTGGCAGCAGCCTGTCTCCGGCGAGAATATACTCCGGCTTTTCCCGTGAACGGAGTACGGCGGCGGAGAGCAAGATCATGGCCGGAGCTCGCCCAAATGGCACGACGGCCGCTCGACATCTGTGCAACAGAGAGAGAGAGATTTATGTTTGGCCAATGAAAATAATTACTGTGGTAGTACGAGACGTCTAGCTTGCTGAAAGCGTGCGACAAGCGGGCACAGTGATGTTAGCGTGCACCTGGGAGCTAGCACTGCTTTTTTCCTTGATAAAACCAGAAGTAAAGTGAGAACAAAATTAAGCCGAATTGGCAACAGGTTCATGCATTTGCTCCATTTTTCCATTTCCTCTTTTAATCAAAGAATTTTTTAGTGGGAGGCTTCCAATTTTCTTGCATGCGGACACGTACGGCATCTTCTCTCTCTAGCATATGCAGAGCCCGTCTATTTTCGTGTGTCTTCACGTTACGACAATGCTTGTTTAGTGCGGCCGAGCTTATCCTTGAGAGAGAAAGAAATACTACTAAAACTTTATGAAAGCAATTTTCATTTCTTTTCCTTTCTCGATGCAAGCGTGAGAGACAGAGAGAGATAAGAACAGAAAACAAAGCCACGGTTTCCCATGAGAAATATCTTCTTTAATTAGCGGATGGAATCTTTCCTTGTTATTTTTAACAGCAGCCCGAGTGAGCGAGAGAGAGAGGACAGTGAAACAGCTGGGTCTTTGTGGCCACAAATCCTCCACTATACTGTACCGGTATTCAAACCAATTATTGGTGGGGGAGAACTAAAAAAAGGTGAAGAAAATGGACCATTTATATTGACTATTCCTCAATGTTTTTGTACCTGTTTATTATTATCAGGGAAAAAGGTATGTCTAGGGGGTATGCACAGCATGCCAATTAGGTAGTAGACCATTTTCTCCTGTTAGGCACAACTTTATTGGAAACTCTATGCTTGTTGACAAAAAAATGGCAAATAGTAGCTGTGCTGCAGTGGTATACTTGACTCGGACACTCAAGATAAACTGGTCCTGCTAGGTGGGAAAACAAGTGTTATATTCAATTCAAGTGGGATGAAATCATTGTTTGAATTGATCATCACAATAATGATGCATGAAGGGACTTCTGGTGGGGCCAAGTGGCATGTCAGTTTCAGAGATAAAACCAAAATGTTAGGAAAAAAGTCTCAACTACTAATATCAGACTATTTAAAACAAATGCAGCACACGAAATCAGTACCCCTTTGTTGGAAAGAAAATTCGGCAGCCTTTAGATTAAGTATATGGGGACATATTGTCAAATCAGCAATATGAAAAAAACAACAGCATGATGACCACCGGAAAAGAAAAGAAAAAGGAAAGGCAAGAAAAAAGGGGAAGAGCTCCCCGCCCCATGTGACCTCCCCCTAAAATGAAACACCATTCATCTTTCTCAACAGTCAGTCATGATAGCTTTTGGAGCCTTGTAAGGTGTAGCCTAACAATTCATTCCTATTCGGCCACATAGTCACTAACCAGCTCCACTCCGGTTTCCTCGAAATGTCCCACCAGATATCGTTTGATTCATATGACAAGTGGAGGAAAAATACAAGAGTATAGACAATTTTTCTTGCGCTAATCTATTTTGGTTCAAGATTTTTATAGTGTTATATTTTAGATAACTTTTTATTGACCCTCTTGGTGTAAAGGATTGAACCTCCCAATTCATTATGAGTATTTTACTACAATACATATCGAATTCTTAGCAAGAGGCTAGATCTATTTTTTTAATCTTTCTATCTATGTCAATTATGATGTGCACTCATCTCTCCGAAGAAATTTTTGTTTTGTAATAACTTCCATATCTCGTGTATTCGATCATTACACAACTTTCTCTTTCCAAAAACTATTATAAACTATACACCAAAAAGACCTTTGCATTTTCTCTACCCCCTCAATCAAACACCAAGTTCCTATTGTATTTATAGCTCTTTCACTTTGATCCTCTGCTTTACACATGCATTGCCAAGAACATCTCTAGCAGCTAGTGGAAATGGTTATGTGACGAGAGCCCAAAATAGGCCTCAAATGGCTCGTCTAAACCATTGTGTGAAAATAGGCGTTGTCTAAATTTGCGTCGACATTTTACGAACGTGGACGATGTAGAAACCATCCTCTATATAAACAATCTGTCGGAAAACCGGAAGATTTCCAGTAAGAATCTTTTTAGACCAATGTCTAAATAAAAATTCAGACGAGTTGCTAGAGACTTTTTTTGAAATACATCGTCAGGCCGTGAGCAATAATCCTGTGAGCGTGAGTAAATTCACCAGAGTCGGGCAGACGATTCATCACCGGGATAGTTTGGTCCGGACACTACCTACAGAAGCCACTCACTCGACCGCGCGCCGTCCGCCAGCCCTGCGTTGTGTAGGACCCTTCTCAATGAATGCACACACACAGAGCAAGAGCGTACAGTACTAGTACTCCTGCATTATTATTACCCGGTGCTGTTCACTCATCGCTTTCTGTCATGCGTATAACTGTTTGTTTTACTCCGGAGAAAAGAAAAGAAAGTCGCATGATTTTGATACGATTCGGATCGAGGCATGTGCGAGGGCTGGCTGTGTTGTCTGAAAGTGCTCCTGGTATATTCTCGTGTCCTAGGAGAATCTGCCTTCAATTGCTGCTGTGTGGCAGGCAGGAAACATACTACGCTTCGGATGTCATGCAGCGGGAGAGATAATTTGGACATTTGGACGTGTTTCTTGGTCACCTTTCTCTCGTTGCACGCTTTATTTTCCGTGCTATTTGGATAGTCTCATGCATGCATACGGTTTCAGTTTTTCTTTTCAACAGCTTGGATTCAGTTTAGGTCGAGATAGCCACGCCCACAGTGGCACACTTTAAACAGTCCGGCGCCACCCTCACCTGTGAGAGTTCGTTTAGCACCCATCATTTCATTTCATTTAGAAAATGAAATGACAGGTTAAAAATAGGAATTGACATACCACACAATAGGCATTTCCTGAAATTCCAAATGAAACGATATGTCCAATTCCATGCCAGTCAAACAGGTTGAGCATGGAATCAAAAATAAATTCCATGATTACAGCTCAAAATGATGTTTACCAAACGACCTCTAACAGGAAAACACTGTAAGTTCACTGTCACGCCATAAGTTATTCTGCCACAGTTATAAACGATGGTACATATCCGGCTCACCTATGGCATGTTTAAATTAATTGGGATGACTGTTAATGCTAAGGGGACCGACCCATCGTACATGGCAAAAATATATCTGTCAACCAACTATTTATACAAGTCGTTCCACTGACTCGTTACTGAGTCGGCTCGTTAGAGGCCCAGAAAAAAAAGGCAAAAATTCAGCCCTGGTTAGGTTGTGACCCGTTAGAACCCCAGTGCTGTTCCGCATACATTGGGTACGCCTACGAAAAGGGTTCCCTTTAGAAAGGTCACTGGAGCAACGCGAACCTGCCACGTGGTGATCCAAGGAAGCAAAATTAAATTTGATCACTGCCTCTTGCAGACGGGATGACAGCGACATGCAGGAGCGAACATGGGCGCGCACGGACGTAGCCCCCCGTGTACGTACGTCTCCACCCGCGCGCGTCCTCGCCCGAATCCCCGCGACGTACGCGTACGTACACCTCCGGCCGAACGCGCGCATCCTGGCCCGTACGTCTCTGGCTGCGCAAGGTGTACAAGTGCTAGCCCCCCGCGTACGTGGTGCGGTTGATCGCGTCTGTGTATACCCAGATGTTAAAAGTTGTACACCTAGGTGTTTGGGTCTGGATGTATAGAATCTGCTACATGGATGTACAGAATCTTCTACATGTGAATCTAAAAATCTGATATGTACAACTATACAGACACAGGTTGTACAACTACATAACACAGGTTGTACAACTAGACAAATACAGGTTGTACAGACACAGGTTGTACAGCTATACAGACACATGTTGTACAACTACGTAAACACAGTTTGTACAACTAACAGGTTATACAACTAAAAAGAGACTCATGTTGTACAACTATACAGACACATGTTGTACAACTAGACAGACACAGGTTGTACAGACATAGGTTGTACAATTAGACAGACACAGCTTGTACATACACAGTTTGTACTACTATACAGACATATGTTGTACAACTAGGCAAACACAGTTTGTATAAACACAGGTTGTACAACTACACAAACACGGATTGTACAACTATACATAACCGGTTGTACAAAAAAAAAAGTTCGTCGAAACCTATCAACATGGGATCTAGTTTTGAAGATCTCGACACGAGGAGCTCAAAAGTGAAAACGGTTCGTAATTTGGATAAACGGTTCTCAAGATATTTCATTTTTTAAAACGAATCTCAAATAAATGCACATGCAACTCTCCACGAGAAGCAGAAATCCCACCAAAACTCTCTCGTGCTGCCACTTGTCGCATATGCAAACACCCACGGGAGACCGCATGATGGTAAAAGCTGATACTTGTCATCACGCCACGGTCCGCTGGGTTCCCTTCGCAAAGGGAACCTTTTTCTAGTGATTTCCGCATACATTCTACCTAACTTTAGATTTATCCCATTTTCCACATTGAGCCCAACGAAGTTGAGATCAGGGCAAAAACAGTTATGGCCCATCAACAACTCTGTGACGCTCAGGACATATACCTAATCGCCCATTAAATGATCATAGGCTGACGGTCCATATGATATAAGCATGGACCATTTCCGCGAGCCTATCGAAAATTAGGCAAATCCTATGTATCGCCCGCACGCGATGCTTCAGGCTCGCGTCGCCTGCGGGGTGGCGCTATTGGCCGGCCCGTTCTGGCAGGTTTTTATAGTTTCCTTTTTTTAAGTTTCTTTTTCTGTTTTTCCTGTTTTTTTCACTTATTTTTATTTCTGGTTTTTTTCAGATTTCGGAAAAAGTTTTAGATTTTGAAAAATGTTTCAGATTTCGATTTTTTTTTTAATTTAAAAATTGACCGATTTGAAACTTGTTCAGATTCGAAATTTGTTCAAATTTAAAAATTGTTCGTATTTGAAATGTGTTCCAATTTAAAATTGTTCTGATTCAAAAAAATCATATTCAAAATTGTTCAAATTCGAATTCTGTCCAAATTAAAAAATTGTTTAATTTTGAAAACTATTTTAGATTCAAAATTATTCATATTTCAATTTTCTTCAGACTTTAAAAATATCCAGCCTTAAAAAAAAGAAAAATAACAGTAGCTTTTTATTGGGCCGCTTGTTGTCGCGGCCCACGAAGCAGTCGTTTGAGGCAACCTGGGCGCGTTAGGCGATGTATAGGACCTCCCTGAAAATTATGGTTGCATAAGGATAGGACCATTATTAACCCGCACCGTTAGCTAAATTTACGGGCAACGCTAATAGAGAACTATCTCGGATGAAAATTTACAAACACAACTGGGGTAACGCATAAATGACCTAGAAAAAATAATAAAAATATTACATCAAGTGGAAACTTTAGATAAATATTAAAAATATTGAAAAATTCAACAACAATTGAATTAAGTATCACAATTCCATATGAGAGTTTCATCCGAACGATATATAACATAATTGGTGTTTAAAACGGTTTATTTTATGGATCTTGCATCACCACGTACACATGTAACATCGTGGCTCACCATGAGAGCCGCTGATGAGGTTCTTAAGTAGATAGTCAGTTAAAACTTACCTATTAGCACACATGAGATATCTTTCTCGACCAAAGATGGGAAAGTTAAAATCCGCTAGTTTTTTTAGTATCGAAGTACCTATTAGCACACAATGAGATGTGTGAAAATCAAGCAAACATGTCTCAATCCGAAGATCTCGAGGTTGTCTAGACCGCCAAATTCCAAACAATAATGCCAAGATAAAAATTGTAACAATGAGGAAACAAACAAGAAAATCCGGCGAAAAATCATATATGCTACCCACGCATCAAGTATTCTATGTCGGTTATCAAATAATCTCTACTCTTACCTACAACTATGTATAGTACCGCTCTGATACCACTATTAATTTGTGAATGAGCTACACACAAAAATCTACACACAAGTGCATCACCAAGATCACTATCAAGGTGTCGGCAAAACGATTCCCTAATCGACCGTGTCAATGTGGTGAACATCGACTCATGTAGCTAGGTTATACCTCCTAGCCGTGAACATATCTCCTCGCGATCGATCCACGATCAAGTGTCGAAGTGTACGACGCCTCCGAGGTATCCACACGTTCTGGTGTAGCTATAGCGTCACTATGTCTTCTTGCGATCCAGCACTACAACAAAGTGGAGAACTCCCTTGATGAAGATCCGAGCCTCTAGCATTCATCTCGTGGATTATATCTAGAAGAGTTAGGGAACTCGGCAGCGCTCCGCTAGAGAGAGGTGTGCATGGCACAACGCAACACTAGTACACAACGATACTACCGCGGATCGTTTGTAAAGGGATTTTCCCCTTTCTCAAAATTTTGTACATAAACATCTATTCTATCTAATCGGATGGCGGATACGACCGCTTTTAACCTAAAAAAAAAACGATACTAAAGACACCCCTATATATGAAAACAATAGCGTGAGAAGCGGCAAAAAACCGTGATTGCGAGTGGCCGACAAGGCCTGCCAGAAATGGGCCGTAACCCATTGGTTACGGACAAAGTTACATGTTGATCGCTCATTTTATTGGAAATGGTCATGTGTTCTAGCCTGTTGCCGATGAAAGATATTATGGCAACGGGATCATGCATAGACCCGTTTGCAATGTGAACATGTTCTTCCCCATCAATGGAAAAAATTCTTGGGAAATTGGCAAATTGCACTTGCCCATTGGAAGTACGTATGTTCAATGCGTTTGAGACTAGTCACAATGGGGAGTAACATAGAGTAGTAACATGGTGATGTTACTAGTCTATGTTACCATCTTCACAGTGGGGAGTAACATCATTGTGGTGTCATATAAGATCTTATTTATTGCACTATAGACTCATTTTGTCTTGATAAGTGTGATGTTACGGTAACTAGCTAAGTTACTCCAAACATCTCTCTCCTCATTAACTACATGCCACATAAGCAAAATGGTCTTGAGATGTGTGATGTTACTAGCTAAATTACTCCCATTGTGACTAGTCTGAATGTACGAGGAAGTGGAACCGCCCGCTACTCCCAATAAGACCGCTGGTCTCTCATTCTCTACTATCTGTCTCGCTCTCTGTGCTTAGTGTTCGTTTTCATTGAATCTCTTTCTCCACATCAATGGCGGACCGATGGTTTCAGAAGGCCCCTAGCAACGATGCTAGCGCGAAAGACCAGGAGGACTTCGTCCCTGGTATGACGGAGAGCTCTCGGAGCCCGACCCATCATCTCCAAGTGACCCCGTTGACGACCCCGACGACCACGATGAAGGAGGAGGCGACGGTGGCTGCGATGACGAGTAGGCTGACGCCGTCAACGACCACGACGCTGGCGACGAGGCGGAGGAGAACAACGATGACGACTACGACGACGACGCAAAATCGCCGGTGAATAAGCAGAAGAGGAATTAGAAGATTGTAAATGTAGTTGGAAATATAACTATATATAAATTTCAGCAATAATGAAGTCAGCTTGTTCCCTTACCATCTGTACGTAGGCACCATTTGTCAGTTTTTACAAAGGAAGCGATAATCCAGAATATCCGTTTCTAATGTGGTCCGGGTGCTAGAAATTCTCTTCCGCACGACAAACCTCTCACTCTCCTAGATGTAGAAACGGTGTCACTGCTGCGCCTCTCCTTCCAAAGTCGCAGCTGGCAGCACTGCCTAACCTCTCCTTTGAGTTTCGCGGTCGCACCTTTCCTCTGAGCTTCACGGCCAGCATCACCGCCTCCTCCTCTCCTCCGACCGGCGTGGCCTCATGCTCACCACCCAGTCCTATTGCACGTTAACGGATCCGAATGCCTATCAGTGAGACTAATGTATCAATCCACTGGATGTAGCATAGATAACTTGTTTTAGCATAGATCCACTAGTTTTGTCATAGTTTACTTTCCTTTGTTTCACTTCCAACCATTTTTAGTATAGAATTTTTTATTATTATTGCTAACATATAATGGATGTAGCATATAATACTTGTTTATTATAGTTATAGCAGTAGCATGCTACTATTTTTTATCATAGTTGACTTGCCTCTGTTTTATCATAGTTTTACCATATTAAGTATTCTGTAGTTATGGTACCGCCGATGATGAATACACCCGTACTACTATGTTAATAGAGTTTAAAGTTTAGGATCCATGATTTATTTATAACTAAATTATATTCAGGACCTATACCCTTTATTTTAAACTCTAAAGTCTAGTAGGGTCATATCTGAGACTTATACGTACATTACATTAAGTTCAGTTGACTACTTATTTTAATGTGCTTATCTTCGTTATGGTTTTTTTTAGCTAACTTGCAAAGTTTATGTGAAACAATAGTATGCCTCGGTGAACTGCATAAAAAAGGTTTGTACGTCGAAGGAACAATTTCTATATGCACAAGTTCTTGCCTCCAAACTGTCTCCGGAGAGCTAGCATCCGAGAGAGTCTTTTGACAGTCTCCGATTCCTATATTAGGTGATTTTTATGATTGTCTAAATCTGTATTTAGTTCATGTAGCATCTTTTTTTACCCTATTATTACTATTCATGAAATATTCATACGGCGGCTGGTGCATATCCTAACATACTAGTAGGTTTAAATGAGCTAAATACAAAGCAGGGTCAGAAGAGCAGACCTCCCCTGTTGTGACCTTTTGGTGCACTCTTTACAAAACACTTTTTAAAAATTAAAATTAAGTGTCTTTTGGATAATGTTACCGAAATGTCACAGCAGAGACGCTATTATATTTCGGTGACATTGTCCATAGAAGGCACACAGACGTGTATGTTGTGATTTGGTCATATCTGATGTATGTGTAGTCATTTTTTTCTGTCATTTGATGTATGCGCCGTGAAATATATATTGATTTATTTGATGTATGTGAAGTGAAATATATATTCTGTTCATGTTATTGATGTATGTGTAGTGAAATTTATATCATGTTTCTTTTATTGATGCATGTGTAGTGAAATATATATTCCTGCCGTAGACAACCGGAAAAAGCTTAGTGCAAACGGGTGGATAAGTGAAATTTGTAACCGATGACCCATCTCTCAAAGAAACGGAGAAATTTAGTTGTTCGTAGCCAATAAAGAGCCTCATCGGTGAGGGTATCCTTTGTTGCCGATGAGGGGCTTCACATCATTGACGGAGGATACATAGGGATTTGTCGTTGTCGATGTTTTTTTGACCCGTGTCCGTAGTGTTGTTCTATACTAGTGCAGGGCGCCGAATGCCAGGGTAAGGGAGGAGTGCGTCTAGGGTCAAGGGTGCGTCTTGGGAATCCATGGAGTGCCTCTGGTCATTCCCCTGCCCTATATTTATAGGCTGACTGGCCAATCCTCTCCTTGTTTTTTTAAGCGTAAAACAGTAGGGAAGGCCCCTACTGCTTAATTTTCTATTTTCTCATATATAAACTAAAGTTACAAAAAAGAACCAGGTGTCCGAAGAGTAAAATTACATAGTGTCCAACCATTGTTGCATACCATCTTTAAGAGCATGAGTCCTACTGGTACTAGGACTTAGGCTGGTCAATGTCACTAAACAGTTAAGCGTGTGACTCTTATGGTTTGAGACTATGTGTACATGTTTGGAAGGATCACCTTCCGATCAATAACCGATGGCAGGATCAAGATGCCCATAATGGCCTCCTACATATCTATGGAGATCTTTATCGTGTTAACCTTAAGAATTCTATTTACACTTCTTTTTTTGCTTCATGATACTTTATGAAACCCGAGGCGAGACTTTTGGGTACCCGTGATCAATACCTTGGTCATTATACATAGTTATCCTTGTCTCCAGATGTGTATTATTTTAATCATATTCTGTATTCGGCGCCCCACATGACTTACTCAGAGTCAGGTACCTAGCGAGGTGATATGTGGACATCACAATAACCGACTAGGCTTAGAGGGTATCTCTCTCCATCACTCAGAGGAGTAAATCTCAGTATCGGTATAACTAGTACCACGACATACCGAAATACACACATTTATAATCACATAATTACAAAGTAATGTTTGGTGTCCCCAAAGCAACCTTCAGTATTCTGGACTGCGGCAGTCTCATGGTTTAAAGATGATTAGTAAACGTGACAAAAGATGGGGGATTATGACCAATATTGACGACATATCTCGCAGTATAACAACATGTGTCTATCTAGTACCATGTTCTTTCTAAAAAAAACCATTACACTAACAATGTTCCTTCATGAATACTGACATCCTTGTATTACTTATGCCCATGCATTGTCACGATAACATGACATCTATTATTCACGAGCTACTCCAGAGGGCAGAGGCCTAACTAGGGATCTCTGAATCTTCACATTAGAGCATATTACAATCAAAGCCTAGAACATAAACACAATTACAACATCATGAAAAAACTTTATAATTGTCTCTATGGCATACTTCCAGCACACTAGAGCTTCTCGAAGCCTACCTAGTAGATCTCCTCTGACTTACATGGGACCACAAAGATCCACAATTATTTACTACATTAATTAGTTCAATTAATTTATACTATAAAGGTTACAATCATGAGTTATTTGCTACATTAATTAGCTCAATTAATTCAGGATATGAAGCACTGAAAATAATAGATTTTTGCTACAGTAATTGCTTGAAGTAATGGTTGAATCACATAATTCATAAAATATTGCAACATAATGATTTTTAGTTTCATAGACTAGTTTCTCGTCGACCAAAGATTACCACCTCACAACTCTATGCCCGATGAGCGCCGGAGGTGCTTTTTGCATCTAGTAAGTTTGGCGCTAGAACTCTTAGATTGATTGTGCAATCCCTAGTCAGAGGCTCAGAGCAAATAATACGGATCATCACACACACATTCATTTGGATTATTAAAGTTAAATATTTATAAACATTCTGAGAGCTATAGATATGTGCCCATATGAAATACTACATTTATTGGATATAAATGTAGTCCATTATTACTGAACATTCATAGGAAGATTGAATGACCATTTATTTGATGTTAATGTAGTCCATTAATACTGAACATTCATCAAAAGATTGATCTACTCATTAAAATACATATCACCAAATGGCAACTCATTAAAAGCTGCGTGAATTTGCAGACGCAATCAATAGATTACACACAAAGATGTGGTGGTATGCTTTCTATAAATGTTGTTCTCCATATAACATACAACTAAGTAAGGAACCACACAACTCCATTTATTTGAAAGAACACATCTGCTTGTACCCATGGTTCGTTATGTTGGAATATCAATATTGGTGTGGTTTATGTTCGTGTCATGCTATCTCACTTTGGTCGAACCAATAGATGCAGGTGGAAATATTCACATGAATGAGAAGGTAACTAAACTTTATTTTTATCTTTCCGCACATATGAGCCTTTGTCCAATTCTTTTATTATTCACCCTATCCCCGTATCTACCAGAAAGTTTAGTCATGGTAATTAGTATTCTATGTAGCTAGTTGATTCCGTTCTATGTCAATCACATGCTCACTTATTAAATTAGGACTCCACATGTCAAAGAAGTACTTATATTCATGGAGCATTTTGCCACAATTATGTTACTAGGGAAGAACTAACATTTTTTTTCTTATAGAACACCACTCTTTTTAGACGTGTGCCTCACTTCTCCAAAACTCAAGATGAAGAAGGAAATATTATTTCTCATGTATAGCTCTCTCTCTCTCTCTCTCTCTCTCTGAATTTTAATTTGCTTTTATCTTGGCCATGTTTGATTATTCCCAGATGAGCATTTGACCGTACACATGTATAAAATCACATATTTTCACCGTTAAACGAGAACATGAAGGTGAAGTCAAGAGAATTTTGAATCCAAGCAACACATATAAAATCTCAACGAAAGAATAACAAAAAATCCACATCATGGATGACCAACCTAAATCATAGTTGTTCACGCTAAATTCTGGTCATAGCTAAAGAGAGAAGGTGCACATTAGCATTTTTTTAGCAACGCTCTGTATAGCTTATTGGAGAAATTCATTTCTCTCCTGATGAAGGAGCTATATATGCATCTTATTAAGAAAACCACATTTACCGAGTTAATTACGAGAAAACCGGAAGAATACAAAATATCAAGCATACACCCAAATATACTAAGCTTAGGTCACAATATATATTTTGTCAAGACTCAAGATTGGACGGTACAAACAAAACATGCCACTAAAGCACCGTCCTCCATCCGACAACCAACTGAATTGAAAGGAACATATTTCATGGTTTGTTGATGACTTACCTTGACGTTCAAAGAATTAGATGCCATAACACCTTGCACCTCGAGGTTAGAGAGCCATCTTCATTGCAACACAAGAAAAATCACCCGAGCCACACCATCGACAAAACACATGACCTCAAGAGCAGTGTAGACACTGCCACCATGGTCGCCGTTGTACCAGAATGACCATACACACTACCAAGCATGCTAGACTAGTGTTGTGAAGGAGGACCTGATACCCCTCCTAAAACATGCACCCATATGTGTTACATTAATCATGTTCTAGCTATACATTTTTTTCAACGATTCACTAATTTCAGCTATAACTTTGTATGCTAGTATGCAATGTGGCACACAAATCCAGGAAAATTCTATGGTCTTCGGGCTGAAATTAGTGTTTGGGGATCACCAAATCAAAAGGAAAATCAAGAATCTGGAGCATCCTTACAGATCTATTGTAAAGACGGAGTATACACCAACTTAATTGAAGTTGGATTTCACGTATATCTCTATCACCCATCCTCACAAAGTTAAATTACTATTCAAGCTTTTTTCAATGCTAGTTTGGCCTGCAGGTTTCCCTCTCTTTGTACCAGAATAGAGATGTT
The DNA here is from genome assembly GCA_947311845.1 of Poa pratensis. Taxonomy (NCBI): domain Eukaryota; kingdom Viridiplantae; phylum Streptophyta; class Magnoliopsida; order Poales; family Poaceae; genus Poa; species Poa pratensis. The sequence goes on from CAMZMU010000085.1 coordinate 140,577,275, forward strand.
CGCTTCTTTACATACTGGGCGGTAAGTGCAACCTTACTCTTTTTAATAAAAATATAATGTGGAGGCATGCCCTAGAATTTATGATTTTTTTTTACAATCTGAGGCATATCAGTTTAAGTATAGGCATTTCTTTATCCATAAGACTACATGTTTCCTTTTATCATTGCTCAGAAGGACTCCAGGTCAGCCGGCTGCTATAATTTGCAGTGCCCAGGATTTGTTTCTACAAGTGGAGCTGCACTAGTTCCTGGACAAGCCGTTGCTCCTCCATCAAGTTATGGCGAGTACGACCGCTACGCCAGGATTAGCCTTAATAAGGTGCACCTTTTTACTAGTAGATATACTAATACAAGATTGCATCTACACACACATGGCTAGTTTGAAACTTATTTCTGTCGTAATTAACATACATAAATTTGAACTTCACGCATGTGAAATTTAATTATTTGTTATATCCTATCGTAATTTGTTATTATATCATGGAATCTAAAATCTATTTAATTTTACTTCGCGCAAAGATTTTTTCGCTAACTTAAACTTGTTACTCTTATTTTGAATGAAAATGGAAATCATCATCCCTCGTCAAATACAGGATCCAAACTCTGGAGATTGGGTGGTGTACCGACATGATTTGGAAACTCCATCGTTCTTGGGTTATTTCCCAGCAGAGCTTTGTCCCGGAATGCCTGTTATACAAGCATTGACTGGATTCGTGAATTATCTCAATAATACGAGGGTCCTCCAATGGGCAGCGGACACTTTCCCGACAAGGAGGATGATAATAAGAAAGTTGCTTACTTTAAGCATATTAAGACGTACAACTCCGGCGGTCACGCTTTTGATCCAAATCCATTTAATTTGTTTTATTTAGTTGATAGGCCGGACTGTTATAAACTAAGTATGATTCTTCCCTTTTTTAATGAGGGATACATTTTTCATTATGGTGGTCCAAGTGGTTGTATTGGTTGAAAACACAAGTATGTTTGATTTCTGTGATTCAATAAATCATAAGTTTCTTTCTATTGGGAAAATAATGTCCCTAGTTGTGTCATATTTCTGCAAGGAAACAACAAAAATGACAAGGTAAACTAAACTATAAACAAAAGACTACAAACATAAATAAAGGACAAAACGAGAGGAAACAAAGGCTGCCGTGAAAGAAATTCTGGAATATGAAACTGAATTTTTTGGAGAGAATATTTTGGGCCACCTGTACTGTAGGGTTGCGCGACAAAAGAAAATTTTAAATCAACAAAGGAGAAGTTCCGAAAACGTCTCTATGATTGGACTGAGAAATACTATTTGTCAAGTGGTGCTAAAGAAGTCTTGATCAAATTAGTCCTTTAGGCCATTCCCACATATGTGATGAGATATTCCATGTATTTGGCCTTATTGAAGAGGTCACCAACATGATCCGTTATTTCTGGCGCGGCGGTGAACATGAGAAAAGACAAATGCACTGGCTAACTTGGGATAAGGTTGCCTGACCAAAATGTTTTGGTGTGTGGGATTTAGAAACCACCGGAAGAAGGCGAAGCACCAGGCGAAGCGGCAGGCGAAGCACCAGGAGAAGGACCACCGGCATGTACCGGTGTGATCTCACGCGAACCCGGCGAAGCACCAGGCGAACGACCACCATCAGGATCAAACGGGATGATCTCACGCGAACCCGCGAGTCACTAGGAGAAGCACGACCAAAGTGTTCATTCTCAGCGCATCTTACTGAGCAAGTGATGGTCCCGAAGAGCAAGGCCTTGATACCTGCAAAAGTAAACGGGATTAGGTTGAGACTCCAAGTGCAGAGTGTATAGTAAGTGGAAGACAGTTTTCCCTACGAGGGGTGACTCGAGGGTTTAATATCGAACTCTCGGGGAATTGAAGTGGTAGATTTATCTTCTTATCCTTCTTTTGGTTACCTACAAAACAAGGTTAGATGTTTTGGTCCTCAACCTCACCTGTGGTTGTCAAGCACAAGGTGTAAGAATGATATCAGGATAGTTATGCAATGCAAACAAGAAATAAATATGCAATGATTGTGGATGCAATGGTAAATGATATTTTTGGGTTTTTGAATGATGTATGCAAGATGAAAAGTATTTTTGTATTTTCGGATTTAATGATGGCTGAAAATAGAAAAGTGGTATATGGTGTTGGAAAGGTGTTTCTTATGATAAAAATGGACTGGGGTTCATGGTTTCACAAATGCACTCTCTCTTTATAAAGTGTAGACAATGGAACACACAAAGTTAACATATGAGATTGCAACACAGGGTTTGATAACAAGTTACTTAGATATATGGGCATCACGTCCTAACATAGAGATCTTTTGGTTATTAACCTCTCTTATACTCCACCAAGATGCGAACTAAATCATAACACCTCAGTAATTAAGATAACTCAGAGTATAGCATTAAGTATCATGACATGAAGTGAAAATAAGAACATGCTAGATCTAGTCATGGAGTAGTGGCAATGGTCACGCCCACATCCCCGGTAGCATGGTATTTTAGTTTATCCCTAGTGAGGCAACAAAGTAAGGTAAAGATACCAAAGTGGATCGCAGAACTTTCTCTCACGTTCACTGCACTAGCCACCCCCCGTTACTCCAACTAATGCACACGTTCCCCCACACACGCTCTCATAAACATGCTTGATCAAAACAAGTAGACAAGAACGGGGTACATAATATGCATCTATACTCATAACTGAAACAAACATTGCAATCTCAAACATATATTAACTCATAAAGATCCACCACAAAGGTATTACAACGGTGACCGTAATCATGTTCAGCAGCTCATACGGTGCTAATTAGTGAAGCTCAAGAGAGGAGAGATACATAAGTTACTTCCACAAACCCATAGTCCAGAGGTGGACTACTCCCTCTTCATCATGGAGACGGTGGAGAAGTCGATGGAGAAGATGGAGACCACGCCGGCAGCGCCCCGCCGGAGTTTTCCCCCTCCAGTCTGCAGCTCCTGATCTCCGTTTCGGTGTTTCTGTGTTTGTGCGGCGCTCCTTCCAGAGAACGTCGGGGGACCTTTTATATAGGCGTTTTTAGGTCAAGACGATGTCGATGGAGAAAAGATCGAAGGCAACGGAGCCTCGAGGCCCAAATGGGTGGGTCCCACGTGGCTACAGTACCAGGCCGCATGGGCCCCCCTCGTTTGGCCCTGAGCCTCCGTTTGCTCGCTTCCTTCGCCCACAGGTGTTCTTCCTTCCAAATATTGACGCCCGTAAATTTCCAGGTGATTTCGTTGACGTTTGGGTCCCGAAACATTAAAATAAGAAAACGGGGTTTTCTGCCTGTGCAGGGTTAATTCCATAAAAATAGGAAATAAATGAATATTCCCAAAAATCATTATAAAACATTGATATAACCCTTATATGATGCAAATATGATTGGAATATAAGCAATTAAAGTGCAAAGTTCATGTATGCATTTTACATGCATCAGCAAGGTCGCCGTGTTTTCCTTGCCTTGGCTCATATTGTTCAATCACCTGCATTGAGAAAGAGAAAACAAGTAAGTATAAAGACATAACAAATGTAGACACTAAGCATAAACACGTAATGCAATTAAGAGGCATGTTGAAAAGTAAATAATAAAGCATAAAGACATAATAAAATGTAGACACTAAGCATAAAGACGTAATGTAATTAAGAAGCATGTTGAAAAATAAATACTAAGCATAAAAACATAAAAGACCGTCACCTTGAATCATCACTCTCATAATTAAGTTGGTTCTCATTCTCACTATCACTATCACGTGAGTAGTAAGTTGGAGGCTTATAGCACGGTGGAGGCTCGTCATCGTTGCCATTGTCCGCATGTAACTTCGAGAGCATAGCTATGTCCTTTAGATCCACCACTGCCTCACCACGGGTGTGTGCATCGTTCTCGAGGTCCTCAAGACCACCCGTTTGTAACTCAAAGTCCCCGAAGTCCTCTTGCTCTTGATAGAAAATTCTCTCGTATGTTTTAGGGTCAATGTTGTTGTAATCGTCGGCGGAAGGCATGGGTAGCCCTTGAGTCCCTCTTTCTGGCATGGGTAGGGCAAATAATAAACTTGCTTGGCTTGGTGAGCCACAATAAAGACATCGGCTCCGCTATAGGTGGTTGAAGGCTTAACTTCAACTAACCGAATGGAAGGGTCGCTTCTCTGTCCACCGTGTGGTCCAGTGTGTGGGTCGAACCAGTGACATTTGAACACAACGAGCTTGAGTTCTACGTTCGTACGATTGAACGTCAGCTCGTATACCTTCTCTAACCTTCCGTAGTAATCAACGTAATCGGCTCCATCGGCTCCTCTAGATCCTCTGGTGAAGACCCCAATATTTACAGGTTTTGCATTCGGCCGACTCTTCTGGTGATCCTCTGTATGGAAGCGGTACCCATTCACATCATACTTCTCATATTTCATGACGGTACGGCTAAAACCTTGGGAAACACATCTCAACTCATCCGTCATCTCAACGTTGGGATCAGCTCCCTACAAGTACAGTTCAAATTGTTTTGTGCATTAGTTATGTGTAATAAGAGGGACAAGTCACAGATTGCAAGGTAAGAGGGACAGGTTAGAAATTACTTTTTCCCTGAACCAAGACACAATTTTTTTGCCTCCGGGAGCACCCTCTTTCGGAAGAGTGTCCATCTCCGCGACAGAGGGACCCGTCGTTCCCGACCACTGTCATCCTTGAATTGGCTAAAAGGAGAAAATACGTATTAGACCGAAACCGAGTTACTAGTTGCAAAGTAATTTGTTCACCATTTTACCTAATGAAACCGACTACTTCCGTCATGTTCATAAGCACATAGAGCATTATGCAATCATTCTCTTCCTTGGTCAAGTTATATTTTTCTCGGCCACCGGCCTTGCCACCGGGACATTGGAAGAGGAGGAGCTTGGGATCATGCTTGGGCTCGTCGACATTGTACCGAGAGACCAGGTTATGCAGAGTGGGAACATCATCGGGATAGTACGTTGTCACGGCGTCTGCCATCTCCCGAAGTATTGTTGCCTCAGCTATGCATGCTTCAATCTTAGCTTTGTTTCCAATTATGTTTCGAATATGCTTAAACTCTCTCTCAATTAAGTTTAATATGTGTATATTTTTTTATCAATTGGAGGGATTCGTGCCCTCCGAATAGCGGTCTCCACCCACATAAAATGACGTCGCGAATCTTGTCTCTCACAGTAGCACGTCAAGAAATTGTGTAAGTGTTATCGCATGTGTGTGACAACTTGTGATAAAAGTTGGGAACATGGAAAACCAAATTTTAACACAAGTTGTCACAAGATTGCCCCCGGTTCGCCCGAAGTGGGAGTTTTCAGCTATAAGTGCAGAACCTTCCTAGGGAGTAAGTGATGCCGGTGAAGCCGGTCACACACCGGAGTAGGATCTTGCACATGTAAAACACCCAACACACTTGTATACATATGGTATGGAACCACCTAGGTTTTGGTGGGGTTCCGACGCTCTGGAGCCCCGCTTCGGCGAAACCCTAAACCCGCTAGAAAAACCCTTACGTTTTCGTCTAACCCCTTGAACGGCGTCGATAGGGGGTAGACCAATGGACTTTTTTGCTTGGTTGTGTTAGCCTAGGACATAGGAACATGGGAAACCAAAGTCTACCCCAAATCAACACAAGATTCCATCCGGTTCGCCGAAGGGGGAATTTTCACCTCTAAGTGCAGAAACTCACTAAGAGAAAGTGAAGTCGGTGAAGCCATCACACCCCGGAGTAGGATCTTGGACATTTACAACACACAAAACACTTGTATACATATGGTATGGCACAACCTAGGTTTGGGTGGGGTTCCGACGGTCCGGGACCCCGCTTCGGCGAAACCCTGAATCCGCTGGAAAACCCTAACGTTTTCATCTACCCCCTTGAACGCGTCCAAAGGGGGTAGACCAGAGGACTTTTTTGCGTGGTTCCGTTAGCCAGGTGCGCCACAGATTTTTTTTTGTGGCGCATGGCTACTTGGTGCGCCACAAAAAGTGATCCACAGAAAGGCAGTTTCCTAGTAGTGAGTGCAGAAACTCACTAGAGAGAAAGTGAAGTCGGTGAAGCCGGTCACACCCCGGAGTAGGATCTTGGACATTTACTGCACACAACACACTTGTATACATATGGTATGGAACAAGCTAGGTTTTGGTGGCATTCCGACGCTCCGGAGCCCCGCTTCGGCGAAACCCTAGACCCGCTGGAAAAACACTGACGTTTTCGTCTACCCCCTTGAACGGCGTCGAAAGGGGGTAGACAGTGGACTTTTTTGCTTGGTTGTGTTAGCCTAGGCCATAGGAACATGATAAACCAAAGTCTACCCCAAATCAACACAAGATTCCATCCGGTTCGCCCGAAGGGGGAGTTTTCACCTCTAAGTGCAGAAACTCACTAGAGAGAAAGTGAAGTCGGTGAAGTCGGTGAAGCCGGTCACACCCCGGAGTAGGATCTTATACATTTACAACACACAAAACACTTGTATACATATGGTATGGCACAACCTAGGTTTGGGTGGGGCTCCGAAGCTCCGGGGCCCCGCTTCGGCGAAACCCTGAATCCGCTGGAAAACCCTAACGTTTTCGTCTACCCCCTTGAACGGCGTCGAAAGGGGGTAGGCCAGTGGACTTTTTTGCGTGGTTGTGTTAGCCTAGGCATAGGAACATGGGAAACCAAAGTCTACCCCAAATCAACACAAGATTCCATCCGGTTCGCCCGAAGTGGGAGTTTTCACCTCTAAGTGCAGAAAATCACTAGAGAGAAAGTGAAGTCGGTGAAGCCGGTCACACCCCGGAGTAGGATCCTGGACATTTAATACACATAACACATTGTATACATATGGCATGGCACAACCTAGGTTTGGGTGTGGTTCCGATGCTCCGGGACCCCGTTTCGGCGAAACCCTGAATCCGGTGGAAAAACCCTAACGTTTTCGTCTACCCCTTTGAACGGCGTCGAAAGGGGGTAGACCAGTGGACTTTTTTCTTGGTTGTGTTAGCCTAGGCCATAGGAACATGAGAAACCAAAGTCTACTCCAAATAAACACAAGATTCCATCCGGTTCGCCTGAAGGGGCCGGGAGTTTTCAACTCTAAGTGCAGAAACTCACTAGAGAGAAAGTGAAGTCGGTGAAGCCGGTCACACCCCGGAGTAGGATCTTGGACATTTACAACACACAACACACTTTTATACATATGGTATGGCACAACCTAGGTTTTGGTGGCATTCCGACGCTCCGGGGCCCCGCTTCGGCGAAACCCTGAATCCGCTGGAAAACCCTAACGTTTTCGTCTACCCACTTGAACGGCATCGAAAGGGGGTAGGCCAGTGGACTTTTTTGCGTGGTTCTGTTAGCCTAGGACATAGGAACATGGGAAACCAAAGTCTACCCCAAATCAACACAAGATTCCATCCGGTTCGCCCGAAGGGGGAGTTTTCACCTCTAAGTGCAGAAACTCACTAGAGAGAAAGTGAAGTCGGTGAAGCCGGTCACACCCCGGAGTAGGATCTTAGACATTTACTACACACAACACACTTGTATACATATGGTATGGCACAACCTAGGTTTCAGGTGGGGTTCCGACGCTCCGGGGCCCCGCTTTGGCGAAACCCTGAATCCGCTGGAAAACCCTAACGTTTTCGTCTACCCCCTTGAACGGCGTCGAAAGGGGGTAGACCAGTGGACTTTTTTGCTTGGTTGTGTTAGCCTAGGCCATAGGAACATGGGAAACTAAAGTCTACTCCAAATAAACACAAGATTCCATCTGGTTCACCCGAAGGGGGAGTTTTCACCTCTAAGTGCAGAAACTCACAGAGAGAAAGTGAAGTCGGTGAAACGGTCACGCCCCGGAGTAGGATCTTGGACATTTACAACACAAAACAAACTTGTATACATATGGTATGGAACAACCTAGGTTTTGGTGGCTTTCCGACGTTCCGGGGCCTCGCTTCGGCGAAACCCTGAATCCGCTGGAAAACCCTAACATTTTCGTCTACCCCCTTGAACGGCGTCGAAAGAGGGTAGGCCAGTGGACTTTTTTGTTTGGTTGTGTTAGCCTAGGCCATAGGAACATGGGAAACCAAAGTCTACCCCAAATAAACACAAGATTCCATCCGGTTCGCCGAAGGGGGAGATTTCACCTCTAAGTGCAGAAGCTCACTAGAGAGAAAGTGAAGTCGGTAATGATGGCTCCCAAGTGCAGGAGATCAATTGTAGTACCTTTCAATTAGAAAAGGTTGTCGAACCCACGAGGAGCTGAAGGTATTGGTTAGTAAGATTGATAAATAAAACAATAAAAGATGCAGTGTTTTTGGTATTTTCAGTTGTATAATTGCAAGCAGATAACAGATAGTAGCAAGTGAAAGCTCTCAAAGAGAGAAAGCCCAATCCTCTTATGTGGCAAAAGGACAAGCTCAAGTGATGTGTAACTTATATGTGGCAAACGTTCCCGAGGGCGGCATGGATGATGCTAGGCATAGAGATTTATTAAACAACACGTTGAATATCTTGTCAAGTTTTAATCCTCTTTGGACGGAGCCATAATTAGGTATAGCTAAATAAATAAACTACAACCCCTTATGATGGATCATGTGGCCAAGCAAATGACTGCACAAGAATTATTAAGACCTAAAGTCCCACCATAGCATTACACTCTAAGGTCCCCGATACTAATACCCTCATAATATAACTTCATGACTCGGTCTCAGGTTTACGTGTCCTCCCAAGTCTCCATCAATTCATTACACTACGGTGTTCTCCTATGAGCCCATAAGGTGAAGTGTTGTGCAGTCGACGTTCGCACAACACCATCATAGAATCACATAAAAGATAAACTCTTGACAAAATACCAACACATGTCATATATAAATCAATGCCAATTCATCCTATGCCCTCAGGAACATACGGGAACTACTCACAACGTGCGAACATGATCATAATCAGTGGCATAAGTGGTACAACACAATCTGAAATTATAACTTCACCACCAAATAATGACAAGTACTCAATCACAAACATGAATAGTAGCACAAGACAAGTATCTAGGGTATAGCAACTCTCAAACTGCGAGGGGAACGGAGTGGATCACGGTGATGATGATGGTGATGGTGCTGGTCTTGATGGGGGTGATGATGTAGAGGCCTCCTCCCACGCCAAGGAGGAGAGGTGATGACGATGACGATGATTTCCCCCTTCTCCGGAGTTCCGGAGCAGCAGGATCTGACCCCCCTCGGAAGGGATCAGGAGTTTCGCCGCCGCCGCGACCTCGGATGGACTTGGAAAAATTAGGGCGTTACTTTTCGGGCGAGACGAAGGCGTCTAAAAAGCCCCAGGCGAGGAGGTGCCCGAGGCATTTGGGTGGGTCCCACGCGGCCAGGTACATGGGCCGCGTGGGCCACCCCCATTTGGCCCTCGTGGCTCTCCTCTCTTCGGTCTTCTTCCCTCTGCCTTTCTCCCGATGAAAAACTGACGCAGTATTTTTCCTTTTATTATTTGAGTCCTGTAGCTCCTGAAACATTAAAGACAAGAAAAAGGAGGTTTTCTGCCTCCCAGAAATTAAATACCAAAAATAGGGACTTTGTATGAAAGTCCCCAAAATCATCTAAAACATGTAGAAACAATCATATAATCATGCAAATAACATTCTAGTATGATACTAAAAGTTATATAAATGATGATATAAAATGCACGTATCAACTCCCCCAAGCTTAAACCTTTACTCGTCCTCGAGTAAGTAAGGACATAGATCATTACATGCATCAATGGACTTATGGTTGATAAATAAATACGGGCATTGTATCATCATCATATTCAATTGCAAGATAAGATTAATGATCTAAAACTCATACATATGAGGGCAACATAAGTAGAACTCTAGCAATCACCCCTTACTTTTGAAAGCAAATAACCATTGTATGTTGGACAATCGAATCATATTGTTTTTCACATGCTTTTGCTCTTCATGGCAAGCATTATAATCTTTTATACTTTGCTGAAATTCAAAGACAAGATAAACTCTCATTGGATAACAAGTTCAAAAGAAGACAAATGAAAAGACAGATAGATATAAAAATTGTTATCACTCTTGCTTGACTAGTAACTAGTGCAAACTTTAGTCATGGATATCTCAATCAAGTTCCCATGCTCTACACAACCCTTTTCTTACACTTTCCATGGCTAGCTGAAATTTCAGGTGCCTTCCTTTCATTCACATTCAAGAGCATAAGTATTGAAATATCCATGATCATTAATTTGCTCAAAAGATACTAGGTTGTAACAAGAGTGTTTTATATCCTTTTCATTAAGTCTTCTCAACTTCTTATCCTACAAGACTATATCTTAACCTCAAACTATTAATTCACAAGTCTTTTTACTTCTTCTATATTGAGATAATTCTATAATTGTCCAACATACTCAAGTTAATTAATTTCAAGGCAAGATGTGATTGAAATTCTAAATATGCCACGCTCATTTGCATGAGTGTTACCCATAAATCCCCAAACAAGAGAATCATGGATGACACCATACTTTAATATTCATTGATAAACCATAAGATAGGGATACATGATAATGCTCCATGAGCTCACACACGCCTAAGAGATATTGATAACTAACGATAAAAGCAAACACACCATGACTAGATAGATATGATAATAGTGAGATAAAGACTAGTGGAACTCCCCCAAGCTTGCGTTTGCAGTTTCTTTGCTGCAGCTCCTCCTTCTCATATTCTTCTCCCATCAGCCATCTTCCATGGAAAGGCCTTCCATCACGGAAAGATGTAGGTGGATCATTGTACCTGAGGGTGGCAGCTGCTGCAATCTTCTTGAAGCGTTCTTCATATTCGCAGTTCTGGTTCTCTACATCCCACATGAAGCATTGGAACTTTCCCACTTGTCGATGACGTCCTTGTCTATCTTCCAGATCTTCAAGCCTTTTCTTGTACTCTTCAACCTTCTTCTCCAGCTCCAGGTTCATGAAGTGGTGAGCATCAAGGCTGCGGTAAACCACAGTGCCATACCTGAAGGTCTTGTCCTCAACTCATCCAGCCTTTCCTCCACCGTGCCGGTGGCCTTGGGAGCCTTCACCTCCTCCACGAGCATCACGCCCTCCTTGAAGCACACGGTCTTCGGTGGTGTCATCACGGAGTTGAGGTAGCGGTTCACAACACCTCCTTGGGAGAGCTCTCCCCCTCTTGGTTGGATCCGGAGCAAGACATGGCTAAAACCTGACAGGCAGAAACAGCAGAAACAAAGATCGCTCGAGAACGCTCGGTGCGAGATTAGATCGGCAGAGAGGGTATATATTGAGGGTTTTTAGGTCAAGACGAAGCGTCGGGATCGAAAACGAGACGAAAAGGGACTCCGAGGTGGAAAAGGAGGGCCCACGCGGCCAGGTACATGGGCCGCGTGGGCCCCTCTTTCCTCCCTCGGGTCTCCGTTTCGTCCAGTTTTCTTGTCCCACACGTTAATTTCCATAAAAAATGACTCCGTAAAATTTATGCAATTCCGAGAAACTTTCCAACACAAAGTTACCTTCTATTGATTTAGGGTTTCTGAAACTGCACGGTTTCTCTCAATTACCTCTCCGGTGTTTGTAAATTCAACTCCTCCACCCTTCCGATGAAGCTCTTTCCTGCAATATAAGGTTTAAGGCGTTGTCCATTGACTACATGAGGTTTACCTTTCATGTCACCGTGAAGACGGATAGCTCCTGAACGGTACACCTCCTGTATCACTAATGGTCCCTGCCACTTTGAAGCTAGCTTCCCTGCAGAAAACTTGAAACGAGAGTTGTACAATAAAACTTGATCACCTACTTTGAATTCCTTTTTCTTAATTTTCTTGTCATGCCAAATCTTAACTTTTTCTTTAAACATCCTGGCACTTTCATAAGCTTCATTTCTCCATTCGTCAAGTAGGTTTAGGTCAAGAATTCTCTTTTCTCCCGCAGTTTTAAAATCAAAGTTCAGTTGTTTAATAGCCCATCTAGCTTTATGTTCTAGTTCAACAGGTAAGTGACAAGCTTTTCCATAAACCATTTTATAAGGAGACATTCCCATAGGATTTTTAAAAGCAGTTCTATAAGCCCACAAAGCATCATTAATCTTAATTGGCCAATCAGATCTAGACTTATTCACTGTCTTTTCCAAAATGAGTTTAATTTCCCTATTGCTTAATTCAACTTGCCCACTTGTTTGAGGATGATAAGGAGATGCAATTCTATGGTTAACATCATATTTTGCCAAAGTTTTTCTAAGAACACCATGCAAGAAATGAGAACCACCATCAGTAATTAAGAACCTAGGAACACCAAACCTGGGGAAAATGATGTCCTTGAGCATCTTCATTGCTGTGGCATGATCTGCACTTTTGGTTGGAATTGCTTCCACCCACTTTGTAACATAGTCAACTGCAACCAAAATGTGAGTATGCTTTGTCTTTGATTCTGGGAAAGGACCCATAAAGTCAAAACCCCACACATCAAATGGTTCAAGTGGCAATGAATAATTCATAGGCATTTCATTCCTCCTACCAATGTTTCCTACTCTTTGACATTTATCACAAGATTTAACATATTCAGCACAGTCCTTAAATAAAGTAGGCCAATAGAAACCAGATTGTAATACCTTTGCTCCTGTGCGATCTCCTGCATGATGCCCTCCATAGGGACTGTCATGACAATCTCTTATAATAGCCTGTTGTTCATGCTCAGGTACACAACGTCTAATAATACCATCCACACTTTTCTTATAGAGGAAAGGATCATCCCAAAAATAATGTCTAAGATCATAAAAGAATTTCTTTCTTTGTTGAGAAGTGAAGTGTGGAGGCAAAACTTTACCAACAATAAAATTTGCATAGTTGGCAAACCAAGGAGATGCAACTTTAGCACTAGAAACATTAACAATTGCAAGTTGTTCATTAACAAAGCTATCATTAATAGGAATAGGATCATCAGGTATGCTTTCCATCCTAGAGAGATGATCAGCAACTTGATTATCCTCCCCTTTCCTATCAACAATGTGTAAATCAAATTCTTGCAATAGAAGTACCCATCTTATTAGTCTAGGCTTAGCATCTTTCTTATTCATCAAGTATTTAATAGCAGAATGATCAGTATGTATTGTGACTTTTGAATCAGTAATATAAGGTCTAAACTTGTCACAAGCAAACAGTACTGCTAAAAATTCTTTCTCAGTTGTAGCATAATTCTTTTGAGCAGCATCAAGTGTTCTACTAGCATAATAAATAACATTCAGTTTCTTATCAACACGTTGGCCCAAAACAGCCCCAACTGCATAATCACTAGCATCACACATAATTTCAAAAGGCAAGTTCCAATCAGGAGGTTGAATAATGGGAGCAGTGATTAAAGCATTCTTCAAAATATTAAAGGACTCAATGCAATCATCATTAAAAGAGAAAGGAACATCCTTTTGCAGAAGATTGGTTAGAGGTTTTGATATTTTGGAGAAATCCTTAATGAACCTACGGTAAAAACCTGCATGCCCAAGAAAACTTCTTATACCTTTGAGGTCCCTTGGATATGGTAGTTTTTCAATAGCTTCAATCTTTGCTGGATCAACTTCTATTCCTTCTCCAGAAATCTTATGCCCAAGAACTATACCCTCAGTAACCATGAAGTGACACTTCTCCCAATTAAGAACCAAGTGTTGGTCTTCACAACGCTGTAAAACTTTGTTAAGGTTGAACAAGCAATTATCGAAGGAAGTACCATACACAGAAAAATCATCCATAAAAACCTCCATTATCTTTTCAATATAATCAGCAAATATAGCATTCATGCATCTTTGAAAAGTAGCAGGAGCATTACATAAACCGAATGGCATTCTCCTGTAAGCAAAAGTACCATATGGGCAAGTAAAAGTGGTCTTTTCTTGATCATCCTTATGGACAGGAATTTGCGAGAAACCTGAATAACCATCTAGATAGCAAAAGTGAGAGTGTTTAGACAACCTTTCTAGCATTTGATCAATAAATGGCAATGGATAATGATCTTTTCGAGTTGCTTTATTCAATTTTCTGAAATCAATAACCATCCTATAACCAACTACAGTACGTTGAGCCACAAGTTCATCCTTTTCATTTGGAACAACAGTCATTCCACCCTTTTTAGGAACACAATGAACAGGACTAACCCACTTACTGTCAGCTATAGGATAAATGATACCAGCTTCAATAAGTCTTATTACCTCTTTCTTACCACTTCTTTCATTTTTGGATGGAGGCGGCGTTGAAAATCAACAACAGGTTTTGCATCTTCCTCCAGATTAATTTTATGCATACATAGAGCGGGGCTTATACCTTTAAGATCATCAAGAGAGTATCCAATGGCTGGTCGGTGAGCTTTTAGCACATCAAGTAATTTCTCTTCCTCTTCAGCTGAAAGGTTAGCACTAATAATGACAGGATATATGCTCTTCTCATCCAAATATGCATATTTCAGATTTGCAGGCAAAGGTTTCAATTCAAAACTAGGATCCCCTTTAGGTGGTGGTAGCACTCCTAAATTATCAGGTGGGATATGCAATTGTAATTGTGGTGGTTGTTGCCATAATATTTGTTCCAAAGCCTCTTTTTCCTCATCATTAAATGGTTCATCTTGATTAAGCATATAACGTTCTACAACATCAGTTGAAGCTACAGCTATATGAGCAAGAGTTTCAATTAAATTATTAGGAATTGGCTCTTTCTCAACATGTTTATCAGCAAATTTGGAAAAGTTAAATTCAAGTTTCTCACCAGCACATTTAATAAACACTTTCTCTTTAGGCAAATTAATTTCAGCACCAACAGTATGTAAGAAAGGTCTACCAAAAATGATAGGACAAAATGAATCTTGAGGACAACCAAGCACAATAAAATCAGCAGGGTATTTTATTTTGCCAATCAATACTTCAACATCTCTAACAATTCCAAATGGACTAATATAATCTTTATTAGCAAGTTGAATTGTCATACCTGTCTCTTCCATAACAATGGGATCAATATCAGGCTTGATCTCAAGATAAAGAGAATATGGAATGACACTAATACTTGCTCCAATATCACATAGACCATGATAACTTGAAGTCCCAATAGAGCATGATATAACAGGTTTCCCAACTTTGGCCGAATTACCTTTGATGACTTTGGTAGCATCTTCACATAGATAAACATCCACTGGGTCTTCTTCATTTAGTTGCTTGATAACAGAAATTTGAGTGTTGACTTCCACCTGTTCATAAGGCTGAGAACATCTTTTGTTACTCTTGTTAGTAACAGCTTTAAGTAAATTCTCCTTAACTTGGTTTGGAAATGGAGGTGGTTCAACATACTCCTCAATTGTCACAGATGACATTGGTTCAACCTGTTTAATAACTTTAGGAACAACAATAGATTGTTTAACAGGTTCAACATAAACTTCAAATCCACTTTTTGGAACACAGATATGATCAGCAAAACCTTTAGCTATTTCAATTATAACATAAGGATCAAGACCAAAAGTATCACTCAGATTTTTAAACAGAATAGAAGTAGAGAAATTCTCTACACATGAATATTCATAATCAAAATATGGCTCATTACCTTTATCAAGATCCCAGTGGCTAGTATTTTCAGAAATAGTCTCCAATAAATTCCATGCTTCTTCTTCAGTGTTATTAGTAAAACTTCCACCAGATGAATTATCCAGAATCTCCTTGTGCTTCATAGGTAGTCTCACATAAAAGTTTATCAATATAAGTTTCCTTGTAAGATCATGACATGGATTCTTGCGAAGGAGTTCCTTTAACCTCCCCCAAGCTTGAGTAATACTCTCTCCCAGATGTGGCCAGAAATTGAATATATAGCAGCGGTTATCATAAGCTTCTTTAGGAGTAAAATATTTAAGAAAGAAAACCTTCCTCAAGATACTCCATTCATTCTGGACCTCTTCATCCAAAGACCTGTACCAATCACGAGCATTACCAGATAAAGACAAATACAATAGCTTCCTTTTTACCTGATCCTCTGAAATACCAGGTAGTCTGAATAAGCCACATATGTCCTCAATTATTTCCATGTGCTCGCGTGCCGACTTAGTTCCATCTCCTGTAAATGGATTTTTCATAACTCTTTTAACATGACCATGGGAATTTTATATCCCACTTTAGGTATCTCAGCACAGCAGTTTCAACCACCTTTGCAGTAGTGGCATAAGCACTTTCATATAGAGCAAGATGCAGCGAGGCACGATTCATAAATGCCATAGTAACAATGAGATAAACAGCTTTCAAGTTTCCTTACCAAACTTCTTACCAATAGCGCTACGCTCCCCGGCAACGGCGCCAGAAAAGTATCTTGATGGCTCCCAAGTGCAGGAGATCAATTGTAGTACCTTTCAATTAGAAAAGGTTGTCGAACCCACGAGGAGCTGAAGGTATTGGTTAGTAAGATTGATAAATAAAACAATAAAAGATGCAGTGTTTTTGGTATTTTCAGTTGTATAATTGCAAGCAGATAACAGATAGTAGCAAGTGAAAGCTCTCAAAGAGAGAAAGCCCAATCCTCTTATGTGGCAAAGGACAAGCTCAAGTGATGTGTAACTTATATGTGGCAAACGTTCCCGAGGGCGGCATGGATGATGCTAGGCATAGAGATTTATTAAACAACACGTTGAATATCTTGTCAAGTTTTAATCCTCTTTGGACGGAGCCATAATTAGGTATAGCTAAATAAATAAACTACAACCCCTTATGATGGATCATGTGGCCAAGCAAATGACTGCACAAGAATTATTAAGACCTAAAGTCCCACCATAGCATTACACTCTAAGGTCCCCGATACTAATACCCTCATAATATAACTTCATGACTCGGTCTCAGGTTTACGTGTCCTCCCAAGTCTCCATCAATTCATTACACTACGGTGTTCTCCTATGAGCCCATAAAGGTGAAGTGTTGTGCAGTCGACGTTCGCACAACACCATCATAGAATCACATAAAAGATAAACTCTTGACAAAATACCAACACATGTCATATATAAATCATGCCAATTCATCCTATGCCCTCAGGAACATACGGGAACTACTCACAACGTGCGAACATGATCATAATCAGTGGCATAAGTGGTACAACACAATCTGAAATTATAACTTCACCACCAAATAATGACAAGTACTCAATCACAAACATGAATAGTAGCACAAGACAAGTATCTAGGGTATAGCAACTCTCAAACTGCGAGGGGAACGGAGTGGATCACGGTGATGATGATGGTGATGGTGCTGGTCTTGATGGGGGTGATGATGTAGAGGCCTCCTCCCACGCCAAGGAGGAGAGGTGATGACGATGACGATGATTTCCCCCTTCTCCGGAGTTCCGGAGCAGCAGGATCTGACCCCCCTCGGAAGGGATCAGGAGTTTCGCCGCCGCCGCGACCTCGGATGGACTTGGAAAAATTAGGGCGTTACTTTTCGGGCGAGACGAAGGCGTCTAAAAAGCCCCAGGCGAGGAGGTGCCCGAGGCATTTGGGTGGTCCCACGGCCAGGTACATGGGCCGCGTGGGCCACCCCCATTTGGCCCTCGTGGCTCTCCTCTCTTCGGTCTTCTTCCCTCTGCCTTTCTCCCGATGAAAAACTGACGCAGTATTTTTCCTTTTATTATTTGAGGTCCTGTAGCTCCTGAAACATTAAAGACAAGAAAAAGGAGGTTTTCTGCCTCCCAGAAATTAAATACCAAAAATAGGGACTTTGTATGAAAGTCCCCAAAATCATCTAAAACATGTAGAAACAATCATATAATCATGCAAATAACATTCTAGTATGATACTAAAAGTTATATAAATGATGATATAAAATGCACGTATCAGTAAAGCCGGTCACACCTCGGAGTAGGATCTTGGACATTTACAACACACAACACACTTGTATACATATGGTATGGCACAACCTAGGTTTGGGTGGGGTTCCGATGCTCCGGGGCCCCACTTCGGCGAAACCCTGAATCCGTTGGAAAAACCCTAACGTTTTCGTCTGCACCCCTTGAACAGCGTCGAAAGGGGGTAGGCCAGTGGACTTTTTTGCTTGGTTGTGTTAGCCTTGAAGGAGATATGCCCTAGAGGCAATTAATAAAGGTATTTTTTTATTTGTCATATCTCGATTGTTCATAATACGTTTATACGATGCTATAACTATATTAAGCGAAAACATTGATACACGTGTGGTATGTAAACAACCAGGTCCCTAGTAGGCTCTTGATAACCCACAAGTATAGGGGATCGTGTGTAGCCTTTTCGATAAGTAAGAGTATCGAACCCAACGAGGATCTAAAGGTAGGATAAGTATTCTCTCAAGTCTATCAACCACTGATACAACTCTACGCACACTAAATGTTTGCTTTATCTAGGAAATAAAACTAGAGTAACAATACGGGTATGAGAGATAGCTTTGCGAGATAATAAATAATAAGAAAGTAAATGTTAGTTGCTGCAGCAATAAAGTACACTAAAGAACCATAAACTAACAATACCATGAGTGTGGAAAAGTGGTGGAAAGTGTGATGGAATTATCCAAGATTAATTATTGAAGATACTTGGTTCATTGTCTTTGATGCAGTTTTCCATATGGGAGAGGCTAAATATACATGCACTCGACTACTTGCGATTACACATACTATATGATTGGATTGTTAGTAAGATTCCGCATATACTAACAATTCATTAAGGTTTCCCCAACGATAGCATTAAGTTAATGGTCCTCTTACTCCCATACGTGTAGACTTCTGGTTCGACTTCTCAGATTGCTGTCGCTCCGGCAGAACTACACCCTTGCTCTACACGTACTACAAATCCTAAGATGATAACCCATGCGCGCATAAATATAATAGTCACCACAGGACTGTACCATATCAGCATACAACTCTAATGAACCAAAGACATTCAACAATGCAATCAAAGAACAAAGATACTACACAAACATGACATAGATCATAGGATAATACTTTATAACATCAAACACCATGTTTACATAGAGCGGTACAGAGGTGTGTGGGAGGATGAACCACTGTATATAAGGAGGAATTGTCGATGGAGATGGCGGTGAAGACGACGGAGGGGACAACGAGGAGCGCAGGGCGGCGCCGGCACCGGCGGTGGCGCGGGGAACTCCTCCCGCGCCGCCGGCATCAAGGGGAAGCGCCGCCCCTTAGCCCCCTTCCTTTATGACTTCATGGGAGCCCTCCCCCATGGAGATGAGGTCCATGGGGGAGCCAAAAACGTGGCTTTGGTGGCTGGAATTCGTGGGTATATATGAGGTGTACTTCACGACCTAGGTTTACTCCCTTTATATAGCCTCTCGGATTTCCGTCATCCCATCTAGGGTTTCGGTGGGACGGAGATATCGGGAGCGTCCGGACTCTGATTGGGCCTAAGTTTAAGTCCAGATCGTTCGGCGGAAAATTCTCTGCAACTTTCGCGACTAGACTTTTTCCATTTGTCGTCGTATTCTATCCGTAACGTGACCATCTCCGAAAAACGTTTCCAGACAGATTTCAGGAAAGTCTCAATTCGACTCCAACAAGGTTTCCTCTTGTATTCTTGATAATTCCTACACATCAAATTGTAAAACAAGAACATTATGCACTTTTGCAACTATTAATATGTTAGTCCAAATAAATCATAAACTTAATATAAAAACAAGTGTTAAAAGCATAAAAGTAACATGAAACAATCAAAAATTATAGATACGTTTTGGACGTATCAACATCCCAAGCTTAGTTCCTACTCGTCCTCGAGTAGGTAAACGATAACAAAGATAATTTTTGATGTTGAATGCTATGATCAGGTCTTTAACAATTGCATGACAAATGATGTATGGCTAATGAAACTTAGCAATTATGTTATCTAATGAAAAGATGTCAACGAACTAAGAGTTCATAATATGAGATTTATAAACATGAACAAGATTGTAAAGATCATAATAAAGCATGGTGGAGTGGTATCTCGCTTGCCCTTCGACTGTGGGATCATATTTAATTGCTATTTCTGGAAGGTACTTTGATTGCATCAAACGTCACTCCTTACATAGGGTGACAATAAAGGTGTCCCTCTCGGGTATCCGAAAGAAATATGTTGAGGCGTATGATCAAGAGCGGGATTTGCCAATCCGTATAGCAGGATAGATACTCTGTGCCCACTCGGTGAGATTACATCAATGAGCTTACAAGCATGTGACTATGTCACGAGGATGTAATATCACAGATGAGTAAAGATAGTATTGTCAGGTAACGAGATCAAGCTGGGTATTGTGATGCCGGGGATCGAGTCTCGGACAAACTAAGTATCGCCAGGAAAAAGGTTTGAGACTTGACGTCTAAGGTTCAAACGACAAAGATATTCGTGGACGCACATGGGGCTATCATGGGTATCCACGACCCCGCTGTTAGTCATTGGTCGGAGAACGGGTCTCGATCATGTCTAGAGTGATCCCGAATCGTAGGGTGGCACACTCAAGGGAGGCGCACCATGGAGGTGGCCGGGTGGGCCACTTGGGGCTCACCTAGGCCGGCACACCAGCTGGTGGTGCGGCTGGTGTGGGAATAGTCCCACACCGCCAAGCCACCAAGCCTGGCAGTCTCCCTCCTCCTTTAAATAGGGGTGCACCAATGCCTTGATATTCATCCCAGAAATTCTCTCTCTCTCTCTCTCTCTCTCTCTCTCTCTCACCTACGGACGTGACTCCGCAATTGGGGTTGCGCTTAGGTCGAGGTTTCTCCACCATACGCACTCCGTTGTGCTGCTGGTCTTCTTCGGTCCAAGCCTTCTGCTTCCGCTGCTTTGCTAGATCGGAGCCCGGAGGTCGTCGTCTACGCCGTACGTGTGTAGAGCTACGAGGTGCTGCACGTGCGACACTTGGAGGAGTTCGTCTTCACGACCTTGAGGTCGGCTACGTCGGCTTCATCGACAACGCTTATGCGGGAGCGTAATCCCCGCTTTTCGGTATACAAGGGTATGTACATCGATCTTCTCCGTTACGGTATATCTGCATAGTAATAGATTCTGTCTAGTTTAATGTTATCGTTGTTAGAATTTTTTTTGTTTTCTGCCTACGATCCCATTCAGTGGTATCAGAGCCGATCTATGCATAGATATAACTGTACGGTTTTTTAGAACTCATGTTGAATATGAGGGCATTGTTCTTTTAGTTGCTACCCTATAGCGTGCACTCGTATTTGCCGGCGGCATTGTGTTGATGAAGTGGCCCGGACCAACTTTACGCGTACGATTAAGCGAGACTGGTTCTACAACTGACATACGGCTTGCTCCATATATGTGGCTGGCGGGTGTCTGTCTCTCTCTCAATAGTTGGCTTTGCATTTTCAGTGGAGGGCCCGAAAGGGATACAAAATAGTAGACTATTTGATCGTTGTTGTGGTTGTAGGTTCGTAGGTAAGAAACGGTTCTATTTACGAAAGTTCAAGCCACGTAAAATATGCAAAAGATAAAGTAGAAAGCGTCTAACTTTATTTTGCAGGGGCAATGTGATATGGTCAAGGTAAGTTTAGTAAATTGTTTATAAACTGTGTGCGCGAAGGAGACCATCGGCGCAAGACCATATCATGTCGCATTACATTTTGATGTTATTGTGTGCATCTTATATTGTGTATATATATATATGTTTATATATTAGTTACACGGTGGTAGTAATATAAGATGATCCCTCCAAAATTCCAATATCAGTGTTCTCCCTTTAGCGTGCACCACCAATAAAGTTCTACGTTATGAGGCAGGCCGTGACGATCGGGTGTCAGACATATCGTCGTTCGCATACAGTGGGTGTAAGACATGTTTGCACACGCGAATAGGCTGAAGGTTATTATGGCGAGCCTAGCATGTACAGACATGGCCTCGAAACACAGTGACCGAAAGGTTAAGCATGAGTCGCATAAGGTGATGTGATTGACATGTCGATGTCTACCTTTGAAATTATGCTATCGGCTTTGACGATGAGGGGTAGCATAGTGGATGAGGATCGTGTAATCACTAAAACGATGAGAGGGATGTTCATTTTGAGTGAGAGTTCTGGTAGTTTTATTTTATTAAAACTTGAACCCATATTTATTATGAACTTAGTCTTATGTTTTTGCAAATTCCATTGTAGATGTCTCGCCCCACCTTTAACCTAGGCATGTTCCTTGAGAAATAAAAGCTTGAGACCAATGGGTTGAATTTCCTGTCCTGGTTCCGCGACCTGAGGATCCTCCTCACTCCCCACAAGGTGGCCTACGTCCTGGAGGCCGCCATTGGTGATCCCCCTGCAATCACCGCCTCTGAGGACGAGAAGAAAGTCTATCTGTCTGATACGTCTCAAACGTATCTATAATTTTTGATGTTCCATGCTTATTTTATACATATTGCTACATGTTTTGTATACACTTCATAACATTTTTATGCATTTTCTGGGACTAACATATTAACAAGATGCCACAGTGCCAGTTCCTGTTTTCTCTTGTTTTTCCGTTTCAGAAAAGCTAGTCAGGAAATATTCTCGGAATTGGACGAAAATCAACGGAGCCCAGTTTTTCACCGACACGAAGACGAAGTCCGAAGGGCGCACGAAGACGCGCCGCCCTTTCGCCTATATATTGCCTCCGTCCCGAAAACCCTAAATACCCGAGCATTATTCCACGAAAAGTTTCGTCGCCGCCGCCGTCGTCAACCCTAGTTCGGGAGGGTTCTGAAGCTCCTCCCGGCACCCTGCCGGAGAGGGAGATCATCACCGGAGGGCTTCTTGGTTTTATTGAGCGACGTCCTTAGATGCTGCACCCTAGAGATGGACTGAGATGCAAACATGCTAATGATGGCGCTCCTGATTTCGACAGAGGTGTCCAATGTGAGGCCATGCGCGAGCACATCCGGGGAGAGGGAGTTCACGAGGTAACTCACCATCTGCTGATCTCGCTCAAGCCAGGCGATGTAGGCCGGGTTGGCGATGGTCTTCTTCTTCTTCGGGTCGTTGTCGTCCTCAACCTCTAGGGTGTGAGCCGGCGCGGCATCGCTGCCGTCGAGCAGGCCAGTGGCGCGCGCTCCACGCAGCGTCGGGAGCACCAGAGCCTTCCAGAAAAGGAAGTTGTCTGGCGTCAGTTTTTGCGATGGGGGAACCCCCAAGGCAGGCAGGGCAGAGCTTGACGAGGAGGATGTCATGGCGTGGGAGGGAGCTAGGGTTTTGGTCGTGGTTTTGGGTTTTTCTTGTGTAGATCGAATCGGCGGCGGCTAGGTCATGGGAGAGGCAGGCTCTGATACACCTTGAGTATCGGTGTTGATCAAGCATGATTGTATGAATTATCTGATATCAATAAAGCTCACATTTCCTTAAGAAAAAGTAATTCACGACTTAAGTCACTAAGATCGGGAAATATTTGCTACATTGACTAGTTGAAATATGTCAAGATGCTACTTAGTTTCACTTACTAGTTTCCCTTTGAACCAATTCTTTGTGTCTCATAACAGATAACACTATGCTTTTGAACGCCGAAGGTGCCCTAAATAGTCCAACATGGTGCTAGAATTGTTAAACCGTGAGTCTGGGCATATTAGATAGATCATCAAAGCATCCATCCATCGGATAATTAAAGTTAATTTCTCATAAAAATTATGGAACAGCTTATGCATTTCAATATCAAATACTAAGATAAATAAATTAAATGGTCATTCATTGGATGTAAATGCAGTACGCCATTAATGAACATTGTTGGGAAAATTTGTTACTAGTAATATATATATATATATATATATATATATATATATATATAGATCCAAAAGAGATATCACCAAATATCCATTCATTAAATGTTGTCTGAATTTACATATGCAATCAAAAGATTTCACACAAATATGTGGTTTACCAAATAGCGTACAACAAAGTGAGGAGTCACACAATTCCGAGTTTCCTTGAAAGAATACATTTACCTATATCCATGGTTCATACTTATGTTGGCATATCAATCTTTGTGTGTTTTTTGTTCGCGGCTTGCTATCTCACTTTGGTTGAATCAACAGATGCAAGTGGCAATCTAGAAACGATTGAAAAGGTAAATATGCTTTACTTTAAGTTTTCAACACACTTAAGTATTGTAAAATTATTTTATTAATTCACCCAATCCCCATATCCATCAGACAACTTGATCATTATAAATACTATTATTTGTAGTCAGCTGTTACCATTCTCTATTGATGATGTGTCTAATTATAAATTAGAACACTACTTATCAAAAGATTCTAGGAGCTTTGACTTGAGAATTCTTTTGCTAGTGAATAACTAACATTTTTTCTCTTACAGAACACCACTCGTTTTAGACCTGTGACTTTTCAGTTCCCCAAAATGCAAGATCCAGGAAGCAATATTATTTCTCATGTACTATTTCTCTCTCTCCAATTTGATGTGCTTGAATTTGGTCATGTTTGTTTATTCCTAGATGAGCATTTTGCTATACACATGCATATAATATTGTTCACCATGAAATGTGATAAACATTAAAGCCATAGTCAAGATATTTGAGAAGCCAAGCAACACATATACTTAAACTCCAAGAAAAAAAGTAGAAATGCACAAATTCCTAGAAAAGAGCAATATAAATGCACATGCATTGATTACCCACCTTAAGCATAGTAGACAAAGCTAAATTCTGGTCACTAGTCAAAGAGATAAGGTTCATATTACCTAGTTTTAGCAATCCACCATAGATTATTGCTAAGTTCATTTATCTCATGATGACGGAGCTATACGTCTTATTAGAACACATGTACCTAGCTATTTGGAGACACCAGTATGAATACCAAATACGAAGGCATACACCTAACATAACTAAGCTTGGTTTGCAATATATATGTCAGTGAAAGCAATGAACGCTACAAAAATATAACATAAAAACACCGACAACCAACTGATTTAAAGATGTACCTAGGCCATGAGTTTTTGATGATTTACCTTGATGAACCAATAACTTGAGTCCAGAACACCTTGCACCTGAAGATGAGAGATCCACATTAGGCTTTGCCCCTGTCATAAGAATTGGGGACTACATGTGCGTACATGAAAAAAATGTACGCATTGCCAACAAGGTGCTCGTTGCACTAGAATGACCTTATCCACTGCCAGGGCACTCACTAACCCATCCGAAAAGTATATACATGCTCCATGGGGCAAAAAATACCCCCCAACATAAGTGACAGGAAGGAGAACCTGTAACGCCTCCAAGAAGATGCACCAACATGTCTTCTGTTAATCATGTTTGCGCTCTACAAATTTTGGACTATTGAATAATTTCAGCTCTAACTTTCTGTCAGTAGTATGCAATGTGGCACACAAATCCAGGAAAATTCTATGGTCTTTGAGCTGAAATTAGTGTATGGGGTTCACCAAATCAAAAGTACTCTCAAGAATCTGGAGCATCCATACAGATATATTGCCAAGACGGAGGACACTACAATTTAGTTGAAGTTGGATCTCACGTATAAACATATCACCCATCCATATAAACTCAATTACATTTCAAGAAATTGCTTTTATTCTAGTTTGGCATGCAGGTTTCTCCCTCTTTGTACCATAATAGAGACGTCCGCTTCTTTACATACTGGACGGTAAGTGTAACCTTGTATTTTAATAAGAAAATAACGTCAAGGTGTAACCTATAGTTTTACAATATTTTTGTAATTTTTGGAAGCATTATCAGTTTAAGCATAGGTATTTATTTATACACTAGACTACATGTTTTCTTTTATAATTGTTCAGAAGGACTCCGAGTCCGCAGGCTGCTATAACTTGCAGTGCGCAGGATTTGTTCCAACAAGAGGAGCTGCACTGGTGCCTGGACAAGCCGTTACTCCTCTATCTAGTTATGGCGAGTACGACCGCTACGCCGGGCTTAGCCTTAATAAGGTGCACCCTTTTTTCGGTATAGATACTAATATACAAATACACGATTGTATTTAAATATAGATGGCTGGTTTGAAACTTTTTTCTATTTATCTTATAATTTAATTAAACAAAGTTGGACTTTTTGGATAAGAGTTTTTTATGGGCTAGATACTAAGTGATGTGCTATGGTATTTTAGTATCAAATCATGGAAGCTAAGAATCTAAATAATTGTACTTCCCGCAAGATTCTAGCTAACTACATCTTCTAATTCTTATTTTGCATGAAAATGGAAATAATCCCTCGTGAAATATAGGATCCCAACTCTGGAGATTGGGTGGTGTACCGTCATGATTTGGAAACCCCATCCTTTTTGGGTTATTTCCCAGCGGAGCTTTGCCCCAGAATGCCAGTTATACAAGTATTGACTGGATTCGTGAATTATTTCAACAATACAGAGGGTCCTCCAATGGGTAGCGGCCACTTTCCTGATGAAATGGATGATGATAAGACAGCTGCTTACTTCAAGCATGTTAAGAAATATGACTCCAAAGGTCATGCTACTGATCCAGTTACTACTAACATGATCCCTTTAGTTGACAAGCCAGAGTGTTACACAGAAACTGATTTCCTTCCAGATTTTAACAAGGGATACACATTTCACTATGGTGGGCCAAGTGGTTGTATTGGTTAAAAACTTTCTTTTGTGATTCAATAAATCATAAATTTCTTCTAGTAAGAAAATAGAGCATCTTTTTTCTTTCAGAAAAACTACAACAAAGAGGACAAGGTAAACTGAACTAAAACAGAAGATTGTATACAGAAACTAAAGGACAAAAAAACAAACGAGTAACAAACAGTTTCGACGTAGTTGGCTAACCAACCATGCAACGACTCTGTAATGTAATGATGCAATGGAAGCTGAAATTAATGCTATAATGGAAGGTATCTCTCTAGCTCTGAAATGGTCGGACTGCCCTTAATTTAATCTTCTAGTCCGATATCACCCCCGTCTATTTTTCGATAGATTGGTCAGAATATTTTAAATATATTGTAACATCTGAACTTACATAAAAGTATCCGAAGAGGTGAATGTTAAATGGCTCGTAGTGGGCAAGTAATGCTGTAGTATGGCAGAATAGGGGTTTTCCGTCTCATAATTGCTTGAAGTATATATACGTAAGAAGGTGCGTGGTACCATGCTCAGCAATTTGGTAAGAAAATTTGCACATCAGATAAATTTAGTAAACTTTGAAATATTTGAATGACGACTGCATGGCAACGCCACCCACACTTCATCCGGTCTTCCTCTCTGGAGACTCCAATCAACACTATTGCACTTAGTGGTGCCTAGAGAGTAGTTTATACTCGATGGTCCTTTTAACATTATTCCTATCTGTATTGTATAAAAGAGATTTTGTGCACAATCTTGCCACCAGTTAGTGATTACGTAGCAGCTAATGGGATAAAGTGAGATAATAAAAAAAAATAGTATGATTAAACTGAAAGAAATAATACAAGGTGGACTCATGAACCTTCCCATGTTTAAATTTGATCATCCTCAGTTGAGATTTTCGTCATATAATACAGAGTTAGCATTCAGTTATGCTCGGAAGTAAATATCTTCCACAAATTCTAGGTTCTGTAGCAACCCGAAACTTAGTCAAGCATGAGAAGGCAAGGGCTACGGTCAAACACAAATTTTAGTGGTTTCTAAACTATTTCCCTCCACACAAAAATACATTTTAAAATAACACTTTTTTAGAAGAAATTTGTGCACTACAAATTGTAGCCAGCTTGCTCTGAACTTTAATGTTGCATATTGATGTCATAAACTCATAATATGATGATGGTAGAACGGATCAACAAATATCCCGCGTGTTGGGGTCATAAACTCATAATATGATGATGGAACAAAACAATCAATGGCCTTACTAATAATAATATTTATTCATTTCGCTCGATAAATCAAACTAGATGATTTGCGTGTGATACGTGGCCAGTTTTCTAGAAACCGAAGATAAAGACCGGTGAACGACTGATGGTACAGAACAACTATTGGTCTGCATTCTGGTATTCATAATATGATGATGCTACAAACGAATTAATGGCCCAATAATTAATAGTATGTATTCGTTCTGAGTCAATAAATCAAATTAGATGATTGGGTTTTATCATTTCTGTCACTATGATCGACGCTAACCTCAGTTTTGCCATTTGACCGATTGAAATCTCTATCTTGCCACTGTTCCGTTAGTCCGCTCCTCAGTTTTGTCACTCCGTTAATTCACGTTTATAGATCCTAGTTCTTCCCCCCCCCCCCCCCCCCCCCCCCCTCTCTTTATTTTTTATCGCATTGATTGGTGGAACTACATCTCATCACTTCGGCAAATTCAGATCAGTTGTTCAGAACGTCACGGTGTCTCCGACTGCTCGCATCAGTAAGGTCTCGGTGACATTTTCTCTTGGAGGCCAGCATCTTGATCTCGTCCCCAAGCCTCTGTCGCCCTCCAATAGACCTTTTGCCTCGCAAGAGGCACCTCCCTGGTCTGCTATTGCCGGTCTTGTATTCGGGGCACCATCGGAAGCCACAAAAACAGGTGTCACCAGCCGCAGCCGCGCTCGTACGGGTCTCCACCGTGTGCCCGCCAGCGCCCACCTACAAGCACACCCGTCGTTTTCCGCTGACCTCTTCGCCTTCTTCTTGTACAAGCTGTGGCATGTCAATACGATAAATAATAAAGAGAAACGGAGGGAGAATTAGGATGGCAAAAGTGGGGACAAAACTGATGATGGAGTGGCAAAAGTGAGGACAAAACTGATGATGGAGTGACAAAAGTGAGGACAAAACTAATGGTGGAGTAACAGAGTGACAAAACTTAGAAGTGGATTAACGGAGCAGTGACAAGATTGTGATTTTAGTTGGTCAAATGAAAAAACTAAGATTAGCGTCGGTTATAGTGGCAGAAGTAATAAAAACCTGATGATGATTAATGATGTTTCTTGTGCAAGGAGTGTGGGATATGGGGCTAGTTTTCTAGAATCTACAGAGCGAAGCAAAACACTGCCAGGGCTGCGTACTAACATCAATATGACATGACCGTGTTATACTCCCTCCGTTCCAATTTAATTGACTTCTATCCACCACATGTGGATGTATCTATACACATGTAACTTGTCTAGATACATTTACGTTTGTTAGATAGTAAGTCAATTAAATTGAAACGGAGAGAGTAGTATAGAACAACTACCTACAAAGTGAAGGTGTCAGGCGGCGGCCCGCAACGGCCCGCATAACCCCAGATTAGTTCAAAAGAGCTTAATTTGCTAAGGGAAATTATAACTAGCCTAACCAATTTTGCCTAGGAAGCGGCGCGGATCGGGCGCCGCCCTGACACCTAGTACAAAGTTACAAACACACACGACACCTCAAACAATGGACACACATAGTGCCTACAAGCGATGCTTCTCCTCAAGCCACGATCTCCCTATCGACCTTCTCACCGCAGGCGCCGGCGGCGATGCCTGGCAGCCGGCCGGTTCACCCTACCGGCCTACCTACGTCTCGAAACAGCCGAGCACCAGATCGATCGACTCGGCCGGTAGCTCGGCTCGTCCATCACTCTCGTTCTATCTCGAAGCTCGAGAGATTCCGATGTACGCACTACTAAGCGAGAGAGGTCTTCACGACAGCGTCCACATGAAGAACGCGGACCAGACCGTCACGGCGACGGAGGCGAGCGCGTACAGCCACACGAAGATCACCGAGCACTCGCTCTCCCCGACGCCAAACAGCTGCGTGATCGTCCCTGCAAATCGTAACCCGGCACGGTATAAGAGACACCAACAGCCAATTTATAATCGATAGATGTTAAAGGACGACGCGACGTGATGTCTGACCGATGTTCATGGCGGGTGGGACGGCGTACTGCAGCAGGAGGATGAACTGGTACAGAGGGTCTGGCCGGATGACGCCGAACCGGACCGCCGCCTTGACCAGCGCGGTGCCGAGCAAGGGCAGCAGAATGAACCTGACGGCCACCACGCCGGCGATCACCGACCGCGGGACGCTAGCGTCTCCCCGCAATCCTGGTGAGACACGTTCCGCGTTACTTTCAACTCATCCGATTCACATGCTCCTTTCATGCACTTACACATCAGTAGCAACTGTTTCCCAGTTTCAGTCTAACGACAGAAGAACGAGCAGAGTCAGCTTACCGGTGATGAGGTTCCCTCCCATGATCAGCGTGACAGATGGAATGGCGCCTCCGCTGCGCAGGAAAAGGCCCAAGCAAATGATTAGATATGTGGATTCAGACAAAAGAACTCATCTGCATCATCAGCAGCATCTAATAACCAAGGCCTACAAGTTGCAACTACATGAATCATGTTAGCAAGTTTGTTTACAATGGTGAATGCATTACCCGATTAGTTCAGCCGATTCGCGAAGGACACGAAGAGGGGCGTTCTCTGGGATCATAGCATTCCTAAGTAGAGGTGCGGCTCCAATTATAAACCCGACAATCTGCATAAGGGTCGATGCAAATCACTAATACTTTTGAAAGTTGGTGCTACGACGAAGGGCGGCCATTCAGAATTTGCTAGTTGATGAAACTACAGCATACCACTGAAATAGTCGAAGGAGCAAACAGCTTCTTCAGATCAACTGCGCTAGAAACCGATGATACGAATCGTTTTGCTCTCTCTGACAGTAGGACCTATATATATGTATGTACAGATCCAAATTCTTCAGTTCTGCCAAAACTATGATAAAATGTATGACTCGTGTAGAAAACAAGAATATATGAAACCTTAGTATTGGTTGTAGTTGTATTGGATATCAACAGGAGAGCGCATTCGTCCACGTGATCACTCGAGATCGAATAATTCTCTTCTGAAACTGCACCTGTAGTGCCTCCTGTAACCGACACTTTTGTTGTGGGAGGTCTATTGTCTCCTTGAGTGACTTCTGAATTTGCACGAATAATGTTATACGCGCCGGTCCACAGAAAGACGGCACCGATCTGCAGAAAATCAGTCATAAACGACAGCCACATGTTGTGTTATTTTCCTCTACAAGCAAGCACAATCAGGCTTACCTGGTGTGTACAATGTACTGAAAAACAGAGAGTGGGTAGTTAGTCTTACGGCCAATGAAAGCGATGAGTAGGCTAGTCCATAAGTCTGGCAAACATCAGGTGCTCCGAACGGGCTTCCCTTCTCTTTGCAAAGAGCAGAATGATGATGAGGAAAATGTTGCCCAGATTGCCTGCATCCATCCAACCAAATCAACCCAAGAATTTCGATGAACTGTCAGCGTAGAAAAAAAAAAAATTATAGTCAAGGTGGAGCTGCCCAAGTTTGATCAGTTCACCAAGGTAACTCCAAATGTCTAGACAGTGATTGAAATGTACTGACATCAACTTTTCCTTTTACACCAACATAATTATAAAATTTGCATTCTATACTACCATGATCTCACGTGTCATCTTTGTGTTCATTGAATGGTTCAAGGTGGGTAGATGTGGTTATCAATAGTCAGTACTATGGCTACAACCATTCGTGCTGGGAAGTACCTTATCTGAAAGTGAAACATTATGAGAAGGGCCCTTAGCCGTCGGTGATCCGGTCAGACTGAGATACTAACCGTGTCGGTGCTTTCATTTCACTTCAAGCTCTGAACACCGTACAGTACTGGGATCGTTTGAGATTTTACCTTGTTAGATGGACTAGCTTGGTGCAAATGCAAGGTGCATGATAATAATAACTGATTGTCTGGTTGTTTCTTCTACCGGTGTTAGCAGTTCAGTAACTGATAGCACGTGGAGATGATATTCTTTGGCAGGAACACTTGATTCTCTAGTTGTTATTTTTACTTGTATTATTTACTAGCGTATTCAGGTTGACGGATAGTACTAGGATGGAGAAAAGAACAACCAGGGCAAGGAAAACTGATTTTTATTCATATTCTAGCTATTTTGTATGCCCAATTAATCTGAATCAGAAGCATGGGATGAAGCAAGTACTACTTCAAGATGCATGCATCATGAATGCATCTGCCCAGGCCTCAACCTACCACAAGATTAAATTGGTAGGCTCTGTACGACAAAAACAAATGTGTGAAATCATTGTACGATATTTACCCATGATATGGGTGTATTTAACATTTCTGAAAATTCAGAAGAAAAGTAGTGTACTTGTAGAGAAGTACTGTAGTTACCAGCAGAACAGCAACCCAAAATGAGGCCTCTTAACTTGGGTGGGGCTCCGGTGACTTTATCACGATCCAACCGAAGATTAACCCGAAGATAAAAGTGAAGAGGATATTCACTGGCATGAACCACCTGTACCATGGATCATAAATAGTCAAGCAAAGTATGTACATTTTTCTAATGGAACTGACTAATTTTAATTTAGAAATAGCTATTTCTCAGTTCACATTCATAGCCGTTAGATGAAGGTCTTGTCAACCTAATGACTTCACATGAATCTCAAATGTTTAGATCGGATAGTTCTTGGCATTGACTTAGAAATAGTTAATTCTCGGCGGCCTGATAAATAGCAAATCCATTTCCCAACCTAATAGGAGAGTCAGGAGTATTTTCTAGTAAGGGTTGTTTATGCATCATCCTAGCAATCAACGAAAATATATTGCCCAATAGGTGAAACGAAGACTCACAATTTGGCCATGCTTTCCATGGTGATTGTTTTCGCCAGATAGGTCGCGACAAGACATGGATTGAACACATAAAACACGACCTGCAGGAAGAAAATGAAGACAAAATTATGGCATAAATACTCCTGAAAGTAATTCTTGTAGAACAATTACTTAGCTGATCTTACCGCCCCTTTTACTTGCGCCACTTACATAGTTTAGATGCTTCCTTGCATCTTTTCCCAGTATCCCAGCAAAGTCGGTTGCCAGGAATGATCCGACGCCGGTAACCAAGAGCATGTTAAGAACAGGCACACACGCCGTGATGAAGAGCTCCAGGTCCAGGAGTCCCATTTCCCTAGCATCAAGAAATGTCATTCAGAACGATCTGCTAAAATATCTTTTCCATAGGAACCAGAAATGTGAAAAATGGTGCTTTTCTTTTTGAGGGAGTGAAAAATGGTGCTTGAACAAACAAACAGCTTAGAATTACAGAAACAGAAACGAGTATGTACCCAGAGATCACAGTGGTCGCTGAGAAAAATAACTGCAAATTCAAAGGTTTCCAACTACAGAGAAGATGGGCCAACACTGAGGAGTGAATCAAAATTGAGACGGATGGAGGCGGCGGCTGAAGCGAAGGAGGCGCGTGAGGACGATCAAGGCTAGATAACGTGCGCGTACCTCGTCGGCGCTGAAGCTGCGGCCGCTGCCGCCTCTGGCGCTGAGAGAAAGAAGAAGAAGAGCCGTGCCGACGGGAGCGAGGCCGGATTCTTGGAACCGATCGCGCCGTCGACGGAGGCGGCCCGTCTTTGCTGGCGGCTTGATTGCGTAGGCGCCTTTTGCTTCTGTTTGTGATCTCGCGGCGTGGTCGGATCGTATATTCAATATTTTCCGCTGCAGCCTTTGTATACGTCAGCGATATGTTCATTTAATTTTTGAACGTGGGTGCGCGGGGGTGTGGCTAAAGGCGGGCAGGGCAGGTACGACGACGTGATGTCACATGTGTGCAAGAGGTGCCACCTGAGATTCTCGGTCGGGTGCCAACTGGAACGCGGATTTTGAAACATATGGTAGTACATCTATGGGAAAAATCCATAGTTTTTGAAACCTCACAACATCATGTTGATGTTGAGATCACAAAAAATGTAAACTGACAATATGTTATTCCCTGAGTAGAGATTTCTTGCACCCGAGCTCCAGTTCTCCCGCTACTTTAAAAAATTCCAAAAATATATTTAAAAGTTTCAAAAATTTGAAAAGGGCATGCATGTTTTCAATGATGTATCCTATAGACGTGTAAAATCACAAAACGAAATATTTTGTATTTCCGACCTACACAAAAAGGACAAATTTACATATCTGATTATAGTTAACAATGCAAAAAAATTGATTTTTTGTGTAGACTATAATATAAAGATTTTTTCATTGAGATTTCGCACGCTCGTAGTATATATCAATGAGGACATGCATGATTTTTTAAATTTTTCTGAAACTTTCAAATATAATTTTTGACTTTTTAAAAATAGAGAGATCACCAGGAACTCGGGAGAAAAAACATTTTCCGTTATGCCCTCCACTAGTTATAGACTTTCATTTCTCAATTAATTCTACAAAAGAAGATTGTGTAGGATTACTCTTTCACCCCCCGATTTTCAGCCGTGGAGCCCTCCACCCCTCCAACCAAATAGTGCCATGTCATTCTTTAAGTGCAAATTCCGTAACTCCCTCATGTAGTTGTATCATTACTCTTTCACTACCTAGGTATGTTGTCTAGCGTTGACATTGTATTAGATTATGATTATCCAACTTATCGAACCATCGTGTGATACATATAATATCTCAGACTAGGGGAAACGTAGGATTCTCTAAACATCAAAATGGGGAAAACATCATGATTCTAGTGTCACAATTTCTCAAAATCGGCAAGATTTTTTTTTTCATAAACAACTCTCTGGATGCTCCTTATAGGGTATAGATGAATCCAACAGAGAAGATGCATGCAAGGCATGAAAACAATTCCATGAGGTCTAACATCTACATAGAAATCATACATAATTGGTTGTATGAATACAACTCATACAGATTTTGGTGATCTCGATCCTTTGATTCACCTGGTCTCCATAGAAAAAACTATTATGGATTGAAAATCCAAGTGCAGACTTGTTGCAGCCAAGCACCAGTGTGCCCTGGTGGATGTTTTTTCGAAATTTTTGTTTTGAGTTTGAAAAATCCAAATAAAATTTCTATGATACATGTGCATGTTTTCTACGTATGTGCCAATTTTTGGTGCAACAAAGTCATATTCCGAGCTATATGAAAATAACAAAATTCTGGGCACAGAAAAGGGTAAATAGTACGTTGAATATGTCATTCCCTTTTTTTAAATCCTAAAATATAAGGTTTTTTTGGATGAAACTTACATAATGTGTATATGTATTTGTGTACCAAGTTTCGGATCTTTTGAAATTTAGAAGTATGGTTTTCAATTTTTTCAAAAAATGGGCACACTAGTGCTGGGAGCCATTACCGATTTTCGTTGAAAATCCTCCAATTTATTCGAATATCTTAGTACTATACACAACCGGGCTTTTATGGCCTTCGAATCCGGACAATAAAAGACCAAGATTTGTACTGTTTCGTTGTTGGACCGGGCCAACGATGGGCTCCCCTTAACGACCAAAAGCAATAGAAGGTTCTAGCAGTCTCCAGACTACCACATCACCACCGTCCCGTAATCAATCAACGATCAGATATGCAGCCACGACCTTTATATCCGCTTCCAGATGCTACCGGAACAGTTATCCCAAACAAATCTCGCGTGCTCCGTCTGCTTCCCCTCCGGCGACGACGGCGCTGATTTCCGGTAAGCCGCCTCCTCCGCACCCGTACGCACGCATCCCTGCCTGTGCCTCTTCTTCCGATCTATCTATGCATGTATCTTTAGGCTTTGAGGTATTCGGTTGCCCGTGCGATTGTGCTATGCTCGCTTTCCTTCGGGAGATTGATGATGTTTCGTGTCTCTTCTCTATCGATTCTTATCAGGTCGGGACATAGGACCTTCCCCCCTCGCGAATCGAAGAGAAAATAAGTTATGAGTAGTCTTACTGTCGTTAAGTCTCGTTTAATTTATCGCTGTGCGTTCATCGATTTGACCCGAAATTTAAGTGCCTGCTATTTTGAAGGTTCCTTCAGTTCTACCGGAATTGGAATTGCAGTGTCTGCTACTCATGATGTTGTCTATCAAGTTCATTTTCCCTTCTCTTATCTCGTATGTTATTGCTTAATCCTAGGTGCAACTTTGTGTATATGATTTCTGATTCTTGTGGTGGAACTGCAGAGATCTCTCTAGCTTTTCTGCGAGGGGACGAACAAGTGGTGTAAACCAGGCGCCGCCATGGCTGAGCACCTCGCGTCGATCTTTGGCACGGAGAAGGACCGCGTGAACTGCCCGTTCTACTTCAAGATCGGCGCGTGCCGGCACGGCGACCGCTGCTCCCGCCTGCACAACCGCCCGTCCGTCTCACCGACGCTGCTGCTCTGCAACATGTACCAGCGCCCCGACATGATCACCCCGGGCTTCGACCCGCAGGGCAACCCCATCGACCCCAGCAAGATCCAGGGCGACTTTGAGGACTTCTACGAGGACATCTTCGACGAGCTCAGCAAGTACGGCGAGGTGGAGAACCTGCACGTCTGCGACAACCTCGCCGACCACCTCATCGGCAACGTGTACGTGCAGTTCCGGGAGGAGGACCATGCTGCCAAGGCGCTCCAGGCGCTGCAGGGCCGGTTCTACTCGGGCCGCCCCATCATCGCCGAGTTCTCGCCGGTCACCGACTTCCGGGAGGCCACCTGCAGGCAGTTTGAGGAGCACAACTGCAACCGTGGTGGGTACTGCAACTTCATGCATGTGAAAGTGATCGGCAGGGATCTGAGGAAGAGACTGTATGGGCACCTCCATAGGTCCAGGAGAAGCCATAGCAGGAGCAGCAGGAGCCCCAGCCCTTATCATTACCACGCCAGGGACCGTGATCGGTCCTCGAGGTCATCCAGGGACCGTGGTGACTACTATGGCGGCAGCTTGGACCGTGGCGACTATGGGGATTACCATTACCATAGCCGGAGGAGTAGTGAGAGGAATCGCAACTATGACAGCGATGGGAGCAGGCGTCTGCGGCACAGGAGCCGGACTAGGAGCCCTGTCAGGGAGGGCAGCGAGGAGAGGAGGGCGAAGATTGAGCAGTGGAACCGCGAAAGGGAGGCGGCGCAAGCGTGAGAGCTCTGGCCGCATTGCAGGTTGCAGTCTTGCCTTGAGCACAGGGGATGTTCGGCATGTCTGATCTTGTATTGGTAGACCAAGTTAGAATGTGGTATGCCTGATGTAGCCTATTCAGTGTTGTTCTTGTTGAACTTCCTTTGGATGTGCTGATGGAACCTCTTTGGTGATTTGAACTTGTTATGATTAAAGATTTGCTGGAATGTTCTCTCTCTGTTATATGCATTGTTTTGCTCACATAGCTTGTTCCAGTCTCAATGCATTGGGGAACTGAATTTTTGTTTCACTTGTTTGAATCTTTGTATAACTTGAGTTCTCCCACCAATTGAAGAACAAACTTTTGTAAGAACAAAATGTCACTTACCCTCTAATATTTTCTCTGCCAGTCTGAATGGAATAGGTATTAACACTTAAGACCGCCATCAGATTTCTTGGTGCTACTGTGAATGGTGCATTTCATGACATATTTTGCAGCTATTGAGAATGAACCAAGATGCCGGTTGGAAACTTTTGGAGATGCTACATCTGATCAGGCTCGTTAGGCTGCTATCGTTTGAGTAATCTTGGTTTTGTTGATTTTTATTGTCTCGCCAAATTCAGATCATCAGAGATCATTTCACCATTATATGTTCATGTTGATGCGAAGAACACCAGGAGGAACCAGAGCAAAGTGTGTTGAAAAAACGGATGCTGTGGTGGACTGGTGGTTACCCAGAACACACGATCAGCGCTTGAACAACTGAAGCACGGCCGGGTCAAGGATGTGCCCGAGTTATTCTGATTTAGCCCATTGCAGGCATGAACTAAAAAAAGGCAGTATGCAAATACGAAAAATCAGATTCCAATTAGTATAAAAAATCAGAATGTTTTCCTGGAAGACGA
This sequence comes from Poa pratensis, assembly GCA_947311845.1. Taxonomy (NCBI): domain Eukaryota; kingdom Viridiplantae; phylum Streptophyta; class Magnoliopsida; order Poales; family Poaceae; genus Poa; species Poa pratensis. The sequence continues at coordinate 140,614,993 of CAMZMU010000085.1, forward strand.
AGATAAGATTCATTTAGTTTCCATTGGCATGGCTCAGTCAAATTCTGGTCAAATCAGTCTTGTGGTCTTTATGACCATGATCCAGTTGAACCACTTCCATATCTCCTTGGAAAACAAACACTGGCCTGTAGCGTTTATTGAGGCTTCTCGGGAAACACTAGGAAGGGCCTTAAAATCCCACTCTGAACCTCCACAAACCAGCAGATCGACGACTTCCACTAGCTGTTGTTCAGTACTAATAGCAACCAGCCGAGAATTATCTTCCGATCCCTCGAAAGGTCGCCATACGCGCGGCAATGGCGGAAGCCTGCAGCATCTGCCTGGAACCCACGGCGCCCTCGGAGGCCCACCGCGGTGGCAGCAGCTGCACGCACGCCTTTTGCCGGTCGTGCCTGGAGGGCCACGTCCGCGCCAAGGTCGAGTCCGGCCGCGCGGCCACCGTGGGATGCCTCGACGCGACGTGCGCCGGCAAGCTGGACCCGGAGCTCTGCCGCGCCGCCCTCCCGGACGACTTGTTCGAGCGGTGGTGCGCCGCGCTGTGCGAGTCCATGTTCGTCGGCGCGCGGCGAACGTACTGCCCTTTCCCCGACTGCTCCGAGATGATGGTGGCCGACGACGGCGGCGAACGCGTGACGCAGTCGGAGTGCCAGGTGTGCAGGCGGCTGTTCTTCGCCCAGTGCGGGGTGCCGTGGCATGCCAACGCCGACTGCGCCGCGTTCAAGCTCGGCGAGCGTGACACGGCCAGGGAGGACGCGATGCTCCTGGAGATGGCCAAGGGGAAGGAGTGGAAGAGGTGCCCGAGGTGCCAGTTCTTCGTCGAGAAGACCGATGGATGCTTGCACATCACCTGCAGGTAAAGTATCCATCTTTGTTATGTTATCGATTTTCTAGGAAACGTGTCTTTGTTGTTTCATTCAAACCTTTTTGTAGTAGTGGAAAATTTCAGTACAATTGCATCAAAAGTTGATGTTCATAAAATTGGCAGGTGTGGCAATGAGTTCTGCTACGGATGTGGCATGCAGTGGGCTGGCCATTCCGTTTGCTCAATGTAGCCAGAGATCGATGTTCAGATGCATGACAGAGATGTTCTCAGTAGAAAGACTATTTAGTGCTACTACTTAGGATGATGGCACCAAGTTGGATGTGTTTTACTTCCATCAGTCCAGATGCATGACAGAGATGTTCTCAGTAGAAAGACTATTTAGTGCTACTACTTAGGATGATGGCACCAAGTTGGATGTGTTTTACTTCCATCAGTCGACGTTCTATACGGGGCGCATGGTTGACAAAACGAAAAGCTGGATGTTTTTGTCACTACGGTCTGTCAGTCATTGGTAGTGATTGTTTGCTCAATGGGTTATAGCTCATTCCTAAACTATGATTTAATAGTAGTAGTATTTGTTCTAAAAAAATAGTAGTAGTATGAAAAATTTCTGTTTGCATAGAGAACGCTCAGTGGGTCTGGCACAAACTCAACTTCCAACAATTGGCTCTACAAGCTGACAGCATGATCAGCTTTTTCCAGCAAGTCCAGCAGGTCGCTACTTAGTAGATTACCGAAGCAAGAAACGGTAGTCTTCAACTCTAAACCTTCGACACGCCACTACCTGCTCCAGAAAATTATCAAATTACCGAAGTACTCCTTTGGGCAACACGCTCGTAAGCAGCTTCATACGGTTTTGATAGTCTGGGCATCCAAATTTAAATCTTCGTACAAACCCAAAGCTTGCCAAATCCTAAGAACTAACAAAAAACAGAGACAAAACCAGAACCTAAGAACTAATCAAAGAAACAAAACCAAAACAGAGCTAAACTCCAACTGCTGGAGCTGTTGCTGCGTTGATCATCAGACATTGTCTTCTCATTATTGGTTCAGTTTTATGTGAAAACAAGTTCGTTGGTGCATTCTTGATGTTCCGTCATCATAGCAACTCTAAAAGCTCGGATTCAGATAACAGGAAATACAAAGAACTCGTCTTGTCACGACATGTTCCCAGTTGAGAACAGGACGGGAAGGAAAGGAGGTACTTTACAATGTGATGTAGATAAGTACTCGCAATGAAGATACGCGAAAAATAGGCGAAGTTCAGTTCAACTGTTAGAATTATCATAATCCATGACTTAAAAAAAGAACTGAATACACTGTCGCGCGTCTTATCTATTGACGTCAAGAAATAATTTAGTTGTGGATGCGGTTGTGAAACATAACATCAACCTGAATACTACAGGTGAAGGCTTTCAATGTAGCAATTTGCTCAATGTTTGCAAGTCACCGTTTTATTGAGTGCACAAACTTCCTTCATTTAAAGTTTCAGTTTTACATCTGAGAACATTGCATTTGCCTTCAAAATGTTCGATAGATGCCCCAAAGGCCGGGGCAAAGGAAAGATAAAGTTTAAGCAAAACATGAAGGCAGATACATGAAAGGAAGCTTAACCACATGGTCTGTTAGGACTGCAACAGCTAGCACCAAGAGAAAGCAAAACGTACAAACATTGATAAGACTAGATATCAGGAGCTCAGTTAGCAAAAAACAAGATATCAGGATGTTGCACAAACAAAATAAAGGAGGCATCAAGCAAGACAATGTGGCGAATGGCCCAATATAATAACTTATATAGGTTATATGAGTTCGTCCCCCTCACAATTTATCCGCAATTCCAACAATTGCCAAAAAAGTTACAGGTATCGTAGCCCTCTCATAGAAACCTAAGCAGCCGAGGTAGACGAATATATTAACTTCCTAAACTGGGTACACAAAAAAGTAGAAACCTGATGCAGATGAAATCTACATCTTGGCCTCCTTGGCCTCCTTGTCGTCCTGGTATTCAGCCTCCGGAGTCTGGTCACCACCAGTGCTGCCGCTGCCGCCAGCAGCGCCGCCACCACCTGACATGTGCTGTCCGATCTTTGAGACTGCCTTGTTTGCGGCATCCAGCTTCTGCTTGATGTTGTCCAAATCATCGCCAGCCATTGCTGCTCTCAGGTCAGAAACAGCAGACTGGATTTCCGTGACAACCTCAGCAGGAACCTTGTCCTTGTACTCGCTGACGCTCTTCTCAATGCTGTAGATGGTGGTGTCTGCAGAGTTCTTGAGATCAATCAACGATTTCCTTTCCTGATCCCTCTGAGAATGCAGCTCAGCCTCCTTCACCATTTTCTCGATATCACTGTCAGACAAACCACCAGAAGATTTGATGGTGATATCTTGCTCTTTGCCGGTGGACTTGTCCTTCGCTGACACCTTGACGATGCCATTGGCATCAATATCAAATGTGACCTCAATCTGTGGCAGACCCCTTGGAGCTGGTGGAATACCTTCAAGCTGGAATTCACCAAGAAGCTTGTTATCTGTAGCCATCTCCCTCTCACCCTGAAGCACCTTGATTCCAACCTGAGTCTGGTTATCTGAAGCTGTGGAGAAGGTCTGACTCTTCTTGGTTGGGATTGTGGTGTTCCGGTTAATTAGCCTTGTGAAGATACCTCCAAGAGTCTCAATACCGAGGGAAAGGGGTGTGACATCCAGCAACAGGAGCTCCTTCACATCACCCCTCAAGATACCACCCTGAATGGCAGCTCCCATGGCAACAGCCTCATCAGGATTGATACCTTTGCTTGGTGGCTTGCCAAATATCTGAGAGACAATATCCTGGACCTTTGGCACCCTTGTCATACCACCAACCAGTAGAACCTCATCAACCTCCTTCGCAGTGATGCCAGCATCCTTGAGGCAGTTCACACATGGGCTGCGAGTTCTCTCAATGAGATTACCCACAAGAGATTCAAACTTCGATCTGGTCAAGGTAATGTTGAAATGCTTCGCACCAGAGGCATCAGCTGTGATAAAGGGAAGGTTGATGTCAGTCTGCGCAGTTGAGGAAAGCTCAACCTTGGCCTTCTCAGCAGCTTCCCTGAGCCTTTGCAGGGCCGACTTATCCTTGCTCAGGTCAATGTTATCAGACTTCTTAAATTCACCAACCAGGTAGTCAAGCAATGCAGCATCGAAGTCCTCACCACCAAGGAAAGTGTCTCCATTGGTTGCCTTGACCTGCACAAGGTATAAATATTATGATCAGAACAATTAATTAAACATTTACAGTTTAGGATTGGTAAAGTCTAGTTAAGAAAATTACCTCGAAAACTCCATTGGAGATCTCCAGGATTGATACATCAAAAGTACCACCACCCAAGTCAAATACAGCAATCAGGCCCTCCTTGTTGTTCATTCCATATGACAGAGCAGCAGCAGTGGGCTCATTGATAATCCTCAGCACCTCCAGTCCAGCAATCCTACCAGCATCCTTGGTAGCCTGGCGCTGAGCATCATTGAAATAAGCAGGCACTGTAATAACAGCCTTGGAGACCGACTTGCCAAGGTGAGCCTCGGCGGTTTCCTTCATCTTGGTGAGAACAAATGCACCAATCTGACTCGGGGAGTATTGCTGCCCACCCAACTCCACCCAGGCATCACCATTTTGTCCCCTGACAATCTTGTAGGGCACCATCTTCATCTCCTTCTGTGTTTGTGGGTCATCAAAAGCTCTACCAATCAGACGCTTGGACCCACGAACTGTGTTCTGGGCATTTGTGACAGCCTGCCTACTCGCAGTGATGCCAACCAAGAGGTCACCGTTCTTGTTCTTGGCAACAATGGAAGGCGTTGTCCTTGCGCCTTCAGCATTCTCAATCACCTTTGGTGTCTGCGCAAACAAATACATTAATTTTACTAGCAGCGTCACCAGTTCACTACCAATTAAAAGTATATAATCAAACTGCAATTTTTCATAAGAATTTAATAGCAGGGTCACTGATTCAGTCATCAAACTGCAACTTCACAACAATTTACTAGCTGTGTCACCAATTCACTACAAATTAAAGTATATGGTAGCAATTAAACTGCAACTTCACAACATTTTGCTAACAGTGTCACCGATTTCACTAACAGTTAAATTTAACTTAACAACATGAGAATATGTTACTAATTGCATCTGGATACAGCAATTGCAGGGACATTAGAACTGTCTAACAAGAACAGCAGATGGTAAATTTCAGAGTGGTTAGGGGAAAAAAAAGCACACCTTTCCTTCCATGACGGAGACACACGAGTTGGTCGTGCCCAAATCGATCCCGATGACATCTGCCGCAGAAGGCTTCGAGCTGCACACACACAGAGAAAATCCGTATCAACACCAAACAGGCAATAAACAAGCTGGAATAGATGCAGACAGTAGACGATCTACGCATCCGAAACTGCTAGTTACCTGAACGCGCGGGCGACTGCGCCGAGCCTGGAGAGCAGGGGAGACGCCGTGTGATGGGGCGCCCTGGGAGCCTGGTCAGATCACACACAAATACATCAGATCAACAGCGCCACACGGGAAATCGACACCCAAATCGGCGTGCCGGTGTAAGAAAATACAAGCACTTGGCGATGGAATAAGAAGAAATGCGAGGACACGGAGATTCTGCAGGAGGGGAAAGGGGGTGGCACCTGAGAGATGGCGCGGGTGGCGAGGGCGTGGTTGGACCTGGCCAGCCTCGAGGCGATGAGAGATCCCATGGACATGGCTGCGCGCTCGAGCTTGGGTCGGCTGCCGGCGGCGGTGTCGGAGGCGGCGGCGGTGTGGAGGCGGGGAGAAAGGGGAGGAAGGTGAGATCCGAAAAACCCTAGTGGGAGGCGCCGTCTGCTCTTAAACCCCTCGCGGCGCGCCGCATCGGCTTGGGGAAGGGGAAAGAAATGGTGGCTGGGGGCATTTCCGTCATTCTCGTTCGGGCTAGGTCTGTGGCTGGCGGTGGGCCACGAGTCGAAGATTCTAGACGGCTCTCGCTCCGTCCGTTTGGGTTTGGTCGCTTGGGTGGTGGAGCGAACGTTTCTTTTCTTTTTGCAGAAGGAAATTTATTTTCTTATACTAACTTTCTTATCTTGTGCAAAAGTCAAATGCAAAGGCGATTTGAAATAAATGCCAAAGGCCACCGAGGTTTTGCTTTCTTGGACAGCAATACTATCGCTGTAAACTACGTCAAGGCGCCGCACACCCGGGACACCATTTTCGAGTCTTTTTCAAAACCCTTGCGATTTTTTCTTTCTACGAAATTCAAATGAAAACCAAAGAAATTGTATAGCAACTTTAAAATAATTCTCCTCACATTTAATAAACTACCCCTCTGTCACAAATTACACATAATTATAAAATGTTTTAGATATTGTAATGTGGACACATAACACACCGAAAGTCTGAAGCGTGTCTATATATATGTGATTCAGAAATAGGTAGAACATATCAAGATTTGATAAACATATTAATGTTTAGGTGGTTATTAAATTTCCATGTGAAATTAAACATGTTAGAACATGCATCCATAAATTTAGAGTGTCAAAGAATTTGTAAATTGTTCTTTTTTTTGTCACCTCTATTATGGTCTATTAACACGTGAGGCCAACCCGTGTTGATTTAACGTTTACGCTGTATTCGGCTAAAAACACATGTTGATTTAAGAGATAATCGGAGGCTGGCGACAACACCATTCTCATATGGAGAAACGATGATTTGAGTTAGTAAGTAAACATGAATATGGCGTATGTGAGGGGTGACTCCTGGCGGAAGACTTCAGGTGCAAGAAAATAAATAAAGTACAAAAAGGATAAAAATATGATTAGCACATTAAAACAAGACAAAGTACATCGACAACCCTTGGACACAAAATAGCAAACCATTTACCGGAAACAATGATTTTTGCTCGGGATCACTTGCTTCTTTTTATAAATAATTTCCAGTCTCGCGAAATTTCGAAGAAATAGTACTCCCTCCGATCCGAAAATATAAGACACCCTTAAATATCGTTGGTCAACGACATACAACTTTGACCACAATTTACATATAATATGTCAACAAAATTAGTATTATCATATATGAAAATGGAAGAATTTTGCAAAACAAATCCAACGACACCATCACAAAAAGCAGCGCGCCTTATATTTTGGGATGGAGGGAATAAGACATATTGACGACTCGTCAATGTTTCATGAAAGTCATACTTGAGATTCGAGTCAGGAAAAAATACAAATGTTTTATCTCAATCAAAAAATGGTATTCTCATATAAAAAACATACAAAATAGTTTTGGTTTTTCTAATCTTCTAAACTCAGTTTTAGAAATTTCAGATAAAAGAGAGCACATATGTATTGCTGAAAATTACCTTTCGCTATGTACCCATTTATCTAACTGACATACTTTATCAAACTTTTCTCACTTTGATTGCCTTTATTCGCAAATACGCCTCATAAATAATGTTAGTTACTCATAGTTTTCGTTAGTCATGAAACGCCGTTGGTGCATAGTACACCATAGCTACAGAAATCCAGTGCACAGAGAGTTTATACGGAAACAAAAATAGAAATAAATCCCACAAAAAAGAGGAGTAAAAAATGGAAGAAATCACTAAAAAAACATAAGAACTGGCCACAAACAACTGGTCAAGAGGTCAATTGAGCGCGACGGCTGCTAAATTTTATGCTTATGATCCAAATTTCCAGCAGTACATATATTCGTAAGCAACATTATTTTTATATTTGTAACCATACATAAGGCGGGGCTGATGTTTGAACAGTGAAATGCAAGAAGGATTGCTTGGGAGTATTTTAAGAGAAACATCTCCCTATCAGATGTGTTATGCAAGAAGGATCAAAGACTAAATATCTTTGTTACAAAGAAGACCAAGATTATGTAGCTGCTTCGTTTTACACAAAAGAATTCAGGTTGGAGCTGTTCAGCTGACATCTTGATCTTTTACGTTTTCTGAACCAACTTTGTTTTCTCTGTCGTTTCTTTCGCGGGGCCTTGGGAACAAATGAAAATTTTGAACAGTGAAATGCAAGAATGACTGCTTGGGAGTATTTTCTTAGAGAAGCACCTGCCATGCAAGAAGGATCACAGACCAAGAGCACAGCTGCTTCGTTTAGGCAGAAAATTCAGTTTGGAGTAGTTTTTCTTACATATTGATGTTTCTACGTTTTCTGAACCAAACTTTGTTTTCTCTGTCATATCTCCCGCGGGGCCGTGGGACAAATGAAAAAATTGAACTGTTGGAAGGTTTTGTCAAGTCCTCGTCATTACACCACATATGAATGTCACCAACTCACCATGAGGTGCAGAGTCCGGTGAGCTACCTACTCCCTCCGTTTCAAGTTAGATGACTTCCATTTATGTACATGTCGATGTATCTATACATGTAACGTGTCTAGATATATCCAAATATAGATAAATGGAAATCATCTAATTTGGAACGGAGTGAGTAGAGGAGAACCTTTTTAAACTTGAAACGGCACCTTATTGAATGGAAACATCATTGCCGGCCTCTACGCTCTAGCCGTCACTGTACCTAAATCTTGTTGTAAACAGGAGGGAAACGCCACGGCGCCGCCCCCTCCACGTCGTCCAGCAACCCGGCATGACGACAGAACTTGATGGTGTCGTCAATGGTCTCCTCCAGCGGCCGGCATCTCCACCCCAGCTTCTTCAGCTTGTCGGACGTCATGGGCGCCGGGTGTTCCATGTCATCGATGCTGTCCCTGCAAATTTGCCAAAGTGAATGAGTCAGCCAGAGCTGAACGTTGGCCTGAGCATTCCAGTCCACAAAAAGAAAATTTGTCCTGCATACTTGCTGATGTGAGGGTATTCAGGGTACGTGCTCTTCAACAACTCCCTCAGGTCCCTGGCGCTGATGATATGCGGCGCGCAGATGTGCCTGCCGGAGGCCTCAGGTGACTCGTAGAGCAGAAGCAGAGCGTCGGCGGTGTCGCGCACGTCGACGATGTGCCAGAGCTTGTCCCTCATCCGGTCAGGTCCTCCTGCATGCAGCCAGCCAGCCACCAACACTCATCAAAATGTGAGAAAACAAGATCAAATAGACGATGTATGTATGATCAGGTTCTTGTGCATGTGGTATGATAACTGAACCCACCTTTGAGGAAGTAGATCAGGAACTGGCAGCTCGCGTTCACCGTTGGCTGCAGCAGGGGACCAAGCACCACCGCTGGGTTGATAGTGACCACGTCCAAGCCGGTCTGTCGTCCGTATTCGAGCGCCGCCTTCTCTGCTGTGATCTTGGAAACTGAGTACCGGTCCTGAAGAACCATGGGGAAACAACGAAATCAGAAGTCTGCGAATTGAATTGTTTGATTTAAGATCACAGCAAACTTTTATGCTTCTCTGCTGCTAGTAGCATTTAGCAGTACTGGATACCTCATTATTCCTGCAAAATTCTATGTCTGACCAGCAGTTTTCATCCTTGATCTTGTCTTTGGGCCAATCTTTGGGGTTGATGTCGACGGCAACAATGGATGACAGAACGACCACTCGACGAATCTTCGCGGCGGATGCAGCCTCCAGTACATTTCTAGTACCAGTAACAGCAGGACGCACAACTTCTAGCTGTTTGGTTGTGTCCGGGATAAATGCTTCAGTCTAAGATTACACTCTGAAGCATGTCATAAGTACGATCTCAGAAGTGTAAATCTTGCCTCTGGTTCAGTCAGATTCGACGAAGGAACCGGGCTCGCGACATGGAAAACTCCCTGGCATCCCGCTATCGCAGCGGCCGTCGCTTCATAATCAAGGAGATCGGCCTTGAAAAGTTTGAGATTTTCAGAAGCATTCTCCAACGACCTCAGATGGCCGGTCTTCTTCTCACCTGAAGCATTACAGAATTTAACAAAACAGCAGCATCAAGCTATCTATTACCAAAGATGGTCTGAAGGAAACTCTAACAACAAAGTGCACTTGAGCGTGGGAGTATGGACTGAAAATACAGAGCCGAAGGTTTATATGTAGACTCGTATAGCAGTCTGACAGGAACTTCCGGGGAATTGTACGTGATCCGGATCCGAGAACCGGGACGGTCTAGGGGGACTGCTGGCTTGGTTAATTGTGCGGAGGTGGCCGGGGATTGCATGGATCGGGAGGGGAAGGGGAGTGGCAGAGTGCACAATCATGATAAGAGGAACGAGCAAGCACGTACCAAGGTCTCGGACGGTGCCGTGGACGGTGTAGCCGCGGGCGAGGAGGAGCTTCACGAGCCACGACGCGATGTACCCGCCGGCGCCGGTCACGCACACCGTCTCGCCTGCAACTCCAGCCATGGCCATGGCCCCCTCCACAGACAGGACAGGGCAAGAGCGAGCCGCACTTTCTTCGTCTGTACTTGCTAGAGCGGTCGGATCAGGAATGCGCAACGGAAGTCGAAAGCTACGGCGTCAGGAAGCAGTCAAGACTCACAGCGTCTGTTTATCGCTAGAACTTTGGATGACCCGTAGATCAGGATCTTTATGTGGCTCTTATCTGATGCTCACATTAAGTTTCAGCATGGAAAAAACCAGTAATTTTTTGTACTAAAATACTATACCTTTTAATGGAACTGCAATTCAGCATATTTGTTTTTTATTTAAGCAAAAAAAAAAAGGAGGCCAGGATCATGCAAAATGCCCTGGAGCAACCGAGACAGGAGCATTGTCTTTACGAAGAGAGTAAAGCATCTGCAACCGGACCCCACTTTCCCATATACATTCGAGCTGACAAGCAGGATACGGTCTAGACAGAAAAACGTCATCCAACCGGTGCCCTCAAATCTAACTCATATGTCCAGATTGTCCGACATCTCTCATATCCTATCCATATGTGGGGTCGAAATGGGCACACGCATCCAACATGCCGGACATATCGGATCCGACAGGGTGGACCAAACCCAAATCATACAAATCGGACCGAACCCTCACCCGACCTGCCATCTTCCTTACTTATGCCCTCTTCCTTGCCTAACTCCGCCGTTTTAGAGTCGCCACAGCTCCCCCGCACCCATGTCGCCGTCCGCACTCCCGTCTCACTTTTCCTACCAGATTTCGGTCTGAGAAAAACTCTGCGGCGGCCGCATTTCTTATGAGAATTCCATCGTCCCCCGCCTCTACCGTGGTCTACCGGCGCTCTCCCACGCCTTTCCCGAATGTTTGGTTGTCCGATATGTGGGATTCTCCGACCCACGACTCATCTACGTGCGCCGCCTCTACGGCCCGAGTCGCCACGTCCCGATCTCTCTCGCCCACTGCCGGTGCACCATGATTTTCTGGGACACCAATGGTTATGAGGTTTGTTTCCCGGACAACAGGAACAACTCCTCTTCTGATTCCACCGTGGTACGATTCAGGGTTTGCTCAAATTTTCGAGTTTAATCCAAAAATATGTGATTGGATTTGATTTGTCTTGAGCATTGTTTTGAAAATATGTAATTCCAATGTTGGTGTGTGAAAATCGAGTTATCATTGCCTCCAAGGCAAAATGCTTATTTGGAAGATTTAAATTCCACAATCGATTAGAAAAAGATGATCGAAGAAAAGATAGAGCTAACTCAAGGAAAAACCAGAAAATGGAATAGGCAATGAAGAAGATTGAAGAAGATAAGAAGAGGATATAAGAAGATAAGAAGCGGACAGAAGAAGGAGATGAATAAAATTGAAAAAATAAGATGGAAATGGAGTTGCATATTGTCAATATCGTAAATGATTACAAAATCAATACAAATGTAACTCGGTTGAAGATGAAAAGGATTAAGAGAAATGCCATCGAGAAGGAGACGCCTCTCCATTTTGCATTTGGACCGATAGTTATCTTAGTTGCGATTATAATCGCAATGTATGGATTATCCAGATTCACTAGATAAATTGTTTTATGCTAGGTATGATGTATGCACAAAATAAATATGCATGTAGTTGCATGAATATATAGAAATCCGGACTCACCCTGCATTTTTGTTTTCTCTAGCCCTCGTTAGAAACGGTTGTAAACTAATATTCATTTATGATGTAACGCAATTATGCAACGGTTACATATTATTACCGATGCCCATATAATATGGGCAATGGTGCGAAACTCCATTGCCAAAGAGGGCCTTCACATCAGTGACCAACGAGGCCAGAGCTTACAAATCGGATCTCGTGGACAAACATGTGGAGGACATCTGCAAGGTGCTCCTCATCCACAACACCCCTCAAAAACTGCATGAGATCTATGTGGTGGGAGGCGTGGACCTGAAATTGAGCAGGCGATCTGTTTGGACGTAATTTTCGTGCCGGGGTGCCGGTGGTGAGGATGCCTACGTTGGCGGGGCTCTGGTCTTAGTTGAACGATCTCATGTGCTGAGGAAAAGGAAAGTTTTTTCCGGTTCCATGATTTTAGCTTGATTGCACGATATGATTTATTGACTGGGTGTTGACAAGAAAGCAAACACAATTGTTTTCCCAAAACGTTCAAATTGCTTAACCAAAACGATCAAATAGCTTGATTTTAGCCATTGTGGTTCTAGCGTTTGTAATTGACCAGTGTGATTTGAGTGATCAGATGGGTTGGATCGTTCCAGCGTTGAGTGAGAGATGTTTTGGTCGATTGGACGGTCAGGGTGCGTCCAATGATGAGTGTTTATTGGTGACCAAACATCACCAACTCCCATTTAATAGTAAAGATAGTGGCTTGGGGTATGAATACTAAACACTATTTTTTGCCATAGTTAGTATCCTACATAATTAACAAATTTTCAGGTAGGGCAAACTTGTGTGTAATGCACTTACTCGTGCCCGATTGAGTTTTTCGCCATCAGTAAACTGTATACATTTTCTCCATCTTTTATTATTTCTGAGTTCATAGGCATTCAAGATCAACACAGCGGTGACCCAACACACCACTGCATGGTGTCATGTGACAAGTCGTTGACATAACATTCATGAAACATCTCGAGGTCAGAGGCTTCCCTCCCAAATGGTGCAGATGGTTGCAAGACATTCTCGTAACGGAAACACCGCTATCCAATGCAAATAGCAAAATAAGTTAAACAGTATGTGCACACGAAATTTATTTATTACTCCCTCCATTCCAAATTAGATGTCTTCCATTTGCCAAAAAGTGGATGTATCTATACTTCTAACATGTCTAGATACATCCACTTTTTGGCAAATGGAAGACAACTAATTTGGAACGGAGGGAGTATCTCTTAGCAACACAAACATACTCCATTCATTCCGAAATAAGTGTCACGATTTGAACTAAAATCATGCCACGTATTTCGAAACGGAAGGAATATATCCATACCTAATTTATTTATTATCTTGTAGCCACGCATTTAACCTATAAACTGCCGGCACTTCTGGGGAGGGTCCTCGGCCTGGCACTGTGCAATCCGGGGCAGACTATCCTGGCCGTCCGTTCCACCGTCCATTTGCTCCTGGCCGTTGGATCGTGGTCGCTTTCTGTTTTGCACTCGCTGCCACACCCGGCAGGTCGATGACGTGTGGGGTTTGCGCCGGGCCGGCCCCACCTGCAGCACGTCGCGCACGTCGCCCTCTTTTTCCCGGGATTTACTGTCGCGGTAGACACGGGCGCGCCCGCAGCCACACAAAACCATCGCCCGAGTGAAACCTAGAAGCCAATCCTCGCGTCTCTCCTCCCCCAATCCCCTCCCGCGTCTCCTCGACGTCTCGCGCCGCCGCCGCCGCCGCCGCTGCTCTCGCCCTCGTCGACGTCCTCCCAGCCGCCTCTCGCCCATCTACCGTGCCTTCTGGACGGAGCCAAAAGCGGCCCGGACGGCGGCGGCCGTGGGCGGCCGGCGACCTTGCGGCGAGGAGGACGGCGGGGGTCGCCGGAGGAGCAGGAGCAGGAGCACGGGGGCGGCGGCGGTCGGCGGGGCCAGAGAGGAGGCAGGGGAGGCGCGCGCGTGGGGAGAGCCAAAAAAAATCATGCGGCTCTCGTCGACCTCTCGCGCCCCTCTCCGACCGGGTTCTAGGGAGGCGCCGCGTGTGGTGCACGGGCCAGGGAGGCTGCCGCCGGTGGTGGACGGGGCCAGGGCGTCCTACACATCCCCTGCGTCCGTTCTCCCTCTTCTCTGTTCCTGTTCCCGTTCCAGTTAATTTGTTATCTTTCGTGCATCTGGATGGACGGCATGGCAGGGGTCGCGGGAGGAGAAGGAGTATGGCGGCGGCGATTGAGGAGATGGACGCCATGGCCGCGCTCGCCAGAACGCGCCGCCGGCGGCCACCGGAGCTCCGCCTCGCTCCACCGACCTGCTCGCCTCCGTTCCCAGCTGTCTGCCGAGGAGATGGCGGCGACGGCAGCGAGCAACACCGTGTGCTGGACGACGGGACCTGCTCAAGGTGGTCCACATCTCACCTCATCTCCCTGGTCGTCCCCGCACACCTCGTCCTCTCACTTCTATACTGACCCAAGATCCGGAGTCCCTCCCTCTCCTCCTGTTCTTCAACGACACAACAGGGCATATGAGGAGGACGACAGGAGTTGGTGGCGGCATACTTCTCTAAAATTCACGAGGAAGATGAAGATCTATGTCCCCCTTTGCTACAGACCTAGGTATGTGCTCTATATGGTTCAATTGATTTTTCAGATAGCAGAACTTTTACTTCACTCTGGTTAATCAGATTGTTTCATCACAACATATGCTATATATTCACTGAATTATATGTGTTCAGCTGTTTCTACAGAGCTTTCTTATTCTCCTACTTTGTAGCTATCTTAGTGATTACTTGTTTTTGATGATGTTTTTTTTTCTGGGCATAAATTTAATACAACTAGGCTTGTAAACAGGAAAACCGTGGACAGATGCAGGATAGGCAAGCTGAAGTTACTCGTTTAATGGAACATGTGGCTACATCCAAGAAGAGCATCCGTGGTCTCAAGTTGGATAAAGTATACTTCGCAAATCCTAAATTCTCAAGTGTTATGGCTGTACGTTTTCTCCCAGCTTACAGAAGCTTACTTATTATGATTTGTAATCCCATTATATTTTTGTAATACTCAGTCCAGCCATTTAGCGATCTATGCTTGCCAGAATAACTTGGTTGCCTTTACGTTGCCTGAATTCTCCAATGCCCTAGCTGAAGCAGTCCTGAGAGTTGTCTGACCCCATGCTGAATCATCCGAAAATATCTTGATAAAGAATAACACCCACATTGGCTTTCATGTAACAGTTTTTTAATGCCTGAAAAAAGAGAGGGTACTACTCCTTTTAGTAAATAGTAAGTAGACGCAAGGTGTTAAATAGTGGTTTATTGTCTGTTGCACGAAGATGAAAATCTATCTGGACTATAGTGGGCTATTGTGAAAACTATGCCACTCTTTTTGATATAATATATATCTCTGTTAACTGTTAAAAATATGAAATATATTCAGTCCATAGATACATTCTTTGACTGCACAACAGCGAGCCTTTACCAAGCCTGAACCAATCTATTATTTATCAAAACAATTGTAGGAAGTTCATAGAAGTACAAATTATACGAATTGAGAGGAGAGGAAAACACCTATTGAACACTCGGGAACTGCCATGCATGTCTTATATAAAAACATGAACATTTAAAATTTAGGGGAGGGTTTGTTTTTTTATTGTTTATTATCTAGCAGTTTGTCCCCCCACTTTATTTTTGAGACAATATATCCAAAATCAGAGCTGCCAATTTTGATCTGCAAAATGTGGCTTGGTTTGCATGTGCTCCTTTTGGGCACAAACCAGTCAAGCCTATTTCTTTTGCAACATGTATTTGCTTTCTTTGTTTATGCCTACTCATGTCTTACTATATGAATATTTCATGTTCTTTTTTCTTCTTGCAAATAATTAAATGGGAGTGATACGATGGTAGCAAAAGGATATTGATGCAATGGACAAGGTAAAAATTTAGGATTATTTGTTCTGAGGCTGATTTGAGCTTAGTGTCTTCCATTGTGAATGAGCAGATTGTTGCTCTTCCCCTGCTCGGCGGTGACAATTAGCTTTAAGGCGGCGGATCGAGAAAAGTCGAGTGAGCAGGCAGCAAACGACGAAGTAGCCTTTTGGTAATTTCTCATGTTCTTTGCCCGTGTTTTTGTCATATTTCATTTCTTACTTATCAGGATATATTTTATCATGTCTCTTTTACCGAAAAATGAATTGAATTAATGAACAGGCAGTCACTGGGCCGGAAGAAATTATATGCATGACCACACATAGAGAGGTACAACCTCAACGGAGGAGGAAGGAGATGTTGATGGGCTTCGATGGTGGAGCAACACGACCATGGTCATCCATTCTGCTGCTCGTGGAGCCGGGTGGCTGGGCGTGCAGGTGAACCTTGACCAAAAGCAACGACAAAACAGCCTAGAGGTGATTTCTCATGTTCGTTGCCCATTTTTTGGCATATTTCATTTCCTTTATGTTTTGCAAATCATTCACATCCCTGTTAATTAGGGTTCTCCCAGTTTTGTATGGTGTAAGAGCCATATTGTTAATATGTTTTGCAAATCATTCACATCCCTGTTAATTTGTATGGTGTAAATCTGAATATTGTTTCTGTGTGTATGTTAAATCTGATTTATGTTCTTACAATATTGTTTCTGTGTGTATGTTAAATCTAATTTCTCATCTTCTATTTTACACATCAATTTGCAGTGACGAGGGAGAGCTTGCGCCTGAATTCTTCTAACCTGATGTTGACTTTCGCCTTGAGGTGAGCAGCTGTTGCCATTTATGTTTCTGTTTTTGTGCAGCCTGGCACTATTCAGTTCTAGGTTCTCTTTCCATCATTTCTTTTTATAATTTTGTTAAATTCGCATGAGACTATTTCTTTCCTTTTTTTTGTAGACTGTTAAATATTTATGCATCTGGTTTTGCTGTTTAGAGTTGAACAGTTATATCTCAAAATATATGTGGACCACAATTTGCATTCTACAAATGTGCATAGTAATGTCGGGTTACACGAAAATTCTCGTATCCTATATTTTGTTCTATTCAGCCTCATCCCCGAGGTTGAATATCTTCCTGCACTGTTGCTGCATGCAGGTGTATGCTTCATGCCTCAGAACATTTAAGTTGCATATTCTGACTTTGATATATGCTAAATTGTGATCTTCCTATTATATTGAGATTTAGCAGATTTTCTATATCTTGCTTGCTTAGATATGCTTTTAAATTGGACCATTTGTTGCATTATACTAAATTAGTTTATTTACTGATACAAATTGTTCAGATGACTATGGTATCTCATCCTCTATTTTTTGGTTTTGCTCCAGGTTGCCCTCTCAATGCTTCTGTCTGTTGCTCTTAGCTGAGGCCTTCAAGTCCCAAGTATGTCTCTCTGCACAATTATCCACGGAGATGTGTAGATGGAGAATTTGCTCAGATTGGTCTCCCACAAACTGACCTCAACCGCACGCATATCCACGGAGAAGCTCATCCTAAAAGCAGGCACATCCGGAGTGAGCTGAACTGGGGAAAGTGAAAGCGAGAGAGACGAAACGAGCAGGGGCGAGGGAGAAGGAGACTGGTGCGGACGTATGAGCCATTTCTTTTACCGCGTAAGTTTCAACAATATTTCTTTTATGCCATACTACCATTGAATAACACTGATGGTAGATGTGGTTAGTAGTTTGAATGACTGTCTGCTAAATAATCTGAGTGCAAAGCTAAGCTGCTTGTTTATGACCATCATTTTGACAGCTGGTTTGGTTCAAAAACTAAAATGCTTGTTCACAATCATTTCTGCAATTGATTTGGTGTACATGTTTAATTGCTGGTATTGTATTCGCATCAAATGATATATAATCCGAATTCTTAAATCTTGATAATTTTCCAGGTAAAGATCAATATGGCTGCTATCTGTGACATGCTGTCAGCGGTTTCAGTTGACACACATGCCCTGCAGCTCACTTTGATTCCTTCAGCATTTGATTGGTCACTATAATGGACCTTTGTGTTTGATCCAGGTAATATAGAGAACCGATCATTTGTTCACCAATAGCATATATATAGAGAAAGCTAATCATTTGTTGGCTGATAGCACATATAACCTATCAACATATTTTCCCTGTAAGTGATAGGCAAGCTGGCAAGGTACTTGCTGGTTATTACTTATTAATCTGTTAACTTGTGCAGAAACTTTTTCTCAAATTCAGTTAGTATGCCCACTATGAGGATATGAATCGTTACTAATCGTTTGTATGATTTGATTATTAGATAATCGACAAGTCGTTTGGTTTTGATTCGGCTGTAGAAGACTCAATGTGACATTGATTTAGCTCATGTGGAAATCGTTTGGAAGCAGCGCTGAGAATTCGTTTCTTGGTCGGTAGTCATCTCCCACTTATTCATATTTTTCATTTCCTTCCCACTGGACATGAATCCAGTTAATTTGTAAGCAGGTGCTATGAATAGATTAAATGGGGCGACAATTTCTTAATTATGATCCATGTTCGTAATTGTTTTCTACAGATCCGCCTACTGAAGCATTTGTGGTGTGGACGTGGCATTCTAGACCCTTTTCATTTAAAAGCTGCAATGGTGCTCGGGCATTCCAATAATCATTATTACCTTTTGTCATGCAATTTAGTGAAGGACTACTCTCAAAAGTGAGTATCTACCTTAGTAATTGACCGGTGAATTATATTTGAGAAATTGTTCTGCATGATGACATGATCCCATAAGACATAGTCAGCAATTTTGTCTCTTAATTTCATTTGTGCATTGAACAGTTTGAGAGATCTGATGACATTATTATACAATGTATGCATGCACCTTCGTACTGTATTTTAGACTGGTTGTTTGCAGTCAACCATCTTGTGATGCATATATTTATAATTTGTTCTCGGATCCATCTGTAGGGCTATTCCTTGTTTTTTTGGTTGTTATTTCCTAAATTTGACCCTCTTATTTACAGGTGCATATTATTAAGTTTCCTTGCAATATAATGTACCTTGCTTTTTTTTCCTTTTGTTTACTCTCGAAGATATAAACGTTCTCTGTTGTTTTATAGAATGGTTAGTGCTCTTTAGTTCTTTCTTTGCAATTTGTGACTCTTTTCAAAATTGTCTGGATTGAGCTCATTGTCATTAGATTAAGTTTGTAACATGTGCAGGTGCAGATTGATCTGAGCATGTACCAGATCTTAGAGATCATTTAATTCTACCATGATGTAGCTTTGTCAGATTTTGAGTTGGAGGATTCTTTTCAACCAAACCTGAGAGTTAGGAAGTTGACCGAATACGAGCTCATATTTATTTGAATTAACAATGCGATTGAATTAAAATGGCTTATTTATGTTAGCTCAAACTTGTAACATGTGCAGGTGCAGATTGGTCTGAGCATGTACCAGATGTTAGAGATAATTTTATTCTACCATGATGTAGCTTTGTTAGATTTTGAGTTGGGAGGATTTTTTTCAACCAAACCTGAGAGTTAGGAAGTTGACTGAATACGAACCTGAGATGTTAGCACCTGCAGTAGTGTACCAGTCTCATGTTTGCATGTTGTTTATGTCGCAAAAAAGCGTGGCTGATTCTTGCGATTTGAGTGAGGGCAATGTTTTTAAGAAGGCATATTTTTTGCAGTGGCATTAATTCACAGAATGGGAACAGGTTAGGCTTATTAACGCCTCGCATGGGACTGTGGTCATCCTGGAGCTTGCAGTGGTAGGTTAGGCTTCAATATTATCCCCTCGTGCATGGGACGGTGGTCATCCTGGAGCTTTTGTTGTGGGTGCTAGCATTCAGAGGTATGTTTTGCTGTGGTATGGGTCACAGGATTATTTTGCATTACCACATTTGAAAATGGAAAAATATGTTGCTTCAAAGTATTTCTAATATGTTGCATTACTTTGCATCATTGGTTCATTGATCGTGCCCTTATTCACATGTTTTTTTAAGCGGATGACAATTCACACTCCTCTCTAATATCAGCAAGTAATCAGCAAGTATATTATCCGGATGTTCCCCTTACCTTATTTATATTATTGTGTTCTTAACTCAAATAAACAACTTCGTTGTTACCCAGTTGCATGTTGCCACTACTACAACAAAGCTATGATTACTTCTCACGCAGTCCTTACTCTAGCATTCTCTTTTTAAAAACGTCCTGACTCTTGCATACTTCAATGCGATTCAGATAATTGGCACCTTTCGTATTTCTCTAGAATAGCAGTTCCTTTGTGCCCACTTTTAACAAAATCATGCTTATCTGACCCACCTTTTAGAAGCACTTTCAGTGCATGGTCAAACAGAGGAAGGGAAAGGAAGGTAAATTCTGAAGATGTTTGAACCCTTTCTGCTGCGCATTTTGATCAAGCAATGGAAGGGAAATTAAGACTAGGATTGCAAGTTTAGATAAACCAACTCTTTATTGCCAAACCTAGAAATGACAGTGCTAATTTCGTACGCTTATTTTACTAAGGATAATATGAAGGTATAATTTCTGGATTCTAGGACAGATTTATTTAATGAATCTCATAAAAAATGTATTCTTTGATCCTAATTTACCTTTCTATATCGAATGATTTCAGCTTGTTATCTTTGAAGTTACATTTAGTGCTCAAAACTGTAGAAGTCGAGCCTGGTCGAGAAGGGCACCAAACTATAACCTAACTAAGTTGAATTTTAGTTCTGAAATATACAATGATTTCTGAATCTTTATGTGCGAATCGAGCAAATAATGACATATATTTTAGGCTGTACAACTGTAAGCTACATAAATGGAGAAGGATTGGTAATTTGGCACTTTAGAAGCCACACTAAAATGCTGGTAATCAGTAGCAGCAAAAGGAGAGTACTAACCATGGCAGGATAAGATATTTTAGACTCCATACATTCAAGAAGACATATGCGATAGAGGAGGGATCCTCCTTGTCTCTCTGCCCACAATCCTAAAAAATGATTTTACGCTATACAAAACCAAATGGTTCATGAACAGAAGAAATTAATGGGCAAATTACAGCTATCTATGTAAGCTACTACAACTTTACAAATGTATATTGCTTGGGATAATTTCCAATTTATTATGTTCTATCTTAAGTAACAACAGTACTAACATTGAGGCTCTGGTTCCGAGCCAACAAACTGCGGCTACTTGCAGAAGCTATTACTATTACTTTATGAACCTATAGCACCTAGGTATTTTCTGAAGTTGTTATGTTCTGTGGTAAGCGAAACAAATACAGACAATACATGGAGATTAATATTGTTGTGTAAATGGTCCAGTCGCTGGAGGCCTTAATGCAGTAGAAGGGCAACTCTTTGTTTCTGGATGAACCATGATTTTCAGGAGATTATTTTGCCTTGGTCCTCCTGTACTGTCATTCCAATGTAATTTTGCCTCAATGCTCTCTGTGTATTATGTAGTGTACATATGCGGAAGATAAATATTTGGTATCACTTCACCGTGAAAATAGTATGACCTGATACATCGGTTCCATGACTTTGAGATCTGAAGTGTCTCAGTTTCTCTTGTTCACTATTAATATTATTGTCAAGAAGGAAGGTTGTTGCTCAATAAAGTTGATGTCGGTTTTGTCATTCGAATTGAATTTGTAATGCAACACCTTTTGGTCCCTGCCATATGTAATATGAAGTACAAAAACTATTGAACTGCGTGAACTCATGTAGGGAGGCACTTGACTGCGATATTTCACTGATAATGGATTGCTCCTGGCACCTTGGAATGTTGGCTGCTGCTCACAAAGGTGTACTATTGCTTATGTAGGATGCCCCTGTAAGAAGGACATGCTTAATACCTTACCAGCTGGCTACATGCCTGGATTTGGAGATGTAAATTAGTAGGCAATCTTTTTAGACGCCCTTGTATTTGGCTGCAGTTTTTTTTAGAAATGTAGGCATCGCCCCAGCCTCTGTATTAAAATGATGCACACGGCTTGGCTGCAGGTTTTGTAATAGCACCTATATTAAGCAATGGATCTTGGATTCACTATCCCATTTGGCATTTGATCTGAGCTAATTTATTTTATTACCGCCTATGGTAGTTATCAATGCAGTCTATGCTATAGCTTGCTGCTTTTGTTTACCATTTACAATATTTTTTTCTTAGATAAGTTTCTTGTTGGGTGGTTGATAGCCATTATCTAATTTTCCTTTTGGGTAACATTTCCCTTATTATTTTCATTTCTGATCTTAATTTACATTTAGCGATTTTGAGCACTGCTATCATGTGACATATCTATCTTTAGCTCAATCGCCATCGGAGGGCAAATTATTTGTTAACACAATTTTATAAGATTGCTTCAACCTTCTTACGAATACCTCAACACATTCTAATCGAGCCACGGAAACTCTAACGAGTAGTTTCAATACACAAAACATATAAAACTTAAGGCCATAGTACAGTCTTTCTATTAATACACAAAACATATAAAACTAAGTGAGCGTTCGTACATTTCCTCCGTATGTTAAACTTAACTTTTATTTTGAGGGTGGATCTATTTTATTGAGGAGAGACACATGCATAAGGTTCTCTGGTTATCGTCAGCCAATAGGCCCGAAGAGCATCTCCAACCTGCTTCAATCTTCATAGGAAGAGCTAAACACATTCAAATCATGCAACCACAGGAAACTCTAACGAGTAGCTTTTATACACAAAACATATAAAACTTAAGGATACACCGGCGATGAGTGTTAGCCCAACTGGCCCAAGAAAATGAGATTTTCTGCTCGATTATAACCGCAATATCAACATGGATCTTGAAGGTGACATGGTTTCAAGACTAAAATATCAACCATGATAAAATTGAATCCTCTGGGCTTACTGCAATATGTAGGAGCTATGCTTAATGTATTCCTTATTATTTTTCATTCGATATATTTGATTTCCATAACAATTCCCATAACATGCCTACCTACACCACCTTTTAATGGGTACAGTGTGCAATCAGGACACAATGTTTATTCTGAAATTAGCCTCCTGTTGTCGTGTCTGGTCCTTCAAGATAATATTACTTGAGATTGCAGAAAATATTTGTTGTCAATTTAAATCCACTATTGGTTAAAAAATTATCGATGATACCCGCATGATGCCCATGACAACAATATGCAATATATAAAAAACTTAAGATTACATTACAGCCTTACTTTCGACACCTGCGCCGGGGCAACAAAATCCGAGCTGCATCGGTCACCTGCGCCGTTGGCGCAACGGGTCATCTAGTCGGTATTAAACTAGCGGCAATAATAGAACAGCAACAAGGTATTGCACGCGACCACTAAACTTCTCTCCTGCCGCTAAATTTTGTTGAAAAGAGGGGGAAAACGGCATGGCTTGTTCTCCTCCGTGTCCTCAAGAAACCCGGCCTCCCGACAGAACTCGACGGCGTCCGTGATGGTGTCCCTCAGCGTCCGGCAGCTCCAACCCAGCTTCTCCAGCTTGCCGGAGGTCATCGGAGCCGGGTGATCCATGTCACATATGCTCTCCCTGCCGAATACACAAGAATTAATTGACCGTTAGCCCCAGCAACAACATCCATCTCAATCCCATCATCGTTGCTGAACTGAAAACACCAATGAATGTATGCTAAATCATCAGGGGGATCACAAGTCCTACTCGGCTATGTACGGGTACCCAGGGTACATGCTCTTGAGCATACGAAGCAGTTCCCGGGCGGTGATGATGTGCGGCGCGCAGATATGCCGACCGGCGGCTCCGGGCGCCTCGTAGAGCACGCGCAGAGCGTCGGCGACGTCACGGACGTCGACGATGTGCCACTGCTTGTCCGTTATCAGATCAGGACCTCCTGCAAGTGCCAACGCGTGAATGAATCAGGAGATGGAGCAGGGAAGAATGCAACGCCATTGTCTCAGATACGACGGCTAGCTGAAACCTTTGAGGAAGTAGATGAGGAACTGGTTGCTCGCGTTGACGGTCGGCTGGAGCATGGGACCAAACACCAGCGACGGGTTGAGAGTCACGACGTCGAGCCCGGTGTCCCGCCCGTACTCGAGCGCCGCCGCTTCTGCCGCGATCTTGGCCACAGGGCACCAGCTCTGCAGATGCACGAACGCACGTTGCAAAATGACTTTAGTTAAGGTTGGAGAAAAATATACTGAGTCTCTACATGGGACAATACGGTGACTAGTTACCTCGATGCTCCTGCAAAATTCTGTGTCTGACCAGCAGCTCTCGTCCCTGATCTTGCCATGAGGCCAGTCTTTCGGGTGGATCTCGACGGCGACTATGGATGACACCACCACCACTCTCTGGACATTTGCGGCAGAGGCGGCCTTGAGCACATTGGTGGTGCCAGTGACAGCAGGGCCCAACATTTGTAGCTGTGTGTATGTTAGACAATAGATTTCACATGATTATCATGTCTAGCGTACTAATTCTTAATTCGGAATTGTAATTGTTGCATTTTTTTTAGAACTGTGGGGCAAAAGCTTTGCCCCATTTCTTTATTAAGAAGGAGATAACGGACACGTATGTTTAGGCCCTAAAAGGACCAATAAAAGTACAAAGGGATCACTCTCCCGGAATTAAATCACCCAAAAGTTTCGCCCCCGCGAGGACCCAAAGCTTGGCTTCGTGCTTGATGTTGAAAAGGATGGTGAGGGGCGATGCGTGCTTGTTTTTTAAGACTCTAGCATTTCTTTCGTTCCAAATCTCCCAAGAGGTTAGGAGGACGAGGGAAGCCAAAGCTTTGCGATTCGAGGACCCGTCGTTGGTCATTTGTCTCCACCACTCGGCGAGAGAGAGCGTCGGCCAAGTGGTGGTGTCGATGGAATGAAGGCCAAGCCAATCCTTCAAAGAAGTCCAAACCCTAGTGGTAAACCGGCAATGAAGAAGAAGGTGATCGGTGGTTTCGGGGGTTCTCTTGCAAAGCATACAAAGACCACAATTGGGCCACCCCCGGCGCGCTAGCCGGTCCGCCGTCCAAATGCGATTTTGGAGAGCAAGCCACGCGAAGAACTTAGTTTTTGGGGTAGCCCAAATTTTCCAAACAAGGTGCTTCAAATCGGAGGCGGAAGAACCGAAGAATTGCGCCTTGTAGGCGGACTTTGCGGAGTATTCGCCTCCCGCGGTAAGGTTCCAAGTAATGGTATCTTCTTGCGAATTGTCGAGGTGGAAACGACGTATCCTAGTCCATAGCTCCACAAACTCAATCACATGGCGCATGGAGAAGTCATCAATCATCTCAATCTTGCCTATCCAAGCATTATTAAGCAAGGCTTGTTGAACGGACCATTTCTTCCGAGTGGAGATGCCAAAAATGAGAGGCGCGATGGACTTCGGTTTCTCTCCAAAAATTGTTGCATATCACTCCGGATTGACAGAAGACATATATGATCTATTCGAAGTTTTATTTTTTCTTACATAATGGAAGGGAACAAATCTCACAGCCTCTAGTAGTCTTGGGTATAAATAGACACATCCCAAGTACTATGATGAAAAACAGAGCCGAAACTTCTTTTTTGTCTATTCTAGGAAGATATGGAAATGAAGTGCATATATGAAAACAGAAAGAAAACCTTATGAACGGAAAAGAAAGGGAATGTCCGTATCCACATGTGCATAAATTATGTTTATCTCTCGAATCCACTTTATTATATATGTCCATGATCTCTACTATATAATACGAGTAACCGTGTCCGTGATACGTCATGGACTTTTACACTTTAACCCCTCAAGAATACTGAAATCAACCTGTGGTCCATCGTTAAGTCGCATACCGCTTCGAGTAGAAACAGAGAATAAGCCAGAGCAGGGGGAACTCCTGCACACCGCCGCCACTGTGTGGCTGGAGAACCACGGTCCCTCGAGGTGCTGTTGGCGCACCAGCTCGGGCTCTTACTACTCGCCGCGGCCGCCGCCCTGCCCTTCGGCGCGCCCCGCAGATCCAAGCGCCACTTCCCTGCAGCCTAGTGTCGCCGCTCCTCCTTTCCCCCGTTCTTCCCCGCTCCTCCTTTCCCCCGTTCTTCCCCGCAGCAGCATCATCTTCCTCAAGCTTCACCCATATTCCCCACCTCTGTCGACAAGAACTCGAGCCTAATGGCGCTCGGTGCGTTCCGGTGTCGATGCTTCGCAGGTTCCAGAATGGGGCTTCTCTCCGAACCACGCGGGCGGTGAAACAGACCAAGAGGTCGCCAGCGGAGCTCCGGCGACGCACATCCGCGGTGGCGCTCGGAGGCGCATGACGGCAGGACGCTGCGGGGCACTAGGAGAGATGGTGAAGAGTATATCCTGACCGCATGCGCACTGTCAAGCTACGGAGAGAGTCGGCGAGTCCGGGGAAGCTCGGAGAGCCGCCGGCCACAGCGGAGTCACGCTGACAATGCCGTGCTGTAGAGGGTTGCGCTGACGCTCATCTCGATCAACTCGAAATTATCATTGCTGATCTCTTTCTTCAACTCTCACAATCAGATTGTTAACCAAGAATCCAACTCAACCTTAAAACTCTTTAACTAATACGGAGTAAAATTCACTTTATCGAAAAAAATACATCCAACTCAACTGTCGGATCTGAACCATGGAAAATTTTCGCCACTAGATTTTTTTCAATATTTTCAGTAAGACTGTTATAAAGACAATGTTTATATGGTGATTTCATGCCAACAGAGCCTCATTATTTCCAAGCATATTCAGCAACATCACAGGCACAATGGCGACATATCTAGGAGTACTGGCACTCCCACGACCAACTCATCACTGGGCAGCATGAAAAAACGGGGAAGAGATCAGGAAGGCGGCAAGCTTGTCCCTCTCCCTCGGCATCCTGCAGAATTCCAGTCTTCCGGTAGTACTCGATGCTATCCACGAGCGTCTCCTCCAGTGCCCTTGGCTTCCAGCCCAGATTCTTCAGTTTCTCGGACGAAATTGGTGTGATAGGAGAGTTGTAATCCACGTTAGCCTTGCTGAAGAAAGCAAAGAGAGTAGTTCAAACCATATAAACAAGCACCCCCGCGGTTCTTGAAAAATGCGCCATTGGCTACATACATACAAAAAATGGAACGCATGATAAGAGACGCACCAGTTTACATAATTGTAGTTTGGGTACATCTTCTTTAGCAATTCCAGCAAAGCGATTGTGCTGACGTAATTTGGCGCGGAGATATATCTCCCTGATGATTCTGGTTTCTCAATTCTCATATACCAGGAGCAAAGCATCTGCCACATCCCGGATATCGACTATGTGCCACGGCATGTCGACCATTGCATTAGGACCTCCTGTGATGAAATCGTCAGAATTTCAGCAGTCAATAACTTTTTTCTGCTAGATTAAGTACTTTTTTTGCGTAGAATTCGGGAGCTTTATTACTTCAAGGTTCCGTTACAATCAGCCATTAGACTGGATACAAGGAAAGCTGCGCTCTCATCAAGCCAGCTACTCGTCAACTCTAGTGTGCAAGCTAACTTAGCACAAAGATGAGCCGAATTATTCGCAGACCGTCTAACATGCTTAACTAAAAATGAAGCAAAATCCGAAACCAGCTCGCCAACTTCGTCAAGGATAGGTTCCACCGCTGAACGATCAACGTGACGCGAATGCCAGAGATTGACAATCTCTAAACAGTCTGTCTCCATTACCACTTGAGAGTAACCCCGCAACTTCGCGAAAATCACTCCATCTCGGAGGGCTAACACTTTAGCAGTAAGAGGGTCAATAACACCCATCAGGGGTTTACTCCATGCGCTAATGAAAGACCCTCCACCACCCTTCTGATCCTCTGAATTGATAGCACCATCCGTGTTGATTTTGATCCAGCCCGGATCAGGAGGACGCCAACACTGTCCCGGTGGAGTTTTTGAATCCCCCACTCGGTAATCTAGCAGCTGCAGCTCTTCACAGATCTTCTTTAAAGATTGGAGCGGATCATACCTCTCCCCGTCATGTGTCAGCCTATTTCGTGAAGATCAAATTTTCTTGCAATTGCTTTTTCCATTGTGGCTCAGTAGGCCGGTTTTTGCTTGCACTCGCTTTTTCTGCCTTGGCCCAACAGGCCAGGCTGCTAAATTTAATAGGCTGGCCACAAAATTTTAATGGTCCGGTCCACTTAATTTGACAAGCCGACCAATTTAATTTTAACAGGCTGGTCCACTTAACTTGAACAGTCAGTCCACTAAGTCTTAACGGGCCAACCCAGTCAATGTTAACATGCCTTAGGTGGGCATGGCATCTACCACAGTTTATACCCGTGACAGAAGAGTTGACATTATAATAGTGATCCTAATGGAGATTACCATGTGCCCGTTATATGCATCTACCACGGCAGTATTTTCCGTGATTTATTTGCATCTGCCACGGTGTATTTAAACCGTGTAGATTGTTCTGCGTGGTACGAATCGTTTTAGCCATGAAAAATGCCCTTCTACCACGAAAATCAGGCGTTGTAAAAACCACGTTTTATTCTAGTGCCGCTCTAGGCTCCACGTCTTTTCTAGACTAATGGACCAAGTTTTACCTACGTACCCTTCCTGGGGTAGCATTTTGTCATTTGTCAAATAACACTTTCCTATATAAACCCCTCAAGGAGGTGAGGCTCATTCATTCGTCATTCACATAAAAAAGGGAGAGGGCTAGAACTTCTAGCTACGTTCCAGGAGCTCAAGTTTTAAATCGGAGGAGCCACATTTTACTCGGACCAATGTGGTCAGGGATCTTGACTTCACGTTAGGCCAGGGGTCCATGGTCAAACCCATCGCAACTCTCCTAACAAAGGATAAATCGTGTTCCAACAAGGTGACCAAAAATATTCGAAAATGTTTTTGCAGCAACTCCCGCATAGTGTACTGTATAGCGACTTTCGTTACAAGACCGGTGTACCGACCCCTACTAACCATTACTACCTAAGATCGGTGTATACGTATTTTGTATCTCGTCTTTTATTTATCAATGAAAATCGTACTACCATGCAAAAAAAAATTTGCTCGAGAGTCGAGACACCCCTAACCTCTAGTTGTTTGATTACAACCACAAGATTATATTATCATTTCGGTGAAACGAAACTATACAAGCAACTGTCCTGCATGGTTTCGGAAAATACAAAATATACAATTGCCCATGGCTTGATAGAGTTAACCAAAATATAGAGACACAAGATGCATCTGCATCCATCCTGAATGGGTCAGCTAATGAGTCGGTACATGAGGTTTTAACCCAACCCTTTGCAAAATTTACTTGGCAATGTTTCGAACAAAATCCAGAATCAAGGGCCCAAATTAATACTATTATCGTTTTCATTCCTAGACGGGCGGCAAGCGGAATAAGAAGGGAAGTCGGCAAGGTTCGTCATCTGAAACCTGAAGAAGGCCTGCCTTTTCATATGACTTGACGCTATCCATGAGTGTCTCCTCGAGCTTCCTTGGTTTCCACCCCAGATTTTTGAGCTTATCCGAAGTAAGTGGAGTGTTAAAATCCACATCAACCATCCTACCAAGCCAAAGATAAGTGGTTTTAAATCCTTAGTGAATTATAAGCAAGCTATGGCATGGCGTTGATATGATTAATTACACTCACTTGTCTACGTAACTGTAGTTAGGGAACATGCTCTTCATAATCCCCACCAAATCATTTAGGTCTATTTGGTCTAATGAGCATATGTATCTCTCATATGGTCGTGCCTTGTCGTACAACAGTAGCAACGCTTCGGCGACATCCCGGACGTCTACTATGGGATAGTACTTGTTCATCGTGTCAGGACCTCCTGCGACCAGACATACAGTGGAATTACACTACAAGGTGTGGGTGAATCAAAGAAGGTCTCGTCATTTTTGAAAAATTTATGTACTTCATTCTACTACATATATACTAAAACAACAGTAACATACTAACATGCGAAAGAAAAACAGCGGGCTCTTGGTTCAGGAGTCCTAATGTGCATTAGTTGGTCCAAAATGACTATACACAGTCGTGATGCTAGACTTACAACAGGAACATGAAATAGTCCTTCCGATCTCAGTTCATCTAAATTCTCTATGATTGCAAACACAAATGTTATGAATATTTTATTTTTGGAGGGTTTGGCCCACTTTGTGATGTCAGTTGACATCACAAAAGTGTGTGTTGCACCGCCACTGGTTATACATGCTTTCATAAACGCGAAAAAAGAAATGCTGCAGGAAACAATGTGCATTGGTCACTCGATTAGGAGTAAAACCTTTTATGATGTAGATGAGGACCTTGCTGGTGGTATTGATGTCCACATGTTGCAACAAAGGTCCAAAAACCAGACCTGGGCAAAATGTGGTGACATGCAACCCGTTCTTCTCTCCAAATACTAGAGCCATCTCTTCAGCTTCGGTCTTGGCAAGAGCGTACCAGTTCTGCCAACAACAAGCATGTATGGATGTTTTGAGTTAGCCTAGCACTAGTAATAATCTACAATAAGCAAGAACTCACTAGTGCTCCAGATGTTGCTGGCCTACTGACCTCAGTCTTCTTGCAGAACTCTTTGTCAGACCAGCAGCTCTCGTCTTTGATTTTATCGCGAGGCCAGTCTAGATTAAAGCAACAGGCAGCAAGGGATGAGACCAAAATGAGTTTATGAACTTTTGTATCTGAGCAAGCCTTGAGTACATTCATGGTCCCCTTGACAGCAGGTTCCATCATCTCCTTCTGCACAATTTTGCAAGTTTATCAGTTATAACAGTAGAGCGGCCAAGGTTATCTTCTCAACCAAAATATGTCCAAGCGATGTGGTGGGCCATCTAGGTTACTAAACTGCAGACAGTGCTAGGTTCTTAACGTTGTGTCTTTGCAGGGTTGATCCTGACGCCTGACTTGTGGTCTTGGTGCTCCGAGCCAAAGCTATGCACTGTTAGAATTGGGCCCATTAGTGGGCAGCCCAATAAGCATTTTCAGAAAATCTCAAAGCCCATTTTTGTGGCAGCACACATGTGAGTGGAGTGGGAGCTAAAGTTTAGTCTCACATTGCTAGTGGGAGGAGAGTTGCACCAACTTATATAGTGGAGTGTTGTGCTACTTGGTGTGCTTGTGAGAACAGAAGGCTCTCTCCCGCGCGCTCCTCCTCCTCCGCCGCCGCACGCACGCATCGCACCGCCCGCCCGTCTCGTGTCGTCACGACACGACACGACACGACGCGGGTTGAGGAACGGTTTGGACGGACGCGTCACAGTTAGTCGGTTCGGGTCGCTCCCGGATCGTGGGCTACTGTAACCGACCCAAAACGTGCGCGACGTGGACTTGGCCCACGGTGTACGTGTTAGGGTTTCCCGAACCACACTATATATTGCCGTGCACTGCGTGCGCCGTCACAGATCGAACCAATCTAGGTTTTGCCAATCTCGTGCCTTGCGCCGCCACCGTAGTCTACTCCATCCCGTGCGCCGGCGTGCACCGGCGAACGGGACAGCAGGTCTCCGGAACCGCTCGTCTTTATGATCCTGTACGGGAGAGGGCGAATAAGGTTTTTGGGAAGCGCTCCGCGCGACTGCTTTCAAGTTCTTCATCACGGCTCGACTTCCTGGACGATCTCCGGGTCCGCGGGCGACTCGTCTCCAACGTCGTCTTCTTCGAGCTGCGACCGTCACCGCTCAAGCTGCTCCAACAACTACTTCATCTACAATCGTTCGGTACGTTCGTCACATTCCGATGGCTGTGTTTGTAGATGTCTGGCTGTTGTTCATGTTAATTAATACGTCTAGTATTTTCGAGTTTAACATGTTAGTAGCTGTTTACTATTCTGGAATTAATCATGGAAATTATGCCTAATATCCAACAATCCAAAACCTTATGTTTGTTATAGGCAATTTCCTGAGTTAAACATGGGACATCTATCTGATGCACTGAGGCCGGACAAGTTTACCGGTGTGGACTTTAAGAGATGGCAGTACAAGACCACACTGTGGTTGCGATCTCTGAAAGTGTTCGAGGCTAGTGAGGGTTTACCTGAAGGAACTATATCTGACGAGGATCAGAACAAGTTCAAGGAAACCAATACTGCCTTTGTGGGACTCGTTCTGAGTGCTCTTAGCAACAAGCTGTTTGATGTGTACATGCACATTACAGATGCCAAAGAGCTCTGGGAGGCACTGAACGCTAAGTTCGGTGTAGCAGATGCTGGCAGTGAACTGTACATCATGGAGAGCTTCCATGACTTCAGGATGGCTAACAACCGTTCTGTAGTCGAACAGGCTCATGAGATACAGTGCATTGCTAAGGAGCTTGAGCACGCTAAGTGTGCCTTACCTGACAAGTTTGTGGCTGGATGCATTATTGCAAAGTTGCCCTCTTCATGGAGGAACTTCGCCACAACTCTCAAACACAAGAGACAGGAGATATCGGTTGAAAACCTGATAGCGTCTCTTGATGTTGAGGAGAAGGCTCGGGCTAAGGACACTGCTGAGAGAGGTGGTGAAGGTCAGTCTAGCGCCAACATGGTG
The DNA here is from genome assembly GCA_947311845.1 of Poa pratensis. NCBI lineage: Eukaryota > Viridiplantae > Streptophyta > Magnoliopsida > Poales > Poaceae > Poa > Poa pratensis. The sequence continues at coordinate 140,647,183 of CAMZMU010000085.1, forward strand.
CAGAAGAACTTTCACCATGGCAAGAGCAAGGCAAAGAGCAAGCCTTCCTTCAACATGCCTACCAAGACTACTTCTTTCAAGAAGAAGAAGAAGATGCTGAACAAATCTGAGCTAAAGTGCTACACTTGTGGAGAGCCCGGACACTTCTCTGTGGACTGCCCAGATCGTGCAGACAAGAAAGGGAAGAGCCAAAGCATGTCAACGTCGTGACCGCTAGCAATGCTGATGGGTACGGTAATTTACCGATTGTGCTTTCAGTATTTCAATCTCCATGTTGGTGGATTGATACGGGTGCTAATGTTCATGTATGTGCTGACATCTCTATGTTCACTTCTTATCAGGTCGCAGATTCAAGCGTCTTAATGGGGAATGGATCACATGCTTCTGTTCGTGGTGTTGGCACGGTAGATCTGAAGTTTACTTCGGGGAAGATCGTGCAGCTGAGGAACGTGCAGCATGTCCCTACTATGAACAAGAATCTGTTAGCGGCTCCCTTCTATGCAGAGATGGGTTTAAATTAGTCTTGGAGTCCAATAAAGTAGTTGTGTCAAAGTTTGGACAATTTATTGGTAAAGGGTATGAGTGCGGAGGCTTGTTCCGCTTTTCATTATCGGATTTTTGTAATAAGTCAGTAAACCATATTTGTGGCAGTGTGGATTCGGATGCTAATGTTTGGCACTCTCGTTTATGTCATGTTAATTTTGGTTTAATGAGTAGACTTTCCAGTTTGAGTTTAATTCCTACTTTCACCATTGCCAAAGGTTCTAAGTGCCATAGCTGTGTGCAATCTAAGCAACCTCGAAAGCCTCACAAGGCAGCCGAGGAGAGAAACTTGGCACCTCTAGAACTCGTACATTCGGATCTATGTGAGATGAATGGCGTGTTGACAAAAGGTGATAAGAGATATTTCATGACTTTAATCGATGATGCTACTAGGTTCTGTTATGTATATTTGTTGCACACTAAAGATGAAGCTTTAGACTACTTTAAAATCTATAAAGCTGAAGTAGAAAATCAATTAGAGAGAAAGATCAAACGTCTTAGGTCAGATCGTGGTGGCGAGTATTTCTCCAACGTATTTGATGAATTCTGTGAGGAACATGGTATTATTCATGAGAGGACGCCTCCCTATTCGCCCCAATCAAACGGGGTTGCCGAGAGGAAAAACCGCACGCTGACCGACTTGGTGAACGCCATGTTGGACACTGCTGGTTTATCTAAGGCATGGTGGGGGGAGGCTTTGTTGACTTCGTGTCATGTCCTGAATAGAGTTCCTAACAAGGATAAAGAGAAGACACCTTACGAGGAGTGGTCTGGGAGAAAACCATCACTTTCTTATTTTCGTACTTGGGGATGTTTGGCGAAAGTCAATGTTCCAATTCCTAAGAAACGAAAACTTGGACCGAAGACAGTGGATTGTGTCTTTCTAGGTTATGCTCAGCGGAGCATTTGCTATAGATTTTTAGTGGTTAAATCTGAGATACCTGATATGCATGTTGATACTATTTTGGAATCTCGTGATGCAACATTTTTTGAGAACATGTTTCCTATGAAGGATATGCATAGCATTGCTAGAATTTCTTCTGAGATATTTGCTGAACCTAGTACATCTGTTGATCATTCTGAACAACCACATGTTGAGGAAGTCCTTGAGAAGGATGACAATGAATCAGCTCCCAAGAGGAGCAAGAGACAGAGGACTGAAAAATCCTTTGGTGATGATTTCATTGTGTACCTTGTGGACAATACTCCCACGTCCATTGCAGAGGCATTTGCATCTCCTGATGCTGATGACTGGAAAGAAGCTGTCCATAATGAGATGGACTCGATTCTTTCTAATGGAACTTGGGAATTATCTGAACGACCCTACGGCTGCAAACCTGTGGGTTGTAAGTGGGTGTTCAAGAAGAAGCTAAGGCCTGATGGTACTATTGAGAAGTACAAGGCACGGCTTGTAGCCAAGGGCTACACCCAGCGTGAAGGCGAAGATTACTTTGACACCTATTCACCTGTTGCTCGACTCACCACCATTCGTGTACTACTTTCCCTGGCTGCCTCCTATGGTCTTATCGTTCATCAAATGGACGTAAAGACAGCTTTCCTTAACGGAGAGTTGGAAGAGGAAATCTATATGGATCAGCCTGATGGGTTTGTAGTAAAAGGTGAAGAGAGAAAGGTGTGCAAATTGTTAAAATCTTTGTATGGGCTGAAGCAAGCACCTAAGCAATGGCATGAGAAGTTTGACAGAACTTTAACTTCTGCAGGCTTTGCCATTAATGAGGCTGATAGGTGTGTGTATTATCGCCATGGTGGGGGCGATAGTGTTATATTATGCTTGTATGTTGATGACATACTGATTTTCGGTACAAGCATGATAGTGATAAATGAGGTCAAGTCTTTTCTGTCAAAGAGCTTTGATATGAAAGATCTGGGACAAGCTGATGTGATCCTGAACATTAAGTTGATTAGGGATGAGAGTGGGATTACGTTAACGCAATCACACTATGTTGAGAAGGTCTTGAGCCGCTTTGGTTATATAGACAGCAAGCCTTCTCCAACACCCTATGATCCCAGTGTGACACTCAGAAAGAACAAAAAGGAAACGAGAGATCAATTAAGATATTCTCAAGTGATCGGTTCACTCATGTACCTTGCGAGCGCGACGAGACCTGACATCTCTTTTGCTGTGAGCAAGTTGAGCAGGTTCATGTCTAACCCGGGTATTGATCATTGGCATGCACTTGAAAGGGTCATGCGCTATCTGAACGGTACAATGAGTTATGGGATTCACTATTCAGGGCACCCTGCGGTGCTTGAGGGATACTGTGATGCGAACTGGATCTCAGATGTTGATGAGCTCTACGCCACAAGTGGATATGCATTTATTCTTGGAGGTGGCGCAGTGTCATGGAGGTCTTGCAAACAGACCATTTTGACGAGGTCAACCATGGAAGCAGAACTTGCTGCTTTAGATACAGCTTCTGTTGAGGCAGAATGGCTGCGTGAGCTCTTGATGGACTTGCCGGTGGTTGAGAAACCATTACCGGCCATCCTTATGAACTGTGACAACCAAACGGTTATTGAAAGTGAACAGTGCTAAGGATAATGCGAAGTCATCAAGACACGTCAAAGACGCTTGAAGTCTGTCAGGAAAATGAGAAACTCCGGAGTAATAACTGTTAGTTATATTCAAACAGACAAAAACCTGGCAGATCCCTTTACGAAGGGACTATCACGTAATGTGATAGATAGTGCATCGAGGGAGATGGGGTTGAGACCCGTGAGTGTTACACCATAGTGGTAACCCAACCTATGTGATCGGAGATCCCGTGAATTAGGACCTGGGAAGAACAAGCTAGTGGTTTAACAGAGAGTTATTTTGTAACCCTCTCCGTGGGAAGATGCATAACTCTCACATTCTGTAAGGCAGGTTGGCAATATGCCTTAATGTGTTTCTGTTGGCTATTCGTAGCAAAGGTGCTATCCTACAGAGCGACCTTGAAAGAACACACCTATATGAGTCCGACTGTTAAACGTCGCAGTCTATGAGATTTGGGTGATCTCTAGTAAGCTCATGAAGAGACCAGGGAGTATGACGCATATGCTCCACCCGCGGGGTAGGCTACTGGCAGCCACGTACTGGTTATGACTTTGAGTGAAGTCTATTGGCACCAAACTTGCAATTCAAGGTTCGTCCATTGTTCAAGTTGCTGGTAGATGTAGCTTGAAGCTCTAGGCGGAAGTTCAACTTAACAGTCTCTGCTGAAACACTGGTATATAAACAAGAAACGAGGTTTGGCAAAATCTCTAAATGGAATTTGAGATCTGGTGGGGGATTGTTAGAATTGGGCCCATTTGGGCAGCCCAATAAGCAATTTCAGAAAATCTCAAATCCCATTTTTGTGGCAGCACACATGGGAGTGAAGTGGGAGCTAAAGTTTAGTCCCACATTGCTAGTGGAGGAGAGTTGCACCAACTTATATAGTGGAGTGTTGTGCTACTTGTGCTTGTGAGAACAGAAGGCTCTCTCCCACGCGCTCCTCCTCCTCCGCCGCCGCTCGCACGCACGCACGCACCGCCCGTCTCGTCACGACGCGCCGCGGGTTGCGGGAATCGAGCCGAGCTTTATTTTTGCAGTCCGGGAAAAACGGTTTGGACGGACGCGTCACAGTTAGTCGGTTCGGGTCGCTCCCGGATCGTGGGCTACTGTAACCGACCCAAAACGTGCGCGACGTGGACTTGGCCCACGTGTACGTGTTAGGGTTTCCCGAACCACACTATATATTGCCGTGCACTGCGTGCGCCGTCACAGACGAACCAATCTAGGTTTTGCCAATCTCGTGCCTTGCGCCGCCACCGTAGTCTACTCCATCCCGTGCGCCGGCGTGCACCGGCGAACGGACAGCAGGTCTCCGGAACCGCTCGTCCTTGTGATCCTGTACGGGAGAGGGCGAATAAGGTTTTTGGGAAGCGCTCCGCGCGACTGCTTTCAAGTTCTTCATCACGGCTCGACTTCCTGGACGATCTCCGGGTCCGCGGGTGACTCGTCTCCAACGTCGTCTTCTTCGAGCTGCGACCGTCGCCGCTCAAGCTGCTCCAACGACTAATTCATCTACAATCGTTCGGTACGTTCGTCACATTCCGATGGCTGTGTTTGTAGATGTCTGGCTGCTGTTCATGTTAATTAATACGTCTAGTATTTTCGAGTTTAACATGTTAGTAGATGTTGCGATCATGTTTACTATTCTGGAATTAATCATGGAAATTATGCCTAATATTCCAACATGCACGACCTTTGTCGGTGCCAACAGTGATGAAGCTCTCGGGCATCATTTCCTACTTGGTGGCATCGTGGTGAAGTACATATTCACCTCCATCCTCATGGTCTAGTCCCGGGGTGAAAAAGTAGATTTGTCTTTGCCAAATAAGATGACGCCGTCGACGACGATGTTTCCTCTCTGAAAAAGTTTTCTTGGTGGCCGTTGGCATGCGAGCTGGTGGCACACGCCTTGGTTCTAGGTGGTAGACCATAGGTGTGCCCGCAACATACTAGTGCGACTATCTTAGATGGCATGGGTAGCGGACTACGGAGGATCCCATGTGAGGGCGTCTTGGTTGCATGGTTCACTCGACGGTTTTGATTCATGGCTGCGGGCGTATGTTCTGGCTTGAGGGCGTAACCGGGCGTATCCAAGCGAAACCCGTGCGGTATTGGCGTCAGTGGGGTTATTATGTTCCCCGCGAGGAAAGACGACGCATGCCGGTGTACCCTTGATGAGGACATCGTGGCGCCAATCTTCGTCCTCCACGGTCCTCGTGTTGAGAGCGGAGTGGCGTTGATCTGATCATGTGCGACCAGAGTCCTACTCGTTGCGGCATCCTGGCGGAGGGGTCGTGCGACATCGTCGTATGGGTGGTGTGGTCTAGATATAGTTGTAGTGATCCGATGGCGTTGCAAGGGTTTGAGAATGGGATCTGCTGCCATGTTTTCTTTTATGGCGGCAACCACTATATGGTCATGTACGCGACGTTGCGGTTGGATCTAGAGATGGTGATGTCCTTTACCGAGGCTGGTGTGGCGGTATGGGCGCCCCCTCCACCTATCGGGTTCATCCGACTTGGCAGGTGCTACGCACAACGTCTATTCCGGAAGCACAAAATCATGTCGGTTGCCGGACAGGTGCTATGCACGACATCTAATGTGGAGGCATCAAGTCATGCCTATTGGGCTTCCAGTATTTCTTCCAGTGGTATCAAGTCATGCCTAAAAATCCCATGATCTACCTACGGTTGGACTCAAAGGCTGCAATCCCTTCTCGAAGGCTAATCCTAATTTTTTTTTTTGGTCTTTTACCATAGCATTAATGATAGACATTACGATATTTTTGCCAAATTTGTGCTTCTTCAATGCCTGATTTTATCTGACTTTTAATACTAATAAATAGTTGTGTGCATAACTTCATATTCCCCGTTACGTCTGAAACATGGGTCCAATCTGCCCAAACGAAACCATTTGTGCTTGTAATCAGGATTACACTCATATTCCTTGATCAATATATTATTTCTTTCGCAAAAAAAAAAACTTTGATGCCTGATTTCATGCAGAGACCGAGAGTTATTTTGTATCTATTTTTTTCTGGACAGCAAGCTTTGCATTCCTTGAAAAAGAAACGTCGACGCTAATAAGCTAGAGCAGCCTACCAGAAATTTACATTCTACACGAGGCCTCCTCCGTAGTCGGTTCATCCAGACTGTTCCGCCGCCAGAAGGAAAAGCAGCCCGCCTTTACTTCCGCCTCCTCCATAATCTGTTCCCCTCTTTCGGCCGGCCATGCCAACGTCGAGAGGGGAGGGAAATTCGATATATGAGTTGAGTTCTCAGTAAAAACGTGTTTTCAATATATTAGTTTACGCATTTGGTAGCTGACTTTTTCGTCTATGGAAATGGCATCGTCTGTTGCAATAAGTGATCTTCGGCTCATCGTTCGACGGTGAGATCTCCTTTCCGATGTCAGTGGTGGTGTTAGAAAATTATATTTGTCTAGGTACGGTTGTTCAGGTCTTGCTTCGCCAGATTGATTTTGGATATTTTCTCATGTTTGCCGCGAGGAGGATTGTGCTAGCAGTATTTGTCCCGGCTAACCTCGATAATGGTGATTCATACTCTCGGCGACGTCAATCAGGCTGTTCGGTTACTTTTCCCTGAAATACGGGTGTTGTTATGGTTACTTTTCGGTGAAATACTGGTGTTGTTATTCTTGTCGATGTTGGTGGATTAATTTAATGGCGGCATGCGTGCACTTAGGCCCGACATCGTGGTGTTGTTACATATGGTTTGATATCTATGTTATTCTTTTACGGTTGCCTTCAGAAAAAATATATTATTTTCACAGAAGAAGAAAAGATTTTGAAGATACTGAAATTTGCTCGTTTCTTTTAGATTTTATTTTGTATAATCGATGTAGTCAACTCATATATCTCTAACTCTCAGAGCCGCTCTAATATTCTAAGGGCCCATGTGCGAACTTCAGCAATGGGCCCCAAATTAATGGACGTGTCACCTTTTTTAGTATGCCTTCTATGTAAATATGTACCATGTTTTCAAAAAAAAAAATTCTTTCTAAATTTGCCTTCTATAGAAAAGTTCCGGCATGATTTCAATCCTTCAAAATTCTTTCTAAATTATGAGGGCTTGGCAACCAATTATTCAATTTTGCCCACGCAAAGACATAATATATTGGTCAGATAAGTGATATTCCAACGAATAAACAAGAAGAAACAGAAAGAACAGCAAATAATGAGAGGACCTTTTATAACATAGACGAGGAGTTCACTACTGGTATTGACAACAGGTTGCAGTTGTGGGCCAAAAACAATACAAGGACATACTGTAACAACATTCAGCCCATTTTTCTCTGCATATTCCAAGGCTGTCTCTTCAGCAACAGTTTTAGCAAGACAATACCAAAGCCGCCAACAGAAATAGGAAAAGGTTGAGCTTAGTCCTCACATTGCAACATTTTGTAGTTTATAAGTAATCATCAACTTTTGAGGAAGAAAATAGTCTCTTAAGAACCATCAACGGAAACTTTCACACTAATTTTTTATATAAAGAATGCAAAATACGCCTGAGTACTAGGCTACTTACATCAGAATGTACATCACAGCAGTTTTTCTTTATCACAGTTGTAGCTGCAAACAATACTAACCTCATTTTCCACGCACACCTTTCTATCTGACCAGCAACTCTCGTCTTTGGGTTTACCCTGAGGCCAGTTCGGGTTAAAATGGACAGAAGAAGTGGATGACACCACCACAACTTTCTGAACCTTCATCGATGAACAGACTTCAAGAATGTTTAAGGTGCCCTTCACGGCAGGCACCATTACTTCTGTCTGCATGGTTAAATTTAGCACAAGATTGGTAACAAACCATCAGGAAATTTTGTTGTCCACACAATGAGTATTCAGTGAAATTTTACAATTATACTAAAACTTATAACCTCTCGAGTCTTTAGAGTAGGAAGTCACTTAGTACTAGGAGTATAGAGTGAGCACACCTTTTAAAATAATCACATGCTGACCATTGAACAAATAGTTTCCCTACTGTTCTCATTCCTTCTAAAATCCACAATAACCCCGATAGAATATTGTTGCGTTTATAAGTAAGTCGGTATCAGTAATAGTTTCTGTTGTAATCCTCAAAGATAGAAACGAATTTGGATGTAAATTTTCTAGTATTTGGAGAGGAGTTCAACCACGTACATGAGCGCTTCAGAACAGAGGACTGGTGCTGCTTCTAGAGCTCCGCCTCCTCCTTTTCTTATCTCTTCTTTTTACACTCTTGTCCTCCTACATTTATAATTTACACTTTAGTACACAACCACACAAATATAAATTTACATCCTCTAAACTCAACACTCCCCCTCAAGATGGGGCAAACACATCATATAACCCCATCTTGCTACATAAGCTAGAAAATACTTTTTCAGCTAGACCTTTGGTCAGAATATCCGCTAGTTGATTTGAAGAGCTCACATAAGGCATACATATTATTCCTTTGTCAAGTTTCTCTTTGATAAAGTGCCTGTCAATTTCTATGTGCTTTGTTCTATCATGTTGAACCGGGTTATGTGCTATATCTATTGCAGCCTTATTATCACAATACATCATCAGTGGTCCTGCCTGAAATAGACCCAACTCCATCATTATGATTTTCAGCCATAAGACTTCACATACTCCATGAGCCATAGCTCTGAATTCTGCTTCTGCAGTGGACCTTGCAACAACATTTTGTTTCTTACTACGCCAAGTGACTATGTTTCCTCCAACAAACGTACAATAACCTGACGTAGATCTTCTATCATCTAATGAACCGGCCCAATCAGCATCAGTATAACATTCTATTTTTAAGTTGCCACTTGCCTTATACAATAAACCCCGGCCTGGGCACCCCTTTAAATACCGAATGATTTGATTGACTGCATCCATGTGGCGGGTTTTAGGATTATGCATAAATTGGCTCACCACGCTTATGGCAAAAGCTATATCAGGACGAGTATGTGATAAATAAATCAGACGACCAACAAGTCTCTGATATTGCTCTCGGTCAACAGGTTCCCCTGACTCACTAGTCAATCTGTGATTTTGTTCAATTGGTGTTGATGCTGGACGACACCCAGACATACCAGTTTCTGACAATAGATCTAGCACATATTTTCTTTGAGATAAATAGATACCTCTTGAGCCTCGTGAGACTTCCATTCCAAGAAAGTACCTCATTTGTCCCAGATCTTTGACTTCAAACTCATTCCTCAAATGTTGCTTCACCTTTTCAATACCTTGATCATCATCTCCTGTAATAACAATATCATCAACATAGACAATTAATATTGTCAATTTACCAGCACATTTTTTATAAAATAAAGTATGGTCAGCATTGCTTTGGCTGAGACCCAATTTCAGTATAGCCTTTCTAAATCGATCAAACCACGCACGAGGAGATTGTTTTAGGCCATACAGTGAACGATGAAGCTTCAAGACCTTTCCTTCAGTTTGTACTGTGCTGAAACCCGGTGGTATCTGCATATAAATTTCTTCCTGAAGGTCTCCATGCAAAAACGCATTTTTTACATCCATCTGAAATAAACTCCAGCCAAGATTAGCTGCACAAGATATCAAGGTTCTTATTGTATTCATTTTTGCTACAGGGGCAAATGTTTCCTCATAATCGATACCATAAGTCTGTGTGTAGCCTTTGGCCACCAACCGAGCTTTATACCTTTCTATTTTACCTTCAGAGTTATACTTGATGGTATAAACCCATTTGCATCCGACTGGTTCCTTGCCCTTCGGCCATTGTACCAATTGCCATGTATTATTCTTTTCCAGAGCGTCCATTTCCTCCAACATTGTCGTCTTCCATTTAGGATCATTCATTGCATCCTTCCAATTTTTAGGTGTTGATGTAGAATCCAGGGATACAATAAAGCTCCTAAAAGAGGAAGTACATCTGTCATACGAAACAACTTTTGCAAGATCATGTTTATATCCAACACAATCCTTCAAACGCGCAGGAACATCTACTATTCTTTTTTCCTTCGTAAGGCAATCGGTTCATCATTTATTTGAGTACTTGAGAACGGTAGATGGGTTTCAGTACCTTCAGCATCACCCTCGTCATGGGCCATTTCTTCAATTCTTGGTGCCTCCTCTAGTACTTGTCGTTGATTAACAGCTTGTTCATCGACTTCCTGAGGTACACCTTCCCCATCTTCTGTTTCCATCTCTTGTTGACCTGAAAGATTTTCATGTACTTCAGGTATTAATGTATTATCAGCTTCATCATTTGTATTGGCATTTTTCTCCCCCTCCATTTCATCATCTGAGCGTATGATATCGCCAATAGGTACCATTACAGTTCCCCTTTCATTGTTCTCTCTTATGAGATTCTCCCCCTTGCTACATGCATCCTTGTCATTTCCTTTTGAGGAATAAAATGGTTCTTTTTCATGAAAAGTAACGTCCATACTCACAAAGAATTTCCTTTCAGCGGGAGACCAGCATCGATACCCCTTTTTTGTGGGAGAATAGCCAACAAAGATACATTTGACGGCTCTTGGATCAAGTTTTCCTGCTGAACTCATGTAATCATGAACAAAGCAAGTACATCCAAATATTTTTGGTGGCACGATAAATGAGTTAGAGCCATGCAAACATTCAATTGGAGTCTTATGCCCCAGAACTCTAGAAGGCATACGGTTTATTAGATAAGCAGCAGTTTTTACTGCTTCTCCCCAAAGGAATTTTGGCACATTCATCAGAAACATGAGAGCTCGAGCAACTTCCAGTAAATGTCTATTTTTCCTCTCTGCCACCCCATTTTGTTCTGCAGTATTCACACATGTGGTTTGATGTATAATACCATAGGCAGACAAGAAGTTACTAAATTCACCATTGATATATTCAGTACCATTGTCGGAGCGCAATATTTTCACATTCATGCCAAACTGGTTACGTACCATATTAAAAAAATCTTTGAACGCATGCAGAACTTCAGACTTATGCTTCAGGAGGTATAACCATGTGCACCTACTAAAACCATCAATGAAGGTCACATAATATCTATCCCCTGTAAGGGCAGTTACGACTGATGGACCCCATACATCCGAATGCACCATATCAAAAGGCATCTTACTTCTCTCATTACTACTAGGATAATTGGTTCTAGTGTGTTTAGCCAGTTCACACACATCACACAAAAGCTTCTCACAATGATTCTTAACTTGGGATGGAAACACGCGACTAAGGGCTTGGAACGACAAATGCCCTAGTCTATAATGCATCAAAAGTAACTCATCATTTGACATAATACCATTCACACTGAGTGCATACGGAGCTTGAGTATTGTTGAGGTAGTAGAGGCCCTCACGCTCAACTCCAGTCCCAAGAATTCTTCCTGTCTTCAAGTCCTGAAATATACATGAAGAAGGATCAAATGATGCCCTGCATTTAAGTGACTTTGTAATCGAGCTAACAGACAGGAGGTCCACTGGAAAATTTGGGACATGTAAGACCGGGCTCAACGAAAGAGAAGGAGTACATGTGATGTTCCCAGAACCCATAATTGGAGCCGAGGACCCATCAGCAATGCGTACTCTATCTTTTCCAGAACGTGGAACATATGTGGAAAAAAAACTTAGATGATCCTGTCATATGATTTGTTGCCCCGGAATCAATTATCCATGATGTTAACATATGATTTGCAGCTTTTCCAGTATGAGCATCAGGGGTAGTCTCGGAAGAGCTTGCTGCAGCATTCATCATAAGCTTGGCCTTAAAATCTTCGACTGCCTGGGCTGTAACTGCAGACTGTTCTTCTCTAGATGAGGTGAAGTGAACTCGATCTGCCCTCCTACTACTACCACCACAAGTGAACCTGCTAAATGGTTTCTGTTGCCATCCAGGAGGGTACCCAACCAAATCAAAACATTTCCACTTCACATGACCTGGTTTTTTGCAATGATCACACACGCCCCTAGTTCTCTTTGCATAGTCAACTCTGTGAGCACCTACTTGATCATTTCCTGATTGGATTTGATTAGTTGAAGACAGTGCAGCTCGACTGTCAATACTCGTTTGTGGAGATGTGATCTTATTTGCCAATCTCGTTTCCTCCTCAAGTATACTAGCAATTGTCTGGTCCAGTGTAGGCCAATCTGGTGTGGCTTGTATAACCTGGGAACGGAGATTGAACTCTGAGTTCAAACCATCAAGAAAAACCTGAACCAAGAGTGGTTCGAACCACTCACGAAGCAGTGCCACATCCTTGGGATCATGTGCTTTAAACGGTCTAAAATACTCCAGGTCTCTATAAAGTTTCTTGATTTCTCCCGCATATTCAGTCACTGTCTTTTGCTCTTGCTTGATATTCCTTAGTTCATGGAAAATCCGAGTGACTTGCATCTTGTTAGATTTCCCTGAGAACTGCTTCTCAATGCTTGTCCACACTTCAGCCGCAGACTGAAATCCTTCAACTTGTTCCCTCACAGTCTTCTCCATCGAACTAAGCAACCACACCATGACCCTCTTTTGGTTTTGGTCCCATTGTACTTGTGTACTTTCTACTGGCTTCTTCACATCTTCTCTCAGAAATTTCTCCAAACCATGTGATTCCAGAATTAACAATGCATTGCGAGACCAACTAAAGAAGTCACCAGGACCAGTCAGCTTTACTGGATTAGCCTCTAAATTTTTTAGAACATCAGGAATGCTGCTTGTTCGTGATTGTGCTTGCTCCACCAGCTGGGCCATCATTCGCTGCATACTCTCCACCAATTTTTCCATACCAGCATTTTTACTTGTTTCTCCCATGACCACTGAAGTGCTACAGAGTGTTCAAAACTCAAACAGCAACAACAACTTCACACTTGCTTCAGCAAACAACAAACCAGAGTCCTCCACCGAGTAACTATAGATCAAGAAGATTTAATCCACCACAAGACCGTTGGAGTGAGCAAACTTGTACCTGAGATAGTCAAAGTCGGATCACAGGCACCTCCAAACTCGTGCAGCACAAGGATTGCTTCAACCCGGTTCAGCAGGACAACAGCAGCGACACGGCGCTGCGGACAACGGCAGCGGCACAGCACTGCGAGACGACGGCCGCGACGCACAAAGGCAACGCGGCGCAACACGAGGACAGCAGCGAACGTTGATGAAGAGGGCGGCGGCGCACAAAGGCGGCCACGACCACGACGACCACGAAATCCCGGCAAATCGCAGCACGAATCAGACCAAATCCGACTCAGAAACACGTCCCGGACCGATTGCTCTGATACCATGTTGTAATCCCTCAAAGATAGAAACGAATTTGGATGTAAATTTTCTAGTATTTGGAGAGGAGTTCAACCACATACATGAGCGCTTCAGAACAGAGGACTGGTGCTGCTTCTAGAGCTCCGCCTCCTCCTTTTCTTATCTCTTCTTTTTACACTCTTGTCCTCCTACATTTATAATTTACACTTTAGTACACAACCACACAAATATAAATTTACATCCTCTAAACTCAACAGTTTCAGATTTCTATCTACAGCTGAAAGAATAATAGAAATTCAATATATAGTCGCAACAACTTCCTGATAGATTTTTTTTTTCAGATATATTTTTCCCCTGATGGTACGTACTACTTCAGTTTGTATACAACGGTTGAAGCACGGATAAAGCATGGTAGTTGGGCAAATGAGTGAACCAGATGATGCTACTGCAGCTGCAACAATTCTCTGATGATGCTGCAGCTAAGATGCAAAGTGAATAGATTATGGATAGATACATGCCTCCGGGTCGAGGATCTTATCCGCGGGCACAGGTGACGCGACATGGAAGACGCCCTCGCACCCCTCGACGGCGGCGGCCAGCGCGACGCTGTCGAGCACGTCGGCCTTGAACAGGCGCAGGCGCTCCGCCGCCCCGTCCAGCTCCATCAGGTGCGCGTTCTTGGGATCGCCTGAAACGGAAGCGCCCGGCATTACCAACCCGCGAAGAAGGCCGCCGCCGCCCGCCGGACGAATCAGATCCGAGTATAACCAAGACAGACGGACAGGACATACATGGGTCGCGGACGGTGGCGTGGACGGCATAGCCCCGGGAGAGGAGCAGCTTGACGAGCCAGGAGGCGATGTAGCCGCCGCCCCCGGTGACGCACACCCGCGGCGTCGACGTCGGCACCGGCGTCATCCTCCTCTACCTACGGGCTGGGCTGGCTCCTCTGATGCGCCGTCGGTCGGCCTCCGCTCTTCACCTGCTCCTCGGTGACTCCGTCGCCTCTATATATCCGCCACTCCTCTGCTCCTCGCGGTCACCGGGTAGACGCCACTGCGCACGTCGACACGGAAAATCGGAAAAAGTATGGCGTGTAAACAAAGACTCCCTCGCGCTCACGGAGTTGGTGCCGAGCAAACCACGAACTGCCGCGGGAAATCGACGGAAAAAGAAGTGGACCGAGGAAGAGATTAATTGGTGCGTGAAGGCCATTCGTCGGTTTTCCAAATCAAATGTGTGGCCCGTACGTTTCTGCTTGGGCCGCGCTAGCCGTCCGTCGGCCGGGGAAAATCGGTCGTTTTCCCGCAGTCCAGTCCAATCGTTCGCAAAAATCTCAGCTTTGTACATGTGTTTCGCAATATAAGAGGTTTTAGCAAGATTGGTGAGACTATCTTGATCAAACATCAAATTCCCACGTATTTTTAAAACACCGCTTGGTTCTATTGTATTTTTTATCCTCATTTTTTCCGACAAATATCCAAATTGTAGTGTCTTTTTCTCAATATTTAATACACTACCCTTACCGTGAATTGGGGATAAATGGAAAATTGATGGGATTTGATAAAATTTGGGGTTTCACCAAATACATGTGCGGATTATCCCATCAATCCCCTAAAAAAAGTTGTACCAAACAAACCTAACAGGATATTATATACCATCACAATAAATCGTCGCATATTTTTTTGGAAAAATTGTTTAAAAAAATGCCAAAGAGTTTGCAACACTTTTAAAAAGTAATGCAACAGAATATAACGTGCTTGCGCAACTTTTTTTGAAAAGATGTTACAAAAACTGTTCAAATCAAAGATTCGCAGCATTTGGAAAATATCAATATAGCAAAACAAACATGTGTTTCTAACATTTTGAAAGTACGTATACAACGTCTAGAAATCCGAGAAAAACACAAACTTGAAGTAAACGCTCGTAAAACCTTATAACATCCCGGGTGTGATCGCAACAAAACACAAACACAAATTCAAAGTAGGAACATAAAAAATCCATGAAATATAACACTATGTTGTCGTCTGTGGCAGCCGCGGTCTGGCAGATTCAACATCGTCGGTGACAAAACATACTTTTATGAGCCTCGTCGAAGCTGCATCTGGTGAGTCCACACTCATTTCCCTCAAGCCCACCCTTTCCCCGAGCATGACATCGTAAAGACCTTTAGATCAGAGCCCTGGCACCGCCGCAAAAAAAACTCCACAACAGCAGTGCGGCTCATCCATGGGACATATGGTCGCGGTGGTTGGCCTTGGGAAGCACACATAGTAGTGGATCGAAGGTGGAGCTAGAGAAGGTGTCAGACACTTCCAGAACCGTTCAAAACACTTTTGGAACCCCTATCTCTCATCGTCCATTCCACTTTATCATTCCTGCAGGTCGCTAATCATTAAGCGTGTGACCTAGGGTTCGAACATTACGTGGGTATGACTAGAACGCTTCATGTGAATAACCGTGAGCGGAATATGAACATCCATAACGATTCACATATATCATCCAAGATCATAATCCAGTGAATCTTGTATTACCGCATACAATTCCTTTTGCCTCACAATATGTTACACAACCTCAGGCGAGACTCCGTCGGTATCCCCATGATCAACACTTGATCACTAAACTTCATTATCCACGTTACCGGTTTCTAGACCTTTACGTGTTTCCATATTATGGTATCCCTGCATACACTTAGTCAATGTCTTGCCACACGATGATGGACACCGTAATATTGAGAGAGCACATAGTATATCTCTCCATCGCCAGAGGGATAAATCTCAGTCTTGACATATCTAGCACCACGACATAATTTCTGGAGTACCCGAAAGTCTCTTTTACAATTATCGAGTTATGAAGTAACATTTGTTGACCCCAAAGTAACCATCTAGTATACAGATCTACGATAGTCTCATGATTTAAGGACGCAAGTAAACATTAATACATTATGAGACTTATCTCACAGTATATCATAAAGGTCTATCCAGCACCAATATTACACTAACAATGTTCTCTCATTATTGTCGACATTCTCATAAAACTTATCTTGCCCATGGTCAGAAAAATAAAGCAATACATCAGATAGTCTAGATGCCTGACTAGAGATCTGGTTGGTATTTGTTATTCCACGTATGCCATTATGTTTTCCTCCGAATTTCACATTTCATAACTAATGCAATTCTAGCACATAACGCAAACATAATCATAAACATGTAAATATAATATTAACAAATTTATTATTGCCTATAAAGTATATTCCCAACACATCCAGCCCGAATGGGCCAACTGATGAGCTGAGACATGAGATTTTGGCCCATCCTTAATTTTGCAAAATACATTCTGTGAAGTTTCAAGCAAAATTCAGGAACAATTCAGAAATATTATCATTCTCGTTCGTAGATAGGCGGAGCACGGAAGAAGATGGGAAGTCAGAAAGGTTCGCCATCTGAAACCTGGAGAAGACCTGCTTTTCCGTACGACTCGATGCTTTCTGCGAGCGTCTCCTCCAACTTCCTTGGCTTCCAGCCAAGATTTTTGAGCTTATCTGAAGTAACTGCAGCGTTATAATCCACATCAACAATCCTGCGAACGAACGTCAAAATAAGTGGGTTTGAATCCTTCCTGAATAATCAGCAAGGTATGACAAGGCAGAGACACTTTACTTGTCTGCATAACTATAATTAGGGAACATGGTCTTCATAATCCCCACTAAATCCTTTAGGTCAATGTGGTCCAATGAGCATATGTATCTCTCGGATGGCCTGGCCTTGTCGTACAACAAGAGCAAGGCCTCGGCGACATCCCGGACGTCTACTATGGGATAGAACTTGCTGCTCACCATGTCTGGACCTCCTGCAACAAGACGTACATATAAGGGAACTGCATTACAATTAGGGTAAATAAATAAATATCATTTTCTGAACTTAGTTCTGCTGTATATATACTTCAACAACAGCAACAACGGAAAGAAAAACAGTAGGCTCTTGTTCAATAGTCCTAACTGTAAGGTGCATTAGTTGTACAAAGTTACTATATATCTTAGTAATAGATGAGAAGAAATATATATTTTTTTTTTTTTGCGGGGAAAGAAATTGATGCTGCAGATGAGGACCTTTTATGATGTAGATGAGGACTTTGCTGGTGGTATTGACAGCCACATGTTGCAACAGAGGTCCAAAAACCACAGCGGGGCAAAATGTTGTGACATGCAAACCGTTCTTCTCTCCAAATTCTAGGGCCATTTCTTCAGCTTCGGTCTTGGCCAGAGAATAACAGTTCTGCCAACACAAGCAAATAGGTGCTATGAATGTTCCGTGGCCCTTAGTAAATGAAGTTCTGCCAACACAAGCAACTATATGAATCAACATTAAACGCTTGCTGACCTCATTCTCCTTGCAGAACTCTTTGACCAGCAGCTCTCGTCTATGATTTTATCTTTTGGCCAGTCCGGGTTAAATAAAGAAGCCGTGAGGGATGAGACCAGAATGAGTTTATGAACTTTTGTAGCTAAGCAAGCCTTGAGTACATTCGTGGTACCCTTGACAGCAGGTTCTATCATCTCTTTCTGCACAATTTTGCAAGCAGAACGGTCAAGGCTATCATCACAACAAAAATGTATAGAAGGTACATGCGCGTGTCTTAATTATACTAAAAAACATCATATCCAAATATCGCAGCATCACACAGGACATGAGACCCAACAAAAATCATCCATTTTTTATTAAAAAAACAGCTCCAATCACGAAGAAATGCATATTGACATCAGTGACTCGGCCTTGAGCAATTCACGAGCTCGATATAAGAGATTAAGGCAACTAAAACCACATGTAAATGAAAGTTTCCCTTTTGCCTTTTTCCGTCAGATGGTTATCCTTACTAAAGACAATATAATGAAACGATACTAGAAGGGAATACCCATTATATAGCTTATATCTTGATCAAGATATTATTCAACATTTATTTTGGATTGCGGAATGGTATGCGTGTACTGTGTGGCGTGCAGCTCATCTAGCGGTAGGCTAGTGACCGCCTCCTGTCCTCTCGTAAAACAGGCCATATTTTTGGTTGGCGGTTAGAGGAGTCGACAAGTCTCTTCGCTTGCTTATTTTTGTGGTGGTTTTGCAATCGTTTTTTGTCTATATGGCTGTGTTAGAAAGATATGGTATTCAAAAGATAAAACGTGCAATGCTGTATGCATGTGTTGCTCACCTGTTCTCCTGTATTAGCTGACAGTGTCATGGCTATGTGCTTTTGACTATCAGCTACAGTAGCTTAGGAGCGAATTTATGTCCTAGTTTAGATCGTGTGTCTGTGTGTGTAATAGGCTTCTTAGCATCTAGTTCTACCCTCTGGGTGCCTTTCACTAATTTTAGTAAGGCCAGTAGTTTCTGAGTAGTAATGGATTTAGTTTAGGCCACACGCATAGGATAGTAAAACTGTCCATCTTCTAAAATTCGTACACCAAAATTGAGCTCATCAAAATGACCAAAACACAAACTTGTCCTTTTGCACTTGTTCGGAGCTAAACCGTATTGCAGATCTGTTTGGTACTCGCATAAATTTCTCTTTGCAATAGTTACGATCAACTCATGTCAAAAGAAAAAGTTAGGATTAACTGGCTCTCACATCGATCGCTAGCTCTAGTGATCTAATTTAAAAGTATGCACTTGCCTGTGGATCAACGATCTTATGTTCGGGCACCGGAGTGGCGACATGGAAGACGCCCTGGCAGCCGGTGAACGCGGCCGCCACCGAGTCGTAGTCGAGCATGTCCGCCTTGATCAGCCGGAGGTTCGCCGGTGCTCCGTCCAGCTGCATCAGCTGGAACGCATTCTTCGCATCACCTGCAAGATGAACAACAGCATGCACAAACTGAGCAGGGAATGAGCCGTTTCGTCTCACGGCAGCGGTTAATTAGTGATGGTTGCATACGTGGGTCGCGGACGGTAGCGTGGACAGCGTAGCCGCGGGAGAGGAGCAGCTTGACGAGCCACGACCCTATGAACCCGCCGCCTCCGGTGACGCACACGCGCCGCGGCGGCGACGACGACGTTGCCATCTCTCCGGTTCTTGTGTTGATGTGTTCTGTTTGGGAGGGTGGTATATAAGGAAAACGGAGCTGCTGATCGAGAGTTCAGAGGACGTGGTCACGTGAGAAGTCAGTTTTCGTTATCGTTTCATCATAGGACAAGTGGGGCCCAGCCATACTCTCTCTGTCGCTCTGCTAACCACAAGCGGACTTGTTGAGGCGGCACGTTTCTTCTGTCATATTTTTAGTAGTCGATCTCTACACGAAAAGGAGAACCTACTAGGATGGTATAGAGCGGCAAGCTCTGTCAGCACACTCGAATCTTGAGAACCTACTAGCGAGGAATTTGTACGTACCCTGTTCACCAGATTTTAAATCTTAGATCTAGTATTGATGTTTCTTATTTAGCCGGAATATTTTTCAGTATGAGGCGATGTTTCTGTCGATAGCGAGGCGCTTGTAGTGACTTCATCAATGTCAAGACCCGATCGTCGTCGGTTCAGTCTTTCGAAGGTGCTCATATGGGTAGGGTGTAAGTGCTTGCGTTCATAGCGGTGAGTGTTCGCACGTGTATTTAAGCGTTTGTGTCTGTACAATGTTTCACAAAAAAGATCACTACATGAAAAATCGCTTAGGCTCCTGAGATCTAGTGATCGATTTTTTATTTAAAAATTATATTTGCAAGTTACAAAAATTGTTACGTGCTCAGACATACACATTCCTGTCTAAATAAGTTCACCGTGAACTTGCTGCCTAATCAAAGTGCAATTGGTGTTGAACCCTTGTGATATCTCTCCAACATCTAAACTCCTAGGAATAGCTCCCTAGTTGCTCCAGCAGGATGCACGCATGGTTGCTACTGCACAACAAATGCCTCACTGCGGATAATCTTGCGAAGAGGGGTTGGACCCATGATCCCATCTGCTCCCTTTGCCGATCCATGCCTGAGACACAGTTGCGCATATATCGGCCTCCTGCAACTATGTGCAATAAGTCTGGTGCAGAGTTCTCAGTTCTCATGGTTTGCCGCAGACGACTAAGCCAAATACTCAAACTTCCTGTTGCTTCTGGTGGGCAACGATCTCTAACCTGTTGCCTGCAGATCAAATCCAAAGATGGCGCACGACTGCCCTTTGCTGCTGGTGGATGTTATGGAAAGAAAGGAACAGTAGAATTTTCAACAACAAACGACGAAGCCTAGGGGAGTTAGCAGAAAAAATTACAGCGGAGCTACAAAGCGTGGCAGGTGGCTGGAGTGATCACTAGGTCGGATTTGGTGAGAGATTAGCTGTTCCTCCAAAGTTGTAACCTGGGACTTGAAAAGCTAGCCCCAGTTTCCAGTCTTCTTTCTTCCTTTTCGTTTGATAGTGTACCTGCTAGTGTTAGTGTTAGTCTTTTGGCCTACGGCATTTTCTCTCTTTTTCTGTAAGTTTCCGGCTTGTGTTCCGGCATCTCTTAAGTAATCGAAGCGGTGCTCGCCGCCTTCCGTAAAAAAGGGAAGAAGAATGGAGTGCCCCTACGAACAGCTCCAAGATGGCGATGGAAACAGCGGGGACAACGGCTAGGGAGCACCGTCCTGACCATTCGCCGAGCGTCCAGAGGCATTAACGGAACACGTCGCTGGTTGCAAAACAAAGTAAGACGGTGAGGTACTCTGTTCGCCGGTCTCTTATCATCTCATCTGCCCTGAAATATTGACAACGATTTCATGCCAACAGAGCCTCATTATTTCCAAGCATAT
Source organism: Poa pratensis (assembly GCA_947311845.1). Lineage (NCBI taxonomy): Eukaryota > Viridiplantae > Streptophyta > Magnoliopsida > Poales > Poaceae > Poa > Poa pratensis. The sequence continues at coordinate 140,668,264 of CAMZMU010000085.1, forward strand.
TTAGCAACATCACAGGCACAATGGCGACATATTCCTCGGCCACACATTATTTCCAAGCATATTCAGCAACATCACAGGTACTGGCACTCCCACGACCAATTCATCACTGGGCAGCATGGAAAAACTGGAAGAGATCAGGAAGGCGGCAAGCTTGTCCCTCTCCCTCGGCATCCTGCAGAATTCCGGTCTTCCGGTAGTACTCGATGCTATCCAGGAGCGTCTCCTCCAGTGCCCTTGGCTTCCAGCCAAGATTCTTCAGTTTCTCGGACGAAATTGGTGTGATAGGAGAGTTGTTATCCACATTAGCCTTGCTGCAGAAAGACAAGAGAGAGTTGTTCAAACCATATAAACAAGCACGGCGGTTTAAGGAAAAATGCCCCATTGGGTATCAAAAAATGAAACCTGCGATAAGAAACGCACCAGTTTACATAATTGTAGTTCGGGTACATCTTCTTTAGCAACTCCAGCAAAGCGATCGTGCTAACGTAATTTGGCGCCGAGATGTATCTCCCGCATGATTCTGGTTTCTCATATACCAGGAGCAAAGCATCTGCCACATCACGGACATCGACTATGTGCCACAGCATGTCGACCATTGCATTAGGACCTCCTATAATGAAAATTGTCAGAATTTCAGCAGTCAAGAAGTTTTTTCCGATAAATTAAGTACAGTAGTTGTTTCTTCTTAGAATGTCAGAATTTCTTAGAAAAATTAAGTAGTTGTTCCACATACTGTTAAAAGGGACGAAGTATACAGTAGTGCACAAACAGACATTACTATTCTCAGAATGCTTAGATTGTGTATTTAAAAGGGATCATAATAAAAGCACACATTAATTCCAAATAATGATCGGTATTCTCAGATGAACTTTCCTGCCAAATTGACATAGTATCATTAATCTATATCTTCTGGAACCTAGTTCAGCAATCAATCCATACAAAAGGGATTGATGGTAAAATTAAGTGTATCTTTGGAACACAATTCTAAAACACAAGAATAGGAGTAATGTGCTACTTACTTGCTGAATCCCACATGAAACAAAAAATATAGAATTTCTAAATGTCTATGTAGAATTTCCATACAAATTTTGCGGAAATCTGGGAAGAGGGAAGTTCCATGTAAGGCCAAGACATAGAGGAATTCTTCCACAAGGCGTATGCTCATGTTAGAATTTCTTCAAAATTCAGATGAATTGAGTTAACTCAATAGGATTTTCATTGGATTTGTAAGCTAATTCCTTTGATTCAAATGAGTACATAGAAAAGTTCCGGCATGATTTCAATCCTTCAAAATTCTTTCTAAATTATAAGGGCTTGGCAAGCTATTATTCAATTTTGCCCACCCAAAGACATAATATATTGGTCAGATAAGTGATATTCCTACGAATAAACAAGAAGAAACAGAAAGAACAGCAAATAATGAGGGGACCTTTTATAGCATAGACGAGGAGTTCACTACTGGTATTGACAACAGGTTGCAGCTGTGGGCCAAAAACAATACAAGGACATACTGTAACAACATTAAGCCCATTTTTCTCTGCATATTCCAAGGCTGTCTCTTCAGCTACAGTTTTAGCAAGACAATACCAAAGCTGCCAACAGAAATAGGAAAGGGTTGAAATTAGTCCTCACATTGCAACATTTTGTAGTTATCATCAACTTTTGAGGGAAAAAAATAGTCTCTTAAGAACCATCAACGAAAACTTTCACACTGATTTTTTATATAAAGAATGCAAAATACGCCTGAGTACTAGGCTACTTACATCAGAATGTACATCACAGCAGTTTTTCTTTATCACAGTTGTAGCTGCAAACAATACTAACCTCATTTTCCACGCACACCTTTCTATCTGACCAGCAACTCTCGTCTTTGGGTTTACCCTGAGGCCAGTTCGGGTTAAAATGGACAGAAGAAGTGGATGACACCACCACAACTTTCTGAACCTTCATCGATGAACAGACTTCAAGAATGTTTAAGGTGCCCTTCACGGCAGGCACCATTACTTCTGTCTGCATGGTTAAATTTAGCACAAGATTGGTTACAAACCATCAGGAAATTTCGTTGTCCACACAATGAGTATTCAGTGAAATTTTACAATTATACTAAAACTTATAACCTCTCGAGTCTTTACAGTAGGAAGTCACTTAGTACTAGGAGTATAGAGTGAGCACACCTTTTAAAATAATCACATGCTGACCATTGAACAAATAGTTGATTAGTTTCCCTACTGTTCTCATTCCTTCTAAAATCCACAATAACCCCGATAGAATATTGTTACGTTTATAAGTAAGTCGATATCAGTAATAGTTTCAGATTTCTATCTACAGCTGAAAGAATAATAGAAATTCAATATATAGTCGCAACAACTTCCTGATAGATTTTTTTTTTCAGATATATTTTTCCCCTGATGGTACGTACTACTTCAGTTTGTATACAACGGTTGAAGCACGGATAAAGCATGGTAGTTGGGCAAATGAGTGAACCAGATGATGCTACTGCAGCTGCAACAATTCCCTGACGACACTGCAGCTAAGATGCAAAGTGAATAGATTATGGACAGATACATGCCTCCGGGTCGAGGATCTTATCCGCGGGCACAGGGGACGCGACATGGAAGACGCCCTCGCAACCCTCGACGGCGGCGGCCAGCGCGGCGCTGTCGAGCACGTCGGCCTTGAACAGGCGCAGGCGCTCCGCCGCCCCGTCCAGCTCCATCAGGTGCGCGTTCTTGGGATCGCCTGAAACAGAAGCGCCCGGCATTACCAACCCGCGAAGAAGGCCGCCGCCGCCCCCCGGCGGACGAATCAGATCTGGGTATAACCAAGATAACGGACATACGTACATGGGTCGCGGACGGTGGCGTGGACGGCGTAGCCCCGGGAGAGGAGCAGCTTGACGAGCCACGAGGCGATGTAGCCGCCGCCCCCGGTGACGCACACCCGCGGCGTCGACGTCGGCACCGGCGTCATCCTCCTCTACCTACGGGCTGGGCTGGCTCCTCTGATGCGCCGTCGGTCGGCCTCCGCTCTTCACCTGCTCCTCGGTGACTCCGTCGCCTCTATATATCCGCCATTCCTCTGCTGGATTGCCTAGCTACTCGCGGCCACCGGGTAGACGCCGCCACTGCGCAAGTCGACACGGAAATCGGAAAAAGTAGTATGGCGTGTGGAAACAAAGGCTCCCTCGCGCTCACGAAGTTGGTGCCGGGCAAACCACGAACTGCCGCGGGAAATCGACGGAAAAAAAAGTGGACCAAGGAAGAGATTAATTTTTTTTTTGGAGGGTTGGAAGAGATTAATTGGTGCGTGAAGGCCATCCGTCGATTTTCCAAATTTCAGTTGGTGCCGAAATGTGTGGCCCGTACGTTTCTGCTTGGGCCGCGCTAGCCGTCTGTCGGCCGGGGAAAATCGGTCGTTTCCCCCAGTCCAGTCCAATCGTTCGCAAAAATCTTTAGACGTAAGGCTGAGTGTCAACAACCGGCTAAGAGTTACAGCTTACACAACACACGCACTAGGATACCAGCTTTACAATATAAGTACAAAGACAACATGAGACTACCGAAGCTAAGGAAACCACCTTGTCTTCCTGTCTTCTGTTGCAAGGAAGCAGCGCCGAGACAATCACCTTCAACCAAACTCGCCCACGACAACATCGCCACCCAAATCTCGAGCAAGCAAATAAGCATGACTCCAGAATCAAAAGAGGGGCTTCAGACAACGCCTCCAAGGAGGATCGCGGCGCCCAAAAGCGTCGTCGTCGTCGGCAGAGTCCAGAGACCTACAAAGTTTTCGCCAATACCCAAACTCCCACCACGAGCTCGACCGTGAAAACGGCGAGGACAAGTGGCTTCTGGAGACACTGCACCGGCAAGCTGCACCGAAAACAGGGCAGGTTGAGGCGGAGATGGAACCAAGCAAACAAGGTAAGGGGCTTCAAGGTGACGCCTTCACGAAGGCACATGGCACCCAGAGGCGTCATCGTCACCTGCAATGGCCGCAACCATGCACAGTTTTCACCGGAGCCCCGACAGCAACCCGAACACCAAATGCCACCATGTCGAAGAGCTCGGCCACTACTTCCGACTACCTCCCGGAGAGGGGGGAAACATGGTGCTCTAGCCCCTGCTAAGAACACCAGCAAATACACCAGATTCAAGCACACCAGACCATTCCTCCACCTCGGACGACAAGAACCCGTCACGGACCTGTCCAGGCTAGACCGAGAAACTGCACCAACAACATCGGAATAGGCCACACGGGACATTGGCCGCAGGAGGAAGGTGCAGCGAGCACACAAAGCTCGCTGGGTGTCCCGCCATGAATCTGGGAGAGCTCATGCACCTAGCAGGAACACACTCCATAGGAGAGTAGCACAAATCTCAGCTTTGTACTCCCTGTGTTTCGTAATATAAGACGTTTTAGCAAGATTGGTGGGACTATCTTGATCAAACATCAAATCCCCACGTAATTTTAACATATTGTATGGTTCTATTGTATTTTAAACATGTTTTATCCTTATTTTTTCCCACAAATTTCCAAATTGTCGTGTCTTTTTCTCATTATTCAGTACACTAGCCTTACATTGAATTGGGGATAAATGGAAAATTGATTGGATTGGGTAAATTGGGGTTTCACAGAATACATGTGCGGATTATCCCATCAATCCCCTGAAAAATAATTGTAGCAAACAAAGCCTAACATGAGATTATATACCATCACAATAAATCGTCACATTTTTTTGGAAAAATTGTTACTAAAAATGCCAAAGAGTTTGCAAAATTTTCAAAAATTGATGCAACAGAATATAATCGTGCAGTTCAGAGCATTTTAAAAAAACTAGAGCAATATTGCGCAACTTTTTTTGTGAAGATGTTACAAAAACTGTGCAAATCAAAGATTCGCAACATTTGGAAAATATGAATGTAGCAAAACAAACATGTGTTTCTAACATTTTGAAAGTACATATACAACTTCTAGAAATCCAAGAAAAACACAAACTTGAAGCAAACGCCTTTAAAACCTTATAACATCTCAGGTGTGATCGCAACAAAACACATACATGTTTGTTACAAATTCAAAGTAGCAACATGAAAAATCCATGAAATATAACACTATATTGTCGTCCATGGCAGCAGCGGTCCGGCAGATTCGACATCGTCGGTGACAAAACCAACTTTTCTCAGCCTCATCGAAGCTGGATCCGGCGAGTCCTGATACGTCTCAAACGTATCTATAATTTTTGATGTTCCATGCATCACTAGTAGGAAAAGGCTGGTTACCGCTGGCGGACGGCCGCCCGCCAACGGTAATTATTACCACTGGCGTAATGATCGCTGGCGGGCGCCCGCAACTTTTTTGCACGCCAGCGGTAGCGGTAGTAAGCGCTGGCGGGCACCCCCCGTCCGCCAGTGGTAACTTGGTGGGAATTTAAAAAAATATAAACACTAGTGGCGCACATTATATACTGCACGCCAGTAGTAACTAATTAGGAATTAAAAAATATATAAACCAATAAAATAATCCTTTTATCCAACAAATTAAAATTAATACAGGTCATTATTCAATAGTTCAAGTATGCCGTTACATCAATCAATATAACTATATGGACTTTACAAAATGATTGTCGCCGCAGCGGCGTCTTGATGTTGTCGCTGCTGCAGCCCCTTGTTGATGTCGCTGTTGTCATTGCCACCACTGCCGCGTGACAGCGAGGGCAGATGCGAAGCCGGAGGTGACCTAACTGCACTCAACAAGAACCTGAAGAACAAGAAGATTACAAACATGAAGAACCTGAACACATTTTCTCTATTTTCATCCTTTAGAGCATGCATTCATAGTAAACGAATGAATTCGGTTGCAAAGTATTTAGAACAAAGTCTTCCTATATGCATCAGCATCTATGTGTGCTACATTCAGTTCAGAGTCAAGTTCACACCGACTTAATTTGCATAAAACCTATTTATCCACTGCAACATGGTTATTTAGAACCTAATGATTCATTGACAGATTCATTACTTGTGTCTGGCCTAGGATTAAAATAACATATGATTGTTTTTCTTATTTTAAATCAGTTTGGTTCAGCAACCTGAACTCTCCATGTTTTTCCAAATACACACATAGAGAATATGTCCTGACCATATGAATGACATCCAAGTAATTTCAGAAAACTTATTGATCATTGCATCAGATTTTTGCTGAAGTAAGAAAAACTAGTTGCAGCAGCATATGCTTGCTATACCATGCATTTGCTGACATTAAGATGTTTCTATACTTGCAGGATGATGATTCCTTAATTTCATAGAATGTACTTACTCGGTAACATATCTACCTAGCTTCTGAATGTGCTATCTGCAGCATCTTTTAAAAGTTAACATGTCTCTAAATCAGCTCAAGCTAAATAAGTTCCAAAATTAACATGTACTAGCTTCTGAATGTACTTATTACAAGTAGATTTCAGCAGTGTGCACGTATAGATACCATATGCTCAGCTACATGATTAACAAATTTCAGCAGTGTGCATGAAATTGATTGGTTCAGTTTTTGCAACGTATTTGCCATATATACATGTATAGGAGATTTCAGCAGTGTGCATGAAATTGATTGGTTCAGTTTGGCAACGTATTTCCACAACAGGGAGAGGGTTTCAGTAGAGAACAAACTAAGTCAGAGTTAGCTAAATCTGAGAAGGAAAACCACACAACTTTGCCTAAGAACAAATTGTAGCTGAATCTGAGTATTCACTATTCATCTATGGCAAATGAAATCATCTAGTTATTCACATGGGGGAAACGACCATGAAAATGCCTCATTTTCTTGCACACGCACATCACCGAAACCATCCATAAATAACTTACGATTCTGTAATTGAGATGTACTACGATTGAACCAGTGTCAAGCAAGCTAGCATACTGATGTACCAAAAAATGCAGTAATAGTAGATTAATAACAGGCTAGACACTTGGAAAATTTACATTAGTAGATTAATAACCAGTGTCAAGCAAGATCATCACAATACAATTATAAATTGCATCAGAGCTTGCAAGATCTTTGCACAAATCTAAGCTATAATACTTAGTAAAATCTCTAGAGTAGTAGCACCCAAACTACAGCAAGATCTGGGCGTACAACAACTACGATTCAAGGCGAGATATTTCTGTAAGCAGCCCTAGCAGCAGCAGATAAGGCGTTGAAAGGAAGGAGAAGATGTAGGTCGAGGTATTGGCCTCACCTGCAGCATACGAGCCGTGGCAAGAGGGAGCTGGATGCAGGTCAGGGAAGGGCTCGGGGAAGACGGCCGGCAGCAGCAGCGGCAACACGCCCGTCCTTGTGTTCCGGCAGGTCCACGGCCCGTCCTTGAGTTCCGGCAGCAGCGACCGCCAGAGGAGGTGGGACACGAGCCTGCCCATCCGCCTCACCGCGCGTCTGCGCCGCGTTGCTCCATGGTCGTTGGGCGACACGGGCACCGCGGAGCGCCGCCCTGTGGATCTCGCGCTCGCTGGGGCGACGGCCTCGACCGGGAGTACGCCTCCATGGAGGGCCAGGAGCAGAGGAGGTACTGGCCGTGGAGGTCGTCGATGGCGGCGACCTTGGAGGTGGCGACGAGCAGCGACACGAGCAGCAGTCCGGCAGCGGCGACGCTCTAGGATGGGGAGCGGCGGCCGGCCGGAGGCAAATCGAAGCACGCGAGGCCTACGAGGCTGTGTGGGAGGAGGGCACGACGCGGGGCAGTGGTCTATACCGTGGGAGTGGCCGGAGGTGGCCTGATTCGACCGGCAACGAGCGGTCGGAAAAAGGGGATCGAGGGAGAGAGGAGAGAGAGAAAGGGGATCGAGAGAGGAGGGAGAGAGACGACCGGCGCGTGCCAACTAGTTTGATATAGCGCTGGCGGGCTCGATAAACCGTCCGCCAGCGGTAAGTTTACGGGAACATATCATGTGAAAGTGGACTGCTTCCTGCAAATCTGCAAATTTCCGTCCGCGTCGTTGGATCAGGCAGGAATGGTCAGATCTCATGTTGAACTTCCACCACTATACAATTTGTAGAAAACCCCCTACACTCGTATAGTCGTATTTTCTGCCTCTTCTATCCCTGTCCCTTTGTATCTGGTACAGCAGTACAGAGAACCACGAAATCCCCTTCTTCCCATCTCTGTGAGCTCCCCAATCCCCATCTGAGATCGAGCAAGCAAGCACCATGGCTATGGTGCCCCAGCCGGCGTAGTCCAGCACACCACCGCTGCACAAGCTAGGTCCTCGCTTGGACGCTGCCCGTAGCATGATTTCTCCGCCTTGACAAGTGGGACGAGGGCGAGCGCGGCCGCATCGCCAGGGAGCTCCACAAGTTCCCGCCGGTTCCTCGAGCTCCAGGTAACTGGTCCTTGCCGCATCTCCCGGCGATCTGTTTAATTTTAGATTTCTTACTGATTAGTCATCCCGCAATGAGTGGTACTGGTGTGTGAGTTTTGTTTGAATTAACAGGCTAATATGTGATGCCTTAGGAAGCAGCTGCGTCTATCTTCGTCGAGTACCAAAACACTCTCTATTCGAGTTGCAAGATGTACGTGTGGGTATTCTATCTCAGTCGGTACTCGAGACCACAACTAGGTAAGTTTAATGTGGTTCAAGGAAAAGCAAATATCATGTTCCTTTTTCCATACGAATACAACCTATGTTAAACGCTTGCGTCATGATGATGCTATGGTCAGTTCTGCTATCCGATTAGCACATCAAGCTTTTAGTACTATTTCATTATTTGCATATGTTAACTATATGTGATAAATTGATAAGTTTTAATTACTTGCATTTTCTATAGAGCTGGCGTGTTGACAGAAAGCACATAAGCAGTTCTTGCTGCATGTGATGCTGCAGATGGACGATTGACTAAGTTTCTAGATGTTCAGACTTTGTTACCAACCAAAAAATGATCATATTTTCCTAAAAACAATTAGGAATCCTTGAGGCAGAATAACCATTTTTACTCTTGTAATACATTCTAAAGTTATTTTTTATATGCAATTATGACTGGCAGCTTCCATGGATCTTGTTGGAGGGTGAGATGTCATCGTGTCCTATGGAAACAACCTATGTTGTATGCAGCAATATATTATTTGTGCATCGACTGAACATCCCCCTCTGTATTGATTATCGTTTTAGATTGGTAATAAATTAAACCTCGATGGTTATCTTGCTTTAGACTGAAAACATACCTCAGCCAGCTTATACTTCATGCTATGAAACACACATTATTTGTACAAGTCCCATAGATTATTTAAATAGTTTTCAGTGTTCCTTTCCTCTTTTTTTGAAACAGGCAAAAGGGAAGTTCGTTAGCCGTGCAGGATGCGCGGCCATTGTCATATCTGTGCTTTCGTCGATGCCTATCTTCCTCCTCACCGCAATCAAGGCGGACAAAGCCATGCTTAGGGCTTTCGACAAGATTAGGCGAGGTATGCTCTGGAACTGCAGTGAAACTGTCAGTGGAGGTAAATGCAAGGTCAGCTGGGACAGAGTATGTCGCCCCAAGATCCTTGGGGGGCTCGAAATTCTTAACCTGGAAAAGTTCTCGCGGGCTCTCAGATTGAGATGGCTGTGGCATGAGTGGGCCTCCCCTGATAAACCTTGGGTGGGAACGGAGACCCCGAATGATGACACCGATAGAAACCTCTTTAATGCGGCCACCAAGGTGACTGTGGGCAACGGCCTAAAAGCTTCCTTCTGGGGATCATCTTGGCTGGACGGGCTCCCCCCAAAAGTCATCGCCCCTGACCTCTTCGAAGCCTCCAAGCGCAAGAACAGATGCGTCCATGACGCCATTACGGACTACAAATGGATCGCTGACCTCAACGTCACCAATTTCACGGTCCAACATATCTCCCAGTTTGTGCAACTTTGGGAACTCATTCAGGCGACGACTCTCACCCTGATATTGACGACACCATCATCTGGACCCTCTCCACTATGGGGATATACTCGGCCAAGTCCGCCTACAAGGCCCAGTTTCTGGGGGCCACCTCTCGCCCTTTCATGGCCGTCGTCTGGAACACATGGGCTCCTCCTAAGTGCTCCTTCTTCGCCTGGCTTGCTGTCCAGAATCGGCTTTGGACTTCTGATCGTCTCGCCATTAGGGGATGGCCTCACCAACCTGTCTGTCAGCTGTGCAGAAATCAACCGGAGACGGGTCGACACCTTCTGTTCGAATGTCGCTACTCGAAGAGGATCTGGGCGGAGGCCTCCGCTTGGCTAAGGTGCCCATCGCTCATGCAATGCCTTGGGGTCACAAAGGACACAATCTTCGACTACTGGAAAGACTTGGCCGCCATCCCGTCCCCCTCCCGGGGCGGCCTGAAGACGGCGATCATTCTCATCACCTGGGAGATTTGGAAGGAGAGGAATGTAAGGGTTTTCAACAACACCTTCACCATGCCTTCGACTCTCTTTCAACACATCAAAAGCGAGAGCAAGAACTGGATCCTAGCTGGAGCCAAGAAATTGGCGGAAATTTGCGAGTAGTTGACATGCCTTGCCGGGGGCCGCCTTTTTCTGGGGCCTTTTGTACCTTTTTTAGAAAGAAATTAGCTTGTCTTTACTCCTACTTTGTCAATATAAAAGGCAAAGCTTTTGCCTTCTTTCTAAAAAAAAAATAACTTGAGAGGGCATTTGCGAGGAAGAGCGGAAGACCCTAGCGTTTCTCGTAGTATTAGAAGATAATGTATATAATCTGCAAGCAATGTATTTGTTGATATTCCTTTAGCTAATTCTGATGCACGCTTCATATTGGACACCTGAAGGTTGACTGTAGGCCTGAGAATGTATATTTGTTCATGATCCATACATCGATTTTAAAAATCCAAATGCACGCTCGTACTGTAGGTCTGGTATATGCTTCATTTGAGTACATTCTTTCTTAATTAGAATCCAGTCTGTACAAAAGGATCAGATTAATTGCCACGGTAATCTGTTGCCAAGCCGCTATGCTTTCCATGACTTGACGAAAGCAATGTCGAATGGCACAGGAGGAACGTGTCACGTGAAAAAAAGAAGACAAAAAAGTGGTACAGGAAGAAGCTTCGAAGGTCCAGAATCATGAGCCAAGCCCTGTACTCGCGGGGCTGATTTTTAAATAGAAACATTTGGAAAGGTTTTCTTTGCAAGTCAATGTTTGTGGTTGCGGGCGTTTTTCTGCAAAATAGCATCTCCTGGCATGGACGCGGCTGGGATAAGATCGAGACCGTTGGTACAACATCTAGTGGACCACGATGGGAATTTGCAGATTTTTAGAAACTAGACGTTTCCACCTGATACGTCCCCGTAAGTTTACTACCACTGGCGGGCACCAGGCCGTCCGCCAGCGGTAGTTAGTCCCGCTTTCTCGAAAATGCCTGGTACTACCGCTGGCGGGAATCGTGGGACGTCCGCCAGCGGTACGTGTAGAACCAGTGGCGGGCACGGAAAACAGCCCGCCAGCGGTAATACCGCTGGCGGACACAAATGTCGTCCGCCAGCGGTAGACTGGTGGCTATAAGCACATTCCTACTAGTGCATGTTTTATATCAATTGCCACATGTTTTGTATACACTTCATGTCATTTTTATAAATTTTCTGGGACTAATCTATTAACAAGATGCCACAGTGTCAGTTCCTGTTTTCTGCAGTTTTGTATTCTAGAAAACTAGTCTGAAAATATTCTCGGAATTGGACGAAAATTTACGGAGGCCCCTATTTTATCAGAAGACACCTGGAGTCCGAAGGAGAGATGAAGTGGAGCCACGAGGGCCCCACACGTGGGCTCGGCGCGGCCAAGGATCTCCCGGCGCCCTGGGGTGGTGTCGCCTCCTCGTGCACCGCCTCGCGACGCCCTTTGGACTATATATTGCCCTGACCTAAAACTCACAAAAGAATCGACGATTTCCCCAAAAAAGTTCCAGAGCTCCGCCGCCATCCGAAACCAAGTTTCGGGGGTCAGAAGTTCCTGTTCTGGCACCCTGCCGGGACGGGGATTGACCCCCGGAGCCTTCTCCATTGACGCCACCGTCTCCATCATGCTCCGTGAGTAGTTCCCCCATGGACTACGGGTTCTAGCTGTAGCTAGTTGGTACTCTCTCTCCCATGTACTTCAATACAATGATCTCATGAGCTGCCTTACATGATTGAGATCCATATGATGTAATCGGTGTTGTGTTTGCTGGGATCCGATGGATATTGAATATTATGTCAAGTTGATTATCAATCTATGCCCTATGTTATTTAAGATCTTGCATGCTCTCCGGTACTTGTGGTTATCTTGATCAAGTAGTTGCATGTATCTCCAAGAGGGAGTATTTATGCTAGATAGTGGGTTCATGCCTCCGGTAATCTGGGAGAGTGACAGCAACTTCTAAGGTTGCGGGTGTGCTGTTGCCACTAGGGATAACCTAACAATGCTATGTTCACGGTCATATGTATTTGTTTACATTACGCACTTTACTTAATGCAATTATCCGTTGCTTGCAACTTAATACCAACGGGGAACTCGGATGACAACCCGGCGGTGGATTATTAGTCATAGACGCTGTTGGATAACGGTCTATGTATTTTGTCGTAATGCCCAATTAAATATCATAGTAGTCATCATGTCATATATATGCATTGTCATGCGCTCAATATTCTGTCAATTGCCCAACTGTAATTTGTTCACCCAACACTTGTTATTGGAGAGTTACCACTAGTGTAGATAGCTGGGAACCCCGGTCCATCTGTAATCATCATTGTTTTTCCGTCAACTCCACGCAAGCAACTATTTTCTGGTGCCATTGCTTCTGTGTTACTGCTACTGTTGCTCTCATATTACTGCTGCCTTCACATCACGTTTGTTACTAGTGCTTTCTCAGGTGTGGTGGAATTGACAACTCCGCTGCTAAGGCTTATAAGTATTCTTTGTCTCCCCTTGTGTCGAATCAATAAATTTGGGTTTTACTTCCCTCGAAGACTGTTGCGATCCCCTATACTTGTGGGTTATCAAGACTATTTTCTGGCGCCGTTGCCGGGGAGCATAGCTCTACTCATAAGTTCACCTGGGGAGTACACTCCACCTCTCTCTCTGTTTTTATTTTATTTTATTTTGTCTAGTTTACTTTTGTCTAGTATTATTTTGCTCAGTTTACTTTTGTGTAGTTTATTTTATCCTAGTTTACTTTTGTCTAGTTTATTTTTGTCTAGTTTTATTTTTCTTATATAACCGAAAATCCATAAAAATTTAAAAATCGAAAAATCTAAAAAAAACTGTTGCTATGGAAGAACATGCTGGAACCTCTATGTTTATGGAAGTTAAAAAATTGTATATAAAGTATAGAGAATCAAGAGAGGGTAAAATCATGAGAGGCATGTTAAAAAAGTTAAATCAAATTGCTGAAATTTTGCTGGAACGCCATGATATAAATTGTTGCTCTGAACAGGATACTAAACATCTTAAATTCCAATGTGGATTTAGTGAAGAAGTTTTAATTATGAACTATCATTGGAATAACTATATTCATTTGGGAGCTGAACAAGTAGAACAATTGTTACATTTGTGGCAGCTGCTGAAATAGATTCCTTCATGGCTAAAAATTATGAAACCTGTGTTGTTTGTAATAAACTTAAAGAAACGGTCTCTTTTATTCTTGATTATTGCCTAGAAAATTTCAGCAATAATTGTTATATCATTGATTATAAAGAGAGACTCATTAATGCACAAGAATGTACTCACAATTTGCAGAAACCTGGAGAAGAAGAAACTATTGCTGAAACTGAAAGCTCATTGGATGAAAAAGAGTAGGAGAGTGATGAACAAAAGGAGGAAGAATGGATTAGCTACCCATGTCTACCTTCTAATGAGAGTAACTCTTTATCTCTTACATTATTTGATTGCCCTCCAGGCTTACCAAAGGAGGATGAATGTTATGTTCCTGTAGATTCTCTTGAAATATTCCCTATGAGTAAAACTTGTGAGAATAATTATGCTACTGTTATTTATGACAATCCATGCTATTTTGATAAATCTTATGATAATCCTTTATTTGTGCCTAATTTCGAAATGCATGGTAATGAGAAAGTTTGCTTAGAAAATGTTTATGATAAAGCTCTAGATGATGGTCCTATATTGGTTGATAATATTAATTGTACTACTAATGAAAATGAGATTGGAGAGGTCTTGACTTTATCTAGATGGAGTCCCATACCTCTTGAGAATGATTAATCATCTTGTTATAAAATTGTTAAAAGTGGGTTTGAAAGTTTTAATCCCACTATTTTTGAGCTTGATAAGAATTATGTGTTTGTAGATCATGAAAAGCATGCTTTATGTGATAGTTACATTGTTGAGTTTGTTCATGATGCTACTGAAAATTATTATGAGAGAGGAAAATATGGTTGTAGAAATTTTCATGGTACTAAAACACCTCTCTATATGCTGAAAGTGCTGAAGTTGCTCTTGTTTTATCTTCCTAGGCTTGTCACTTTGTTCTTTATGAATTTATTTGTGTACAAGATTACTATGCATAGGAAGTGGGTTAGACTTAAATGTGTTTCGAATTTGCTTCTTGATGCTCATTTTGCTTCATTTTCTATTTTTATGTGAGCATCTTTAAAACTATCAAGCCTAGCTAAAAGGCATTAAAGAAAAGCGCTTATGGGAGGCAACCCATTTTATTTTCTGCAATTTTTCTTTTATTGAGTCAAGGTGTTTGTTTACTTCTGTAGCAACTCCTTTGTATCTTTACTTTCTTGCATTGTTGTGCCAAGAGTAGTCTCTAATGATAAGATGATGCTAGATTTTGATTGCTGCGCAGGAACAGATTTCTGCTGTTCACTGTACCAATTTATTTTTCTGCAATTTTTCTTTTATTGAGTCAAGGTGTTTGTTTACTTCTGTAGCAACTCCTTTGTATCTTTACTTTCTTACATTGTTGTGCCAAGAGTAGTCTCTAATGATAAGATGATGCTAGATTTTGATTGCTGCGCAGGAACAGATTTCTGCTGTTCACTGTACAAAATTCATAAAATCACCAGATTGTGAATTAAATCTGAATTTTTTGTGCGTAATCCTGATATATGTATGCATCTTTCGTTAGTTCAACGTTTTTCGATATGAGTCCCGTGAGTGCCTTGAAAAAATTCATCTTTACTGGCTGTTCTGTTTTGACAGATTCTGTCTCTGTTTTTTGCATTGTCTCTTGTGGGATTTAAGCAAGGTTCTCTAGACGTGGAGGGTTGTAGCTAATGTTTTATTGATTTCTTGCAATGTGTCACAACAGAACCAGTGGATTAAAGTTTTTGAGTACTAACCCCTCTAATGAGAATTACGTTGAGTTTGGTGTGGCGGAAGTTTTCAAGTGTCAAGAGGGAAGAGTGATATAATAGGATGAAGAAGAGTGAAGAGCTTAAGCTTGGCGAGGCTCCCATGGATCTCCCCAACATATTTCAAGAAGACTCTAGCGTCTAAGCTTGGGGATGCCTTGGGCATCCCCTTTTTCATCGGCAAAATTATCAGGTCATCTCTAGTGAAACTATATTTAAATCTTTCACATCATATGTGCTTTTCTTGGAGCGTCTGTGTGATTTTATTTTCAGTATTGCACTTTTATTTTCAATAAAGCTTGACTGGACCCTAGCATTCTTGATTGGGAGAGAGACACGCTCCGCTTTATCTTGGAATACTCTTGTTCTTCACTTATATCTGTTGAGTATTCAGTTTTCGCACTGTTTAGCTTCTAGCTCTTGGTTTTCATGTATCTCTTGTTCAGAGCTATTAGTTCTTTTGTAGAAAGTACTCTCTTGTTTCACTTATATTTGTTTGGAGAGTTGCTTGGTTAATATGTTGGTTCAGAAAATGTTGCGTGTGGTAGTGGTATAATGAAAAACTTGCATAATCTTGTAGATCATTGAACTTTGATAACCTGATTCCTTGCAAACGTTTTGAGGTATTAAGTAATAGATGGTAAAGCTTGCTGGTTAATTAAGTTAAAATCATTAGTGGATTATTGTCTTTAAGCTTGTACCGTACTACAAACTCTACTAAAATTGTTGAAGGTGTAGTTGGACTTGATAGTTTTCCATGTCTGAAAAGTGGTTCGTAATAACTAGGTTGTGTGTGAAGGTCGAGGGATCTAACGGGGTACTTGTGCCACCGTGAATGGCCCTCCTTGGGGTAAATGTTAACCATGCGCTTACTGTTGAACCTGCTAGTTGTTTGCAATAAACTTGTGAGTTCTTTTTGACTAATGTTAAGTTACGGTTTTGGCACTTCAACCATCCAAATTTGCTAGCCTCTTCGGTGCTGTGCATTGCCTTTTCTCACATTGAGAGTTGTGCATACTTCGCCAGTACATCCAAAACCCGTGGGAGGACTTCCTCTTGTTCTCCTACACATAAGCCCATACATCTTCCTCAAAACAGCCACCATACCTACCTATCACAACATTTTCATAGCTGTTCCGAGATATATTGCCATGCAACTTCCATCTTACATTACATGACTTGTTGTCATTTATCATTTATATATTGCTTTGCATGATTCTATATAGCTGATGTGTGGTTTACCCATGTTACGCTGGATCATTGCACATCCTGCTACACTGGCAGAGGCATACAGTTCTATACATCATGTTTTGTTCATTATGAGTTATTTGTACCAAAAGTTGTAATCATATTAGAGTGTTTGCCCCTACTAGAAAACAGCCATGGAGGCCATCGAAAAGAGAAACAGAAAAAGAAAAAAAAGAAAAAAAGAAGAAAAAAAAAGAATAAAGAAAAAGGGGGCAACACTACTATCCTTTATCAAAGTTGTGCTCATGTTTAGCACCTGCAGTTTCATAGTTATCATATTTGTGCTCATGTTTAGCACCTATGCTCCATTTGAGAGAGTTTTCATGTTTTACTAGTATAACTATGTGGGGAATATTACGTTATAGAACTTGGGTTGTATATTCCAATGATGAGCTTCTCAAAAGTGCTCTAGGTCTTCGTGAGCAACCGAGTTGGATGCACCCCCACTAGTTCCATTGGAGAGCTTTCATACACATATAGCTCTATGTGCATCCGTTGCATGGCAATCACTACTCCTTGCATAGCTTCGATCATAAGACTTCCTCTTGTCTAATGATCACTTATAGCTTTGTGAGACTTTCTTCCATTGGCCTTCCAAACCCCCATTAACGTTCTCTTTGCCATAACATCCTGGTGCCAATACTAAATGCTTACGCTCACCGGTTGA
Organism: Poa pratensis; assembly: GCA_947311845.1. Taxonomy (NCBI): domain Eukaryota; kingdom Viridiplantae; phylum Streptophyta; class Magnoliopsida; order Poales; family Poaceae; genus Poa; species Poa pratensis. The sequence continues at coordinate 140,685,490 of CAMZMU010000085.1, forward strand.
GTAGACCTCGAAACAGTGGATTCATGACGTTCATGTTTACTTTTACTTGACTGGATCCGTTCTCTATGTTATGAAAAATTGCTTGATGCTTGAAATTGAAGAATAGAACTCCTACACTGGATACTTAAAACATCTATAATGAACCTTGTACGGTTTCATGTCTTAAAGGCCGTCATTCATGAAAACTTTTAGCTTGTTTAAGTATTTTGCTTTATTATCTCTTATTTAATATCAATTATAGACATTTGCTTTGAATGATTTGATCTCAGCTCACTTACCATTACATCATTATTAGATCAAGATTATGTTGGTAGCATGTCACTTCAAAAATTATTGTTTTATCGTTTACCTACTCGAGGACGAGTAGGAACTAAGCTTGGGATGCTGATATGTCTCAAACGTATCTATAATTTTTGATATTCCATGCATGTTTTATATCAATTGCCACATGTTTTGTATACACTTCATGTCATTTTTATACATTTTCTGGGACTAATCTATTAACAAGATGCCACAGTGCCAATTCCTGTTTTCTGCTGTTTTTGTATTCCAGAAAAGCTAGTCTGGAAATATTCTCGGAATTGGACGAAAATTTACGGAGGCCCCTATTTTATCAGAAGACACCTGGAGTCCGAAGGAGAGATGAAGTGGAGCCACGAGGGCCCCACACGTGGGCTCGGCGCGGCCAAGGATCTCCCGGCCCTGGGGTGGTGTCGCCTCCTCGTGCACCGCCTCGCGACGCCCTTTGGACTATATATTGCCCCTGACCTAAAACTCACAAAAGAATCGACGATTTCCCCAAAAAAGTTCCAGAGCTCCGCCGCCATCCGAAACCAAGTTTCGGGGGTCAGAAGTTCCTGTTCTGGCACCCTGCCGGGACGGGGATTGACCCCGGAGCCTTCTCCATTGACGCCACCGTCTCCATCATGCTCCGTGAGTAGTTCCCCCATGGACTACGGGTTCTAGCTGTAGCTAGTTGGTACTCTCTCTCCCATGTACTTCAATACAATGATCTCATGAGCTGCCTTACATGATTGAGATCCATATGATGTAATCGGTGTTGTGTTTGCTGGGATCCGATGGATATTGAATATTATGTCAAGTTGATTATCAATCTATGCCCTATGTTATTTAAGATCTTGCATGCTCTCCGGTACTTGTGGTTATCTTGATCAAGTAGTTGCATGTATCTCCAAGAGGGAGTATTTATGCTAGATAGTGGGTTCATGCCTCCGGTAATCTGGGAGAGTGACAGCAACTTCTAAGGTTGCGGGTGTGCTGTTGCCACTAGGGATAACCTAACAATGCTATGTCCACGGTCATATGTATTTGTTTACATTACGCACTTTACTTAATGCAATTATCCGTTGCTTGCAACTTAATACCAACGGGGAACTCGGATGACAACCCGGCGGTGGATTATTAGTCATAGACGCTGTTGGATAACGGTCTATGTATTTTGTCGTAATGCCCAATTAAATATCATAGTAGTCATCATGTCATATATATGCATTGTCATGCGCTCAATATTCTGTCAATTGCCCAACTGTAATTTGTTCACCCAACACTTGTTATTGGAGAGTTACCACTAGTGTAGATAGCTGGGAACCCCGATCCATCTGTAATCATCATTGCTTTTCCGTCAACTCCACACAAGCAACTATTTTCTGGTGCCATTGCTTCTGTGTTACTGCTACTGTTGCTCTCATATTACTGCTGCCTTCACATCACGTTTGTTACTAGTGCTTTCTCAGGTGTGGTGGAATTGACAACTCCGCTGCTAAGGCTTATAAGTATTCTTTGTCTCCCCTTGTGTCGAATCAATAAATTTGGGTTTTACTTTCCTCGAAGACTGTTGCGATCCCCTATACTTGTGGGTTATCAAGTCCACACTCATTTCCCTCAATCCCACCCTTTCCCTCAGCACGAAATCGCAAAGACCTTTAGATCACAGCCCATGGCACCGCCGCAAACAAAAACTCCACACCAGCATCGTGGCTCATCCATGGGACATATGGTGGCGGTGGTTGGCCTTGGGAAGCACACATAGTAGTGGATCGGAGGTGGAGCTGGAGAAGGTGTCGGACACTTGTAGAACCGTTCAAAACACTTTTGGAACCCTTATCTCTCATCCTCCATTCCATTGTATCATTCCTGCAGGTTGCTAATCATTAAGCGTATGACCTAGGGTTCGAACATCCATAACGATTGACATATATCATCGAAGATCATAATCGAGTGAACCTTGTATTACCGCATACAATTCCTTTTGCCTCACATATGTTACACAACCACAGGACAGGCTTTGTAGGTATCGCCATGATCAACAGTTGATCACTAGACTTCATTATCCTCGTTACCGGTTTCTACTCCTTTACGTGTTGCCATATTACAGTATCCCTACATACACTTAGTCAATGTCTTGCCACACGATGATGGACACCATAATATCGAGAGGGCACATAGTGTATCTCTCGATCGCCTGAGGGATAAATCTCAGTATTGACATATCTAGCACCACGACATAATTTCTGGAGTACCCAAAAGTCTCTTTTACAATTACCGAGTTATGAAGTAACATTTGTTGACCCAAAGTAACCATCTAGTATACAGATCTACGATAGTCTCATGGTTTAAGGACGCAAGTAAACATTAATAAATTATGAGCCGTATCTCACAGTATATCATAAGGGTCTATCCAGCACCAATATTACACTAACAATGTTCTCTCATTATTGTGGACATTCTCATAAAACTTATCTTGCCCATGGTCAGAAAAATAAAACAATAAGTACATCAGATGCCTGACTAGGGATATGGTTGGTATTTGTTATTCCACATATACAATTATGTTTTCCTCTGAATTTCACATTTCAGAACTAAAGCAATTCTAGCACATAACGCAAACATAATCATAAACATGTAAATATAATATTAACAACTTTACTATTGCCTATAAAGTATATCATAAACAATAAGTACATCAGATGCCTGACTAGGGATATAGGGTTTGAAGAATTTCAATTAAAGTTTGATTATTCTTTTAAAATGAAAATTTGGTTTTTTCTGCAAAAAAAATGAAAACTTACTTCGGAAACATTTTTCATGGTTCCAAAATACACGTTTGTGCCCAATATAGGCAAATATAAACATTTCGTATGCCGATTTCAAAATACGGTCAAAACTGCGGACATGATCGTTCGTAGCTGGGGGTTGGATCTTGTGAAACTATTGTTATATCTCTGATAAAATAGGTAATTATGTACCCAAAAATGATTTTCTCAAAAAATAACAAGCAAGATATATAGCACTTGCAGTTCAAATTTTAGCCATTTCCAGCTGAATCGGCAGGAAACCGTTTAATTGACCGAAAAATTGTAGAGAGCTCAGAAATGAATACTATTTGGTAATTGTACATAAAATGATGTCTACTATGTGAACAAATTTTATCGGTTCCATTTTGGACGACACTCTCGGTAGCCGCTTCACAAAAAGTCGGGCTATTTGCACTTAAAAAATGAAAAGTGGATTTTGTGTTGAAACATGTCGAAATTGCTGATCGGCAACATTTTTTGTCATGCCACAATGCACACATGTGCCAAATTCGGGCACATTTCGACAAACTATGTCATGAATTTGGCCAAAACACTGCTTGTTAGTCTTAAAAGTCATGAATGTCTATTCATGATAGCAAGTTTTTGGGAACATGTTTTCAATAAAACTTCTAAATTGCGAGTTTATATTTTTTTATGGTAGCTAGTTCATATGTCATGACGTTACGTGAAGGTTTTCCATTATTTTAATTTTTTTTGAGTTTTGTATGCTCGTTTGAAAATCTAGTCAAAGTCTCGGCCGTGACCGTTCGTGTGTAGTGATTGAATCATGCAAAAAAATTGTGTATCTCTGATGAAATGGATAGTTGTGAACCTAGAAATGAAATTCCTGAAAAATAACGAGCAAGATATATAGCACTTGTAGTTCAAATATTAGCCATTTCCAACTGAATCGGCAGGAAACCGTTTAATTGACCGGAAAATGGTAAAAAGCTCAGAAATGAATACTTTTTGGTGATTGTACATAGAATGATGTCTACTATGTGAACAATTTGTATCGGTTCCATTTTGGACGACACTCTCGGTAGACGCTTCACAAAAAGTCGGGCTATTAGCACTTAAAAAATGAAAAGTGTATTTTTTTGTGAAACATGTCGAAATCGTTGGTCGGCAACATTGTTTGTCATGCCACAATGCACACATGTGCCAAATTCGGGCACAATTCGACAAACTATGTCATGAATGTGGCCAAAACACTGCTTGTTAGTCTTGAAAGTTATGAATGTCTATACATCATAGCAAGTTTCTGGGAACACGTTTTCAATGAAACTTCCGAATTGCGAGTTTATATTTTTTATGGTAACTAGGTCACATATCATGACGCTACGCGAAGGTTTTCCGTTATTTTGATTTTTTTTTTGAATTTTGTATGCTCGTTTGAAAATCTAGTCAAAGTCTTGGTCATGACCGTTCGTGTGTAATGATTGAATCATGCAAATGTTTTTGTGTATCTATGATGAAATGACTAGTTGTGAACCTAGAAATGAAATTCCTGAAAAATAACGAGCAAGATATATAGCACTTGTAGTTCAAATATTAGCCATTTCCAGCTGAATCGGCAGGAAACCGTTTAATTGACCGAAAAATTGTAGAGAGCTCAGAAATGAATACTATTTGGTGATTGTACATAAAATGATGTCTACTATGTGAAAAAAAATTATCGGTTCCATTTTGGACGACACTCTCGGTAGCCGCTTCACAAAAAGTCGGGCTATTAGCACTTAAAAAATGAAAAGTGGATTTTTTTGTGAAACATGTCGAAATCGCTGGTCGGCCACATTGTTTGTCATGCCACAATGCACGCATGTGCCAAATTCGGGAACATTTCGATAAAATATGTCATGAATGTGGCAAAAACACTGCTTGTTAGTCTTGAAAGATATGAATGTCTATTCATGATAGTAAGTTTCTGGGAACACGTTTTCAATAAAACTTCTGAATTGCAAATTTATAATTTTTAATGATAACTAGGTCACATGTCATGACGCTACGCGAAGGTTTTCCATTTATTTGATTTTTTGAATTTTGTATACCAACTTCAAAATACGGTCAAACTAGGTCAAAATGGTGTCAAAACTTTTTAACCCAACTGATTTTTTTGGTTATTCACTTATTTGTACACAAGTTGTGGTATAATATTTTTATTTTTTTGTGCTCTAAGTTTGCAACGTGTATTTGATAGGTCTTTTACAAAATACAACATTTGTGACAGCCAAAAATGAAAATGAATTTTGCACACAGCGGCAAATCTCCCGCTACCCAAGTTTTGACGTCAAATGACTTGTATACCCATAAAGATTCGAGCAGGCACCACCGAACCAGGGGCAAATTTGCAATTCAGTGAGAGCACCATATATAAGCCCACTCCCTCCTGATCCCTAGCCGCCACCCCCGATCCGCCTCCCAGGAACCCTAGCTTCCATCTCTCCACCCCTCCCTCGCGCCGCCACCACCACACAACCGCATCCCTCCACTCCTCTCCTTCCATCGGCCATCGATCCGACCCCGACTACGCCAGATCCGCCGCCTACCTTCGCCATCTGCTCCCTCTCTCCACCCGTCGTGCTCTCGCGGAATCACCTCGATCCGCGGCCGACAACGCCGGATTTGCCGTCCTGGCCGCGCATTCCTGCGATGCAGTGATGGGCGGCTCCGACTCCTCCATCTGCACGTTCGTCCTCGACCTCGTCGTGGCAGGCAGGCCGTGGACGCGCCGGATCTGAAAGGCCGGGCGTGTTGCTGCCGACGTCTTCCACGTCCCCGTCTGCGACGGCGTCCCACGACCAAGGGAGCGGGGAGGAAGTGTGCTTCTCCTCGAGACCTGAACCGGGCTGCTCCTGCCGGCGTCGAGCCGTCTTCACCCACCGCGTCCCCGAGCTGCTGCTGCTGCCCGCCGGCCACCAGCGTAAGTACCATGGCTCCCTCCCCATGTATCTTTATTCCTCTTGTGGTAGACCGGAACATGAACAACCATGCCCAGGGCTTTGAGCCATGGGTGCCGTCTTCACCCACATTAAAGTTTTAGTTGTGCCTGCCTTGTGAACAACCTCACCTGCTGTTTATGTTTTTTCAAGTCAAGCCTTGCGGTGGTCTAGGACAGCTACTCCGCGGTCATCTTCCTCTCATGGCACTGCTTGAGAGGCTGCTCGAGACCACCTGATCGGTGCTGCTGCGGAATGGCCGGCTGTCCAACCTGACCAGGTGCTGCTGTGAGGGCAGCGGCAGCTGCTCGTCCCTGAGTTCATGCCGCATACACCTTAGGTCAAGCACCTCTTCCACTACATGCAAGTTTGTTACTCACATTTTTTCCTTGTTCAAGTGTGGTGCCTGCAATTAGTAGCATTCCTGGCTTGCCAGTGTCGTTTCTGGTTTAGTACTGGTACGCAATGTATTCCACATAATCATCTCGCTATTCTGAATGTTGCATTTTCGTACTACCTTCTAGTATTCTCTTATCAACTGTGGTCGAGTGATGACCCACAAGTATAGGGGATCGCAACAGTCTTCGAGGGAAGTAAAACCCAATTTATTGATTCGACACAAGGGGAGCCAAAGAATACTTGAGAGCCTTAACAGCGGAGTTGTCAATTCAGCTGCACCTGTGAATAGTCTTGCTCGACACAGATTATCAGTAGCAACAGTTTTATAGCAGTAGTAGCGGTGAAATAATAGCAGCAGTAAACAGAGACAGCAGTAGTGATTGCAGTAAACAGTAGGATTAAAACACTGTAGGCATAGGGATGGATGAACGGGCGCTGCATGGATAAGATAGCTCATATAATAATCAAGACATAGGCATTGCAGATAATAATGATAAAGCATCCAAGTACTAAGTAAACGTAGGCATGTGTTCCGTATATAGTCGTACGTGCTCGCAATGAGAAACTTGTACAACATCTTCTGTCCTACCAGCCGGTGGCAGCCGGGCCTCAAGGGAATCTACTGGTAATTAAGGTACTCCTTTTAATAGAGTACCGGAGCAAAGCATTAACACGCAGTGAACACATGTGATCCTCACATCGCAGCCATTCCCCTCGGCTGTCCCAATTATTGTCACTTTGGGACCGCGGGTTCCGGACAACAATATGTGTATACAACTTGCAGGTATGATCAATAAACAGTGCATATCATTATGAAACAATAACATGTTCAGATCTGAAATCATGGCACTCGGGCCCTAGTGACAAGCATTAAGCTCAACAAGTTGCAACAACATCAATAAGTACTAACAACGGATACTGGGCACCATGCCCTAATGATCTTATAGCTTATTACATGAACAATCTCATCCAATCCCTACCATCCCCCTCAGCCTACAGCAGGGAATTACTCACACATGGATGGGGGAAACATGGATGGTCGATGGAGAAGCGTCGGTGATGATGATGGCGATGATCTCCTCCAATTCCCCGTCCCGGCGGAGTGCCAGAACGGAGTTTCTGGTCCCCGAAATAGGTTTCGCGATGGTGGCGGCGTACGGTGATGTTTCTGGATGAAGTGGACGACCCCCCGACGTTTTTAGGTCAGAAGGGTTAAGTAGTCGAAAGGGGGACTCGGGGAGGTGCCCGAGGCACCCTCCTCATAGGCTGGCGCGGCAGGCCCTTGGGCCGCGCCACCATGTGGTTTGGGCCACTCGTGGCCCATCTCCGCCTCCCCTTCTGGCTCCGTGAGTCTTCTGGTAAAATAGGAGGTTTGCGATCTTTTCTGGTGTTTTTCCCGAAAGTTGACTTTCTGCACAAAAACAAGACACCAGGGCAATTCTGCTGAAAACAGCGTTAGTCCGCATTAGTTGTATTCAAAACACACAAGTTAGAGGTAAAACAATAGCAAAAGTGTTCGGGAAAGTAGATACGTTTTGGACGTATCAACTCCCCCCAAGCTTAGCTTATTGCTTGTCCTCAAGCAATTCAGTTAACAACTGAGTGCGATAAAAGACTTTCACGAACACATTTGCTTCATATGATGCATATATTCTCACTATATGTACAAATGCTTAGCAATTCAAGATGAGGCAAATGCAAATAATGTCACTCAATAGGCATGTAAACTATGAAAAGATACCAACATACTAATAGCAACAAACATGAAACATATTAATTCACAAGATTGTAATGCTCATAATAGGATATGATAAGATGGTATCTCGCTTGCCCGTTTTTGTACAGCAAAACATAAATGCCCAGGCACCTCTGAAATTCATGGGAAGACTAGAATCAAAGATATCAAAGATAAAAGCATCAAAGTTATATCATAGTTAACCACATTCTGGGACAAGCATATTACACTAAGAATGACAACTATGCTCTCGAGAAAGTGCTCAAAGAAAGGGTGGTGACTCAACATGAAAGTAAAAGATTGGCCCTTCGCAGAGGGAAGCAGAGATTATCATGTGCTAGAGCTTTTCATTTTTAAAACAGAAGCAAAATTGTTTTGGGAAGTGTTTGTTGTTGTCAACGAATGGTAGTGGGTACTCTAACCCCCTTGTCAACCAGACTTTCAAGAGCGGCTCCCATGAAGGACGTTATTTCTACCAGCAAGGTAGATCATCCCTCTTCTCTTTTGTTTACACATGTATTTTAGTTTCATTATGGGTGACACTCCCCCCAACCTTTGCTTGCACAAGCCATGGCTAACCGAATCCTCGGGTGCCTTCCAACATTCACATACCATGGAGGAGTGTCTATTGCAAAATTAAGTTGCTTACTGATAAATCAGGGCAAAACATGTGAAGAGAATTATTAATGAAAGTTGTAATTAATTGGGGCTGGGCACCCCGTTGCCAGCTCTTTTTGCAAAATTATTGGATAAGCGGATGTATATGCCACTAGTCCATTGGTGAAAGTCTGTCAGAAGTAAATGACAAGATTGAAAGATAAAACACCACATACTTCCTCATGAGCTATAAAACATTGACACAAATTGAGAAGTACTTTGAAGGTTTTAAAGGTAGCACATGAAAATTTACTTGAATGGTTCGAAATGCCATGCATAGGTATTTATGGTGGACACTTTGGAATAACTTGGTTTTCATGGTTTTGGAAGCACGAGCAGCATTCCCGCTCAGTACAAGTGAAGGCTAGCAATAGACTGGGAAGCGACAATCAAGAGAGCAATAACCGTCATAATCATGCTTGCGACAAAATGAAATTAATTGAGACATAAAAGTGATACAAGAACTCTGAGTCAAAATAAATCATCAAGGCTTAATTGACTTTTGTTTTTCAGTCATACGCATGCATGAGCATGTGCCAAGTCAATTCGAATGAATTCTTCAGAGGAGGATACCACAATGTCATACCCTCTATGAATAGAACAATGCAAGCAAACATCAACATAACATGCTACCACTATTAATAAATTGGGACCGATCATGAGAGAACAAGAACTACTAAGCATCCACTAAATGACATATACCTCACATGAACCAACTAAGCATGCTCACATAGATGAGTATATGTACAAAAATGAAAACAAATGGAGTTCATACCAGCCTCTCACCCCAACTCAAGTTGTTGTAGATCATCCTTATTGCTTTTTCACTTGTGTTGCTTCGAATGATAAGAATGAAAACCAAGCTCCATCGGAGTCACGGATGCTGTCCAACTCTGAAAACACTATACAAAACCAAAAAGAAACAACAAATATTTTTGGGTTTTCGAGTTTTTGAAACAAGAGCAAAAAGAAACAAACAATAAAGCAAAATATTTTTGGATTTTTGAATAACAAACCGAATTTTAAAACTAAGCAAACTAATACTGAAACTTAAAGAAACAAATGAAGAGAAACAACAGAAATATTTTTGGTCTTTTTGTGTTTTGGAATGCAGCAATAAAAGGTAAACAATTAAAAAGAAAGAAAGAAAACTGCAACATGGATATACAAAGTATCGACAAGATATGATATGTAAATGAGTGAGATGTCGATATACCTCCCCCCAAGCTTAGGCTTTTGGCCTAAGTGGAGATCAATAATAACGCGGGTAGAACTCCAAGCCGGCGGGTCATACTGGGCGTGCTCAATATCCGGCTCCGCTGAGGAAGATGAGGCAGAGGGTCCAGCATCCCAGGATAGGGGCGCGAGCCCCCAGTCCCGGAAAACTGAGTGGAGTCCTCGTCCGCCCATTCTCCATCGTCCTCTGTGTGCAGGGCATGATCCCTCAAGTATGCATCGAATTCATCCTCGGTGACTGACCAAACATTCCTGAAACCAAGATCAAACAAACGTGGTGCAGGCAAAGCGACTATTCGCTCAGATTTAACCATTTTCCACCTCCCCTTCTTGGCAAAAGGCACCTCATAAGATAGATTATTCAAAGTAGACCAACTAGTAACAAAGCCATGCCTCCCCATGGAAGCAAAATCGAGCCTCTCTAAAGGAAGCTGCAAATCATTAGGGAGAGCTACTACACCATGCATAGCTAATAAACGAGAAGCAATGAGTCCTCCACAAAATCCACCTTTCTCGCGATTGGCAGCAATGCGAAAGGCTATCAAGGCACCCAAATTATAACTCTTATCATGTTGCAAGGCTGCTGCTAGGAAAGCTAAATCAGGAATGGATAATTTATTTGCAGTCTTCCTAGCAAGTACACACCTCGTAATGAAGTAAGCAAAATATCGAATGCATGGAAATTGAATACTTCGAATTTTACCGCTTTCATCTGAGTAGGTTCTTCCTTGACATATTACCTCGTATAGGTCCGTCAAATGCTTGGGTTGCCCATGTATCTTCCCTCGTGATCCCCATTGCGGCACCCTAATTGCTGCACAAAAAGCATCAAAAGGCAAGTGGACACTTTTGTTGTAAATTTTATAGTGAACCATAGGGTTAGGTGAAGACCAATCAAATCTAAAGTCCTGCACCACAGACACAGTTAACTTTGCATATTGGTAGGGTTCTCCCTCTACAAAATCACTCAATCCTGTATTAGAGACAAGAGTACGAAAATCACGCAAGATCCCCGAACTTCTCATAAATTCCAAGCATGGATAGCAGGATGGGAACACTCCTTCTTCACGATGGATCCCCATGACCTCAGGAACCACCAATTCATATTGATTTAGTTGGTGTTCATTTCCCTCCATCCTCTGAAATTTTTGACACATATCATAAAAATTATCTTTGAAGCATACAAATGAGGGGAACTACTATATGACTTGCTAGAGGACTAAACATGCATCAAAACTGATTATATCAACATAGAACAAGCATGCATACTCACTTAACAAGTCACCTACAGCAGCAAAATACTCAAGGTATACTCTACTAAACAAAATTCTACTTGGATACATGGAGGAGTCACATACCGGAGAGCAAATGGTCCAAATTTCAGCAACAAAGATGGGCTGAGCAAGGAGATCGAAAAATCTCGAGCAAGAGCAGCAAGAACACGGGTTTGAGCAATGGTGGTGTGTTTGTTCGGGAGAGAGAAAGAAATGAGAGGAAGATGGGTGAGTGGAGGGCCAGGTGGGGCCCACACCATGCCACGGCGCGGCCACACCCCTGCCGCGCGGTGGGGTGGTGTGGTGGCATGGTGGGTCCCCCTGGTCAGCTCCAGGCACTCCCACATTCCACTTTAAAAATAATGGTATAATTTTCAGATTTTTGAAAACTTTCATTTTGCACATTTTCTGGATATTTAAATAATAAACTTAGAGCAGAAATAGAATTTTATAAAGACCAGTTTCAACTAAAACTTTGCAAGTTCAGTAACACAACAGTAGGTAAAACAAAGTTGAAGAAAGAAATGTGTTTAGCTCTTTTATGTATGCAAATACATTTGATAGCAAGGTTGATCAAGTCTTGGCACCAAATAAATTTACATGACACAAATGATTTAAACATCATGAACACTCATGTTACCTTGTATTGTATTGATATGGATCCAATCATAATGTTTTGATATCCTTCTTGATGATCATATATAGGGCAATCAATACTTCCCACTTTGATAGTTTTAAAATTGGAGATGGTATTGACTCCATAAATCTTGTCAACTTTCTTGGGGAAATAAACAGTATGTTCTTTATCATTAACATTGAAAGTTACTTTTCCTTTATTGCAATCAATAACAGCACCTGCAGTATTTAGAAAAGGTCTTCCAAGAATAATAGACATATTATCATCTTCAGGCATTTCAAGAACAACAAAATCAGTCAAAATTAAACAATTGTTAGCTACTTGAACAGGGACATCCTCACAAATGCCAACAGGAACAGCAGTAGATTTATCAGCCATTTGCAAAGATATATCAGTAGGTATCAATTTATCAAGATAGAGTCTCTTATAAAGAGAAAAAGGCATAACACTAACTCCTGCTCCCAAATCACATAGAGCAGTTCTAACATAATTATTCTTGATGGAGCAAGGATGGTTGGTATACCTGGATCTCCAAGCTTCTTAGGAACCTTGCCATTGAAAGAATAATTAGCAAGCATAGTAGAAATTTCCTCATTAGGAATTTTCCTTTGTTAGAAACAATATCTTTCATATACTTTGAGTAAGGAGGCAATTTAATAGCATCAGTCAAAGGAATTTGCAAAACAAGGGTTTCATCCATTCACAATTTATTATAATGTTCTTCTTCCTTTGATTTTAGTTTCTTAGTTGGAAAAGGCATTTGCTTTTGAACCCAAGGTTCCCTTTCATTACCATGTTTCTTAGCAATGAAATCTTCCTTAGTGTACTTTGTGTTTTTAGTATGCTTTTCAGGTTCCTTTTCACTAACTTCTTTATCAAGAGCATCATTTTATCCTTATCACTATCAAGTTCATTACCACTTTCAGTTTCAGCATCAGAGATAGATATACTATTAGGATCATTAACAGTTTCAGAGGATTCTACAACATTTTTATGTTTCTTCTTCTTCTTTTTCTTAGAAGGAGAAACTGGATTTTCAGCTAGTTGAGAATCTTGTTCAATTCTTTTAGGATGTCCCTCAGGATATAAAGGATCCTGAGTATGAGCTCCACTTCTAGTGCTAACATAGACAGGTTTTAATTTTTCCTTAGAAGCATTGGCTAACATGTCTTGTTGCACTTTAGTGAGTTGATCAATTTGAGTTTGAACCATATGGAAATGTTTAATAAGCATCTTAACATCATTGGAGGTTCTCTCCACAATATCATGCAACTTACTAATAGCTAGAGAATTTTCATGCAAATGATTCTCTACTCTCATATTAAAATTATCTTGCTTAATAACATAATTATCAAATTCATCTAAGCATTGATCAGGTGGTTTAGAGTAGGGAATATCTCCTTCATCGAACCTGTGGAGAGAGTGAACCTCAATTATGGATGGATGAGGAATTGGCTTACACAAATCTTCAATAGGTGGAAGGTTCTTCACATCTTCAGATTTAATACCCTTCTCAATGAGAGTCTTCTTGGCCTCCCTCATTGTTTCATCATTCAATTCAATCATACCTCCCCTCTTCTTTGATATTGGTGTCGGTGTAGGTGTGGGGGTCGGCGCAGGTAGAGTCCAATCATCATAATTCTGGCTGATTTTAGCCAATAATTCTTCAGCTTCTTCAGGGGTTCTTTTCCTGAAAACACAACTAGCACAACTATCCAGATATGCTCTAGATTCAATAGTTAGTCCACTGTAAAATATATCAAGTAGATCATGCTTTTCCAAATCATGTCCAGGCCGAGCTCTGATAAGAGAGCAAAACCTTGTCCATGCCTCTGGAAGTTTCTCTTCATCTTCCTGGTCAAAGTTATAAATTCTTTGCAAAGCATCATGTTTAGCACTAGCAGGGAAATATTTCTGAAAGAAAACATCAAGCAAACCAGTAGGACTAGTAATAGAACCAGGAGACAAGTTGTTATACCAAGCTTTAGCATCATCTTTTAATGAGAAAGGAAAAATCTTAGCAACAAAGTAGCTACGCTTCTTAATATCATCAGAAAATAAGCCACTCAAAGTAGAGAGCTCATTCATGTGCTCTACAGCACTTTCACTCTTAGTGCCACAAAAAGGAGTTTTCTCAACAATAGATATATGAGATAAATCAAGAGAAAAATCATAATCCTTATCTTTAATGTTTATAGGAGAAGTGGCAAACTTAGGATCAGGTGACAACTTGTATTTAACAGCATGTTGTGCAAGAAAATTTCTCATATTACTTGCACCAGTAGTAGCATTACATTTATCAATAAAATCATCATCAAGTTCCACATAAGTTTCATCAGGATCATCATCACAAGTATAATCCCTTAACTCAGGTGAATAAACAGGAGTAGTAGGACTTCCATTAGGTGTTCTAGTATTTTCAAGTTGTTTAGACTTAGCAATAGCAGCATCTAAAAGTGGACCTAATGAAATATTCTCATCAATCACAGTAGAAGCATCATCAACATTATCAGAGGCAATTTCAGATTCAGCAGTAGTACCAACACGTGAAGATTGTGGTGGTGTAACAAGTTGACTCAATACAGATGGTGAGTCAAGAGCAGCAGAGGTACTAAGTGTCGTACCTTTTCTTGTAGTGGAGGGCAATACATGGACCCTCTCATCACGAGCTTTACCCATGATGAATAAATTTCAGCGAGCAGTATAGATCACAAGTGAACTCCCAAATAAAGCTATGCTCCCCGGCAACGGCGCCAGAAAATAGTCTTGATGACCCACAAGTATAGGGGATCGCAACAGTCTTCGAGGGAAGTAAAACCCAATTTATTGATTCGACACAAGGGGAGCCAAAGAATACTTGAGAGCCTTAACAGCGGAGTTGTCAATTCAGCTGCACCTGTGAATAGTCTTGCTCGACACAGATTATCAGTAGCAACAGTTTTATAGCAGTAGTAGCGGTGAAATAATAGCAGCAGTAAACAGAGACAGCAGTAGTGATTGCAGTAAACAGTAGGATTAAAACACTGTAGGCATAGGGATGGATGAACGGGCGCTGCATGGATAAGATAGCTCATATAATAATCAAGACATAGGCATTGCAGATAATAATGATAAAGCATCCAAGTACTAAGTAAACGTAGGCATGTGTTCCGTATATAGTCGTACGTGCTCGCAATGAGAAACTTGTACAACATCTTCTGTCCTACCAGCCGGTGGCAGCCGGGCCTCAAGGGAATCTACTGGTAATTAAGGTACTCCTTTTAATAGAGTACCGGAGCAAAGCATTAACACGCAGTGAACACATGTGATCCTCACATCGCAGCCATTCCCCTCGGCTGTCCCAATTATTGTCACTTTGGGACCGCGGGTTCCGGACAACAATATGTGTATACAACTTGCAGGTATGATCAATAAACAGTGCATATCATTATGAAACAATAACATGTTCAGATCTGAAATCATGGCACTCGGGCCCTAGTGACAAGCATTAAGCTCAACAAGTTGCAACAACATCAATAAGTACTAACAACGGATACTGGGCACCATGCCCTAATGATCTTATAGCTTATTACATGAACAATCTCATCCAATCCCTACCATCCCCCTCAGCCTACAGCAGGGAATTACTCACACATGGATGGGGGAAACATGGATGGTCGATGGAGAAGCGTCGGTGATGATGATGGCGATGATCTCCTCCAATTCCCCGTCCCGGCGGAGTGCCAGAACGGAGTTTCTGGTCCCCGAAATAGGTTTCGCGATGGTGGCGGCGTACGGTGATGTTTCTGGATGAAGTGGACGACCCCCCGACGTTTTTAGGTCAGAAGGGTTAAGTAGTCGAAAGGGGGACTCGGGGAGGTGCCCGAGGCACCCTCCTCATAGGCTGGCGCGGCAGGCCCTTGGGCCGCGCCACCATGTGGTTTGGGCCACTCGTGGCCCATCTCCGCCTCCCCTTCTGGCTCCGTGAGTCTTCTGGTAAAATAGGAGGTTTGCGATCTTTTCTGGTGTTTTTCCCGAAAGTTGACTTTCTGCACAAAAACAAGACACCAGGGCAATTCTGCTGAAAACAGCGTTAGTCCGCATTAGTTGTATTCAAAACACACAAGTTAGAGGTAAAACAATAGCAAAAGTGTTCGGGAAAGTAGATACGTTTTGGACGTATCATCGAGCTGTGCTATTAAACTTGTTTTCAATTTAAAGGCCTTCTTCCTCATGTTGTCACAGAATCTAGTATTTTTTCCTTTCCGTGTCTACAAATCATTTGTTACAAGTATTGTGCTTCTACCTAATGACATGTGTTGATTGATAAGTAGATACTAGGTATATATTTACCAGGTTACATGCTAATTATACTCCAGTTTACTCTTTTAAACATGACTTAGTTATTTAAACACTGCCCTTCCTGTGTATATGCCAATTGTAGCTTCCTCTAAGATACTCACTTGGCTATTTTCAGGAAGCTCGATAAAGCTTGGACAGTGGTGATTGCTCTGATGGTGGTGATGCTGCTGGGCTGGTTATGTCCTCGTGGCTGGTAGTAGCTTGGCTGGTCCCCGACTCCAACTTTTCCACTACCTCCTTGGCTTCTGCCCCTGCACCACGCCCCTCAGGTAAGCTCATAGCTGGGTTCATCTTCTTCTTTGTTCTTGTATTGTTACGCATTGAGTTCAGGGATACACAAATTCTCATAGATGGGTTGATTATGCAATGGGATATTCTTGAACTTTGATTGTGATGGTCATCCCTCTCGCAGGATTTTTTTAGTATACACCAAGTTTGTTGTTGTTACTTCTATAAATCTATTTTATGACATGACTTCGTGTAGCATTGCTTGTAGCAATAGTAGATTCTACAAAAGCAGATCAATAATTTCTTCTTTCATATCCTATTGATGCATTCTAACATTGATGCTTGAAATTGCCATCTATAGACGGTGAGTAATTGGTTTGGCATGGATCTATGTGATCTATACTTTGTCAACCTCGGACCTCCTAACTCTTAAGCATGTGTTAAGCATCATGCCATATGTTCTCTTCTAAGCATGTGTTAAGCATCATGCCATATCCTGATTTCATACTGCATGTTATTCATTTCTTAGTTTGATGTTCTATATGCTTCTAATGTGTGATCCTTCAATTGTTAGGTGATTTTTTTTGGAAGTTCGAAGAGGAAGAGAATGAAGCGTTGGGTTATCTATCAATTTGCCTCTTTGTGGTGGTTAGTCCTGTTATTCTTTTTTAAAGTCATCGACTGAGATGTTATCAACATTCCTGCCATATGCTGCTTCCTTTTCATACTCTGCCAGCAAATTCTTTTTATTAAAATGTTTGTTGTATTTGTGCTTATCATCATGCTTCTATCTGGTTGTTGCAGCATGATTTTCGTGTCACCAGCCAAATGAACTTGTGTGATTCAAGTTTACAGGAACTCCAAGTTGAAGAATTTTGAAGAAGCCTGACAAAGCAAAGTAGCTAGTTATGTATTGTATAGTAGGAATTCTCGTTTGTAATAGATTATACAGATTGTAATAGGCTATTTTGGTGTTATGTGGATGAATCTCTCAGTTCTGTTTGAAATATGGATCTTGAATAATGGAAATAATTTTATAAAATCTACTTTCTGACGTGTGGGACCGATATGTAAGAACCTGACAAGTGGGACCAATCTGATTGATGGGGCCACCTTAATAATAATAACTTAAATAGAAAATATTAGTACAAATGTCTGTGGCCCAAAAATTAAAAAGCCCGAAATGTTGGGCCTGGCCCATGTAGCCCATCAGAAATGACTGAAAAGAATAATAGGAAAAAAATTCAAATTGTTGGGCTCGGCCCATGTAAAGCACAGAATTGGACCGGGCTGATTCTGCTACATGACCATATCAATTGGTCACAATCTTGCCACGTCAGCAGTGCCACGGTGGAGCTGACGTGGCTTGGATGAATAGCTAGTGACCAAAACGATTGGTCATAATATCTGTGACTTTTTAGATTAGTCACAAACATCCATGACGAATGCACACAAATGGTCACGAAGGTTCATTGCTGACCGCCAGCTTTCGACCAAATGTTTTTGGTCATAAGAAGGTCACAGATGAAAAATAGGTGACCATTCAGTGACCAATATGAAGGGTCACCAGTTAGCATATTTCTTGTAGTGCCAACACATCCAGCCCGAATGGGCCAACTGATGAGCTGAGACATGAGATTTTGGCCCATCTTAATTTTACAAAATACATTTTGTGAAGTTTCAAGCAAAATTCAGGAACAATTCAGAAATTTTATCATTCCCGTTCGTAGACAGGCGGAGCACGGAAGAAGATGGGAAGTCGGAAAGGTTCGCCATCTGAAACCTGGAGAAGACCTGCTTTTTCGTACGACTCGATGCTTTCTGCGAGCGTCTCCTCCAGCTTCCTTGGCTTCCAGCCAAGATTCTTGAGCTTATCTGAAGTAACTGCAGCGTTATAATCCACATCAACAATCCTGCAAACACCAAAATAAGTGGGTTTGAATCCTTCCTGAAAAATAAAATAAGCAAGGTATGACATGGCAGAGACACTTTACTTGTCTGCATAACTATAATTAGGGAACATGGTCTTCATAATCCCCACTAAATCCTTTAGGTCAATGTGGTCCAGTGAGCATATGTATCTCTCGGATGGCCTGGCCTTGTCGT
The DNA here is from genome assembly GCA_947311845.1 of Poa pratensis. Taxonomy (NCBI): domain Eukaryota; kingdom Viridiplantae; phylum Streptophyta; class Magnoliopsida; order Poales; family Poaceae; genus Poa; species Poa pratensis. Next base: position 140,704,137 of record CAMZMU010000085.1, read on the forward strand.
ACAACAAGAGCAAGGCCTCGGCGACATCCCGGACGTCTACTATGGGATAGAACTTGCTACTCACCATGTCTGGACCTCCTGCAACAAGACATACATATAAGGGAATTGCAAAGGCCATATTCTGAACTTAATTCTGCTATATATATACTTCAACAACAGCAACAACGGAAAGAAAAACAGTAGGCTCTTGTTCAATAGTGTCCTAACTGTAAGGTGCATTAGTTGTACAAAGTTAATTTGTAATTAGATGAGAAGATTTTTTTTTTTTTTTTGCGGGGAAAATAATTTGATGCTGCAGATGAGGACCTTTTATGATGTAGATGAGGACTTTACTGGTGGTATTGACAGCCACATGTTGCAACGGAGGTCCAAAAACCACAGCGGGGCAAAATGTTGTGACATGCAAACCGTTCTTCTCTCCAAATTCTAGGGCCATCTCTTCAGCTTCGGTCTTGGCAAGAGAATACCAGTTCTGCCAACACAAGCAAATATGTGCTATGAATGTTCCGTAGCCCTTAGTAAATCAAGTTCTGCCAACACAAGCAACTATATGGATCAACATTAATTGCTTGCTGACCTCATTCTCCTTGCAGAACTCTTTGTCTGACCAGCAGCTCTCGTCTATGATTTTATCTTTTGGCCAGTCCGGGTTAAATAAACAAGCAGTGAGGGATGAGACCAGGATGAGTTTATGAACTTTTGTAGCTAAGCAAGCCTTGAGTACATTCGTGGTGCCCTTGACAGCCGGTTCCATCATCTCTTTCTGCACAATTTTGCAAGAATAACGGTCAAGGCTATCATCAAAACAAAAATGTATAGAAGGACAACAGTCTAAAATTACATGCGCATGTCTTAATTATACTAAAAAAATCATATCCAAATATCAAACACGACATGAGACACAACAAAAATCATCCATTTTCTTATTAAAAAACAGCTCCAATCACGAAGAAATGCATATTGGCATCGGTGACTCGGCGTTGAGCAATTCATGAGTGGATGCTCTCATGTAAATAGTTTCCCCATAAATTTCTCTTTGGAATAGTTACGATTTACTGGCTCTAGTGATCGAAGCTAATATGCACTTGCCTGTGGATCAACGATCTTGTATTCGGGCACCGGAGTGGCGACATGGAAGACGCCCTCGCAGCCGGCGAACGCGGCCGCCACCGTGTCGTAGTCGAGCACGTCCGCCTTGATCAGACGCAGGTTCGCCGGAGCTCCGTCCAGCTGCATCAGGAACGCATTCTTCGCATCACCTGCAAGATGAACAACATGCAGAATTTGTTAAGCTAGCAGGAACTGAGCATATGCATCCATGTCTTCAGTGCAGGAGTTACGTACTTGGGTCGCGGACGGTGGCGTGGACGGCGTAGCCCCGGGAGAGGAGCAGCTTGACGAGCCACGACCCTATGAACCCGCCGCCTCCGGTGACGCAAACGAGCGGTGGCGACGACGACGACGATGTTGCCATCTCCGGTTGTTCTGCGTGGGAGGACGGTGGTAGAGAGGGGAACAGAGCTTATGAGAGTTCAATTCGGAAGACTTGCTCACGTGGAAAAGTCAGTTTTCCTTATCATTTCTCACAGGACAAATTGGACCCGATATTGCATAGTCCCTCTCGCTCTGCTTGCCACAAGCGGCTCTGAGAAACCGCACTAATGGAGTATGAACGACAAAACCCTGACTCTTCTTCCACGGATCGATAGGTACACGGGAGGGGCTACCAGAAACCCTGGCCACCGTAGGCCGGTCCCCGCCGTCTACCCTCGTCTCTGCAAAGCCTCTTTGACAGCCGCAGGAGGCAGAGAACCACGGATAAGAGCATCTCCTACACGCGCTCTGAAAAAAACTGCTATTATAGCTTCCCGGAGGCCAAAAATCGCGATCCAGCAGGCACTGGATAATTCTGCGCGCGTTAAAGCCAATCCAGCGCGTTGGAAATTGAGGCCCCGCGCGTTAGGTATTTTGTGTATCCGCTCCAACGCGCTGAAAAAGGGAAAACGCGCGAGATCCGCCCAACCGCCGAATCTGAAATCTCCTCACGCTCGCGCCGCCGCCTGCCCCTTTCCCTCACCTCCTGCGGCGATCCAGACGCGCTCCAAATTCATGCGACCGAGCTCCCCCACCGCTTCCCCAGCGCGCCGCCGCTCCCATGGCTGTCGGAGAGCCGCGACCGTGATGAATCGGCCGCCGCCGCCGCTTCCCCGGCTCTCTCGTCTCCGGCTCACCTTCCTCAGCTCGTCGCCGCTGCCTCCAGCGCCCGGATTCGTCCGACCACCAGCTCTCGGCGGCCGTCGCAAGTCGGCGCCCGCAAGGTGTTTGAAAAAATGTTTGCAAGATACTAAAATTTTCCCTCTTAATTTTTTATTTGTGAATTAATTTTGTGGGTGTTTTTGGTAGTTTCAATTAGTTTAAAATTTATATTTGTAGATGAGTTCATCCTATGATTCTTCCGATGAAGAATGAGACCTTAAGGAAGAGGAGAACATAGCATTGGTCTTGGCTATCCACGTGAATAAGAAGCCGAAGCACGGCAGTTCAATTTTCGGTCGACAGAAGTTGTGGGGGGAAAGGATCGAAACTCACAACAAGTTGATGCAAAATTATTTTGGGGAGACGCCCACATACCCCGGGCGCTACTTTTGGCGCCGTTTTATGATGAGCATCAACTTGTTCAAGCACATCGCGGAGTCTTTGACGAAGCATGATCGGTTTTTTCAGCAGCGGAGGAATTTCGCCGGAGAACTTGGGCATAGCACCTTCAAAATGGAACCAGTTTTAAAAATGAAATTTTTTAAATTTAGAACCATTTCCAAAAATGAACAATTTTCAAATTTGGAACCATTTTTATTTTGGAACCATTTTTAATTCGAAACCGTTTTCAAAATGGAACCATTTTTAAAAATGAACAATTTTCAAATTTGGAACCATTTTTCGTTTGGAACCATTTTCAAATTTGGAACCATTTTTAATTCAGAACCATTTTTAAATTTGGAACCATTTTAAAAAATGGAACCATTTTAAAAAATGAACAATTTTTAAATTTGGAACCATTTTTAGTTTGGAACCATTTTCAATTTTGGAACCATTTTTAGTTCGGAAACCATTTTGAAAATGGAACCATTTTCAAATTTGGAACCATTTTTAGTTTGGAACCAAAATGGAACCATTTTTTAATTTGTAACCATTTAAAAAATGGGACCGAATTAAACGGTTCCATTTTTAAAAGAAACAAAAACAAAAAAGGAAACAAAAAAAGAAAAAGAAAAACGAAAAAAGAAAATAAAGAAAAAGAAACGAAAAAGAAAAACGAAAACAAAAAAGAGAAGCAGAAAAGAAAAAAGAAACAGAAAAAGAAAAAAGAAACGAGAGTGTGTACCTAATTGGGCCCGGCCCAGACACTACTAGGAAACTAGCTATAGACAGAATCACTTTTTGCGGCGCACCAAATATCCACGCGCCACAGAAATATTTTCTGTGGCGCATTGCGGAAGGCCCATGCGATATTTCTGTGGCGCATTGTTTTGCATGCGCCACAGAAAATTTGGAATTCTGTGGCGCACGGAAGCCCCATGCGCCACAGAAAGACATATTTCTGTGGACCCGGTCAGCAATTCTCAGATTCTCCAAATTCCAAAAGAAAAAAAAATATTTCAAACAGAAGATTTTTTTCTACAAAATAAAAAAAAAACAAAAGAATTGGAGAAAAAATTCTGTGGCGCACGGGTGTTGGGTGCGTCACAGAATTGTTGGGCGGGATTCGAAATTTGAATCCCGCCCAACAGCCCTTCTCTTCTTCCACTTCTTTCTCCTTCTCTCCTTTCTCTCATTTCACTTCTCCTCCACTTCTCTCCCTTCTCCTCCACTTCTCCTCTCCCCTTCTCTCCTCTACCTCTACTTCAACTCTACTCCGGCGACCTCCTCCTCCACCACCTCCGGCGAGCTTCTCCTCCTACTCCTCCTTCACCACCTCCGGCGAGCTTCTCCTCCTCCTTCACCACCACCTCCGGTGAGCTTCTCCTCCTCCACCAACTCCGGCGACCTCCTCCACCACCACCTCCGGCGAGCTTCTCCTCCTCCACCAACTCCGGCGACCTCCTCCTCCACCACCTCCGGCGACCTCCTCCTCCTCCTCCTCCTCCTCCACCACTCGGCGACCCTCCTCCACCCACCTCCGGCGACCTTCTCCTCCTCCACCACCTCCGGTGACCCCCATCCTCCACCCACCACCGACCAAGCCACCTATGGCCATGGCCACGGGCACCACGGCATCCGACGAGCTCCGGCCAAATTCCGGCGAAATTTCGAAATTTCGGCGGCCAGATCTAGATCCAGATCTAGATCTGGCCGCCCTTTTTTTTGAAATTCAAAAAAAAAATCTGTGGCGCACCCACACCTCCATGCGCCACAGAAATATTTCTGTGGCGCATGAAGGTGGTGCGCCACAGAAAAAAAATTTAGTGGCGGGATACTTGTGGCGCACCTGCCATGCGCCACAGAAAGCTAAAAAGGTGCGCCACTTATAGGCTATTTCCTAGTAGTGAGAAACAGCTCCTCACGCAGCGCGAGCGACGCTCTTCAGGCGGCGCTGGAGTTATGGGCCGCACGCGGGCGGCATATAGGTTTCACGCTTGTTTTCGGGGATCCCTATGTATCACCTGTTGCGAGTCGTGATACGACTCGTCCGCAGGGAACTCTCGTCGGAGGAAGCCCATTTAGAAAAGAAAACTCATTTAGGATTGCCACTGCCCAAAAACAATGGTTCAGGATGCGAATCGAAACCAGAACATTCCAACCTAACCAATACGACCACAATGACCACGTCAAAAGGTAACGCACGTGCTGTAATTGTAGTGTATAGCTCGCAAGTTTTATCTTTTTCGTTTTCCTTTAAGTTTTATATTTTGATGATATAAAATATTTACATTTAAAATTAAACCGATTTGGATAATGTTTAATTCTAAAATGTTAATATTTTTGAAAATTAACCATTTTCAAAAGCGAATATTTTTTGAATTCGAAAACATTTTAGAAAATGAATTTTTTTTAAAATCTGAGCAATTTTCAAAAAAGAACCATTTAAAAAACTAAAACCATTTTTAAATCAGAACCGTTTTCAAAAAAGAAACATTTCAAAAATAAAAAGAATTTAAAAATCAGAACCATTTTAAAAAAAGATCTGTTTCAAAACCATTTTCAAAAATCGGAACCATTTTAAAAAAAGAGGAACAATTTTAAAAAATTCGGAACCATTTTCAAAAAAGTGAAACACATTTTTGTAAATCAGAACCATTTCTAAAAATCGGAACCATTTTTTCACTCGGAACCATTTTTTTGGTTCGGAACCATTTTTTCGGTTCGGAACCATTTTCAAAAAATCGGAACCATCTTTTTCATTCGGAACCATTTTAAAAAAAGATCTGTTTCAAAACCATTTTCAAAAATCGGAACCATTTTTAAAATCAAACCATTTTAAAAAAAGAGGAACAATTTTAAAAAATTCGGAACCATTTTCAAAAAAGTGAAACACATTTTTGTAAATCAGAACCATTTCTAAAAATCGGAACCATTTTTTCACTCGGAACCATTTTTTTTTGGTTCGGAACCATTTTTTCGGTTCGGAACCATTTTCAAAAATCGGAACCATCTTTTCATTCGGAACCATTTTAAAAAATCGGAACCGTTTTTCGGTTCAGAACCATTTTCAAAAAGGAACCATTTTCGAAAAATCGGAACCATTTTTTCATTCGTAACCATTTTCAAAAATCTGAACCTTTTTTTCGGTTCGGAACCATTTTAAAAAAGGTACCATTTTTGAAAAATCGGAACCATTTTTGAAAATCGGAACCATTTTTTTTCATTCGGAACCATTTTCAAAAATCGGAACCTTTTTTCGGTTCAGAACCATTTTCAAAAAGGAACCATTTTCGAAAAATCGTAACCATTTTTTTCACTCGGAACCATTTTCAAAAGTCAGAACCATTTCAAAAGTCGAAACCATTTTGAAAAAGGAATCATTTTTGAATCGGAACCATTTTTTCGGTTTGAAACCATTTTCAAAAAGGAACCATTTTTTCGGTTCGGAACGATTTTCAATAAGGAACCATTTTCGAAAAATTGGAACCATTTTCAAAAAGGAACCAATTTTTTCATTCGGAACCATTTTCAAAAATCGGAACCATTTTTTTGGTTCGGAACCATTTTCAAAAAGGAACCATTTTTTCGGTTCGGAACCATTTTTTCATTCGGAACCATTTTAAAAAATCGGAACCGTTTTCAAAAAGGAACCATTTTTAATCAGGAACCATTTTCGAAAAATTGGAACCATTTTCAAAAAGGAACCATTTTTTTCATTCGGAACCATTTTCAAAAATCATAACCATTTTTTCGATTCGGAACCATTTTAAAAAAGGAACCATTTTCAAAAAGAACCATTTTAGAAAATCAGAACCATTTTTAAAAATAATTATTTTCCAAAATATAAACCATTTTCAAAATAAGCTAAAATTAAAACATAAAAAGGAAAAAGTGAAACAAAAAAGGGAAAACAAAAAAAGAAAGCGAAAAATAACACGGAAAAGAAAACATAAAAACAAAATGGGAAAAGAAAACAAAAAAAGAAAAACAAAACGGAAAAGAAAAACAAAACGGAAAATCGGAAACTATAGATTGTATAATAAAGAATATATATCACGAGGACAATGGTAGCGCAGTGGCCAGCTCTCTGTCCGCCTCCCTAGAGTTGCGAAGATCGAATCCCACCAACGCTGCCTTTTCTGTAATATTTTGTCCATTGAGCGGTTAAATGGGCCGGCCCATCTAGGAAACCTACGCAGGTGAGCCAGAACTACAGCTTGCAGAAGGCGATATATAGGCTTTCCGTGTTTTCGTTCCCTGAGGAGAAAAAAAAACTTGTTCCTATACTTTGGCAGAAAATTGGATGCACTCGTGCACAACCTAAAAAAAGTGTTGCATCCTTCCTCCAGTCCGGGGAAGAGGATGGATGGTTGGTTGCACGTTGAATTTGTCGAGAGGTGCGTTTGGCCGTGGAGGTAGGGGCAACGGTTTGGCGTGAAGCCTCGTCGGAACCTGACGTCAGGCTATGCGAGTGAAGCTGCCCGTGAAAGCCGTACTTCGTCTTGTGGTTGGAGTCGTCGATGGCGGTGTCTATAGGCGTCACTTCCTTGTTGTGGGCATCGATATAGCTGCTCCCATCGATATAGCTGCTCCCAGGGGCGAAGCTAAACCAATGTCGACCATGTTTCACTGGAGTATATGGCGATCTTTTTGCATGTCGAGTTTTAGTCACTCGAGTGCATTTTTCATGGTAGAGGGTGATGCACATGCTGATTTTTTGCCACAAGTATAAAGAAAACAATTTTTTCCCACATGCATGCGGCTTCGGTCGTCTTGTCTAAAGTGGTCGGGCGAGTCAACAAAGCCGAGGTTAAATGGGCGTGGGGAAGATTCATGGCTGATACGCCACAAATTAAGTACGTCCTTCAACAGAGTAGTTCTTCGGCTGACAAAGTGGTTGTGTCTGTGTGGCCATTTCTCGTTCCGAGGTGACAACATCTGTCTTCTTCTCTTTGGCGACGCTCTGATGGCGACACAACTTAGCGACGATTGTTTGGGTTCTTTGCCTTTTGGTCCCTCTAGATTTTTTGTGTGGTTTTCTTTTCTTGAGGGTCTTTTCTACATTCTCTGATGAGTTGAACTCTTTTTCGATGAATGTCCTTGTTGTAAATCTAAAAAAATCAAGACGGCTGGGCACATATCTACGTGTACAGCTGTACTGGTCCACGTGTCCCTTTGACCAAAAGAAAGTAGTACATGTGTAGCCTCAACATCGATTTCCACCCATCCTCACTCCCACTCACGGAAGTGGCCAGATGCATCCGGTCATCTTCTCTCATCTCCGATTTCCCATCCTCGCTATCACTCACGGCGGTGGCCAGATGCATCGGAGCATCTCCTCATCTCACAAACGGCAGTGGCCGGACGCATCCTCTGTATCACTCATGGGAAGCTGGGGCTGGCCGTGTGGAGGGAGGATCCCGCAAGGGTCGATTTGGCGCTGACATCCTCGACACCGTCCAGACGCGCACGAGCACACTTCAATCGCCAGGTTCCTACCCAGTCTGCTTTGCTGCCCTCGCTTACCCTTAAATTTGCTTTTGATTTCCTTTTTGGTGGGAGTAATTGGAAATATCTGATGCAATGGCAATTACTAAATCAATGCGAACAGTGGCAATTTGTTGCAAAATATAGTTCAGTATGTGATCTAGAGTAATTCTATGGCATGCGCCATGGTGACCATGCAAGTAGTATTTTGTAACAATTAATAATTTTATTTTTACTACAATTCCAAAGCGATCCTGCTGGGTTCTTGGGCCTTTCATAGCGCCCGCGTTGGACTCATTGTTGGGTTGGGTGGGCTTATTTTTGGTGATTCGGCGCTCATTTCGTGGCGCGCCCACCAAAATACTCCCAGTCCCATTCCATCCCCTTCTTCTTCTTCGTATCAGTCTCGTCTTTGTCCATGAATCCGGTTCCGACTACAACCTGACGTCCTGACCCCTCATCTCTCCCCAATAAGTAGTACCACTACTAGTCCTAGATAGGACGGAGTACCCTGCACTGTGTGCGATGTCGCTCAAAGGCTATTACGAAGCCTCGCTGCGTCTGCCGGTCGCGGATGATGCCGCGACGGCGGCGGCGACAAAGTGGGACTGGGGAGAAGTCCTCCTCGACAGCGCCGCTTACATGGTCGATAAGGAGAACCATACTTCCGCCCGCTGCCGATTCAGGAGGAACGTCCTGGACGAGAGGGAGGTGGACATGCGGGTTGTTGGCTTTGGTCCCGATCTTCCGACACGATCCGACGTCGCCGTGTACTTTCCGGCGATACGTGCTAGTATAATACGTGTAGCTAGCCTGTACTCTTGGCCACAACACGCACGAACTAGGCTGATGGATCGGTGGAGTCACGCACGTAGCTAGCTTGGCTAGATTACTCTCCTAGCTGTAGCTCACGTACACAATTGATCGACACAGGAAACAATACGAGACGCTGGGATCGATTGGATTGCTAGAGGTGCGTGTCGCACCTCTCTCTCTTTCTTTCTTTCTTCTCAAATCGATGATCTTACAAGCCACCGTACCGGTGATTATATAGGTGTCCACGCAGGGACTACCGAGCTAGACTAGGACTAGGAATCCTAACACTAGTAGGACTCGTACATGCTTCAATCCCTAATCCTAATTCTACGTGTACAAGGTTAACATCAACATTCACCTCCTTAACCTTGTACGATGTCATTTTCTATTGGTCCGGCTAACACGTTTACTGGACCGCCTTGTAAGCCTCCATGCAGTGGTGCAGCTCCACCTGAGCTGCCAGCTACAGCGACATCCGGCCATCTTGGCCTGTCTGGCCGGAATAGCTTGCCGCTGCCTTTTCTTCCTTTGCAGCTAGTGACATGCGGCTGGTTTCCAACACAAGCTAGTGCACCAAAGCACGTTGATACACCTTCATTCGGTTGGCCTACTAAGCCACGTCCTCCTGTTGCTAGGCTCCTGCTGCATGCATGCTTTTCCGGCCACCCGTCTGTAGCACTGCTTTCGGAAGCACCAACTAGCACGCTGCTTCTTTCTTCCGCTCTTTAGCAAGTAGAGCTTCAAGATCTGCTTGAGAATAAAGAAGTTTCTCACCATTGTCCTTGGACTCTTTCCTTCCCTTCTGATTCTCTTCGTGTGTCCTCAATCTTCCGATCGCCTCAGGCACCGTCATCTTTGTGACATCGCTGAACTGTTCGATCGTCCGATAATGTTCGTGAATTCGTCGGTGACCGATGAAAACAGCTTCTCGACGATATCTGTATCCGTGACGGATCCTCCGAGCGATACGCGCCTCTAGCTATAAATCTGTTTCGTTGTCCAAGCGATTGGCGTCGTACGTTAATCTAGCTAGCACTAGATCGATCGATCAATCGACCTGCGTGCTTGTGTGGTGGCTTAATCGTACGAGTGTTGCCGGAACCAAACCGAGGAGCTTTGCTAGTACAAGCGTCGTCGACTCGCCGGAAAGTACTCGGCAGAATACGTCGCTAGATTGGGCCAAAGCTAACAATTGGTATCAGAGCCTGGAGAAGATTCGTCCGTGATTTTCTGAAAGCACTAGAAGATCATGGCGATGGTGAAGCATGGCGAGAACTCGGTATCGGCACCGGTGATGGAGACGGTGGGGGCGGCTTTGTATCCGCGCCTTGATCGCAAGGACTACGGGCTATGGGTCATCAACATGGAGGTGGCCATGGAAGCTCAGGAGATCTGGGAGGCTATTGATCCAGAAACTCGTGTCGAAGATACTGACACGGGAGATGATTCGATAACTCATACCGATAGTACTGGTATGAAGGCGTACATGGCGTCAGAGGTCCATGATCTGCAACGTAGTGCCGCGTCGCAGGAAAAAGAAGTGAAGGCGTACATGGCGTCAGAGGTCCACGAAGAGCTGCGCGTCGTGGCGTTGCAGGGTAAAGTGAGACGCATCGTCGCGTCATGGGGCAAAGAAGTGGTTGCCGAAAGAAAAGGTAACGCTCCCAATAGAAGAACTGGGTCAAATGCGTGGCCAGGAAGCAGACCCGCTGGGCCAGAAATAGAGCAAGGGGCCGACAGCCCAGGAAGGCCACAAAGGGCAGAAGAAGACGGATCAAATGAAAAAGGCCCGCCAGGAGGACCACATCGAAGCGGGCTAGGGAGCCCAGGAAGAAACCCAGCAGGAGGCAGGAGCCCAGCAAGCAGGCCGGATGGAGGCAGCCTATATGCTGCTTCAAGTTGGCCAGGAGAAATGCACAGCCCGGCTCGGGCTGGTGCACCATCAGGCTCTTTACGTGACAAAGAGAGAGCAGAAGGAGACGTGCCACATCGGGAAGAAGCGATGGAAATAGGGATTGCAGATGTATTGCATGGAAAGCAAAAAGCGTGTGAGGCAGGTTTGCCAGGAAAATCATACGTAAAAGAAATTGGTGCTACGTCGAGCACGGAAGAATACGACGCAGTTGTTCCAACAGCACAGGAACTAGGAAGACGGCCTACTCCGGTGAAAGAGTGTTGGCGTCAAGCAAGGCCGGTGTTGCCGGCAGAAGAGAAACAAGATGTAGACGATTTCTTTGAAAGTACCGAAGAAAATGTGATGTTTGAAGACGTCGATAAGAAACATTGTTGCCGTCAGAGTGAAGATGAGTCGACCAAAGCAAAGTCGATGTCATGGATGCCAGAAGGAGCGACGAAAGCAATGTCGAAGAAGAAGGCTAAAGCGGCGAAAATAATGTCGAGGGTAACACCTACGCAAAGCAATTGGCGTATATGGGACCCAGGTAGAAGTGAAGCACACGTCGTGCTTAGGGGGGTGAATGTTAGGATTAAGCACGACGGGCTGTTCGTGTACGACTAGGAGTAGAATACGATGGCTGTTCCGAGTCGGTCCTAGCTAGAGCTGCTATATAAGCACATGTAGTAGACCCCTTGTAATCACCAGATTTGAGACGAAAGAAATAAAGAAAGAAGTACGAGGCGCGATATGCGCCTCTAGCGATCAATCTGTGTCATTGTCCAAGCGATTGGTGTTGTATGTACGTGCTGCGTGGAGTAGTACTAGCTGAATCAAAGTAATCGATCAGTTAGCATCAGCGTGTACATCTCGCCGGAACGGCTCGGAGATATACGAGCTAGCTTGGTACGCGATTGCATCTTGTCGGAAAGTACTCGGCAGATTGCGTCGTCGTGAAGATCGGGACCAAAAGCCAACAGTTGGTATCAGAGCCTGGTCAAGCGACGACGAGGAAACGAAGAAGAAGAGGGCGGCGGCTGCGGTGAAACAGGCGCCGGTGACGTCCGAAGGTAGCGGCAAGCCGCTCATGATGATGTCAAGAACAAGTTATGTGCCGATTCAGTATCCAATGCTGACCGACACAAATTATGTGGTTTGGGCCACGAAGATGAAGTTCATCCTCCGAAATCTCCGTGTCTGGAAGGCTATAGAAGGCGAAGGCGCGGTAGACGAAGAGGTCGACGAGGGCGCCATGGCTGCTCTCTCGCAGTCCGTACCAGACTCCATGGTGATGACTCTTGCCAATTACAAGACGGCGAAGGAAGCGTGGGGAGCAATACGGGAGATGCGAGTCGGAGAAGATAAGGTGAAGCGTGCCCGTGCACAAGTGCTTAAGCGGCAGCTCAACAAGTTGGAGATGTCCAAAGGAGAAACGATCGCTGAATATTCCGAGAAGATAACAAAATTGGTACCAGATTGAGACAGAACAAATAAAGCAAGGAAAATACGAGGAGCGATACGCGCCTCTAGCTATAAATCTGTTTCGTTGTCCAAGCGATTGGCGTCGTACGTTAAGCTAGCTAGCACTAGATCGATCGATCAATCGACCTGCGTGCTTGTGTGGTTGGCTTAATCGTACGAGTGTTGCCGGAACCAAACCGAGGAGCTTTGCTAGTACAAGCGTCGTCGACTCGCCGGAAAGTACTCGGCAGAATACGTCGCTAGATTGGGCCAAAGCTAACACGGGTCACCTTGTGCTTGGCCCCGCCGCCTCTCGTCTCCTATTTCTGCTGCCACGCCCACTACACCGACGACGGCCAAGGAGAGGGAGAAGAAGACACCCGCTTGTTCTTCAAGGAGCCTACCATGTTTGCCATGGAGGGTGACCTTGCACTCATCACCCTCTGCCACGGGAAACTCCGTCCCTCCGCCATAGACAACAACAAGAGCTACTATGAATACTTGGTGTACCAGGCAGGGGAGGCGGAACTCACCCGGCTCCCGCACCCCGCCCCAGAGATGTTGCCAACTGAGGAATCCCACTGCTTCGGTTCCAGGGCGATTGCTATTGTGCCTTACAGCAGCAGCAGCAAAATTTCAACCCATACTCACTCCCCAAAATTTCCCTCACGCCCCCACCCCCATCCTCAGCCCTACCGTCCCCCCAAGCTTCCCCTTCACTCCCCCCACCTCAATCCTCAGCCCCTCCGTCACCGGCCCTTCTCAGGGTGATGATGCCTGTGTTGCCTACAGAATCGCAGCGCTTGGCAAGGACTATCTCCACGACTCTGCCTACGGCCCACACTACCTGTGCATCTACGACTCCAAGGCCAAGGCCTGGACCCGCAAGCCAGGTGCTATTCCACAGCCGTCACTGCCGCCATCCGACTTCATCGCCGACACGGCCATCACCATCGGTGGCGGCATCGTGGCCTGGGTCGACCTCTGGAGTGGCATGCTCCTCTCCAACGTGCTAGCCGCCGACCACACCCCCTTTCATCAGTTCCGCTATGTCGCCCTTCCCAAGCCGAGGCAGCCGGCAAATATGCTCCCTCTTGTCGTCGACATTGCATCCCACTTTCGGGACATTGTCTTTGTCAAACAGACTGGCATCATCAGGTTCGTCGACCTTCAGGTCCACGCCGAACCCGGCCCTTGCTCAGAAACCCCTAGTGGCTGGACGGTGGTCACATGGACCTTGGAGGGGCTCAGTAGGGATTCGGAAACCCCCTGGGTGGTGACATTTGTTTCCGGCCGGAGCACGAACTCCATTCTAGTGACATTGAAGACTACAATTTGCTCCCATCTCTCTTTGTTTCCAACCCCATTCTCAGCTGCCACAGAGATGGCATCTTGTACCTCAGGACCAATGCCAGCAGGGCAACCGACAGGGACTCACGAGTGATCGCTGTTGACATAAGTAAGAAGAAGCTGCTGAAGGTGGGTGAATTCGATATGCGAAGACCCAACGCCTACAGGCGCTCTACCATCTACAGCTATCTCAAGCCCGCAGGTACTGTACCACCGCCTCCCTGTTTTTAATGATAAATAGACTACGTCGATATATGCCTTGCTCAAATTCATTCGAGATGTAGACCATGACATTGTAGTTTTATCATCTGAGGTCAATCTGGTGGTTAATAAAACACAGGTAACAGGTAGTTATGTGACTTCAAAGCCGAAACCTTAACTTGGTGACCACAAGATTTCCTGTTACTACTACTTTCTAGAACTAGAAATTGTTGGTCTACACTCTTATCGCCTTTGTTAGTTGTGATTCTAAAAGATAAGGGCAAGGGTTTCTTTCTCACACCAAAAATCTCCTCTTTTTTGTGCAGTTTCAAAGGAGGATATGAAATGACGAGCCCGGTGTCTCTGGAATCCTCCTCTCGCAAGAAGCCGCAACAGCAGCCTGCCATCACTAACCCAGCTGAAGGAGCAGAGGTTGATGTAGGGGGTGCCATGGACTTACAGTAGGTGATCGTTCAGGGTATGAGTGCCTTCGAGGGCCATACCACCATCATTATGGTTTATTTGTTAAACCATGCCATCCCACCACCAGAGAAGTACCCAGGCGCAGTCTTGGGGGATCGGGAGTATCTGCTTCTGCTTTCTTGTTAACTAGTCAGAATCAAAATTTATATTTATTAAGGTTCTAGAAGATTCACCAGGCATGTATGATGGATGTTTTCTCTACCAATTGCGTTATCATTACTAGTCATGTACGACAGATTATTAATATTTAGAGCTTCTACCTGTTTTCTCTACCAATTGCGTTATCATTACTAGTCATGTACGACAGATTATTAATATTTAGAGCTTCTACCTGTTTTCTCTACCAATTGCGTTATCATTACTAGTCATGTACAACCATCAGTCCATTGTTTGTAATCCCTTTACTTCTGTTGTTGACTTCTTTTTATTATATAAGGTTATTATGAATGAGTCGGTGGATGTTTCAGGTGTGTTTTGTCCTTAATATTTCAACTAGTTGTTCCTGGAGCTGTAAATGTGTCTAAATACAACACCGTGAAGTGCCCTCTGTCCATGGTGTTATGTGAGTGAGATGCTTCTTGTCAACACAAAGATGGCATGACTGTCTGATTATGTTACTGGTTATTCACGCATAGAAATTATTGATTGTGCGTTGTCTAGTTCATGCATGCTAAAACTTGGGGAATTTAAATTTTAATCTTAACAAGCCATATCTTGCATTTGATTGTGTGTTTATTTTGTTGTTTGTGCCAAATTTGGAAAAAGTTTAAATCTTGACACAGTACGAACCTAGTTGCTACCTTTGTCAAACTTTACTGAGCTATTAGTCTCTGGTGTTTGAGTGGGTTTTTGAGTGGTTTTAAGAGTTAGGTGTTGTATTGTAAACCGAAAAGTCAAAATAGGGTTGTAACTTATACTTCACCCACAATCCAGGGGGTAACGTGAACTTTTCGAGGTAACGAGGGCTTATGTCTTGCAATTTAGACCAATCTCAACATCCATCGCCGTTACTTACAGCATCACAATTCACAAATGCAGTTTGATCAAAATACACACGGGAAATGCAATTTCTCATGAAAAAATTCCTCCACAAATTGCACACACATACAAGCTGCATCAGCATCCATCCTGAATGGCCAGCGGATGAGCCGGGACATGGGACTTGGCCCTCTCCTTACTCTTGCCAAACACGCTCGTTGATGTTTCAAGCAAAATCAGAATCAATGGCCCGGTGGTGTCCGATTCATTCCTGGACAGGCGGCATACGAAGTAAGAAGGGAAGCCGCAAGGCTCGCCATCTGAAACCTGAAGTAGGCCTGCTTTCTCATAGGACTCGACGCTATCTAGCAGCATCTCTTCCAGCTTCCTTGGTCTCCACCCCAGATTCTTCAGTTTGTCCGAAGTCATTGCGAGCTTACAACCCACATCAACCATCCTGCCAGCAAAAGAAATTTGTCAAATTCCTCTCTAAGTCATAATCCCAACCCACTCTAACTCGAAAGCGAGCTACTGTTGGCGTGGTACAATGACACTTACTTGTCTGCAAAACAGTAGTTAGGGCACATGCCCTTCAAAATTTGTAGCAAATCTGTTATGTCCCTTTGGTCTAATGAGCATAAGTATCTCTCGTATGGCCCTGCTTTGTTGTATAACAGGAGTAACGCATCCGCGACATCGCGAACGTCTACTATGGGCCAGAAGTTGTTGTTCATCGTGTCAGGTCCCCCTACATTCACTCAAACAAATGAAATTACACTAAAAGAGGTACTCATTTTCTGAACTTTGTTGGTCTGCTGTAGGTGTGTGTTACGACTTACAAGTTGTAACAGGCTAACAGCGATAACAGGTTAAAGAAACAGGAACAGCTAGGTTGCAATGCCATTATCCCGCTCACTGATTATATATCTTGGTGATAAATGCCAAGATAGGAAGAACCGAAGAGTGAAACCTTTTATGATGTAGAGGAGGACCTTGGTGCTGGCATTGAGCACCACATGGTGCAACAGAGGGCCGAAGATCAGACCGGGGCAAACTGTGGCGACGTGTAGTCCGTTATTCTCCCCGTACTCAAACAAGAATATGTTAGTCCTCTGTTTTCTCAGTAATTCTGAAGATGGAACTATTTTCTGCGTCATTTATATATTTGGAAACTTGATGTATGTAACTGTCTAGCTCGGTGCTAATTAACCTCATTATCCTTGCAGAACTGTTTGTCTGACCAGCATCTCTCATCTTTGATTTTATTCTCAGGCCAGTCCTGGTTAAAGCAAAGAGCGGCGGCGGACGAGACCAGAACGAGTTTCTTAACGCCGGTAGCAGAGCACATTCATAGTGCCCTTCACAGTAGGATCCATCATCTCTTTCTGCACAATAGTGCAAGTTTATCAGTAAGAGCACATGGATTGACTTCTTAATGAAAATATAACCAAAGCATACTATACCATTACCTGTGCAAGTTTTACAGAATTTTAAAAGGTCATCCTATGTAATTATTCCACATATAGGACATGAAACAAGAAGAATGTGCCAGACATTTATCTCTAAGGAAAAAGTAAGTTCTTACAAAAAATGCACCCTAACATCAGTGACTAGTAGCTCTCATAATTCAACCATGAGCTCAACATATTCTTGTTCCTTTGTATATTTTCAGTCTCAGACGGAAAACATCTGCAGAGTATTCCAGAGCTGCTTGAGTAATACTAAGGAGTAGTCACTCTGCTTGGAAGCGGGGCGTCTCCGGTTCTCCTTCTCCTCCCAGCGCCGTAGTATTAGCTCCGGATCTAGGCCATCTGAAGTAGATCGAGTCGGCTGAAAGCAGTACCAGATTTATCCGTGTGTGTTACCAACCAAAGCTGTACGTGTGTGCAGATCAACCATGCACACACGCGTGAAGGACAACTCATCAGCAATTTGCAGTGGATCAAGTCCCGTGGTGAAACAATCTCCTTCACGTACAGCTGCAGATCTGGCAGGTGCTTTTTGATCTGGCCTACAACGCTTGCCGTGTGGTTGATCGATCATCAAGAGCTAGCCAATCTGCTTCGTGGCCGTGCATTGGTGCAGCATGCGCCTCCTCCTCCGACTGATGAGGCTGCCGCTGGTCGCCGTCCATGGATCTTGCCCACCGGCCAGTCTGGCCGGGTCGATCTGGGTGGTGACAGCTCATGTGCTGCCTGTGCTTGCCGCCGTCCTGCTGTCTGGACCTGGTCAAGATGCGTCGCCTTCTCCATGGTGAGCGGACGTAGGCTGGGCGCCGTGGTGTCGGCCGGTCAAAGTTCTAGACTTTTCTCCTATTGGTCTTCACGGATAAGCTCATTGGCGTTCCGGTACTCGAAACCCCGCCTTTTCATTGGTACCATTGGATCAGGCACTTTGTTGTCATGTTTATCGTGGTGCTGGCACGGGCGGGAACAATAAGGTGGTAACGTAGAAGGTTTGAAGATCTCCATGGCTCATGTCGAGTTCAAGGCAACTTGGTATTGACAGCGATGGAGTTTTGGATGACGCAATCGATGCTTCACAGGCCGCTGATCTGCGAGTACGGTTGTTAAAATCGCATGTGGGACGGCTGTGAGCCTGGTGATTGACGATTTGCAGCAGCGTCTTCAGCAAGTGGGGGCGACAACAATGCGTGTCTTCATATTTGGTGGTACTCTTCGAGTACCGAGTCTTGATCTACCGGGTCAAAACCCTAAGTCTGACCTTTATTGGTTGTTCCTGGCAATGGCGGATTTTGCCGCTTCCTTGTTGAAGGCATTGTTGGAGAACTGGGACTCTCTCCGGGGTGAAAACCCATGACCCGTTTGGATCGGGCGACGACGGCGCTTATGCACCATTTCTTTCCTGGAGGCGTCGCTTTTGGAGAGCTTATTATGCAGTCCAGGTGTTGTCTTTGGTGGTTGGTTTGGATACTGGAGTTGCGAATCGTCGATCATTGTGGCGGGGTCCTTTTTTTTCTTTTTCTTTTTAGCTGCGTGCAACCTTTATGTCTAGTTATGCTGGGCATTATGTTGGTGCAGAGGCCGGATATAATTGATATCTTCCGGATATTAATATGTTTCCTTTATCAAAAAAAAACTTGGAAGCTAGAACTAGCTCTCACAAAACTCTAGTCTGTCAAGAAAACTACTCTAAGACTCAGGATCAGTTATATATATCAGCCTCAAGCGAATGTACATGCACTTGCCTCGGGATCAACCATCTTTTGATCGGGCGCGGGAGTGGCGACGTGGAAGACGCCCTCACAGCCGGCGAACGCGGCCGCCACCGTGTCGTAGTCGAGCATCTCGGCCTTGAACAGCCGCAGGTTCTCCGGGGCTCTGTCCAGCTGCGCCAGGCACGCGTTCTTCCGATCACCTGGAAGATGCAGAAATCGTTAAGCAGGAGCCGTGTCTGTCAATGGCGCCGACTGTTGGTAGTGGTCGCATACGTGGGTCGCGCACGGTGGCGTGCACGGCGTAGCCGCGGGAGAGGAGCAGCTTGACGAGCCACGACCCTATGAACCCGCTGCCTCCGGTCACGCACACGCACGGCGGCGGCGGCGGCGGCGTAGCCATCTCCGGCTGAGAGAAGGGAAGCTGAGTGAGTGAGGCACGAGCAGCTAGTAACTGACGACAACCTCGATCACTCCTCCGAGTGCAGACTGCAGAGTAAGACCAGCAGCGGATGAGCGACGACGACTCCGCAGCATCACTGAACGTGCCATCCTCCGTCGAGATGCGAGATCTTGTCGACATGGGAATTAAACTATGCGACCAGTTGAGTGTACTAATGAACAACTCAACAACACCTCTGGCATCGCAGATCTAACACTGAACAAGACGTGTGCAAAGCACAAAGAAAGGCTTTGCGGATGATTTGTGTTGCTCTTTTGATGCACGGGTAGATTTCACATTGCATAACTTTTTGGACGTCCTTTTTCAAAATAAAACTAGAATAAACCTGGTATTCGTAGACGGGCTGCCATACCACGTTCTACGGGCCCATCAGAGCCCACAAACAACACCCAGCAGACCGGACGCAGCCGATATAAACATGGAGGAGGCGAGGAGCTGATGTCTGTGGATGCAATGGAAGAAAGAGCTCAGAAGTGAAGAACTGGCCCCTTAATGTTGCGAGATTCCGAGTCGGTGACACCACATCTTACAACAATTACACCGTAAAAACGGAGTGTCGCCACCACGGTTCGTTCACTGATCACCAGCCAGACGGAAGAGATGGGGAAGCCGGCAAGGACGCCCAGCTGAATCATGCATAAGGCCCGCCTTCTCGTAGCACTCCACGCTGTCCATCAGCGTCTCTTTGAGCTTCCGCGGCTCCCAGCCCAGATCTCTCAGCTTCTGTGACGTTATCGACGCTTTGCGATCCACATCGACAATGCTGCAAAAGCAGAAGGGTTTCTTCAGACCATGTAGAGAACAAGAGTGATCAGTGTGTACTTCAGGTTCTGACAGGGTGGGCGGGAGCCGGGAGGAAACCTACTTGTTCACATAGTTGTACTTTGGGTACATCTTCTTCAGCAGGTCCACCAAATCCTTTGTGCAGATGTTATTCGGCGCGCAAATGTATCTCTCCGATGATTCCGCCTTCTCGTACACCAGAAGTAAGGCGTCGGCCACATCACGGACGTCTACCATGTGCCACAGCTTGTTGTTCATCACGTCAGGACCTCCTGTAATACAATGATCCGGTTAACAGAGCTTTTACAGTCTGGCAAGCCCATTTGTCGAGCTCCCGACAGCAAGAACGAGACAGGAGAACACGCCTTTTTCAGGACTAGTCATTTTCCAAAAGCTTCGGTAACACGCCAAGTGTGCTGCTTCGAAGACTCAATAGTTCTAGCATGGAATTTGGTATGTGTGGCTTTTTGGATTGTGATTCATATTCCTGTGTGCATAATATCACTACTAGTGTGGAGTCAAATGCAACAGGTCGTAAAGGATCACCTTATGGATGGATGTCCTCATCTCACAGCTGTGGAGCATCATCAAAAGGAATAGCAGCTATCTTTTAACGAATATAATGGACAAACATGTCCCGGAAGAGAAAACTAGCTATCATCTCCAAACAACATATATATTAGATAATGACCGGTAGCAATTGTTCAGAATTTTCTACCACCTCAAGTTCAAGCAGATCCATGTCTAACGACCGAAAATGTCAATGTGGTCCCATCTATATCTAACAACAGAAACTATCACTATAATCCTATTCCCATCAATATCTAACAACGTGGACAATCTGTATGAAGTCTTGGGTTGGACAACACGAAGGAATTCCCCAACTAATCGATAGGCTTGATTAACACAAATCTTGACTAGGTGTGGAACATTTGGGACTGGTCATGAATTCTACTTATCGTTCTGTGGAAAGTTTAGGACTCTCACAGTTCGTTGGTATTTCACTACCTCGATCAAAACCATGTAACAACGGTGCCCAATCTCTGATCTCACTCTCTGGGACCACAGATTTAGACCGGCCGACCAAAAGACAGTGACTAGCTGCTAAGGAGCAAAATCAACTTACCTAGTCAAACACGATATTCATCAATGTAAAGGTTCTGCTATAAAGTTGAACAAATGGCCGCAAATTCGTATTACCTTTTATGACATAGATTAAGAATTTACTACTGGTGTTCACGGTAGGCTGTAATAATGGGCCAAAAACCAAAGGAGGGCAAACTGTGACAACATTTAATCCATTTTTATCTGCATATTCGAAGGATGCCTGTTCAGCCAAAATCTTGGCAACAGAGTACCAGTCCTGCAAGCATAAAACAGTACATGTCACGATTTAGTTGTAAATTATCTCTATCAAGACTACATATTCATATCAATACACGCCTTTCATAAAATATCATTATAAGGCACCAGAAAAAGGATCAGATAAGTATAAGATTATAGTCATGTATCCGCCTGTGCATTGTGATTTATACATAGTGACATGAAAGTTTGCTTTACTAAATAGCATTTATAACCTCATTCTCCTTGCAGAATTCTTTGTCTGACCAACAACTCTCATCTTTGAGCTTATCTTGAGACCAATCCGGGTTAAAATCAACAGCAGCAGTGGAGGACAAGATGATGACTTTCTGAACCTTCATAGCCGAGCAAACCTTTAACACATTTGAAGTGCCATTAACTGCCGGAGCCATTACTTCTGACTGCATGTATGCATTTAAAATGTGGTGAGTAAAGCTGTAGCACTTCTACGTTCAAGATTCACAATGCCAACAAGAAATGCATCCTCACAGCAATCACTTCTAACACTTGTATAATTTAAACAATGTCAGCACACGCAGCCAAAGCACATAACAATCTACTATTCTGCATTACACTAGTTACTACCTATATACTTTTGCAAGCACACAAAACTGCCAACTGAAATTCTTTGTGATTCTATTATTATAGCATATATAACCACATGGAGCAAATTATAGGCGATTGAAGGTGCATTTAAGTGATAAGAAAACCTTAGAGCGATGTGCGAAATGCAATAGGGATTATTCGCAATCATGTTCCGCTATCAATTCAAGTGCAGTATGGTACCAAATTATGTAGCTGCAGTAGCACATGAAATTATTTTAAGGCACCAAAGCGTCTGTTTGAAAAAGACACCTGCCTCAGGATCAATAATCTTATCTTCAGGCACCGGAGTGGCGAGGTGGAAGACCCCCTCGCATCCCTCGAAGGCACGCGTTAGCGTCTCGCAGTTGAGCACGTCGGCCTTGAACAGGTGCAGATTCTCCGGGGCCTCGCCCAGCTGCTTGAGGTGGACATTCTTGGGATCACCTGAAAGAGCATTCAGCCACTGATTAGAACAATATTACAATGCCCAACTGGTCACTTAGCTTTCTCGCACAGCTCGGCGATTCGCCGGATCGGCTGAACTCTTGTTTTCTTCAAGTGGAGCTCATCGGATCAGGTACAGCTAGGATCGCAAAGCAAACGACATCTCGACACGATTGAAAGGGGGGCAGTTGCGCTGGCGTGAGGAACAGTTAGGTCGCTGCGATTCCGTACATGGGTCGCGGAGGGTGGCATGGACGACATAGCCTTGGGAGAGGAGCAGCTTGACGAGCCACGAGGCGATGAACCCGCCGCCGCCGGTCACGCACACCCGCCGCGGCGGCGCCATCTGATCTCCCCTCCTCGGCGTGCTCAGCTCTACCACCACCGCCTACCGTGAAGTGAGATCTCCGGGATGTGGCCAAATGCCCAAATGATTAGATAATCGCAAGTTGGGAGTAGAAGTAGGTAGCAACCAGCATCCGATTGCGCAAACCGATAAACAAAAGTATCTTTTTGTCAGATGCAGGAAGGGACAAGAACACGTGGAGCGGAGTCGGAGACGCACCTCGCCGCCATCGATCCCCTCCGCCGCTTGGCCTGCGAGGTTCTGGGGGTTACGAAGGGAATCCCCATCGGAATTTTTTGACAGCGCCGCCGTCGCTGCCGTGGTGGCCGGCGCTTCGGCAGGAACAGACAACGGCTAGTTGGGGCGCCGATCCGTTCTTAGATCCGGCAGGATGGTGCTGTCGGCCCATAGCCTGTCAGTAGCAATTGTTATGGCCCAGTTTCTCTCAGCAGACCAAGGCCCCGCCAAAGACGGGCTACCGGCCTGCTGTGAAAACAAAGAATGAGGCAGCCAGTTTTCGTTTCCCTAAGGAAAAAAAAACATGTTCCTATACTGGCAGTGAATTGGATGCACAAGTGCACAGCCTCAAAAACAACAAAAAAACAATGGGAGTAAAACTTGCAGGGTTGCACCCAAAAAAAAACATGAAGGTGTGCAACTCGTTTTTCTGCTAACTTGCTTGGAAACTCTGACAATGGAGTCTTCCCACATGCACGTTCGAGAAGAGACTTTTGTCCGGTCAAATTTTGTTCTTTTTAATTTTACGAGAACAGGGTTTGCGGCAGATAGTGGGGCTTGAAGCCAAATAAAGGTCTTGGGTAAACGTTGTAAAAAAAAAGGTCTTGGGTAAACGCATGCGTTGGAAAAATGCAAAATATGTTAACTGCTCTCCTAGATCACGTTTAACGTATTCGCAAAAACAAAACAAAAAACACGTTTAACGTGATATATAAGCCTGCGGCGGCGGGAATCATTCTTCGGCAGACCGCCGGCCAGTGTATCGGACGTACGTCACATACCGTGAACGATCACCTAAGGTTTTGAATTCTCCTACTACGCTAGAACTGTCATGACGTAGCTAGCTTCAAAAGTACGTGAGCACAACATAGACGAGCACACTATGCACACAACCATCAGAAACGCACACTTACACAACCGTCCAGTTAAGTCCAAAGTCGATCGCGGAGGTTTGGGATTGATAAAGTGCGGTTGTCCGCGATTATGCGGTTTTGAGTGAAACAAAGTCCAGACCAAATCACTTAAAACTTGCCAAATCGTAATTTTTTTACAGTAACCCATACAATGGGGAGGCCGGGATCAAGAAAAGGGGGAGACATCATGTCACTATTGATTTTTTTTTGAAAGTGCGGACACCTCCTATGATGCTATAGACTCTATTACCACTGATTTTGACCATCTCTTCAATGAGTTATCTTAGTTACTTCGGGATTTCTGTTACCTTGACTAAGGATACTCGTTTTATAGGTTCAATGTGAATAACATTGCTCGTTTTACAAAGATTTATCATGTGATTTCTCTAATTATGAGCACGACCATATACAACATAATTTTTAACTATTCATTACTCATATGTGAAAAGTTGAAAATCTTAAAAATTGTCTTGACATTTGAAAGACATGTCATGCTTTCCAACGGTTTGTTGCCTCGTTGAGCTACCATTGCTTTTGCCAGTGACGACGTGAAGAGCTGAAAGGGCCTTCTCTGCGACGAAGATATTCAAGACCGATTTGCACAACAAGATGTCTGTGATGGCTTCTTAATGACTTGATGTGCTACATCGAGTGACGGATATTCTACTGTCTTGATCGATATATAATGAAAGATTATTGTAAAAAAAAGTAGAACTTGTGCCCGTTGCCCATAACTTTTCTACGTCATTAAAAATTCATTATTGGTATGCTTTCAGGGTTTCGTT
Source organism: Poa pratensis (assembly GCA_947311845.1). Taxonomy (NCBI): domain Eukaryota; kingdom Viridiplantae; phylum Streptophyta; class Magnoliopsida; order Poales; family Poaceae; genus Poa; species Poa pratensis. Next base: position 140,728,541 of record CAMZMU010000085.1, read on the forward strand.
ATAGTTAAATATGTTAATATGTTATACTAAGTGACTCGATTAGAATCATCATATATATAACATTAATGTCTTGGGACTACTTTGGTATTTGCACCTTTTTTGTAGAGTTCGCCCATCTTAGATTTTTTTTTTGGGTCCTCCACCAAACTATAGGTGCCTAAACCCCGCTCGACTGCTCTCCTAAGCATGCAACCATGTGTTTATTCTGGTGATGCTGTATCGTCACTCCGCGAGGGATCTATAGTCATGCATGCGTATTGACATAGTATGCATGCGTGCATAGTCTGTAGGTAGATATTCATGCATGCGTAGCGGAACGTGCATGCATGCTTATATTATTATCACGTACCTGAATTTTGAAACATCGCAGCAAGCGGGATTACTGAGATCCGATCAAGATTGGAGTCTGGGTCTCCCCACATGCATGACCGAGAAGAGACCTCGCTCCGTTCGATCGAATTGTCTATCTTTCTGTCAGGAGACGAGACTTGGCGGTACGGTAGCTAGAGGGCGTGGAAGTCTAGCAAGGTCTTTGAACGGAAACCCATGCATGCGGCCGGGCATGCGGTAGAAACGCTGACCATGTTCTTATACTGTAAATCGGAGGGCGTAGAAAACGCATGCTTGCATGAGCAGCAGGCCGCCTGCAAAAAAAGCCCACCTTGAACCTCTCGCCGCCGTCGTTGCACCACGTACGCGAGAGAAAGCCAGCCTCGGGGAAGAATCAACCGACCGACGCGTAGGGCTGGACTAACGAGCTGCTCGGATCGTTAAGCCTCGGCTTGTTATGACTCGTGATTGTTAAGGCTCGGATCGTTAAGCTCGTTAAGGATGACGAGCTAAATTTAAAGATCGGCTCGGTTCGTTATACGTTCGCGAGCGCTCGCGAGCAGCTCGTTCAAACTCGTTAAGAAGATATATCACGGTATTCAGCTAATTAAGCAAGCTATCAAGAAACCATCAGGAGGAACAAATTTTGGACATAGATATACTTACAAAAATATGCTGACATGCATTTGTCATAGACCTATCGTGTGCAAAAATACTTAAAAGATGCATATTTGCAGCCTACTGCCATAATTTGTAGCCTACTGACACGTTGCTAACGAGCTTAACGAGTAGCTCGTGAAACTCGCTAGTTTGATTGTTTAACTCGTTAGTGTTACACTAATAGGGAAAAGCTTATATGTGAGATGCTATCAGTGGCGCACCAGCTCCCGGTGCGCCGCTGATAGTCTCTCACCTGGGTTTGTGGATTTTGGCAAAATATACCAGTGGCGCACAAGATTTCGGTTCGCCACTGGTAACCGTAAACCTGGTGCGCCACAGGTAAGTTCCAGCTAAAATTGAAAAATTTCGAGGTAGAGGAGAGAGACTACCAGTGACGCACCAGACAGTAGTGCGCCACTGGTAATTTTTACCTGTGGCGCACCGGACAGGGGTGCGTCACAGGAATTTACCTGTGGCGCACGAGTGAGCTGGTGCGCCACTGGTACGCCCACGGCCCACCACACACTCACACTCCTCCAAGTCAAACCACTTCTCACCTAACGTTATCCTTACGAGTTACCACAGCCACACACGATCTAAAAAAAGAAAAAAAGACAGCCACAACACGCACGGGAGAAATCCCCTTCGCTCTCAGTCTCAGCACGCACGCACACACTCCGATCGATCCCTGCCTCTTCTCTGCCCGTCTCTGGTCTCCTGCCGGCGCGGTGGCGCACGTCGAAGACGGTGCGGCGCACGGCGAGGGCGGCCGGCCGCGGCCGCGGAGACGTGCGGATGTCAGCGCATCGAGGACGGGCGTGGAGAGGACGGGGCGGAGCAACCAGAGAGGACGCGGCGGCTCTGAGCCTGCCCGCCGCCGGGGACTCCACCGAGAAGGCGACGACGACCCCATCCCCAAACCGGCGCCGACCCCGGCCACCACCACCGCCTCCTCCTCCCAGCCTCCACCCCCCGCCGCGCCGCCCTCGCCTCCGCCTCCCCATCCGCGCCCGCACCAGCCGCCGTGCCGCCCTCGCCTCCGCGTCCCCACCCGCTGCCCCTGCAACGAGGGCGTCCGCAGGTCCGTCTCCACGAGCTACGCCGCGCGCCCGCCGACACGCTCGCCACCATCGCCGGCGTTGTTTCCACGGGGCTCGCCTCCGCCGACCAGATCCACAGCGCCAAGGGCCTCGTCCAGGAGGACCCCGACGCGCTGCTCGACGCCGGCGAGATGCTCTTCATCCCCTTCCCTGCGTCTGCTTCAACTACGGGTTGGGGACACTGTGGAGTCCATCGCCGCCACCCACGCGTGCTGCAGCCAAGGTATGGTTCTTCCTATCTCCTCCTTCTTCTCCCTTTCCTCTGCCTATACGTGAGTAGTGAGCAGCACATCTGCACTGACCTGTGATTTCTGACCTGTGATTGCTACGATTTCTTATCTGTATGTAGTAGTTGTAGTATGAAAAATGGCAGTAATTTTTCGGTTGCTCACTGATGCTTCTACTAGGGCTTTGAGGCCTGAAGCAAGAATCTGGGTGCATATTTACTCGGTCGAAATATTAGTGCTGATTGCTGAAGCTATGTAGTGTAGCACAACATTTCACCTACTATTATGTTAGGCTATTTTCTATGCAGAACTGTCGGTTTAGAAACCACTATGAAAATTCATTGCCTTTCTACTCTATAATGTGCACAATGTACTAAATATAGAAACCAAAATAGAGACAAGCTGAGATATAGAAACCAAGATTTTATATGCATAGTTGTATGTAACATTGAAGTTACAAATGAAAAACCATCTTTTGTATTGTTAGAAGTTAACGTTTAACATATTGTAGATGTAATTTTATATGCAGTTTTACTGCTGTGAAAGTGGAGAAATTGGTCGATTGAGTGGAAAAAAAATCCTCAAAATTACTTGTAGTAGTTCCTAGTACGAGATGTAGAAGTTTCTAGGACAGTGATTTATCTGAATTCTGAAAACCTAAAGAATTTAAGCAGTAGAAAATAGACAAGCTTGACATTTTTTATCATTTCCATCTTGTATATATCAAATAATCACTAGGAGACTGAGTACAGATGTCACTTTGCAGCCTATGTTTCAGCGGTCAAATGTTTCTGTCACAAGCTATTTTACTAGATTTCTATGTTGTTAAATCTTAAATGGTGTATGTCCTTTTGTTTCAAAAAATCGTGATGTAGTGTACAGTCAATTGTTTGATCATCTATTGCTTAAGCATGGGATTTTAAGTGGTGCATGTCCTTTTTTTCACTTCCAAAGCCACCGAGAGGGTAATTTCTTCCTTCTGACTAGTGTGTAGCTTTTGTGATGATGGCATGGATTGTTATTGCAAAACAGTATTTTCATACCTTGTGTACTTAAAATAACTTAAATATTTGTATCATACTTTAACCATCTGTTTTCGGAAGATAGGGACATATGTAACACTAATGCAAATATATTTGACATGATTTTCTACTTCTTTCAAAGTACACATGTTCCATTTTCTATGATCAATTCCGAGTTTCTTTTGCATGGCGGCGACAACATCAACAAGGGGCTGTGGGAGTGAGGACATCGACACGGGGCTTGCGACATGGGACTGCGGCGGCGACGACGACATGGACACGGGGCAATGGCGGCGACGATGACGAGGACGACATCGACACGTTGCAGCGACGCTGCCGCTACTTCTGTATATTCGTGTTTCTAAAACAATGTGGTGTGTTGTAATTAATAATGTAGGATACCACTCTTTAAAATGCTATTTGTGTTTCTGAACTTCGCAACAAATAATTGTTTTGATTTTTTTTTAATCCCGAAAATGATACTAGTGGCGCACAAAATAGAAAGCGCGCCACTAGTAGTATATTTTTTAATATTCCCAAATTATTAGCAGTGGCGCACAAAATAGGATGTGCGCCACTGGTATTCACTTACCAGTGGCGCACACTTTGTCCTGCGCGCCACTGATAACTGAGATAGTGCCCCATAGGGACTACCAGTGGCGCACTAAGTCGACTATCAGTGGCGCACGGGCTGGTGCGCCACTGATAATAGTGCGCCACAGGTAACACTTATCAGTGGCGCAAGTTTAGTGGCGCACCACTAGTGCGCCACTGATAGCCTATTTTGGTGCGCCACTAATAGGCTTTTTTCTACTAGTGTTAACGAGCTAAAATTGCTGCTCGGCTCGGTTCATTAAGAAAACGAGCCGAGCTCAAACGAGTCGAGTTACCGAGCGCTCATTAAGCTCGCCGAGCTTCGAGCTTTATGTCCAGCCCTACCGACGCGTATGTACGTGTTCCTTGGCGCGCAAATCGCTTGTGGACGTGCATACACGTATCATTCCGGCGACATACACGCGGTGCCCTAGGGTAACATAAGAAAAGGGAACGCCTATCCGCCAGTGGCGGAGGCAGGATTGTTTAATCTTGACTGTTAAGGGGGGCCGGTTAGCTAATTTTTTTCAAAATCAACACTGTTCGTATAATTTTAGCAGTAAATCATTGGTGTTAGGGGGGACCAGCTAGTGCTGGCCCCCTGTCTCCGCCAGTGCTATCCGCAGTTGCAGCTGCAGCAGTAGCCAGATATTCCAGCGTAGGCGTGAAGGCGACACGGCCGGCCGGCCAGCCGGCCGATGAAGCATTCGAGCGAGCTACTCCGCAGCTGCAGTACATGACGATGGAGCATTCGGCTAGGTTTGCCCGGCCTCGCTTACGTGTTGCTTCCCAGCCGATGGAAGTGATCAGGCGGCAAGCGGCCCATTAAAATTCCCGCGTCGTACGTGTTCGATCGCTCGCCGGCCGTCGTCCCAACTGCCGCCGGCCGCCGTCCGTCCGTCGGCCGCGGAGCATTTAGTGGCGTCGATCCATCGGCGGCCACACATGCATGCACGTGGGACCGATCGGCGTGTACGGCCCACTGTATTTGTCGGGACGACCAGACCATATGCGACACGTACCCTCGTTCTTCTAAGTCAACACGTACTATGCCTCTATGCGTACATTCATGGATGCATAGTATGGTCATGGGCCGATTAAGGCCAGGTTGCGTGGAACAGTGGACAAAGGACTGAAGTTACGTGCAAACTCTGTCTCGACGACACGGTGCTTAATTAATAATCACTTAAGCTCTGTACATACGTATGCTTGTTCGTACTATCTGAATTAATCCGCGTCAGTGGCACCGTCGGTCGTCAAGTATATACACTGTTTCGTAGCATGGGTTTTTTTTGTCGTCCGGCGGTGCGTTAACACAAATCGACATTGATCAAAGCATACCCCTGCCGAAAGTAATTAAGCATGCTGGGAACAAATTAAGCTAGCTCGCAGCCAAATTAATGGCCGGCCGCCGATCGTCTACGATTTCGGCGACGCGAATATACGTGGGATTCCTGGATAGGTACGGCCATACCGCACTAATACACTGGTCGATACGAGTATACCACAGTGCATGCATGATGCATCTGCATTAACCCATGCATGTACGTCCAACGAACGAACGAAGATGGCCAAGCCAATGCCATTGACTACGGGTGAATTCTTGGCCCTGGCGGGTCTAGTCATGGAAAAACGTGTCCTGAGACATGTTGTGCAGCCCGTTTGGTTGCCAATAATATTGTTCTGGCCTGACCCGTTTGACTGGATGCAATTCTCTTTTTTGCACTTGCTGTTTGGTGGGCTTCTGGCAGCTGCAAATGCATGGTGTTTGGTTGCTAAACAATGGCATTTTCAGTCACCACTTCTCACTAGTGGTGACCTTACCACGTCGAAGTTCATCATTGCACCCCTAACTACTAGCAAATGGCAGTTCGTCACGCCTTCAGAGTTACCTAGCTACTAGCAAATGGTAGTTCGTCACGAAGTTAATCTAGCTAATAGCAAATGATAGTTCATGAGGACATCAAAATTCCCCTCTAGCAAATGGGCATCACGCCACCACAATTGCCGAAGAGGGGAAACTTCTTCTTCTTCTTCTTCTTCTTCTTCTTCTTCATCTTCTTATTCAGATCCTGGTATCACTCATAGCGTTTCACATTGCGTCAACTCACTTCTGCTTTAAGTTTGGGGAGTGCGTGGGCTACCAAACGGCCCATTTTTACATCCTAAGACCTGTTTGGGGAGTGCGTGGGCTACCAAACACGCCCTATAGAAACGGCCAGCCAGACAGATTGTGAGATATCATGCGGGCTGCCATACTGATCCATGGATGACTGTGCGCTGCCACATAATGTGCATGCATGTATCAGTGTACGTATACATGCCCATGCATCGATGCGAATACGCCCATCCTGGTTGAGTTTTATTAGGCTCAGCACAAGTCAACGGCGCGAGAGTATTGTTGAAGGTTCCTGGCGGCCATGACGTATGTTTGGTCAAACATCAGTACGTTACCACCAGGGGATGCCCATCCTGTCGCGACCACACTCACGTAACGCTGACGTGGACGTGGTACTGCCGTACTGCCACGTGTGGTAAGCGCATTTCATTCGCTAATCGCCCGTAGCCGCCGCCGCGCAGCTTCGATCACGGAACTTACCTCCGTTTATTTCATGCCAACTGCCAAAGGAAATAACCAATGTGTCCTTGGACTAACTACAGATTTAGGATTAATTTATTTCTCGCGTTGCACACGTGATAAGGAATTTGCCAATGCATCGTCTCTAAACACGTTAGCATAGGAGTATTAAAATTTTAAGAGACAACCGTGCCAATGGGTTGTTTCTTAGATGTTGTCTCTAATTTAATGATTTAGGCCTCATACATGCATAAGATTGGACAAAGACTCTATTTTTGCCTATGGTACAAACTCACCCTCTCTTTTCATTAACTAACATGCCACATAAGCAAAATGCCTATGAAACCGTGCTAAGAGACTTGCATTGGCATAGGCCTAAGCAATTTTAACCAGCCAGCCGAAAAGAAAAGGATGATAATTATTTGAGGTATCATAGGTCGGCGAAATGGCTATACATGGGCTTGTGCCTTCAAGTTAACCAAGGGCAAACTATCGCAAGCAACAACATCCTCAATTCCGAGTGCTGGCAAAATACACTTGGCAAATCGGGGTCTTGGCAATATTCGTAGCATAGCATAGTTCATGATCGTGTGATCGTATATATTTGGTAAGAGGAACATCTTGTCATGCCAAATAATAGTATCAAGCTTAGATTGCAACTTTATGTAGAAAAAATGTATTTTTAATTTAGTGCCAAAAAAGGTTATACGAATCAAATGCAAAGAATATGGCGCAAAATGACACCTCTCGAATTTTGAAGCAAAGGAGACCGTGTGGGATGGCCAATTCCCAATTATTAAGAATTTCCTCGCTTTCTAGCTATTCACCTATTTAAATGAATTTGACTGATTTCTTGAAAGTAATTAAAATATGAACTTCAAGTGGATTCTATTTTTCTCCTAAAAGTTGTCCAAAATCATTTGAAGATACCCTATTTATGCAATAGCCACGGACTATGTTGAAAGATTCCGACCCTTACTATGAATATTCGTGCCAGAAAATTTGCCCCCATTTTGAAATAATCAAAAAAATATATCAAAAAATGCAATCCTTTTATATGGATTCATTTTATTTATATTAGTTGGTAGGAAACATAATAAACATGTAGTTGGCATATTTTGAAAAGAAAAAACTTCACAAAATGGTCGATCTTGTGTGAACATTCATTACTTTAAAACAAATAACCAAGTTAATACATGCTCATATACATGTCATAGTTCATGATAATGTGTCCATGCAAACAATAGTGATAAAAGGAGTTTCCATTTTTTTATACATATTTTTTCAATTCTCAAAATGCCAAAAATGTGCTTTCGTGAAATACGTGCAAAGAAGATGGCGCAAAATGCCACCAATTCATCTTTCACACAAAGACCATAATGAATTTATCAACTAATTTTCTAAAAGTAATCTAACTTTGAACTCGAACTTTTAGCCATGTCCCATTAAAATTGGCGCATCGTGTTCGATCGCCGGCCCGGCCGGCCGTCGCCTCAACTGTCGCCGTCTGCGTTGGCCGCGGTGCATTTGGTGCGTGGATCGATCTCGGCGGCCACACATGCATGCACGACGTCGTGCTCGATGGGCGTGTACGGCCCACTGTATTTGTGGGTAATCGAAATAGATTTTCACCCCGCTTTATAAATAAAACCCAACGGCCGAACCGATACAATGTGATGGCGGATCATCTTACAAAGCAGATCAAAGATAGTAACATGAAGAACAAAAGAGTACCAAACTTGCTACAGATCATATGTATTTGTTTGTACTAGGTAGTACAGTGGTCTTACACGTACATGCGTGTACTAGCGAGCTAGATTCATTGATGTCCAGACGACCAGATCATATGCGCCACACGCCGACACGTACATTCATTGATGCGTAGTTTGGTCATGGGCAGGTTGCGTGAAACAATGGACAGAATATTGAAGTTACGTGCAAAACTCTGTCTCGATAGCACAGTGCTTAGTCACTTAATCTCTTTACATGTTTTGTTCGTACTATCTACTCTGAATCCGCGTCAGTGGCATGGCCACCGCCGTCCGTCAAGTGTACTGTTTCGGAGCACGCATGGGATTTTAATTTTGTCGTCTGTTAACAACTCGACATCAGAATATACCACTGCCCAAAGTAATTAGAGATCAGTCGTTTTCGAGAGCATGCGCGCGCTAGCTAGCAACCGAATGGCCGCCGATCGTCTACGAATCCGGCGAGGCGAATCGTGACGGTACGTAAGACTCCTGGATAGCGCTGCCACACCGGCCGCACTAATATATACCCGTCGATACCATCCATGATGCATCTGCATTAACCCGTCTACGTACGTACGTACATTACGTCGAACGAAAATGGCCATGCCACTAAGCAGAGAAGCCGACAGATGGTGAGATATCATGCGTGTTGCCATACTGATCGATATCCACACCATCCATGCATGAACTGTGCACTGCACAGCCACACTACACATAATGTACATGCATGCTTCAGTGTGTGTACGTATCCCTGCCCATGCATTCATGCAAATATGCCCATCCTGGTCGAGCTTTAGTTCTAGGTTCTCAGCACAAGTCAACGGCGAGAGGGAATTATTGAAGGTTCCATGCACGTACGGAGTACCCCCTCCGTTCCATAATATAAGATGTTTTCACTTTTACACATGTTATTTAGATTTAGATTAAAAAGTGTGTACATGCACACTACAATGTGTATAGATACATAAGTATACATGTGAATATGGAAAAAGTCTAAAATATCGTATACTGTGGAACGGAGAGAGTACTGTACTAGACAGGGTGGCTGCCCGGCTGCCATGACGTACGTTTGGTCAACCAATCAGTACGTTACCAGGAGATGCCCATACTGTTGCGGCCAAGCTGACGTGGACGTACGAGGTACTGCCACATGCGTACGTGGTATACCTTTTTTTTTTATGTTCCTCATTCAGTCATTCGTCCGTAGCCGCCGCGAACGCAGCTTCGACCACCAAAGTTACGTCCGTCCGTTTATTTCGTGCAAAATGAAATACCCAGTACGTGTTCGTCGCCAGTCGCCGTACGTATGTAGCCGCCGCAACGCAGCATCGAGCTAGCTCGAAAATTACGTACGTCCGTTTAATTCGTGTTAAAGGAAATGAGCGAAGCTCGATATCACGCTGTCTTTGGACTAAGTAGTACTCCGTAGTAAGTACAGAGCTAAAGATTTAAGTAGATTAATTTATCACGTTGCACACGTACGCGATAAGCAATTTCAAACCAGCCAACAGAAAAAAGGGTGAGAATGATTGTACGTCTCCGGCCCGGGGGAGTACTGTACCCTGACAAAAAATTTACAGTAATTAACCATGCAGACAAGCAAGACCTTGAAGCTCGATCGGAATTACTAGCTAGTCCGCGGCACATGAATTGACCGAAGACGTACTCGATCGATCGACGGCTGATAGTGTTATGGTCAATCGATCTGACAGGGTCGCGGTGCCTGCTGACCGGCGGCTATACTCGTGTTTTGACTTGGAGAGTGCATGACTGCATGCATGCATGGTCGACCGAAGTCAGGCCACCGGATATATATGCGACGACAAATGATTGACGGGATTAATTAGGGGTACCGTCGTCACAGAGAGCTTTCATGATTAACAGCCGTCAAACAGGTATCGATCAGCTGCCGGCTGCAGCTATAACAAATAATGTCTAGCTTAGCTAGGGACGGCGTGAAATGAGGCCAAACATGCATTGTAGATCATCCATTACAGGGCAGCAAGGATGATGGTATAATTAATATGGAGTGGTGGAATCCTAACCTAGGAAGTGGCAAATGCTGAAATAATTTCCTGTTTAGTAAGGCCGTATATAGTAGCAACTGGTTCAGTTCAATTATTTTTTCTACATTTGTAGACCTTTTTTTGCATCAGAGTGTCCAATGAGTTTAACAAAGATTCATCATCATACAGGGTCTAGCTAAGTAGACAATACGCTGTTATGTTATGATTTTATTGCAATACCCGAGTGCCTGTAGATTGCGCTTTGATATGTGGATACTCGATTGGTTCCAAGCCTAAAGTCACATGCATGCTGCTGACCTCTCTTGGAGGAAGAAAACACCTGGTGTTGAAGAGTTGGGAGGACGTTCAAGCTTGCATTGAGCTATATGCACGAGCTACATTGGAAACATAAACAAAACTAACTATCGTAATATTTTTTCTTTATCCGTTAAAAGAAATATAGTATTGAAACATTCAACAAATTCCATGCTAACAATGTTCTTTCCGTAGGTGAAATGTTCCCATGTGTATTATAAAACTTTCCCAATCTAACATCTGGCTATAGGTGTGTGGCATTTCCCAACAACTTACCGTAACCGAACAAAACACATAATTTGCTTACCAAGTTATTTACACGAGGTCTGACAACTTACTTGAAATCCCTGGAATTGAAGATGAAAGAAAAAACAATTCTTAATATTTCTGATCTAGTTGGTCTCCATAGGAAAGAATCATAGATAAATCCATTACTTACACATGAGACTACATGCTCCGACTTCACAATTAATCGAGCTTTTGGATTGTAGTTACGTCGCCATTTAATTGGTCCCGGTTTATCCTCGGGAGACCACATGCTCGGACTTTATAATCGATGTATTTGATTGTAGTTACGTCGCCATTTAATTGGTCCAAATCGTATAAAGTCAAGCACACACTGGTCACCCCTTTTGAAGAAAGGAAACATGTGTTGTGGAACTTGGGAGCTTCGCACACATATAAGGAAGTTCAATTATCCTATGCTACTACTAATTTCAAGAACAAAAGTACCATACACATTTAACAACTGAAAACATTTGCTTACTAGCTGCAAATATTTTCATCGTGCATTGTAAAGCTTTTCCAATCTAGTATCTGATTATATAGTTGCAACATTTGTCGAATCCTTACATTGATAAAACTAAACATGGGAGTCTGCATACATTGTCTGGCCACTTACTAGAAATCCACTTGAATTGAAGATGTAGAAACAAACTTCATAAGAATCTTGATCCAAATAGCCTCCATAGAAAAGAATTACAATGATTGAAATTCTTTTAAAAGGATTCCATTAATTATACGTGAATTATACAAACATATAAATATGACAAAATTTCATTAAGCATATGTAATTAACCAAAGCCAATATCTAAGACTTATTTTTTTGAACATAATAGCTAAGACTCAGTTATTCTATACTAATACTAATTTCAAGCACAAAAGTACAAGATTCACTTAACAAATGTCATGCCGGAAATATTCTTTCGTTAGAAAATAATTTCACCGTGCATTGTAAAACTTGTCCAGTCCAATATTTGACTACATATGTGTAACATCTTCTGGAAACTTACCCCAATAAAACCAACACAGGAATTTGCTTACGTAACTCGTTATATGAGGTCTAGCCACTTACTATAAATACACTAGAATTGAAGATGTAGAAATGCACTTCATAAGAATCTTGAACCGAATAGCCTCCATAGGAAAGAATTATAATGACTGAAATCATTTAAAGTTACAATAAGAATTCCATTATTACACGTGAACTTATACAAATATTATAAATATGGTGACCAAAATAGTATGCGTGATGCAACTAAACAAAACGCATAGCTAAGACTTCCCGACACACCTAAAGTCAGTAGTGGCAAATGGTGAGCGGTAACGAAACAACACCGTATCTTCTTTTTTATCTTTGGTAGATCACATGCTTGGACTTCATATTTGAGCTTTTGGATTGGAGTGCGAAACATCGCCATTTAACTACTCCATGTTATCGGAAGTCATCCATATGCCTGTGACTTCTTTTGAAGAAAGGAATTGCACATGTTGTTGACCCTGGAAAGTTCAAACCCGGATTGTGCTTCGCACGATATATATATATAAGGATATTCAGTAATCCTATACCAACAGTATTTCAATCACAAAAGTACAAGATCCACATAACGAAATTTTCGCTAAAAAAAACATTCTTTTGTTAAATGGAAATAATTGCACGGTGCATTGTAAACCTTATCGACTATTATATCTGGCTATAGATGTGTAGCATTTCTCGGAAACTTACCCTGATAAAAGGAAACATGGAAATTGCATACATTGATATTTACGCCACCACTTACTACAGATCCACTTGAACTGAAAATGTAGAAATGTATGCAGTTCATAAGAGTTTAGATCTAAATGGCTTCCATAGAAAGAACCACAAGGATAGAAATCATCTAGAATTACAGCAAGGAATCCATTAATCACATGTACGTGAACTGTGCATATTAAATATATGAAGATCTATTCTTATCATGCATATGACGTAATTACAAAAAAAAACATAGCTGTAAGAAACACAGGTGTCAGTTGTGGGAAATGGTTGCCGGTAACGACAATATTTAACAACTGATAACATTTGCTTACTATGTGCAAATATTTTCATCGTGCAATGTAAAACTTGTCCAATCTAATACTTGTCCAATCCAATGGAAACTTACCCCCAATAAAACCAACACAGGAATTTGCTTACGTAACTCGTTATACGAGGTCTAGCCACTTACTATGAATACACTAGAATTGAAGATGTAGAAATGCACTTCATAAGAATCTTGAACCAAATAGCCTCCATAGGAAAGAATTTTAATGGTTGAAATCATTTAAAATTACTATGAGGATTCAATTAATTACATGTGAACTTATACAAATATTATAAATATGGGGAAAAATTATTATGCGTGATGCAACTAAACAAAACACATAGCTAAGACTTTCCCGACACACCTAAAAGCAGTAGTGGCAAATGGTGATCGGTAACGAAACAATGCCGCATCTTCTTTTTTTATCTTGGGTAGACCGCAATGTTCGGACTTCATAATAGAGCTTTTGGATTGGAGCGTGAAACACCGCCATTTAGAACTACTCCATGTCATAGGAAGTCATGCATATGCTCGTGACTTCTTTTGAAGAAAGGAAGCACATGTTGTTGACCCTGGAAAGTTCAAACCCGGATTGTGCTTCGCACGATATATATAAGTTGGTTCAGTAGTAATTTCAAGCACAAAAGTACAAGATCCACTTAACGAAATTCTTGCTAAAAAACATTCTCTTGTTAAATGAAAATAATTTCACGGTGCATTGTAAACCTTATATATCGACTATTATATCTGGTTATAGATGTGTAGCATTTCTCGGAAACTTACCCTGATAAAAGGAAACATGGAAATTGCATACATTGATATTTACGCGACCACATACTTACTAGAGATCCACTCGAACTGAAAATGTAGAAATGCATGCAGTTCATAAGAGTTTTGATCTAAATGGCCTCCATAGAAAGAACCACAAGGATAGAAATCATCTACTCCATAAGGGCGTCTCCAATGCTTATTCTTAGCATAAGAGTAGAATTACATCAAGCAAGGAATCCATTAATCACATGTACGTGAAGTGTGCATATTAAATATACGAAGATCTATTCTTAGCATGCATATGACGTATTACAAGGAAGAAACATAGCTGTAAGAATCACTGATGTCAGTCAGTCGTGGGAAATGGTGACCGCTAGCGAAGCAGTGCCGCACCTTCGGATTGGAGCTCGACTGATCGAAACGTCGCCATTTTAAACTGGTCCAAACCGTAGGAAGTCTCTAGTCGTGCGCGCGTGTGCTAGAATTACAATAAGGAACCCACTAATGACACGAGTTAAATATGAAGAGCTATCCTCATCATGCATATGACATATTACAAGAAAGAAACATAGCCGTAAGAATCACTGATGTCAGTGGTGGGAAATGGTTGCCCGTAACGAAGCAGTGGCGCATCTTCGCGTACGTGCGGATTTGGAGGTCGATCGATCGAAACGTCGCCATTTTAAACTGGTCCAAACGGTCGGAAGTCGAGTCGTGCGTGTGCCGGTGACTTCGTTTGAAGAAAGGAGAACACATGTTGTTGAACGTGGGCTCCAGGTTCAAACTTGGAATGTGTGCTACCACTGCTTGAAGAAAGGTGACCACTGCTTGAAGCCTTGAAGTGCCAGTGTATCTTATCAGCAGCTTCCTTTTTTGACAAGCCGATTAATATATTCTTCCACTTGATAATAATAATTAACACAGGAAAAAAATGAGTTTCCACGGACAGCCGTTCTTGAGAAACGGATAGATAGAACACGTAGTGGCATTTGGGTAGGTACCCCACCTGCGCAGTCGGCACGACGTGTGCGACACAGCCCACGGATCTGTAAAGCTGCGGGCCACGTATCGTGAAGTACGTGACAGCCATCGGCTAACACAGCGCACAGCAGGAAGAAGCACTAGCCTTTTATTTTTCTTTAGGGGAAAGAAGCATTAGATGTGGATTTGGCTCCCGAGTTCGAGCGATCCATCATTTTAAGTTATTTAAAAATATATCTATAGGTTTCAACTTTTTGAATAGAGTCTGACAAAAAATTAAAATTTGATGAAATCTAGAGATATGAAAATATGCATACTTACATCTACATTCTTGTCTTTTTTTTTTGTGTCGCTCACGATACAAAGTGTTTGGCATTGATATCGTACATGTTTGTGAGATATATCATTAACTACATTTCGAACAAAATGAATCTCTCAAATATTATTTTCGAATTTTCTAAAATAACAAGATCACGCGAGATCAGAAGCAAGAAATCTCCACAGCTAGAAAAAGTAACGGAAACACCTGACCATTGACTACATTTTAAAAATAAATCGGATCTCCTAAATATTACAGTATGTTCGAACTTTTTAAAGCAACAGGATCGCGGAGCTCAGAAGCGAGAAATCTCCACACAGCTGTGGAAGGAAAAAAAAGAAACGGAAGCACCCGACCCGAAGCTGGAAACCCAACGGCCCACGGCGCAGGGAGCCAGAGGAAGAAAACAAAAGACACCCCGAGCCAGGCGGGACTGCGGGCCCAACAGCGACGGGTAGTCCCAACAGTGGGGCCAGCGTGTCAGTGAGACGGCAGCAGTACGGGGCAGAGGCTATTAAACCGCCCCGGCCCGGTGGATCCTTCCCTCAATCCCCAACCCAAACCCCCGGCAAAGCACGACTCGCCTGCCCAACCGCCGCCGACGAGCACAGCCCCGCAGCCCCAACCGCCGACGAGCCCCAATCACATGGCCGTGGAGGTTCGCCGCAGCAGGGGTCCCGCGCCGCAGCCTCGCGGCGGCCGGGTCGAGGGCACGGGGGAGAAGGGCCTGAGGAGGGTGCAGGCCGGGGACGCGCTGCCGCTGCCGATCCGCCACACCAACCTCATCTTCTCGGCGCTCTTCGCGGCCTCGCTCGCCTACCTCATGCGCCGCTGGCGGGAGAAGATCCGCTCCTCCACGCCGCTCCACGTCGTGGGTCTCACCGAGATCTTCGCCATCTGCGGCCTCGTCGCGTCCCTCATCTACCTCCTCAGCTTCTCCGGCATCGCCTTCGTGCAGTCCGTCGTCTCCAACAGCGACGACGAGGACGAGGACTTCCTCATCCCCTCCGCCCCCGCCCCCAAGCCGCCCAAGGCGCCCAAGCCCGCGCCTCAGCCGCAGCAGTGCGCCCTGCTCGCCAGCGCCGGCGGCGCCGCGCCCGAGAAAATGCCGGAGGAGGACGAGGAGATCGTGGCCGGGGTCGTGGCCGGGAAGATCCCGTCATACGTTCTCGAGACCAGGCTGGGTGACTGCCGCAGGGCCGCCGGGATCCGCCGCGAGGCGCTGCGCCGGATCACCGGCAGGGAGATCAACGGCCTCCCGCTCGACGGCTTCGACTACGATTCCATCCTCGGCCAGTGCTGCGAGATGCCCGTCGGCTACGTGCAGCTGCCCGTCGGCGTTGCCGGCCCGCTCGTCCTCGACGGCCACCGAATCTACGTCCCCATGGCCACCACCGAGGGCTGCCTCATCGCTAGCACCAACCGCGGATGCAAGGCCATTGCCGAGTCCGGCGGCGCTTCAGCCGTCGTCTACCGCGACGGGATGACCCGCGCCCCCGTAGCCCGATTCCCCTCCGCCCGCCGCGCCGCCGAGCTCAAGTGCTTCTTGGAGAACCCGGCCAACTTCGAAACCCTCTCCGTCGTCTTTAACAGGTAACACTGCGAATTCCAATTTTATGCCTCGGTTGTCTGTCTGTCTGTCCCTTTCAACAGTCCCAAAGCTCCACTCGCACACCAAATGGCATTACGCCACTGCCTGACCTGTGTTTGACGATACGTCTCTGTGCCATCAGTCACCATCAATCAAAGAAGCAATGTTTTTTAACCCGAAATTGATCAGTCTGATGACCGTGGCAATGCTTTTTAACCCAAAATTGATCGGTTTGAGGATGACATGATGACCGTAGCAATGTTTTTTTAACCCAAAATTGGTTATACGGTTGTGTACTTTGATGATGTAAATGTTGACCATGTTCTTCCCGCAACGTTTATGCAGATCAAGCAGATTTGCAAGGCTGCAGGGGTCAAGTGCGCCATGGCTGGGAGGAACTTGTACATGAGGTTCACCTGCAGCACTGGGGATGCCATGGGGATGAACATGGTCTCCAAGGGCGTCCAAAACGTGCTGGACTACCTTCAGGATGACTTCCCTGACATGGATCTCGTCAGCATCTCAGGTATGCTTCCCACTTCATACACTGAAAGTTTACTCTGCTATATTCGGTTGGCTTGTTATTCAGCTGTCACCTTGTTGTTCTCCGTTCGATTGTGAATTTTGAATTCGATAGCTGATGCTACTCCCTCCGTGCATAAATATAAGACGTTTAGTTATCCAACATGTTGTCTACATGCATACTAATATGAATGCCCATACACACTAAAATATGTCTACATACATCTAGATATATGTGAATGTGGATAAATGCTAAAACATCTTATATTAAAAAACGGAGGGAGTATTACTTATGATTTGAGAAACATCAAAGAATAAGAGCACACCTGGTCCTCTTGATTCAGTCCAATTATGCAATTTTTTATGTCCAGATATTTAATGAACCAACAGAGCCTGATAGATGTTTAAGTTATAAATGTAGATTCCATAAGTGTTATTTTAATTGGATATCCCTTTGATGTCATCACTATCCAAACTGATGTTGACTCCAGTTGTTCTCATTCGTAGTAGTTGGAGTCACTTTTTGTCCAATTCCTCCACCTTGCTGCCACCGATGGTTTCATGGTACTTTCAAGAGAGAACGAGAATGCACACAAAAGAGAATTTGGACAAAA
Source organism: Poa pratensis (assembly GCA_947311845.1). NCBI lineage: Eukaryota > Viridiplantae > Streptophyta > Magnoliopsida > Poales > Poaceae > Poa > Poa pratensis. The sequence continues at coordinate 140,746,264 of CAMZMU010000085.1, forward strand.
CAATGCACATAAAAGGAAATTTGGACAAAGCCACCTCATCCCTCTCAGACTTTTATATACACTCTTTGACGTAACACGACTACAGGCATGTAGCAACATACTAATAATAGAACTAGTTTAGCATGTTAGCGATGTGCTGACAGTTAGCAGCAGATATTAAAGGGGCCTAATCATGTCCATACAATTATATATTCAGTATAGCGGTATGTTTCTGCTAAAATGAATAATACCATTTAAAAGTTACCTTTTTGTCACATATCACGGTGCTACACAATTTCTTACCTAAACTGCCATAAAAAACAGGCAACTTTTGTTCCGACAAGAAGTCAGCTGCTGTAAACTGGATTGAAGGGCGTGGAAAGTCTGTGGTTTGCGAGGCAGTAATCACAGAAGAAGTTGTCCACAAGGTTCTCAAGACCAATGTTCAGTCCCTCGTCGAGCTGAATGTGATCAAGAACCTTGCTGGCTCTGCTGTTGCTGGAGCTCTCGGCGGTTTCAATGCTCACGCAAGCAACATTGTAACGGCTATCTTCATTGCGACTGGTCAGGATCCTGCACAGAATGTGGAGAGCTCACAGTGTATCACCATGTTGGAAGCTATAAATGATGGCAGAGACCTTCACATCTCCGTGACTATGCCATCTATCGAGGTACGAAACGTTATTATCCTTCATGATCAGATCAATCACTCTTTATATTCTTAGCGTGACAGTCTGTTGTTTATGTTGATTGCTGAATGCCATGTATATCCTCGTGCCAATGCTTTCTGCACTTGAAACCATGATACTTCTTCAAAAACTATAGATTTATTCATTTGAACAATTACATGTCGTCCACTCCCTGGAATATTAAACTGTAACAAATATCCACCAAATCTGTATATTTAGTATTGTGTTGATCCCGTGATATGCATTCTCATTTAATAGCTATAAGGAACCTAAAATTTAAGTATAAAGCTGTCGAGCATGGGGCTATTTTGTACTCATTAAGCATTAAGAACTAAGTAGAGGTTGGACACTTGGACTGCCGAAATCGACAAGTTCAACGATGCTTACATGTCATGTAGAACAAAATCTTGGAGTATATGCCAATGCAGTTTATCCTTGTGTGAGCCATTATTTGTTATTGCTCATCACCTGATTTTCCTAAACGATTCCGTTTCGGTTGTCGTCCACTTTCTCTTGATTTTGCAATCATCCAGCTATAGTTGAATCAGCTGTTATGTGTCTTATTAGTGGCTTAATCTTGTTACGTAGCGTCTGTTACTGTCGAGGAAGGCATCCATCGCATGTAGTGACCACTTGGACATAATGGATGAATATCATATAGCACCTAACGTTCACCAGCTACTAAAAATATATCTACATAAAACTGATGGGTGTGTTGTGATGATCGAATCACAGGTGGGCACAGTTGGTGGAGGCACGCAGCTGGCCTCACAGTCGGCCTGCCTGGACCTACTCGGCGTCAAGGGCGCGAACAGGGAATCCCCTGGATCAAACGCCAGGCTGCTCGCCACGGTGGTGGCTGGTGCGGTCCTAGCTGGGGAGCTGTCCCTCATCTCCGCTCAGGCTGCCGGCCATCTGGTCCAGAGCCACATGAAATACAACAGATCCAGCAAGGATATCTCCAGATTGTCATTTCGATAATATGGACCTTACCCAGTTCTTCAGCGAGTGGGAGCTGCAGCATACAAGTTGGGATTGCCTGAAGCAGCCAAGATCCATCCAGTGGTGCATGTATCCCAGCTTAAGAAGGCATTGAAGGCAGGAACCGCAGTGCAGAAAGAGTTACCCAAAACCACAACTACGACTTGCTTACCATTCCAGGTCCTAGACCAGCGCTCCTATACAAAAGGTACGTCCCAGGCAATGCAAATTCTGGTGCAGTGGATAGGAATGCCACAGGAGTTGGCGACTTGGGAAGATGAGCAGGAGCTGAAGGCAAAGTTTCCAGGGGCGTCGGCTTGGGGGCAAGCCGTGGAAAAAGGAGAGGGGAATGTCAGCGACCTGAACTTGGAGGAGTACGTGCCGGAATAGGAACCAGACGAGGAGGACACAGAAGAAGCTCTTGGACGTGGGCCTAGCCCAGTCCAAGTCCAGCCCAAGAAGAGCAAGAGGAATCGAGTGCCAAACCGACGCTACACTGGCCCGGAATGGACGCGTTGAAGATATATGCCAGGGCAGGGTGATCAGACACGACATCCAAGGAAACGGCGAACGACTTCTTCAGATCTCACCTACCTTCCTTCCTCACCCCCTTGTACCAGTTCTTCCTGTTCTCATCTAATCCCTCTGTAATCGTGTGTAACTGAGACTATGATGAACTCTGAATCATGTATCCGTCGGTAAGGAAGTAGTGGGACTCTATCACATGCTCACCCTTCCCCTTTGTAATCTGCATTGTATACACAGTCTATCACATCTTTCAAAAGGGAGGGTACTAGTCTCGAGTCACTCCACCAGTAAGTGTTTGGATAAAAGGTGCAAACGGGAGAGAACGTTTTTGCTCCGTGCAAGCATACCTCATCCATGACATTGATAAGCCTGTTGTGTTTGCATTGCATAAGTGTGAACATTTTTGTAGTCTCCGAACTTTGGCGTTATTGTGCGACGAAATAGCTTGTTTATGTTGACGTACAAAGCATCCATATTCTTATTCTGTGACGCCCCACGTATCTCTTGGCATAAAACTGTTTGAGATCCTATGACCACCTCATTTCAATAGATTGAATAAGGTGAGAATATGTGTCTTCACCTCCGGGCAGACCCATGAACATAACAAATTCATCAAATGTTGCCATGTGGTGAACGCCATTAGACATCCAATGCAATGTTCTTGGCTTGTCCTGATTCATCCTCCGAACCTTATCCATTACTCCAGGAAAGTCATCATAATGTTTACGAATGCAACCGAAGTTGATGGCCTTCGCGTCTCATTCTTCACGAGGATACTCTCCTATATGTGTTTTCCGACGAACGTGTGAAAGCGTCCATCTATGGCATCATTGGGCATTCCATATTGATTGATGTGGATGCGTAGGTTAACATCTCGGTAGTCATTCCTTATACCCTGTTATTTAACCATTGCATGAACGGTAAGAACCAACCATTCCGACGGAGGCTCTTCCTTATACCCTTTCGACACTTTGCGATATTGGTTGTTCTTCACCCTCTTGGGCTGCCACTTTTCTCCTTCTTCCTCGGCATTAGCATACTCGATATACTCTCCCTCGTCTTTGTCATCATGATTACAAGTACGTACATGTGCCGCGGATATAGTAGGTAACTTCACCAATTAATTGAACCTTCGATTTGAAAAACTCGCTACGCATGCGCGCAACGCCTATCTGGACCGTCGGTTTCTTCGGTTCAACTGTTAGGATTTGCCATTGACTGAGCGCGGCTAGGATTTTCCGTTGATCGAGCTATCGGTCAACGATAAATCTTATCCATTCAACCACGGAAACTGATGGTCCGAATATGCGTTGCACGCGCAAATGAGGCGTAGAAAACCCGTTTTCGGCCCTAATAAGGCCCTAGCCAGCAGCTCTAGCTAGGCACGTGGATATTACTGCGTAGCGCGGCGTGCATGCACATGCTTTTATATTATCACGTACCTGAATCGTGAAACATCGGAGCAAGCGGGTTACTGAGGTCCGATCAAGATTGGATTATTGGAGTCTCGGTCTCCTCACATGCATAGACCGAGATGAGAGTTTGCTCCGTCTGAATGTTGTGTCACAAGCAAGCAGACGAGACTTCGCGGTAGCGGGCCGTGCCTTGAAGTCAAACAAGGCCTTTGGACTGAAACTTATGCGGCCGGGCATGCATGCATGCGGTAGAAACGCTGACCGTGTTCTTTTTTTTTTTGAACATACCGTATTCTTAATTAGCTAGCACCTATGGCCTACCTCATAGTATCTACCTACTACCGGCCTGGGAACCATTCTTTTAATAAGCAGCCGGCGGGAATCCGACTCGGACGTCGTCGCATACTCCTACATCCATGGTGATACCGAATGTGCACCATTTCGATCTAATCAAGCTCTCGAACTGTAGCTTTCACTGCGTTAGGAAATCTATGTCCATGTACCCCAATCTAAGTCACACCTTCACCTTGACGCCGTCGCCTCCCACCCCGAGACAAAGCCATGACTTTTTCTTTTTCTTTTTCGAAATGGACAAAGCCAGGACATGCAAGATGGAAACCATTCGCGTGTCGGTGCGTACGTGTTTCATCGTGCGCAAATCGCGCGCGTCTGCTTGTGGACGTACCATTCTAGCGACATACACGCGGTGAGTGTGGGAAGATCCTTGGATTCCAGGTAATTAGACCGTTAATTAGGAAACCGGATGCTCAGGTTTCTATGGTTAATGAATTAATCGATGACCTAGGTTCAGGTTGGGACAGGTGAAGATTAATGAGAACTTTATGGAGCCACCTATTACTGTTATAAAAGGTACTCCCTCCATACTGGTTTATAGGATACAATTCCTCTAGGCAGAAATGATGAGGATTTTTGGGTCTGGACGCTTGAGAAGAATGGATGTTTTACTGTCCGATCCTGTTATCGGAAGCTGGCTATGATGAAGCATACATCTGTTCATGCAGACAGATCGATGCTGGGGGATAGCAAGATGTGGAATATTCTGTGGAAATTTGAAGTTCCACCTAAAATTTGAACCTTCTGGTGGCGGGTTATTAAAGGATTTATTCCATGCCGTCAAGTGCTAAATAGGAGACATATGGAGGAGATTGCCTTTTGTAAAACATGTGGTGTGGAGAGCGAAACCATATATCATGCCTTTTTTGAGTGCACCTGGGCAAGATTATTCTGGCAAGACTTGAAGAATGTTACTGCTATCAAGATTCCATTGCTTCATCCTTCTTCTTGGGCTATGGATCTGATTGACGGTACGAGAGTTTTAAGAGACGAATCGTGCGTAGTTTTATGTGGGTGTTGGGCCATCTGGAATGAACGCAATGCAGTTTGGCATGGAAGCAGCATAAGATCAGTTACGGCCTCTGTTCGGTGGGTTACTGAACTTACATGCATGCGCGCGCGCTTGCTCACAGCCGAATGGACGGCCGGCCGCCGATCGTCTACGATCCCGGCGAGACGAAACGCGCCGATACGTAAGACTCCTGTATAGCACTGCCATTGGCCCATTGCCATGCATGCATACCGCACTAGTGCTGGTTGAATACAAGTACTCCCTCCTTCGGATTTAATTGACACACATTTTGTTGCACATGAATGTATCTAGATATCAAACAAGTATAGATAAATTCATATTTGGACAAAACCAAATCAATTAAGGCTTGTGCTTCCATACACACCCTAGAGCGAAGGGGTATCTTGACCAGAAACACAAGGACGGCTGAGATTTAATCTCACAAGGAGCCAAGCCAACTCAGTCGGCTCGAGCCGAGCCAGGAAAATATCTAGCTGAGCCGTGGAGGCTTGCCTGGACAATATGTAGCTGAGACGGCTCCTGAGAAAAAAAATACGAAAATATGTGTCTGCCAGGTTTCGAACCTGGGTCTCCAAGGCGAGACACAGGGAGCATAGCCACCGGGCTACATCTCAATTTGTGATTGGAATAGAATCCAAGGCTATATAAACATAGCGAGTGACGTCTACTGAATTTCAAACAGAAAGGCTTCAGACTTCGGGCTGCACGATCCATGAACTCGTGGCGGGTGTGTGTGTAGTGCTGCAGTTGTGTGTGCCGGGCAGCTGGGTGCGGAGCAAGGGGCAGTCCTGCGGTGGCTGAAGTGGAAGATTAGCCGCCGTGCACTACGCGCCGTGGGTCACCGATACGGATTAGAGATGGGGACTTGCGGAGGGAGCCTCCGGCCATGGGGGCGAAGGCGGCTGGTGTTTGTGTAGGGGCGGTGGATATGGTGGTGGAGGGGAGGAGGCAGCATGGTGTGGAAGACGATGGAGGGGCGGTGGATTTGGTGGGGGAGAGGAGGAGGCAGCGCGTTGGTGAAGAGGATGGTTGAGGAGAGGGGTGTTTTGTAGCCTGGGCTACATGTAGCCTTTAATTTAAAAATTAGAAATACAAATTTAAAGTTTCAAAAAAATCTAAAAAAAATCTAGGTGTAGCCATGGATATATACTACAAGTGTGCAAAATCTTAATCCTAAATACGTTGTATTCTACGCTATATAAAAAGACAAAATTATACATCTCGTGTGTGAACAGTACACCTTCAAATCTTGTAAGAATCTTTCTTTTTTATGTAACCTAAAGTACAATGACATTCGGATTGAAACTTTGCACAATTGTAGTATATGGTACTGGATACATCCAGATTTAATTTAGAATTTTTTGAAACTTTTACATACTGTTTTAAAAAAGATTATAGTCCTACATGCAGCCCGAGCTACAATTGGTTTTTTCAATGATTGGGGTCCTATTAAATAGAATAAAACACAACACAATTTTCTCACAACTAGGAGGATACCCAGCGCTTATCTCAACCATTGATTTTGCATCCTAGAGAAAATATTATTCCTACTATTTTATGTGTTGATAAAATAAAACAATTGTTAATGTGTAGTTTTAATTTTTTTTCTCATGCATACACATAAATTTCTTCTTAGTACATGAATCTAAAATTGAAATTACATAAATCTATCAATTATTGATATGCATTGATGTTTGGAAATTCGTTGATAAAATTGTGCATGGATCACAAAGCATTTGGGTGGCCAGGATAGTTAGTGGGTATACTTAGTTGCGGGATTGTATATTTGAAAGAAATTGCATGTGTACTCTTAGTTGTATGTGTACCCTTGCAAGCTATGTCTACCCCTAACATCTTTGAGACATGTGGATCCAGATGCTGCAGTACTTAGATGTGTACCTAGATGGTCAGGAGTGTTGAATTTGGGTCCACATGCCCCAAAGGTAGTAGGGGCAGACCTAGTTGTTTAGAGGTATTACATGTGGGTCCACATGTATGAAAGGTGGAAGGGGTAAGGTGTTAGGTCTACCCTGTACCACCTTTGGTATATATGTGGACTCGTATACACCACTTCTAACCATACAGTTGTGCATCTATCACCTTTGGAGCATGTGGACCCACATGCGACACTCCTTGCCATCTAGTTGTACATCTGACGCATTTGGGGCATGTGGACGCACATTCATCTATCCTAACCAACTAGGTTTACCCATGCCACCCTTGGTTGCATGTGGACCCTTGCAAGCTATGTCTACCCCTACCACCTTAGAGACATGTGGACTCGCATGCTGCAGTACTTAGATGTGTATCTAGATGGTCAGGAGTGTTGAATTTAGGTCCAAATCCCCAAAGGTGGTAGGGACATACCTAGTTGTCTAGAGGTATTACATGTGGGTCCACATATATGAAACGTGGTAGGGGTAAGGTGTTAGGTCTACCCTGTACCACCTTTGGTATATGTGGACCCATATACAACACTCCTAATGATACAGTTGTACATCTATCACCTTTGGGGCATGTGGAACCACATGCGACACTCATGCCCATCTAGTTGTACATCTGCAACATTTGGGGCATGTGGACCCACATTCATCTATTCTATCCAGCTAGGTTTACCCATGCCACCTTTGGTTGCATGTGAACCCTTGCAAGCTATGTCTATCCCAACCACCTTTCAAATGGTTGGGGTCCTATTAAATAGAATAAAACCAAACACAATTTTCTCACAACTAGGAGGATACCCAACGCTTATCTCAACCATTGATTTTGCATCCAAGAGAAAATATTATTCCTACTATTTTATGTGTTGATAAAATAAAACAATTGTTAATGTGTAGTTTTAATTTTTTTTCTCATGCATACACATAAATTTCTTCTTAGTACATGAATCTAAAATTGAAATTACATAAATCTATCAATTATTGATATGCATTGATATTTGGAAATTCGTTGATAAAATTGTGCATGGATCACAAAGCATTTGGGTGGCCAGGATAGTTAGTGGGTATACTTAGTTGCGGGATTGTATATTTGAAAGAAATTGCATGTGTACTCTTAGTTGTATGTGTACCCTTGCAAGCTATGTCTACCCCTACCATCTTTGAGACATGTGGACCCAGATGCTGCAGTACTTAGATGTGTACCTAGATGGTCAGGAGTGTTGAATTTGGGTCCACATGCCCCAAAGGTAGTAGGGGCAGACCTAGTTGTTTAGAGGTATTACATGTGGGTCCACATGTATGAAAGGTGGAAGGGGTAAGGTGTTAGGTCTACCCTTTACCATCTTTGGTATATGTGGACACATATACAACACTCCTAACCATACAATTGTGCATCTTTCACCTTTGGGGCATGTGGACCCACATGCCACACTCATATCCATCTAGTTGTACATCTGCCGCATTTGGGGCATGTGGACCCACATTCATCTATCTTAGCCAACTAGGTTTAACCATGTCACCCTTGGTTGCATGTGGACCCTTGCAAGTTATGTCTACCCCTACCACCTTTGAGACATGTGGACCCACATGTTGCAATACTTAGATGTGTACCTAGATGGTCAGGAATATTGATTTTGGGTCCACATGCCCCAAAGGTGGTAGTGGCATACCTAGTTGTTTAGAGGTGTTACATGTGGGTCCACATGTATGAAAAGTGGTAGGGGTAAGTTGTTAGGTCTACCATGTACTACCTTTGGTATATATATAGACCCATATACAACACTGCTCAGATAGGCTATTTTTGTGCCCCACAGATAGGCTTTTCTGTACTAGTGACTTCTAACCATACAGTTGTGCATCTATCACCTTTGGGGCATGTGCACCCACATGCGACACTCCTAACCATCTAGTGTTATATCTGCCGCATTTGGGGCATGTTGACCCACATTCATCTATCCTAGCCAAATAGGTTTAACCATGCCACCCTTGGTTGCATGTGGACCCTTGCAAGCTATGTCTACCCCTACCAACTTTGAGACATGTGGACTCACATGTTACAATACTTAGATGTGTACCTAGATAGTCAGGAGTGTTGAATTTGGGTCCACATGCCCCAAAGGCGGTATGGCCAGACCTAGTTGTTTAGAGGTGTTACATGTGGGTCCACATGTATGAAATGTGGTAGGGGTAAGGTGTTAGGTCTACCATGTACCAACTTTGGTATGTGGACCCATATACGACACTTCTAACCATACAATTGTGCATCTATCACCTTTGGAGCATGTTGACCCATATGCGACACTCCTAGCCATCTAGTTGTACATCTGCCTTTTTGGGGCTTGTGGACCCACATTCATCTATCCTAGCCATAAAGGTTTAACCATGCCACCCTTGGTTGCATCTAGACCCTTGCAAGCTATGTCTACCCCTACCACCTTTGACACATGTGGATCCACATGATGCAGTACTTAGATGTGTACCTAGATGGTCAGGAGTGTTGATTTTGGGTCCGCGTGCCCCAAAGGTGGTAGGGGCATACCTAGTTGTTTAGAGGTGTTACATGTGGGTCCACATGTATGAAAGGTGGTAGGGGTAAGTTGTTAGGTCTACCATGTACCACCTTTGGTATATATATAGACCCATATACAACACTCATAACCATAGAGTTGTACATCTATCACCTTTGGGGCATGTGGACCCACAGGCGACATTCCTACCCATCTAGTTGTACATCTACCGCATTTGGGTCATGTGAACCGACATTCATCTATTCTAGCCAGCTAGGTTTACGCATGCCACCCTTCGTTGCATGTGGACCCTTGCAAGCTATGTCTACCCCTAACACCTCTGAGACATGTGGACCCACATGTTGCAATACTTAGATGTGTACCTAGATGGTCAGGAATGTTGAATTTGGGTCCACATGCCCCAAAGGTGGTAGGGACAGACTTAGTTGTTTAGAGGTGTTATATGTGGGTCCACATGTATGAAATGTGGTAGGGGTAATGTGTTAGGTCTACCATGTACCACCTTTGGTATATATGGACCCATATACAACACTGCTAACCATATAGTTGTACATCTATCACCTTTGTGGCATATACACCACCCCTAGCCATTTTGACCCGCCCATGTCAGGGTTAGAGATGTGGACCCATATACACCACCCCTAGCCATTTTGAGCCGCCCATGTCAGGGTTTAGAGATCTGAATCCATGTGGGTCTACATATCCTAAAGTTGATAGATGTAAACCTAGCGGGTTAGGACTGTTACATGTGGGTCCACATGTCTCAAGGGTGGTAAGGGTAGACCAATATGGCCACATAGAAGTGTTACACATGTGGACCCACATGGAACACTCATAGTAATCTAGTTGTATATCTACCACCTCTGGAACATGTGGACCCGCATGAAACACTTCTTGCTATGTTTGCATGTTGTGGGACCAACATGATAGTTCTACGTCAAGCTTTTTAGGACTGGTGCATGTGTGTCCAAATGTCTAGTAGGTTATATATGTATGTTTACCTTTGTGACACGTGGACCAACGTGTAACACCCCTAGTTATCTTGACCATTTGGGACATATGGACCCACATGAAATACTCATAGTGGTCTAGTTGTATATCTACCACCTCTGTGACATGTGAACCCACATGCAACACTCCTAACTATGTTGCATATTGTGGGGCCCACATGATAGTTCTAAATCAAACTGTCTAGGGCTGGTGTATGTGCGTTTAGTTATCTAGTAAGTCATACACGTATGTGTCTACCACCTTCGGAACATGTGGACCCACATTTTGATTGCTCCAATAATGTGGCAGAGTATGAGGCCCTACTTCACGGGTTACGTATGGCAAAGGAGACAAACATCAAGCACATTCATTGCTTTGGAGACTCGGACCTTGTTTCCCAGCAGGTGTCTGGAACTTGGGACCGAAAAAATGCAAATATGCAACAGACCTAGCCATCTTGCCCTAGCACATCTAGGACATGTGGACCCACATGGAACACTCATAGCCATCTAGTTGTATATCTACCACCTTTAGGACATGTGGACCCACATACAATACTCCTATCTATGTTGAATATTATGGGTCCACATGTTCCAAATGTGGTAGATAAATACTTATATGACCGACTTGTTTGGACCCACATGCAACACCCTAAATAGCTAGGTCTGCCCCTAGACCATTTGATACATGTGGATCCACATGCAACAATCCTAGCCATCTTATCCTAGCACATCTGAAAAATATGGACCCACATCGAACACTCATAGCCATCTAGCTGTATATCTACCACTTTTGGGACATGTGGACCCACATGCAACACTCCTATCTATGTTGAATATTGTGGGACCTACATTATAATTATATTTCAAGGTTCTAAGGCTGGTGCGCATGTGGATCCAGATGTCTAGTAGGTCATATAGATATGTATCTACCACCTTTAAAACATGTGAACCCACATGGAACACCCCTAGCGAGTTTGACCTGACACGTGTGGGACATTTGGACCCACATGCAACAATCATAGCTATCCAAATAAATATCTACCACTTTGGGACATGTAGACCCACATGCAACACTTCTATTGTGGGACCTACATGATAGTTCTGCGTCAAACCTGTCTAGGGCTGGAGCATGTGCGTCCAAATGTTTAGTAGGTAATATAGGCACATTTGGTACATTTGGGACATGTGGACCCACATGCAACACTCATAGTAATCTAGTTGTATATGTACCACCTCTGGGACATGTGGACCCACTTGAAACACTCCTTGCTTGCATGTTGTGGGACCCACGTGATAGTTCTAGGTTAAACCTGTCTAGGGGTTGTGTATGTGCGTCCAAATGTCTAGTAGGTAATATAGGCACCTTAGTGACACGTGGACCTACGTGCAACACGCCTAGTCATCTTGACCATCTAGGACATTTGGACCCACATGTAATACTCATAGCCATCTAGTTGTATATCTTCCACCTTTGGGACATGTGGAGCCACATGCAACACTCCTAACTATATTGCATATTATGGGACCCACGTGATATTTCTAGATCAAACTGTCTTAGGGCTGGTGTATGTGCGTCCAGATGTCTTGTGAGTCATATACGTATGTATGTACCACCTTCAGAACATGTGCACCGACATGCAACAGACCTAGCCATCTTACCCTAGCACATCTGGGACATGTGGACCCACATGGAATACTCATAGCCATCTAGTTGTATATCTACCACCTTTGTGACGCGTGGACTCACATGCAACACTCGTATGTTGAATAATGTGGGATCTTGTTCAAGCTTCTAAGGATGGTGCATGTGGATCCAGATGTCTAGTAGGTCATATAGATATGTATCTAGCACTTTTAATACATGTGGACCCACATGTAACACCCCTAGCCATTTTGACGTAGCACTTCTAGCTATGCTTGCAATGTTTTCATATTTTTTAAATATTCCATGAGAAAATGCTAAGAATAATGGCAAACTGGTAATTCTATGAAGTTGGAGGTTGGATATTGTATCCTTAAATTCACTCCACACCTACACGCGAATATTAGGATCAAGTCCAACTTTTCGACTGGTCTCGATGCATAATATCATAGATTCTTGACGAACCGTGATGATCTCTCTATCGTGCGTTGTATACCCCTTGAAACATCGTCGAAATAGATTGACCAATTGGCTTTTCTCATTGACTATGTAAGGGTAGGCCATAAAATCACGTTAGTACCTAAAATGGAGCCTAACTTCTCGCTAGATTCGCTAAATAATTGGTCGCTTTTTCAAAGATTCTTGACCTAAAACATACTTTTTTCAAAATATTTGTTGAGCATGTGGGTCCACATGTCATAAAGATGGTAGATATATAAACAGATGGTCATCAGTGGTGCATGTGGGTCCGCATATCACAAATGTGCTAGGTTAAAATGGCTAGGGGGTTGCATGTGGGTCCACATTAGCCAAGATGGTAGATACATACTTATAAGAACTATTAGACATTACCCACAAGCACCATCCCTAGACTATGAACTATTTAAACTTGTTACAAAATAAAAGTGCTTGTCAAGTATACCTAATTTTGTCATATTATAGTAAAAAAATGGATCATTTTGAGTAGGTTAAAAAAAACACTTGATATAACTATCAATTTTTTCATAAAAATGGGTTCATCTATATTTTAATTTCATGTTAGTAATTTTTTAGAATTAGTTTTGAATAATCTGGTCCTAAATTTTAGGCTCAAAAGAACGGTTGAAATCTTTGTGGCAGTCCCGTACCATCCATAGTCTACATAGTTTTAAAAAATAACGGACAACCGAACCGGCGAGGGTGTCGGTTCACAATTCACCGACTAAACCACCGATTCACTCGGTTCACTTTTGCTCTCTTGGGGAGTCGTCAACTGAACTCGATTGCCTGCTCTCACCACTACACTATACTACACTGTACTATAGGCTCCGTCCCTCGCGTGACGCTGCCGGCATCAGCACCAGCAACTGCATGCTTATTTCCATAGTCTACATAGTCTACATAGTTTTAAAAAATAACGGACAACCGAACCGGCGAGGGTGTCGGTTCACAATTCACCGACTAAACCACCGATTCACTCGTTCACTTTTGCTCTCTTGGGGAGTCGTCAACTGAACTCGATTGCCTGCTCTCACCACTACACTATACTACACTGTACTATAGGCTCCGTCCCTCGCGTGACGCTGCCGGCATCAGCACCAGCAACTGCATGCTTATTTCCCAAATCACCTCACTCGTGTAGTCGTGTTATATCTTTTTTCCCAACCAAAAGCAACGGACATCTCTCACTCGTCCCACGTTTTCGCAGAAGAAAGCTGCGGCTAGCTAGCAACGATATGACAACGGGTTAGCAAGGTGGCTAGGGTGAGCAATGGTGTGGCACATGACTTAGCTCAATTAGGCAAGCGTGAGTGTGGTGTTAACCATGGGGCAATTCCTTCCTGCGCGTCGGAATCCCTAATACGTGATTGTAATATCGCTACTGCCTAAATCTATAAAGCTCACTCATAAATTCAATAAAAAATGGAGATTATTTGAACTACTCAAGCAGATACGCTAGAAATAGAACAACTATTCTACAATCAGTATCGGCAATGGGAAGATCCCTAGCTTGTGAGAAAATTCATGGTTTGCCGGTTTTTATAAAATAAAATAGTTTAGAAATATTAATAGTTTGTGAGAAAATTAAGTTTATTTAATAACTAAGTGTACTACTATGACAGACATGATGCTCGCACCAGGTGGTTAACCCAGGTGCAGCAGCGCGCAAGAGGTCTCAGGTTCGATTCCTTCTCCTGCAAATTATTTTTCGTGCGAAAGACTTGTTCGGTTGGATCGGCGGTAGATGTCTTTCCGTCGGCTCGGCTCGGCTACATATTTCACAGACTCGAGCCGGCTCGGTACGTTTATGTGATTGTGAGGCTAGGGTGTGTATGGAAGCACAAACCATCAATTAATTTGGAACGGAGAGAGTACTATACAAGTAACAATAGTGCATGCATGATGCTTCTGTACGTCGAACTAACGAACATGGGCATGCCATTGACTAGAGACAGATTGTGGGATAGCATGGATGCGCCGTACGTGTTCCCATACTCATCCACGCACTGCACAGCCGCCCCACATAACGTAGAAGCATGCATGGGCCGCATGGCTGCTTGCAAGAAGCTCATCTTGACCTTGTTTCTCGCCGTCGTCAGCTTCCCACTCCCCAGCCGATGATCCAAGTGATCAGGCGGCAAGCGGCCCATTAAAAATAGCGCGTCGTGTTCGATCGCCGGCCGGCCGTCGCCCCAACTGTCGCCGCCGCTCGTCCGTTGGCCGCGGTGCATTTAGTGCGTCGATCGATCGGCGGCCACACATGCATGCATGCCCGGTCGGCGGGCTTCGATCCAGCTTTGTGTCCTGTCAACCGTGCAAGAGAACTTAGCACAAGATGAGCATAGCCGATCGAGATCACATGTTGAACAAAAAAGGAATTAAAAGACGACCAGCAGACTGCAGTTTGCGACACGTACCCCTCATTTTAACTCAACACGTACTACGGATGCACATTATGGTCATGGCAGATTAAGGCCAGGTTGCGTGATGCAGAACTCTTGACGACAAAGTATTGAAGTTACGTGCAAAACTCTGTCGAGAGGACAGTGATTATAATCACTTAAGCTCTGTACATGTTTGTACGTACTATCTGAGTTAACCCGCGTCAGTGGCACCGTCGTCAAGTGTACTGTTTCGGAGCATGGGAACTTAAATTTTGTCGTCAGTTAACAACTCGACATCAAAGTATACCACTGCCCAAAGTAAGCTAGGAAACAAAGAAGAGTTCAGTCGTGGTCAGGAGCATGCGCGCGCGCGCTAGCTAGCTCGCAGCCAAATGGCCGCCGCCGATCGATCGTCTACGATTCCGGCGAGGCAAATCGCCGTGACGATACGTAAGACTCCTGTATAGCAGTGACATGCCGCACTAATATATATACTGGTCTCGATACCACACACCGGCCTGCATGCAATGCATGATGCATCTGTATTAACTCTCGTGTACGTACGTACATCGCTATATATACGTCCAACGAAAACGGTCATCATGCCGACAGATGGTCAGATATATATCATGCGTGGTGCAAATAATGGTCGAGCTATATTACGCTAGGCACAAGTCAACGGGAGAGAGTACTGTATTATTGAAGGTTCCTTTTTTTTTTGAAACTCACAAACTTATAAATTACTCAGACAAATTACAAGGTTGTTGCAGGCATCCTCGTAGGAAAAGCGGGATGTAATTCACCCATAAGCATCTACGTCTAAAACTACTAGCTTGCTTCGCACACAGATGTGCAGCCTCATTAGATATACGTGGTACATGCGATAAAGAACATCTAACAAAGCTATCAGCTAACTCATCAACCAGGCGGCAAAGTCCTCCAATATTTGCCCTCTCGTAATTTTTCGACTTGAACAGGTTCACCACTTCTAGAGCATCACTCTCCACCACAATCTGAGAGTAGCCGAGATCGCTGGCAAGTCGTAGGCCATCCCTCAGCGCCATAGTCTCCATAGTCCTCGCATCCGCGGCGAGCTCATACCAGATCGCTTGGCACGGATCAAGCCGCCAGACGAGTTCCGAAGGATGACCCCAGTAGTACCCGACCTGGAGGACATGTCATAGCCAGCATCAACATTCACTTTGATAAAATTCTCCGGGGCGGTGACCATTGTTGTTTAGGCTTGGTCACGGACTTGGGAATTTTTCTGGCACCGATAAATCACACGCAGTGTCAGCCGCCCACCGCACCGAGGCCTCCACCGATCTTCCCTTCTCCCCATGGCGCCGAGTATTATTGAAGGTTCCATGCTCATGCACGTACTGTACATTCTAGGCGCGCGGGTGGCTGCCATGACGTACGTTTGGTCAACCATCAGTACGTTACAAGGAAGGTGCCTGTTGGATTATTAGGCATAATTTCCATGATTAATTCCAGAATAGTAGACATGATCGCAACAGCTACTAACATGTTAAACTCAAAATACTAGACGTATTAATTAACATGAACAGCAGCCAGACATCTACAAACACAGCCATCGGAACGTGACGAACGTACCGAACGATTGTAGATGAAGTAGTCGTTGGAGCAGCGACGGCAGCAGCTTGAGCGGCGACGTAGCAGCTCGAAGAAGACGACGTTGGAGACGAGTCGCCCGCGGACCCGGAGATCGTCCAGGAAGTCGAGCCGTGATGAAGAACTTGAAAGCAGTCGCGCGGAGCGCTTCCCAAAAACCTTATTCGCCCTCTCCCGTACAGGATCACAAGGACGTGGTTCCGGAGACCTGCTGTCCCGTTCGCCGGTGCACGCCGGCGCACGGGATGGAGTAGACTACGGTGGCGGCGCAAGGCACGAGATTGGCAAAACCTAGATTGGTTCGGTGTGTGTGACGGCGCACGCAGTGCACGGCAATATATAGTGCGGTTCGGGAAACCCTAACGGGTACAACGTGGGCCGGCCACGTCGCACACGTTCGAGTCGGTGCAGCAGCCCACGATCCGGGAGCGACCCGAACTGGCTAAGCTGTACGCGTACGCTAGCGACTCGATTTTCCTGAACAGCAAAAATATAGGCATCGGCTCATTCCCGCAACCCGCGGCGTGTCGTGACGAGACGGACGGACGGCGGCGGAGGAGGAGGAGGAGTGCGCACGAGAGAGCCTTCTGTTCTCACTAGCACACAAGTGGTACAACACTCCACTTATAAGGTGGTGTTTGTCTCCTCCAACTAGCAATGTGGGACTAAACTTTAGCACCACTTTGCACCTCCAAAATTCTGCCATGCACATGGGCCAATTTGAGATTTTCAGAATTTTATTGGGCTGCCCAAATGGGCCCAAATCTAACAATCCCCCACCAGATCTCAAATTCCCATTTAGAGATTTTGCCAAACCTCGTTTCTTGTTTATATACCAGTGTTTCAGCAGAGACTGTTAAGTTGAACTTCCGCCTAGAGCTTCAAGCTACATCTACCAGCAACTTGAACAATGGACGAACCTTGAATTGCAAGTTTGGTGCCAATAGACTTCACTCAAAGTCATAACCAGTACGTGGCTGCCAGTAGCCTACCCCGCGGGTGGAGCATATGCGTCATACTCCCTGGTCTCTTCATGAGCTTACTAGAGATCACCCAAATCTCATAGACTGCGACGTTTAACAGTCGGACTCATATAGGTGTGTTCTTTCAAGGTCGCTCTGTAGGATAGCACCTTTGCTACGAATAGCCAACAGAAACACATTAAGGCATATTGCCAACCTGCCTTACAGAATGTGAGAGTTATGCATCTTCCCACGGAGAGGGTTATAAAATAACTCTCCTCAGTTAAACCACTAGCTTGTTCTTCCCAGGTCCTAATTCACGGGATCTCCGATCACATAGGTTGGGTTACCACTATGGTGTAACGCTCACGGGTCTCAACCCCATCTCCCTCGATGCACTATCTATCACATTACGTGATAGTCCCTTCGTAAAGGGATCTGCCAGGTTTTTGTCTGTTTGAATATAACTAACAGTTATTACTCCGGAGTTTCTCATTTTCCTGACAGACTTCAAGCGTCTTTGACGTGTCTTGATGACTTCGCATTATCCTTAGCACTGTTCACTTTCGTAATAACCGTTTGGTTGTCACAGTTCATAAGGATGGCCGGTAATGGTTTCTCAACCACCGGCAAGTCCATCAAGAGCTCACGCAGCCATTCTGCCTCAACAGAAGCTGTATCTAAAGCAGCAAGTTCTGCTTCCATGGTTGACCTCGTCAAAATGGTCTGTTTGCAAGACCTCCATGACACTGCGCCACCTCCAAGAATAAATGCATATCCACTTGTGGCGTAGAGCTCATCAACATCTGAGATCCAGTTCGCATCACAGTATCCCTCAAGCACCGCAGGGTGCCCTGAATAGTGAATCCCATAACTCATTGTACCGTTCAGATAGCGCATGACCCTTTCAAGTGCATGCCAATGATCAATACCCGGGTTAGACATGAACCTGCTCAACTTGCTCACAGCAAAAGAGATATCAGGTCTCGTCGCGCTCGCAAGGTACATGAGTGAACCGATCACTTGAGAATATCTTAATTGATCTCTCGTTTCCTTTTTGTTCTTTCTGAGTGTCACACTGGGATCATAGGGTGTTGGAGAAGGCTTGCTGTCTATATAACCAAAGCGGCTCAAGACCTTCTCAACATAGTGTGATTGCGTTAACGTAATCCCACTCTCATCCCTAATCAGCTTAATGTTCAGGATCACATCAGCTTGTCCCAGATCTTTCATATCAAAGCTCTTTGACAGAAAGACTTGACCTCATTTATCACTATCATGCTTGTACCGAAAATCAGTATGTCATCAACATACAAGCATAATATAACACTATCGCCCCCACCATGGCGATAATATACACACCTATCAGCCTCATTAATGGCAAAGCCTGCAGAAGTTAAAGTTCTGTCAAACTTCTCATGCCATTGCTTAGGTGCTTGCTTCAGCCCATACAAAGATTTTAACAATTTGCACACCTTTCTCTCTTCACCTTTTACTACAAACCCATCAGGCTGATCCATATAGATTTCCTCTTCCAACTCTCCGTTAAGGAAAGCTGTCTTTACGTCCATTTGATGAACGATAAGACCATAGGAGGCAGCCAGGGAAAGTAGTACTCGAATGGTGGTGAGTCTAGCAACAGGTGAATAGGTGTCAAAGTAATCTTCGCCTTCACGCTGGGTGTAGCCCTTGGCTACAAGCCGTGCCTTGTACTTCTCAATAGTACCATCAGGCCTTAGCTTCTTCTTGAACACCCACTTACAACCCACAGGTTTGCAGCCGTAGGGTCGTTCAGATAATTCCCAAGTTCCATTAGAAAGAATCGAGTCCATCTCATTATGGACAGCTTCTTTCCAGTCATCAGCATCAGGAGATGCAAATGCCTCTGCAATGGACGTGGGAGTATTGTCCACAAGGTACACAATGAAATCATCACCAAAGGATTTTTCAGTCCTCTGTCTCTTGCTCCTCTTGGGAGCTGATTCATTGTCATCCTTCTCAAGGACTTCCTCAACAAGTGGTTGTTCAGAATGATCAACAGATGTACTAGGTTCAGCAAATATCTCAGAAGAAATTCTAGCAATGCTATGCATATCCTTCATAGGAAACGTGTTCTCAAAAAATGTTGCATCACGAGATTCCAAAATAGTATCAACATGCATATCAGGTATCTCAGATTTAACCACTAAAAATCTATAGCAAATGCTCCGCTGAGCATAACCTAGAAAGACACAATCCACTGTCTTCGGTCCAAGTTTTCGTTTCTTAGGAATTGGAACATTGACTTTCGCCAAAC
This sequence comes from Poa pratensis, assembly GCA_947311845.1. Taxonomy (NCBI): domain Eukaryota; kingdom Viridiplantae; phylum Streptophyta; class Magnoliopsida; order Poales; family Poaceae; genus Poa; species Poa pratensis. The sequence goes on from CAMZMU010000085.1 coordinate 140,766,102, forward strand.
ATCCCCAAGTACGAAAATAAGAAAGTGATGGTTTTCTCCCAGACCACTCCTCGTAAGGTGTCTTCTCTTTATCCTTGTTAGGAACTCTATTCAGGACATGACACGAAGTCAACAAAGCCTCCCCCCACCATGCCTTAGATAAACCAGCAGTGTCCAACATGGCGTTCACCAAGTCGGTCAGCGTGCGGTTTTTCCTCTCGGCAACCCCGTTTGATTGGGGCGAATAGGGAGGCGTCCTCTCATGAATAATACCATGTTCCTCACAGAATTCATCAAATACGTTGGAGAAATACTCGCCACCACGATCTGACCTAAGACGTTTGATCTTTCTCTCTAATTGATTTTCTACTTCAGCTTTATAGATTTTAAAGTAGTCTAAAGCTTCATCTTTAGTGTGCAACAAATATACATAACAGAACCTAGTAGCATCATCGATTAAAGTCATGAAATATCTCTTATCACCTTTTGTCAACACGCCATTCATCTCACATAGATCCGAATGTACGAGTTCTAGAGGTGCCAAGTTTCTCTCCTCGGCTGCCTTGTGAGGCTTTCGAGGTTGCTTAGATTGCACACAGCTATGGCACTTAGAACCTTTGGCAATGGTGAAAGTAGGAATTAAACTCAAACTGGAAAGTCTACTCATTAAACCAAAATTAACATGACATAAACGAGAGTGCCAAACATTAGCATCCGAATCCACACTGCCACAAATATGGTTTACTGACTTATTACAAAAATCCGATAATGAAAAGCGGAACAAGCCTCCGCACTCATACCCTTTACCAATAAATTGTCCAAACTTTGACACAACTACTTTATTGGACTCCAAGACTAATTTAAACCCATCTCTGCATAGAAGGGAGCCGCTAACAAGATTCTTGTTCATAGTAGGGACATGCTGCACGTTCCTCAGCTGCACGATCTTCCCCGAAGTAAACTTCAGATCTACCGTGCCAACACCACGAACAGAAGCATGTGATCCATTCCCCATTAAGACGCTTGAATCTGCGACCTGATAAGAAGTGAACATAGAGATGTCAGCACATACATGAACATTAGCACCCGTATCAATCCACCAACATGGAGATTGAAATACTGAAAGCACAATCGGTAAATTACCGTACCCATCAGCATTGCTAGCGGTCACGACGTTGACATGCTTTCTTCCCTTTCTTGTCTGCACGATCTGGGCAGTCCACAGAGAAGTGTCCGGGCTCTCCACAAGTGTAGCACTTTAGCTCAGATTTGTTCAGCATCTTCTTCTTCTTCTTGAAAGAAGTAGTCTTGGTAGGCATGTTGAAGGAAGGCTTGCTCTTTGCCTTGCTCTTGCCATGGTGAAAGTTCTTCTGCACCATGTTGGCGCTAGACTGACCTTCACCACCTCTCTCAGCAGTGTCCTTAGCCCGAGCCTTCTCCTCAACATCAAGAGACGCTATCAGGTTTTCAACCGATATCTCCTGTCTCTTGTGTTTGAGAGTTGTGGCGAAGTTCCTCCATGAAGAGGGCAACTTTGCAATAATGCATCCAGCCACAAACTTGTCAGGTAAGGCACACTTAGCGTGCTCAAGCTCCTTAGCAATGCACTGTATCTCATGAGCCTGTTCGACTACAGAACGGTTGTTAGCCATCCTGAAGTCATGGAAGCTCTCCATGATGTACAGTTCACTGCCAGCATCTGCTACACCGAACTTAGCGTTCAGTGCCTCCCAGAGCTCTTTGGCATCTGTAATGTGCATGTACACATCAAACAGCTTGTTGCTAAGAGCACTCAGAACGAGTCCCACAAAGGCAGTATTGGTTTCCTTGAACTTGTTCTGATCCTCGTCAGATATAGTTCCTTCAGGTAAACCCTCACTAGCCTCGAACACTTTCAGAGATCGCAACCACAGTGTGGTCTTGTACTGCCATCTCTTAAAGTCCACACCGGTAAACTTGTCCGGCCTCAGCGCATCAGATAGATGTCCCATGTTTAACTCAGGAAATTGCCTATAACAAATATAAGGTTTTTGGATTGTTGGATTATTAGGCATAATTTCCATGATTAATTCCAGAATATAAACATGATCGCAACAGCTACTAACATGTTAAACTCGAAAATACTAGACGTATTAATTAACATGAACAGCAGCAGACATCTACAAACACAGCCATCGGAACGTGACGAACGTACCGAACGATTGTAGATGAAGTAGTCGTTGGAGCAGCGACGGCAGCAGCTTGAGCGGCGACGTAGCAGCTCGAAGAAGACGACGTTGGAGACGAGTCGCCCGCGGACCCGGAGATCGTCCAGGAAGTCGAGCCGTGATGAAGAACTTGAAAGCAGTCGCGCGGAGCGCTTCCCAAAAACCTTATTCGCCCTCTCCCGTACAGGATCACAAGGACGAGCGGTTCCGGAGACCTGCTGTCCCGTTCGCCGGTGCACGCCGGCGCACGGGATGGAGTAGACTACGGTGGCGGCGCAAGGCACGAGATTGGCAAAACCTAGATTGGTTCGGTGTGTGTGACGGCGCATGCAGTGCACGGCAATATATAGTGCGGTTGGGGAAACCCTAACGGCTCGGCTCATTCCCGCAACCCGCGGCGTGTCGTGACGAGACGGACGGACGGCGGCGGAGGAGGAGGAGTGCGCACGAGAGAGCCTTCTTGTTCTCACAAGCTTACCAAGTGGTACAACACTCCACTATATAAGGTGGTGTTTGTCTCCTCCAACTAGCAATGTGGGACTAAACTTTAGCTCCACTTTGCACCTCCAAAATTCTGCCATGCACATGGGCCAATTTGAGATTTTCAGGAATTTTATTGGGCTGCCCAAAATGGGCCCAAAATCTAACAGTGCCCATCCTGTTGCGGCGACGGCGCCACGCTATGCACGTACGTGACGTGGACGTGGTATACTGCCACACGCGTGGTATATGTGTGAATTTTATTCGTCGTCGATCCGTAGCCACCGCCGGCCACGGGCACAGCTTCGAGCACCAGAGTTACGTCCGCTCCGTTTATTTCGTGCAAACTGAAATAAAACCAGTGCTCGATTTGACGACGCTGCGTTAAGGCTAACTACAGAGTTGAACATTTGATTATTTTATTTTTGCCGCAAAATAAGAGATTATATTAATGCACACGTGATAAGCAATTTCAAACCAGCCAGAAGAAGAAAAAAACATGCGAATAATTCTATGTCTTGGTTAGATTAGTTTATTTCATACCCTTGTTCTATGATTTGGCTTCTAAATATATGAGTATGAAAACAATGTTGGCCGCGGGATTCCTCCTCTCCGTCGGCCGCTCCGGCGGCGGGAGGGTGGGATCCCCGGATCCCGGCCTGTACATAGTGTAGGTCGTGATAGGGACCCGCCGGTGGCGTCGTGGAGGTGGCGATGGTGTCGGTGGCTAGGTGGGGGTCGACGCGCTTCCCCTTCTGCGGCAGCGTTCCTCGGAGCTTCGTCGCGGCGTGGGCGACTTTTGGTGGCCGCGGATCTTAGGATTCCTCGGCTTTTTGTGGTTCTTCGTCCTCTTTGCAGGCCGGCGAGGATGAAGACAACATCGTGGGAGTTTGCAGACGGGAGGATCTTCTCCGCTGGCGGGCTCGATCGGTTCTGTGGAAGAAGGGTGGCGCCTTCGTTCTCGTCTCCGGCGGGAGACGGCGAGGGCGAGCTGGCGGTGGCTCGGAACCGAGGTTCGTTTATCGCCCAGAGTCCGGCGCCTGCGTCGGATGGATTTTGCGGCATCTCAACAAGGTTGTCCGGGCTGCTGGCTTCGGTGCGCGGCGTGCTTGCCTTCTTCCTCCCCGGCGGCGTGCTGCTGGTGCTCGGAAGAGTCGCGGTGTGGTGGTGCCTGGCTTCGCTGGGCGGTGAGTTCTTCCTCGTCTCTGTTCGTGTGTGCGTGTGTGTTGTATCTCTGAGGATCACGAACTCCCTTCAAAAAAAAAAAGAAATCCTACGTCACAAAATGTAAAACGGATGGAAGAAGCGACTATCTGCTAAGTATTGTCTAGTTTCTCTTCAATATGAATATTATCTTGGCATGGTGTTTTTTTTTTCTTGCGAGGCTTGGCATAGTGTGTTTGCAAATATATGTTTATTGAATCATGTGTATGGTATTTGTCTTCTCTCATGTGTAATCTGAGGGAGGTGACCATGCCGTGGGGCAGAAGGGGTGTTTTCTTCATTTCTTATATTTGTATAACATGTATTCTTTTGTTGTGCTTGTTAAGTTTGCCAAGTGTTAAAAAACACTCGGTAAACATGTTCCCGCCGTCTTTTAGCCGTCCATCAAGTTTTGTTTTCCGAGTGATCATCTTTGCTGGGCCTCACAAAAAACACTATGTGTTCGCCGAGTGTCACCTGGCGGGCACTCGGCAATCATCTTTGCTGGCGAGTTTTTTTTATATGCCAGTTGGCGAGTGTTACACTTGACAAACATGTTACATAATGTTTTCAGCCCTTTATCAAGTGCCGCTCGCCTCGGTAACTAGCCTAAATCCGGTAGCCCTTGCCAAACAACTAACCATGCAGACAAGGAAGATCCTGAAGCTTGGAATTACTAGTCCGGCAGAAGAATTGACCGAAGAATAAACAAATATACCGTACATGGCATCGATCGACGGCTCAAACTAACGTGCTGGTCGTGGTTTGGTCAATCGATCGGACACAGTCGCGACGCCGGCTGACCGGCGGCTATACTCGTGTTCTGACTTGGAGAGTGCATGCATGGGCCGAAGTCCGGCCACGGATGGATATATATGCGACGATAAAAAGTTGACTGGATTAATTAGGAGTACCATCAAAGAGAGCTTTCATTTTATCCAGAAACAGAGCTTTCACGATTAACAGCCGTCAAACCGGTATCGAGTAAACAAATTCTCCTCTAGTCCCGATTTGAGCGTCCCGGGTGGGACTCCGGTATCAGAGGCCCCTACTACCCGGGACCAAAGGTCCTGTTTCTACTAGTGAATGTACACCTTCATTTCCGTAATCTCATATGAAAGAATTTCGAGATTAAGCGTCATTGGTCTGAATCAATTTGACGATGGGTGACCGACCGGAAAGTACTTTCCAGCTGCGCGCAAAAAAGACTTGTTTTGATCTGTGGGTCCAGTCTAACGATCTTACTCCTGCATTATCTTAGGAGCTGACAGATGTCATTCTGCGAGAGATCTATATATACGCATGCATAGTACTATGCATGCATTATGCATCATGGCTATGCAACAGCTGAAACGGCACATGCATGTTGGCGGCATATATAGCACGATCACGTGTTTATTCCTGCGCTTCTCGCGCGCATCTGTTCAAAATTGGAGTCTCGGTCTCCCCACATGCATGACCGAGAAGTGACTATTGCTCCGTTGGAATTTTGTGTCTTTTTTACGTAAGCAGAAGAGACTTCGCGGTAGCTCTCGGGCCTTGAAGTGAAACAGGGTCTTCGGACGGAAACACATGCGGTAGAAATGCTGACCGTGCATGTCAAAAGAAAATGCTGACAGTGTTCTTACTTAACTACGGAGTAGCACCGGCCTAGCTAGCCTAGCTCATATCTACCGCGTCATACACTAGCTCAAACTATCAGCCTCGGGAACCATTCTAGAGTCGATCGGACGTCGTCACGGACACGCAGCATATGATGCTGGATACATACACTGACTGTGCACAAGTTGGATCGATCCGATTAAGCTATATGTTGTCAAAGAGATGCTTATAAGCCCGTCGATCGAATTGTGACGACGCTAGTTAAGCTTTCACTGCATACGTACGTGTTTCATCCAGCGCAACTGGCGCGCGTCCGTTTGTGGACGTGCATACACGTACCATTCCGGCGACATACAAGCGGTGGCGGTGCCCTAGGTAACAATAAATAATAAAAAAACACCTATCCGCAGCAACAGCAGTAGCCGCGCTGTAGCCAGCGTAGCAGAACGTGCAATCGTGCTGTGCGCTTGTGTAGGCGTGACGGCGATGGCCGGCCGATCAAGCATTCGAGCGACGGAGCGAGCTACACAGGAAGGTAGCCGCCGGTGCATGCGCGGTAGGTTTGCCCGCGCGCGCGTACGTGTAGCCGATCGAATTGATCAGGCGGCCCATTAAAATCCGCGCGTCGTGTTCGATCGATCGAGCAACGAAGACTCCCCCGGCCGTGTGCATTTAGTGCCACACATATATGCATGCATGCACGACGTCGAGCTCCATCGGCGTGTACGTACAGCCCAATGTACGTACGTATTAATTTGTGGGTACTAGGTGGTCTGGCGCGTACATACATGGAGTACTACCGAGCGCTGCCGGCCGTCCAACTGTCCAAGTCCAGACGACCAGACCATATGCGCCACTTACCCTCGCGTCTTAAGTCAACACACGGAGTAGTGCGTACATTAATTCATGGATGCACAGTATGGTCATGGGCACATCATTAAGGTCAGGTTGCGTGAAATGATGGACATATGACTGAAGTTACGGGCAAACTCTGTATCAAGGACAGTTCTAAGCACTTAGTAAGCTCTGTATTATTACTCCTCCGTTCTAAATTATTCCCTCCGTCCAACAATAACTGTCTTAGATTTGTCAAAAAGTTGATGTATCTAGACATGAAACATGTATAGATACATCCACTTTTATGCAAATTTGAGACACTTATTTTGAGACGGAGGGAGTAGATGACTTTCATTTGTGAAAATGTGGATGTATCTATACACTAGTAGAAAACGGGGCATTAGTCCCGGTTCCAGAAGGTCTTTAGTCCCGGTTTTCCAAACGGGACAAACTATTCGGGACTAAAGCCCCCCGCCCCCCCTAGTCCCAGTTGGCCACGAACCGGGACTAAAGGGCATCCACGTGGCTACGGCCGGGCGCGCATGGCAGGAATCCTTTAGTCCCGGTTGATTTTCTGCTTTTTGTTTTCTATTTATTTATTTTTCCTGGTTTAGGGTTTAGGGCATTAGGGGTTTCGATTTTGTGTTTTCCATTTAATTATTTTTTTATGGAGATCACGTTACGCAAAAAACAAGTCGTATACATAAAGTTTATACTACATCGAGATCACGTTTGATGCATATATACATACACACACAAGTTGCTTTAATGAAATTCTCACGTCGAGATCACGTCAATTACATTGGAGGCATAATATAATTACTAGGACGATAAAATTCTCCGTTTTTCTTCATGACCTCCGAGTTCAAAAATCCCGCCAATTCCTCTTGAATTGCTTTTAGGCGCTTCGATAGTATGAGCTGGTCCCGCATTCGTTCCAACTAGATCAATATGAATATGTGAGTTGTGTGTGTGTATATATATATGAAATCATTATAAAATAAATTATGAATGGAACTCAACACAATATGGTAATAAAAAATTGCAAATAGTGTATACGTACTTCTGCTGTTCTGTTATCTCTATTCCGCTCAGTGACAAAAGAGCGTATGTACTCGTCGAATAAGTAGTACGCACATAAATTAGTCCCTTGTGGCTGCCTCAGACACCACTTTACAAAGAATAGAATTTAATCAAATAATAATCAAGCATGATAATGGTATTGAAACTAGAATTAAAGAGTTGCGCGGACCTATATATATATAGTACTACTTACCTTGGTGGTGTAAAAATACAGCTCCGGTTTCCAATCCCCTGCAACCTTCACGATGAACCGTTTTCAAACCCTGCCCGACAAAAGAAAATGATTAAATGAGTTATTAATTAGTTGATATAAGAAAATGAACGAAAGAGGTCGATATAGAGCGATAATGATTGAAATTACCTCTGGAGCATTTCTTGCAAGCTGAGGTACTCGTCCATATCTTTCCTTAACGAGTCCATGACTTGAACGATTCCTTGGTCAACTCTAATGATTAGCAGAATCCAGTGGAATCCGCGCACGTTTATATGTCCATGACTCATCGATTACACTCAACATCGAGTAAGCAAAATAGAATGTGTAGAAGGTACAATAACACTCACTTGAAGTTGTAAGAAAAAGTATTTCTGCGCAGATATTTTTGTTTCACTAAAAACCGGAGCAAGTTTTTCTCTGTCTCTATGTCCTCGGGACGGGGACGGATATCAAAACCATGACACTATACATATAAAAAAAAGCAAATTATACAAGTAATAACTATGCATTTAAATCATACAAGTAATTTGAGCTCAAAATGTATATAAAAAACAAGAGGCTCACCGAGGTGGTGCCGGTGACGGGACGGCGCGGGCTATCGACGGCGGTGAGGACGGGGACGGGACGATACTAAAACTCACAAATCATAAATTAATTTGAGCTCAAAATGCATATTAAAAAAATGAACTCACTAAATTAGGCATTTCATCAAACACCTAGCTAGCAGTACAAAAATGAAATGAGCTAAACTAGCAATGAAATGAGCTAAAGTAGCAACGCCGGAAGATAGGATGAAGTTGTTAACCCTTGAATAGATGGGGTGCCGTCAATCTTGACAAATGGTGAAAAAAATTGGGATTAACTAGAGCTCGGGAGAGGAAACAGAGGAGAAAAATGGTGAAGTTTCGAGCAGGAAAAATGGAGAGGGCTCGGGGTGGAAGAAGATGATATAGGGGAACCTTTACGAACCTGTACTAAAGGTTGCTCGCGTGGCCCCACGTCTGCGGCCGCGGCAGCAACCCTTTAGTACCGGTAATTCGTATCACGAACCGACACTAAAGGTTCTTTACGAACCGGGACTGGTGCTCTCCGGCGCCCTGGCCATTCGAACCGGAACTAATGGCCCCATTAGTTCCGGTTCTAATTATGGCGGGGACAAATGGGCCAAACGGAAGCCGTGTTTTCTACTAGTGATACTTTTAACATGTCCATATACATTCAAATGTTGGTAAATAGAAGTCATCTAATTTGAAACAGAGGGAGTACATCCACGTCGGTGTGGGTCAAGCACCCTGTTTCAAAGCATGGGAGTTTTTGTCGTCAGCTATATATATATACCAACTCAACATGAAAATATACCAGTACTGCCCAAGTGCCCAAAGTAATCAGAGATCGGTCATAGTATTCGAGAGCATGCCAAATGGCCGCCTATCGTGGTCTACGATTTCGCGAGGCGAGTCGTGAGACTCGTGATTCGTGACGATACGTAACCCCTGCCTGGATAGCATTGCCATATACAGTAATAGTATATATATACCGCACTAATACTGGTCGATCGATACCTGCAGTGTACCACAATGCATGCATGCTTGATGCATCTGCATTAGCTGATGTACGTACGTCGAAGGAAATGCATGGTAGACGATCCATTAACTAGAGAAGCCGGCCCGGCTGGTCGATCGACAGATCGATGGTGAGATATCATGCATGCATGTTGCCACACTGATCGATATCGACACGTACGATCCATGCATGCATGACTGTGCACCACGTAGTAATGTACGTACATGCATCAGTGTACGTTTCCATGCACACATGCACTGATGCGAATACGCCCATCCTGGTCGACTTCTATTAGGTTCGTCAGCGAGAGAGTATTATTGAATGTTAACTCCATGCACATGCACGTACTAGACGTCCGTTAGGTCAAACATCAGTACGTTAACCCAGTAGATGCCCATCCTGTGTTGCGGCCTGGCCACGCTCCGCACGTGACGTGGACGTGGTATGTGAATTTTATTCGCCCATCGTTTATTTCGTGCTGGTCGTGGTTCGGTCAAGCAATCTGACACGGTCGGGGCGCCGGCTATACTCGTGTTATGACTTGGAGAGTGCATGCACATGGACCCAACACAAGTCAGGCCGCGGGTAAAAATAATTGACCGGAGGATTAATTACGAGTGCCGTCAAAGAGATCAGCTTTCATGATTAACAGCCGTCAAACCGGTACCGTATGTGAGATGACACCATGCATATAGTGATATAGACATGGTTTTAGCTACGAATTACTCCCTTCGTTCCTAAATATAAGATGTTTTAGATTTTGTCCACATTCACATGTACACAAATGTATATAGACACATTTCATGTGTATGTTCACTCACTTTAGTGTGTATATAGACAATATATGTAACACCTAAAACATCTTATATTTAGGAACGGAGGGAGTAGAATGCAAGTAGTTTGACGCCGATCGACCATGCATCCTGCAGTCTAGCTAGGCACGAGTTGAAGAAATGCGAACCATGCATTCGGATTATTAATATGCAGTGGCGGACTGGATCTTAACCTAGGAAGTGCGTGGCAAATGCTGAAACAATTTCCTGTTTAGTAAGGCCCCATATATATACTCCCTCCGTCCCAAAATAACTGTTTTAGATTTGTCAAAAAGTAGATGTATCTAGACATGAAACAAGTATAGATACATTCACTTTTGTACAACTTTGAGACACTTATTTTGGGACGGAGGGAGTAGTAACAATTGGTTCAATCGTACGTGTTTTCTACGTTTGTAGACCTTTTCTTGCACTAGATTATAAAATAAATTTAACTACTCCGTATTCATCATCAGACACAAACTGGGTCTAGCTAAGTAGACAATTAATACACAGTTATGTTATGATTTTATTACAAGTAACCATGCTTGTGTGTTGCGCATTGACAGCTGGATACACAATTGGTTCTAAGCATCCCCAAGTCACATGCATGCATGCTGCTGACATCTTTTGGAGGAAGAAAACATATGGTGTTGAAGTTGGGAGACGTTCAAGCTTGCATTGAGTCATATGCACGTGCTACTTTGGATACATAAGCAACAAACTATCGTAAAAAATATATCTTCATTCACAGTAAAAAATTGTGGTATGGAAGCATTCCGCTTAACAAACTGCATGACGAATTCTTTTCCTAGAAGAAAAGGTTCTCATAGTGCATTGTTGAACTTGTCCAATCTAACATAACATCAGCTGGCTGCACGTTTGTAGCATTTCCCGACAACCTACCTGACCAAACAAAACACGGGAATTTGCCTGCATTGCTCTTTACACAAGGTCTAGCCACTGACTATAAATTCATTGGAATTGAAGATGCAAAAACCAGTTCATAAGAATTATACTTATGCTACTACTAATTTCAAGAAACAAAAGTATCATACACATTTAACAACCGAAAACATTTGCTTACTAGATGCAAATATTTTCGTCGTGCATTGTAAAACTTGTCCAATCTAATATCTGATTGTAGAGTTGCAACATTAATTGTCGCAATGATAAAACTAAACACGGGAATCTACATACATTGCTCGTTACACGATAGCTGGCCACTTATTAGAAATCCACTTGAATTGAAGATCTAGAAACACACTTCATAAGAATCTAGCTTGATCCAAATAGCCTCCATAGGGAAAATTATAATGATGGAAATCCTTTTAAAAGGATTCCATTAATTATACATGAACTATAAAAATATGAAAATATGACAAACTTTCGTTATGCATGATGTAATTAAACAAAATCAATAGCGAAGACTTGTTTACATCTAAAGTTAGCTATGGAAAATGGTGAATGGTAACGAAACATTACAATATCTTTAGTTTATCTTGGGTAGATTGAGACGTATGCTCGAACTTCATAATAGAGCTTTTGGATTGGTGTTTGAGACGCCACCATTTACTAGTATATGTCCCAGGAAGTCATGCATATGCTGGTGGGCTCTTTTAGAAAAAGGAAGCACATGTTGTTGAACCTGGAAGGTTCAAACTCGGATTGTGCTTCGCACGTGTATAATGAGGTTCAATTATCCTATACTACTACTAATTCCAAGCACACCGGAAAACATTCTTTTGTTAGAAAATAATTTCACCGTGCATTGTAAAAATTGTTCATACAATATCTGACTACATATGTGTAGCATTTCCTCAAAACTTACCCCAATAAAACCAAGACGGGAATCTGCATACGTAACTCGTTATACGAGGTCTAGCCACTTACTAGAAATACACTAGAATAGAAGATGTAGATATGCAGTTCATAAGAATCTTGAACCGAATAGCCTCCATAGGAAAGAATTATAATGACTGAAATCATTTAAAGTTACTATAAGAATTCCATTAATTACACGTAACTTATACAAATGTTATAAATATGGTGAACAATTATTATGCGTGATGTAACTAAACAAAACACATAGCTAAGACTTCCCGACACACCTAAAGTCAGTAGTGGCAAATGGTGACCGGTAACGAAACAGCACCGCATCTTCCTTTTATCTTGGGTAGACCGCATGCTCGGACTTCATATTTGAGCTTTTGGATTGGAGCGTGAAACATCGCCATTTAAAACTACTCCATGTCATAGGAAGTCATGCATATGCTTGTGACTTGTTTTGAAGAAAGGAAGCACATGTTGTTGACTCAAACTCGGATTGTGCTTCACATGGTCTACATAAGAAGGTTGAATTATCCTATACCACTACCAATTCCACAGCCACAAAAGTACAAGACCCACTTGACGAAATTCTTGCTCGAAAACATTCTTTTGTTAAATGAAAATAATTTCACGGTGCATTGTAAACCTTATCGACTATAGATGTGTGGCATTTCTCGGAAACTTACCCCGATAAAAGGAAACATGGAAATTGCATACATTGATATTTGCGCGACCACTTACTAGAGATCCACTCGAACTGAAAGTGTAAAAATGAATGCAGTTCATAAGAGTTTTGATCTAAATGGCCTCCATAGAAAGAACCACAAGGATAGAAATCATCTACTCCATAAGAGTAGAATTACAGCAAGGAATCCATTGATCACATGTACGTGAACTGTGCATATTAAATATATGAAGATATATTCTTAGCATGCATATGACATAATTACAAAAAAAAAAAAACAGCTGTAAGAATCACAGATGTCAGTCGTGGGAAATGGTGGCCGCTAAGGGCTCATTTGGTAACTGCAATCCCGGGGGGATCCCGGCCTTTTCCCGGGGAGAATTTTCCCCTAGTCTAGAGGTCGGGAATAAAATCCCGGGATTTTACACATGTTTCTTCAGATTCCCGGCCGGGATTATTTTCCCTGGGTCTTTCCCCCTGCAACCAAATGAGCCCTAAGGAAGCAGTGCCGCATCTTCACGTGCGGATTGGAGCTCGATGGAAACGTCGCCATTTTAAACTGGTCCAAGCCCGCCGTAGGAAGTCGACTCGTGCGTGTGCCGGTGACTCCGGTTGAACACATGTTGTTGAACGTGGGCTCCTGCAGGTTCAACTTTGGATTCTGCTACACTAAAATCCACTGCTCGAATAAGTACCAATGTATCTTATCAGCACCTTCCTTTTCTCTGACAAACCGATTAATATATTCTTCTACAGTACCTGATAATAGTTAACACAGGGAAAACGAATTTACACCTCACCTGGACAGCCGTGCTTGGGAAACGGATAGAACACGTAGTGCCATTGGGATTGCTCCACGTATCGTGCCTACCTGACAGCCATCGCCTAACACAGCACACAGCAGGAAGAAGCACTAGCCTATTTTTTAGGTGGAAAGAAGCACCAGCTGTGGCTTTGGCTCCCGAGTTTTTCAAAATATTTTAAAAATATGTCTACAGATTTCAAAAGATTCTGATATAGTCTGATATATCCTACAAGTATGGAAAATCTAAATACAACATTATTTGTGTTATGATCTACAAAAAAAGGATAAAATCTAAATATTTGAAAATGTGCATATACTTACATCTACACTCTTGTCATTTTTGTGTCGTTCACACTACAAAGTATTTTTGACATCAATATTTGCACGTTTGCGGGATACAATCGGACCTCCTAAATATTATTTTTCGAATTTTCTAAAACAACAGAATCGCGGAGCTCACACTCAACAAATCTCCACAGCTGTGGAATGAAAAAGGAAACGGAACCGAATGCTGGAAACCCAACGGCGCAGGGACCCAGAGGAACAAAACAAAAAGCCAGGCGGACTGCGGGCCCAACAGCGACGGGTAGTACCAACAGTGGGGCCAGCGTGTCAGCCACATAGCAGCAGCACGGCGCAGAGGCTATTAAAGCCGGCGGATCCTTCCCTCAATCCCCAACCCAAACCCACGGCAGCACACGACTCAACCGCCGACGATCCCACCGCCCCCCGCAGCCCCAACCGCCGACGAGCCCACAGCCGCCGCCCCAACCACGTGGCTGTCGAGGTTCGCCGCAGGGCTCCCGCGCCGCAGCCTCAAGCCATGGGGGAGAAGGGCCAGAGGAGGGTGCAGGCGGGGGACGCGCTGCCGCTGCCGATCCGCCACACCAACCTCATCTTCTCGGCGCTCTTCGCGGCCTCGCTCGCCTACCTCATGCGCCGCTGGGGGAGAAGATCCGCAACTCCACGCCGCTCCACGTCGTCGGCCTCACCGAGATCTTCGCCATCTGCGGCCTCGTCGGATCCCTCATCTACCTTCTCAGCTTCTTCGGCATCGCCTTCGTGCAGTCCGTCGTCTCCAACAGCGACGACGAGGACGAGGACTTCCTCATCGCCTCCGCCCCCAAACCGCCCAAGGCGCCCAAGCCCGCTCCGCCGCAGCAGTGCGCCCTGCTAGCCAGCGCCGGCGGCGCCGCGCCCGAGAAAATGCCGGAGGAGGACGAGGAGATCGTGGCGGGAGTCGTCGCCGGGAAGATCCCGTCATACGTGCTCGAGACGAAGCTCGGGGACTGCCGCAGGGCCGCCGGGATCCGCCGCGAGGCGCTGCGCCGAATCACCGGCAGGGAGATCAACGGCCTCCCGCTCGACGGCTTCGACTACGATTCCATTCTCGGCCAGTGCTGCGAGATGCCCGTCGGTTACGTGCAGCTGCCCGTCGGCGTTGCCGGCCCGCTCGTCCTCGACGGCCACCGAATCTACGTCCCCATGGCCACCACCGAGGGCTGCCTCATCGCTAGCACCAACCGCGGATGCAAGGCCATTGCCGAGTCCGGCGGCGCTTCAGCCGTCGTCTACCGCGACGGGATGACCCGCGCCCCCGTAGCCCGATTCCCCTCCGCCCGCCGCGCCGCCGAGCTCAAGTGCTTCTTGGAGAACCCGGCCAACTTCGAAACCCTCTCCGTCGTCTTTAACAGGTAACACTGCGAATTCAAATTTTATGCCTCGGTTGTCTGTCCGTCTGTCCCTTTCAACAGTCCCAAAGCTCCACTCGCACACCAAATGGCATTACGCCACTGCCTGACCTGTGTTTGACGATACGTCTCTGTGCCATCAGTCACCATCAATCAAAGAAGCAATGTTTTTTAACCCGAAATTGATCAGTCTGATGACCGTGGCAATGCTTGTTAACCCAAAATTGATCGGTTTGAGGATGACATGATGACCGTAGCAATGTTTTTTTAACCCAAAATTGGTTATACGGTTGTGTACTTTGATGATGTAAATGTTGACCATGTTCTTCCCGCAACGTTTATGCAGATCAAGCAGATTTGCAAAGCTGCAGGGGGTCAAGTGCGCCATGGCTGGGAGGAACTTGTACATGAGGTTCACCTGCAGCACTGGGGATGCCATGGGGATGAACATGGTCTCCAAGGGCGTCCAAAACGTGCTGGACTACCTGCAGGATGACTTCCCTGACATGGATGTCGTCAGCATCTCAGGTATGCTTCCCACTTCATACACTGAAAGTTTACTCTGCTATATTCGGTTGGCTTGTTATTCAGCTGTCATCTTGTTGTTCTCCGTTCGATTGTGAATTTTGAATTCGATAGCTGATGCTAGTTATTACTTATGATTTGAGAAACATCAAAGAATAAGAGCACACCTGGTCCTCTTGATTCTGTCCAATTATGCAATTTTTGATGTCCAGATATTTAATGAACCAACAGAGCCTGATAGATGTTTAAGTTGTAAATGTAGATTCCATAAGTGTTATTTTAATTGGATATCCCTTTGATGTCATCACTATCCAAACTGATGTTGACTCCAGTCGTTCTCATTCGTAGTAGTTGGAGTCACTTTTTGTCCAATTCCTCTACCTTGCTGCCACCGATGATTTCATGGTACTTTCAAGAGAGAACGAGAATGCACACAAAAGAGAATTTGGACAAAACAATGCACATAAAAGGAAATTTGGACAAAGCCACCTCATCCCTCTCCGACTTTTATATACACTCTTTGACGTAACACGACTACGGGCATGTAGTAACATACTAATAATAGAACTAGTTTAGCATGTTAGCGATGTGCTGACAGTTAGCAGCAGATATTAAAGGAGCCTAATCATGTCCATACAATTATATATTCAGTATAGCGGTATGTTTCTGCTAAAATGAATAATACCATTTAAAAGTTACCTTTTTGTCACATGTCACGGTGCTAAACAATTTCTTACCTAAACTGCCATAAAAAACAGGCAACTTTTGTTCCGACAAGAAGTCAGCTGCTGTAAACTGGATTGAAGGGCGTGGAAAGTCTGTGGTTTGCGAGGCAGTAATCACAGAAGAAGTTGTCCACAAGGTTCTCAAGACCAATGTTCAGTCCCTCGTCGAGCTGAATGTGATCAAGAACCTTGCTGGCTCTGCTGTTGCTGGAGCTCTTGGCGGTTTCAATGCTCACGCAAGCAACATTGTAACGGCTATCTTCATTGCGACTGGTCAGGATCCTGCACAGAATGTGGAGAGCTCACAGTGTATCACCATGTTGGAAGCTATAAATGATGGCAGAGACCTTCACATCTCCGTTACTATGCCATCTATCGAGGTACGAAACGTTATTATCCTTCATGATCAGATCAATCACTCTTTATATTCTTAGCGTGACAGTCTGTAGTTTATGTTGATTGCTGAATGCCATGTATATCCTCGTGCCAATGCTTTCTGCACTTGAAACCATGATACTTCTTCAAAAACTATAGATTTATTCATTTGAACAATTACATGTCGTCCACTCCCTGGAATATTAAACTGTAACAAATATCCACCGAATCTGTATATTCAGTATTGTGTTGATCCCGTGATAAGCATTCTCATTTAATAGCTATATAAGGAACCTAAAATTTAAGTATAAAGCTGTCGGGCATGGGGCTTGATTTTGTACTCATTTAAGCATTAAGAACTAAGTAGAGGTTGGACTACCGAAATCGACAAGTTCAGCAATGCTTTCATGTCATGTAGAACAAAATCTTGGAGTATATGCCTATGCCAATTTATCCTTGTGTGAGCCATTATTTGTTATTGCTCATCACCTGATTTTCCTAAATGGTTCCGTTTCGGTTGTCGTCCACTTTCTCTTGATTTTGCAATCATCCAGCTATAGTTGAATCAGCTGTTATGTGTCTTATTAGTGGCTTAATCTTGTTACGTAGCGTCTGTTACTGTCGAGGAAGGCATCCATCGCATGTAGTGACCACTTGGACATAATGGATGAATATCATATAGCACCTAACGTTCACCAGCTACTAAAAATATATCTACATAAAACTGATGGGTGTGTTGTGATGATCGAATCGCAGGTGGGCACAGTTGGTGGAGGCACGCAGCTGGCCTCACAGTCGGCCTGCCTGGACCTACTCGGCGTCAAGGGCGCGAACAGGGAATCCCCTGGATCAAACGCCAGGCTGCTCGCCACGGTGGTGGCTGGTGCGGTCCTAGCTGGGGAGCTGTCCCTCATCTCCGCTCAGGCTGCCGGCCATCTGGTCCAGAGCCACATGAAATACAACAGATCCAGCAAGGATATCTCCAAGATCGCCTGCTGAGCGCGTCACCTGGACCCCTTGCCATTCAAATTAGACACAGCCACTACTATAATTAATCCCCTTCACCTTGGTGGGAGTAGTGGACAAGGAAGGGTTCCCCATGGTGCTGATTCCTTGTGGCATGGCATGGCATGCTCTGGAGGTGAAAAGGGTAAAAACCCCTTGTAGAGTAGTGGTCATGGTTTTACCGGAAGGAAGAGAGCCCATCTGTATTTACCACCGCCTTGTGCATGCGTCCTGGAGTTGGGCCTATTTATTTTCTTCATATTGTTGTTGTTCTTCACGGTCAGGCACCAACTGTTCTTGTTGGGAATCTGACCCCTTTGTTTTTTGTCCAAAGCTTACTACAGTTATGTTTCTACACCGTCTCTGCTTTACTTCTGTCTTCGCCGCTGCCTGTTGTTACTGCTTCAGAATCCCTGTAGTAACATTGTAACTAACTATTCTTTTTTATATTGTGCTGGCGACTCGCATGTACAAACGATGTGGTCCGTGTCTGCCTCCATGGCTGATTATCTTATATACTTGTGTTGCCGTCCCCGGATATTGTTGATGTGTGATTACTCCCGATCATGATTCTTGTTGCTGTCTATCTGGGCACCCCTTGGCCATGTCTGTTCAGTGCATCAGATCCGAGGCTGACGAGAAGTGGTATTAAGAAATTTGGCACTGACGGCTAAGTTCTGACAATATTAAGGAATTTGGAAGCATGGCACTCACGGCAGGACTGCATTGTAGCGCATCACATCCGAGGTTTTCTCTCGAAAAAACAGCAGCAGCAGCAAGCAAAGCCTGAGCTCATGAAGTTCTGACGGGAATTAGAAATGCTGAGCAGCACACTGTTTCAAGAGTGCTGACTTAAGATGGTCGTCGTAAAAGGTGCATGATACGCTTGGCTTGGTACGTACGAGAGAAAGACAGCGATCGTGGCGGCCGGCTAGGGTTGAAACCCTAGCCGCCGCCGCCGGTGATATCTGCAGCTTCATCGTCGCCGCTGGTAAAGATTCGATGGGTCCTCGCCTCCTCTAGGTGCTGTCAGGCACTAGAAGGGGTGGGGACCTCGGACCTGCGCACGGCGCTTTTCGAAGGTCCTTAATGGTAGAGTTTGGTTTTGGTCGTCATCTTCTTCGTTAATGGAGATGGTATCGTTGCAATAAGTGATCTTCCACGCTTCGTTCGACGGCGAGATATCCTTCCCGACGTCAATGGTGGCTTTGGAAGATTAAGTCTGTCTAGATATGGTTCTTCAGATCTTTCTTCGCCAGATCAATCTTGGATTGTTTCAGAAAAATACAAGATTGTGTCATGGATGAAGAAAGAGTTTAAAAATCTCATAGATTTGCTAGTCTCTTTTAGTTTTGTTTTTGTAATCGTTATAATCGTGTACTTTTTGCTGGTTTAATATACGTGGAAAAATTCAAAAAAAAAAAGAGTGCTGCCGTTGGTTTTCAGCCTCAATAACATATGTGGTGGTTGCGACTTGCGAGCACGTAATACTTTATCGATCCGGCAAGTTGCCCACAAAACAAATCTTTATCTGCTAGGCATGCTGGATCCATCCTAATGTACGTACATGGTCTTGGTCGCACATGCAGCGGGCCACAAGGCCCCGGGCCAAGTACTATTCAAGCTTAAAGAGCTTAACCGCTAAGCAGTATCTATCTAATGTGGTCTGTGTGCTCCTAATCATCATCGATCAGCATGGCAACCGCGAAGTCTCCGGCGGCCCCGCTTGCTGTTGGGGACACGCCGCCGCCCGGCCCGCTCGTGATCCACGGCCCGGGTGCAACCCAGATCTATATGGTAACCAAGTCCATCCACCTCCACGAACGACGAACGTACTAGTCCCGGGCCACGGCACCGGTCGCGATCACCGTGCATGCATGCGACCAAAACACGACGGCCGGTCTCGGTGTCCAAGCATGCGTCGGGGTTGTACTCATCGTCGCACCACATGGCGTGACGGCCGCTCCTCGTGGCGCTGCCGTGCCACCGCATTGACTTTGCCGTTTCTTCCTCGTCGCCGCCCGTCGCGTGCGACAGCGAGCGTTCTTCGTTCTTTTCTTCTGTTTTGTTTTTTAGGCGTGTTCGGCAACAGCCCAGCTTCCAGCTTCTCGTCGGAGCACCTCGGAGCAGCACCGAACACGTCAACTCCGCGGAGCCAGATCCGAGAAGCTGGGCGATTTGCACGTACAAATTTTGGAGCACCTCTTTCGTCGATCCACGGAGCAGTCCATCGCAGAGCAGCGCCAAATTACGGAGAGATGCGCCAAGTCAAAAAAAAACCTTTCGCTGCTTTCTTTTTCTCCCCGAGCGAGCCAGGAGGGGTCATCTCCCAGAACGAATCCAGCCGTCTCGCCCGTGACCTCCGCTGGACGCCCTCCACATCCGCCGCCGCCTCCCGCCTCCCGACTCCGGCCGCCGGAAGAGCCATCTAGCCCGCCGCCAGTAGAGTCGTCTCGCACGCCGCAGTATCTTCCTCGTCTCGCACATCACCCCACTGCTCCCCCGACTCGCCCGCCTCCACCTCCAGATCGAGGAGCTCCATCCAGCAGGTCTCCACCGGCGGCATCCTCGGCCGGCTCCAGACGCTGCTCCAGCCAACTACCCCGCATCTCCCGACCCATTCTCCGCGACCCCAACGCCGCCTCCATCCTCTTTCATGGTCGCTGCTCCGGCACGACCTCGACGGCCAACCGGGAGGAATTGGGACTGTGGCCGTGTGGGGAATCGATGGGGGCTGGGAAGACGAACAGCAAAGGTGAACTAGCACGTCTTGGGCTCAATTTTAGCACATTTAACGAGGGCAGCCCGCGGAATTCCTTAAGAAAGGCCGAAATAGCATGCTGGCCCAGCCACTTTCGCAAACGGGAGCGTGGAGCAGCGCCGAACGTAAACTGCTCCGGCCAGGAATCATTTTTCGCGTCGGAGGAGCCGGATCGAGGGATTTGGTGGATCTAGAGGGTTGCCGAACACGCCCTTAATATTCCGGGTCGCGAAGAGCACAAAAAAGGCCGAAAGTAGCTTGGTGGAGTTTTGGTTTGTCTAGACGGACGGCGTTGGGAACTACGGGAGGCCCGGGTAGACGAGGCCCGCGCCTCGTGGCTTGATTAATCGCGATCCATAAGCCCACCGCGCAGCCCGTGCTCTCTTGGGCACCTCCTAGTCTCGTACTGGAAGTATCCCCATGTGCAAATTGGCAGCATGTCACGATTTTGTTTTTCGCGAAGGCAGTGTGTCCAATTAGGATGAACGGCTCCAGCAGCTCTTGAAACCTTCTGAGGATAGTCCAGATGGTTTAGTCTTCTACTCCCTCCGTCTAAAAATAAGTGTCTCAAGTTTGTTTAAAAGTGGATGTATCTATACATGAAACATGTCTAGATACATTCAATTTTGGACAAACTTGAGACACTTATTTTGGGACGGAGGGAGTACAACTTATTCACCAGACTGGTGGTGGAAAGTGGATATACAAAAAATGAATGTGGTGTTACAAACGCTATGGTTTCGTTATCTGATAATGGAAACCGGGGTGCCCCCTGAGAATCTATAAAAAGATGAATGTGGAGATGTCGA
The DNA here is from genome assembly GCA_947311845.1 of Poa pratensis. Taxonomy (NCBI): domain Eukaryota; kingdom Viridiplantae; phylum Streptophyta; class Magnoliopsida; order Poales; family Poaceae; genus Poa; species Poa pratensis. Next base: position 140,787,293 of record CAMZMU010000085.1, read on the forward strand.
AGGTACCTCGATGTAATCTTGGTTACATACGGCAGTTCTGAGGGCACTTGCCGCTCATAGTGTCGCATGCTGTCGCTGGTTGTGGCCCGATGCAACTCGATGTCACTACCTCTCGGTAGGGGAGGCTGGTGTTCGCGTCCTGCGCCCTCCATCCAGACCCAATAGTGTCTCAGTGGTGGGCCCCATATTCCACCACTTACCCCGCGCAGTTTTGACCAACGATGGAGGACCACGATGAATTTCCCATCACTGCTCCAATAGGCGGCCAACTCCCACGGGATCCACTAGATCTAGAGACTTCTTTGATTTTTCGGAAAGGAAACTATCGCCGGATTTTACGTGGGGTAAAAAAGTTATTTCAACAACGTTCTTGTCATCAAATCCCGATTCAAGAGAGTAAAACATAGCCGAAAGACTCTCCCTCTTGGGATTCTGCCTCCGTCATCGTTCATCCCAGCTCCGCTGCGCCTCCCCTACACGTCCGCAGCCTTTACCTCCTCGATGTGGCGCCGTCTCCACCATACAGCCATTGTCATCACGCCTCACCCACATCGGTTGTTGGCTACGATATGGTTTACTAATTAAGTTTGAATTTCAACTTGATAATTGCATTGTTGACATGAGATGAAAGCCTTCAAGGTCTAAAGAACATAGTTGACCTCTCAATTAAGCTTGTTGAAACAAAGAGGAACAAAGTATACGATATGGTTTACTTGCTTCTCAAATTAGTATTGTTCTACCACTGGCGACAACCAGTGTTAAGCCCCTTGTCATTTAGGCAAGTCAAACCCTTACTTGCCATTTATTCAAACCCTATATACCTTATTTCCAAAATTCGCGCCGGGTTTATACAAGGTTTATCATCTTGAAAATATTGATGCCACGGCATACTACTATATGTTTGTTGATGTCATACAGGGAGATAAAGAGAGAGCTAAGCTAGGACAAGAAGGCATCTACATGACCAGGGCGTATGGCTTTGATTGATGGTTAAAAGAGTGAGCGTTGTTGCTAACAACACATACGAGCCACAAAACTGAGGTTTGTTAAATAAATATAATTAAACTAAACTTTTATAATCTTAGTTTTTTACACCATATTATGTTTTAAATAATATATGTTGCATACTTAGGTAGCAGTGTTAAGTATACAATATGTTTTTTAATTGTTTTCCATTATAAAGTTGTAATGTATATAAGTGAAAATATATCTGAGTCATGCAAAAAAATTATATTCTGAAACATTGTTCTTAAAAACATAAAAATCATTTAAAATGTGAAAAATAAAAAAATAAAATGCACGGCTCCTTGATATTCTTACATTTGATGAATTATATAGCGTGTATGTATACTATTGTGTGGATGTTCTTCTCTATTTTTAGTATTTTTAAATATATTGGTAGAGATTCAATGCATACAACCTAGAAACTATCTTCAAAGAGGTGTGTAGTGTATGGTTATGTAAGAAAATATATAGAAACTTCAAAAATATAAATTGAACAGTTGACATGATTATTTTTTAACTTTGTCTTACAAGTTATGATTGATTTAGTAATAAGTTGATAATATATTGATGATTCATACTTGTTAGTCAAACAAAATTGTTTATAGTAACCAGCAAAAGCATAAAAATCATGGGTTTAACTATCGTACATACGAATTTTAATTGTTAATTTATTATATATTATAACGGCAATGTGTGTCTGTATATAATTGCTTATGTTGGTTTTTTCAAAAATAAAAGTTGCATGAAACTAAACATTGATAATATATCGAAGGTAAAGGAAATCTACACATATATGTGGGTATATGAGCTATCCTGTTCATTCAAACTAGTAGAAAGCTGCTTTGAGATCCGTAAGAAGTGATGATAGCTCCATTTCTTATAGTGTTTTTCGAGATGATTTTCCTTGGTTTTTCTTTGAGTTTCAGCCACATGTGTCTTCACACTAACCCAAGTACCCCTATGTAATGTTTTTTTTCTTTTCTTTTAGGTGGCTTTGAAGAATTATACACTTTAGGAAGCAAATGGAGTCATAATCAGAAGATTTAGAGCAAATTAAGTCATTAATCAATCTGCGCGATCCGCCGATTTAATGACCACCGGTACGATTAGGCGCGACCGTATTGTGCCGCCACACCGAGTGTAATTTTTAAACTTTTAATTAAGAAAATGCCCATTCTTAAAAAATCTGGAATAACATGCTAAGATATACAATAAATTGCGGATGGCCTTACCTGATTGTAGCCCCTTACATGAGAAATAAAATCTCGATAATTTACGCACAAAAAGAAAAAAACTAACTTTTTTTTTGTAGCTGAAGGCTTCTCGAATAATGTGTGGGCACCGACGTTGAACTAAATTGAGTTGAGATGTTTTTTCTTTTGAGTTGAGATCGTCCGATTTATCAACGGATCAACTGCTGGCTTGCTTGCCTTTGTGGAAAACTGGAGGCCCAGTGGAGATATGTAGCAGGGCACCAAACACGGTCCAAGAAGTGCCACCGCAATACCCTATAAGAAAAGGAAAAGTGGCACCACAACCCCCTTTGTAATTTGAATTGGGCACAGCCGTTCCTCGTCAAGATGAACCGAGACGTATGTCGACCCGAAGTGATAAATTATCTATCTAACCGTCGTCGTGGTAGTTGCCGGAGAAACGCGGGCTAGCTATCTCTACCTAGTTTTGACATAATCTGCTTTTTGCCCTGGAATGTTGTAACTGATCCATTTGGCATGAGCATTCTAGGAATATTGGTTTCATCAACATGGGTGAATCGTCATATGCAGTTGGGGCCGTGTCACCTAGAACTTGAATCGGTATGAAACGTGGACATGTTCTTGTGGCGAACAAAGGGATTCATCACGTAATTTCCGGCCGCCGATCAGAGCATCCGACTGCACCTTGCATAGTCTGCAGACATGTGTACTTGGAACTGTTCCTTGGTTCTACAGTAGTAGATTAAAGCATGCGGAAACTTTGTAACCTTGCATGAGTAGAGTTTTGTAACTGGAGGTATGACTAGCTTTTTGGTCGTAGGTCACCAGGGGTAAAAGTAAACCGGAGTGCGTTTGCTGACCACGACAAACTGACGACCCCCCAAGCCGGCCCGGTATTACGTCAGTTCAGACTGCACTTCCGGTCGCCGATCAGAGTGCACTTTGCATAGTCTGCAGACATGTGTACTTGGAACTGCTCCTTGGTTTCAGATTAAAGCAGGCAGAAAATGTATGTAACCGCTGCCACATCGTAAGCACTAGACCATCTTTTCAACTGAAGGTATGACTAGTCTGTTGGTCCACGGGTAAAAGTAAACTGGAGTGCTTTTGCTGACCACGACAAACTGAAGACCCCGCAAGCCGGCCCGGTATTAATTACGGCAGTTTAGCAGCAAGACTTGAACGCCGATGGACCGACGATCCCGTTCGATTTCCCCCCAGCTGCGATCGATCGGGGTTGTCAGCTGGCACTGGCAGTAGGTCTGACGGACTGCCGGCGCGTCGGCCAGATCCAGTTGAAGCAATTTTTCTGTTCAGTGGAGTGGAGTCCATTGATCGACCATTTTTCTCCAGAACGATCCACAGACAGATAGGACAGTAGTACACACTGTAGAAGATAACAGCCGTCCGTCGGAACGTACAGGTGTATGGCGACGGCGTGCGTCGGTCGGCGGTGTCCGCTATCGGCGTCGGCAAGGTGCGATGTGCGTGCGCAGATGGGTCGTGCTCAACCCTGTGACGCCAGCTCGCAGCTTTACAACATCCAGCAGGCCTGCCATCGGCGGCAAAGCTGGTGACGCAACGGCGCCGAGGGGTTCCCCTGCTGGTGACGCGAGCGACGGGGGCTCACAGACGCCGGACCAAACCCTCTCATTCTGTTCCGTCCAAGACCAAGCCGGCACTGCACTGCACGTCGTCGTCATTGTCAGTCCTCATAGGGCGGCGGGGAGCGAACGCTGTGGGTGGTCGACGACGGCCCTTTTCCCCTGGGTTTTTCTTCTTCCTCGATGACGACGACGGATTCCTCCCTTGTGCGCCTCGGAAACGCGCGGACGGTTCTTTTGCTTCCGAGATTACGCAAGCGGGGAGCTGGCAGTGACGTCTAAGAAACAAGTTACTACTCTCAAGATATAGTGCCTGCCTGGGTCAACACTTTCTGCTGGAATCATGAATGACGCCATTTCAGTTGGCTCATTTCGCATAGGTGGGCAGTCCATCGTAATGAAGTTTGATGAACAGATCGGAACGGAACGGGAACAGACTGGCTGGTCAGTACTGGACTGCTGAAGATAGATAGGATCCAGCAAAATATCCTGGGTATGCACAGACAGATCTGAATCGACCAACAGACCATCTCTCTCTCGCTCGCCAGGCGCCAGGTACCGTCTATTTCCTCACTCTGCAGGCAGGGTCGGTGCGTGGTTACTGTAAGTGGCAATGCCAGGCTCGCAAGACAAATCGAGATTCGGAACTTGCTGTTTCACACTGTAGGCAGTAGCCAACGCTCTATGCGGAAGCAAGGGAAGCTAGCTGCTGTTGTGTCTGCCCGGTCAAAAGAGTTTGAGGAGTCACCGGACCGCATCATTCGGGCGAATGGAAGCGAGAGCCTCTTTCTCTGTCATCCATCCCGTTGGATCTCCTCCTCGCTGTCTGTCTGTCTGTCACGGGCCGGCGATCGCGCACGCCTCCACATGTGCCCCGCGACACCGAAAGCAACACCACCGATTAATCAAACGCTGAAGCTAATGACCGAATCATCATACTACCGCGACGCACCGGGATCGGTGAAGGAATATCGCGTCAGAAATTCAGAATATGCGGTGCGCGCACCGATCTCGACGGACGGGACGGCGACGCGGTGCCATGTTCAGGGTCAGGGAGTACTCCTATATTGGTAGCAATAAATAAATAAAGAACAGTGTCCAGCTGAACGAACGCGACGCACGCTCCAGATCAGGACGCGAGGCGGGGACCTAGACACGTACTACTGCCAAGGCTCGGGTCCGTCCGAGGTAGCACTGGTACTCGTACCCACGCGCGTGGCCGCTCGACCGGCCGGTCGCGTTCTGACCCCCGCCCGCGGCCGCGCGGAGGGGGTAACGGCAGCGTGACGCCGGGTCAGCCGGAAACCGGCGGAGAAACGGAGAGGAGAAAAAGGCTAGTAATCACCGGAGAAACGGGGTCTCTTTTGCCGTCATCTCTCTCCATGGATCTACTTACTAGGCCGCGGGAGACTGGGGACGGACGGCGGAGAAGCTATGGGTCCGTCCGGTCAAACTTGGTTCCTTTCTTTCTCTCCGGAGTTGGATGGACGGACCAACCATTATTAACTTCGCCGGTGAGAAACGCCTTCGATTTTTTTGGAGATCGACCGTGTCACGGTACGGTGACGGGAGATCTACCATGTGGACTGCGGAGCAGCACGTACCTACCGGTTGTGGTAGATGTGCCACGGCCCCACGGGCGCAGTAAACCATCTGCCCAAGACCCGTTCGTATATATGAACACGTCCGGTACACGTTATTGGACGTACAAAATGCGGAAAACAACTCTTTTCTGCTCTAGATAATATAAGACTACACTTATCTTGCTGTCAAAAAAAGACTTGTACATGTTTCAACTTTAGGAAGAAGGTATGTGATTCTTTGCAACGGAGTTTCCGGTAGTGCAAAATTATAAATTAGTCCTAGCAAAGCAATGATGCATACTAATTTTCCAATTCGTGTGATGAAAGCATTACCACTTTGTTGCCCATATTTTTCGATTTTGTAAAATGAACTTCACACGTATCAAGGTTAGGAAGATGTTATAACAGTTGTAGAAATATAATAACACTTTTTTTTTTTGAAATTGCATGATTATAGAATATTATTATTATGGGTTTCCAATATGTGTAAATATTCTTTAAAATAGATTAGTTGGACGTTTCAATGGTAGGTAAAGGTACAAGCGCATGATCGGTGGTGTAGTTTCCAATAGGAAGAAGTTAATGAATCCCAGCAATGCAATAATGTTTTCCATTATATATTGATTAAATCATAATCACAATATGTTGATGTCCATTTTGCATTTTCTTATAGTAAATGAATTACATGTTTAAATTTTAGGAAGAGGGTAGAAGAATCCTAGCAATGCATTTTCCAATACTAGACAAATATAAATGAATGCTTTGAGAGAAATAATACATTTTTTCCTAAATTGTGCGATTAAAGCAAAATTTAAATATACTCCAATACAATTCCTATCGGTGTAGTATTGACGCCCATATTTTTGTATTAATTATTTGCAATAAACTACTTGCATGTTTCATTTTTTAGGAAGAAGATATAAGTCTTACCAATACAATACCAATATTGTAAGATATTAAAGGAGTCAACGCAAAGCAACAATGCATATAGTTTTTAAAAATTGCCTAATTAAGATAAATAATTTATATATATATATATATATATATATATATATATATATATATATATCTATGGGTAAAAAATCTAGGCAACCAAATACACAATCTTTGCTTTTATTACACAAATTGGGAAGATAATGTGCATTGTGACTTTGCTAGTACTCATTTATATTCTTCCAAAAATGAAGCATCAATGCAAGGACTAATTTATCTTCTTCCTAAAATTAAAGCATGCAACTAATTTGATACTAATTAAGATAAATAATTAATATGTATGGAAAAAAAATCTAGGCAACCATATACACAATCTTTGATTTATTACACAAATTGGGAAGATAATGTGCATTTTCACTTTGCTAGTACTCATTTATATTCTTCCCAAAAATGAAGCATCAATGCGAGTACTAATTTATCTTCTTCCTAAAATTAAAGCATGCAACTAATTTGGTACTAATTAAGAAAATAATTAATATATATGGGCAAAAAAATCTAGGAAACCACAAACTCAATCTTTGCTTTTATTACACAAATTGGGAAGATAATGTGAGTTGTCACTTTGCTAGTACTCATTTATATTCTTCCAAAAAAATGAAGCATCAATGCGAGGACTAATTTATCTTCTTCCTAAAATTAAAGCATGCAACTAATCTCATACCAATTAAGATCAAAATTAATATATATATATATATATATGCAAAAAAAATCTAGGTAACCACATACTCAATATTTGCTTTTATTACACAAATTGGGAAAATAATGTGCATTGTCACTTTGCTAGTACTCATTTTTATTCTTCCCAAAAATGAAGCATCAATGCGAGGACTAATTTATCTTCTTCATAAAATTAAATCATGCAACTAATTTGATATAAATAGCAATCAAAAAATATGGTAACATATATTTAGCGTTTGCTTCACCCACAAAGTTTGACAAACAATTGTACATATTCACTATGCTAGGAATGTTTATATTTTTCAAAGTATTGAAACTACATTGCTATGAATTTTTTCTTCCTCCTCAAAGTAAGATGGGACATTATCTTTTTGCAGAAAAAGTTCTAAAAAAATATGGGAACCGTCTTATCAAGAATTTCTCTAATCCCACGATGGAAACCAATATGTAGTTTCTTTGATAGGACTCATTTATGCTATTTTTTTAAAATAATACATTTTTTTATTAAATTCGACAAATAATACGCGTTTTGAAAGTTTTTGAAAAAAAATACAGCCTCGTTTGCGCCGCGGACGACAAGCACCTATCGTCTGCGTCGTGGACGATTAGCTGGTCGTCCGTCGGCTGCATGCCTGACAGAACCTGGTCAGAGCTGGTCGTCCGCGGCGCAGCCGACGGGACCTGCTCGGCTACGGTACAGACGATAAGCCTCTACGCTAGCTACATGCCATCGCGCGATGCGCATGAGAAAGCTAGCTGCCACCCATCGATCGATCGATCCGTAGCTGCCATCGGCGAGCTAGCTAGTGCCATCCATGCACGCATGAGAAATTCTCATTCGTGTGGTCAGCTCGCCGGCCGGCCGTGCGCTCGCCGTGTGTCCGTGTGTGCGCTCGCCGGTTCGCCGGCCGTGCGCTCACCGGCTCCTCGGCTAGCCATGCGCTCGCTGGCTCGTCGGCCTTGCTAGCTCGATCGTTCTGGTGCAAGCCAGCATGAGCATCCATCCGATCGATCGATCGTTCGTTTCAAACCAGCATGCATGCATGCATGGCGCTAGCTGAGCACGGCGCATGCATGATGTTAGCTGAGCACGGTCGGCATATCGTCTACGCCGTGGACGATAAGCCTGTCGAGGAGTGGATCGCCCTGGCCATGGCCTGCTCATCTGCGGCACGGACGATAGGTCCTGCTCATCTGTGCCGTAAACGAGGGTGTATTATTTCTGAATTTTTTTGAAAACGCGTATTATTTATCAAATTTTATTAAAAAATGTATTATTTTAAAAAAAATAGCCTCATTTATCACCTTCCTATTGTCCAAGAAAAGTTTATAGGAATCATTTATTCTACCTAAATTTTAATTTTTCATTATTATTTGACACAAAAATAAATATGGAAAATAACATGTTAAATTTTTATTAATCGTGCAATTGTGAGACAATAGCATTTACTTTTTTGTCATGCTTTTCATTAATTTTTTGCAAACAAAGATTCATAAGTATGGAGGATAATATTTTTCTTAAATCACACCAAAATATTATGCATTAATTTGCTCCTCTGTTGAGCATTATCATATTAATATTTTGTTTTAATAACGCAAAATTAATATGCATTAATTGTAGATTTCTACCTAAGAGAAAATTAATGCACATGATTTCCAAAAATCGTGTGATTAAAGCAAAAAATATTAATCACATTAGTGTGATTAAAGCAAAAAATACACATTAGTGTTGATTTAATCACAGGATTTTTGAGAATAATATGCATTAATTTTCTCTTTGGTAGAAATCAACAATTAGTGCATATTATTTTTGTGTCATTAAAACAAAATCTTAATTTGATATTGCTCATGGGAGGAACAAATTAATGCATAATATTTTGCCGTGATTAAATCCAAATATTATCTTCCATAATTACGAATTTTTTTGGAAAAAATTAATGACAATAAAGGCACAAATTAATACTATATCGCGTAATTGCCCCATTAAAGTAGGATTTTATTATGTACATGTTTAAATAATTACAAAAAAATAATGTCACATTTCATTATACACCCCCAATATTTTGGTTGCTATGAAAAAAGAGACTATGCCATAACTTTTACAAAGCCACCCCTAAAATATGCCCAATACTTATAGGCCCTTGAATTTAGAAGAAAAATACCTTGGAAGATTGGAGTACCCACCTCCAACAAAGTTGATGGTGCCAAAGTTAAATCGCTGAGCACATGTGATATCCCACTATGTTTCCAAGATAATCCTCTATTGCACACTATGGAAAACATGAGAGGGCCTCTAATTCGTGGAGGTTAAAGAGAAACTCCATTGAGAAATTAAGATCAACGATGTTGCCACTTAACACTCACAATTTATTAAAATTGAGATCCGAAGGGAGGAGCATCGCTTTCAATCTTGGCGTCGCCATTGATTGCGTGGATCACACGTTCGTTGGGAGACCCCAAGAGGAAGGTATGATGCAGTGTAGCAGCAGTTTCCCTCGGTATGAAACCAAGATTTAATCGAACCAGTAGGAGCAAGAAATCACTTCTGAATGTTGTCAGTGGCACGCTGACGTGGAACCTGCACACAACACAATCAAACTACTTTGCCCCAACGAAACAATGAGGTTGTCAATCTCACCGGCTTGCTGAAAACAAAGGATTAAACGTATGGTGTGGAAAACAGTAGTAAATTGCAGAGAATGAAAAGGAACAATGTTTGCAGTTGGTTGTATTATCAGTGTAAAAGAATGGACCGGGGTCCACAGTTCACTAGTGGTGTCTCTCCGTAAAAGATAACTAACATGCTGGGTGAACAAATTACAGTTGGGCAATTGACAAAATATTGAGCGCATGACAATGCATATATATGACATGATGATTACTATGATATTCATGTGGGCATTACAACAAAATACATAGACCGTTATCCAACAGCGTCTATGACTAATAATCCACCGCCAGGTTGTCATCCGAGTTCCCCGTTGGTATTAAGTTGCAAGCAATGGATAATTGCATTAAGCAATGTGCGTAAAGTAAACAAATGCATTAGACCTAACAACGCACCCTTAAGCTAAGCATCGGTTATTTTATCCCTAGTGGCAACAGCACATCCACGATCTTAGAAGTTATTGTCACTCTCCCAGATTACCGGAGGCATGAACCCACTATCTAGCATAAATACTCACTCTTGGAGTTACAAGCATCGACTTGGCCAAAGCATCTACTAGTAACGGAAAGTATTCAATATTCATCGGATCCCAAAAACACAACATGTAGCATTACAATAAGATGATCTTGATCATGATAGGCAGCTCACAAGATCTAAACATGATAGCATAAAGTGGAGAGACAACCATCTAGCTACTGCCATGGACCCGTAGTCCAAGGATGAACTACTCACGCATCACTCCGGAGGCAGGCATGGTGATGTAGAGCCCTCCGGTGATGATTCCCCTCTCCGGCAGGTGCCGGGAAGAGCTTCTGAACCCTCCCGAGCTAGGGTTGACGGCGGCGGCGTCTCTGGAACTTTTCGTGGATAATGGCTCGGGTATTTAGGGTTTTCGCGTCGGGAGGAATAAATAGGCGAAAGGGCGGCGGCTGGAGACCCACATGGGCCCCACACCACCCCACGGCGCGGCAGGGGGGCCCGCGCGGCCCCATGGTGTGGCTGCCACGTGGCTCCCCTCCGTGTCTCCTCTGGACTCCGTGTTTGTGTTGGAAAAATAGGAGGTTTTGTCCAAGTTTCGTCCAATTCCGAAAATATTTCCAGACTAGCTTTTCTGGAATACAAAAACAGCAGAAAACAGGAACTGGCACTGTGACATCTTGTTAATAGGTTAGTCCCAGAAAATGCATAAAAATGCTATGAAGTGTATAAAACATGTAACAATTGGTATAATATCAACATGGAACATCAGAAATTATAGATACGTTTGAGACGTATCAAGCATCCCCAAGCTTAGTTCTACTCGTCCTCGAGTAGGTAAAACGATAAAAACAAAATAATTTCTGAGGTGACATGCTACAATCATAATCTTGATCAAATAGTATTGTAAAGCACATGTTATGAATGAAGTGATCCAGGTCAATGGTCTATAGTTTGCTAGCAAGTAGATAATGAGCAAACAACTGAATCATATAAGCAAAAACTTTTCATGGATAGTACTTTCGAGACAAGCATCAAAGAGTTTTGCATAATAGTTAACTCATAAAGCAATAGATTCTAAGCAAAAGGTATTTAACCAACACAAAGGAAGATTTAAGTTTCAACAATTGCTTTCAACTTTCAACATATATATCTCATGGATATTTATCAACACAAAGCAATATAATAAGTGCAATATACAAGCATATAAAAATTGTTGCACCAAAGTTGACACTAGTGTTTGCTTCTAAGATAGAAAGAAGTAGGAAAACTGACTCAACATAAAAGTAAAAGAAATGCCCTTCGCAGAGGGAAGCAGGGATTAAATCATGTGCTAGAGCTTTTTAAGTTTTTGAAATCATATAGAGAGTAAAAATAAGTTTTGGGAGGTGTTTGTTAATTGTCAACGAATCAGAAAATGGAAAGTACAATATGACCCCTGCCAACCAGACTTTTAAGAGCGGCTCCCATGAAGGACGTTATTTCTAACAGCAAGGCAGATCATCCCTCTTTCTCTTTTGTTTACACATGTAGATATTTCACTGTTTGTCATTGCTTGACTGATAAATCAGGGCAAAAATGTGAAGAGAATTAAGCGGTTAAAGTTGTAATTAATTGGGACTGGGCACCCCATTTGCCAGCTCTTTTTGCAAAATTAATGGATAAGCGGATGTATATAACGCTAGTCCGGTGGTAAAGTCTGTTTGACAGTTGACATAAAGACATCCACCCCGTCCTCATGAGCTTGGTAAACATTGACACAAAATAGGAGTAATAATTTTTAAATAGTTTAAAGGTAGCGCATGAAAAATTCACTTAGAATGGCAAGGAAATACCACATATAGGTAGTTATGGTGGACACAGATGGCATGAATTTTGGCTCAAGCTTTCGGATGCACGAGAAGCATTCCCTCTCAGTACAGAGTTTAGGCTAGCAAGGTTATTTGAAGCAAACACAGGATATCAACCGACACAGCAAGACTTATATGAAAACATATTGCAAGCATTATAAGACTCTACACTGTCTTCCTTGTTAACCAAACCCTTTTACTAGAAAATACCTAGACCTTAGAGATACCAATCATGCAAACCAAATTTCAACGAGCTTTACGGTAATTCTTCATTAATAGTTTTAACTACATGATACAAAAGTTTAAACATGAACTACTTGATAACTCAAAACAATTGACAAGTATCAAATTATCCAATACAGTGATCTACAAGATATGTAAGCTTTTCCATTATACCATCTACCACATGCAACATTTTCTGTTCCAACCAAACACCAATCAATTTATTTCAACATAAACTCTCCAAACAATTATAAGTGAAGCAAGAGAGTACTTTTTTTAAAAGAACTAACAGCTCTGAATAAGAGATGCATGCAAAACAGGAGTTAAAATCATAGCAATAGCTAGACAAGAATACTCAACAAGTATAAGCGAAGAATAGGAGTATTCATATGAAAAAGCGGAGCGTGTCTCTCTCCCAATCAAGAATGCTGGGTCCAATTGATGCATGTAAAATGCATACATGAACTTTGCACTTTAATTGCTTATATTCCAATCATATTTGCATCATATAAGGGTTATATCAATGTTTTATCATGATTTTGGGAATACTTCATAGTTTTCCCATTTATTTGGAATTAACCCTGCACAGCAGAAAACCCTAGTTTTGTATTTTAATGTTTCAGGGACCCAAACGTCAACGAAATCATCTGGAAATTTATGGGCGTCAATATTTGGAAGGAAGAAGGACTACGAAAAGGGAAGCAAGCAAACGGAGACCCGAGGGCCAAACGGGCATGGCCCACGCGGCCACAGCACCAGGCCGCGTGGGACCCACCCGTTTGGGCCTCGTGGTTCCGTTGCCGTCGATCTTCGCTCCACCGCCTTCGTCTTGACCTAAAAACGCCTATAAAAAAGGTCCCCCGACGTTCTCTGGAAGGAGCGCCGCACAAACACAGAAACACCGAAACGGAGATCAGAGCTGCAGATTGGAGGGGGAAAACTCTGGCGGGGCGCTGCCGACGTGGTCTCCATCTTCTCCATCGACTTCTCCACCGTCTCCATGATGAAGAGGGAGTAGTCCACCTCTGGACTATGGTTTGTGGAAGTAACTTATGTATCTCTCCTCTCTTGAGCTTCACTAATTAGCACCGTATGAGCTGCTGAACATGATTACGGTCACCGTTGTAATACCTTTGTGGTGGATCTTTATGAGTTAATATATGTTTGAGATTGCAATGTTTGTTTCAGTTATGAGTATAGATGCATATTATGTACCCCGTTCTTGTCTACTTGTTTTGATCAAGCATGTTTATGAGAGCGTGTGTGGGGGAACGTGTGCATTAGTTGGAGTAACGGGGGTGGCTAGTGCAGTGAACATGAGAGAAAGTTCTGCGATCCACTTTGGTATCTTTACCTTACTTTGTTAGCTCACTAGGGATAAACTAAAATACCATGCTACCGGGATGTGGGCGTGACCATTGCCACTACTCCATGACTAGATCTAGCATGTTCTTATTTTCACTTCATGTCATGATACTTAATGCTATACTCTGAGTTATCTTAAATACTGAGGTGTTATGATTTAGTTCGCATCTTGGTGGAGTATAAGAGAGGTTAATAACCAAAAGATCTCTATGTTAGGACGTGATGCCCGTATATCTAAGTAACTTGTTATCAAACCCTGTGTTGCAATCTCATATGTTAACTGTGTGTGTTCCATTGTCTACCACTTTATAAAGAGAGAGTGCATTTGAAACCATGAACCCCAGTCCATTTTTAATCATAAGAAACACCTTTCCAACACCATATACCACTTTTCTATTTTCAGCCATCATTAAATCCGAAAATACAAAAATACTTTTCATCTTGCATACATCATTTAAAAACCCAAAAATATCATTTACCATTGCATCCACCATCATTGCATATTTATTTCCTGTTTGCATTGCATAACTATTCTGATATCATTCTTACACCTTGTGCTTGACAACCACAGTGAGGTTGAGGACCAAAACATCTAACCTTGTTTTGTAGGTAACCAAAAGAAGGATAAGAAGATAAATCTACCACTGCAGATTCCCCGAGAGTTCGATATTAAACCCTCGAGTCACCCTCGTGGGGAAAATTGTCTTCCACTTACTATACACTCTGCACTTGGAGTCTCAACCTAATCTCATTTATTTGTGCAGGCATCAAGACTTGCTCATCGGGTATCAAGACGTTTTCTGGCGCCGCTGCCGGGGAATCGTAGCTGAGAGATTTATCCAAGGGTGTGCATCATCGCATTCATCTCACAACAAAGTCAACGTCACCAACTTGTGCTAACACCTAAGCTTGGGAGGTTGCACCTACGTGAGCACCATCTTATCCATCTTTACTTACAAAGCAATTTATTTGTTTTGTTAGTGTCATTGCATATCATATCATATTTATTTCAGTTTTGCATAAAAAATTAAAATACCAAAAAAAAAACTTGCTAAAATGGGAGAAAGAACTAAGCTGTGTGACTACACAACACTCCTAATGATCAATTTATCACGAGAGCTATTGCCACACCTAAGATAAATGCTGAGAGTTATGAAGTAAGTCCTAGTTTGTTGAACTTGATAACTAGGGAACAATTTGGTGGTAGTGCTATGGAGGATGCCTCTATGCATCTTCATGACTTTGTTGAAATATGTGACATGCAAAAGTTTAAAAATGTGGAAAGTGATATCCTACAACCGAAGTTATTTCCTTTTTCACTTAGAGGAAAAGCTAAAGAGTGGTTGCATTCCTTGCCATCTGGTAGTATTAATTCTGGGGATGATCTAAAAGAAGCTTTCATTAAGAAATATTATCCTCCTGTTAAAATTTTGCAAAATAGAAACAACATCCTTTCTTTAGGCAAAATGAAAATGAACATGTTGCTATGGCTTGGGATAGGATAAAACTTATGCTTAGAACTTGTCCCTCTGGTGGCTCTAGGTTAATAGTGCCAGAAACAATTGCTTGTACGTCACACGTCAGTTGGGAACCCCAAGAGGAAGGTATGATGAGTGCAGCAGTAAGTTTTCCCTCAGTATGAAACCAAGGTTTAATCGACCAGTAGGAAAACGAGGTTTGCTTCGAAGGTGTTGGTGGAGTGTAGTGCGGCGCAACACCAGGGATTCCGGTGCCAACGTGGAACCTGCACAACACAATCAAATTACTTTGCCCCAACTTAACAGTGAGGTTGTCAATCTCACCGGCTTGCTGAAAACAAAGGGTTAAACGTATCGAATGGAAGATGATGTTTGTTTGCATAAAACAGTAGAGAACAATGATTGCAGTAGATTGTATTTCAGATGTAAAAGAATGGACCGGGGTCCACAGTTCACTAGTGGTGTCTCTCCAATAAGATAACTAACATGCTGGGTAAACAAATTACAGCTGGGCAATTGACAATTGATAAGTGCATATAACATGCATGTGTGAGCTGTGGTGTCTACTATGAGATTCATTTGGGCATTACGACAAAGTACATAGACCGCTATCCAGCATGCATCTATGCCTAAATAGTCCACTTTCCGGTTAACATCCGTACCCCTTCCAGTATTAAGTTGCAAGCAACAGACAATTGCATTAAGTAATGTGCGTAATGTAAACAATACATTCATCCTTGAATAAAGCATTGCTGTTTTACCCCTAGTGGCAACAACACATCTACAACCTTAGAACTTGCTGTCACTATCCCAGGTTAAATAGAGGTTGAACCCAACTATCATGCATAAATACCCCCTCTTGGAGTTACAAGTATTCACTGGCCAAGGCTTCAACAAGTAACGGAGAGCATGCAAGATCACAAATGACATAGACATGATAATATAATATTCAGCTCCACATAGGTATCAATATAAGTCAGATCCCAGCAAACACAACATGTAGCATTACAATAAGATGATCTTGATCATGATAGGCAGCTCACAAGATCTAAACATGATGGCACAAGTGGAGAAGACAACCATCTAGCTACTGCTATGGACCCATAGTCCAAGGATGAACTACTCACGCATCACTCCGGAGGCGGGCATGGCGATGTAGAGCCCTCCGGTGATGATTCCCCTCTCCGGCAGGGTGCCGGGAAGAGCTTCAGAACCCCCCGAGTTAGGGTTGACGACGGCGGCGGCAGCGAATATGTTCTGGATGAAAGGCTCGGTGTTTTAGGGTTTTCGCGTCTCGGGGAATAAATAGGCGAAGGGGCGATGTCGGCGGACCCCCGAGGGGCCCAAACCACACAGGCGCGGCTGTGGGCCCAGCCGCGCCAGGTGGTTTGGCCACCTCGTGGCTCTCTTCGTCTCTCCTTCGGACTCCGTGTACGTGCTGGAAAAATAGGGACTGGCCTTTTGTTTCGTGCAATTCCGAGAATATTTCCAGAAGTAACTTTCTGAAACCAAAAACAGCAGAAAACAGGGAACTGGCACTGTGGCATCTTGTTAATAGGTTAGTCCCAGAAAATGCATAAAAGTGATACGAAGTGTATATAAAACATGTAGCAAATGGTATAATATAAGCATGGAACAGCAGAAATTATGGATACGTTGGAGACGTATCAAGCATCCCCAAGCTTAGTTCTACTCGTCCTCGAGTAGGTAAAACGATAACAACAAATAATTTCTGAGGAGACATGCTTTCACACAATCTTGATCAATATATTGCAAGGCTCATGTCATGAATGAAGTGACTCAAAGCAATGATCTATAGTTTGCTAACAAATAGATAAAGAGTAAACAATGAATCATATAAGCAAAAACTTTTCATGAATAGTACTTTCAAGACAAGCATCAAAAAGTTTTGCATAAGAGGTAACTCATAAAGCAATAGATTCAAAGTAAAAGGCATTGAAGCAACACAAAGGATGATTAAGTTTCAGCATTTGCTTTCAACTTGTAACATGTATATCTCATGGATAGTTGTCAACATAAAGCAATATAACAAGTGCAATAAGTAAATATGTAAGAATCAATGCACACAAAGTTGACACAAGTGTTTGCTTCTAAGATAGAAAGGAGTAGGTAAACTGACTCAACATAAAGTAAAAGATAGGCCCTTCGCAGAGGGAAGCAGGGATTAAATCATGTGCTAGAGCTTTTTAAGTTTTCGAAAGCATATAGAGAGCACAAAATAAGTATTTGAGAGGTGTTTGTTGTTGTCAACGAATGGTAGTGGGCACTCTAACCCCCTTGTCAACCAGACTTTCAAAGAGCGGCTCCCATGAAGGACGTTATTCTACCAGCAAGGTAGATCATCCCTCTTCTCTTTTGTTTACACATGTATTTTAGTTTCTTTATAGATGACACTCCTCCCAACCTTTTGCTTACACAAGCCATGGCTAACCGAATCCTCGGGTGCCTTCCAACATTCACATACCATGGAGGAGTGTCTATTGCAAAATTAAGTTGCTTACTGATAAATCAGGGCAAAACATGTGAAGAGAATTATTAATGAAAGTTGTAATTAATTGGGGCTGGGCACCCCGTTGCCAGCTCTTTTTGCAAATTATTGGATAAGCGGATGTATATGCCACTAGTCCAGGTGAAAGTCTGTCAGAAGTAAATGACAAGATTGAAAGATAAAACACCACATACTTCCTCATGAGCTATAAAACATTGACACAAATAAGGAGTAATAAAGTTTTGAATAGTTTAAAGGTAGCACATGAAATATTTACTTGGAATGGCAGGAAATACCACATAGTAGGTAGGTATGGTGGACACAAATGGCATGGGTTTTGGCTCAAGTTTTGGATGCACGAGAAGCATTCCCTCTCAGTACAGAGTTTAGGCTAGCAAGGTTGTTTGAAGCAAACACAAGTATAAACCGGTACAGCAAGAATCACATAAAAACATATTGCAAGTATTATAAGACTCTACACTGTCTTCCTTGTTGCTCAAACATTTTACCAGAAAATATCTAGACCTTAGAGAGAACAAATATGCATCCCAAGTCTCAACAAGCTCTACGGTAGTTCTCCACTACTAGGCTTTAACTACATGATGCAAGAGCTTAAACATGATCTACTTGAGAGCTCAAAACAATTGCAAAGCATCAAATCAAAACAAGACAATGATCTACAAGAATGCATATGTCTTTTCCAATACCAACTACTACATGTAGCATTTTCTTTCTTCCAAACAAACACCAATAATTTATTTAAACATAAACTCTCCAAATGATAATATAATGCAGCAAGAGAGTATTTATAAACAAGTGCTAACAGCTCGAAGAGATGCATGAAAAACAGGAGCTAAAAGCACTGCAGTAGCTAGTTAAGAATACTCAACAAATATAAGTGAAGAACATGAGTATTCACATGAAAAAGCGGAGCGTGTCTCTCTCCCACACAAGGATTGCTAGGATCCGAATTTATTCAAACAAAAACAAAAATAAAAACACACAGACGCTCCAAGTAAAGCGCATAAGATGTGAAAGAATTAAAATATAGTTTCACTAGAGATGACCTGATAAGTTTGTTGATGAAGAAGGGGATGCCTTGGGCATCCCCAAGCTTAGACGCTTGAGTCTCTCTGAATATGGTTGGGATGAACCACGGGGGCATCCCCAAGCTTAGGCTTTTCACTCTTCTTGATCACATAATATCACCCTTCTCGCTTGATCCTTGAAAACTTCCTTCACACCAAACTCAAGACAGTTCTCATTAGAGGGTTAGTGCATAATCAAAAATTCTCATATTCTGTAATGATACAATCAATCCCAAAGCTTCTGGACATTAGCTACAGCCACCAATGCTTTGTGGAGCAAAGAAATCCACACAAACACAGTAAAAGAGCGAATGCAAAACAAAAGGCAGAATCTGTCAAAAACAGAACAGTCTGGAATGACGAATTTTTTCGAGGCACTTAAGTTGCTCAGATGGATCTGGCCTAAAATAATGAAAGTTGCGTACATATCTCAGGAATATGCGTGATTTTTCAGAATTTTTTGAATTTTCTACAGGGAGATAAGCTCAAATCCGTGACAGCTAAAAATCTGTCACTGCGCAGAAATCCAAATCTTGCATCAACTTTCAATATAGAACTTTACTTGGCACAACATTGCGATAAAATAAAGATACAAAGGAGTTGCTACAGAAGTAACAAAACTCCTTGACTCAAAGAAAACAAAAATAACAGCAAATAAAAACGATGGGTTGTCTCCCATAAGCGCTTTTCTTTAACGCCTTTCAGCTAGGCGCAGAAAGTGAAAATCAAGTGTTGTCAAGAGAAGAAGCATCAACATCATAACTTGCTCTAACAATAGAGTCAAAAGGTAACTTCATTCTCTTCCTAGGGAAGTGTTCCATACCTTTCTTGAGAGGAAATTGGTACCTTATATTACCTTCTTTCATATCAATGATGGCACCAACAGTTCGAAGAAAAGGTCTTCCCAAAACAATAGGACAAGATGCATTGCATTCAATATCCATAACAATAAAATCAACGGGGACAAGGTTATTTTTACGTAATAAAAACATCATTAACTCGCCCCAAAGGTTTCTTCATAGCATTATCAGCGAGAAAAACATCCAAATAACAATGTTCCAAAGGTGGCAAATCAAGAATATCATAAAGCTTCTTGGGCAAAACTGAAACACTTGCACCAAGATCACACAAGGCATTGCAATAAAAATCATTCACCTTTACCTTAATGATGGGTTCCCAACCATCTTCTAATTTCCTAGGAATAGAAGCTTTAAGTTTCAACTTCTCCTCCCTAGCTTGCAAAAGAGCATTTGTAATATGCTTTGTAAAAGCCAAATTAATAGTGCTAGCATTGGGACTTCTAGCTAATTTTTGCAAGAACATAATAACTTCAGAGATGTTACAATCATCAAAATCAAAATCATTATTGTCAATGGTGGTGGAACCATTGTCTCCAATAGTTTGAAAAATTTCAGCACTTTTATCAGAAAAAGTTTCAGCAGTTTTAGGCAATTTCAAACGCTTTGCAGAAGTAGTAGAGACATTACCAACACCAATAACATTACCATCAATAGTAGGAGGTTACTAGCATGTGAAACATTAGCATTACTAGTGGTGGTGATAGTACAAACTCTAACTATACTATTCTCTTTTTCAAGTTCTTCCTCTTTTTCCCACCTAGCATGCAATTCAGCCAACATCCTAATATTATTATCAATTCGAACTTGGATGGCATTTGCTGTAGCAAATGACTCATCAAGACCTTCAGGTTTCGCTGCCATGTTATTAATCAAAGAGGACTGAGCTTCAGACATAGATGAAATACGGTTTTCAGCAATGGAAATCTTAGTTTGCAAACCTGAAATCTCACTATTTATATTTTCGAGTTGCTGTCCTATATTCTTCAACATGGCAGTTTGTTCATTCATAGCTTTTGTAAACAATTGATTTTGCTCAAATTGTGATTGCATAAAGCTTTTAGTTGATCTCTCAATTTCTATCATCCTTTCCTCACTAGGCATAAAAGATCTAGCATTAAAATAACCATTACCACTTGAAGGAAAAGCCTAGAGTTGTTGCTACCAAAATTATTCCTATAAGCATTGTTGTTGAAGTTGTTGTTTTTAATGAAGTTTACATCAACATGCTCTTCTTGAGCAACCAATGAAGCTAAAGGAACATTATTAGGATCAACATGAGATCTACCATTCACAAGCATAGACATAATAGCATCAATCTTATCACTCAAAGAGGAGGTTTCTTCAACAGAATTTACCTTCTTACCTTGAGGAGCTCTTTCGGTGTGCCATTCGGAATAGTTGATCATCATATCATCAAGTAGCTTTGTTGCTGCACCTAAAGTGATGGACATAAAGGTTCCTCCAGAGGCTGAATCCAATAAGTTCCTTGAGGAAAAATTTAATCCTGCATAAAAGGTTTGGATGATCATCCAAGTAGTCAGTCCATGAGTGGGACAATTCTTCACCAAAGATTTCATTCTTTCCCAAGCTTGAGCAACATGTTCATTATCAAGTTGTTTAAAATTCATAATGCTACTTCTCAAGGATATAATCTTAGCAGGAGGATAATATTTCCCTATGAAAGCATCTTTGCATTTTGTCCAAGAATTAATACTATTTCTAGGCAAAGAAAGCAACCATTCTTTAGCTCTTCCTCTCAAGGAGAAAGGAAAAAGTTTCAGTTTTATAATATCCCCATCCATATCCTTATACTTTTGCATTTCACAAAGTTCAACAAAGTTATTAAGATGGGCAGCAGCATCATCAGTACTAACACCAGAAAATTGCTCTTTCATAACAAGATTTAATAGAGCAGGTTTAATTTCATAAAATTCTGCTGTAGAAGCAGGTGGAGCAATAGGAGTGCATATGAAATCATTGTTGTTTGTGCTAGTGAAGTCACACAACTTAGTGTTCTCAGGAGTATCATTTTGAAAAACAAAATAAACTGAATTAAACAAGTAACTAATTTTTTTGTGTTTTTGATAAAGAGAGCAAACAAACTAAATAAAAATAAACTAAGCAAGACAAATAACAAAGTAAAGAGATTGGGTGTGAGAGACTCCCCTTGCAGAAGCAATTCGTTTTCCCCGGCAACGGCGCCAGAAAACGTGTTGGTGGCTCTAGGTTAATAGTGCCAGAAACAATGCTTGTACGTCACACGTCAGTTGGGAACCCCAAGAGGAAGGTATGATGAGTGCAGCAGTAAGTTTTCCCTCAGTATGAAACCAAGGTTTAATCGACCAGTAGGAAAACGAGGTTTGCTTCGAAGGTGTTGGTGAAGGAGTGTAGTGCGGCGCAACACCAGGGATTCCGGTGCCAACGTGGAACCTGCACAACACAATCAAATTACTTTGCCCCAACTTAACAGTGAGGTTGTCAATCTCACCGGCTTGCTGAAAACAAAGGGTTAAACGTATCGAATGGAAATGATGTTTGTTTGCATAAAACAGTAGAGAACAATGATTGCAGTAGATTGTATTTCAGATGTAAAAGAATGGACCGGGGTCCACAGTTCACTAGTGGTGTCTCTCCAATAAGATAACTAACATGCTGGGTAAACAAATTACAGCTGGGCAATTGACAATTGATAAGTGCATATAACATGCATGTGTGAGCTGTGGTGTCTACTATGAGATTCATTTGGGCATTACGACAAAGTACATAGACCGCTATCCAGCATGCATCTATGCCTAAATAGTCCACTTTCCGGTTAACATCCGTACCCCTTCCAGTATTAAGTTGCAAGCAACAGACAATTGCATTAAGTAATGTGCGTAATGTAAACAATACATTCATCCTTGAATAAAGCATTGCTGTTTTACCCCTAGTGGCAACAACACATCTACAACCTTAGAACTTGCTGTCACTATCCCAGGTTAAATAGAGGTTGAACCCAACTATCATGCATAAATACCCCCTCTTGGAGTTACAAGTATTCACGTGGCCAAGGCTTCAACAAGTAACGGAGAGCATGCAAGATCACAAATGACATAGACATGATAATATAATATTCAGCTCCACATAGGTATCAATATAAGTCAGATCCCAGCAAACACAACATGTAGCATTACAATAAGATGATCTTGATCATGATAGGCAGCTCACAAGATCTAAACATGATGGCACAAGTGGAGAAGACAACCATCTAGCTACTGCTATGGACCCATAGTCCAAGGATGAACTACTCACGCATCACTCCGGAGGCGGGCATGGCGATGTAGAGCCCTCCGGTGATGATTCCCCTCTCCGGCAGGGTGCCGGGAAGAGCTTCAGAAACCCCCCGAGTTAGGGTTGACGACGGCGCGGCAGCGAATATGTTCTGGATGAAAGGCTCGGTGTTTTAGGGTTTTCGCGTCTCGGGGAATAAATAGGCGAAGGGGCGATGTCGGCGGACCCCCGAGGGGCCCAAACCACACCAGGCGCGGCTGTGGGCCCAGCCGCGCCACTGGTGGTTTGGCCACCTCGTGGCTCTTCGTCTCTCCTTCGGACTCCGTGTATGGTTGGAAAAATAGGGACCTGGCCTTTTGTTTCGTGCAATTCCGAGAATATTTCCAGAAGTAACTTTCTGAAACCAAAAACAGCAGAAAACAGGGAACTGGCACTGTGGCATCTTGTTAATAGGTTAGTCCCAGAAAATGCATAAAAGTGATACGAAGTGTATATAAAACATGTAGCAAATGGTATAATATAAGCATGGAACAGCAGAAATTATGGATACGTTGGAGACGTATCACCCTCACATGGAGTTAATGAATGGACCATATTACACTCTTTCTACAATGGTTTAAACTACATGTCTAGAAACATACTTGATTCTGCTGCTGGAGGTGCTTTTATGAGTAAGACTATAGTAGAAGCTAAAAATATATTGGAAAGCATTTTACAAAACTATAGTCAATGGCATACTGATAGGGCACCTAATCCTTCTAAGAAAGTGAACTCTATTGAAGAAACTAATGATTTGTCATCTAAAATGGATACTATTCTTGCTTTGCTTAATAAACCTAGTGTTGAAAATGTTCCTTTGCAAGAACTAGTTGGAAACAATTCTGAAAATATTGATGTCAACTTCATTAGGAACTATGGTAATAATGGGTATGGTAACAACAATTATAACTCTTATAATAAACCCCCATATGTGCCAAATAAATATGCTTCTAGTGGTAATGTTTCTAGTGACTTGGAAAACACCATTAGATCTTTTATATCTACCCAAAAAGAGCTTAATAAGGAATTTATCTCTAAGTTTGAAAAACAAGATGCTTTGTTTGAAAGGGTAGATCAGCTTACTAAGGAAGTCTCATCATTAAAGAGCATCATTACAGCCCAAAAACATGAGGAAACAATAAAATATTGCCAAGAGGTTATCAATAAGTCTTGGGAACACATTCATGAGCAAGAGAGAGTTGCTAAAGAATCTATTGGGGTAATGAAAGAGGTTGAAGTTGAGGAAGTTAAAATGCTTAATGAAGTCAAGGATCCTTTGCTTGACTTAGAAAATTGTAGCTTGCATGAATTAATATCTATCTTACAAAAATTTGCAAGTGATCCTTCCATCAACACTAACCAAGCAGGTTTTGGTTCTTATATTGCTAATCATGTCTTGAAAGAAAAGATTGCTAGGTACAACCAAGAGGCTATGATACCACCTAAGCTTGGGGATATGTGGATACCTAAGGTACTAGTAACTATTGGAAAAGAGACACACCATGCCATACTTGATCTAGGATCTAGTGTCTCTGTTTTATCTAAAGAACTATATGAAGTGCTTGAATTGAAAAATCTTGAAAAATGCTCTATTGAACTAGCACTTGCTGATGACTCTATTAAACATGCTTTGGGAAAAGTAAGTGATGTTATGGTAGAGTTACATATGACTTTTGTGCCTGTGGATTTTCTAATCATGGATATGGGGAATAAAACCTCTAGTCCTATTATTCTTGGAAGACCTTTTCTTCGTACCACAGGTGCTATCATTGATTCAAAGGAAGGGAATGTAAAGTTTCAGTTTCCACACAAGAAGTGCATGGAACACTTTCCAAGGAAGAGGGAACCACAAAGTTCAAGCTCCCTCATGAGCTTCGTCAAATAAACAACAAGTAAGAAGCCTAGCTATATGGCTATAAAGAAAGCGCTTTGCGGGAGGCAACCCGGTTATTTTTTGTGTGATTTTTCTTTGTGTCCTCTTGCTGTAACAAGAGATTTTGTGTCTAGTTAGGTTCTGGAGTTTTTAATAAAGTGCCAAGTTTTACCCTTTTTGGTTTGAAAAAGTTGCTTATAGCGTTCGGAGATTTTATTCCTGCACGAATCAGTGCACGGTATGATTTTTAATTCTTATTCTGTAACTCCGAATGAGCTCATATTTGAACTGTAGTTGCAACTTTTCATCCTCTGTATGCATGAATTTTTTCGGAATTTTTCGAGAAAGTTTGGTAGGGTAGAAAAATACGTTTTGCTGCTGCTGTTTTTCTGGACAGATTCTGTCCCATTTTGTTTGATGCATGCTTTGAGCTTTTAAGTTGAATCTTTTTGATCCAATTGAGTTTATGAGTAGGCATACAACATTATACACTTTCTGGACATTCATATGAATTTTTGTTCAAGGATTATATGCAGCAAGGAACCTATTTGTTTATCACTATTAATGCACCCCACAGAAAAGAGATGGGAGAAACGGTGTTTTGAAGTTTTTTCACAGGGATTGGAGGAGATGCACCAAGAGCTATCCAAGGATGGTGAAGACCATAAGCTTGGGGATGTGAAGACAACCCCGCTGGACCTACACACTCTCGGTTTGCACACGTCCAACTTCTGTTTTTCGATCGAAACACTTTATCGCATAAACTTGGAGCGTCGTTTTTGTTTTTGTTTGAGTCTTGAGAGACCACCACACTATCAATTATATATGAGAGAGCTACTGGAAATATGGGTTGAAATATGTTGGATGCTTTTATAAGATTGGGAAAAGGGATGTTTGACTTGATTTTTAATGATACATATAGTTGCATGATTCATGAGCTTGTTTATGAGTAATAGTTTGCAAATTCTTTTTGTAGAGCTATCACTTATTCATGTTTTGGTGCTGATTGTTATTTCACTTGGTTTAACATGGATTAGTTAGTTCTATGGACACTCATGCATGCATCTAGATGGTCAACTTTCTCCCTTTTGCTAGCCCAAAAACTCCAACAAGCAAAAACTTGTTTCCAACACCTTCAACCAAAGTTATTCCAGTGAGTCCACCATATCTACCTATTGGCTTTATGCTATTCCGAGTATGTTTAACATGTTGTTTGTGTTATCTTACCTCTGAATGAAAATGTTTATGTTATTGATTGCAATGGAAAAAATTGGTTATATAGCTCTCACGAACTTGATGCACAATGTTCTTTTATTTGCATAATAAAACATGACCCATTGTGATTAAGATTATGATGCTAGTGGCTTGATAAATGTTCGAGGTTGGAGTTAGCCCATATGTGCTGTCACATGCAAGCTTTCAACATGCTCTTCATCTCATTTAGTTGATATCATGTACTTTTGTTTATGGATGCTATCATGGTGAAATGAGTGGAAATGAAGTAGTTTAAATGAGTTTGTATAAATGGTTAGAGAGACGCCTGGGCCGCTAATCTAAGCCATGCATCATTCATGGTGGAAATTTACTTACATACTATGGTGAATTCTGTGATACACCTTGCAATAAAAAACTATTCCAATGGTAAATAAAAAGGGTGTTGAGATTTTTCATTTTGTTTGTTTGTCTTGTCATTTTGATATGGGCTTGTTCCATATCTGGGACAAGAGGTACCCCAGTTGACGCTCTTGATGATACTATTATTACTTACAATGATATATAACTTGAACTTGCTTTGTTTCCTAAGTTGAGTAACATGGTGTAGTACTTGTATTCAAGGGGCATGAGACATCAACCTTTACTTTATCAAGCACACTACTCATATTTGCTTTCACTTTAACCTTAATCATTCAAGATGCTATGATAGGGGCAATGAGAGCTTGACACCAATGAATACCTTATTGCAATCATTAACTTAAGTAGAAGAGTTTGGAAGTTGGATGAAACTTATGCATGCTTTACCTCTACTCACATATACATCTTTCCAAAGTGTACACCTATCATATTCAGATTTTCATCTACACTCTATGACCATTGTAGGATGTTCTACTTATCATTATGCATACATGTGTTCCATATTACTTGCTACTATGTTACACTTTGTGAACTATCAATGAACATCCTTGTCTTGAATACTTGATATCACTTCATAAACTATTTGCATATTGCTACTCCTTTGAAGAATGAATCATTTGACTATATGTAGCAATAGTAATCATCTTTGATATCCATTGTTAAGTATTAAATTGCAAAGTCCATGTTAGTTTTATCATCTTCATACTCGAGGACGAGCATGGATTAAGCTTGGGGATGTTGATGCATGTAAAATGCATACATGAACTTTGCACTTTAATTGCTTATATTCCAATCATATTTGCATCATATAAGGGTTATATCAATGTTTTATCATGATTTTGGGAATACTTCATAGTTTTCCTATTTATTTGGAATTAACCCTGCACAGGCAGAAAACCCTAGTTTTGTATTTTAATGTTTCAGGGACCCAAACGTCAACGAAATCACCTGGAAATTTACGGGCGTCAATATTTGGAAGGAAGAAGACTACGGAAAAGGAAGCAAGCAAACGGAGGCCCGAGGGCCAAACGGGTGGCCCACGCGGCCACAGTACCAGGCCGCGTGGGACCCACCCGTTTGGGCCTCGTGGCTCCGTTGCCGTCGATCTTCGCTCCACCGACATCGTCTTGACCTAAAAACGCCTATAAAAAAGGTCCCCCGACGTTCTCTGGAAGGAGCGCCGCACAAACACAGAAACACCGAAACGGAGATCAGGAGCTGCAGATTGGAGGGGGAAAACTCCGGCGGGGCGCTGCCGGCGTGGTCTCCATCTTCTCCATCGACTTCTCCACCGTCTCCATGATGAAGAGGGAGTAGTCCACCTCTGGACTATGGGTTTGTGGAAGTAACTTATGTATCTCTCCTCTCTTGAGCTTCACTAATTAGCACCGTATGAGCTGCTGAACATGATTACGGTCACCGTTGTAATACCTTTGTGGTGGATCTTTATGAGTTAATATATGTTTGAGATTGCAATGTTTGTTTCAGTTATGAGTATAGATGCATATTATGTACCCCGTTCTTGTCTACTTGTTTTGATCAAGCATGTTTATGAGAGCGTGTGTGGGGGAACGTGTGCATTAGTTGGAGTAACGGGGGGTGGCTAGTGCAGTGAACGTGAGAGAAAGTTCTGCGATCCACTTTGGTATCTTTACCTTACTTTGTTACCTCACTAGGGATAAACTAAAATACCATGCTACCGGGGATGTGGGCGTGACCATTGCCACTACTCCATGACTAGATCTAGCATGTTCTTATTTTCACTTCATGTCATGATACTTAATGCTATACTCTGAGTTATCTTAATTACTGAGGTGTTATGATTTAGTTCGCATCTTGGTGGAGTATAAGAGAGGTTAATAACCAAAAGATCTCTATGTTAGGACGTGATGCCCATATATCTAAGTAACTTGTTATCAAACCCTGTGTTGCAATCTCATATGTTAACTGTGTGTTCCATTGTCTACCACTTTATAAAGAGAGAGTGCATTTGTGAAACCATGAACCCCAGTCCATTTTTAATCATAAGAAACACCTTTCCAACACCATATACCACTTTTCTATTTTCAGCCATCATTAAATCCGAAAATACAAAAATACTTTTCATCTTGCATACATCATTCAAAAACCCAAAAATATCATTTACATTGCATCCACCATCATTGCATATTTATTTCTTGTTTGCATTGCATAACTATCCTGATATCATTCTTACACCTTGTGCTTGACAACCACAGGTGAGGTTGAGGACCAAAACATCTAACCTTGTTTTGTAGGTAACCAAAAGAAGGATAAGAAGATAAATCTACCACTGCAGATTCCCCGAGAGTTCGATATTAAACCCTCGAGTCACCCCTCGTGGGGAAAACTGTCTTCCACTTACTATACACTCTGCACTTGGAGTCTCAACCTAATCCCGTTTATTTGTGCAGGCATCAATACTTGCTCATCGGGTATCACCAATCAAGTTGACCATAAGAAAAATAAAATACTAAAAATAAAAACACACAGAGGCTCCAAGTAAAGCAGATATGATGTGAAAGAATTAAAATATAGTTTCACTAGAGATGACCTGATAAGTTGCTGATGAAGAAGGGATGCCTTGGGCATCCCCAAGCTTAGACGCTTGAGTCTTCTTGAAATATGCTGGGGTGATCCATGGGAGCATCCCCAAGCTTAAGCTCTTTACTCTTCTTGATCACATTATCATCCTCTCTCTTGACACTTGAAAACTTCCGGCACACCAAACTCAGAGTAATTCTCATTAGAGGGTTAGTGCACAATCAAAAACTCACATGTTTTATAAGGACACAAATATGACCGTTACTTTTAACATTAACTACTGCTACTGATGTTATGTGAAGCTCTTCACCCTAAAAAAAAAATTCCACTCAACACTAGTAAAAGAGAGAATGCGAAAAATAAAAGACAGAATCTGTCTAAACAGAACAGTCCGCAAAGAAGAATTTTTTCGAGGCACTTACGTTGCTCAGATCGAAAAACTTTAAACTAACGAAAGATGCGTACGTATCTGAGGTTCACGCACACAAATTTGCAGATTTAAATAATTTTTCTGTGATTTTACAGAATTAAAAAGGTGAACAGCAGAAATCTGTTCCTGCGCAGAAATCCAAATCTAGCATCATCTTCCTATTAGAGGCAATACTTGGCACAACAATGCGATAAAATAAAGATACAAAGGAATTGTTACAGAAGTAAACAACTCCTTGACTAAAAACTGAAAACAAAAGATAATGGGTTGCCTCCCAAAAGCGTTTTCTTTAATGCCTTTTAGCTAGGCTATAAGATTTTAATGATGCTCTCATAAGAATAAGAGTTGAAAAACAAAAAAGAGCATCAAGAGGCAAATATCAAACACATTTAAGTCTAACCCACTTTCTATGCAAAGGAATCTTGTAACAAAATAAATTATTGAAGCATAAAGCAACTAGTATAGAAAGATGAAACAGTACAACTTCAAAACTTTCAACATAAAGAGAATTGTTTTAGTGACTTGAAAACTTTTCCAACCATATTTTTCTCTCTCATAATAACTTTCAGTAGCATCATGAACAAACTCAACAATATAACTATCACATAAAGCATGCTTTTCATGATCTACAATACATAATTTTATTAAGCTAAAAAACAGTGGGTTATCAAACCCACTTTTGACAATAATAGTATAATAAATATCATTAGGCAATATAGGACCATCATCAAGAGCATTATCATATATAGCATTAGGGAGCACATTTTTTACTTTCTGCAATTTCCTTTTCTACTTGAGTCAAGGAGTTTGTTACTTCAAATTTATCAAAAGGAGATATTTCAATAGAATCATGACATTCAACAATATAACATTCTTCCTCCTTAGGTAGGCATGGGGGGTAATCATATAATGTAAGAGTTAAAGAGTTACTATCTTAAGGAGGTAGATCCTCCTTTTGTTCATCAATCTCTTCCTCTTTTTCATCCAATGAGCTTTCAGTTTCAGCAATTTTTTCTCCCACAGGTTCCTGAAAGGTAGCAAGTTGTTCTGGAGAATAAGTTTTCTCAAGAAATTCAGTGATATAAGGATTATCATTGTAATATTCAAGGCAATAACCAAGTATTGCAAAAAAAAAATTAGATTTATAAGGAGAATCATCATCGTGAATATAACCAGCAATTTCATAGGCACCCTTAAAAACAAAAAATTCTTTAGTTTGTTCAAGATTACCAAAGTCATAGTTTCCTTTAGCATAAGCAGCCAAGGTTTCATTATCATTATAATCACATTGGAAAGGGAGGTGTTTATGCCTTCTACAACATAATGATTCATTAAATCAGTAGGATTCATTATAAGTGGAGCACAAGTTTTTAGAAAAATAAGTCAATCTACTTATTTGTTCCCATAAATATTTCCCTTTTTGAGACAAGCGGTATTCCATATAATAATTTTGTTGTTCCTCCGTGAACCCACTTAGCCAATAAGATTTTGTTTCAAAGAGAGAAGACATTGATAGTAAGAAAACAATTAGACATAATAACAAACCGAAATAAACTAGATGCAGAAAACTATTTTTTTTTTGTGTTTTTGATAATTAAAAGCAAACAAGACTAGATAAAAATAAACTAAGCAAGACAATAACAAAGTAAAGAGATTGGAAGCGTGAAACTCCCCTTGCAGAAATCCTCTTGCTCCCCGGCACGGCGCCAGAAAAAGAGCTTGATTGCGTGGATCACACGTTCGTTGGGAGACCCCAAGAGGAAGGTATGATGCAGTGTAGCAGCAGTTTCCCTCAGTATGAAACCAAGGTTTAATCGAACCAGTAGGAGCAAGAAATCACTTCAGAAGGTTGTCAGTGGCGCACTGACGTGCAACCTGCACACAACACAATCAAACTACTTTGCCCCAACGAAACAGTGAGGTTGTCAATCTCACCGGCTTGCTGAAAGCAAAGGATTAAACGTATGGTGTGGAAAACAGTAGTAAATTGCAGAGAATGAAAAGGAACAATGTTTGCAGTTGGTTGTATTATCAGTGTAAAAGAATGAACCGAGGTCCACAGTTCACTAGTGGTGTCTCTCCATAAAAGATAACTAACATGCTGGGTGAACAAATTACAGCTGGGCAATTGACAAAATATTGAGCGCATGACAATGCATATATATGACATGATGATTACTATGATGTTCATGTGGGCATTACGACAAAATACATAGACCTTATCCAACAGCGTCTATGACTAATAATCCACCGCCAGGTTGTCATCCGAGTTCCCCGTTGGTATTAAGTTGCAAGCAACGGATAATTACAATAAGCAATGTGCGTAAAGTAAACAAATGCATTAGACCTAACGGCGCACCCTTAAGCTAAGCATCGGTTATTTTATCCCTAGTGGCAACAGCACATCCACAATCTTAGAAGTTATTGTCACTCTCCCAGATTACCGGAGGCATGAACCCACTATCTAGCATAAATACTCACTCTTGGAGTTACAAGCATCTACTTGGCCAAAGCATTTGCTAGTAACGGAAAGCATGCAAGATCATAAATAACATATAAGATAGATTGATAATCAACTTGACATAGTATTCAATATTCATCGGATCCCAGCAAACACAACATGTAGCATTACAATAAGATGATCTTGATCATGATAGGCAGCTCACAAGATCTAAACATGATAGCATAAAGTGGAGAGACAACCATCTAGCTACTGCCATGGACCCGTAGTCCAAGGATGAACTACTCACACATCACTCCGGAGGCAGGCAAGGTGATGTAGAGCCCTCCGGTGATGATTCCCCTCTCCGACAGGGTGCCGAGAAGAGCTTCTGAACCCTCCCGAGCTAGGGTTGACGGCGGCGGCATCTCTGGAACTTTTCGTGGATAATGGCTCGGGTATTTAGGGTTTTCGCGTCGGGAGGAATAAATAGGCGAAAGGGCGGCGGCTGGAGACCCACGTGGGCCCCACACCACCCCACGGCGCGGCAGGGGGGCCCGCGCGGCCCCATGGTGTGGCTGCCACGTGGCTCCCCTCCGTGTCTCCTCTGGACTCCGTGTTCGTGTTGGAAAAATAGGAGGTTATGTCCAAGCTTCGTCCAATTCCGAGAATATTTCCATACTAGCTTTTCTGGAATACAAAAACAGCAGAAAACAGGAACTGGCACTGTGGCATCTTGTTAATAGGTTAGTCCCAGAAAATGCATAAAAATGCTATGAAGTGTATATAAAACATGTAACAATTGGCATAATATCAACATGGAACATCAGAAATTGTAGATACGTTTGAGACGTATCAGCCATAGACACTGATAAACCAAACCCATAAGCAATACATATCTACTGAAAAAGTAACTTAGCGAAGTGGACAACTTGTTAAATAGAGGGATAACAAGACACGCAAAGAGAGACGAGATGTAATGCCAAAGCAATGATCACTAACTCAAATTGGCACAAAGTAAGTTTATTCAGCCATAAAGAGGTTGAACTCAAGGATGATGCTCACAACAATACTGATGTGGACTTTCACCAGGAACATGGTAGAGGCTATTAAGGAAGGAGTTTGGCGAGTTCACATCTATGGTAGAAGATACCCGACAGTAGGAATCGAGCACACGAACTGCAAATCTATACCTATAATTGTTGGGGATTGCAACCCTTTCCAACTTCATTGCTATCGTTGAGCAATTGGGGGGGGGGGGGGGGGGGGGAGAGAGAGTTAGGAAGAGTCGACGAAGGAGAATTTGGTGTTATCTCTCATTTTCGACCGAAACACTTTGTTGCCTTTTCTTATAGGCATGTGGTCGTTGAAACGACAATTGTGCGATAGGTGGACCAGATAGATGTTTCCTTTTCACATTTACTCTTTCAATATGTTTCCTCATTTCCTATTATTTTTCACCCACTCGCTTTAATTCAATGTGCACGTGTTCCCTATTCGTGACACTATTTTACATTGGTGTGTAGTGAGTGTAGACAACCAAAGTAATCCCTAGCTCCGGGCAGAGGCAAAGACAGAGCTGAAATAATCAGAGTGCCATGCCGTAAAATGTAGTGCCATGATAGAGAAAAATGTTCTTTCGTTGCTCATATAATGAAAATTATATGTTTTACAAATAAAGAAAATCCTCCCAGTATCGAGTGTGCCCCCCTAAGCCATACATGAATCCTCCTTAGTATCATGGCACATACATGGGGTCAAATGAAGAGTAAAATACCATACCCTAGCTATAACGTTGTGAGAAGCTGCACTCTGTTATGATATGAATGTTTTGGATTTTGTTTTCAAGACCATGGGTCAACATTTCTTAATTAAAATTCACGAATCTCATTGCTTGAATTTCAAGTTCCTTGCTAAAAGTTCAATTTGATGCACTTTCAACCATTTGAAAGAGAAATCTATGAGTATATGGCACACACAAGCGATCTTTTGTGTTAATTATATCCATAAACTAGAAACATATTTTTAATACTTATTATTTCGACTCTACCTCGGAAAATTATCTTGCTCTATCTAGTGATACAATCTTTGAGAGATGAAACCACTAAAACACGACTATTATCCAAAACACTAACATGAAGTCATTTACGTGGTTTGATTAAGTACTTGAATTTTCATTCTGAGGCGTCATAAGTTAACTCAAACATGAGGAGATCTTGAAAAATGAAGATGAGTGAAATGCGTGGGAAACAAGAGGAGCGTGTGACACACATGAAGGGCATCACTGAACTTCCACTACAAAGGGAAGTCATGGATTAAAATCAACCTTAATTATTCTACATTGGTTCAAAATGTTTAAATTTTCTCATTATGTTTTCCTTCCCTAACATCTCACTCATTACATCAGATTCTCGTTACAAAAAGATAAAGTAGGTTAAGACACAAAAAATAAGAGAATGACCATTTTCTGTTGTCCCGTCCAAATTTACATGTACATTGAAACTCTTTTAATAAATACGACACTTATGAAAACTGTTTGGGGTACATTAACAAGTGGTTTTCTAAAGTCTCATGTGTTGTAAATGTCATGTTAATTGCTATGCTCAATAAACCTAATGCACAACTCTTAGGAACACTCGAACATGGTACGACTCTAGATACCTCACTCATAGTCATAGGAGCTCCCCACAAGCTACAAGAGGAAATGGAAGAAACATCGCGGGTAGGAATAGAGGAGCACGTGCCACATGATTGATGTGTAGAACTTGTGAATCTCACAGTAGCCCCCGAATGTATGCCATCTTAATTGACTATTGTTTTTTCATAGTTTCATAACATTATCTTGGTCTCGTACATCATTTTGATGTAGTTAGCAACAAGGAAGAGTCAATCATATAGGGCCATCCAATACAAGTCGAGCACCTCTTTTCTATTCTGCCCTTTTGAAATTGCGCTTGGAGTTCACTGAAGGAACATCTTCCAGACAAGCTCTACAAGAAATCATTGACCCATATGAAGAAATGGATTTTTGGTTTTGTTGGCAGGTGGTCTCCTTACATCCTTGATGGTCACATCTTGGCATATATAGGAAACACACAATGATGTCAATGGCAAGGTCCTTATGCATCCGATGCGAGTAGCGGGCAAGATCAAAACATATGTGTTGATAAAATTGTTCAGACTTCATACCTTCGTTGGCTAAAAGATGTGATTCCTCCTCTACAACACGATGGCTCCATCACCGACAAGATGGGTTTGTGTTATTGTGGATGTTTCCATCTGCCCTGTTGAACAATGGATGAGTTTGAGGTGATGATACCCGACCACACAAGTTTTTTTGAAATTGGCCCGAATTGAGGGTATCGAAGGTATTACATCTCCAGATCATGTTGAAGCAATGCTTTTAATTAGGTGAGCGCTGTCAATATTCACATACAACGGTTTCATGAACATCATTAGGACATAAGATTGTTCTCGATGATTCAGCACATCCTTTCCCTAGAGCGGGATCAATCTGTTGTGGGCGATATTAAGGAGCTTGCAGTGGGGTTTTCCACTTGGTGTTTTAAACATTATGGTCCTAAACTGAATGTGGCCGCACATATCTTCGCACATAGTAGTACGGATCATTGTTTTGCTGTTTTCCCGGAACATATAGGGGAACAACGCTTTAATGATGTAAGTTTCGACATTCTGTGGAAAAATACAATCGAATCCAAGTACCCAACGCCTACATGGAATCCACACTATCCGAAAAGTAAATAAGGGTAAAACAGTGGAAAAGAGTAGTAAAAGCATGAGACCAGCGCGGTGGATTTTCAAACTTATGAGTTACCGTTGATAAGATTCCCGCGTTTAACTAACAGTCATAATTTTTTTAAATACAATTTATCCAAGGCATAATTTGATTACAATTTCATTATGAATCCTTTACCGTATGTTGGACGATGTATCATCCTGCACGCTTGATAACATAAAAGTTACGATCCTCTAAGAATATCATTGGAGATCAAATGCGTAACACACATGCCTCAAACAAGCCGAAAGAGGAAACAATGAAAACCCGTAGGAAAAAGAGTAGAAAACACGCGGTACCACGTGGCAGGTGTTTACGGGTTAAAAAAAAAAAGAGTAGAGGAAGCGCGGTAGCACGTGGCAAGTGTTTGGGGTTTTTTAAAAAGAGTAGAGAAAGCGCGGCGCCATGTGGCAGGTGTTTGCGGGTTTTCAAATTTAAGAGTAACCGTAGATTTGATTCGCGCGCTTAACCAACGGCCATCATTCTTTTCTTCAGAAATTCAAATTTTCTTCGGAGCATATATCATCTCTCAGAAAGCATCATCACACCATGGATCTCAACATCGATCATCTTGCTCCAAATATTCTCCATAAATTGGGTGCAAGTAGCCCGTTTACAAAAACAACCTCGCAGGCCACACGCAATTGCGCATAGAGCCATGGAAGTTTGTTTGTTTGATCCTTCAAAAAAAGACTAGAGGTTGTTAGTTGGATCGGGTCCTATCCGAACTTCTTTTCGGCTGGCCGCGCCCGAGACTCTTCTCTCAGTAGCAGTACAAGTAGCCTCGCCCGAGAGGAGGAGGAGTAGAGATCTGAGACTCCTGTTCGTTGAGAATAAAATCACGCCAAAACCCAAAGCGCAAAACAGAAAAACACAGAGCACGGAAGCAACCCGTCGAGAGAGAGACACAGATCCATCTCGCCCTCGTCGCCGATCGTGGATCGATCCTGCTTCTTCTCGTGCCCTGCCGGCGAGCGGACACGGCGGAGGGGAGCTTCTTCCCGGATCCGTGCCTGACTTTGTAAGTGCCTTCGTGCTCCGAGATCTTCTCTGTTTCGAATCTCTGCGAGGCAGTATCGTTTTCGTCGTGGTGGGTTTCGTGTTTTCGTGGCGGATTGTTTCGTTGATCTGTGATCCGGGCGAGACGGGGTCTGACGGGACGGTGTTGTTTTCGTTCTGGCGCGCAGGATCGGGGCGTGATCCGCGGTTCTGGAGCAATGACGGCCGAGGGGACGGCGTGCAACGAGGCGCCGAAGGCGGAATTGGCGGCGGCCGCGAAGGTGGCCGGGGCGGAGGAGCGCGAGGGGGTGGGCGGCCCCTTCGTGATCGTCAACGGCGACTCGGACGGCCTTTCTGACCGGTCCTGCTCCTGCAAGGCGGATTCCCCGCGCTCGGACGAGGAGGATCTGCCGCCGGCCAATGCAGGCCCGGATGCGGACTCGGATCACGGCACCGCCGGTGGGGAATTGGACGGTTCCGACGCCACCGTCGGGCTTCCGTCCTCCAACGGGCACGCTCCTCCTGCTCCCGCTGTGGAGTCAGAGGACGGTGTGGGCGAAGGCGAAGCGGAGGTAAGTGACAATTCTGAGGATGGACTGGGGGAGCAGGGGACTGCTGCCGGGGGAGAAGATGCCCCGGCAGAAATTGAGATTGGCCATGCCGAAGCTGGTGCAGATTCCACAGCGCCTGCTGTGGATCCTGTAGTTAATGGCGAGGAGCTCGAGAAGGAAACAAGTGCTGCCGCTGATGTTGCTGCTCCTGAAGAACAACAGGATGCCGCTGTTGAGTCCAGTGGTCCGGATGATACCCCCACACATGCTGAGTCTGGCTCCGTTGTCTTGGAGTCTGAGGGTACCAACGGAGGACAAATTGCTGATGAAATCATGGAGCTGGGTACAGATGGATCGGGTGTTTCATTGGTTAATGGACTACATGATGCTGACATGAGTGTCGATCCGTGTGTAACTGCTACTGAGCCTGAGATTCATGTCGATGAGGGAAAACATCAAGAATCTACTATCACAGAACTGGTGGAGCAGGATGGGAGCAACGGGCATGCGCATGTCGAGCCGATTGCTGATTCTTGCACATCTGCTCCTGAGTTTGACTCTATTGGGGGCGAAGGGCAACAAACAGAAGCAGTGAAGACTGAGCCTGATGAATCGGATGGAAGAGATTGTGGTAAGGGAACTATAGAAGAGGAAGTTGCTGCAAACGGGTCTGGCTGTGCTGAGGACACTGCTGATACTTCTGCAGAGCTTGAACCTGCTGTTGATGAGGGTGAGGGCGAAGTCGCCTGTGCTGTTGTTGAAACAGAAGACGTAATAGGAAAGGGTAGCGAGGGCATTTGCATGATGGCGATACGGCTGTTGCTGTCTCATCGGATGAGGAAGCAAAACATCCCGCGAAGGAGGGAATAGAGGAAGCCATTCCTGCTGAAGCTGGGGTGTGTGTAATTACTGAGAATGGAAGTGAAGAAATAGTGCAAGATGATGAATTAGTCAAGAACGATGACTCTTCTGGCATACTTCACCCAGAACAATCTGAACCAGATCAAGCAGTTGAACTTGAGGGGGATCAAGAAGTCCAGGCAGAAGTTACTGCTGGCGATGGAAACACGCCAGTTTCTGATGTGAAGGCTGTCATGGTAGATATGAACACAGCAGATAGTGTTCAAACACAAGATCTCGGGTCTGCATTTGAAGACAGGAGTATACCGCCGCAAGAGAATTCGTCTGGCGAAGTCGAGGAGGTAAACGGACAAGCTTGCCCTGAGGATGCACAGTCAACTCTGAATGACTGTTCTTCTGTACAGAGTGGAAAACACGGGCAGTTAGAATTACTTGGTGCTGGTGTAACTGAGAAAAGTGACAATGCTGTGGTAGAGGCAGAACCAAGGAAAGAGGATGATACGGAGGTTGTTGATGTTGTTCCGTTGCATGTGCCTGCAGCTTCTGCTGTTCTTAATGAGCCAAGGTCCATTGATTTCACGAATAATGATGGCATAAACTACCTAAACCCCGATACTGAGTTGGAAAGTTCTGACCATGTACAAGCAAGGGAGTGTAGTTCTGAGGAAATCTCTAGCACCACTGTCGATCAAGTTATATCTGGTGTTTCTGGGGTAAATGGAACTGCTGTGGCTGATGACGCTGAACTCAGATGTAAGACAGGCGATGCATCTCTTGAAATATCTAGCGAAGCTGCTAGTGATCAAGGTGAACCTGTTGCATTTGGTGACAATAAAGCTGTTGTGGTAGATGAGGTTAAACCCTCTTCTGCTACAGAAAGTGAGTCTGACGTGGTTCGTGAAGCTAGTGATATTTGTAAATCAGGCGAATCACGTGATTTTGCTGCAGAAGAGCTAGTTTCTCCAATTGAAGGTCCTCCCCTTTCAGATGTAACATTGGAACCTGGAGTTAAGGCTACCTACACGGCCCAGGAGACGGGCACGTCAGATGAGACATGCAAAGATGTTGAAAATATGAATGCATGCAAAAGATTTTCTGAAGAGGTTGAAACCAAATGTTTGGAAGGTATGCACATCATTTTGCTCTGGCTATCCTTTTTGGTTCTTTGATTTTACTGTTGTCCTTAATGTTGATCATAGTTGTTGTACAAGTATAAATGCTCACCTAGCTATTTTTTAACAGTGTTGGAACCTTCAGCTGTTGATGGGGTAGTTCCAGTGGAGCACAAGAATGATGACAAACATGCACAGAAAGGCAAGGAGAAGATTGCTGAGAACTCCAGTGAGTCACCTATGGATCTTGATAAGAGTCGTAAAGGAGATATACAGGTCATTAGGCCACAGAATTTCTTCCACATAGTAAGGGTTCCAAGACTTGCCGGGGATGAACTCTGGGCAAGGGTACAGGAGGCTCAAGTTCATCTGGATCGCCTGACTCAAGAAAGAGATGCACTTAATGTTCGCAAGAAAAAGCAAAAGGTAACAGGCCTCCTAATGTCCAGCCTCCTTTTCCATCCTTAGCATGTTTCTGACTTTTGGATTAACATACCGCAGGCTGTTTTTGATGGGTATCGGGAGAAATTAGAGGCAGCACGGCAAGAAGAGAACGAAGCGAGAGCTGCTCTTGTTGGTAAGAGGAGTGGTCTAGATAGTGCACGGTCAGTGATTGGGAAGCTGAATCAAGCAAATTCAGTTGAAGAAATTGATGAGTTGGTAAGAATTCTGCGCTGTTGTATTGACTTTATTCCCCTGCTTGTGTTATGTTCTTCTGGTTTTCAATCTGGCATCTTATCTTAAAAATATTCTGATGATTCAGATTGCAAGGAAAGAGAGGACTATGGAACATGAGACCATTTCCTTGAAACAAGAGAAGCTTTTCATTAAAGAGATTAATGAACTAAAAGCCCAAAGGAAGCAAGTTTGCTCCAATCTGGGATCGAAGGCTGAAATCAGTGAAGCATTCGATCAAAAGGATCACATTCACGAGCAACATAAGGTCCTTTTTTCTAAAGCAGCACCTTGTTCTCTTCAGTCTGAATTCCATCAATTTTCATACTGACATGACATATGTTCTCTTTTTCTAGACTTTGAAGAAGGAAGCAGATTTACTTTTTAAAAATCTGAAGTCCCTTGAGGAGAACAGAAAAAAGATTCAAGTTTCCTTTGAGGATGAAAAAGCAGTTCTGAGAAAATTAAGTGATGAATTGCATGCTGCTAATGAAATGCGTCAAAAGGCCTACGTGAAGTGGGTTGAGCTGAAAGCGGAACCAAACAAGAAGGTAAGAAGCTTCTTGTATTTAAGGGAGGCTTGTAGTGTAATATTTCTATGCTAAATAAACGAAGCAGACACGTAGTCAGTTATTATTTCCAAAGTTCTACACCATCCACAAAATGGAGCATATTGCCTGGTTAAATATTGAGAAAGCTCAAATACTGAATAAACCTGGGTGAGAACCCTATGTGGGGTTAGTTCCAAACATGCCTGATTATACTGATTGATAGATTGACTTCATGTAGCAGTAAGATGACATTTTATTTTGCGTCACCAGTTTAAATAGTGGGCCTCCTGACCTGCTATCTATCATGCACCTGTACCATTGATGTCTGGATTCTTTGTAATATATGCTACTCCCTTAGTGATGAGGGCTGGGAAGATAAGTTTCCCTTGTTAAGAAAAATATTACTGTGCTAGTGGCTACCAATGCAGATGCTATTCTGTAGTATTTCTCATTGGTTGTGTAAAAATGCTGAAAACTCTTCTCTCATTTTTGGCATGGCAGAACAAGTACTTCAGAATGTACATGAAAGACAAGGATAATGCGACCAAGTACCAAGCAAGCCGTGACATGGATGGACTTCATTTATATTGTAATAATCAGGTAAACCACACAACCCCTCTCCGATATAATCTCGGTCATGCATTTCGTAGGATCGATATTTTATTATTTATTCATGGTTATGATGTCTTACTTGCTTAAGCTGGTCAACATCCACGTGCTATTGAGACAATTAGCCAATATCATAGACACATGCCACCAACATTTACATCTTGTTATCTCTGGCCAAGCATATGCTGCAGTGCTAGTGCATAACATAAATGATTATCTACTATTTTGAATGTACTGTCTTTGGATGAGAAGTTCCCAGAACAAGTACCAAAATGCTAGTAATTCATAATATGCAGTCATACCTCTGATGACTGATCAATAGCGGCGTCATGATGACTCATTTCTTAAGCTATTTAAATTGTCGTTAAACTACAACTATTGTTCCTTGATCGGATCCTCCTATAATATGATGCTCTTTTCTTTGAGCAGTAATTTTTCAACGTTCTTCCGTTTTCAGGTAGAGAACTTTATGGAGATGTGGAACAAAGATGATGACTTCCGCAGGATGTATGTTGAAGCAAACAAGATTAGCACTCTGAGGAGACTTGGGACCCATGATGGAAGATCACTTGGCCCTGATGAGGAGCCTCCAGTCATTCCCAAGAACAATTTCAACAGAAGACCGAACAATCCATCTCAACTCACTGCTTCAAGCCCAAACGTGCCCATTACAACTTCAGAAGCAGCACCTGAAAAGTCTGCTGCAGTTGTAGTTCCTGTAGAAGAGGATTCCTTTCCAGTTTTACCACCAACCCAGATCCATAAGCAGGCCAAATCAAAGACAGCTGCTAGTTCACCCCAGAAAGAAATAACTACAGCTCCAGCGTCAGTAGTGGAAGATGTAAAACACATTGAAAAGGAAAAGGCCCGTCTTCAGGCGGAGGAGTTGGAGCTAAAAAAGAAGGCGGATGAGTTGGCACGGAAGGAGGAGGAACTAAGAAAGCTGAATGCTGCAGCTGAAAAGGAACGACTCGTGGCGGAGCAGAAGACCAAAGCTAAAGAGGCTGCGGAGAGGAAGAAGAAGCAACTACAAAAGGCTCAGGAAAGAGCTGAGTTCAAAGCACGGAAGGAAGCTGAGGAGAAGGAAAAGGTACGTCCCCACAATTTTGTGCTTTCATGTTAGAGCTCAATCTTTCTTGATAGACCATACTGCTCACACAACAAAATATTAATTGTACTTTTATCAAACTTGTGCAGAAGATACAAAGGAAGGTCAATAAGATTGTCACAGCAGACTCGGCAAGTGGTGGTGGCGAGGGCAACTCTGCAGCTACAGCTACAGCTGACACTGAAAGCAATACATC
The DNA here is from genome assembly GCA_947311845.1 of Poa pratensis. NCBI lineage: Eukaryota > Viridiplantae > Streptophyta > Magnoliopsida > Poales > Poaceae > Poa > Poa pratensis. Next base: position 140,829,591 of record CAMZMU010000085.1, read on the forward strand.
CCAAAATGCTAGGGATTCTGAGGTTCCTCAACCAGCAGCCCCAAAGAGGATTGTTAGACCACCACCAGCAGTGAGGCAGCTAAAGAAGATACAGCCGATGCCCGAATCCCTGCGTTACAAGGGCAAAAGGAGAACGCAACAATACATGTATATCGGAGTTGCTGTCGCCCTAGCGATTCTCGCATTGGTCCTTGCAGGCAGATTCTTAAACCTCCCCGGTTTAAGTTTTCTTGGCTTCTGAATTAGTTAGTACTTACCCCCTATGGAGGATGAGGCGTTCTGCTCACATATTCATCCACAACCGTAGGGAGGTGGAGAGAAGGCTTCTGATAGAAAATTCGGGACAGTTGTTTCGCGGGAAACTTGGTTGCTCTACCTAGAGACATGGCTTATTTTTTCTGTTTGAACTGTGGATGCCGTTACTGTACTTATTTTACCCTATAGATTGTGTTGGGAGTGTATTGTGCCTAGACTTATCGGATGGTGGTGAAATATTCGTTAAAGTGAACATAATAATATCTATAGATTTATTTTGGACATATATATCTGGTGTGGTGGTGTTATGTTATTTTACATGTGTATATATGTATATTATGCCTTTTATGTTGGGTTGGATTGGTGCTGTCCCAACAAGCCACAACATTCTTCACATTTTGCTCGAACCAACCACCTGCTCGGTGGTAGCCGGAGAAGTCACCATGGAGATCGCCAGATTTGGGACAAAGGTAAAAGTTTTCTTTCAGATTTGATGCTGGCAACATATCTTATGCATCCTGGGGCATTCGTGTATCCGTGCTGGCATCTCTTTTTGGCCCTCTGATTTCAATCGCACACACTCACATTGAAATCATAGGATTAAATCTGAGGACCCAGAACGGGCGGATGCACGGATGAACGAATGCCCCAGGATGCATAGGATACGTTGCCATCTTTTTTTTTTTTTTTTTTGAACACAGAAAATATTTATTCATTTAGCAACATCCTGCCTGTATATTTATCATCTACAGTTTGTATATATAAGTATCAGGTACACTTTAACAACGATGAACACCACTGTGCCATAACCACGATGAACACCACTGTGCCATAACCACAAACACACGCACACATTAGTATGTTTCTGCATCTTCACCTGAAGCTTCTGCCCCTGCTCCTGCCGATGTTCTCCACGAAGGCCTCACCTGACACACGAAGCTGGTGGCCACGCCGCCGGCGCCAGAGTCTGGCTCGGCGAGCAGCAGCGGGTGGCCGTGCGCCGCCGGGAGCTCCATCCGCCGCGTCATGGCCGCGCAGCACGGGTGCACGTCGAAGCTGCAGCACGCGCACCGGAACGAGAAGCCCTTGACGGCCTTGCTGCAGACGTCGCACTTGCACCGGAGAAACCCGCCGGGCTTCTCGAAGAAGAGGAGGTGCTGGTGCCTGGGGTGGAAGGGGTGGTCGTGGAGGGAGGGGGGAGCCAGGGCGCAGAAGTCGTGCAGCTGGAAGCCGCAGAGCTGGCACATGAACCGCTTGCCGGCGCCGTACTCCTTGCAGCCCATGCACATGAAGAGGTACGGGAAGTCGCACCGGGCCAGCCGGTGCTCCGGGTGGCTGAAATGCACCATCTCGCCGTCTCCATTGCCTCCGCCGTCTTCAGATGGTTCGTGCTGCTGCTTCTGCTGGCTCGACTCAGGATGGTCGACCACCTCCGAGAGCGGCAGCTTGCCGCTGAGATTTCTCGGTTTCATGGACACGCATCTGCTGCTCAATGCTCATGTCGCTTCAGTGCTGTGATGTGTGCACCTCTGCCTCCTGATTGTGTGCCATATAAGGAAGGAAAGAAGAAAGCTTGAGCAGGACGGCCTCTCACTGCATGGTGTTACTGTTCAACTAAAAGCGGTTAATTTGCTACACCCCACAGCTAGCTGCAGGCTGCAGCAGCCTTGTTACACCCAGCGGTAAAGCCAAGCTTCGATGCTTGTGTGATGGACAAGTCTTATCTCCTACGACTGACTGAGGAAGTTACAGCATCAAGAAATCTCGGCCTGCTTTTGCAGCATCCAGTTCCTGATGCACGGGGTTCAGGATGGGCGCAAAGCTATGTAACATCAGAAACTACCGGTGGGGTTAAGAGACAATGCTGGCTACTTGCTTGATGTGAAAAGATCTTGTCCGACACTCTGGCTCTGATGACCCCGACACACACTTCTTGTTCCTATCCTTTTTGCCGGTCTATTTGTCCCCAATAATTAACTCGTGCTGACCGTGCCCTGCTGCCCTATAGTGATCATCGAATCGATAGCGGGGCTGACGCCTGCCCAGGGCTGGAAGGTTAAGAAAGTTGGTGAACTCATGACAGGGAAGACAACGACCGAAACCCCGGTGAACGGCGGCCGTAACTCTAACGGTCCTAAGGGTCCTATGGTAGCGAAATTGCTCGCAATAGTCTAGTTAATTCTCCAGGTGAAAAAACATTAGACATTCCATCCAAAGGGAGAAATGAGCTTGACTGCAAGACTCACTCGTCGAGCAGAGACGAAAGTTGGCCTTAGTGACACTGCCGAGCTTTGACAATTCAAAATTGGGTGAAGGTTTTTTACCAAGAAATCTATATTCAAAATCATTCCATTGGAAATTCTATTCTTTCTTAAAGCGTCGAACTTCTAAATTCTCATAAGGTCAGGCTCTTTTACGCCAAAATTATGTTTGGAGGAGCTCGGTATTCTAAAAAATTGAAATAGATATTTTATGTTTCAAAAGAATCGTAAATTTTTTATAGGTGAAGATAATGTCGAGATCTACCATCCGCAATTGTTCGAAGGTAAATTCCTAGTTGTGGCCCATAGGCCGGGCAAAGAGGGCGACCGCCCCGGGCCCTAGAGGAAAAATGTCCAAATATTAAAGGTATTAGCAACCATTGTACTATTTTTCGTTACTTCCAAAGAGAACTGAATATATATAATAATATCATTTCATAGGGACAAGTCGACACAATTTCCAATATCGTGTAACACGCACGAGAAAACGAATCCCGTCGGCAAAGACTAGTTTAGTTAGACTGTTAGTCTCTCTCATGTGGATGTTCAAAATTCAAATCTATAACAAGATTTCCATGTTTAATTTTTTCCTTGCTTTTTGTTTGAGAAATATATATGGTTCATTGCATATTATAGTAAGCGCATTACAAATGAGAAAATAACATAATGAAATCATGTATATAGTAGACTACCCGGTGATTATTGTGTTCAATTCAATACCAAGTACAAAGCAAACATATATTTTCAACTTAATCACAAAAGCAAACTTGCAAGACGTATTTACTGATGTTTCAATATATACTATAGAAGTATTTATATAAATGTGCGCACCTAATCATACACGAGAAATCACTATTAATATATTTAAATTTATTAGACCATACACTTTAGATCTCTCTACCATGATATTAAGGATATTGAAATAGACTTGAACACACCGCATATACACATACAAATATGTACATAAACATTCTACTCACTCCGATCCGAAAAATGTGTCGCCAATTATGCATAGTAGTTGTATGTATCACGTTGTTTCCTTCTGACACTTTATACGGATCGGAGGTACTATAAGCTATGTAATTATGAAAAATAAATTGAAATAAAACTTGTTTCACAACAAAACACTTAAATTTCTCATTTCTTATTGACAGAAATTTTGAACTGTACAATAATGATTGAAACAGTTATTATTAGAAACATTCAAAAGGGATAAATACGACAATTAATTAATATAAACTATATTCGTTAAGATTATAGTATGATAAAATTAGTTCATAAATAAGTATAAGTTTTTAGTATAAATATATTTACTTTAATTCACCTCAGATCCAAAATATGTTTGGACATTCCGTGACTGTCATTTTAGTTTTTAGTGGTAGCAACAAACACATGTCAAACCCCTCTATGGACGTGTGAGAGTGTCGTGTTTATATCGGTGCATGTGTAACCGTGGTAAAGTGATGAATAAAATTGAAAAATACTTTTGTTAGAAATAGTCATTGTGTTGGTATCGAGTTTTTTTTTAGTTGTTAGAAAAGGCATTACTCGATTTGAGCATGCAACTGTTCATTTTACATAGCAAAAACTTATGTTGGCATTGTCTTTTTGCAGCACGAATGGCTCCCAGGCCCGGCTTATATGCCGGGGCAATGGGGCGCCCGCTCTAGGTCTCGGGGAGGCAAGGGCTCCCATTCCAGGTAGTACTTCTCTAATTGTAATACGAAATTTCTGCCTTAGTCAGAAATCAAGAGAGTTAAAAAGGAGACCTAAGGTGCAACTGAGGGTGTCAAGCGGCGCCCAAACCCGACCCGCATGAACTCAAAATAGGCAAACTTTTCTGCTCAGATTTGATTGTTTTGAACTAAAAACGTTCTGAGCGGGCCTATGTGGGACCGCCGCTTGAAACCTGAGGTGCAACTGTGTAGCCAGATGAAGCTCACCAAGGTATGGACTGTGGACTCGGGACGAGGGAGCATCACATCGTCGACGAATTAATCAATCTCTACCTACTGGAGCCACGACTAGTCCTTTCTCCTCTATGTTGGAGCTCCCCAAATTCCCAACGGAACCCAGAAAAGTGTCACCGCTCCTGTGCCTTTCCAGTTGTGAGGATGACTCCAACGGGGCGACCCAAACGGACGCGCGTTTGGTCCGCGTTTTGTCCGTTTGGGCCGGGGAACGGACGCGCGTCCGGCCCATGTCCGCCCCTTTCTGGCCAGTGCCTCCAACGGGGCCGACGCATTGAGTCCTCCTCGGTGATGTGAGCAGGGCCGCCCACGCCAATGGGAGGCTCCGGCGGCGCGCCATCCCCCGCGACACCGGCCGCCGCGACACCTGCGACGCTTTGTCGCTGTCGACGCAGTCCGCGAACGCCGCCTCCACCGCACTCCTCTGGGCGTCCGTCAGGCGCGGACGCGGCGGCTGGAGAATCATGCCGGCCCATGCCGGGCTGGTCGCCATCCGGCGCGAGAAGCTGCCGCGATAGCGCCCGCGCGCGCTCATATGCGCTCGCTCGACCTTGTCCACCAGATGCTGCGGCAGCTGCGGCGGATCCATTCCGGCGCGTGGATCTGAGCTTGGAGATGGTGGCCGCCGTGGCTAGGGTTTGGCCGGCCGGCGCGATTGGGGAGGAGTGCTAGGGTTTGTGTGTGTGCCCTAGGGTTTGGCCGGCCAGCGCGATTTATACAGCTCCACCGCCCACAGTTATTGCGGGTAGGTGGCCGTTGTAGACGATGACACGCGGGGCCAGGGCGGACACGGGGAGGACGCAGGAACGGTCCGCGAGCGTCCGGGCCCACGGTGGCCCAAATTTGGGCCAGGAATGCGTCGCGGCGGACAAAAAAACGGACCGCGGTCCGTTTGCGTCGCCCCGTTGGGCCGTGTTTTTGCTCGCGCGGACAGGGACGGACGCGCGCGGACTCGATGGGTCGCCCCGTTGGAGTCATCCATAACTTCTAAGTTACGGCTAGCGTATAGAGCAAATGCGTGATTTCATCCCAATCTTTCCATTAACATTTAGGCATTCCCCAGCTTTCATATGATTGAATGATTAGTGTTGATACGTTGTCTTCCTTCCTGTAATCCCCATTCATCAATTCCACGATTCTTAATTATGGTTTATGTTGCAATAGTCCCTCTAAATTAAATTCATTTTTTAATGTGTTCAAAAGTATATTTGGATTTTTACTTAGCTCACAAGACTTGAAGTTTCAGAATGATATTTGAACTACGCCAAATCTCGTGCTAAGTTTGTAAAAACGTTTTCATCAAATGATTCATCTGATTTTGACTGAGATGATTTTTTTTTTGGAATTAAGACCACTACAAATGACACTACCACAATCGATACAAGTAAATAGATCATGGTGTCCGTTTTATAGTTCAAAAATCATCTCATGTAACTTCTCAAATTTGAACCGATCTTTGTGCTTTTTAATGAATTTTATCAAATCCATTGCACTCAGTAGAGCGTCTGAAAATTCCTTTACGAGAAGATTCATATCACCGTTTTTCACAACTTTCGTATTGTAACTTTTCGATTTGGATGCACATATATGAGTAGATTTTGTACGGTAGGTATATGGTGACTATTTCAACCTCTCCGTAACTCTTAGATTTTGTACGTATATGTATGTTTTTTGCCTTACTGTTCAAGTTGGATTGTTGCTGGCCTATTCAACCACAACATGATCTTATTCACATCTTGCTGGAAGCCTGCAACCCACCTGCTCGTTGCAGGAGAAGTCATCATGGAGAGCGCCAGATTTGAGAGAAAGGTAAGTATTCTTTCAGATTTGATTCTGCCTGTATATGTATCATCTACAGTTTTTGTATATAAGTACCAGGTACACTTTTACAAGGATGAACACCACTGGCCATAGGCACAAACACACGCACACATTATGTTTAAGCATCTTCACCTGAAGCTTCTGCCCCTGCTCCTGCCGATGTTCTCCACGAAGGCCTCGCCAATCCCCTCGCCGATGCCCTCGACGAGGCCGCCGATGACCCCGAAGAGGGCGTTGATGGTGACTTTGGCCACGGCCACGAGCGGGTTGCTCCTCTCGGGCGGCACCACGCCGTGCTCGTAGAGCCCGTTCACCATGTCCTTGGCGCACCTAGCGTGGAGGTAATAGCCGCACGGCATGCACTGGTAGACGCGCCCTGACCGGCGCTTCCGGCACACCTGGCACACGAAGCTGGTGGCCACTCCGCCGGCGCCAGAGTCCGGCTCGGCGAGCAGCAGCGGGTGGCCGTGCGCCGCCGGGAGCTCCATCCGCCGCGTCATGGCCGCGCAGCACGGGTGCACGTCGAAGCTGCAGCACGCGCACCGGAACGAGAAGCCCTTGACGGCCTTGCCGCAGACGTCGCACTTGCACCGGAGAAACCCGCCGGGCTTCTCGAAGAAGAGGAGGTGCTGGTGCCTGGGGTGGAAGGGGTGGTCGTGGAGGAGGGGGGAGCCAGGGCGCAGAAGTCGTGCAGCTGGAAGCCGCAGAGCTGGCACATGAACCGCTTGCCGGCGCCGTACTCCTTGCAGCCCATGCACATGAAGAGGTACGGGAAGTCGAACCGGGACAGACGGTGCTCCGGGTGGCTGAAATGCACCATCTCGCCGTCACCATTGCCGCCGCCGTCTTCAGATGGTTCGTCCTGTTGCTGCTGGCTCGTCTCAGGAGGATCGGCGTCTTCCGAGAGCGGCAGCTTGCCACTGAGATTTCTCGGTTTCATGGACACGCATCTGCTGCTCATGTTGCTTGAGTGCTATGATAGATGCATGTATCTCTGCCTCCGGATTGTGTGAGGGACCATATAAGGAAGGAAAGAAGAAAGCTTGAGCAGGAAGGCCTCTCACTGCATGGTGTTACTTCTGTTTCACTAAAACAATAGGTTAATTTGATCCGTCCACAGCTCGCATTGCAGCAGCTGCAGCAGCCTTGTTACACCCAGCGGTAAAGCCAAGTTCGATGCTTGTGTGATGGACAAGTCTTATCTCCTGTGACTGACTGAGGAAGTTACAGCATCAAGAAATCTCGACCTGCTTTTGCAGCATCTAGTTCCTGATGCATGGGTTCAGAATGGGCACAAAGCTATAAACACGATCAGAAACTACCGCTGCGGGTGAAGAAATCTTGTGTCGGACTCTGATGACCCACACATGCACTTCTAGCTCATTCCCTATTCTGTTTTTTCTCTCTCGAAAAGGGGATTCCTATTCTGTTATCACTTATCACACATGTAAAACTTGTCTCGAAGTAGCAGAGGTGAAATTAATGGTTTATGTATGAATTTGTATTGAATATTTTGCTTCACCAACACACCATCAGTATTACAATGCGCATGGATAGTTACCTTCATTTTAATTACTCCCTCCGTTCACTAATATAAGGCATTGGACCTACTTTCAATTTTGACTACATACATACTAAAATTAGTGAATATATGTACAAAATAAGTCTAGATACATTTGAATCAAGAAAATTGAAATGCTAGGTACAGTGCCTTATATTAGTGAACGGAGGGAGGAGGAAAAAAAATCACTTTTGGTCCCTAGAAAACATGTCAATTCCAGAATTGGTCCCTAGTTCCAATAGCAGACATCTTGGGCCCTAAACTAATCTTTTAAAATCAAACAAATTTGTTCGCTCTTAGCCGAGACAGTATGACCGATTATGTGCCGGTGGTTTTGCACACCGGGCAGCCTAGTCAACAATGATACCAGAAATCAACCACATGGTACGTGTGCTGAGCAATCCCCAAAAAAGGAAAAAAGATATCAGGAATCAGAAAAATGATGAGGAAAAGAACAAAACAAACCTGAAAGCCCCAAGAAAAAGTAAAACTATAATATAAAAGTGGATACAAATCATTTTTTTTGTTTTGAAAAGGCGCATCTGAAAAAGTAAATATCTGAGGAAATTAATAAAAACAATCATGGAATTTTAATAAGAATAATGAAACAAATCAATATTTATAAGAAAGCTAATTCAAGAAAACTCACAAAGAATTTATGAACATTACTTGAACATCAACGTGTTTCTGATTATTTTTCTTAAACTATTTGTAAGTTCCCTGAATATCCAATTTCCTCGGTGTACTTTTGATTTTCCTTTTGAGATTTATTTCTTCCCCTTTCCATAGCTCCAATTGTTGGACGATATTTCTTTCTTTTCAACTCTTTAGGTTGATTATATTTTTATTTATTATTTCCCTTTTTTTTTGTCATTATATGAACATAGTCCTATCCTGAGCCATACTACTTGTAGTGAAGGCAGAACCAAACATGTCATGTTTTAAAACGTTTAGTCAAAATACCTAGTTTTGAAGTTTGGATACCAAGTATGGCAGGGAGATTCTACTCACCTCCTAGAAGATTCTACTACTATGATAAGATACCAATGTAGGAGAAAAAAATAACGAGGGCAAAAGAAACAAAACCAAACAAATATTCGATGAAAAGTAAAAATATCATAAAAAGTGAACATAAATCTCAAGCTACGATAAAGATTGAAAATATCAATTTGAAAAGTAAATATCTGAGAAACTTAGAAAATGTGGGAACTATTAAAATCAATGTTTATAACTGCAGGAAATGCAATGAAAAAATATAAAAAGTATTATTATTATAAACGATAGATAATTCATCAATTTTTTCTTCTGAAACATCAACACGCTCTTTTCATAATTCCTAATTAACTTGGAATTTTTCTTGAATTTCTAATTTCTCCAGCTATTTTCATATTTGGTCCATGGTTTTTGATACATTTTCCTGAATATTTCTTACATTTTTCCAGAAATATATTTCTATCTAATTCGAGAGGAACTTGTAATAAAAATTCTAGTTTTAACGAACTACACTTTTCTTAATTTCTTTGTATTTACTACCCCCCGTGTCATTATGCTAGTGTATTGAGGTGATTGGGATCCCATGTATACGTAATCATGAGTCAGACCACTTTTAGCGAAGCTAGAACTAAATACATCAGGTTTCAAATGTTTAGTGTAAAAACTTCCTGATAATGGAAGTTTAGAGCAGCCACAACGTATGCTAATCAGGGGGTATCAAATAAAATTCTTGGGTTTTGGCACTGATTCCCTCTGTTGTGGAGGTATTGCCTTTGCTTTGATGTATACTAAACATGGCGTATTCCTCCTGCTAATCGGTGCCAAAAACTAGAATTTCTATTTGATATCCCCCGTTTAGCTTTGTTGTAATAAAATATTCCTCAGAGTTTCAAGCATATCTATCTATCTCTCGTTTACTTCCTATATTATGGAATATGTGGGGCTCTCCGTACTTTGTGAAATATGTGACTCTCAGCGTTGGACAATCTTCATATTGGGCACGGCCGGCCTGTCCCCGCCATGTCACCGCGGTTCATTCGGTCCTCGGCTGGGCTTGGAACAGAGGACGGAAGCTCAAGGAGGGGATGAGGACTGGGTCCCACGTTATCCCAGCTCGAGGACGCGATCGACGCCACGTCAGGCACCACACATTTCGACGATACGAGATGCTGCAGCAGGGGAGATCAGGGATGATGATCCGAGGAGTCGGAGCAGCAGAGAGCTAGCCGACTGGACTGGACTAGTTCGATCGGCAACATGGAGGCCAAGGCCGCCGCCGTCTCTCTCTCGGCGTCGCTGCCCCGGTGCCGCATCAGCAGCAGTAACAACCTGCTCGCGTGCTCTGCGCGGGGGTCGCGTAGGTGCAGGTACTATCATGGCGCTCCACTCAGGTCATTCGCTCCCTCCTCCACTGCTCGCTCCTTCCCTGCCGGTCGTGTCTACGCGTCAGCGACCGCGACGACGCCGGCGAAAGAGCAGGACCTCGTCTTCGTCGCCGGCGCCACCGGGAAAGTCGGCTCCCGGACCGTAAGGTATTTTCCTACTCTGCTCTCTGCTCTGCGCACGACTGACAGTTAGTTACTCCATCTGCTGCTGCATTGACGCAACGTTGCGCAGGGAGCTCGTCAAGCTCGGCTTCCGCGTCCGCGCCGCCGTGCGGAGCAAGGAGAGGGCGTCGTCCCTCGTGCAGAGCGTGGAGCGGCTGGAGCTAGGTGAAGGGAGCACCGCAAGCTCGAGGCTGGAGCTGGTGGAGTGCGACCTGGAGAAGCAGGGCGAGTCGGGCATCGCGGCTGCCATTGGCGGCGCGTCGCTCGTGGTGTGCTCCATCGGCGCTAGCGAGAAGGAGATCCTCGACGTCACGGGCCCCTACCGCATCGACTACGTGGCCACCGCCAACCTCGTGCGCGCCGCGGCCGCGGCCCGCGTCGAGCACTTCGTCCTCGTCACCTCCCTCGGCACCACCAGGGTCGGCTTCCCCGCCGCCCTCCTCAAGTAAGCACACAGCTTACAGATCAGATCAGTTGCGAGCAAATTGGCCACAAGATTAACTGAGATTTGGCATGATCGATGACGAACAGCTTGTTCTGGGGAGTTCTGTACTGGAAGAAGCTGGCGGAGGAGGCGCTGGTGGCGAGCGGCGTGCCGTACACGATCGTGCGGCCTGGAGGGATGGAGAGGCCGACGGACGCGTACAAGGAGACGCACAACCTGGTGGTGGCGCCGCGGGACACCTACGTCGGCGGCCTGGTCTCGAATCTCCAGGTGGCGGAGCTGATCGCGTGCGTGGCCAAGAACAGGACCGCGGCCTACTGCAAGGTTGTGGAGGTGGTGGCCGAGACGACCGCACCGCTTCTTCCCACGGAGGACCTTCTCGCCAGGGTCCCCTCCGACCCTGGCAGGGCTCCGCCACCGCCTCCTCCATCCCCCACTCCGGCGGCTCCTGTCGCCCGTACCGAGGCGGTGAAGGATTCGCCTCCTGCACCACCGGCAGAGGCATCAGCGCCACCTGCAGAGGCACCAGCACCACCAGCTGCAGCACCGATAGCAGAGCGGCCGCTTTCGCCTTACACTGCGTAAGTGAATCAACTGGACAGAGTTAGCCTGACGGGTGACCATTTTCTGATTCATTTTGTTGCACTTCAGGTACGAGGGGCTGAAGCCACCGTCCTCCCCAACGCCCAGCTTTACAAGCGGCAGCAGCAGTCAGGCCAAGGAGTCACCTCCTCCTCCTCCTGCTGCTGCAGCACCAGCACCAGCTGCGCCGGCACAAGCAAAGCAACGGCCGCTCTCACCATACACTGCGTAAGTATAATAAACCAACTGATATTACATCCTTGGCATCTGAGTTGAGAGCTGGCCTCTGATGGATGTGTTCCTGTATTCCTGTTGGCGTTGCAGATACGAGGGGCTGAAGCCGCCTTCTTCCCCAACGCCCAGCAGGAGCAGCGGCAAGGCGAAGGATGTCGACTCTCCTTCTCCACCGCCCTCTGCCTCCTCTCCGGATGCAGCAACTAGCACCACCGCCGGGGCAGCAGCTACGACGCCACCGTCGTTGGGCTCCAGTGACAACGGAGCTCCAACTCCAACAACTGCTGCTCCAGCGCGCCCACTTTCACCATATGCCAGGTACACCCATCATCTACTAATTTCTTCGTGCTCAGCTCATCGCTAGTCTATGACATTCGGATTCAAATGTATAACTCATTCTTCTGTGCCTGTCCAACTAATTTCAAGGTACGAAGATCTCAAACCGCCGACCACGCCAACTCCATCCGCGCCCAAAGTATAGGCCGGACGGCGACTATCCAGAATTACAAAGTACACGTTTGATGACATGATGTGTACAACTACATTCTCGCGTAGTCACTGACCCTATGATTACCAAAGGCCATGGCTACTGGGGACAGAGTCATCTTCGCGAAATTCAGGGGTTTCAACAATGTCGCCCTAGAAATGGATGCCTGGAGGTAGTAAACATCTGGAACACTCGTCGCGATTCTGATATGTTTGTTATTCAACATGTAATAAGATCGGCCAACGGTCCACCTCACTTGTGTGCCAAGAATGCGTGAACTAAGCAGCGAGGAAATCCCTTGTTTTCTGATGAGCAGCCTGATGGCTGACTGCTCGGCGAGTGTTTTTGGTTGAATAAAGTTCTAGGAATTTATCTATAAAAGGTAGCAAATCATCCAGGCCGTGTTTCGTTAGCCGAACTAGGCCCATGAGACGCAAAATGGGGCAATGGTATGCCTGTATGTGCGGCTAGGCCTACATGCTATGAAACTTAAAATATCTCCGAGCCAGGCCCTTGAACAATGGACAAATTAACCGTTTTCGTGGAGCCAAAATCGTGGGAGCGAAAGGAAAGCATGCTAGCGCGCACATACAGAATAGCAGGAGACACCGCTTACTTGGAACACGCCATAACCCCTCTCATCGCCCACCACCTCACGCGAGGCCCGAGCTCTCCCTCCCACGACACGGACTCCCCTGTCTTGACTTTAATGGCGGTACGACTGTAACTGTCCCACACGGAACACTTAAGATTTTAGATCTGTGAACACTAGTTTTGTTGTTTTCGGTGACGTGCATGGGTTGGTTTTTTTCGCGGGGGTGTTGTCCACTTAGGGTTTTGAGTGTGCCATAACTGGCTTTGATTTGTTATTGATATAGGGGAATTGTATTTTTATGGTTTTGCTTGGGCCGTGTTTGGGTAGATATGCTCCCATTTGGGAGATTGTACTTTTATGGTTTAGGTTTTGATCCGCTACCAATTTGAGGTTTTACCGTTTACTGGTTTTGTCCATAGTTGTGTATGATGATCATTTGGTTTGGTGTATTGTTTTGATGTCATGGTTGTGTCTGATGATTACTCTGCTTAGCCCAATGATTATTTTCCGAGGTATGTGTGGAAGAGCCTCAACAGGTTGCATGCAGTGCATGCCCATTATGATTGGTTTCACTCTCACCACACACATTTTACCTATATGAGGCGACGACATTCGTGACAGTGCTGATGATTAATCACTACCACCCTTTTTAACGGGATGGCCTACTATACCTAGTGCTATTTATAAATACATTTCTTCCACATGTCCAAAAAGGCATCCATTTTTCTTAAACTTATAAGTTACCATTTGTGAAGTTAGCCAAAATCGTACACAATTATTATCGCCGAACGGTATTAAACGCGACACACAAAATTTGTTTCATATAATCGTGTTTGATATCAGCAAAGTTGGCAGACCAATCATTATTGCAAACCGGGTGCCATAAAGCACACACATTTTAAAGTAACAAACAGTGTGCGATGACTACACTTCACGCATGCCCATGGATGGAGGGCTTACGTATAACTTTTAAATTCTATCGTAAGTTATCTTTCAAGAAGAGGGTTTAAATAAACTAAACTGTACTGATGTGATGCCGCGTGTTGGAGCATGCCGTACTGCAAGTCTGCAATAGGGTCATGACGGGCCGTCATCACGGCCTTGTCCGGCGACAACGAGGTGATTGGCGGTGAGAGTGTTCGCTGGCACCAAAGACTGGGACGCCGCTCGAAGTAGCGACACCGGGGCCTAAGGGCTTCTTTGGACCGAAAGATTTTCATACAAATATTAGAAGATTCCATTCCATAAGAAATTTTTCTAAGTAATTTCTTTCGATCAAAGGAATGATACCTCCAGAATTTTATTGATTGAATTCCTATACCCCCAATCCTATAATTTTTTTGACATTCACTCTAACCTCTTTTTAACCAAAGTATCGCATTCTTTTCTTGAGGTAATTATTCTTTTTATTCTGCATGCAGCAGTCTAGTCATGCATGCAACCGCAATATATGGACCTGGCCGAAAGTTTTCCATCGGATCGACCGGCGAGATTGCGAGACCAAAAGCCCCCAATAGAGCTTTAGAATTACTAGAATTTACTACTCCAGCTGGAGATCTTACTCGATCAATACTCGGCCTTTCTCTGTCTTTAACGCTAGCAGACAGTCTGATGGTCCATTAGCAGCATCAGCACGCACATATGGATCGTATACTACCTGCTACTCGCTCCGTTCCAATTTAATTGACTAAATGTGGATGTATCTAGTCAATTAAATTAGAACGGAGGGAGTACGTGCCTAGAATATGTGTCGCTTTTGCGGAGAAAAAAGTGTCGACGTTGTCTGAAGAAGAGATGCCGTATCCGCAGATATTCTAGAAGCTTCGGGTATGTACTACCAGTCAGTCAGTCACTTTGCAGAATGTAAAAGTTTTTACGGAGCTTACGTAGGAAATGCAAAGTGGATTCTGCTCGATCCATTGAGATGGAGACTGACGATCCACAATGCCAACCCTGACCAGAAAACTAGAGACAATCATCACCACTTTCACCAGAGGCAGTGGCCGAATCTTCAACACCGACCAGTCGATCTATGCTGCTTTGCACTGTGCTTCAAAAGAGAGATCAGCCGGGGACACAGCTGAAGCGTGCAACCAAAATGAAAGCATACAGAAACAAGAACTCAGTTTGGACCCGTCTTTAATTCCGGTCATCCAAGACCTGTAAGTACGTCTTAAAGGAGAGGACATGAAGCAACAACCGGCAGGATAGTATAGGTGCGTCTTGTCGCAGAAACCTGAAGAACCGTAGGAGACAAATCCACAGTCGTAGTTCACCGTCTTGATGAATTCCCTTTCGAGCTAGAAAGCACGCGTGATGCAAATGGCGATTCTGCTTCTTCTTCGTCGGTGATGCATGATTCCGTCCGGCCGGCCCGGACTTGACCACGACGGCGGCGTCGCCGTCGCGTCTACACGTTAGAAACCATCTCGATCAACCGCTACAACAAGTCATGGACAGTACACTCCACTCCTTTTTTTTTTTTTTGAACAAGGTACACTCCACTCCTGGTAGGAGGATCCAGGAGGAAGGAGGAAGAAACCAATTACTGCAGGAATTAATCGATGTGAGAGTGACCGGCATTTACGAGTGCACGCGTAAGCGCGTATACAACTGAGAGAGGAATGCATGTGTGGTGGCCATGGCATGATGCAGCAGAGAATCGATGGATCGTTCAACGCGATCGATCAGTAGCTGTCTTATCTTTGATTGGTAGCGATGGGTGCATGAACTCTGGTGCAACAAGTTAATTGAGCAAATTTCCTGTTCCCCAAACACCAAACGCGCCAATTTCCATCATTAGTTGCGTTTAATTAATTAACTGCAAGGACACTGATTCAGTATAAATATCCGGAGACGGAGAGCGATATTTGTGCATAGCTTCTAGGCGGCTGCTGCGTGCGGGTGTGATCTTTTTTCATGACACGTACTACTCATTTGCTTGATTAATTTTGTGAGAGAGAAAGCCGCGTGAGCTCGATGAAAAGGATGCGAAAGTGAATTCTTCCCCGATCTCTCCTACGCGCCATTAATAGCAAGAGTGAAATGAGGTCAGTGGCACGATATTCTATATACAAGTGTCTGATTCTTTTTTATATAACACTGTAAAACTGGAAAGCGTTCTTTTGCTCCCAAGCTCCAGTGCTCCCTCCACTTGAAAAAATTGAAAATTTATTTGTGAGTTTCAAAAATTCTGAAAACAATCACGGGTGTAGCCAATAATATATCTCATGAACGTGCAAAATATCAACTTTAAATAATTGGTATTTTAAACTACACAAAAATAACAAAAGCTGGTAAAAATTGAAGATTTGAAAATAGGCATATTTAGACCCGTAATTTGTCATTTATGTGTAGTTCAAAATACAAAATATTTGAAGTTAATTTCGCACGTTCGTGGGATATACTATTGGCTGTACCCAGATTTTTTTCCAGAATTATTGTTTGAAACTCATAAAATATGAATTTTGAATTTTTTAAATTGGAGATAACATTGGAACTCGGGAGCCAGTAGAGACTCTCATAACCGGAAAACACTGTACCACTCCTTTTTTCGAGATTTTTTGTTGCATTAATAATGTAAGTGGGTGTAGATACATCCCAACTCAAGTACAACTTTTCCCACAAAAGAATTTCAAAAATTCAAGTGCAAGTGCATGTAAACCCACCTTTTCGGCTGCCCCTTTGCCCAGCTTTTCTGGACATCGATTGGCGCCGGCGTGCCGCCCACCTCCGTCTCCGATGCCTCCACCTGTTGCCTGCCAGCCTCTGCTCCTGCTCGGTCCGCCTCCACGCTGCGTCACCTCTGCCTCTGGCACCTCTGGAAGCACAGGAATGGAGTTGTCTTCAACGGCCTCACCCCCTCTCTTGCCCTCCTCCGCAAGAACTGCCGAGATGAGGCGATCCTCTGGCACGCCCATTTGCCATTAGATCAGCGCTCTGATGTCGACCTGTGGCTTACTTACTTCCTCCCTGAACAACCATAGTTAGTCTCCTTGCTCTAGTAGAGCTCGCCAGGAACCCTGGCCGTGCACACCAGCCTGTTGGTGCCGCACCTCCCTCAAAAGATGTACCCCAACTTCTGTTCCTTGAAAATGTGAAAATGAGAATGATTCAGGTGGGAGCCTTTGTGCTCCCCCCGGTGACCGCTCGGAAAAAAAAACCCACCTTTTCAAACTTACTAGAATTTTATGTAAACTTATTTAGATTAATTTTATCTAAACTATGATACGATCATTCGGGGATATGTGGAAATCAGAAAATGAGATTTTCACATACGATGCAAACGGTAATGTAATTTTGCATTCGACTATATCTAATGGGAGACTGCGTTTTTTGCAAATGTAAATGAGCTTTTGACCGTATGATTTCTTCATGACCATGGAAGCAACGAGAGAACGAATGTTCGTGGTGCAACCGTGCAAGAGTGAAAAGAAAACCATGCCTCCCTCCTCCCACAAGTTTTAGAGGAGTGGTGCAGACCATGGCGGGATAGACGGTGGCGATGGTTAATTGTGAGAAAGCAGAAAAAGATGATTGTACAAAAAAGAAGGAATCATTAAAAGAAGTCAGAATTTTCTGTTAAATAGAACAGCTGACACAATCACAAATGGATAATTATGTTTCTACATAATACTTCAATGTATATTTTTGTCATGATTTTTAAAATCTAAAAATTGATGTTGCGGTTAAGTTCCAAAGTCATGTGTACCTACCCTAGGTTTGGATACAATTGCGCTTTTCTCTTCCCGGTCTCCGTTCTGCTCATCGTATGAAACGCTCCCGGCAGTATCAACCGCTCACGCATCCACCGGAAAACGATAGGTACGTAGGATTACTAACAGGAAAAGGAAACCACACGTAATCATCCCCATATCAGCTGCACGCGTTCCGTGTTGAAATTTCAGTCACCAATTAATCTGCTGCGTGTGTGGTTTTTATCTGAAGAGAGGAATTTGTGGCTGATCCATGTAATGCACAGATTCAGAAATAGGTCTGCGTCTCCAATCGTCCATGGTCATCATCAATCCAGACCTGCAACTGTCACCTTGATACTCAATATCACTGGACCATTTATGCTCGACCACGACTCCCAAATCCCAACTAAAATACCAGTTCCAAATCCACATGTCACCATGAGTACGTTGCACACTGCAAAACATTTCTGTGCTTTTCTCGGTCCTTTTTCTCATCCTAACATTTCCATAATAATCTGCAGGGACCAATCTATGGGTGATATGTATATCAATCTAGTACTTGATCACTGGTTAGCATCGCAGTTATGGCACAAGTCACTACTTTTGTGTCTCACAAGTTTCTTCAACCAGCTGGTACAGTATGAACTCCTAAGTACTCCACGAGTACGTAATAGTACCTGAAAATGCAGTTGCAACATTCAAATTAATAGCAGCCTGCCGATAGACGCCTCTCCACTTATCTGCCTAGCCCAACCCAACCGTAGGATGCACGCGAGAGCGCTAGTACGTAGTGGAGAAATATATAGAGGTGGAGTAGATTGCAGTACGTTGCACCCTGTCTGCCACTTGGGTGCATCCATCCTTACTTCCTTGAGAACTTCTATGAACACTAATTAACTATCGGATCTGAGTGACTTTCTAAACAGCTCTTGTTTTTCTGTCAAGCGCATTTTGCGGCTGTGTAGTCTAATTAGAAAAGTCCACTTATCTTCATATAGAAGCAATTTACTTGGCTCACGTTTCATCATATAAAAAATTCGGCTCACTTAAACCTCTCCTGACTATGAGCACTTTCCCGTCTAGCAAGTTTCGATGGTGCAATAATTAGATTGTATTCACTTCAAACTATATGGTGAAATGTTTATGCACTTTATATTTGTTTTGAAATTACATCAATTTATGACCGGTGTAAAATAAAAAGTCTCATCTTGCAAATAGTCATTGTCTGTATCATGATCCCACAACTTATCTTACTTTCTAAAGAAAAGGCAAAACCTCCTAGCTTTTGCATCGTCGGAGGCTCAAAAGATGTCAAGCATCAAACCGAATACATGGCTTACAAAGCGGAAACAAAAAATAAATAACCTGAGACCACTTTCTAGTCCCATGATATCAATCTTCTCCTTCATCTAGCATAATTAACCGTCGGAGACCAAACCACCCATGGGACAACATGAGACAAAATTAAGAGCACAATAACTCACATATACAGTATTGGACTTAAAAATATTACCACCAAGTGTTATGCATGATGTCTCTTGCGGAGGAGTCAAGCCATGCCTGCGGCTACTAGATCAAAGGTGGTGTGGCAGTGACCGGAACCGAGACGATACGGGACGACCGCGACTTTCAGTATCTCATCTAGTTGTGTCCGGCTAGCGAGATTTCATTAGCCGGTCAAATGATGATCGTAGAAACGGATTCAACATTGAGTATGCACACTGGTTTGAGTGCATCTCTCTCCATAGACGGACAACCATAACCAATTTCTCTCATTTTTTAGCGTGGATGCCACCCCAGAAAGTTTTTTATAAGACTTGACAGACATGGGCAAGCTTTATGATATTGACCATGGCAGTTATTTTTGTGCAGCAAAATGGAAGTGAAGCGCTTCTTGATTGTGTCTCGGGTGAAAACACAATAGTCCTAATCAGATAATATCGACGCATACATGTTGTGTGCCCTTGTTGAACGTGGTGGTTCAAAACTCTGCTTTGGGGACGAAAATCCCGAGATTGACTGTCGGTTGGACTCGTCATCATCGGCGCATGTACGGAAGTTATGTATTTGTCGTTTATCTCGGTCTTTCACTATAGGGTTAGTGCTAGTCTGGTGGTGTTGTTGTCATGAGGTATAGTGTGTCGTATTTTTCTTTGTTTTTTGAGTTGACTTGTTCGGTCTTGATGTCTGGCTTTCATACCTTTTGAATAGTGAATAATATATAGTCGTGTGCATCGACCCCGGGGTTATTCTCTTTTTCGAAAAAATATTACTTACAAGAGTGAAACGCACCAGAGGTCACGAAGTTGCGCGAAAAGAAAGGATTGGTCACCAAGTTGGAAAAGCTCAAATCTGGGTCACAAAGTTGTGGATTAGTCAATCTTTGGTCATTCCGTCAAGACGGACGTTAAGTTGCTCACGTGGCAGTTTGTTTGTTTTACAAAAAACACTTTAAACTTTTGTATCTTCTAATTGTTAGGTCATTTTTCATATTTATTTTCGAGCTGCTAGCAGCCGTGCCGCCGATGGAGAGGACGAGCAGGTCCTCGACGCCGCGCATGAATGGGAACTCGTGCTTGTTGTGCAGCACATGCGTGATGGCGGCGGCGGCGGTCTGCGCGAACTGCAGCGGCCGCTCGATGGCGGCATACACAGCCTCATGGCCGCCGCTCCCCAGCAGCGCCGACACCGCGTAGTAGAGCACCTGCGCCCTGCAAACCAAGGAGTTGAGAATACGACAATCTTGACAGGCCAAACCAAGAAACCAAGAAATCAGGCAGGCAGGCAGGCGCTCACCACCCGTAGAAGACGACCCAGTTGTAGGCGACGAGGTAGGCCCGCCGGAGGAGCGCCGACGCGGCGGCCGCCATTATTTGGAGAGCTTCAGGGGTGAGGTCCAGAAGAAGACGGCTCAGGCCTGATGGGTTCAGTTCAGAGATCGAGTAGCACAAGGACTGAAACGGAGACGGATGCGGTGAAATACTCGGATCGGGAATTGGATTAGGCGGCGGCGGCTGGCCAACCACTCGCCGGAACTGAATCGAATCAGAATCTGGTGAGCAGCAGCCGTAGCAGCCAGTGGCAGTTATTGCAGCTGCAGCTAACTAACTGCCCGCCGGCCATCAGATTTTGCAGCACGCAAATCAAATGCAGATTCAGTCAGGATCTCGAGCGCGTCAGCGCGTGAGAAGAGGAGCGGGGCCGCGGACCTCCCAGAGGCGGAAGTCGCAGCTGCGGCTCTCGAGCGCGTCAGCGCGCGAGAAGAGGAGCGGGGCCGAGGACCTGAGGTCGTAGCAGGAGATGAGGACCGGCTTGATGGTGTCCCGCAGCATGAGCTCCTCCCCCGAACACTGCCTTCATCGCCGCCGTCCACGAACAACACACACACACACCTTCCCGTGCTGCGCCGCCTTCCCGCCGTAGACCGGCATCGCCTCAGGCGTCGGCTGCTGCGGATGAGTCTTGGGCTGAAGCCAGAGCTGGTGCGGGTCCGTGTAGCCGAAGAGGAACTTGCTCTCCGACGACGCCGCCCTCGTGTGCTGGATGTCGCGGGCGAAGCGCCGGTCGGCCGGCAACCAGAGCCGCCGCGCCAACAACGACTACGACGCGTCGACCTCGTCCACGGCTTGACACCGGCTGCTTTGCATCTAACCTGTTTGACAGAATGACTGCACTAGATTTTATCCATGGTGACGAATATATGCGAAGGAAAAGAAATATATGGTGCATTTTGTAAAAAACAAAGTGCCACTTCAGCAACTTAACGTCCGTCTTGACGGAATGACCAAAGATTGACTAATCCACAACTTCGTGACCCAGATTTGAGCTTTTCTAACTTGGTAACCAATCCTTACTTTTCGCGCAACTTCGTGATCCCTGATGCGTTTCACTCTACTTACAATGTGAACAAGTTACTGAGTAGACGGGAAAAAAATCCTAGCCACGCCCATATATAAATATGGATTGATAGCTTAGATTAATTAATCTGATTCTACTTTAGTTTTTATAAGTGAGTTAATTTGCAACATACCATAGACGGATCCGTCTAATCTATGCATAAGATACGAAGCATGCAGTCACAGGTCTCGATCAACAGAAATGGGCGGCGGCCATGGGCATGCATGCCATGAATCATGATGTGCACAACCTTGGCAAGTAAAACCCTCGATTGAGTAGAAGGCATTCCATTCACCAAGCCAGACAACGAGGAGAGCCATTACAGTTCGATCCGGCCCTTTCGTATCTACGGTGCACATTACAGTACGTCCAGCTACTGCCTATACTAGTGCTATAGCAAATCGAGGAGAGCCATTAGCGGAAATGAAAAGATTGGCTGCACACCCTCCGAGGATGATTCGACGGCCGGCAGCAGGCCCACCAGAAGTGTCTGCAAATTCTTACCGAGAATGAAAAGATATACACATTTCATGTGATCTCAATAATTAAATATGTTGAGTACATCAAGTTATCAAGACATACCCGAAGGAGGGATGGAATAGTTATCGTGTGTTGCAAGCAGCAAAAGCAAGAACACAAGTCTTGCACACCAATATAGCGGCAGTAAAGTTAATTCAACTGACAGAGACTGATGTACCGAAATATGCTAGTAGTATGGATTTGTGGGTGGTGCTAGTGGACGTAGTAACGTTAATTAACTTAAGGACTATGGCTCTTCTTCTTCTTAGCCGACCAAATCGACCACCACCACCACCCCCACCCAGGTAGCCATGTAGCCACCCCCATGCGCAATCCATGGCTTTTTACTCGCTTGATTAGCATGTTCTCACCGTCTCTAACCTTTCACTGTCACTGCAAAATTGATTGTTCGATGGATGGATGCGCATGTTTTCAGTCCGACGGATGCTTTTGGCGCATATAAATAGGGCCCCAATCAGGCCTCCCTAGCTACCAACTTCGTCTTCTCAGCAGTACTGCAACTGAGCACCTCGTTTCATTCTCTCCCTCAAATCACTGCATCATTAAAAACGACTCCGCTCCGACAACCAAGCAAGCAGCTGCTCCTGCTAGCTATAGCTCTTCTCCTCGATTCGTTTGGTGAGTCCCCACCCTATGAAATACTCCCTCCGTTTCACAATATAAGATGTTTTAGGTGTTACACATATATGTCTAGATTCATATTAAAAAGAATGGACCCATGCACTTAAACGTGTCTAGATACATGTGTGTGCATGTGCATGTGGAAAAATACTAAAACATCTTATATTGTGAAATGGAGGGAGTACTTATGCATGTTAAATTTTGTTGTATGTACATCTGGTTTGTTAATTGGTAGTTTGTTCAGTCTATCTGCATATGCATGTACTTGTATTGTAGTCCGGCCAGTCCACCACAAAATTGACCAGAGACCAGATATTCTCTCTACCTGTAGTGTACGTAGCGTACGTGTCTAGTACTAGTAGGCCGGCGTAGAAAAATCATGAAAAGTACACAGAGATCACAAAGAGTGGATGTGTGTGAGGCACATCAGAGTGTGAGGGAGAGAGCTAAGCCTGAAGTGCACTCAAAGGAACATGTTGTCTTAATGTCTTTGCATTCGTACCCCTAAAAGCTTCACACTCACAGCTAGCCGGCCGGCCAGAAGCAGATAGCTAGCATGCAAATGCATGTCCTTTTCATTCCCTCTTCCATTACCACTTCAGAAGCTAGCTAGACCCACATTCCACTCCATCAAGTGCTTGCAATCAGGCTAGATTACAAGTGTACTTTGTGCTCAGGAAATGCATCCAGGACATATGATTGCATTGCAACTATATGTAGATTAGATAGATTTGGTGTGTGCTAGTACATGTTTGCTACTCCCTCCGTTTTTTAATATAAGATATTTTAGGTGTTACACATGTTGTGTAGATATAAAGTAAAATGAGTGAACATACACACTAACATATGTCTAGATACATGTGAATGTGGACAATGTCTAAAACATCTTATATTAAAAAACGGAGGGAGTAGATCACAATATAAATAGAAGGTCATATGAGCCAGCGTGCGCATACGTGTGTGCTCCCGATCTGCTCGTTGCAGTAGCAGGTCACTTCTCATTGCAGTTATGCACGAGTGCACCAAGATATCTAGATAGCTAGATAGATAGATAGCAGTCATTGTAGTACTTGTCTAGATCTCAAGCTATCTATCAAGATCTCCTTCTTATTTGGTCCACACGCATACATATATACATGAATCACTGAGCAGGTCGTCTCTACATGCATATCCTGCTTCACATGTATGCACACTAGCTACTTAGCTAGCTAGGAGTAGTAAGTTGAAAAGGTTTGTGTGCTTGATTTCAGCAGCGGACAGATCGGTTGCTAGCAAGTAGCAATGGAGGAAACATGTGTTCCCCCAGGGTTCAGGTTCCACCCTACAGAGGAGGAGCTGGTAGGGTACTACCTCGCCAGGAAAGTGGCCTCCCAGAAGATCGACCTCGACATCATCCAGGAGGTGGATCTCTACCGGATCGAGCCATGGGATCTTCAAGGTACATGCACATGCTAGTAACTTGTTCGTTTTGCCCTCGCCAGGCAAGTTTTCATCAACAAGTTAGCAATTGACGGTGGTGTTGATTTGTGGATGCTGCAGAGAGGTGTGGCAGGGGAGGAGGAGCACATGCGGCGGAGGAGGACATGTCGTCATCGTCGGAGCGGTACTTCTTCAGCTTCAAGGACCGCAAGTACCCGAGCGGCACGCGCACCAACCGGGCCACGGCCGCCGGCTTCTGGAAGGCCACCGGCCGCGACAAGCCGGTGCTCTCGTCGAGGCCAGGCCGGGGCGGAGTGATCGGCATGCGGAAGACGCTCGTCTTCTACAGGGGCCGCGCGCCCAACGGCCGCAGGACCGACTGGATCATCCACGAGTACCGCCTGCAGTCCAGCGAGCACGCCCCCACGCAGGAGGAAGGATGGGTGGTGTGCCGCGCGTTCCAGAAGCCTGTCCCGAACCAGCGGTCCTTCGTCTTCCCCGTCTACGCCGCCGCTCCGGGGTACTACCACGACCCGCGGCCGCATCTGCATGGCCATGGTGGAGGCGATCTCCGTTACTTGCATACTGCTGCCGCCGGAGTCGGCGGCTTCGCCTTTCCAGCCGGAGGCCATGGTGAGGAGGACTTTGAGTCCAAGAAGAATCTCTTCAGCAATATTCCCCAGCTAATTGAGAGCCCGCCGACGACCACTGCCGTGTGCGGCGACGCCGACGACATGCTGCAGCACGGACAAGTGGCGGCTGCCATCGACTGGAACTTCCTGGACAGCTTGCTGTCCACCTCGCTGCTACACAACTCCTCCTCCGTCAGTGCAGCCTCACACTTCTACTTGGAGTAGTGAACATTGATTAATTTCGTCATGCATGATTTGCGAATAATAATTTAGTAGTACAGACGGTAGATCCCAGATGATCCACGGCATTGTGTTTGTGTTGCATACTTGCCTATGGCATATACTATATCTCAGAGTACACGATTAAAGTAAATTATCATTTTTTTTTGAATTTTCACCGGGGAGGGAGAAGACCCTCCACCTGAATTGTATTCATTTTTTTTGCCTATAAGGCTTTGCAGCCTATTACAAGATGGGTTCAAGTGAACCAGAATTTTACAGGGAACGGGAGGGGAGACAAAACAAAAATAACACGAACCAACACACACAACACGGGCGGGGAGGGGAACAGGTGCACTTGAGAAGCACTATCCGGCGTGCTTGCTCGACAACCATCACCAAGAAGACATGCATAGGCAATGCATTGAGGAGTGCGACCGACGCCGTCGAAGGGCATCTACAACCCCGAGACCTTGCAGATTGAAACTCCACAGCCTGCTTGCATGGCGACTATCCACAAGCCGACAAACCAGGAGCATAAGAGTATCAACGAGTGAAGTTGAAGTTGGCCGAAGGGCCTTACTCGCCGAGACAGCGATGCAGACACGAAGCTCACGCGGCTGATTGAGTGCCAGAACTGCGAGGAGTGCTGCCAACGCCATCGAAGGGCATTGCAAGACCGAGATTCCACCAACGTCACAAACCTTGATCGCGAACTCTGCCAAAGGGACAGCCCAAGCACTTTCTAGGCGAGGAGGCGACCTGTCGATGAGTCGATCAACCGAGACTGCACTGGTAACACGAAGCTCGCAACAATGCCGCTACCATCACCATCGGATTTAGTCAAGCTTGCTTGGCCAAGAAGAGCCCAAATGATGCCACCGGACAAGCAACACGAGGTTCCTTCGCGACGCCTTCAACAAGGAAAATGATGCCCACAGGCACCGTCATCGCAGAGCTTTCACTCAGAACCATAGCAAGGAGCTGACAGGAGGTGCATCTCCCAAACCACGCCCCCAAGAAGGTTGAACGACGCCATTCTAGCGCAGTCGTGGCCGGCTCTGATAGAAACCAGAGCAAGGATTTCTCCGGGGGTACGCACCTTGATTGTTAGCTGTCGTCGTGCGCTTGGACGGGACGACAAGCTCCAGCACCTGCCGAGACGAGAACCCACAGTCTGCCACAGGGAGAGGAGCTACAGGGCTGCCGGCGGATCCTCACCCCCGCGCATCGGAGAGGGACGGATGTGGACCGAAGGCACGCTGAAACGACCCGTTGGCAGCATAGGCAGGGGCTTCAGCCGCGCGCAGCCTGACCTGGAGCAGGGGAGCTCAACTCCGGCAAGGCTCGAGAAGGGCCAGGCTCGGACTAAGATGAGGTCGCCGGCCAGCGACCAGAAAGGGGATGGACGGGGCTCGTCGGAGACGAGAGCGACGGCAGCAACCACCAGCACGAATTTGGATCTTAGGGGAGAGGAGAAGCTTTGGGCTGCCCCGGCACGGTCCTGTGACCTTTGGCCACAGGCCCGCTGCCACCGCGGCGGAGGCCGGCGGCAGCGGCGGCGGGGAGAGGGAGAATGGGGGGAGCTGGAGGTGGCGGCGGCGGGGGTCTCCCGGGTCGCCCTAGGTCAGGACGACACGGGAGTCGGTCTCGGTTCTCCCAAAGTAAATTATCATCGTGACGCCAAACTTATATTTTTAATTCCTGTTTTGTATTGCTCACGAAGTTATGGTGAACTAGTTTGTGGAAGGACACTCCACGAACTTGACATGTGCAGCCACTAAAACAAGAATAAGTACAGGGTTTCCGGCTTTGGATAGATTAGATGCTTTGCCAACCGATTTAAACAGAAAGAAAAAAATAGTTGCATAAATTTGTGAAAAATATCAAGGACAAACCAGTCAACGTACGGGTCATAAGATAAAATACATAGTGTACCTTATTTGGTTGTTTTCTCCCAGGGATGCCGGAGCTGAAGAGGCGCGGCTTCTCCACGGCCGGCCGTACCGGCCGCGAGAGAGAGGGGCGATGTTTGATCGACCGCCGGAGCGTGCCGGTGGCGGGTCGAAGCAGCAAAGTGGACATCCTTATGTTTTGCGTTTCTCCCATCCGACGACTACTCGCCCCCGGTTTTAACCGAAAATTAGGTTAGGTTGTCTTGTGTTCGTTTCTTAGTTATAATCGGTAATCTGGTTAACCAATATTTTGGTTCGGTGTTTGGTTTTTAAACAGTATGATCGAGTTGTCATGAGACTCATGACTCTGCTCTGCAATCTTCGTGCTTTTGTGCTCTAATAACTAATATTCGTGCACATATTATATAATGTGTGCTCTAACTAATCCTTCCAAAGCTTGGTTTTTACAAGTGGATTATTCAGAAATACTAGTAACAGTATCTTTAAGACAGAGTGCGACGAAGGGAAATGACGCTGGCAGCGACGCCAGGGCGCCTCTGCCACCAGTAATGGACAGGAGGAGATTTCCTCGGACGGAAAGTAGTTGTATTGGTTTAAAGTTAGACCGTTTTAATTAGTTTTGAACATATTATTACTTGTAAGAACAGAGCAGTGCGTATAGTAGTATCACACCGATTTGTTATGGCACACGGTTTTACTAACGCAAATGTGTGTGTTGTTTTATCGTGTGCACAATTTTTTAGTCCTTTTGCCACTTTCTAAAATTGGATGTAGTATGAAATCACATGACACTGATGTGCATCAAGACAGAGAGGCAATTTGCTACACGCATGGGTAGCTACACACCATGCCATTATACGCCGATGTAAGCCGTATATACCTGTTTTGGATTGATATTGTAGTAGAGTAGGGATTTTTGGTGTACAAAACTGGTTTCGGAATTTCAAAAAAAATATTTTTTGGTTGACTTTTTTTAGAGTTGAAATTCCGAAACCAGTTTTTTTTGAAATTCCGAAACCAGTTTTGTACACTAAAAATCCCTACTCTACTGCAATATCAATCCAAAACAGGTATATACGGCTTACATCGGCGTATAATGGCATGGTGTGTAGCTACCCATGCGTGTAGCGGATATTTTTCCCATCAAGATAAAGTGAAGTCACTCGTCACTTCGATATTATTTTTCTCTGGTCCTTTAAAAAGTTGTCAGTTTTGGACATGAATTTTTAAATGACAATGTTTGTGAGTGGAGATTTCTTACTCCCGGGCTTTGGTGCTCACTTCATTTAGAAATAAAAAATAAAAAATATGCTAACAAGTTTTTATTAGTCTAAAAAAATTACATGTTGTTAATGATGTGTCCCACAAAAGTGTAATAAATTGAATTACATTATATTATGAGCTACACAAAAATGACAAGTGCGTGGATCTGAGTACGCACTTTCAAATCTCTAAAGGATCAAAAAAAAAAAATTGTATCCATAATATAAATAATTTTGCATTGGGGGTTTTACAAGCTTGTAGATGTACCTTTGACTACATCCGTTATTTTTGTCAGATTTTTTTAACTTGTAAATATACTTGTTTATTTTTAAAAAAAATATAGGAACCACCGGAACTCGGGAATCAAATGACTTTCCGAATGTATGGCCATTAATTTCAGTTACCATTAATTTCCGGAACTCGGGACTAAAAATTTGAAAATCAGTAAGGATATTTTTTTTTAGTTAAAGCAAAATCGCTATCATATGTCTCAAGAGAGTAATTTTGAGACCAAACCGCACTCAATTTTTTTAATATTCCAATTGTTCTTATAGATGCTGTTATTCAAATCCAAATTTTGTTTCTATCCTTGTCGAAGATAAATTATTGTTTTTACAGGACGGAGGGAGGACGAGTGTTCAGTTTACTCGTATCTGTATACATCATGTGTAGTTTGATCGGTCGTTTTTTTCAGCTTTGAAAATGTGGCACGTAGGGTTGACTGTGACGGGTGTTCTTGCTTCTTTTGGAAGGAAAAGCGAAGAAGCGGTCAGCAGACGTGCGTCAGTTCATCCGTTATTTTTGTCAGATTTTTTAAACTTGTAAATATACTTGTTTATTTTTTAAAAAAATATAGGAACCACCGGAACTCGGGAATCAAATGACTTTCCGAATGAACTGTGACAGAGAGGAGATTGTAGACCAGGTCCGATAGAATTATTTTCCGTGCCGGCTGAAGCCATGAATAGTCGCATACAAGGTCAGTCAACACACGAATGCATGGCTGACTCGCTAGTCGCTCGATGGATCGACAGTACATTATGTATATATGCAAAACACGCAGTAGGTGGCCATTGCATATCTGCGATGACGATTCCGGCGGAGCAACTCACGGCAGTCTTGCAGTTGCTGCTCTGCTCCTCGGCGGCGGTTCAGGTCACAGGAGGTGCAGCAGGGCCGCCGCCAGGCTGCCCGACCAGCTGCGGCCGCGTGAGCGTGCCGTACCCTTTCGGCATCGGCGACGGGTGCTACTGGCCGGGCTTCAACCTCACCTGCGACCGGGCGCGCGGCCGGCTGCTCATCGGCGGAGGCGGCGGCACGCTCGAGGTCGTAAACATCTCGCTGGCCAACTCCACGGCGCGCGTCATGGACACCGCGGGCGCCGTCAACATCACCTACCACGGCACCCCCGACCACATGGGGCGGCCTCGGCGCCGGCGCCGGCTCCGGCCCGTTCGTGGTGTCGGAGACGCGCAACCAGTTCGTGGTCACGGGGTGCAACGTCCAGGCCACCCTGCTCGGGGACACCGGCAACGTCATCGCCGGCTGCTCCGCCTTTTGCGCCATCAACGACAGGTGGCAGGGCGCCACGACGAGCTCCCACGACGCCGTCGCCGCGTGCTCCGGCATCGGCTGCTGCGAGACGCCCATCCCCATCGGCCGCCCCTCCTACGGCGTGGAGTTCAAGTGGGTGGACCCCAACCACGAGAAAGACAGCGAGCTGCCCAGCGCGGTGCGCGTTGCCGAGAGGGGCTGGTTCCAGGGCGTCTCAGCCGCGCTGCTCAACACGTCGCTCGCGGACTCCTCGAGCCGGACGCCCGTCCCCGTGGTGCTGGAGTGGGCGGTGGAGTCCGCGCCCCTTGCACCGACGGCGCTGGCGACGACGGGCTGCCCACAGGACGCGGCGAGGAGCGCGTGCCGGAGCAGCCTCAGCTCCTGCCGCAACGTCACCGGAAACTCTACCGCAGCGGCTACGTGTGCCAGTGCGAGGACGGGTACCAGGGCAACCCGTACGTCGCCGGTGGGTGCCAAGACATCGACGAGTGCGCGCTGCCCGGCTTCTGCTCCGGCGAGTGCACCAGCACCCCCCACACATGCCGGTGTCCGCGCGGCGCACGTGGCAACCCACGCATCAAAGATGGCGGCATCAAATCTTCACTAGGTGAGCACAGAATCAATGATGAGAAATGCCGATTGCACATCAGAAAGAAAGAACATCAGTTCTTGCTCTGTTTCAAATCAGAGTTTTATTTATGAACCATGACAAATTTTCTCTCATACT
Source organism: Poa pratensis (assembly GCA_947311845.1). Taxonomy (NCBI): domain Eukaryota; kingdom Viridiplantae; phylum Streptophyta; class Magnoliopsida; order Poales; family Poaceae; genus Poa; species Poa pratensis. The sequence goes on from CAMZMU010000085.1 coordinate 140,859,827, forward strand.
TTCCAGGTTTCAGTGTCGGCGTAGGAATTGGCAGCGGTGCTGGCCTTCTACTCCTGGTACTTGGTGCCATTTTTGTGACCAGGAAGCTGAAGCATCGGAGGGCAAACATGTTGAAGCAGAAATTCTTCAAGCAAAACAGGGGACATCTGTTAGAACAATTGGTGTCACAAAAGGCGGACATTGCCGAACGGATGATCATCCCCTTGGTGGAGCTGGAGAAGGCCACGAACAATTTCGACAAAACACGCGAGATTGGCGGAGGAGGGCATGGTACGGTGTATAAGGGGATCATGTCAGACCTGCATGTCGTGGCGATCAAGAAGTCCAAGGTCGCAGTCCAGAGGGAGATCGACGAGTTCATCAACGAGGTAGCCATCCTCTCGCAGATCAACCATCGGAACGTCAAACGTGGTGAAGCTCTTCGGGTGCTGCGTCGAGACTGAGGTGCCCTTGCTGGTATATGAGTTTATCCCCAATGGGACCCTTTACCATCATCTTCATGTCGAAGAGCCTCAAGCATCGTTGCCATGGGTGGATCGGCTGCGAATTGCAATGGAGACTGGGAGAGCTCTCGCGTACCTTCATTCATCCGTGTCAGTCCCTATAGTCCACAGAGATATCAAGTCTTAGAATATTCTGTTAGATGGCACTCTCATAGCAAAGGTGTCGGACTTTGGAGCTTCAAGGTGCATTCCGGTCGATCAAACAGGCGACGCAACTGCCATCCAAGGGACATTCGGGTACCCCATGTACTACTACTCGGGACGACTCACCGAGAAGAGCGACGTTTATAGCTTTGGCGTTCTCCTCATGGAGCTGCTCACTAGGAAAAAACCGTGCTCATACCGGCCGCCCGACGAGGAAAGCCTTGTCTCATATTTCACCACTTTGCTCTCAACAGGTGACCTAGTCCATTTGTTCGATCCTCAGGTCGTGAAGGAAGGGGGCAAAGATGTTGAAGAGGTAGCTATGTTAGCGGCAGCATGTGTGAGAATGGAAGGTGACAACCGGCCGACCATGAGGCAAGTCGAGCTGACACTCGAGAGCCTTCGTGTAGCCCATGAACATGTTGTGATGTGTGATGTGGATGCACCGAGTTATGCTGGACTGATACTTCGCGTCGGCAAGGCGGGTTGGCTCTGCGGTCGGGGGAAGCGGATGCCGGGGTGGCGACCCCGGACGGTGGTGGTTTTTCGAGGCGGCGGCCTCGGTCCCCTCTACAGCGACGGTCCTATGGGGCAGGGCCATCTCCTGGCGAGGTCTGGGTGGCGATCTGGTGCTGCGCGGGCAGCAAGTGTGTCGGCCCGGCTGGTTCGGCTCCGGGCAATGCGGAGTTTGATCTGATTGCTACGCCGGGGCGGCGGCCCCGGATTTGGCGCCACGTTGAGGTCTGCGGGCGGTCGTCTTTAGCGAGGGTAGCAAGGGCTATGAGACGGTTGGGTCGTGCGGCGTTGTGGCTCGTGTGCGGCTTTGGTGCCGAGTGGTGTAAGTCGGGGCGGCGGCCCCGGGGTTGGTGGCGTGTTTTGTGGCGTTCGGTGGACTAGCGTCGTGTGGGCGGCGGTCCCCTCGTCTGTGCGATTTTTTGGCCCTGTTTTCCTCATAAACAGTGCATTTGTACGGTTTTTGGGCCCGATTTTCCTTATAAACTGGGTCAATTCTTTCTTCTATACGAATTGCAGGAACGCCCTGCCCTCTTCGAGAGGTTACTCGAAAAAAAAAGTACAATTACACAGGTAAAACATGCAATTGCACAACTAAAGTTCTATTGTATTGCTTGAAATAAACTTGATCTCCAGATTTTTGCTTGCTACTCTTTCTCGAACAAAATGATAGTCAATCTCTATATGTTTTGTTCTGGCATGAAACACAGGATTTGCAGACAAATAGGTAGCTCCTAAATTATCACACCATAGACATGGTTTTTCTCTTAGTTGTACACCAAGCTCATGAAGAAGTGCTTAAACCCATATCAATTCAGCAGTAGCATTTGCCACAGCCTTGTATTCAGCCTCGGTGCCAGAACGAGACACTGTACCTTGTTTGCGAGAGCTCCACGAAACAAGGTTTGGTCCAAGAAAGATTGCAAAACCTCCAGTGGACCTTCTGTCATCAATACATCCACCCCAATCTGCATCTGAAAAAGCACTCAGCAATGTACGAGAGGAGCGTGTGAATGTTAGACCGATTCCTATTGTATGCTTGACATATCTCAATATTCTCTTTGCAGCTGTCCAATGTGTTGTAGTGGGTGCATGAAGATATTGACAAACTTTATTAACTGAGAAGGACAAATCTGGGCGTGTGAGGGTCAAATATTGAAGAGCACCAACTATGCTTCTGTATTCTGTACTGTCCTCGGGACCAAGAGGTGTGCCATCATGCAATGATAACTGTTCAGTAGAGGATAAAGGAGTGGGAGCCGGCTTGCAATTTAGCATACCAACTCGGGATAAAAGGTCCATAGCATATTTTTCTTGTGTCATTATTAATCCTTCTCTTGTACTCTTTACTTCAATGCCCAAAAAGAAATGCAAGTCACCAAGATCTTTGAAAGCAAAATGTTTGTTAAGTTCTTGGAGCAGAATGGAAGTGGCATCATTGAAGAACTTGCAACTATAATGTCATCAACATATATCAACACAAATATAGTGATACCTGACTTTTGATAAAGAAACAGAGATGTATCAGCCTTTGATGGTTTGAAGTCAAGATCATGGAGTTTTGAACTGAGCCGAGAGTACCACGCCCTTGGAGCTTACTTTAAACCATATAAAGCCTTATCAAGTCTACAGACATAATGAGGAGCATTAGAATTTTCAAAACCCGGGGGTTGTTTCATATAAACCTCCTCTTCAGAACACCATGTAAAAACGCGTTCTTGACATCTAGCTGCCTTAAATTCCGTCCTCGAGAAACTGCAATAGCTAAAACAATTCGAATAGTTGCAGCTTTAACAACAGGACTAAAGGTGTCCTCATAGTCTATACCATATCTTTGTTTGAATCCTTTCGCTACCAGCCGTGCTTTGTACCTGTCAATTGTACCATCGCATTTTTCTTAATACGATAGACCCACTTACAGTCTATGATATTCTTGTGTGTGCTTGGTGGAACAAGATGCCAAGTTTTATTCTTGAGCAATGCTTCATGTTCTTCCCTCATGGCATCCATCCATTTTGGATCATCCAATGCTTCAGACAGTGAATTTGGTTCTCCTGTAGATGTTAATAAGCCATATCTAACAGAATTTGCCTCCCTATAAATTTTAGCTTGACGACCATATGTAATTGTACCATCTTTGTACTCTTTCGGTTGTTTAATACCTTTTTGTAAACGTGTGCGGCGGCGCGGTGCAGCAGATTCTTCAACATTTGAATTTTCAGAAGAATCAGCAGGAGCAGCAGAAGCAGCCGCACTATCGCTGGGCGCAGAAGATCCTGAAGGCGCAGGGGTCTCCTGCCGTGCATGCACACCGACGAACAGGAGGCCGACACGTCGGAGGGGGCGGGACCGTGGTCTCCCCCGCTGTCGGCATGCACAGGCGGCGACCGAGACCGCTCGGGGGTCCCGTGGTTGGCACGCGCAGCGGGCGAACGAGGGGAGACGCGAAGGCGCTGGTGCTGCCGTCAGACGCGGCAGGCTCGGGATCCACACCGAAATCATCACCGGGATCGGTGTCCTCTGAATCGAGGCTGCTGCAGAATCAGCATCGGGAGCTGCAGCAATTTCGTCTTCTTCTGAACATGGAGGAGCATCATTTCTGTACTGTTTTGGGGCATTTCTTCATCAATTTGAACAAAAAAAAATTCTGCAGAATCCTCAGCGTCCTGTCCATGATTAGTAACAGGAACAAAAGGTAAAGGCATATAGTCATTAATGTGTGCATCCCCATGTGTAGATGATGTAGGAAGAAGAAGAATGTCTTCACGGAGACGCTTGCCGGCATTGGATGCAACAAAGCAAACGGAAAAATGTTTTCATCAAAGACAACATCACGAGATATGTAGACACGGCCTGTAGAAACGTCAAGACACTTAACACCTTGTGACGAGGGCTATATCCCAGGAAAACACAACGTTTAGAGCGGAAAGCGAGTTTACGCTTATTATAGGGGCGAAGGTTGGGCCAACAAGCACAACCAAAGACTCGTAGAGAATCATAGTTGGGTGTAGTATGTAAGAGACGTTCTACAGGGGTTTCCGAGTTATCACTTTGCTAGGAAGTAGGTTTATAAGAAAAGTGGCCGTAAGAAAAGCTCATCCCAAAATTTGAGAGGCATGGAAGCATTTGCTAAAAGTGCAAGACCTACTTCAACAATGTGTCGATGTTTGCGTTCAGCGGAGCCATTTTGCTGATGTGCATGAGGGCATGAGACATGATGGGTGATGCCAATTTTTTGAAAGAACTATTGAGCTTTTCATACTCTCCTCCCCAATCTGTTTGCATGGTAACAATTTTCCTAGCAAATTTGCGCTCAACAAGTTGTTGGAAATTAAGAAAGACTTGATAAACATCAGACCGTTTCTTGAGAAGATAAATCCAAGTAAATTTGCTAAAATCATCGATGAAACTTACATAATAAGTGTGCTTGCCAACAGAGGCTGGGGCAGGACCCCATACATCAGAAAACACTTGTTCCAAAGGAACAGTGGAAACACTAGTAGATACAGGATATGGCAATTGATGACTTTTTGCTAGTTGGCAAGAATCACAAATGTAAGGATTTATTTCAGGAGTATGGGATAACTTATGCTTCCTAAGAACTTGTTGAACCACAAATGAAGAGGGATGCCCTAAACGACGATGCCATGTAGATGAAGAAGGCTTTATTGTAACGAACGCATGCTTGGATGCCGACCCTGTGGAGATGGGAACTAAGGGATAGAGCCCACCATGACACGGTCCCTTAAACAGAATTCTTCTTGTGGCCTGATCCTTAATCAAAAAGAAGAATGGGTGAAATTCAAGAAACACATTGTTGTCAAGTGTAAGTTTATGAATAGACAAAAGATTTTTGGAGGCATTAGGAATATGAAGAACATTATTTAGATGTAAGGAAGCATGTGGGGTGCGCAACATTGAATGACCAATATGACTTATAACCATACCTTTTCCATCGGCCGTGTGGACACGTTCATGTCCTTGATACTTCTCATGAGTGGAGAGCTTCTGTAGTTGTCCAGTGATGTGATCCTTAGCTCCAGTGTCACCATACCAGTTAGTATCCACTCCATAGGAAGCCATGTGTGCAGCCTTGGTGTCATGATCACCATCACTATCAGAACCATCATTATCATAGCGCCACCAGCAATCAGCTGCAGGGTGGCCATGGATTTACAAATCTGGCATGTTATATCCACGAAGGGGGTGGGAGGTTTTTCAACACGGCGACCACGGCGCCTGTCATCATCTCGGCGACCACCATTGTCACGGCGGCCACCTCCATCACGTCGGTCATCACGTTTGTCATGCCAATTGTCACGAGTGTCACGACGGTTGCCACCATCACGACGGTCTTTTCCTCCTCCATCACGGCGATGGTCACCATGAGATTCTCCACGTGAGCCACGATCACCACGGTCATAGGAAGGACCACGGTCACCATAGCGAGGCGGACCACCACGCCCACACTGAGCAGCATTGGCCGAGGAGACGAAGTCCTCGGTAGCATCATCTGACACATCATTGCGCATATCATATGAACATAGCTGAGCATAAAAATCATCTAGGGTGGTACCAGGGTTTCCATTGATGGTGGTCACAAGCGAGTTGTAGGATTTTCCATCTAGGCCATGAAGGAGGTATCCGAGAAGTTCATCATCATCAAGGCTTTTGCCCATGGCAGCCAGCTCGGAGGCAAGAGTCTTCATCTTGGTGAAGTACTGATCGGCGGTGTGACCGGTTTTCTTGGTGTCGTTGAGCAGAGATCGGATGTGCTGCACCTTAGACCTTGATGCCGACGAGAACATTTTGTTGATAGCAGTCCAAGCTTGAGCAGTAGATTCCATGCCAAGAACATGAGACAGAACATCAGGACTAAGGGAATTTAACTGGAACCGAAGAACCTGCTGATCTCGTGCGATCCAAGTCACATAGGCGGATTTTCCACATGGGTCTTCTGCTTGTCGGAGTCTTCAACCTCCAATGTCTTCGACGGCGCGCGATCGGAGCCATCAGGAGTCCCATGACGTTGGCTCCTCTGAAGGCAGGGAGCACGAGAGCCTTCCATAGCAGGAAGTTGCCTCGGGTCAGATGTTGCGTAGGAGGCGCTCCTAAGGCGGCGGCCAGCGAAGAGCTCGACGATGATGAGGTCATGACGGCAGTGATCCTGCGGCTAGGGTTGTGGTGTAGGCGGCTGGATGGAACCAGCGGCAAGGGTTGTGGGTTGTAGGCGGCGGCGACAGCACAAATACTACGGCGGCGGCGGGTTTGTATCTAGGGTTTGTAGGTTTATCGAGGCGGCTAGACGGCACGAAGCAGAACCAGCGGCGATTGTAGTTTATGGAGTTGTAGGAGGCGGCGACAGAGATCCTGCGGCGGCAGCAAGGCGTGTTGTATGGTGGCGGCGGCTGAGTTCAGCGGCGGCGGCGGCAGCTAGAGCTCGGAAGGAAGGAGCTCTGATACCATATTGATTTTCTAGGGTAGAACGATCGTACCCCTCTCGGGAGATCGGTTGCGTGTTAATATAGGTAGAAAGAGCCTCTACCGTGGCTTGTACATATGTAGGTATATACGGGTTGGTGTACTACACCATACCCATATATACAGTATCAATACTTTAACATATTGGACCAAAAATAATAGTGTAGTTACAAAACAACACGAAAGTATGATTTCACAACAAAAACAAGTGCAGTTGTACTGAAAATATGTTTGCAACAAATGCATAATCAAGAAAACTAAAAAAGGTAACACAAAAAAGATTAAAACTTCACAAAAGTGACTGAAAGTTTACGCAAGTGACTAAAACTTATAGGAAAATATGTTACGCTCGAGTAGTTGTCCTTCCTCCCAGAATGAAGGGCACCAAGGAGAAACAATTGTGAGTGAAAATCCATACCAAAATCACTACCAAGGTACTCCTCTCGGCATCTTCACCAACTCACCATAGTACCAATTCACAAAGATGGGAAATTTGGTGGAAAATCACCAAATTCTTGGGTTTCCCTTGTGTAACTGGTTTTTTATTAACAATTTTTCCACGTCGTGCTTAATTGTTGCTATGTTTGCTTGGTTAATTTCTTTTGCGTGTTCTAAATTCATATGGATTGGACTGTGACAACCAACAAACTTTGTTTAGATTTGTAATTTATCATATATGTAGTGGCAAGATCAAACAAATCATAAACACACATCATGATCCGGTGCAAGGTTTGTCAGAATCACGATTCTTAATTGGATTGGAACCCCTATGGCAGGTTAGAGAACCATAGAATTTTAAGTGCTAGAACTGTAATTTCGTAGATTCTACTAACTAGAATGTTATAACTACTCTACTTAATTTGGTTCGTAAAGTCGTACAGTCGCATGACAGATTCAAAATTCTGTCAACCACCATTGTTTGTTACTAATAGAAATCAAATACGCACAGATACAATATCGGTTTGCCATGTAGTTTAATTTATCAATCTAATGACATTTTAAAGTACATCCTCTCTGATCGGGTAGACAAGTTTCGCCTATCAGTAGTTTCAATTGCCCATTGTTGTTTAAAGTGAATCCTATCTCAAACAAACATATGTTTACTTTCTTTTTGTATTTCACTGTAATGCATTGCACACGTACTATCTTGAGTGGTAAACAATGTGGGCAACACAAGTATCTACCGTGGCATCAAAGTCATTTTATACCCTTGAGGTCGAGAGCAAAGTGACTGCATGAGAAAATTGTAGGCCACAACTAACTCTCGTATGAGATTATTTAACATGTTTTTGGTGTTATGTTGAAGAAATAGCCACATTTTCCATTCCTGATTCTACTCATTTGAGCACAATAACATTTTCTGCACAATTTGTACCAATCTTGATCTAATGTTACTTATTTTTTTATAGAAAATATTAGAAACAAAATTTATGTGCGCCAATTTATTAATATCTCCTTTTTTGCAGATCTTAAACTCGAATCATTTCAAATGAATTGTCTTTTTTATTAGCTTGTAGGGACTGCATTACTTATTTTTGTCTAGTTGCTATGGGTTAAAATGATTACATATTTACTGGAAGTTATGCGGCCATGATTCTAATTTTTTTAATTAAATAAATAAATACTAGTGAAATGGACAAGATCAATGATCTTCGTAGGGATATTTAGATTGTGGATCATTGTTAGTATATATATTGGTAACTACATTTATATTCCAAATTGTCATAGTGGAACTTCTTTGCACTTCTGCAAACATTGTGCCAACGAGTTGAGAATTACTGCTCTCCTCTGATCATGTTTTTCTCAGTTAGTATGATCATGGATATACGCGGTCCTCCGGTGCTTAGATGTTGAATATGGGAAGTCAGATATCAAGCCCTACGTGTATAAGTTGATTCATGAAGGCCTATCGCAATTTGTGACGGGTTTCCCCAATTTCTTAGGCGTGTTAGCGTGTGTGGGTTTGTATTGATGCCGCTCAGCGGTTTATGGTAATTTTCGTCCAGTTTCCCGTCAATTAACTGGCCAGCTCTCATCTTCTTAATTTATGGGCGAGGTCAAACTTTATCCTCCATTTCAGGAAAAAAAACTCAGATAACCTCGGCCATGCGGATGACGCGTCTTTTTCCCAGGCCTGATCGGTCCCAAACTGTAGAGGAGCAAAACCACGAGCGGCGCGGCAACCGTGTCCGTGGGCAGGACGACAGTACAGAATATCGTACAGTACTAGGGAAGGTGCACGGAAACCCGACCAAATGAATCCATGGGTACGTGGACGCCAATCGATGGCTCTTGCATGCATGCATGCATGGACCAGTCGTTGTCCACGGTTGCATGCATGCATCTGGATCATGCATAGATGCTCCGATTGCTCTGCTGAATTTCATGGCTCACTAATAGGCCGATAGATCAGTAGCCTAACTACCGATTCATGCCAGGCTTAATTTGGTACACATGCAACTTTAAAAAGTCCACATATCAAAAAGAAGATTTAAAAAATCCCAGTTGGGAGAAAATGTTTCCATGCATGTATCGAGAGGCACGGCAACTAAACTAGGAATATTATAAACCACCCAAAGATCCCTCATCCTTGTGTTCAATTGTTCATGCGTGCACGAGAGGTGGTTAATACATAAATAATTAGCCTCTAGACGTCGCGATTAGCTGGCGCGAGCCGTGACGATGTGAATATATACAGGCTAAGTCGCTGTCAGCAGCCTGTCACCACACTAACGACTACTGCTCCTCCATAACAGTATTTTCCCGATCGAATATAAATAAAGTACTACTCGATCGAGCTCCAAAGATTCATTTTCCTCTCACTGATTGTTTGTGCCTTTGACCGCTCATCACAGTCACAAGGGCCAAGCAAGCTGCAGCAGTCCAAGTGCGCTCTCCCTGTCTCCGTTGACGCATTAGTTCACGCATGACGACTTGGCATGCGTCATCGCATAAAACGTGCAGCTGCCGTATAAAACGCAGCATCGCATAGCCTCGATGTCCATGTGCCCGTATATCCAGAATTCCAGATCACCACCGGATAAACCCATCCACTTCCTCACAAAGACTGACCAACACTTCGCCGTCCCAAGGGAAGAAATGGGCTCCTGCGTCTCCAGCTCCGCGCCGCCCCCGCTGCCGACAGTGGCCACGGCGAAGGTGATTGGCCCCAACGGCTCCATGGCGCAGTACGCGGAGCCCGTCACCGTGCGCGAGGCACTTGGCAGTGACAGCGCCGGCGCGTCGAGCTCATTCCTGTGCAGCGCCGACGAGCTCCGCTTCGAGGCGCCCGCCCGTGCCCTGGCCGCGGACGAGGCGCTTCAGCCCGGGCTTCTCTACTTCGTGCTCCCGGTGTCCATGCTCAGCCGCCCGCTCTCCGGGCCGGAGATGGCCGCCCTCGCCGTCAAGGCCAGCTCCGCGCTCGCCCCCGTCTCCAACAACGGCAAGGGAAGGGACGCGGCTCGAGTGGCACCGCTCGTCGACGTCGTCGCTGGCGAGGGTGCCGGATCGGACGGTGAATATACTCACCATGTGTACGGCAAATACGGCGCGCAGAGGACGGTGCACGACGGTGCCGGTTACCGAAGCCGCATCAGTCGTAAGCTTAGCGCCATTTCGTAGGCCAGTTAGTCGTGAGTGGCCCAATACCGATTCAACGATTTCAGGATTATTTTTTGTTAAGTAGATCATGGGTTATCTAATTTAGTTAGTATCCAGTCGACCCCGGCCAGCTGATGAGGAGATCCGCGCACAATGTATAGTGTATATGCGCAGGATGCTTCGTTTCATTTTCTCTTTTTCGGAACGGATGCTTCGATTCTTTGATGTGTATACATGCAGTATTGTTTGGATTAAGAAGGGACACGTATATGATATTGTACTACATAGGCAACTAGTACTCCCTCCGATCCATATTAGTGGGCATAACTTTGTCTAGATACACATGAATCTAGTCTAAATACTTAACTAGATACATATGAATATAGACAAAGCTATGCCCACTAATATGGATCGGAGGGAGTACAATGAAATGAGTAAATGCACCTTGGATGTTCTAGTTGTGATGTGTTCAAGTTGGAAACGTGCCCGTTTGTTTGGTGGTATGAATCATGTAGGCAATGAAGATTCACCAGATCAATGTGTAAGCTTAGACGATGTTAAAAAATAAATAGACTATCGCAAGGTGCGGCTTTAACATTAATAGAGCTCAGGACACTGAGCATAGAAGCCGGTATTTTGAGCTTAACAATAAAGTATAACATAGTGATTACTAAATATTTTACTATTTTTAGCCCTTCTCTTCTCGGGGCCCTGGGCAGTGACCCTTCTTGCGCGGCCTAAGGGCCAGCCCTGCCCCCATCCGAGTTTTCCTCCACCCCCTTCGTCCAAGCTTTTCTCCGCCTCAAAACTTGGCGAAAATGGTCCGGCCACGAAGGTTACACCCTTCACCTATTTCTCGTTTTGCTATTTCCTCTTTTATTTACTGAACTAATTAAAGTTAAACTTTTATAGATTGAGTTGAAAAAAATTGATCGACTAAGACGTAGACACATCCGTCAAGTATGCAAACAATTTTCTTTTTGCTAATGCTATTGAAATAAGTCGAGCACATTTCCCAACTTTTGATGAAGCAACAAGACGTGTCATTGTCAAGCAAGTTAAATAGGCACATAAATAAAGCAACATTCATGTACGTACTAATTATCCCCCACTGATCTCTGATCCTTGCGTGCTTACGTGCATGAGCAAGCTGACCCGAACGTCGCAGTCAGCTGTCGCGAGCGGTGACGACGAACGATTGATGCAAAATCACTACAGAAAAACGAACAGTTGCCTACGGCTAAATGTATGCCGACGGCATTTTGTCGAGGCCGTCGGCATATATGGTTGTATGCCTACGGCTTTTATAAAGCCGTCGGCATACGTTTGGCCCTCGGCATATACCACGAGGACGGCTTTACTGACAGGTCGCTGTTACTCCCCGTATTTTGTTCCGTAATCTCTCCGACGCTCCACCACCGTGTCAGTCTCTGCTCGAAGCCTACGACAAGTGAGCAGAACAATTCACTGATTCGTTTGACCGCTAGTACACAAGTGGTGCTCAGAGTTTTCTTTCTACTCTCGACGGCCAGGTACAGCGTAGACTTTGTCAGCACTAGTGTACTCCAGCGGGCAACCTCCAACAGCTTGTCCTGCAAGTGATCAGCTTGCAGTGCAAGTAGCCATCGCCGTTGACATTGACAGGGCGAGTGTGTGCGTGACGAACTGGCCTGCGTCATCGCGTGATTATGCGCTGTTTCCGCTCTGCTTCCGACGTCCTCCTATAAGAAGCTGCATCCGACGCTCCGGCTGCACAATAGATCACCAGTTCAATCCACTCGCAACTTTCTCCGACAGACTCACGCGATCACGGCACACATTACACCTAGTAGGAACACGTCGAAGCAAGGGGAGAAATGGGCTCCTGCGTCTCGCGCTCGCCGGCATCGGCATCGGGGGAGTCACCAGGGCGGAGCGTGGCCACGGCGAAGGTGGTGGGCCTGGACGGCTCCATGGCGCAGTACGCGGCGCCCATCACGACGCGCGAGGTCCTGGGGGACGACCGAGCCTCGTCGGTCTTCCTATGCAGTTCCGACGAGCTCCGGTTCGACGCGCCCCCGCGTGCGCTGGCGGATAAAGAGGCGCTGCAGCCCGGGTGGCTCTACTTCGTGCTCCCCGTCTCCATGCTCCGCCTCGCGCTCTCTGGCCACGAGATGGCCGCGCTCGCCGTCAGGGCCAGCTCCGCGATCGCCGTGGCCGGTGGCGTCGCGTCCCCTCCGCGGCGCAAGAACGTGGCCGGCGCCAACGGCAAGGGACGTAAGGTGGCAAGAGTGGCGCCACTCGTTGCCTCCGACGAGGGCGAACATGGTGGCGCGTTCAAGACGGTGCACCGCGGCGGTGATGAGACGGTGGCGAACAAGAGAAAGAGAGCAGCTCACAGAAGCCGCGGCACTCGTGGGAGTCTTCATGCTGCAGGCGTGCAGAGGTTAAGCGCCATTTTGGAGGCCGACGAGTTTTGAAATTGCAATCCGCTCGGTATCGATTCACTGATTCGATCTTGCGAGTGCTTAGTTAGCTTAATTCAGTTAGTTAGTTGATTTATTCGACCGCTCGATCGATCCCCCAGCTGAGGTGGAGATCCGTTCATATTAGTGTATATATGTACATGATGCTTCGAGTACTCATTTGTACATGTGATGGTTCATTCCCAAACTCGTGAAAGTACAACGGTTTCAGTTAATGGACATTTCAGATTTTCAGTTAAACTGGATTACAGCTAAGACTCTATCTACCTCATGTCGCCTCGGCTGCAATGGCGGAGGCAAATGGTGATGCGGGAAGGTTTACCACTAGCTAACCGAAGAGGGCGTAATATTATATCCAGTCTGAATCTGACCATCTCGGACGGGCGATGGATGAAACTTGGTGGACCCCTTGGTTTCGGGGGCCGGGCCGGCCGCTCCTCCTTAAAATATGGCTCACAATTGGATGCATAATATGGATGCATAATACAAGTAGTACGAAAGTGTTTATAGGTGGCCATATACTAGTGGCGGGTCACCGTAATGCCACACCACTGATATTTTTGGGACGTAATAAAATATGCCCGCAGCACCAGTAACTAACTATCAGTAACGTGCCTACCAAAACTCACGCCACCATGTTAGCCCCACCAGCTAAACCTGGCATAAGTTACTAGTGGCGCGGGGTTGTAGCCGCGCCACTAGAATATCTATTAATAGTGTTTAAATTGCCATGCCACTAGTAACCGGACCAATTTGTTCGGACTTCAAAACAAACTGGTCAGTTACTGGTGGCACCCCTGGCCTTTAAGAAAAGATAGGAATAAAAAAAGGAGGGTGCAAAGTGCATACATTTTTTAAAACTTTATTTTCTATTTAGAATAACTTTACAAATATTCCCAAATATTATTTGGGTGGTATTTCAAATATGAATGAGAGGAATGGAGGATTTATTCAATACTATAAGTAATTTGCAAAAAAAAAATGGTTTGTACAAAATAGTATTTTATAGTTTTGGCAAAATATACGAGGTGATATAATGAATGATGTCGTGACGATGCTAAAATAAAATAACAAGTAAATCTAATATAGCTAAACCCTGAAATGTTACATGGGAGCTTACCAGAAAAGAATCTTGGACTCAACCAAGGTGATAGGAAGAAGGCTAAATTCTTGAGCAATACCCAAATTAACTAGTCAAGCACGATATTCAATTATTCAAATTATCTTTAAATTTGTAGACCATATATTACTTGGGTGAAACTTGAACAACCACCACAACATTTTGATACTCTCATTGGCACGTATACGCTGAGCTTTGATATATTGATAGATGTGCTACCTGGAGAAGTGAGAGTAGTGTATACGTATTGCCGTCTGAAATCCTAGAGTAAGAGATTGTCGACAGAATGTTGATACTACATTGTACTGATGACGATACTAGAGTATAGTGCTGTGTGTGTCTTAGCCCTATTCCCAGTTTTGATTTGCTTTCTTTATTCTTTTGCTCTACTATTTTTTTGTCCAGGTTAAGCATCCAAGACCACGGAGATTATCCACCTCCTCACTGGCACCAAATCCACCCAGATAATCGTGCATGCCATCATCAACAGTTATATATCCTGATTGCACTGAAGTTAAATTGTCTTATCTTCAGGTTAATGATGCATGCCTACACATGTAGAATGAATGTTCTGACATAATATTACCAAATAAATTATGTAAAATATCTTTATAGTTGAGCATTACGGTTTAAATGATCACCAGGAGAACCACCCGGAGGAGGAGGAGATCTCACAGTACGTATGGACACAAGTAAAATATAGTTAAATAATTGAAAAAATAAGTAAACAGACTCGACAAAATATATGAAGGAAATGAAATTACAGAAATGAAAATATAAAGTAATAATAACAAAAAAAACATAAAAAGCACCGGAAACAACTTTGGCCCGCCCAACTCGAACAGAAGCACTCGGTCCTAAATTGGGCCATAACAACGTGTTTCATGAAATGGGCTTAGAGTTGGCGCTCTTTTGGAAGTCCATGATGGGCTGGGCTGGGATATAATATTTACTGGTTGTGGTGAACCGCAAAAAAAGATAAACATTTGCATCATCGGAGAAAACACCGACTTCGCCCAAAAAAAGAAGGGGCGTGCTACGCGTCAGTCGGCTGTACCGACGCGTCGCTACAGCCGCCTTGACAGCCGTTGGAAGCTTTTCGCTCCCGCGCGCGAGACGTTGCTTTCACAGTACAGATACGTCGCTGTCTAGAACAGAGCAGGCGGGCCGCACGGTACAAAAAGCTACACGTTGCACCCCACGTGAGTGGATCCCACCAAACCAAGCACGACCACGTCTCCTCTGCTGCTCTTTTCTACCCTTGAGTCTTTACTCTTGAATGGTTCCCACCAGGCACCAGCCCACCAGGAGAATCATCCGAGGATTTTATACACTCTCCATCACCGTTGCTACTACTCGGATGAAGTTAGGCAAAATTGGAGTGCTCTCTTGCTATAAAATGGAGAAAATGTGTATGTAGCATTGTTAAAAAATATAATGTTTGACTGTCCATGCATCCGTGGACCCTCCCAATCATTGTTGCGAAAATTCGGTCAATGGTGCACAATAAAATCCCGAACGTAACATTTTTTTCTATGTATGTAGCATTTTTCAGAAATATAAAAACCTGCAAAGTGTAGCAAAAAGAACGTTGTAACATTTTAGACATATCAATGTAGCAAAAACCAACAACGCATGTAACAAATCCTCATTTATTTGCAGCAAAACATAGAAACACATGTCTATGTTTGCAACAAAAAACAACAGCACATCCAACATATGTGTCAAACTCATCCAACATTATTGAAATACTTATGCAACCTTGAAAAAAAACACTATATAGCATGTTCACAAAAATCATTGTAGCATTTTACATACAAAACAAAAACGGTAGTGGTTTGTCGCAATTTCAAACACGTTTTGCAGCACCGATGATCTCCACAATCAAAGTTGAGCTCGTCGTGGCACTAGATGTGACCGGTTATCGCATGAAAGCATCAGCATATATGCTCCGCATATATTCCTTCATGAGCTTTTCTTTTGCCTTAGCAGTTAAATGGCTACACAGTTCCCTTGTAGCATGTGTACGAGTGCATGGCTGTGAGCTAGAGCCAAACGATGGCAGGAAGCTACTAACTGCAACGGGCGAGGCGCACAGTGGTATGTGGGCATGAATCACCGGATCACATATGGCATGCGGCATGTGGGGACCACTCACGTGGGATAGGTGCACAGTGGGAACCCTCGACATATTTTCTTCCGTGGAAGAGCGCCGAAGGTTTTCCTCCGCGAGCGAGACGTGGGTGCGCGAACTTGGAATCGAATGATCGATCAGTATGTTCATAATAAGCGTTTTCCCTTTTCCAACATGTTTTCTATGTATGTAGCATTTCAAAAAATGGAAAATGGTTTTACAAAATTTTGCGGTGAATCAGTACAAAGATGCGACGTGTAGCAAAAAATGTTGTAACATTTTAGAAACACAAATGTAAGAAAAAAACAGTAGACTCAACAAAAACCAGGGACAAAATGTCCGTAAACTTGCGACATGTAGCAAAAAAGTTGCAACATTTTGGACGCACAAATGTAGAAAAAATCAACAATGTCTGCAGCAAAAAATGTAATAATATTTTCACGTTCTGCAACAAAAATAACAGTCACGCAACACTTGTGTCTAACTTATCCAACATTGTAGAAACATGTATGCAACATTTCTACAATATCTCTATAGCATATGCATATAAATCATTTTTGCACTTTAAAAACTATACGTCGACAACGTATAACACCATCGACAAAAAATCTAAAAAAAAATAGAGTGGATGTCAGCCGGAGGTGTTGGACGACAACGTCGCGGGAAAGAGGGTGTGGTGGCGGACCAACGTGGCCAGGAGCCGGGAGGCTGAGGTAGAGTTGGGGGTGGTGGAGAACGAGGTGGCGAGCGCCGGGGGACGGAGGTGGCCGTGCGCACGGGAGGTGACACACAAAAGCGCGCTGTCGGGTAAGCTAGTTATCTGCGTTGTACAGTAGCTGGTTATCTATCTTTTGAATTAAAGAGCTGCAATGATGTCACTTCTCGTAGCTACACATCTAGTGGTTGTACTAGCTCGTACTCCATGGCAGCAAGCTAGCTGCGATACTGGCAGTAAGCTAGTAGTAAATGTGTAGGGCAAGACCGCAAGAGAGATTGGCACAATTTGCTACAGAGTACGCGGACAGAATCAGCCACGGCCCATAAAAGCTAGAAAGGCAAACGGCCCACGGACGAGACAGAGCAGGCGGGGGACGCGCGAGCGATACCACGCGCGCGACGGCGTGACCGGCTGTAGCAACAGCCGGTTGACAGAAGTAGCATTTTCCAAAAAAGAAGGAGACGAAGAAACACGCACTGCAGCTTCACGTGATCGTGTACGTGCTACAGGCGGGCGGTGGATAATAGGACCATCATTTTCAGAGAGGGCGGGGAGGGAAAACGTTAGGCCATCTCCAGCCGTCCCCCGAGCCCCCCCAGGAGGCCTTTTTCGCGCCGCGCCGGCCAAAAAGCGCCGTTTTCCTACCACTCGGCCCATCAGAAGCCCAGTTAGCGCCGTTTCGGCGGAAAATAGCGCCGGCGCACCCAGGCGAAACCCAGCCCACTGGGTTCGGCCTGGGGGGGCGAAATGGCGCGAAAGGCGACGCGGGCCAGCTCTGTTAGCGACGCGGGAAAATGGCGCAGAACAGAACGCCCGTGAAGCGGCGCGTCCTCATCTTCTCGGCTCCCGCGTCGGTCAAAAGCCTGCCGGAGTTATTGGCGTGGCCAGCGGCCAATGCTTCCGCCGGTCAAAGGCTGCCGGAGTAATGGCGTGGCCGGCGCGCGTCGTTTCGAAGTCCAGTCGGAGGCCACGCGGCGCAGCCGCGGCGCGCTATAAAATTCCCCCACCCCTCGTCGTCCGTCCACACCAGCTCTCGCCTTCCTCGCTCTCGCCAGCCCCTCGCCGTCCTTCTGCTCTCTGCCTCCCTCTCGTCCATCCTTCGCCAGCAGCAATGGCCGACGACGGCGCCGCCGCTAACGGCTTTGGCCGCCGCAGCCTCCGCAAGAACGAGGCATGGGCCCTGTACCGGTGCGGGTACCCGTGCCCGCCGGACATGCGCGTCCCCGGCGCCTCCGGCGGCCAGGCAGCGTGGGTGCTCAGCACGGGTGGCATCCCCGTGCCTCCCATCCCTGTAGGCGCCGAGTTCGAGTACGCCATCGACGAGGTCCGGGAGGGCCTGACGGCGGAGCAGGCCACGGACCCGCGCTGGAGGGCGGAGGGCAACTCCGCCTTCTGGACGGCGTACTTCCAGCGCCGCCACGAACAGGACCTCAACGACCGCGGCACCAACGGCCAAGTGGAGGGCCGCCACAACCGCGACGGGCGCAAGCGGTGGTGGGGCGGCGAGGGGCGCAGCCTCGACAATGTGATGGAGTACATCGCCAACGGGAACACACCGCACCTGGAGATGCCGCCGCGCAGGGCGTCCTGGACCCCGCAGCGGATGGGCGCGGCGGCCTCGTCGTCGTCGGGGAACTCCTCCTCCGGCGCGCGATCAGCGCCGTCCTCGTCCCGGTACGCCCCCTCCTCCTTGACGCCCCCCTTTCTCAACTCCGGGCGCCCTGCCCCGGTGCGCAGCGGCGCCCTGCGCATCAATGGGCCACGCGGCGGCTCCCAGCGCCGCGCCGCCTCACCGCCACGCTCCTTCCTCCGCCGCCTCGTCAAGGTCAAGAAGGAGCCCAAGCCGGAGCCGGAGCAGGAGGAGGAGTGGCCCGGCCTGAAGGAGGCGGAGGATGCGTCCTTCAACACCGTCCAGCCGGCGCTGCCGGAATGGGCCGAGGACTGGAGCCTCCGCTCCTTCACCGAGGAGGAGGTGGAACGCCAGCGTGTGGCCCTCGCCGACCTGGAGCGCAGGCGCGCGGAGGAGCGCCAGCAGCGCCAGGAGCGCCAGCGAGCTACCGCGGCCAATGCGGGCCGTCGCAGCCGCATCCCGCCTCCTCCCGTGGCGCCGGAGGTCGAGTACTACAAACTCGACCCGAGCGACGACGACGAGGACGACGCCTTGCAGAAGGCCCTGCTGCTGAGCAAACTGCAGCACGGCGACGACGGCGCAGGCCCAAGCAGGCCCCCCGGCGGCGATGGCGGCTCCGACGACGACGGCGACTACAGCGCCGCGATCCGTGCGAGCCTGGGCCTCAACTAGTCGCCCCGGGCCGAATAAAAGTGTTTTTAATTTTTAGTTTTAGTTTCTGCCAATGTATCTCAGCGAGTTTGCGCCAATATGATGAACTCGCCGTCTTTTTAACTGTTTGCGCCATTTTTTGAATTTTTGTTGGATCTGGACACGGCTGGTGAACGCGCCCCGCAGGGTTCAGTTTCACGCCGTTTGGCGCCGCGGCGCCCCAGAAGAGGCGAAGTTTTGGACCTGGGGGCAACACGGCTGGAGATGCCCTTAAAACGAACAAAAAGACGATACGCTTTACACGGCTGCATGTCTCTTCCTATGAGGACGAGTGAAGACAAAAGGATTAGCAGGCACGGCAGTCAAAGTGCTACTCCCTTCGTATCTCATTAGATGTATAGATATTTCATTATGGACTACCTACATAGTGAAACGAAAGGACATACAAACTAAAATATGTCTAGATAAATATACTTCATTTAAAAAAATGCTAAAACATCTAATAGTTTGGTACGGAAGGTGTAGTATTTAGCAGTCTGGTACAAATTAGACGCACATGATTAATTTGGCTCTTTTATGCACGGTTACTTGAACCAACACTACAAATGGGCGAGCGGGTGCGCTGTCGAACATGGTTTTTTTTGTTGTTCCCCAAAGAAGAGAACTGTTTTTCTGTTGTTCCACCGCTTTCTATGTTGTAATTAATGTATATCATTCTTTCTTCTATCTCATGGCCTTGTCCCTCTTCAATTACATTACGACAACAAAGTTTTCATCTTGACCCATTGGTGGACGAATATCTATTAATGTCCAAAGTGGTGCTTCACTCGAAATCCAAGCTAAAAAATGAAAGTTCTTCCGGAAAGAAACGTGGAAGCAATGATCGATCAATAACCGATCTTGATGAAGAAGCCGCCCCAAGTGGGAAGAAGCGTGAGGTTTAGCCTAGAGGAAGAAAATTTGACAAGGAAGCAAAGCGTGCGGAGAGAAGAAGTGCTAAAAAATTTCAAAGAGCTTCATGAACATATGAGAGAAGAAGCACCGAATGAGAGCGCAAAATGCCGCAACCGCCAAGTAGAAAGCAACAAAAAGATCATATATGTTTGATCTCAACGTTTTTACAAAGGAGACCCGATCGGGTGATGATGGCTGTAACAGCCCGGATTTTTTTTTTTAAAACCTAAAAACCCGAATAAATTTTCCACTTTTTGTGTTGCATTGCATCATGGCATTCAATTACATTGCTAAACAAATAAAACATTTGGTTCGACAACTTTGAAAACAAAAAATGCCAAACTTGCTTTAACAAATCCCAAATTAATGAAAGCACTCAACCTTGCAAAACCCAATTTACTTGACATCTTATACTTGTCAAGGAAGTTCTAAGTGCTCAAATTAATATTTTGACTTGCTTCAAAGTTCTAAAAGATTATTACTTTGGAAATTCTCAAAAATGCCTATTGCTTTGTTTTCAAGTTTTGAAGTAATTGTTGACCACCAATTCTCACTTTTAGTTTTATGTGTGTCAACAATGTTCAAGACTTCAAAATATACTTTTCTCAAAGATAAATAAATGGCTAAGTATTTTAAATCTTGAGAATAATAAAAATGCCTTATCCAAACTCTCTAAACAAAAGTTATCCAAAACTTTTTATTTTGGTTTGCCAATTTTTGTAGTGCTTCTACTTGTTGGTAGGAGGCTACTGGATTTTTCTCAGATTTTAATAAAAAGGTTTAAGTGCCCTAATAAAATCATATGCAGCTGCTGGAATTAAAAATAGTCAGGGAGGACCAATCGGTGATGGAAATATTTTGTTCAAGGGCCTGTTTGTGAAATCTCTTCTTCCCTCGCTGTAGCGACCGAGCGGGCGCTGCTCGCGCCGCACCGGCGTGCGCGCCGTCCGGGCCCCCTCCTCGCTGCCCTTCGCTGCAAGGAGACAAGTACATGGAGGCCCCGCTACTGCTCTCACGTCGCCCCCTACTTTCACCTGCTCCCTCCTCCTTCTGTTCTTCCGTGCCCATCGAGCCGAAGCTGAGCTCGCCTCCGCCGGCGCGCATCGCCACCACTGCGGACCTCCCCGAGTCGAGCCGAGCCCGCCGATAGCTCCGCCGCGCCGTGCTGCTCATCCCCGCCGGAGGAATCGGACGGGGGATCCCTAAATCGCCGCCGCCGATCACTTTCCTCGCCGCCACCGTCCGCGGCTCCGCCGCCTGATTCCGCCGCCGGCACGCCTCCTCCGGCCACCCCGTCCTCCCCAACGCGTCCGTGGTGAGCTCCTGCCCACGCTGGCCCTTTCCCCTCTCCTCCTAGCGCCTCCCCGCGCCGTGCACGTCGCCGTCGCCACCGAAGCCGCACTCCCCGTCGTCTAGTTCGCTGCCCGGCTGTGGAACCGGCCTGACCGGGCCACAGGCCTTTCCCCACGGGCCACTACCCGGCTGCTGGGCCGGCCCAAACCGGCCGAGAGGCCGGAGCCCTCTGGCGCCTGCCCGGCCTGCCAACCGGCCCAACCGGCCTGGAGGCCGGCTACTCTGTTTTTCTTTTTTTTCCTGGTTGTTTCTCTATTTCTCCCTCGTAGTGTATAACCCCCGCTCCCCCTCTCGAGTAGGGTTATCGAGCTACGATGATTCCAACATGTCCATCTCCTTCTTCGAGTCGAGTAACTAATTTAATTATCGTTGGAATTAAAATATTTAAAAGTAAACAATTAAAAAGAGGAAAATTCTAAAAGTGATAACTTTTTATCCGGACTTCAGAAAATTGTGTTCCTTATATCAAAATGTTCAGAAAAATATGAATCACCCAGAATCATCATCATCATGCATATTTGATCACAAATATTTATCGATGTTATTCATAAATTGGTTAAAAGAATTAAACTCGAATAATTATTTAATGCACTATTTGTTCATCGGTACTCGGAAAATTACAAATGAGGTACCAAAATGATCAGAGGAACAAACCCTATCCTTTCATGCCATGTTCATGCATATTTGAGTCACTTCTTAGTAATGTATTTAAATGTATGTACGATGTGGTCATTAAGCTAAATATGGGGTTGCTTCCGAATGATGGCCCTAATTATTCGGCTCTCCATTTAATCTTGCTAGATGAACTAAATGATGCTATCATTGCATAAACATGACATGTCATCTTGTGTGTGTGCATCGCATTGTGAGCATGTGTGGTGATTGATTTGTTTTTCCGTTGTGTGCTTCGATAGATCAAGCAGACGGGGTTCCACCTCAATACCCCGCCGAGCCATACTACCAGCACACTGAACAAGGCAAGCGTAATCCCCCCCCCCCCCCTCTGAGCATATCTTATCCTAATTTCCGCAAGTATTTTCTCCACTATAATATTGCATGCGGTTCCAAATGTCAACTTTACTTGGAGTAGAGTATCCTATAGTTGCATTAAGTTCCCTATGCCATACACCTGTTCCCCTCCTATTTAACCATAGGATTGTATTGTTGGCCAAGATAATTACTATGCTATGTTGATGCTTAGCCATGCTTAGTTAAGTGCATAGCAGTACTATGGTTACTTCATGTTGGTAACAGGTGCTGAGATGAGAATCACGGTGGAGAATTGTGGTGACGGATAATAAAATGCTTAAAGGTGGGGATGAGAGGCCACATGGGATGTGGTGGGTTGTCTCGTTCTCGCCGCCTAAGTGCGAGTTCTCGCCTACGAGCCAAGTTGAGCGTGCAACCATGCGTGGGGCATATGGAACCTCGTCGACCGACTAACTTGTGGCGGACTAGCCGAGGGTCCTCTAGTTTGGCTTTCCATTTGCGCGTGCGTTGAAGATGGTGGCCAAGACTGAGATGAGGATTGTTGTGTCAGGAAAATAAGTGGCCGCGGGACAGGGTGCGAGAAGGTACCTCTTGCCCTACCGCCACTGATGATCCTGGGTTAGTCTTAAGCGAGGTAAAGGTCGTAGCCGCTCCCACCCAGCCGGCTTTCCCCGGAAGAGAGCTAAGAGCTAGGCAATGGGCCGGACGGTACGCATGGATAAGAAGCTGGGAGGTCCCTCGGGAACCTGGCGTCTTTCACATTGTACACCCCTGCAGGGATAAATCTTTTCGAAAAGCCGTGTCCGCGGTTATGGACGACTTGGTGACGGATTCAGAGATCATAGAATAACTTTAACGGAATGATTAAAAACTGGGTACTAGAGGTACCACTCAAGAATGTTAAGGTGAGCTTCCTCGAGGGTGATTCGGGGAGGTGCCTTTGATGAACAGGTACTGTGGTTGAGGATGGTGGTTGATGATGAGAGGTGATCTCAAAGAAAAGAGTTACTTCTTACCCCTCTTCAAAATAATCTGATTAGTCGATGCCATTGTGTTATGTCTTTCATAAATAAAATTAGCTTTATGCAAAACAGACATAAAACTTTGAAAGCCAATCATGGAGCATATATTAGCTCTTAATCTTGCGAGTTCGTCGAACTCAACGTCGTTTGCTTGTTTTCAGGAGAGGACTTCACCGACCTTTGAAGGTGGGTTCTTTGTGGACGTTGACGAGTAGTCTGGGGTTCCCAGGTGGCAGCTTGGGACATCTCGGAATAGCTGGCGCTGTGATGTTTATTTGTAGGCCTCTTAGGCCATATTCTGGTTCTTGTTGTTTAGAACAACGCCCTTCGCTTCCGCTTGTTGTAATGTTGGGTCTGTGACCTCTGGTTGTCTTTTGCTATCTTTCTCTATTATAAGAGTTGCTTATAATATTTTCGTGTCGTAGAGTCTGTGATGTGCCAGTTGTTCCACAAGTCTTGATCTTACTATTATGCTTTGATAGTTGTGCCTGTGTTGAGGCATCAATCGGGGTGTTGCGTTGTCTGGAGTGAGGTGTACCCAGCAACGCCTGCCAAAGGTTTTGGCCGGGGATTGGTAAACCCGTAACCTCCGGTTGTATCGCTTAACCGGTGACACATCATCAATGTATAGCAGTCGGGTCAGGGCGCCACAAGTTGGTATCAGAGCAGTACTGCCTG
The DNA here is from genome assembly GCA_947311845.1 of Poa pratensis. Taxonomy (NCBI): domain Eukaryota; kingdom Viridiplantae; phylum Streptophyta; class Magnoliopsida; order Poales; family Poaceae; genus Poa; species Poa pratensis. The sequence goes on from CAMZMU010000085.1 coordinate 140,883,783, forward strand.
TAGGAAACCCTTTCTACTGGTCGATGTTGAGTCTAGTGTTTGTGAAAATTATTTTTAACCTAAAAATGAGTTGTGAAAACCATCCTAGGATTCTTTTTACTCCTTATCTGGTTACCCTCTAATCTCGGAGCAATCTTACCTCGATTTGAGTTAAAGTTTCTACTTCTCACCTCTTGATTCAAAATGATTAGGAATCACGGGGTTGGTTCTACCTTTAGTGTTATGTGCCCAGTTGCTCCCGCCGCGCTACAATCCGAAGCTTCATGTGCCGAGAATCCATCTGGAATACGACGAAGATTCTTATCAACTCAGTTGTGTACGAACCCTTGTATTCCTATCCAGTTTAATCTCTTAATCCTTTCTTTTGGGTTCTAACCCAAGGACTTGAACATAAGGTCCCGGATTGTGCCAACTAGAGTGTGTTAAGTGGTGATTTCTTAACTCTCGCTAGTAGCGCATGATGCTGATCTTTAACCCAAACCCTCGTTTTTGGTAATGTTCAACCATCTAACACCCCTCAGCTGACTTTGTAATTTCAGCTCTCCCTTGGCCTCGCTCTAGGTTCTGTCTTGGAACCATCGGGGTTACAGCCAGGATTCTTCTAGCACGTCTCCCAACTCTGTTCGTGATTCCGCTACATCTCTCCTTTTCGGGCATGGTTATCACAATTGAGTAATAACCGGTGCATCTTCAACATCTTAGGATTTCTCCTGAGCAAGTTTCTTACTCTGATCCGCTTTCCGACCTTTGTCTGTCTTTTGGCAGTAACGTTCTCCCCGTGCATTGGAGTGTTCCGATGCTAGTCACTCTCTTGATCCGGCAAAATTCTTTCCCCTTCGTCTTGTTAGAAGGAATGAGCTCCCGTATCCTGTCCACTCCTCGGCTCAAGTCAAAGTAATGAAATCTACAGAATACGGGCTTTGTCTAATTTTTGTTCTGCTCCACCTTAGAGTGTCACACTCTTTTATATCAAAGTATCGTGCTTAACATCATGATCCTCTTGATGAAGTGATGCTCTCACGCTTTGTTACTCTTCGTTCTCCGAGTGACCTGCTACTCCGGAATGATAAGACGTGAAAAATGATGTGGCTATCGGATATTCTCAGCAGTTCTTACTGCGTTGAAATCCAAAGACCTTCTTTATCCTCCTTAGCATGATTGGTTATCCGATCAATAAGCTGCGTTTGACTGTGTTGCCAAGTTCTTTCTCTCCGGTGCCCTCCCTCGGTCAAAGAGCTAGGTTCACGCCGAAGCCCCCAAAACCACCTCGTTGTGCCTTGAAAGGCATGATCCTCCCTCGAACTCAAGATCCACCGCTATGTCGTGATATCCTGTATGGGGATCGTGATAAGTCTGTAGGTCTTTCCAGAAGTGTCGCCAGGTTGTCGCCTGTCCAAACTCAACATCACGGACGACTCTTTTCTCGAGCTTATGTGTAAACTGGTTCTTTGAACAACTCCTTTCTCCGAGAAATTCGTGCTGGATGTCCTGAAATGTTTCTCTGTCTGTTATAGTTCATTCTCAAGGGGATGTCTAGTCTGTTCATGTTGAAACAAGGTGGTATCTCTTCTTTGGATATGCTACCCTCCAAATCTGTGGATTGAATCGAGCTATCATTAATCAAACTCCGACCGACCTACGGGAATGTGTTAATCTGAGCAATGTCTATGCAGTTCATGTGACATATAAGTCGACCATCTTGGAGTAACGAGATAAGTTGGTTGTTGAGTCCATCAACTACCTCTTATTGTCGTCCATGTTTGCGGAGATTTATATGGAATAGCGGGCGTGGCATTGTAAACTTGTTAGCACTAACTTATTTCGTCACAAGGCACGTGTTCTCGAAGTTAGAAATGACTTTCTCTAGCCCACGTGCAATTGCCGGAATATGTCGCCGTGGATCCGAGTAAGTTGGCTTGTCTCCTCGGAATCATCCCAACTCAATCCCGGGTGTGCCAATCCTCTTGGTATGGTACGTTGTCACCTCCCTTTCTTGAGAAATTTCATCTATGCCTCCAAGCCACTAGTGGAACTGTTCAAGAAGTTGAAGGATTACAGGAAATTCTTTTTCATTCTTTGATGTTCCCCAAGAAGGGCTCATCTGTGTCTCATTACAAGTAATTCATGTAGGTGCAGATGTCTTCTGACAAGTTGCTCATACATGGGTTCTGCAATCTCGTTCCTCCTTGGAGTTGGACATCCTGGTCTAGCTCTCGGGGTTTTTAGCCATGTACTTCGTTGGTATCATTGTAAAAGCTTCCTATCCCTACTTGTGTTGAGGCATAAGTATCCCTACACCTAACCCGATCTGAATCGCAATCAGAAACGACGGTTGGTGATCCTCAAGAAGTTTGTCCTCGATGCCTAGAATATCAAGGAGTTTCTTCCGATGCTAACGTTCCCGAAGTTTCTAAAGTTCTCTCGGTTCATCTTCATGATCCTTCTTCCGTGGTTTGAAATGCTCCTCCGTGAGGAAAGTTCTACTCCAGCCGTATAGGCTAACTCACCCTTCATCTGTTCGAATCTTGTTTACCTTTCGTCTTCAGAAATTCTAGGCCTTGTGCAAAGTTCATATTTCCCGACCTTTTGAGAAACAGTTGTCTACCAACTGGAAACCTCCTAGCACTCTTCCGTGAACTCCATGTGTCTCCTAGTCATCACATCAAGGGTTGGTGAAAATCTCATCCTAAGATCTACTAGGAGGTACTCCTTTGTTGTAATTTCACCAAGCTCCATCTCCCCGGTGAGGTTTCCTTCTCTCCTATGGTGTACTTGATGGTGATCCCGAGGCGAAGCCGATGAAGAATATCATGATGCCTTTCGTCAACATCTTCAAGAGAGAAGCCACTCAAAGCAAGAAGGTCGTGTAGTACCGTCGTAACCACTTTCCCTCTTTCCTACTTTTAGAATCTCGGGACGAGATTCCTGTAAGGAGGGTAGAGTTGTAACAGCCCGGATTTTTTTTTTAAAACCTAAAAACCCGAATAAATTTTCCACTTTTTGTGTTGCATTGCATCATGGCATTCAATTACATTGCTAAACAAATAAAACATTTGGTTCGACAACTTTGAAAACAAAAAAATGCCAAACTTGCTTTAACAAATCCCAAATTAATGAAAGCACTCAACCTTGCAAAACCCAATTTACTTGACATCTTATACTTGTCAAGGAAGTTCTAAGTGCTCAAATTAATATTTTGACTTGCTTCAAAGTTCTAAAAGATTATTACTTTGGAAATTCTCAAAAATGCCTATTGCTTTGTTTTCAAGTTTTGAAGTAATTGTTGACCACCAATTCTCACTTTTAGTTTTATGTGTGTCAACAATGTTCAAGACTTCAAAATATACTTTTCTCAAAGATAAATAAATGGCTAAGTATTTTAAACCTTGAGAATAATAAAAATGCCTTATCCAAACTCTCTAAACAAAAGTTATCCAAAACTTTTTATTTTGGTTTGCCAATTTTTGTAGTGCTTCTACTTGTTGGTAGGAGGCTACTGGATTTTTCTCAGATTTTAATAAAAAGGTTTAAGTGCCCTAATAAAATCATATGCAGCTGCTGGAATTAAAAATAGTCAGGGAGGACCAATCGGTGATGGAAATATTTTGTCCAAGGGCCTGTTTGTGAAATCTCTTCTTCCCTCGCTGTAGCGACCGAGCGGGCGCTGCTCGCGCCGCACCGGCGTGCGCGCCGTCCGGGCCCCCTCCTCGCTGCCCTTCGCTGCAAGGAGACAAGTACATGGAGGCCCCGCTACTGCTCTCACGTCGCCCCCTACTTTCACCTGCTCCCTCCTCCTTCTGTTCTTCCGTGCCCATCGAGCCGAAGCTGAGCTCGCCTCCGCCGGCGCGCATCGCCACCACTGCGGACCTCCCCGAGTCGAGCCGAGCCCGCCGATAGCTCCGCCGCGCCGTGCTGCTCATCCCCGCCGGAGGAATCGGACGGGGGATCCCTAAATCGCCGCCGCCGATCACTTTCCTCGCCGCCACCGTCCGCGGCTCCGCCGCCTGATTCTGCCGCCGGCACGCCTCCTCCGGCCACCCCGTCCTCCCCAACGCGTCCGTGGTGAGCTCCTGCCCACGCTGGCCCTTTCCCCTCTCCTCCTAGCGCCTCCCCGCGCCGTGCACGTCGCCGTCGCCACCGAAGCCGCACTCCCCGTCGTCTAGTTCGCTGCCCGGCTGTGGAACCGGCCTGACCGGGCCACAGGCCGTTCCCCACGGGCCACTACCCGGCTGCTGGGCCGGCCCAAACCGGCCGAGAGGCCGGAGCCCTCTGGCGCCTGCCCGGCCTGCCAACCGGCCCAACCGGCCTGGAGGCCGGCTACTCTGTTTTTCTTTTTTTTCCTGGTTGTTTCTCTATTTCTCCCTCGTAGTGTATAACCCCCGCTCCCCTCTCGCGAGTAGGGTTATCGAGCTACGATGATTCCAACATGTCCATCTCCTTCTTCGAGTCGAGTAACTAATTTAATTATCGTTGGAATTAAAATATTTAAAAGTAAACAATTAAAAAGAGGAAAATTCTAAAAGTGATAACTTTTTATCCGGACTTCAGAAAATTGTGTTCCTTATATCAAAATGTTCAGAAAAATATGAATCACCCAGAATCATCATCATCATGCATATTTGATCACAAATATTTATCGATGTTATTCATAAATTGGTTAAAAGAATTAAACTCGAATAATTATTTAATGCACTATTTGTTCATCGGTACTCGGAAAATTACAAATGAGGTACCAAAATGATCAGAGGAACAAACCCTATCCTTTCATGCCATGTTCATGCATATTTGAGTCACTTCTTAGTAATGTATTTAAATGTATGTACGATGTGGTCATTAAGCTAAATATGGGGTTGCTTCCGAATGATGGCCCTAATTATTCGGCTCTCCATTTAATCTTGCTAGATGAACTAAATGATGCTATCATTGCATAAACATGACATGTCATCTTGTGTGTGTGCATCGCATTGTGAGCATGTGTGGTGATTGATTTGTTTTTCCGTTGTGTGCTTCGATAGATCAAGCAGACGGGGTTCCACCTCAATACCCCGCCGAGCCGTACTACCAGCACACTGAACAAGGCAAGCGTAATCCCCCCCCCCCTCTGAGCATATCTTATCCTAATTTCCGCAAGTATTTTCTCCACTATAATATTGCATGCGGTTCCAAATGTCAACTTTACTTGGAGTAGAGTATCCTATAGTTGCATTAAGTTCCCTATGCCATACACCTGTTCCCCTCCTATTTAACCATAGGATTGTATTGTTGGCCAAGATAATTACTATGCTATGTTGATGCTTAGCCATGCTTAGTTAAGTGCATAGCAGTACTATGGTTACTTCATGTTGGTAACAGGTGCTGAGATGAGAATCACGGTGGAGAATTGTGGTGACGGATAATAAAATGCTTAAAGGTGGGGATGAGAGGCCACATGGGATGTGGTGGGTTGTCTCGTTCTCGCCGCCTAAGTGCGAGTTCTCGCCTACGAGCCAAGTTGAGCGTGCAACCATGCGTGGGGCATATGGAACCTCGTCGACCGACTAACTTGTGGCGGACTAGCCGAGGGTCCTCTAGTTTGGCTTTCCATTTGCGCGTGCGTTGAAGATGGTGGCCAAGACTGAGATGAGGATTGTTGTGTCAGGAAAATAAGTGGCCGCGGGACAGGGTGCGAGAAGGTACCTCTTGCCCTACCGCCACTGATGATCCTGGGTTAGTCTTAAGCGAGGTAAAGGTCGTAGCCGCTCCCACCCAGCCGGCTTTCCCCGGAAGAGAGCTAAGAGCTAGGCAATGGGCCGGACGGTACGCATGGATAAGAAGCTGGGAGGTCCCTCGGGAACCTGGCGTCTTTCACATTGTACACCCCTGCAGGGATAAATCTTTTCGAAAAGCCGTGTCCGCGGTTATGGACGACTTGGTGACGGATTCAGAGATCATAGAATAACTTTAACGGAATGATTAAAAACTGGGTACTAGAGGTACCACTCAAGAATGTTAAGGTGAGCTTCCTCGAGGGTGATTCGGGGAGGTGCCTTTGATGAACAGGTACTGTGGTTGAGGATGGTGGTTGATGATGAGAGGTGATCTCAAAGAAAAGAGTTACTTCTTACCCCTCTTCAAAATAATCTGATTAGTCGATGCCATTGTGTTATGTCTTTCATAAATAAAATTAGCTTTATGCAAAACAGCCATAAAACTTTGAAAGCCAATCATGGAGCATATATTAGCCTTAATCTTGCGAGTTCGTCGAACTCAACGTCGTTTGCTTGTTTTCAGGAGAGGACTTCACCGACCTTTGAAGGTGGGTTCTTTGTGGACGTTGACGAGTAGTCTGGGGTTCCCAGGTGGCAGCTTGGGACATCTCGGAATAGCTGGCGCTGTGATGTTTATTTGTAGGCCTCTTAGGCCATATTCTGGTTCTTGTTGTTTAGAACAACGCCCTTCGCTTCCGCTTGTTGTAATGTTGGGTCTGTGACCTCTGGTTGTCTTTTGCTATCTTTCTCTATTATAAGAGTTGCTTATAATATTTTCGTGTCGTAGAGTCTGTGATGTGCCAGTTGTTCCACAAGTCTTGATCTTACTATTATGCTTTGATAGTTGTGCCTGTGTTGAGGCATCAATCGGGGTGTTGCGTTGTCTGGAGTGAGGTGTACCCAGCAACGCCTGCCAAAGGTTTTGGCCAGGGATTGGTAAACCCGTAACCTCCGGTTGTATCGCTTAACCGGTGACACATCATCAATGTATAGCAGTCGGGTCAGGGCGCCACAATGGCTGACACAACCATTGTGGACGACACGAAGAAGGTTGGGGATAAACTTGAGCCCCTTGATAAGCACCGCCGGCCTCGTTAAAAACGGCCCCCATCCCCAAAGGGGCCTAAAAAGAGTACCGGCCAAGCCAAATAGATAGAGGAGCTCAAGTGATAAAAGGAAGGGAAACGAAAAAAATAGTACAACGATTATTCGTCCTCTCGATTAATCATCGAGCAACTCGACCGTGGCATCGTAGATGCGCGCTACGCCCTCGAAAACTCTCGATCCGGCCGCTACGGCCGTCGACGATGATGTCGCGCCGCGCATGAAGCCTCCTCCTCCGTCCGCAAGCACGTCCCCCGCCGCCGCCGAAGCCGAAGCCGTGGTGGCGGTGGAGGTCCCGGCGAGGACCCCAGCTCCTCCCCCCGCAGCCGACGACGAGGTGGAGCCAGCGTTGGCATTCAACGCCGCCGAAGCTGATACCGCGGCGATGCAGTTAATTACACTTAGTGCATCAACGAAAATTCATTGCGGCCAAAGGGGGCCATGGCCCCCCCCCCCCTCCCCGAATCCAAATATACACACTACATTTTTGAAAATTAGAAGATTATTTATATACCACGACGTTGAGGTGCTCACGTTGTCCGACAAGGTCGACTACCACACCCACCCATTCATGTGGTACGAGAACTTAGAGCTGCACGAGCGAGTATATAAGCTCCCCTAGCGGCTGAAGCATGACATCAACGACACATCTGCCATTTGCAGGAGAATGTGTCCATAATGACGTGAATAGGGCTCTCTCCGACTTCACAGCGATCAAGACCTGACACTACGCATGCGACCGCATCAGGCGCACTGGAAACGATTCATACACGTCAACACACTCTTTCTCCCAGGTTCCATTTCATTCAAAACAAAACTATCAGAGTTCTTCCAATAAAAATAAACTAGCACAACTCACTTTGAATTTTCTTGTATTTATGGAGTGGGGACGAGCTCACTGCATCCTGGCCCATCCGAGAATCCCCATCGGCAAGTCACCCTCCTATGTCCAGCCCGCCGGCATGACGAGCACAGTACAGCCCCCGCCGAGCTCCCCATGGACATTGCCGCACCCACATTAGATAACCCAGAAGACTACCCAGTATCCCAAGGAATCGGAAAGGCCTCACTTCAATCACTTAAATAATTCAAGTATTTCTTATAACGCAAAAAATGTAGCGTGTGTATTTGGGGTGGGGTGGAGGGGGGACACTGCCCCCTTGGCCGCAAATGACCTATGTTAATGCACTAAGTGTAATTGATGTCTCGCAATCAACCCAGCATAAAGCGGGCCCCTTTGCCGCCAAATCTACCATATTGCTACTCCCTATGCCAATGATAGCACTAAAACATTGAGGTGAATTTTCAAGTTTCACCCAATCAAATATGGCCCGCAAATTTAAAGATAATTTGCATAATTTAATATCGTGTTAGAATGCTTACTTTTAGAGAGAGCTAAAATAGTTTTTAAAAATTGCAATACACAAAATCCATAGGTTATCGCAAATGGCTATCCTAGACTATTTTTTCTCTTTCTTGGGATAGCATAAAATGTTCGGTAATATCTTTCGGGTATTAGGCAGAAATTTAACCTACCTCCTATCAGTTTGGCCGAGTCGAATTTTTGTTTTCCGGTCAGCTCCGCTTTCCTCCTCTCTTTTTCTTCTTCTTTTTATTGCTTCTCCGTGTTTACCCCTCCTCCTCCTCATCTCCGATGTCACCTATATCCTCCTGCACATGGTCAACATATCAAAATTCAGTCGCAAAAGCCAAGGGTTGAACATTCTACTAGTTTTCATGCTACTCTATTAGGAGCTTGTATGTGTGTACGATACCTAACATGTGGCAGTCAACAAGTTTTTTTTTCTCATTATCCATTGAGGAGGTGTATCAGGGTTTGCTAATCGGAAATCGTGCGCCATTTTTTCTTCCTTATAACTAAGTAGATTTCTTTAAAGTGCAATTTTAGTTTTGAGAAACGCGGAACATGCACTTTTTGCAACTTAGTGAAAATTTTGGAGTAGAATTATTCATTGAACAAAATTTGCACTTTTATAAATTGAGTCAGAAAAAATCGATCGACTTAGACGTAGACGCATCTATCAAGTATACTAGTAGCATTTTGTTCAGCTAATTCTAGTGAATATGTTGAGCATGATTCCCGGCTGTTGATGAAGCTACAAGTCGTGTCACTGTTAATTTAGCCACATGAGTCTTCTATTCCTAACTATAATTGTAACCCTCAATCTATTTTTCCTGTCCACATGCAGCTATGCCACATCAACAAGCCCCGCAAATTCTATTTCCTTGCAGTTTTGTTATGCCACGTCATAATGTACACCACCAAGTCACCACGTCACACGATGGCCTCTTTCTCTTCTACCCAGTAGGCCAGTAGTAGTAGTGCAACCGCTCGCTGGAGTAGGGTAGCATTCTTTGCTCGCTCTCGCGTCTACTCAGCTCCTCCTCGCGTAAATCCATTCCTTAAAAATTGGACCCTCCCTTTCTGCTTCATTCGGCTACTCCCATTCCACTACCTTGAGTCCATGCAGGAGACAACAAGTCATCAGCCACGAGCATACGCACAGCCGCGGACGATGGCAGCTTGCCTGCATATACACATGGGAGATATCGTTTGGGAATGTTTAGTTGTTGTCAGGGATTTGTGAGGGTCATGTATATGGACTATGGCTAACTGTTCGCTGGCTGCACGATACGCGGGACAAAGGTCTGTATCTACTATTTTTTCAGTTCTGGTTTATTTTGCAGATAATTCGGTTCAATGCATGTCTTAGTGTTGGCCCTAGACAATGCGTACTAAAGGTGCATGCTTATTTTCTATCTTGCATCATCGGCTCTACCAAGTCCTCTTTTCTTCTTTTGATTCAGGATTCCCTGACTAGTGACTACTATACGAATTCCTGTGAATGCGCATGTTTCAGTAGAGGACCTTCTTTGTTTGACCTTATTTGTTGTCCTGTCATCTGACATTTACATTTGTAGTTAGTTTTTAGTTTTTGTTTTTAGCCTATTCCATTCCATCTCCTAGAGTGGTACCGTTTTACACAATTTGTTTGACTACCACACTTATACTGTTATAGACCAACGAGTCATGTCCATATAAGCTTCTACAAAAAGCATGTACATAAGGTCAGCCACAACGTTACGTCAAAAAATAGTTCCAAATTTGCTTTTGGGTTTTCTAAACTAGTTCCCTCCATTGTGAGCCTAGTTAGCAACTTCATGCTCCGCTGCCAAATTACCCTCCTCGCAATAAAATACTCTCCTGCCTGCTACTCACAAGAGCACAGATTTCAGCCATTGAAATACATGCATGTGATTTTTTTGATTTTATTCAGTGTTAGGACCCACAGTGCATGTATTTGGAATTGGCTACGTTGTGTAGCTCTAGCCAAATTTCACTTTGATGCCAACTTGTCATCTATTTCAGATTTGGCTAACTCAACGGTGTGGGTGCCCTAAACAGCATCCACCCATGTTGAGTTAGAGTTTTATTAGTCAGTTTACTTAAGCTGAAAAATATTACTAACTCTGTTTCATAATTTAAGATGGTTTAGAGATTTCAATATGTATTATGCGCGGACCAAAATGAGTGAATCTATAGTAAAAACTAAAAAGTTATACATGTAGAAACGGAGGAAGTAGATAACAAATTTGCATTTATCCCGCAACAATGTGCCTGGTTTCATCTACTACCTCCGATCCATATTAATGGACTCAACTTTATCTAGATACGGATGTATCTAGTTAAGTGTTTAGACTAGATGCATCCGTATCTAGACAATGTTGAGACCATTAATATGGATCGGAGGGAGTAGTTAAATTATCATTGATGTCCTAATTATATCTCTTCTGAGCTCTGACCCGCGCGCGTACGTGCATGCAATAGAACGTCGCAGTCAGCTGTCGCGAGCAGTGACGACGAACCATCGATGCAAAAAAAACACACACACACAAACGGCTTTACAATTACTGAGAGGTCGCTTTCACTCCCCGTATCTTGTTCTCTTTGACACTCCCAAGTCCCAACTATCTGCTCGAAGCCAACTACTCCCTCCGTTCGGAAAAGGATGTCTTAGATATATCTAGATTTGGATGTATCTACATCCAAATCTAGATATATCTAAGACATCCTTTTCCGAACGGAGGGAGTATACATCCAAATCTAGATATATCTAAGACATCCTTTTCCGAACGGAGGGAGTACAAGGATTGAGTGTGTATATACGTACGCGAGCAAAACTACTCACTGATTCCCGTTAAAAAAAAAAAGAACTACTCACTGATTCCTTTGACCACCATGCATACAAGTGGTCGCGGTTTTCTATCTATACTCAACTTAACGGCCATGTACAACGTGTACTTTGTCAGCACTAATATTGTACTACCAGCACGCAGCCTCCAACAACTTGTCCTTCAAGGATCGGATCAGCTCGCAGTGCAGTGCTGGGCAAGTAGAGCTCTCCTTGTCCATCTCCGTTGACATTCACAGGGCGGCCGGGGGATCGGAGTGCGTGACGAACTGGCGTGCGTCATGGCGTTAATATTCGCTGTTTCCGTTCTGTTTCCGATGTCCTCCTATAAGAAGCTTCATCTGTCTGCCCGTATCAACAGTCAACCAACCAATCTACCGGACACTTCCTCCGACATACTCACGGCACGCATTACACCTACGAGCACGTCGTCGCGAGGGAAGAAGAAATGGGCTCCTGCGTGTCACGCTCCCCGGCGTCGACGGCGGGATCATCAGGGCGGAGAGTGGCCACGGCGAAGGTGGTGGGCCTGGACGGCTCCATGGCGAAGCACGAGGCGGCCGTCACGGCACGCGAGGCCCTGGGCAGTGATGCCGCCAGCGCGTCGGTCTTCCTGTGCAGCTCCGACGAGCTCCGGTTCGACGCGCCCCCGCGCGCGCTGGCGGACGAGGATGCGCTGCAGCCTGGGTGGCTCTACTTCGTGCTCCCCGTGTCCATGCTCCACCTCGCCCTCTCCGGCCACGAGGTGGCCGCGCTCGCCGTCAGGGCCAGTTCTGCGCTCGCCGTCGCCAGCGGCGTCGCGTCCCCTCCGCGGCCCAAGAACGTGGCCGGCACCAAAGGCAAGCGACCGAAGACTGCACGAGTGGCGCCACTCGTTGTCGTTGACGAGGGCGAATACGGTGGCCCGCACAAGATGGTGCACGGCGGCGGCGTTGAGACGGTGGCGAACAGGACGAAGAGAACAGCTTACAGAAGCCGAAGCCGCGGCACTCATCGGAGTCGTCGTGCTGCAGGCGTGCAGAGGTTAAGCGCCATTTTGGAGGCTGACGAGTTTTGAACAGATCGATATCGATTCAATGATTCGATCTTGCTGGTGGTTAGTTAGTTTAAATCAGTTAGTTGATTCATTGGAGCGGTCGATCCCCCAGATGCGGTGGAGATCCATATTAGTGTATAGAGTGAAAGGCACCGGAGGTCACGAAGTTGCGCAGAAAGAAAGTATTGGTCACCAAGTTGCGAAACCTCAATTATGGGTCACCAAGTTGTGGAAATGCCAAACTTTGATCATTCCGTCACGGCGGGCGTTAAGTCGATGACGTGGCGGTCTGTTTTTTTACAAAAGACCCCTTGAATTTTTTTTCTTCTGATTGTTTGGTCCTTTTCAAAAAAAAATTGCCAGGAAAAACCAGGAGCTATAGCAGCAGCGTGCTTCTCTCCCTCTTATTCGGCGTCCCGTTGATTAATTCGGCGTGCGGCCGGTGGCGATGGGGGTGCCGGACGGGTTGCCTGCGGCGAGGCGGATTCCGGCGTGCTCGGCCAGTCAACGTGGGGGAGGTGCCTACAGCCTAGCTGGGCTATAGCGCTCGACCGATCTGCTGCTTCTTGGCGGCAAGCAAGAGGAACAGCCGGAGCCAGCTCGTAATTAAAGACAGGTGCAGCAAAATTTCTTCTCAATTATGTACTATCTGTGATGCTTAGTTTCTGATTTGAGCTAAGCAAAGTACTGGCTCTGGCCTGAATCAGTGGATGTGAGTTGGAGATTCCTGGGATCTGGGTGGAGGAAGATGGACGGAGGATCTGGACGGAGGAAGATGGACGGAGGAGCCAGAGGAACAGCCGTGCTCCCCTGAAGGCGGCGGCGTCGTCCATCGCGTTGGTGGAGCCGGCGGCCGGGGCGCCCTGGGCCAGTCGAAGTGCCGGCTGCTTGGCGCCCTCCGGCCCCGGTGCGCGCGCTGCGTGGTGTGCCTCCAGGTGCTGCGCGTCACCGGCATGCCGCCCGCGGCCGAGGGGCGCGGTGTGGTGGTCGGGTGGAGGAGCAAGGGCGGCGCCGAGGGCGAGAACACGGCCCCGGCGCGGGTGTCCCGGGACGGCGCGGCCGCGTTCGACGAGACGTTCCTGCACTACTTCAGCGCGGGCGGCTCCACGCTACGGAGCTTCACCGTGTGGGCAGCGCTCGTGGCAGACTCGGCGAGCGGTGGCGGTGACCTCGGCGCTTTCCCCGTCGACCTCACCGAGGCCGCCGCAGCCGAGAGCTCCAACCCGAGGTTCGGCGGCAAAGCGCTCAGCTTCCCACTCGGCGGGCCGGCCGCGGGCGCTGTGCTCACCGTCATCGTCTACTGCAGAGTGATGGAGCAGGAGGAGATGAGCAATGGCGGCGCCGGCCTCGTTGCTCGCAGGCCGTCGTGGGTCTCGATCCGTCCTGGCAATTTTTTTTTTGAAAAGGACCTAACAATCAGAAGAAAAAAAGTTCAAGGGGTCTTTTGTAAAAAAACAGATCACCACGACATCGACCTAACGCTCGCCATGACGGAATGACCAAAGTTTGGCATTTTCACAACTTGGTGACCCATAATTGAGGTTTCGCAACTTGGTGACCAATACTTTCTTTCTGCGCAACTTCGTGACCTCCGGTGCCTTTCACTCTTAGTGTATATATGTACATGATGCTTAGAGTAATCGATTTGTACATGTGATGGTTGATTCAGGAACTCATGAAAGTACAATGGTTCCGGTTAATATGATGAACATTTCTGATTTTCAGTTAATAAGCCAGGTTACAGCTCTGACTGAAAACTGCTATCTAGATGTTGAGGCAAGGTAGTCTCAGTCCACCGATAGTCATGAATTGCCGGTAGCATTCAGTTATCGAGACACTCACAACAAACTCTGTACCTTTGTCAAATCTCAGAACAACGAGCAAAACCGAGCGATTGACGATTCCACTAGCAGCCGTCTGACCGTCTCCCGTGTGGATTTCATAAATATCTGTGTTACAACCATATTTTTGAAACTAATCCTGGAGATATGCAAGCCTAGCTAGCCATATGCAGAGGTTTTACGATCGGTGTTCAGGGATGATGGAAACCCTTGATTTCGGAAAGTTCAGATATAACTACCAAGATAAGTTTTCATGTTAGCATCCAACACCATTGGCCTAGTACCCTGCTTCATCATTTTCTTGTTATTGTGTACATGTAACAGGGCGGGTGATTGTCGTGAGCGTTGTGTGTGGACGGCGGGTCTCCTCGCTTGTACGGTTTTTCGGCCCGGTTTTTCTTATAAACATGACAATGTATAGCGTGTATGGTTTTTGTACCCGGTTTGCCTCATAAACTGGGTCAACTCTTTTTTATCTAATCGGGCGGAGGATATTGACCACCTTAAGCTAAAAAATGTTCTATTATCGAAATGCAATGTATGCAAGCTGAATGTACAATGAATCGACTCAATGCATCGTTCAGTTCAACTAGTGATAAAAGGGATAACAAAGGACAATATCCGCAAAAAATGATACTTCATCTAGTTTGATATAATACTTTGTAGTTCTATTCCATTTGTAGTGACCGGAAGACTTGTGGATGTTTGGTTTCAGGAATCATTACGGGGGTGTCTAGATCCAACTAACGATTATTGATTGGAAGGTGTTCCGGACATACGCATATATGCTCAAACATGTAAGATAACACGCTTAATGGTTAGCGACATGTAGGAATGCTAATGGAATGAAGAATGAGAGAGAAGGGTTTTGAAAATATTTCACATGATCTCGAAAGTGTTCTGCGAGGCATCGGATGATTTTGGTAATGTCTGAAACAATTCCGGAAGGTATTGGAAGGTTCCGTCCAGAATATTCCACAGTACCTTTGTCCAGCCACACCCATGCCTTGGCGCCTATGTTGGAAGGACCGGTCGAGTCCTTCTCCTATTTGGAGTTGGACTCTTATTAGGAGTCCTACTTAAGGGGACTCGTCGCACCATGACAGACCCTTTATAAAGGAGTAGAGGGGCCCGACCAGGATCATCCAAGAAGCCCCAACCTCACCCTCTAGCTGTACAAAACCCTACAGAAAAACCCTAGGCGCCAGCCCCCCTCTCTCTCTATATATATTGGATCTAGAGGAAAGTCATCGTCACGTTTTTAATCCTTCACGTAGATTCCCTGATGCTTCGAAGTGTTGGACCACTCATCGCCAATGTGTTGTTGATCCGGCACCCGTGGATACCAGTAGTGAGGCGTTGTCTACTTCGATGCTAGATTAAGCGAGATTTCACAAGGAGAAAATTCTCACGGGTCAGAGGTATAACCTATATGCATGAGTCGACGCCAAATACATCAACATCTCCGCTGCATTGACGTGCTTGTCAAGGGTATAATCTCGTTACGTCCACCTCCATAGTGGATCCTGGTTGAGCGAGCATTGTAGTGTTTGTTTGTAACAGTGTTATCAGAGAGGTAATGCGTAGTTGCAGGTAACTCTAGAGCATATGGGATATACAGCATTGCATATGTCATGTCGAGGTGGTAGCGAGATCTACTGCTGTATTTTATTGTTTGTTTCCATATCATTGTATTGTTTTGGTCTCGACCACATCGTGAAACTTTCAGTGGTCCGGCTAACCTTAGGATATTTGGAGCGACACATTCTCCGGATGATGTAAGGTTCCGGTTTAGTTGAGAAAAATAAACTTGCATTGAGAGGGCGAATAGATGAGAGTGGATTTTTGGAGCCCGAGCTACATGGAGCTCGTTTTTTGAAAATTCTAAATACACATTTTAAGTTTCCAAAAATCACGAAAAAAATTCTGGATATACATATTGTTCAGATCTACAATCATACAAATTTTCAGCTCCAAATACATTATAGTTTGGTTTGTACAAAAAAGACAAATCAGGGGAAATTTCAAATTTTTGAAACTGTGTATTCTTCACCAACCAGATCCACCCGTTTGTCTTTTTTGTGCAGCCCAAAATACAACGTATTTGAACTTGAAAATTTGCACGACTGTAGATCTACACAATATCTACATCCGAAAATAATTCACGATTTTTGGAAACTTAAAAATTTCGATTTTTTTTTAAAACGAGCTCCATGTAGCTCGGGCTTCATTATAGGTTTTCGCGAACAGATGTGATCTACACTGGAGTCATGAGTATAACAAAGTTTTGCATGGAATTTTGAGATTTTTGAGCCAATATCATACACACCGTGATTAAATAACAACAAGAGTAATTATACTTATGGTCACGTTTTGCAATGGAGTCATAGAACCACATAACGTAGCAAAAATGTTAGAGATGTCTAACTTGTTTTTCAAGTGTTGGGTGTCATGTGGTATAGACTATATGTGATTCAATGTGATTGTATGAGATGCAAAGTGCTTGCAACATTCTTTGTCACGATCTTCAAGTCATGAGTATGACAATGTGTTGTAAGCTTATGTTGTAAGAAACTTAGCCATGTGAACTCGTCATGCTTTATTAATTTAAAGTCGGGCACGTGTGCCTAGTATCTAATTAAAAAAGTCATTAGGATTGTCACTGTTTATACTTTATTGTATTCACCTGTGCGTCAACTAGAAATCCATGTTGCATTTATTTTATAGCTAGCTATGAGATAGCAATAGTTGTAATTACGAGAGTTAATAGCATAAAACCACCACATTTGTCGCTAAATTTCGAAAAACCACCACTTTATGTTTTGATCACAAAAAACCACCAGTATTCGCGACATTTGTTGCAATGTGCACTGATCACAAATTGAACGCGAATTGACACGATTTCTGACAGGTGGGACCCACCAGCCAGCGCTTACGTGGCAGAAGGTGTTGACTTTTTGCTGAGGTGGCACCGTGGACCCACATGTCAGACAATAAAAAATAAAAAATATCTCAAAAAATAAAAAAATATCTCAAAAATAAAAAATATCTCAAAAAATCTAAAAAAAATAATAAATATCTCAAAAAATAAAAAATATCTCCAGAAAATAAAAAAATCGAGTAGGCTTGTGAGGGGAGGCAGGGCAGAGCAGCCCGGCGGCCGGCCTCTGCTCTGCGCCGCGTCGTCTCGCCGGCTCAGCCCACACTCCGACGTGCCCACGCACGTCGACGCCCGCGTGCCCACCGAGCGCTGGCTGGATGCGGCTGACGGGCGTGTGGCGAGCGCTGGCTGGATGCGGCTGACGGGCTCGACCGCCGAGCGGAACTCCAGCGTGCCCACGCACGTCGACGCCAGCAGCGGCGTGAACACCATGTGGTTCCTTGGTGACACGCACACGACGTCGTAGACGGACGTGTCAATGTCCTTGAGAAACCGGCACGACGCCCACCCGGTGCCCAGCACCACCACGCGGGGCTTCTCCCCGGGCTTGGTCGGGCCCAGGTCCGGCAGCGCCGCCATCGCCGCGGCCTCGGCGTCGGAGCACTCCGCCGACGCGGCCTCTGCCGCCGCCGCGGGGAGCATCTTCGCGGGCGTCGTGCTGATGCCTCTGCACGGGTGGTGGAGATGGCCCGCCGCGCAGCACTTGTCGGCGAGGGCGACGGACGCGAGGCTGTGGAACGACGAGGAGGACGCGGCGCGGGGAGCACGCTGCCCCAGCGCCGCGGCATTGCGCAACGCGGATGCCGTCGCCGGCTTGGGCGCGCCGGCCTCTGCTCTGCGCCGCGTCGTCTCGCCGGCTCAGCCCACACTCCGACGGCAGCGCCGTCGCCGTGCTCCAGCAGGAAGCCGGCCGCACGCGGCTGCAGCCTGGCCTCGTCTCCAACGCTGCCACCTCCAGCAGGAAGCCTACTCGATTTTTTTATTTTCTGGAGATATTTTTCATTTTTTGAGATATTTATTATTTTTTTAGATTTTTTGAGATATTTTTTATTTTTGAGATATTTTTTATTTTTTGAGATATTTTTTATTTTTTATTGTCTGACATGTGGGCCCACGGTGCCACCTCCCTTCTGCCACGTAAGCCCTGACTGGTGGGTCCCACCTGTCAGAAATCGTGTCAATTCGCGTTCAATTTGTGATCAGTGCACATTGCAACAAATTTCGCGAATACCGGTGGGTATCTGCGATCAAACACAAAGTGGTGATTTTTTCGAAATTTGACTTGAAATGTGGTGGTTTTATGCTATTAACTCTAATTACGACGACGTGTTGGTAAATAATTATGGGGCGATGGATCTCGACACAAGACCATACTTGAAGTTGAAGAGGTTGTTTGACAGAAGACGTTAAAGAAAAAGCCTCAATAGAAAATTATGTCGCAACAGAATACGCAGCTGTCGTGGCAGGAAAACTCTACCATGGCAGAAAAAGTCCTATCTCCGTGCTAGTAAACTCTACCATGGCACTCGCACTACCCGCGTGCTGTTGAGCTCTCCATATCTGGCCATGTGCGCGCGCGTTAATATTTTGCTCGCTATAGTTGTTGACCCTCGTGGCCTCGTGGGAAGCGCGCGGCAAGAAGGCCATCGAGATCTGCAGGGGAGGGGAGGATTCACGCAGGAGAAGACGGTACCACACCACGAGTCCACGACCCTGCCGCAACTCCGATGGCCGCCGTCGCCCCAGCGCCGGAGGACCTCGCCGTGGAGGCAGCCTACAAGGCCAAGCTCGTCCCTGCCGATCCCGATGCGGAACACGACGAGGCCACCCTACCGGTGCGTACGTTAGCTCATTATTATCCATGTCATACATACTACCACTGTCGACCTTGCTGCGCCGGCGCGGTCGGTTCGCTCTTGCTCGTACTCTGTGAAACTTCAGGATTTTGCTCTACGTTGACCAGCAGCAAGGGGGCTACTGCTGTTGTGCTCCGGCTGCCGCCGCTTCCTCTCTAGCGAGGCGGGCCGTGTCCTGGGGCAGGCAGCTCCTCTCCCGCGCGGTCGTTAACGGCGACCCGAAGCGTGTGCTCGTGGCGGTGGCCGCAGGAACGGAGCCGCTGGAGGCGGCTGCCCCGGCCGACATTCTTGAGCGCGCCGGTGCAAGGGTCACGGTCGCCACCATCGGCGACATCGTCGTGGAGGCCGCTCACGGGGTCAGGTTCGTCGCGGACGACAGGCTCGCCAACCTGAAGGGCGAGGAATTCGACCTCATCGTGATACCGGTGCGCCTTCTCACTTCATCCATGTCACTCCCGCCATGCCCATGCGCGTTCTCATCAACCTATCCTGTAGGGAGGAATGGTAGGATCAGTTAATCTTAGAGACTGCGAGGAGCTGGAGAAGATGGTCAGGAAGCATGTAAAGAAGGGGCGCATGTACGCTGGCATCGGCGCCGCTCCGGCGGTGGTGCTAGACCATTGGGGCATGCTCAAAGGCTTCAAGGTGCACATACTATGATCTACCGACGTTTAGTTCTAGAATGTTCGTCGTAATTTTGTTGAAAAGGATAGTATTAATAGACAGTTTTGACATTGGCTAGCGTGCTCTGTTGTTTCGAATTCGATCAGGCGACCTGCTATCCGCCATTGTTGGGCCGGTTCGGCCAGGAAGTGATCCCCGTGGACTCAAGGGTGGTGACGGACAGGAACGTGGTGACCAGCCAGGGTTTTGCAACGGCGATCGAGTTCGCACTGACCTTGGTGGAGCAGCTCTACAGCAAAGACAAGATGGAAGAGGTTGCTGGATCTTTGGTAAGGTCTAGGTGTTTTCTTCCACTTGTTTCATTGGCAGTTCTTCGGTTCAGTTTTCATAGTTGGGTGCAAATTTCATCCATGATCTAGCTCAAATGCAATGAGATTCACATTCCCGGGCATTGTATTAATCTGTGCCATTTTTCCAATGTACAATTAGTATGTGCGCCCCCAGCAAGGAATTGACTATACCATGCAAGAGTACAATCATATCCAATGGAAATGCACTGGCACGCCTAAGGTGAGATAAATTATCCTTTTGAGTTTTAAGCCAGTCGATCCTACCATCCGATTAGATAGAATAGAGGTTTATGTATATGGTAGCAATCGGAATCAAAGGACTCGGAAAAAAAAGATTGCAGGGCCATCAAATTGAACTGAATCGATTTCACTTGCCAAGAGACGACGATCGAATCAAACCATTCATTCGAGGATGCCGTTCTCTTTCTTCTTCCTCACATGGGGCTTATGCAGGTTCTTGTACCAGTTGCCAATGGCTCGGAGGAGATGGAAGCTCTCAACCTGATCGACGTCTTGCGCAGAGCAGGAGCTCACGTTACCGTCACATCCGTCGAGGATACCCGCAGGTTGTGACCCGCCACCACAAGTTCAAACTGATAGCCGATGTGATGCTGGAACAAGCTGCTGAAATGGAGTTCGATCTGATCGTCATGCCGGTAACATACATGGCAATTTTTGAGTTGCTTATTTTCTTGGTTGGTGCTCTTCTGAGTAGTTCCATGAGTCTGCCTGCTGCTTGTTGTATATGTATGTACAGGGTGGTATCCCAGGTGCCATGAAGTTTACCAGCACGGAGAAACTTGTTGCTTTGCTGAAAAAACAGGCAGGGCTGGTAAATTCTACGGCGCAATATGCGCTTCCCCTGGTTACGTCCTCGAGCCCCACGGTTTGCTCAAGGTGATTAATCTATGTTTGTGGGTTGTGTGCGTCCGCATTTTTCAGTATTGAACTAACTCGGTGATGGTTATTTTCTGTCCTTAACTGTAGGGTAAGAAGGCAACATCATTCCCACCCGTGGCGTACCTGCTCACAGACCAGAGCGCGTGCGAATACAGGGTCGTCGTCGACGGTAACCTCATCACTAGCAAAGCACCAGGTACCGCGACGGAGTTCGCCCTGGCCATTGTCGAGAAGCTGTTCGGTCGAAACAAGGCCGTCGCTATAGCCAAGGAGTTGGTGTTTATGTGATTGCAAAGACGAGGGTTCTTGATTTATTCTCATGGATGTGTAAATGGGATAAGTGAAATAGTAGTAGAAATTAGACCGTACTTCTACTATCTCATTTACCCCATTACACATTCTTGTTTATGCTCCCGCTATAGTATCCTACTATCTGGGAGACTATGTATTAATTTTAATTGATCAATAAAGTGACGTGTTTTCTCAAAAAAAAAACAGCAACCTGGTAGATACGCAAACATAGGCCGAACCCCACAAAAACACCCGTTTCACATAGGTGTAAATTCATGAGCCTTGTGATATTTATAGTTTGAAGTGTTTAAGTCTTCAAATGCCCTTACTTGCTCGCTTGTTCTATTTTAGTCTCCAAAAAGGTCATGCAATTTAACATTGCAATTATTAGTACTATTTTGCCACACACATGCCTGAATTAAAACTACGGTATCACAGGAAACAAACACCATCCCCTTACCCGATGCTTAACTAAAGAAATCTCTTGTGCATCCGATATTCTGGTGTTCGACGACACTCGTCCGATCAATACAGGAAAGCACTAGTTTCCGACGGCTTTTCTTATGCCGACGTTTTTTTGTGGGGTCGTCGGCATATAGAGAATATCCCGAGGGATCTTCTAACGGGCGTCGACAATTCGAAACCGTCGGTGGCCGGCGGCAAACCTGGGCCGTCGGCATATCACCTGCCACGTTGCGGACATGTTTGCTCGGCGGACAAAAATCTAACGGCGGCAGATGTATGCCGACGGCTGTGTGTAGGAGCCGTCGGCTTATATATTTTTTATTTCGAAAAATGAATTGGTGTGAGGGGGGTTCGAACGACCTGTTTGCTCGGCGGACAGAAATCTAACGGCGACAGCTATATGCCGACGGCTGTGTGTAGGAGCCGTCGGCTTATATATTTATTACATCGAAAAATGAACTGGTGTGAGGTGGGATTGGCAGTTTTTAGGTCTCCCTTGCACCTGTGTGGATGAATCTAGTTGTCACCGACAAGGTTAACCACCACGCACCAAATTCATGTGTGGGATGTGCAACAAGGGATTCAGTAGGTACCGAGACTTGGACCTACACAGACGTGCACAAGCTTCCCTGGCAGCTGCTCACGCGACGGCGACAACACCAGCTCGAAGTGGGCATACATCTGCTAGGTACGTGGAGGATTTTGCATATTGCAATTTTCTAAACTATTATAACTCTCTAAGAATAACTATTCTAGCAAAATGTTAATTATGTAAATTATCTTTAAATCTGCGGACCATGTTTGGCTTGAATGAAACTTGGAAATCCACAACAAAGTTTTGATATTTGCATTGGTGAAGGGAGTTGCGCACATTGGGTTGTTTGCCAGACATCAATTAGACTTAGTGCAATAATGGATGCTGAATTGATTGACATACGTAATTACACATAGTGCAATAACAGAGATTCATTGCGGCCAAGGGGGGCCAATGCCCCCCTCCCCACCCGAAACACACGAGTTAGAATATAAGAAGAGCTAATAACACGTAGCTAAAAAGACAGGTGCTCTGTACGTCGTCCTTATGCTAACAAGATCCAGGACCCGACTAGCTTCTTTCGCCCTCGTACAATCTGCCTGATTTTGCTTCTTGTCGCCGCTGCACTTGTTGAGGTCGTTTTGGCAGAGCTGAAGGTTTGTGCCATTGTTCGCTGTCAGCCTCTCTGATGTGCAGAGCAGATCAGTGTTGCATGGCTCAACTGACCCTCTGCTGCTGAAAGCAGGCAATGGGTCGAACTGCACGCAGTGGACGTGGCGAGGGTGGGGAAGACGGCGACGGTGAAGATGATGGCGAGAGTCGGTGACAGGAGCTTCATGGTGTGTTGGCTTGGTGCGTTCACGGGGAAGGGAGAGGAGTGTACGCGTAACAGGAGAGGAAGGAGTGATCGTTGCCAAGGAGAAGGGTGTGTGCGCGTCGCGAGCCTGACAGTGTTTAAGCCCTAATCCTCCCTTACTTTCAGGAAGAACGTGAAATTCTTTTTCCTTAAATGGAAGCGGAGCAGGTTTGAAAAAAGGATCTTAGAGTTTCTAGGGTTGTGCCAGGAGGGTCTCTTAACGCCTTCCTTTTTATGCCCATCGAGTTATTTCCCAAGGACTTTCCATGGTAAGAGGGAGAAGGGGGAAGAAGCACACTTGAAGAGCGCTGTACAACGGGGAGTTGTATGCTGCGTTCGGGAAGGATGAATCGCTCCCGAAAAGGAGTCTATTGATTCTCTTCCAATTGGTTGGATCGTAGGGGCGATGACGATTTACTTCACGGGCGAGGTCTCTGGTTCAAGTCCAGGATGGCCCAGCTGCGCCAGGGAAAAGAATAGAAGAAGCATCTGACTCTTTCATGCATGCTTTAAATTTCTTCGAATACACGATAGGAAAAGTATTTTATCTGCCCAGGTGTCGATGTGTTAGCGGTCCTCAAAATTACAAAGGTATTTTTTTTACTATTAAAGTGTTTTTTTTGTTACTAGCAAAACTGTGAGGGTAATAAAAACAATAGTGTGTGAAAAATACTTTGAACCAATTTAATATGTGAATGAATATTTAGTGCATTTTTTCAGAATGAGATGTCACTATTTTGTAGAGTAGTAGTTCTATTTTGATCTATTTTTATTTCTTTCATATTTTCTCACTCTTCAATCCATGTGGTCTATGGTCCTACTTAGATGTATTTGTCATGCCTTGTCACGCAACTACCTTCAAAGTTTTAATTAGTCACTGGTTTACTACATGTCCTCTAATCTCTAACATATACATAGCACCACAAAGTTCTTCCCAACTTGTCATGAACACTCCTAGGTAATTATCATCATTATGTCCCAATACGTTATGTCAATTATTTGACCGGTGTATCTAAAACAGCGCAAACCAAATAAAATAAAAACTTTGATGAAAAATTGTATTTAATTTTAAATAAGGTTACACGCAAACAAAAGTTTAGTTTCGGTTTATGTGTGATCAATAGGGAATCATTCTTAAGGTTTATAACATTCTCTAAAAAAATCATAGTATCAAACATTCTCCAAAATACATTCAGAGGGGGCCCACCAGCCAGCTACGGCCCATCCCGTTTCAGAGGTCCAAGGGTTGGAAGTGGAACTCGTACAACGTGGCCTTTGTCAGCACGCAGCCTCCAACAACTTGTCCTTCAAGGATCAGCTCCCGCTGCAGTGCTGGGCAAGTAGCACTCCCCTACTTGTCGCCGTTGACATTGACAATGACAGGGCGAGTGCGTGACGAACTTGCCTGCGTCATCTCGTTCTATTGTTCGCTATTTCCACTACGCCCTCTTTCTTATAAGAAGCTGAATCCGTCTCCCGTATCAACGGATCGATCACAGATCAAACGACCAATCCACTACTCGCCACTTTCTCGATCGGACAGGCTGAGTGGAGCGGAGTCTGAAGTTAGGTTTTATCTTTTCGTGAATTTGGATCACATCAAAATAGCAGAAAGGAACTTTTTTGCTGACATAAGGAAAGCATCTTCGACAAAATTTGTTGGAGGGCAAGACAACTCAGAACTTTAACCATGTACTTCAAATCAGATATTGTATTGATACAGAACTATTTGGCAAAAGAACAGTAACAGAACGGTGGATGACAACATAGAAAAAGTTGAGAGGTTACACGATGAATCAACATCAACAAGAATTCTGACTGCATAATGCTAGCGCAAGCAACACCTCCGACAAGTAGGACCATGGGGTAGGAGACCATTATTCCTGTTAGCACCATCAGCATCCGCCCCACCATAACGCCGAGAGAGGAAACTCGAAAAAATTAGAACTAAAGACACACACAAATAAGACCAGAGCTTCCCACAAACGAGACCAGGGCTTCTCTTCACCTCACGACGGCTAGGACGGCAATCGGAGGGGAAGGGTAGCGGTGGGAACCGCCATCGAGAGTTTGGATCTGGGAGCCAGAACAGCCACCTCCCGTCCCTGGGAGAGAGACGAACCGGCTTTTTCACAACACATCCTTCTTTCCAGCGCTCACTCCTCAAAAAATCTCTTTCAATATTTTTCACATCCTACCGTAGTTTGTCTCTAGTTTCCCTTGCCACATTTTAGTCTAGTACCATGTATGTACAGGACGTTGTTATTCTTTAATGATGTTGGGATTTGGAAACATGATACTGCATGAATGTTCAATGGGACGAGCTAATGCACCTAACTCTTCAATTCAGAGTCCCGCTTCTGCTTCAAACGTTAAGGCCTTGTTTGGATAGAGAATTTTGACAGAACTAGTTTTCCGTGGCCTAGTATAACCGTGTAACAAACTAAAACCTTGTTTGGGTCCAGCGACTAAAACGCGAATTGATAAAACTCAGTTTCCACAAAGCCAGGAAAACGGGTGTTGAGAAAACTACTACTACTCGTTTTTGTCAAAACGTGATTAGGCAAAACTGGAGCACGGCCTTGGACGGAGACTGCGCGGCGGCTGGTCATCTTCTACCTCTGTGACCTTGGGTGGATGTTCAAAGGGGATCCGCCCGCGGAGACCACACCGCTTCCTACAGCCATGTCAAGCTCTAATTCGCCGAGCTCGGCACCTTCGGGCCGTCACACGTCTGTGGTCGTGCGCTTCTCCTAACTCTTCAGCGCCGCCCGGCTCGACAGCGACGAACACATCCACCACGACAGGGTGTGCGTGCTCATCCGCGGCCTGCACATAGCCGCGTTGTTCGGCCTGAGCGGCGGCGCCATGGCGGCGGTGAGGGAGCACCTATATATTCACGTGAGGCGTCATAGTGGCGGCGTCGAGCACTCTCCATAGCGCGCTGCCTGATACGGCTACTTAGGTCTTCACGGCGGTGGTAGGGATGATTTGCTATGCGCATAGGTCCGGCCGGCGTCGAGCGCACTGCGAGTTTAGTGGCGCTCCGGTTTAGCGCCTCCACGCGGGTTCCGGCGACGAGAGATGCCCCGATCAAGCAGACTTGTATTGCACAGCTTGCTCCACAATTCACCATACAATCCGTTGCGTCTTGAGCACTTTCTTGGCGTACTAAAAAACTCTGTCCAGCTACAACGACCATGAACTCCACAACCTAGCAGAGTCACAGCCACGCACCATGTTGCCGGCCGCGGGCTCGCACGAAGCAAACGCAACGTCCAAGGGCATCATTATCAAGGGGAGCCAGCCGGCGGTGTGCCGTTCCGACTCGTCGATGCCCGAGGAGAGGCAGCGCCTCGGAGGGATGAGAGGAACGAGGAAAAAGCTAGACTTTAATTACCCAAACATGTTTTCCCGTGAACCAATTCTTAACCCAAAAACTAGTAAAACTGGTTTCCTAAAAATCGGCCTAATACTCGTTTTCTAAAAACTGGTTGCTAATCTTCGCTATCCAAACAACCACTAAGCTTGTTTATCGTAGTATCGAGTGCAAACAAATGTTTAACAACCATACATTTCAACGACTATCCTGGCAATATGCAAGCCTAACCTCAGGCAGAGGTTTTACAACTTCAGACATTCTGTCAATCCTTACATTCAGACAGTTCAGACATCAGATATAACTACCAACAAGGTTTAAACGTTAGCATCCAACACCATTGGCCTAGTAGCCCTGCTTCGCCCTTTCCTCGTACCGGTTCTTCTCATCCTGGAAACAGAAACCTCAACAAATAAGTAGCACATCACTACAGTAAGCTTTCAAGTGAATAGTTCTCATAGTATGTTCAAATTCCTTGACAGAAAATTAATACTCCCTCCGTCCAAAAATAAGTGTCTCAAGTTTTCCCAAAAGTGGATGTATCCATACATGTGATACATCCACTTTTGGGAAAACTTGAGACACTTATTTTTGGACGGAGGGAGTAGTTGAACTGAACCATACCAGAGAGATAAAAATGCAGGGCGGACCGATAATATGAAAAGGGCAAGCACCACAGTCTAAAAAAAATTCTAATTTCTACCGGCAGCAGCATAATGCATCGGATTCAAACCGACCAATATGAGGACATTCCATATGATTTAATGGTTCTACAGTTATATATGCTTCCCTCTTAAAGACAAACTGTAACGAAGAGGAACTACCGCGTCTGAGCACCCAATGCGATTGAACTGGGCATCATATTTCCATTGTACAAGGATGCCTACTGCCACTAATTAAATTATATGCACCTATATGACATTTCTGATGTTAAAGTGGTGCGCATGTGAGAGCAGATAGATTTAATATTGCACAGCAGACCAATGTAAAACATCTTGTGATTGGCAGTGGAGACATCATGAGAATACTGCTCATGGTCAACGACAAAAACCTTTTCTGAAGATGCATCAGAAGGAACAAGTCACATGACCCTATATGGTCTAATATCCCTAGTGTTTTGTAATGAAATAAATACTGCTCGCATTGCATAACATAAACTCATCATTAACCAAACACATACACAAGGCATTGTTGCCCTTCATTTAGACATCTCGACTTCAAAAGCAAGTACTTTTCCAAAAGGGGCACAACTATTTTCCATCCTGCTATGCATTGTTTCTTGCTTTACGCCATATTTCAAAACAAACAAGAAGGTAGGGCCAGTGTGGAAACAGCCAATTTAGCCTCTATGTAGCAATACACTGAATAATAAAAAGTCAAGAAACCAGGAAAACCAAAGCTGATACTGATGTTTACAGAAAGGAATGTTGCTCCAGGGAGTAACATACATAATTCTACATGGCGAACTAATAAGTAGCTTCGACCTATGAAAATACTTGAAATTATACGAATAGAGTTAGAGGGTGGTTCACTGTTCTTATACATACTAGTACCGGGAAAGCGTGATTATCATTATTTTTTCACAAGAAAATGTAATAAATCTAACATGTCTAGTTCATCAACATCAAGTAGTACATAAATGCCATTTTTGTCATCACACAAAAAATAACTAAATACTAGCACGCTCTCAATTGTTATGTGATCAAGATGTAACTTGGAGACAGATGATATGCAACTTGGTTTCATATTCTACAAGATGGAACTTCAGCACAGGTTAATTTTATGCTTAGTGGCGGTGTAAGTGGCAAGTCAATCGATGGCCTAAAGAGCAATTCACATGAAAACAACATCCTGAATTGCATAAGTATTGTACAAACGACCCTCATTTGCCCTGAACATGTGCACAAGTGCTGAATGGTTGTTCCATGTACAAGAAGGGTACAGACTACAGTATACAGATATTATACAATGTCAAAAGTCAGGAAAGAACAATAGTGACTTGTGCAAGATTCTAGCTTTATCAATAGCTAAGAAATAGGAATGCATCAGGTATTGAGCTCTACTTAGTTTTCCTCCTTTTCAAGGGGTGGTTGAACGGGACATGTTTGCACTATTTTAGTTTGTGTTTTCCTTCCAAAACTACTGATCAGAGGAGGTACAGAAATAAAAGTTATATATTTGATTTGACTCTTTTCTAATGACGGTGCAATAAAATACAGCTATGTTGTATTACATCTACTCAAAGTATTGGCATACAGCAAACATCAAACCAAGCATTACATGGCAGCATGCATCACTCTTTTTTCCGTGGACTAGCATGAAAACATATACATTAATTTCACCAACTTTGTTGTGTGAAATCAACATAAACCAATTCAATCTACAAACCCCAATTCCATATCAAGCTATCAAATCATTGGTTATGAGGTGCAAATTTAATAGAACAAGATACCATCTTTTATACAGCACCTCACTCATCAATGTCAAAATGGACTAACGGCACGCCATAGCTATCAGAAGTAACTAACTCTATTGAGTTATGCACAAGATATGTACCTCAAAAGCTTGCTTCAGGCTCTCAAGCTCCTTGTCTAGATCATTGATTGCCTGGGTATATGCCTGGGTTGGGGAGGACTGGCTTGCAGTATGGATCTACCCACATAACAAAATATAAGCATACTTGAGCAAAGTCTAACCCAAGGAAAGAACAGAGCAAACATAAATTTGCACCCTACCCTAACAATGATCTTGTACTGAAGGGGGTGAGGGAGCTTATAGCCAGCAAAAAGAACATTTGGGTCCCTGTGCAGCTGCCTGTAGAATCTCACAAGATACAGAAGAAAATTAGAAGGGATGAACTGATGAACATAACCAAGGACAGAAATGCACACGGTTTTTCTACACTTACATGCGGAGGATATTGCCAACTGTGTGGTCCTCACGTTCGATGGTGAAAGATGCAGCATTCATGATCTTCGTATCCTTCTCGAATGACACCCTGCATTACACCTCCGTGAGGACTATAACCATAATCTTTAAGTAATAGGGCGGCAGGCAGAGACTACTACAAGCCTTAATCGTAAAAGTAAAAATTGTAAAAGCATCAGGCTTTCATAACTTCATGCCAGAGGATCACATTAACGTCCGCAAATGGCTATCAACAGACTAACAGAACTGAAATGCTGAATTATTTTAAGAAACTTGTATCCCATGACCCACAGATTCTTTTGTGCCAAATAGAAAAGTTACACTTAACAAAACACAATTGAAGCATTATATCCAGATAAATGTTGGGGAAAGGAAGAGTAGACTCACTTCTTTGTGCCCTCAGGAACGACGAAGCGCTCATAACGGTCAGGGGCATTCATCTTCGATCAACACTTGGCTCCTTCCTCTCGAATTACTGCAAGCATGATTCAGAAAGGTCCATTTCACAAGTCAGAATGCTTCCTGAATTGAAGTTTAGAAACCACATCCAATATCTAAAACCGATTCTTTCACCTACGGGAACGTATAAACTACGCATCTACACAAATCTTTATCTTTAGATACTTAAAACTGATTTTTTTTTCCAACCGGACGGGTAAATTAGACATAAATATGAATCTCTATCCTGCTAAACAATGACAAGGTGCCAAAAGGAAGACAAATACAACGCTGGGCAAAGATATACCAAAAGAAACCACCACCGAGTAAACCCCCAAACGAAACTAATTCTACCGACAGAAATCGGACGAAGAACTAATCGGCCGGATACCCCGTTGCGCGGGGCGGGCCAAACTTGGCACCAGGAAATGGGAGGAATCAATTGCTGGCAGAGCTCGCCAAATCCGCGAAGGACTGGACTGGTCGGAGTGATAACTGGAGTAGATTTCTCAGAGCATGTAAAGAGACCAAAAGAAAGGTCCAAGCAGGTTAGGGTTCGTCACCAGGAATAGAAACTCCGGTCGAATGGATCTCCACTTCTCAGTCCGGTTGAGGGCGGCGTCTCGGGGAGGGAGTGGGGAAGAGTTCCAGGCGGCGTGGTTCAGACGGAGAGCCTGTGGCTTCGTCTGCGAGGGTTGCGAGGGTTTGTGCGGTGCCCGCGGGGTCACCGGCTGTTTGGTTGCGGTTTTTTTTTTGTCAATAATCAATTCACGTATTTCACAAATCACTTTTACAAATAAAGGATTAGGAAATTGCCTCAAGGACGCATTATATGCTTTTTTTTTTCGATCAACGCATTTCAAAATGCGAAAATTGTGATAAAAAAATTTGAGCATACAGCTCAACATCCTATGTGTGTTGTGTCATAAAGTTTTCAAAATCCTGCGATCCAAATAGTCCCTTACTTTGGGTGGTATCTTTAATTTCCAAACTTTTTTCCAAAAAATAAATCGATGTGTTTGTCAAGCTTAATGCTACCCCTTCATCATGGTTCAGTGTGTTGGTTCTTTGCATTTTTATGTCTCGAATTACTCAAAATATTGAGTTGTTACAAATACCGGATGTATTTGATACAATATCTACTTGATAATAAAATATTATTACTCTTTATGAAGAGAAATTTTTTATCACGGTTACAGCTGAGAATGCTTTATGCAAATCTTACCGAGAAGCGCCCATTGTTTTCATGAGCCCACGCCGATTTTCCTAAAGAATGCAACTAAAATTTTAACATCCCAAAGAGTGAAAATTTCCGTAAGCTTTTACGAATCTCTTTCGCCCGTCACCGCCCACAATTAAAGTCGACCGCGAGAGCCTCCGTAGGATGGACAAGAGGCTTGTGATTCCCTCATATCCAAGGATCAACAACCGGTTCTTATAGAAGCTTCACTTCCAACTGTTTTAATTATACCCTTTTCAAGTGCATGTCTGCCAAACAAAGATTACCCGTCATACATGAGATGAGTGTTCCTTCTTGCATGCATTTAAAAGTTGTCACTGTGATACCAAAGTTGATATGCGTCTGAAGATTTCCTTTGATGGTAATCAACATGGTAATGTGCCATTATCGGACATGAATCAGACAAAGAGTGTCGGATGCAAAGTCCAATATATGAACATGGATGTATACGAATAAGTTTACAACCTTATGGCTTACTAGTCGATTGATGCTTGTAGCAAAGATTGCTAACCACGAGAGATTTCACTTCTAAGAGGCCAAAGATTTATTCTTGCTTTTTCACGTAATTTACATAACCAAGCACTTTGTTCAAACAAGTTGCATTTTCATTAAGAAGAAGAGAATTGACTAGTTTATAAGAAAAACTAGCCGAAACTGAATAACCTATCACTTTTGGATTTAAAATCACTTGTTTTTCTCTCCGAACCTATTATCTTGCCTAAGAAACAGAAAAATCTAACCGCCGCCCGTCTCTTCCATATTCGTCTGAATCGTCCCTGCCTCCTCTGCTAGCATCTCATGCGGCGTGGGGTGAACCTGCTCTCGACGATATACTCGGGTCTCTAAAGTTAAGGGTTTGATCAATCGACATCCGTGCGTCGGGTCGTTAGGTGGTACAATGATCTCGATGTAATTTATGCTACTCCCTTCGTCCCTTTTTATAAAACGTTTTGGCAAGCTGGTTAAATTTGCCAAAACGTCTTATAAAACGGGATAGAGGAAGTACTTGAGTTAGAGATCTTTGTACTTTCGGTGACCCTTCTAGAAAAAAGAATCACTTTTAAATTTAAGTAGAAGCTTGTTGTCCTGATCAGACATTCTCATGCCGTGTCATGCAGCGAAACAGTAAACACACACGGTCACCCGCACCTCCGTGCATTCTGAAGGAGCGTCTGACAAGAAACAAGGTCCGATTCGTGAATCCTGGCCCGCGGACCCGTTCCACGGCCAACCACGGCCTCAGAGTTACCGGCCGGCCACCGCCACGCATCATCACCTCCACCACCACCACCACCACCACCCCCGAGCGCCGAGGCAACTCATCGAGAAATAAATATTTTTCGGGCCATTCAACCGCTTCCTCCTCCGCACCTCTCGCTGCTCCGCCTCCTCCTCGTCCCCCCCGCCCCGCCCTACCGTCCACTCGCGGTCGCCCCTCCCGGTAGATCTGGTGTCAGGGCTCGTGGCGCCGGCGGCCAGGGGGAAGGAATCGACGCGTGCCGTTGCGAGGATGGGGAATCCAGGTGGTGGCCTCGACGGGCAGATCGAGCAGCTCCTGCAGTGCAAGCCCCTCGTCGAGCCCGAGGTCCCGCTTTTCTCTCCCCCGCTTTTGAGTTCTGGCTGTTTGATTTTGCATGTTTCTTCGGCGGTCCCCGGTGGGTTCCGGCGGATCGTCCGGCGGCCGGCAGGACGGATCCGTTGCCCGCCATTTCTTATTTATTGAAAAGAACGGAGCTTTAAAGTCGCACCAGGTTGCATTCATTCTGTGCATGAATTGTTCGGTTTGCTGCCGATCTCAGTGTAATAGTTTGATTCAAAATAATCGAGCTTTTTAATTCTCAATGATTGCTGGTGTAATTGTGTTATTTCGTACAGTGCTTATAGGAATTCTTGTAAGATGGTGTAAGCGACATGCATAAGAGAGAGACCGCAACACTGGTACCTGTTTCTTCTTATAGATGAGGATATAGTTGGTATTGACCTGCATTTTATTGGCCCTGGCCAATTGGACCAAAATGTGTACTGATGTTATTCTTTGTGAAGAATTAATTTGCTATAAGTTTGCCTTCACGAGTTATCATCACCTTAGAAACTCTTCTTTTGCAGCTGAAAGCACTGTGTGAGAAAGCTAAAGAGATTTTGATGGAGGAAAGCAATGTTCAGGTATGCCACCGCATTCTCTACATTAAACCTGCAAGGCAATGTTCTGAACATCATTGCATGATCTCAAACGAGTCAGCATTTTTTTGTTCTTATTAAATGGATTTGTCCTCCTACACTATCTACAATTTTGTTGATGTGGAAAGAAATTTTGGCTAGATATATTGTGATGCATGCCTGGGTACTTTGATAAACAGGACACTGCTTACTGGTCCATAGCTTAATTTTTAATGCAACCTAAAGGATTTGTCTGAAGAGTGGGAATTAATTGAGACAATTGTACAGTATGATCAGCCTGGAAATTGTGTGGTTGTTATGCGTCCTTGTATTCATTAAGATGTTCAGGAACTGTGGTGGGTGTTGGTCAACTTTGTGGTAATCAATTGAGGTTTTTTCTTCTAGGTTCTAGTCAAATTGAAGTTACGCTACTGTCAAAATGTGTACTCAACGTTGCAATGTTGTAACTTGAAATTTAGAAAGTTTGATTGTGATACAATTTATCGTATGGTTATTTTCCTAGTGGAATTAACCTAGGAAATGAAGATTGAACTATTTCAGGGCATGAATATATCCAAGCTTTCAATTTTAGAAAAACATGCCACTATGCATTGTAGTCGTAGATGTCAACAGTTTTTTTTTGCTCTTGCGTAATTTCTAGTTGATGTTTGCCATCCTATTAAAATTTGAACTTCCTTTCAGCCTGTGAGAAGCCCTGTCACTATATGTGGTGATATTCATGGTCAGTTTCATGATCTTGCAGAACTATTCCGAATCGGTGGAAAGGTATTATCTTTCATTTACAACCGTTGTTCATTCCCTTTTATTTTCATGATTCCTCTATCCAATTGTACTTCACCCTGAATCAGTCGATTCTTATGTCAGCTTGTTTTTCTATGGTTATCATCACCAGTGTCCTGATACAAACTACCTATTTATGGGAGATTATGTGGACCGTGGTTACTATTCGGTTGAAACTGTATCGGTAGGATTTCTAACCAGCACCATTTTCCCTAGCAGTTATTTTTAAAGCTAAAGTGCTAATATTTTCTTGAAATTAAACAGCTTCTGGTGGCTTTGAAAGTTCGCTATCCACAGCGAATTACAATTCTTAGAGGAAATCACGAGAGCCGACAGGTAGCATTTTATAAGAAATATTCATATTTTGTGATTTTTGATACATTAGTATAGACTACTGAGCACTGAACTCTCAACATCCTGCAGATCACTCAAGTATATGGGTTTTATGACGAGTGCTTACGGAAGTAAGTAACATCCATACTTTGTGTGTTTTAAGTGATGAAAACAGCACATTAGTTTTGTATTATGTTAAAGAAGATATCTGTAGTCTATCCAACAATAGTATACAGTTTCTTACGTATGGATTGATAGACATATTTGTACATTACTTGGTAAATAGTCCATATTGGTCACTTTGTTATTAAAACCCAACCGCTATGTTTTACTGGTTTTACTGTTATAATTAAGATCATATTTAGTAAGATATGCACATTTTGCATTGCAAATGACTGGGATACCTTGTGCTTCTTGAGATGGCTGAGGTCTAATTGACCTAGTGTAACACAAGGTATAGGTTTAAGAGGCCCACTTGTAAATTTAATATTGAAAAGAAGCTCTTTTGTAACACTTTATGATTGGGAAAGGTTATGCCCAAAGATGATGCACTTTCTTACATAAAATTGTGAAGAATCCACTTGGGTTCTTCATCATCAAATGCCTAACGAAAATGCTATTACTGCTTGTGTTGCACTGTTATCAAATGAAGATCTAATGTAGTAATGTATGCACATGCATGCAAAATGATTGATGCCTTGTGCTTCTGTTGAGATGGTTGAGGCCTAATTTAAATGTGATAAAAATATGGATTTTAAGATGACCACTTGCAAGATGTAAGACTAAACAAATGACTTACATAACTTCACCTAATATTGGATATAAGGTCTTGTGTAACCTAACCTATATTTTCTGATTTTAAGCCTGTCAAGCAAGCATATTCAAACTGCTCAGTTGTGTGTAGACTTCTGTTTTTTAGCTCAAAATATCGTCTATCCTATGCATGCTTAGGATAGCCATCTTGTAAATGGCTGATAAACATATGACAGATCATCATTTGGTTCTTCTCCAAATTTCTGTTCAAGCTTTTTCATTGCGGTCATATCATGCTGAACTGATGATGCCCTGCATGGTTGTGGTTGTGACGTGTCATTGCTATTGTTGCATTAAACTTATGGCGTCAATGTATCAATGAGTTGGTTGGCGTATAGTTCAGGAACACTTTGCAGCTAGATCTTACTTGAATCCAAACTATTTGACATGTTTGTTGCAGGTACGGAAGTGCCAATGTATGGAAAACCTTCACGGATCTTTTCGACTATTTACCGCTGACAGCATTGGTTAGTATCAGCTCGTTTCATCTTGTTGGCTCTTATATCAAGTTTTATTTTCCTTTTGTCCCCATGTACTTGTTTATTCTGTTGTTAGATTGAGGACTTTGTCTGTTTGGGCATGCCGTGCACACTTCTTTATAGTCCGAATTATTTCAGAGGTTTATCAAATTAATTTCTGCAACCTGTTTTGTGCGAGATCCACTGAAGTAATCCAAGTTGACATTTGTGAGTCTTGTGATATATTTATCAATAGTCAGTTTTGAACGATATAGGTAACAAAGGATGTAGTGTGTATGGCGGAACGGGAACTACATATTTCTATTCTTTTAGATCTCCAGCCTGAAAAAAATCAATCTTGGTTGCCGTACCTTGGAAATTCAGTCAATGTGTTGTCATCCATCATGCATTGCTTCTTAGGGAATTCAATGCACGTTCAAAGTTCCTAACATTGGGGGAAATCAAATTAATCCAGGTAGCCATGTTCCATACAGCATTTGATCCATTTAGGTCGGTCCATGTTTGTATCCGTTCATCACAACGATTCTTAGTTTGATAGCTGATAATATCGTGCAATTTTGTTTTGTGTAGTTGATGATTAGAAAACATGCTAGTTATGTTTGTATTATTGAGATTTTATATTGATAGGCATACAAATGCCTGGTAACACAACTAGTGTTTTTTACTGATTAAGTTTTTTTTTGCTTCGCTGAATATAACAATCTTTTGCATTGCTATTAATCATAGGTTGAGTCAGAAATATTTTGCCTGCATGGTGGACTATCACCATCTATCGAGACACTTGACAACGTTCGTAGCTTTGACCGTGTCCAAGAAGTCCCTCACGAGGGGCCGATGTGTGACCTTCTATGGTCTGATCCCGATGATCGGTGTGGTTGGGGCATTTCACCGCGTGGCGCCGGATATACATTTGGCCAGGTTTAGCTCATCACATTATTTATCCACTGGATTTTCGGTTTCTGTGTTTGCTTGGGTTGACATTCGACCCCCTTTATTTTGGCAGGATATCTCGGAACAATTTAACCATACCAATAGCCTTAGGCTAATAGCAAGAGCCCATCAGTTAGTCATGGAGGGATTTAACTGGGCACATGTAATCATCCCGTTCTAAGCTTTTCACCTGTTATTCATTTTGTTTCCAGATCCTCTAATGACCTTTTGCATGAAACAGGAGCAAAAGGTTGTGACGATATTTAGCGCGCCTAATTACTGTTACCGCTGTGGTAACATGGCCTCGATCTTGGAGGTGGATGATTGCAGGGAGCATACTTTCATCCAGGTAATTCCTGTTCTGTCCTTGGCACCATGCTCAATCTTGGCCTTTTGATCTGTCGGTTGTCCTGACATGTATCGTGCTTATGATCGCTTGCAGTTTGAGCCTGCCCCAAGGAGAGGAGAGCCTGACGTGACCCGAAGGACGCCCGACTATTTCTTGTAAATGTAGCTTAGGTTATTTGTTTTTTTCTGCGGGATAGCTTGGTTCATTCCCCCAGCAAACAAAAAAGGCGTGTGATAGCTAGATGCGTCGTGTGTTGTCATAATTTTTGAGTGGGTCAGCCTCACTCCTTTTGTATTCGCCCGGTTGTAATCTGCTCTTGCTGGGCTCAGGGGTGTGAATATGATGCTGGTAAGTTATTAAAGGCGTTAAGACTCGCGTAGTAACTTTATTTTTTGGTTGTAGTTTAGCTGTGTAGTGTAACATCATAACATGCAACGATGGGCATTGATTTTCCGGGTACAGATGGACTCATACAATCTTTTTGTTGTTTATGTTTGCAGTTTTTTTGTCAACATGTCCGTACTTTTTTTGAACTACTGCACACATTGCGCTCTTTTGCTGGAGCAAAAGTTTCATCTTAAACAATGCACCTTTTTTTTTAAACAATGCACATCTTGGTTGTGCAATGTTTCCTATTTTTGTCTGTTGGTCCTTTTTTTTAGGGATGTTGGTCCTTAAATTGATGTGCTCAACCTAACCCTGAAGCTTTGTTGGCCCAGATCATATATATTGGGCCTGTACAAAAAGATGTCGCTTGACAAACAACCAGCTCTCGGAAAAGAGACTGATGTGTGATAATCTAAAAAAAAAAAATTAGAAGAAACTTTCCCTTGACGCTCAACAAAATAACTTTCTGTATCAAAAAAAAAAATCCCTTTACGCCTACTGTACATCTCGCAATTTCCTGACAGATGGAAGCATGTTCTGTGATGGAGTACTATTTGCCAAGATCCACCAGCTCCCGTATAAAGACCACCCCTTTCCAGTTTCCACCAAGATCGATCGAGAAAAGCTGCGCTCGATCTGCCGGCCGGCGGCCTCAGGATTCTGCCGGCGCCGGCCGCGTCACCGCTCGAAATGGCCAGGAGCCTGGGATTACAGTAGTACTGTAATTAAAGCTGCCGTACATGTGCTGATGTGCATTGTGTCTGTGCCCAGCTGCGTTCTGTACACCACATTCATTATCTAGTGTCGTTGTTAATTGCTCGAGTAATTAATTAGTAGATGGCTCAGTGCCATGCACTCTGGGTCTCTGGCTATGTTGTACTGTGTGTGCAAGATAATTAAGCTCAAAGAGCTAGCTAGCATGTGTGAGACAATATGATATTTATATGTTAATATGCATCGGCATGAATTTGTTGATAAGAAGGCGTCAACTAACGGACCAGTGACATCGGCTGGTCAACTCGTGTTTATTTGCATGGTAGGTTAGTTGGGTGAGAACGAGATCCTAGTTGCATGACCTTAATGGAATTCTTGTACGTGAGTACTGTTTGTGCAAGTACAATATAAACTACTCACCACATGTATATCAGAGAATCAAAGCCTAGCTACTTGTATATGCCTATATATATGAGCATGCATTTTCAAACAAACTTTCATTCTTTCCATAAAGTGCACATTTGAATAGTTCAAGATATTGGGTAGGATAGCTAAGCTACTGCACGATCGTCGGAATATGGACCCAAATCGACAGTTGAACCACCCGGCTAACTAACTAACCAGCTTCCATCCATTCATCCTTCATGCATGCAGAATGCGTGATGGTAACCTCCTAGCAGCTAATGTTTGTTAGGTTGATGATTAAGCTATAAACAAAACAAGATATCTAGCGGGCTCCAGCGTGCGTGCGTGCTTATCGACGATCGACCACGACCCGATCGAATCATTGCCGGCAGGATTTCCATGGATATGACCATTTGAAAGAGAAAGTTCATCACACCTCTCGTTGTCCATACCTTTTTTTTTTCTCTTTGTGACAATCGTCGGTCTTTTCAGTTATTAATTAACGTGCATGAACAGGGATTAGTCACGGGAATAATATACTTGAGCTCGATCACGGGTAAGCACAGTTGATGGGAGGAATTGAACGGGAACTAACCAGTGTTGTTTGGGGGCACTTCTCTGGGTCGATGGATGGTGTGACAGCAGTTGTCTTTTCCCCGGAACAGGAAACAGTACTACCAACAAGAATGTTAAATGTTCAAGGGCCCCCTAATTGATATGGTACTCCTACTAATAATATGGCTGTCATTTGCGGTTTTGTACCACCTAAGCTTTGGATGGCCCGAAATTGAAATTTGTTTCCTCGCATATCCGATTATCCAGAGCTAGAGAGTTTATTGTGTGTCATGTTGCTTTCATTGATTTGACTCTTTGTGTAGTTGGAAATTTTCTTCGACATTATATTGAAGATTTTGTGGTTCGACGTCCTACACTTCTAGTAGATCATCCCCAACCAAGTACGGTCATCACTCATGGCTTCCCATATTTTTAGATGGAGGACTCAAGGGCCTTTCATAAACCCTTTATCCGTAATCAAGTTGTGCAACTAAACAAGTGACACTATCATTGCTCAAGATCAATTGTTGTCTCTTTGCTGAAGTCTTAGCAGTATTTCATATTGCAAAGATTGATGTCGTAAAGAACCGTGCATGCTCACGAAGATAATGGGGATAACAGTTCATTGTAGTCTTAGCAGTATTTCATATTATATCATATCGGAACCAAATACTATGTGACCATGTAATTTCAAAAACCGTGTGTGCTTTTACATAAATAATTTGAATGATCTATGATTATGTAGGATCTCTAAGCTACACAATCGATCAACGGAATATCAGACCCAAAATCGACAGTTGAACCACTGCCCTAACTAACAAGGTAGGTTCCATATCCTCCCTGCATGGAGAACGCATGATGGTAACCCTCTAGCTAATGTTTGTTAGTTTCCTCGTGAGAGTTGATTAAGCTATAAACAAAACAAGCTATCTAGCGAGCTCGTGCACGCGTGATTGCTTATCGGCACGAACCAATCGAATTATTGTCGGCAGGATTTCCACGGATATGATCATTTGAAACAGAGAGTTCATATATATATCTTTCGTTGTCCATGTCTTCTTCTTTCCTTATACAATCGTCGGTTAATTTTTTGTTAGTTTAACGTACATGAACACTTGGATTAGCTAGTCATGGGGGGATACCTCAGCTCGATCGATAACGGTTGAGTGCACAGTTATGGGAGGAACTGAACGACCCCAAGTCAGTGGTGTTTGCATTGCATGCATGCCGCACTTTTTTGGGTCCACTTAAGTCATGGTGGCAGCGGTGGTCTTAACAGGAAACACCAACAAGAATGTTAAATGTGATCAGCCCGCTCTTAATGCGGTAGTGTACTCGTCCTATCACGATAAGTTGTAGAAGGAGAAGTATGCCGGCCAACACGTCTGCCCGGCAGCGACGGGGCCGTGGTTGCCCGCTCCCGTGCTCCTCGTCACGCCCATGTAGTTACTTAATCGGGATGGATTTTGATTTGGGATTGAATAAAAGAAAGAATTGGGAAATGGGAGGAAGAAGATGAATGTGACACCTGGACCCTACTAAGTGGAGAGTAACCTGTAATCCCGATCGGGACTATTGCGTTCCCAGTGCACTAAACAGTTTCAGGGTTCAATTTAGACCAGGATTAAATACTTCAGGTGCAAACGATAGGGATTCGATTCGCCGGACCTCTATAAATTCAAAGTTTAAAATGGAATTTTCCTTTACTATCTACAATCTTTCCCGATTCTAACTAGACAGTTCATGCGCGCCTGATGCGTATGCTTGCGGGATGCCGACTCAGATGCGTGTATATGGGGTGTTTGACGTGGTCGTCCCTATATATGCGCTACACAAAAATTACAGAAATGTGGATGTGAGTATGCAAAATAGTTTCAAATCTCCAAATTTTATCAGATTTGTCATTTTTTTAGCCAAATATAAAGTAGTTGAAATTGATATTTTACACGTTTGTGGGATACACCATTAACTACATCCAGTTTTGTTTTCAGAATTTTTTGAAACTTGAAAATATGATTTTTTGAATTTTTTTTAAACAAAACACTTTCCCATAAAATTTTCACAACCTTACAAACATGGAGTACAAGATGAAATTCACTGTAAAAACATACTACCTTTGTTTAGACATATATTTTTAAGCAAAGTCAACAACGTGTAACTTTGACCGGTCTAATAGACAAAAATATGAATAGTTATGAAATTTAATTAACATACAATGAAAATATATTCTATAGCGAGTATTGAATTTATTTGGTATCTAAAATGCTCATATCTTTATCTATAATACTAATCAAATTTACACTTTATTGACTTTTGACTAAAAATATACTCACTCCGTCTTTAAATATAAGATGTTTTAATCATTTTCCACATTGACATGTATCCACATGTATTGTGACATGTTTTAATGTGTACGTTCATTCATTTGGGTCTGCATCTAGCCAACATGTGAAACGACTAAAATATCACTTCTATTTAGTAACGGAGGGAGTACGTCTTCTTTAAGAAACGAAACGGAGGGAGTAGTTGTTTTGCACCCCGTGAATCACTAGGCTTGTATGCTTATCTTTATGATGAAATTGTTTGTACGAAATCTTCGCGATTCAGATGTCGTTTGTAAGGGTCTGTTTGTATTGTAGGTTTTTCAAAACATTATCATATGATCGATTTGAATCCTTAGGAATTTTTCCCGTGGATTGCCCTTTGGTTTAAAGGATTGGTGTTATCAAAATCCTATGAATTGGATTCCTATGTCTTAAATTTCATAGGAATTTGAACATCCACTCTAACCTCTTTTTTAGACTCAAGTGCATAGGGTCGAGACAACTTTCCCGTGTTTTTCCCGTGTTCTATCCAAACGATAATTCCTACATATTTCTTATATTGTACAATCCTCTGTTTTGCACTTATAAAACCCGTGAAATTCCTGTGTTTTTTTTTTCATATAAGCCCGCAACGCAAAGAGAGGCCAGATGGAAGCTTTTGAGAAGGATTGGATCAAGACGTACATGCATGCACGTACCTACGGGCTACGGCGCCGCAAAAGTGAGTGAATGGAGAACTAGCGGAGGTTTGGTTGGTGGTCCTGTCGATCAGTGTCCGAGATGCCGCCGGCGGTGCGATGCAACTTCCTCAAGATTGCCAAGGTGATCGGCTGCCAGCTGGGTGGGCTAGGATAGACAATGGAGCTGACGGCAGATGCTCCTAGCTAGGAATAGGATCCGCGCCGACGTACGTCACGTCCACCTAGCTATAACGGGGCCGCTATAACGTGGGCCGCGCCGCTGCCACGACTCCGGCCGCGAGGCGTCGGTCTTGCTTGGTACACGCACGCACGCGTGCATGCATGCCCATATATGGCTCCGACCCAACCGAGCTTCACCGACGCAGATTATTAGGCGGGACCGACCGACCGCGCGTCAGGGTGCAAGCGGGAGTGGGCCGTCCGCGGCGCCGCAAATTTGGGCCCATTTAGCTATGTATGCGAGTATCCACGGAACTGCAAGAAAAAGAAGCGGCATATGTGGGCTGGCCCGCGGTTGCCGCGTCGCGCCGCATAGCTCACTAGGATTGGGATTGGTTTTCTCTTTCGGCTCCGCGGCGGACACGGCGCAGGCGGCGCGCGCCATGAGGCCGACGGCCATCTCCTGGCTATGGCTCCACAGGGACTCCTCCTTGAGCCGCCGCACCTTGAGCAGCTACGTCTTGATCTCCTGCCGGAGCGAGTCGGCGCCAAACGTGTCGGTGCCTCCGCCAGCATGAGCGGCGGCGGGTCGGTGAGCTTGGCCGGGATGGGC
This sequence comes from Poa pratensis, assembly GCA_947311845.1. NCBI lineage: Eukaryota > Viridiplantae > Streptophyta > Magnoliopsida > Poales > Poaceae > Poa > Poa pratensis. Next base: position 140,926,248 of record CAMZMU010000085.1, read on the forward strand.
CCGCTGTGGCGGATCCAGCCGCGGGAGGTGAGCTTCCGCTCGTCGGCCTCCAGATCTCCGAGCGCCTCCATCTCGGAGCAGAGTTTGGAGGTGGCGGCGGCGAGGCGCTCCATCTTCTTGGCCTTGACCTTGAGCCCCTTGGCCATAAGCAGTTCGATCTGCGCGTCGTGCGCGCCGGCCTTGAGGCTGGCGTAGACGCCGCCGAAGTCGATGCCGCCGCGCCGCCGGCGACTTCCCTCTCGCTCTCGCTCTCCCTGCCCGGCTTGGTCAGCCCGCTGCAGCGACTCAACAACAGATGCCGCCGCCGCCGCCCATGCCGTTCCACGGTTCCAGCTCCAGCCCCAACCGCGTCGGCCGCGTCATCAGAGCGTCAGTCTTGGGGAGCAGAGCGTCGGCGGCTTCGGACGCGGGCGTCGTTCTCGCCGCCAAGGACGGCGCCGCCGTGCCGACGTGTGGCGCCTGCGTCGTGTTCACCTGCCGCGTGCGCGTCACGGACGCATGCCCTCGCCGCGGCTCCCTACTACGTGTGGCGGCTACCTCTGGCGGCTCGACCTCCAGGTCACCCTCACCATCTCCCTCGGTGGCCTCCGCCCTCCTGTAATAGCACAGCTACGTACGCCCGTCGACCAATCAAACCACGTGCCTACCAAGCTAAGCTAGCGATCGGTAGGTTTGCCTGGTTAGCATTTGTATTTCTGTAGCGAGCGGCCAGCAAGACGAATAGATGATACGGGTCTCGCTCGATAGCCTAGCGCGTAAGCGGCGCGCGCGGCGCCGCAAAAGTACCCGGCTCATACGCGGCTCTACGCGGCATACCGTGCAAGTATAGCGGCATATGCGGCAGTACGCGCGGCTCCCGCGGTGCTTCCCGTTTGCATCCTGAACCGCGCGGCTTGGATTCGGGAGCTCTGCCGAACGCTCTGCCGCATCCGGGAGCTCGCGTGTCGGCAGGGCGTTAAATGTGATCAGGCCGCTCTTAATGCCGTAGTACTCGTCCTATCACGATAAGTTGTAGAAGGAGAAGCATGCCGGCCAACACGTCTGCGCGGCACCGAGGATTGAATAAAAGAAAGAAATTGGGAAATGGGAGGAAGAAGATGAATATGACACCTGGACCCTACCAAGTGGAGAGTAACCTGTATGTTGCGTTCCCAGTGCACGAATAAACAGTTCCAGGGTTCGATTTGGACCAGATTAAATACTTCAGATGCAAACGACAAGGATTTCGATTTTAGGATTCGATTCGCCGGACCTCTATAAATTCAAGGTTTAAAATGGAATTTTTTTCCTTTACCATCTACAGTTATTTCCCGATTCTAACTAGACAAATCATGTGAGCCAAATGTGTATGCCTGCCGGATGCCAACTCAGATGCGTGTACATGGGGTGTTTGACGTGGTCATCCCTATATGTGCTACACAAAAATGACAAAAGTGTTGATGTGAGTATGCGTAGTTTCAAATCTCTAAATTTTATGAGATTTGTCATTTTTATGTAGCCCATAATATAAATATTTGAAATTCATATTGTACACGTTTGTGGGATATACCATTACCTACGCCCAACTTTCTTTTCAGATTTTTTTGAAACTTGAAAAATATGATTTTTGATTTTTTTTTTAACAAGCAGGAGCATTGGTGCACAGTAGCAAAAACACTTTCCCGTAAAATTGTCACTTACAAACATGGAGTACAAGGTGAAATTCTCTGCAAAAACATACTACCTTCGTTTCTTAAAGTATGACATAGTTTTTTAGTCAAAAGTCAACAACGTGTAACTTTGACCGGTCTCATAAACAAAAATATGAATATTTATAAAATTTAATTAACATACAATGAAAATATATTCTATAATAAGTATTGATATTTAAAATGCTCATATTTTTTATCTATAATATCGATCAAATTTACACTTTATTGACTTTGGACTAAAAATATACCCCTCCATTTTTAAATATATAGTTATTTTCCACATTCGCACGTTTCTACATGTATTTAAACATGTTTTAATGTGTATGTTCATTCATTTAGATCCGCACCCAACAATGTGAAAAAACTAAAATATCTCTTATATTTAGGAACGAAGGGAGTACATCTTATTATCTTATTTTAATTAAGAAACGGAGCGAGTAGTTGTTTTGCACCCCGTGAATCACTAGGCTTGTATGCTTATCTTTATGATCACATGCTTGTAGTACAAAATCTTCGCGATTCAGATGTCGCTTGTAAGAGCATCTCCACTCGGGGCGTCCAAACGGCCGCCCAAAGGCTTTTGGGGCGTGCCGAACAGAAATCGGCTCCCACTCGCGGCACCCAAACGCGAAAATGGTCCGGCGTGGCCCATTTTTCAGTCCGGCACGCCCACCCCACGCCTTCATCTTGGGGAGTCCTCGGGCGGCACCGGACGCAACGCGCGTCGCCACGTAGGACTCCGACGCGCGGGCCATGCCTGTCATTGAGACACGAGGCTGAGTGCGGCCTGGTCAGCTCTGACGAGGACTTTGCGGCCGGCATGGAAATGGAGAGGGTTCACCACCCTACGTATTAGATTTAGGTCTCGATTTTTAGTTTGCATGAATTATGTTAGTTTTCAATGATTTTTCAATGAAATGTAACCACTTTCGTATCGAAATTTCGAATTTGAATAATATTTGGACGTCACGAGTGGAGAGTGACGGCGCCCGAACGCAAATGCAGCAGGTAGTCCGAACGGTAGCCAAATAGCCCGTCCGGGACGGCTTGGTGCGGAGGGTTTGGTGGGTGGTCCTGTCGATCAGTGTCCGAGATGCCGCCGGCGGTGCGATGAAACTTCCTCGAGATCTCCAAGCTGACACTCACTAGTCACTGCTGGCCGGGCTTCCTGTTAAGGGTAGACAATGGACCTGACGGCAGATGCTCCTACTAGCTAGGAATAGGATCCGCGCCGACGTCCGTCCACCTAGCTAGCGTGGCAGGCACAGTGCGTGTGTCTATGCGTATGGGTCCCGGCTGACCGGCCTCGGCGGATCCCCGCGCGCCACCGACACACGGCCGCACGGACGGCAGGCGAGCTACCCCGGTTTCTCATAGGACTGGCTGACTGACACCTCAGTGTTCCCGGTGTCACTAAGCACACGTGTGTGTCCATTCGTCGTCCCTCCCTCAAAACGTAGTTGAAATATCTAGTTTTTTTTTTTCTATACTAACGGGAAAAAATCAGCACCGCATTCCACTCAAAAGTAGCCCGACAGACAATATTCTTGTAAACAGATACGATAACTACAGGGGAAAACAAGATAGAGAAGACAATAAAATACAAAAAAAGACACAACTATGAGACATGATGAAAACACACAAGGGAGGAGGCAGGTTAGCATATGGAGCCAACCGCAACTCCCGTGAGGCCAACACCTCAAGGGACCGAGAATGCCACCCTTAGAGCATCTCCAACAGACGCGCGAAATACGCCGCGCGCGCGAAATACCGGCCGTTTCCCGCGCGCGGGGCCGGTTCGCGCTCTCCAGCAGGCGCGGGAAAGTTTCGCCGCGCGGGAAAATGGTCCAGCGCGCTGGACGAAGCGGCACGCGCGGCCTCATATATAGCGCCGCGCGTCCAGCGCTGGACGCAAACGCGCCACGCAACCACCACTCTCTCTCCCGCGCCGCTCCGGATTTTTCCCCTTTTTCCCCACCGACGCCCGCGCCGCGCCGCCGCCACCATGCCGCCGCGCCGCCGAAGCCAATCTGGCTACCGCGGCGCCCGCGCGCGCCCGAACGGCACATTCACGTCGGAGATCCGGTCCGGCGAGGAGCGCGTCCAGCTCGGGACGTTCGAGACGGCGATCGAGGCCGCCCGCGCCTGGACGCGGCGGCGTGGGCGCTCGGCCGCTCGCGCCGCCAGATGAACTTCAACGACTGCCGCAGCGTCGAGGAAGCGCGCAACATGGCGCCGGCGCCGCGCCTCGTCACCGACGAAGACCGCCGCCTCCACCGCCGCCGAGCGATGCTCAGCCTCGTCGCGGAGCGGGACCAGCGCGCGGTCGCGGACTGGTACCGCAACCATCCGCGCGAACACCAGCTCGAGGTGGAGCACTGGAACATGTCCGCGGCGGAGCAGTTGGAGCGGCAGGCCGAGCGCCGCGAGGATAGGGAGGCGCGGCGCCAGGCGAAGGGGTTGGCGGAGGCCGAGCTCGCGGCAGGCCGCGCGACCTGGCCCGCCGACGACGAGCGGTGGAGGGCGCTGGAGGACGAAATCTCCAGCGACACCGCCTCAGATAACTCGGACTTCGAGTTCTAGTTTGTATTAGGTTGCTGTAGTTTGTATTAGGTAGTTTGTATTAGGTGAAAAATCGTCAAATCTATCGAATTAAGTTTAAAACGGTCAAATTTAGCTCTGGAGCGCTGCGCGCGCTGGAGTTTTTGGGCGTCTGCTGGAGCGCTGCGTTCCGGCGCGCTAAACTATAGCGCGGCTGGAAAAGCAAAACCAGCGCGCCGCGCCCGAAAGCTCCTTTTTGGCGCTGGATACCAAATTTAGCGCGCGGCGCCGAAGCACGTCTGTTGGAGATGCTCTTAGAACCCCGAGCCAGCCGCTAGAGTAGCATCTCCGGAGCAAAATACGTGGACACCATAACATGACCACACGCACACCCAGGAACATCTATGGTACGGTCGAAAGGCGTCGGGTAGCCGAGATCATGCGACGACACCGGTGTGCCACCCGCGTTGCCGAAGGGCGTTGCGCTCCAATCGAAGGACGTCAAATAGCCGAGACCGAGCGAGGGTAATGCATGCCGAGACCATCCCAGAACATATAGGGCACCACACACCTCATTTAATCACAAAATTGGCGTGCATTTAGAAACGTTTTGTGTATTGCTGTCTTAGGTGATAACGTGATACCACTCTCAAAACGTAGCTGATCCACGCGTGCCGATTGCGGTATGACCATTCGCAGCCCACTCCGTTCACATCATTGATGAACTCAACTGAACACGTCGTCGTCATTAGGTGGCGCGCGGCGGAGGGAGGGCTCAGCTGGTCCCGCCGGCCGGCCGACATGGGCCGCGGCACTGCCACGACTCCGCCAGGCGTCTACGTGCACTGCCACTTGTAGTAGCCGGCGCAGGTACACGCACGCACGAGCATGCGCATATATGGCTCCGGCCGGGCTTCACCGACGCAGATCAGGCGGGACCGACCGCGCGGCTTGGATTCGGTGCCGCTTCGTTTGGCGCCAACGCTCTGCCGCGGCAGCGCATCCGGGAGCTCGCGTGTCGGCAGGCGCATAAAATAACTCCCCGGCCTCGTTCGTCCCCGATCGATCGATCTCCACATTGCGCGTGCAGAGATGCTTCTCGGTCGCTTTCTTTCCCCATGGCCATGGTTCCTTTGTTTATACATACGCGTATCACGCATGCCACCCGACCGCCAGCCGGCGGCATCTAACATGAAAATAAACTAAAGTGCGAGCCTGCGGATCCTGGCCTCGATCGGGACCTCTCCGGCCGGCGATCCCATCGGATCTCGTTAGCTCATCGGAACCAGCGCATATGCAGACTCGAACGCAGGACAGCACGGGTGCCGCCGCGCGCGACCCCGATCACGTCGATCGTAGCTAAATGCCACGAACAATCCTGCCGCCTTCTTGGCACGGAGCACGAAACAGGGTACCGCGACAAGGACGGTGGAAACGAAAGATTTTCGTCGCAGAGCAGAGCTGGGAAGGTGTTTTCTCGGCTCACGGGCTGCTGCATGCCACGGGGTGTCATCTCGTGGCACTCCCAATCTTTGCTGGATCGGCACTACTACAGTGCAAGGCACCGTGCGCCAGTGAAGTAGGGATCCATCCATCAGGCATCATGAGCTCACTCGACGCAACGCCAGCCGTTTTGCTTCCGTTGCACAGAAAGGTGCACCATTGTCCCCCTCAATGGCATCAAAGAATCTTGTACTCCTACATCTATTCTCTTCTATCCAAATGGAAGAGGAGGTTTATTTTATCCGAAGGGAGAATGTCCATCGATTACGGTTAACAACAAACAGAAATAGATAACCAATCTGGTGGCGGGGTGGAAAGGTTTGATCGGGGGCAGGGCAGTTGGGTAGGCAGCAGCTAAATTTGGTCCGATCTTCGCTACATTCTCCCAAGAAAAACAAGGGACATCGACCAAATCCCCAGGGTCTCACCTGCCCTCCGCCACCCCACCAAGTTAATCACTCTACTCATTCTCGTATCCTCTGCATCAAAGCCTCTATTATATTAGTGCAGCGAGGGAGACCGGAGAGATTCGGTGCTCCTCCTTCTCCCTGGCTTAGCTTCCTCTCTACTCCCCGACCGAGCTGTCCATCAGACGGCCACGGCTTAGCCTTTCCATCTCGCTTTAGCTAAAAAATCAGCAGCAGTGGCACGGTGGACAGGCAGATTGATGCCATTGTTCGATTCTCCTAGCTTCCTTTCTCCTTCTCCCCGCTGCCTTTTCCCGGCCGCCTTTTCAACCTCCACATTTGCTCTTATAGCTTTTCTTCCCTCCGCATTCCTAGCCTCGTGGGCTATCTCGTCTCCACCGCTACTAGTAGCACCGTCGGCACGCGAGGATTAGTTGGTCATCTTCTCCGTGATCCGTACCCTGCTCTGCTTCTCCTCCATTGTTCTCGGCCGCGTGCTCATCGCGTCGTCGATAACTCAATATCCAAGAAAGCTTCAGCTGCCTCTCCCTCCCAAGTGAGAGCAGCAAGCAAGCGGCTTTCGTTCTTCTCGACGCACGCCGGAGATAAGCTGAGCCGCGGCGGCGGCTTGCTTGCTTTACTCAGGCGTGGTCGTCATGGCCAGCTCGCTGTTCTAGCTCCGCCTTAACTGCTCGAGGTGAGGGATCCCCTGCTGCTACGCGCGATTGCGAATTCAGTCCGATGGAATAATACTCGTCGGTGCGAGCGAGTGGCTCGAACCGCTTGCATTTGGGAATCATGATTTGGAGGTGACGAGCCGCTGGTTGCTTGGCAGGTTGCTCTTGTTGCGTGGCCATGGAGAGGGCCTGGAGGTCAGGGGTGCTCTCGGAGACGGCGTCCTGCGCCGGCACGCCCAGGTCCAGCCACTCCTGCAATCTCCAGCACCGCTACTCGCAGAGGTCAGTACTTGAGACTTCAGAGCTCTGCATTAGATATTTCTTCTGAGCTTTATGCAGTCCAAATTGTCCAATATCAATTACGTTGCTAAAATTATTCAGAATATCTACGCATTTTTCATCAAGAATTATTCAGCAACTCGTACATGACTGAAGCATTCCTGATTAGCCGTGGACAAAAACAGAGTAAAAAAACACGGTAAAGTCCGCACGCTGACAACGAACTCTAGAATCCAACCCCTAATCAAGTACGGCGTCTAGTTCATCACCCATCTGCACATACAGAACATTAACAATCTTGCACTGTTTTAGCTGCTGGGCAACTTACTATTGGGTACCGCTGATGCCAACCGTCCTCGTCATATCACATTCAGTACCTTTAAGCCATATGTACGGCACACTGTGCGTGGATGTTCAGACTTCATGTTCTAGAAAAACTGGTTGACTGATACACTGTGCGAGGAAACGGTAGACCCCCCTCTTCACCTATATGGAATTTAAGATACGTGACTGCAAAAATAGTTGACGAAATTTTGTTAGAATAGTTTAGTGTGCAATTTGTTTTTATGCTGGTGATTTTTTGCATGGAATCTGACCAGATGATAACTATTTCCTTATGTGTCGTTTTTAGCATGCTGAAGACAAATGAAGGTGCAGTGGACATGTCACCACGGTTCTCTTATTGCAAGCCTGTGAGTAAATTGGATTTATCTTGCAAAATTTTCAGTATTTTTTTACAATCTGTTCCCGCTCGGCTCAAAAGATCGAATTGTTCTTCAGTCATTAGTAGTGATTATACAATTTAATTTTAACACATAATGCAGACCGCCAATCGAGACAAAATGCTACACAGAATGCACTCACTTAACTTGCCAGAGATTTTGTCTGGCCATCACTCCAGGAAAACGACGGAAAGAACTCAAAAAACTACTTCAAAGGTTTGTTCCAAATCCTGGTACATTATTTCAAATATGCCAAACCACAAGTTTTTCTATTTTTTTATCCTTGTCTTATATTATGCCATGCATTTTTTCCCGGAGTGTTTTTCCCCATGAGATAGTCTAAGTAAGGTAGTACACACTAGTTTATAAAACAAGGTAGCATACCACTAACCCCTGAAGAATAATAGTCCAACACAAACAATTTGATTGCATGCTGGTACATGCATGTTCATCTGTACCTTAAATTATAGTACCTTTGTTCTTAGCCGTGACCTTCCAGTTCTGCAGTCCATCGCAGATTTAGCTGGGGAAATCGCAGCCCTCGAGCAGGAAGTCATCCGCAAGGAACTGCACTGCTGTCCCTCTATAGAAGAGCATTTGATCAGCATCTATCCGATTCCTGCAGTGTTAGCGAGGTACATAACTCAGGATATATGAGTACTCTTCAGTCAAGTCAACAGCATGAAGTCCAATATGCTAAGATTAATGCCATCAGCAGGTGGATCAAGAGACAGTTAGAAATATCGATGAGGGTGCGCTCCGTTTAAGAGATATCAAGCAATCTGCAGCCTTCAACTTGCCAACCGTCTTAGATTCCAAAAGTGTACGAACTATCTCCCTTCATGAGTCTTTAAGCATACTCATCCTACCTAGCAACATAATGTTCCTAAATGGAAACATCTGTCTCAATTTTGGTATCTTACAGGAGGTATCACGATCAGCTTCGAAGCATTGTAGCCTAGTGAACTTCTTGAGTGCTTCTATTTCTGAGTATGTACCTAAGATATCTTGCAAATTGTCGGAGGACATCTTAAGCTGCATTGCTTCTGTCTACTGCAAGCTTGCAAGCACACCATCTCAAGATGCAGACTCTGTGACTTCACGGAGTCCTTCTGTTTCATCGTCAAGTACCTTCTCTCCGAGGCGTCGTAACGATAGCTGGAGCCCTCGGTACAATTTTGAGGCCACGGCAAGCCCTCGCCTATATGGATACCAAAAAGAAAATAGCGAACAAAACATAGGGATGATAATTGTTCCAAGGATATATATAGATGCCGACAAGTTTGAATATGCCTCAAAAATGCTGGAGACTATCAGGTAAGCAACAAAAAACAAGAAGAACAGTGATTTATTCTATGCCAGAATTTAACTTACGAAAGATGCAGGCTTTCAATACTAATATATAATTTTTTCTACTGTGTCCAGGTCCCTGATACAGCGGCTTGAAAAAATTGATCCAACAAAGATGACACACGAGGAGCAGCTCTGCTTTTGGATCAACATCCACAATGCTTTAGTCATGCATGTATTGCTCTACACTCAAAGCACACATTAGTTTCCTTATGTTGGGGGCAATGCTAACTTCAGAAATCTAACGTATACTGCCTTGTGATGTACAGGCTTTTCTGGCCTACGGGATACATGATAAACACATGAAGAGCACTGACATGATTCTGAAGGTACATTCAATAGCCTAGTCTGATCTCTACTTATAATCTGAACGTGCCTGAGCATTTGAACCCAACGTATTGTCAGGCTGCGTACAATGTGGGTGGTGAATCTGTAAATGCACAAACCATTCAGAACTCAATTCTCGGATGCCAATCCCATCGTCCATCATTGGTATGACCTGCTTCTACGATACGGAAATTTGAAATTCCCTATTAACCAAGACAAACACACTAACAAGCATTACCTTCACAGTGGGTTCGTGTGCTGTTCAAGCCAGCAAAAAGATCCCTGGCAGGATCGACGACGAGGCACCCCTACGCCCTTCACCATTCTGAGCCGATCGCTCATTTCGCGCTCTCCACGGGAACATTTTCAGACCCACCCGTAAGCTCCCCAGCATCTCAAACCCTTCCTGGCATTGCCATACCTCGTCCTCAGCAAAATCTTACCGTGAAAATTCACCGTGTGGCAGGTGCGGCTTTACACGGCCAAGAAGATTCACCACCAGCTGGAGCAGGCCCGGAGCGAGTTCATCCAGGCCAACATCACGGTAAAGAAGCAGGCCCTCATGCTACCCAAGGTGCTCCACTACTATGCCAAGGACGCGGCGCTCGAGCTGCGCCACCTCGTGGAGCTGGTGTGCGAGAGCACGTCGGAGACCCAGCGGAAGGAGATGGCCCAGCTCCAGCACCGGCTCAGGAGGAGGATAGACAAGTGCGTGGAGTGGCTACCGTACAAGTCTAACTTCAGATATGTTGTACATAGGGATCTGTCTGAGTAGGCGAGGCAGGCACCGATTTTTGGTTTCCCTTTTGGATTTGTTATTACGGTGTAAGTAATTACCGGGTTTTAGATAAACCTAACCCATGGTGTGGTGTATAAGTAAGTGTGTAAATACAGGTGAAGTGTGAAGGTTTTGGTTTCAGAGGCTGGGTTTCCTGGTGGTCTAAATGTGAAACCTTCTCCCTTTTTTGTGGTTGTGGTGCATAACACTTCAGTTAATTTGCATCCAGAATTCAGACCATGACAATGGCATAAAGAAAACTCAGTCTATGATGCTCTCTGCACTTCGAAATCAGGGTGGATTCCGAGTCAACCCCAACTTTGTCTACTAATTTGGCTTCCCACTGTGGCCGGTGATCTCAAGACAGTGAAGAAAGTGGTACGAATGCAGAGTCAAAAGAAATAATCAGCAGGATAATGCTACACACACGGACGAAGTTAGCCAGCTGCCAGCAACACCAGGCAGCCAAGCACTAGCAAAACACATGTAAAATCAAGTGAGTTCTATTCAATGTTTCAAATATTTCATTGCTGATTGAATCAATTGAAAGGCATATGGAAACATTTCATTGAGTCGCATTATCCACGAGTGACAATTGATGTTTGGTATAGTAAAGAGACGACATGGGTTTATCTGAAGAAAAGAACTATGACTCGAAAACTGACATGATCCAGACATAGTTGCGATGCGCTTGGCTATGGCTTGTTCATGTTGTCTCTCTCATCACAACGGGCACTCCAGCAAATGGCCCTGATCTTTCAGCGACTCGACGCAGTCGTTAAACATCTCTTGCACCCCTTTGAACTTGAGACCCAGCCCCTGGAGCTTGGATGTGTTTAACTGATACGCCTGCTTTCCATAGGGGTTCTTGAGCCTGCAGATCAATTTCAAGGTACAATTTTTCAGTCAAAATTTTAGCTTACATAGACGAATTGATGTATATTCATAGCAAGAGGAGATATTAAGACTGCTCATGAGCATCAATTGTATGCATTGCATTGACTGACCTCCTTGGAATAGGGAATACTGGAAACTGTTTCGCGAGTAAGCCGACCAATTCGTTGTTATCCAGAACCACTGAACTGCACAGGTATCTGCCAGTTGCCTCGGGTGTTTCGTACACTAGAATGTGGCTTCGTGCAACATCGTCGATGTGAACATAACCCATCCTTCCATATGAAGTGAACCTGTCCGTGTCACCTGCAAGAGCATTTAATGACAGTTAGCGACTAACTACACTGGGTACAGCATTTGAAAAACAGAACAGCTAATGATTCGAATTATGCCAAAAATGATCTTGGATCTGAAGTCAAGGACTTGCATTCAGGAAAAGCCTTGAAAAGGTTGAACAAAATTACTGAAGACATAAGTAAGTTTTAGCCCCCTACTGGAGACAAATGACTGCAAAAATCTTAAATACCTTGAAGTAAGCCAAGGATATCTGAAGCAGTAGTACACAATTCATGGGATAAACTGGGTCCAATCACGAACGATGGAAGAACTGTCACAAGGTCAATGTCATTTTCCTTGGCGAAGTCCAATGCTGCTTTCTCTGCAAATATCTTTGCCAGGGCATACCATAGCTTTTTGGGTGCATAGAAGAGGAACAACTTCAGATCAAAGTTAATTGCAGTAATGTAATCCGGAGTACAGTGTAGAATGTTCGATATCACCTGCAGCTTTTCACAAAGTGGCACAGAGCTCCATGTCATTTCATCCCATGACAGTTCTGGCTGCTGAGTTTCATCCCTAATCCTTACCGCGGATGATGAAGATGTGAGAACAACCCTTTTGAGAAATGGACTCTTCTTGCACGACCTTAGCACGTTCAGGGTACCATTGATTGCAGGACCAAGTGTTGCTTCCTGTCACATGAATATGATGATTTAGCTGCATGACATGGTAGTAATAATAGAGTTTATATAAAATGCAGCATGCCTTGCAATTGGAATCAGATTTAGCAAGGACAGGCGACGCAATGTGGAAGACACCCTCACAAGCCATGACAGCATCGTCAAAGCTCCCTTCCTCCAATAGATCAGCTCTCACAAGTTGCAGCCTCTCATTTGCACCTGGTAGTTTCCAAAGGTGTCCCACTTTTTTTCGATTCCCTGCCAAGTTAGAGAAATCCCCAAATATAGAGTTCATTTGCTTGCAGATGTGTTAACGAAGGAAATCTACGATACAGTGTCCTCAAGAGAAATGCTAGAAAGAAATACCTGGGTCTCTGACTGTCCCTATCACATGATATCCAGACTCAAGGAGTTTCTTGATGAGCCAAGAGGCAACATAGCCTGAAGCCCCAGTTACACACACTTTGCCCTTGGCTGAGCTCACCATTCTCTCGAACTGTGTGAAGCTGAGACTTGATGCAAATCTACCTTCTCATATAAGCACGTCAAAGACCAGTCTAGAGAAGGAAGATCAAGAATGGCGTATCACCCTATTTCTGTGATCACTGTTAACAAATACAAAGCTGGGTAGGTTGAATGTAGATCCACAATTTACATTCTGAATGTATCTAGGTGACAGGTTGGTGTGGAATAGAACTGATTTTGCTGACTGCTCACTACTGTGTCAATTTGTTAGTTCATTCAATAAACTAGTGACTCAGAGACAGAAAGTTCAGAGATCATCTTCAGGTTCGAAAGCAGCGAAGCTCGTACGGAGTAGTAAACAAACATCAAATACATGCATATTTTTCTCCTACACACAACCAAAATGTTTTGCCTATCAAAACAACATGAACCAGCACTAAACCTTAAACCTGGAACTAATTCAAATTTTGAGAAGGAAATGTTGTGGCAAGGGCATCAAGAACCCCATGGAAGCTGCTAAACCTCGAGCTCACGACGTCCACATCGATGCCGAGCCTCCTGACGCCCTCGGCGGTGACCGGCCCATGCGAGGCCACGACCATGTCAGGCCATCGCGCCCTGAGCCGCGACCAGCTCCACCCCGCAGCGTCCAGCCCCTTGAGCAGCCCCTCCACCTCGGCCGAGCTGGTGAACACGATGGCGTCAGGCGTGGCGGCGTCCGGGGCCACCAGAGCCTCGGCGCAGCCCGGCCCGGCCCAGCACGTGGTGTAGGCCGGCGCGCGCACGGCCACCCACCCGGCCGCCTCGAGGCCGGCGAGGAAGTCGGGTACGACGGGCGGCTCGCGGAGGCCGTCGACGGCGGGGACGGGGCAGAGCACGAGGCGACCGGACCCACGCCCCAGCGCCTCCACGAGGGCGGCGGGGGTGGGGACGTCCGGGACGAGGACGGCTACCCTTCTACTGGCGTCTGGGCAGAGCCGGGCGAGGAAGGCGCCGTCCAGGGCGTCGGCGTCGCTGCCGAGGGCGGCGACGGTGAACGGGAGCGCGGAGGCGGCGTCGGAGAGGGGGAGGTGAGCGGAGGAGGAGGAGGGGAGGGCGCGGGAGAAGGCGGCGATGCCGGAGCGGGAGGTGAAGGCGAGCGCCGCGAAGGGGTCGAGGGCGCCGGGAAGTAGGTAGGGCCGGAGGCGGTCGGGTTCGTGCGCGCGGATGGCGATGGTGGGCACGGGCAGCGGGTGCGCGCCGCGCTGCCGCAGGAGCGTGCCAAGCCGGCCACCGTATCCGCCGCCGCCGTCGGTGGTCTGGGGCGTCGTGAACGCCACCGTCCGGCCCGCGAGCGAGAGGTGCGCCGGCTGCGCCATTCCCCTCGCAATGCGCGGCGGCGCCTCCCCCAATCTAGAAGGGTAGGAAGGATATCCAAACCGCCGTGCACTTGAACTGTCAGAGACGAGAATTCAGAATCGCAGTGAACACAACAGACCTTCAGAATTTAGACAACGTAGAACTGAAAACACAGTGAGCTGACACACAGAAAACAACATCAAACCAGAAAATTTCCAGCACTACGTGTTGAGTGACGATCGTTTGCTGAGCCAAGAAAAGCACACAGGTGGAATTTAACAACAAAAAAGCATCCGAAAGAATCTAACAATCTTCTGGCTTCTATTCATCTTGCTGCCAACATTATTCGACAGTTGCTAATACAATGATACACGTAGTTTGACAGCAGATAAGGAGAATGTTCACATCATAGCGCCAATTACGCACACTTCGCGAGGGCAGTGACCCGACATCACTGCCGAGCTGAGACCATGCTATGTATCTGTGGTAGCTCGACACATTTCAGAATTAAGGCGTGAAGACTGCATGGTGAATGTCGACCGGGGCTCTAGGGGAACGTCATTTTGGCTTTTGACTACGATGCCTCCGGGAGCAGATGCAGATAGCGGCTACTGCAGCTGAGTCTCAAAAGGAAGCTCGATAGCGGTGGCGTTGCCGTAGAACTCTTCCAGGTTGTAGAATTCTCGCTGCGGGGGGAGAATATATGGACGACAACATCACCTGTAATAGTGCAAAGGACAGTTAATTAGGTCACTGGAAAATTTTGTGAATCACCATCCCAGCATTTGAAACTACAACCTAGATTTTTTTTTCACCAAAAACCACGTCAACCCAGGAAAATTTTGAAGTCTATGAGCAGTTCAGAAACTTGCTTACATAGATGAAAGGCAGCAACAAGAGTGGTGGTGTGTTTTGACTTCTAACTTCTTTAGATTGCTAGAAGAGAGAACAGAACATTACCAATTGTACCTGGCTACTTAGCTTACTAAACACGGTGATCAAGCAGATCTATGCACAAGCAATCCTAAAAAAATTGAGTCTTAACCTTTTAGGCTGCTTTCACAACTGATAAGAACACTGCCGTTATCCTACCGTTCAAGTTTACCCAATTCGATAACATGAGTTTCAGTAAGCAAAAAAAATTAGTTTCAGTAAGAAATCTGAACATGTTTCTGTAAATTGAATTTGTGTCTGAATTCTGAAAAATAACAAAAAAATGCGCTTAAACTTTTAAGCCAAAAGGTAATACTGGTTGTTTTGCTTTTCCATAAATTCAGAACGTTAATTTTGACTTCAAAGACGAAGACCTTTCTTTACCCCTATACATAACAAGCAAGATGTTGCGGTAGAAGTTATCCATATGAATCTAGCAGAACCAATTATACATGACAGAAAAGTACAGAACACGGACCAAAATCCAGTAAGGTCCATGAATTTGGTTTTGTATCACCAGATGCAACTCTGCTGAACTGCTGCTCGCCGATGTCTCTCATCTTAGAACTGCAATTTAGAAATAGGATTGTACTCCAATGCGAAGTTACACAACTGTCATAGAAGCTGGATGTAAATTATAGAGCACCTGATGGCCTCAATCTGCGCATTCGAGTAAGCGGTGAGAATGATGAAGAACTCGGTCCAGTAGACAATCGGCTTCACGAATAGCACGCGGATATCGGCAGCCTTCACCTCGCTTGCCACTTTAGCAAGAGAAACAGCCACTGTAAGACAAGGTAAACAACCATCAGCTGAAGACGAACTCTAGGCAGCAGCATGCAATATTGCTATTTTGGTTCTGCGCTGATGCTACTATTTTTCTGAACATTTTTGTTCAGCAGAGGCAGAGCTCTTTGTTGAACATACGTGACAAGCACTCGGCGTCCTCGTCGGCCTCATTGGCCAGAGTCCCTCCGCCGCCGGCGCTGTACACGACCTCGCCGTGCTTCTGAAGCAAATCGTCGAGCAGCTCGTCCGCACCTTCCCCTGTCCCGGGGTCCTACGCGAGCAAGAAAAGAAAAACCCACACGCCGGAGTTAGAACTCAGTACAACCAAACAAGAGCAACTGCAAAATAGGCACGAGATGGCGGTAGCCGGAGCTATGGCAGAACTACCCACCACATTAGACGAGGAGGAAGAAGAGGGCGGGCAGCGAGCTCGGCAGGGGACGGCGGTGGGCTGTAGCAGCAGCGGGGCGCCCCGGTGGTGGTGGCCGCCTAAGCCGGCACGGCGCGGCCGCGGGTGCAGCGGGACGGCGGCCGGCGGCGCAGCGCGGGCGAGGGCGGGGCTCTGGATCGCGGCGCCTCTCATGGTAACCCGAGATTTTGCACGGGACGTGGAGGAGCTTGTAGTGAGCGAAACGGCAGTGAAGGAGATAAGCAGGAGGGAAGGGAGGGAAGACTGACTGAAGAAGTGAAGGGGATAGGCCAAGATTTTTCCTTCTCCTTCTTTTCGGCTCACCACCATTTTGGTTCCAGTATCTTTCACGTTGCAACGGTCCAAATCGACAACTGGCACTTGGAGATGCGTGCGAGGAACATACTCTTGTGGAATGCGCCTTCCCTGGGTAGAATATGCCTTCTTGAGGTGAAATCCACTCTTCGTTTTTCTCTTCTATTTTCTTTTGCTTTTGGTTTCCATGAGAACCAAACTAGCACAAGTTTTTTTGTGGTTCATAATATGTTTACTGATTCAGTTGTCTATGTAATCCTTCCAGTCTTCAGATACCAACATGTCAATCGAAGGTTGTCTTTCATTCACAATGGTGCATATAAAGATTACTAGTACATCATATGGGTCCTCCTCATAATCAAACATTGTGATTGATGGCCGGCCTGTCTAATTTCAATGCAATATGGCTGAAAAAATGGCAAGTCTTAAAATGTTCAGAGGCAAAATGAGAGATATGTACAGGCCCCCATCATTTTCCTCAAACAGGGGAGCAAATAACTCAAAAGAGAGGTATGCAAGATGTATGTATTAGGGCCACATTGTCATGAATTTGGAGCAAAATCATGATGATTCCATAACATTGATACTAATCAGCTTTCTGTGTAATCGTTCAGGCTTCGGATACTCAACATGTCCATCAGAAGTTAAAGTTTTTTATTTGATACACAATGGTACATACTATAAAGAATGAATATGGGTTATAGGCATATTCAAACATTTTGATTGATGACCAGCCTGACTAATCTCAATGAAACATGGCTGAATAAATGAACCACAAGTCTCAAAGTGTTCATAGGCAAAATACTCAAAGAGAGGTATGCATGCACACAATACCATAAATTTTGCAGCAAAATCATACTTCCATAATATCAATACTATGCACAGGAGTTGCATCCTCTTCGTGGTTCAATTACATTCAGTCATACAGTGTGCACACCCAGATGAGGGGAAAGGGAAATAGCTAAGTTGTACTAGTCATATATATCACCATCAGTTTTTTTTTCTCGTTTTTTTTTGGGTTTCCCCGCCTCCTGCATAAGCTGAAAGCTAACACCTCAGATCATATTCCTTTCGAAATGTCTCTACCTCTTTGCCTTCGCCAATGGGAACGATGGCAAAACAATAACTAATTGTTGAGGTTACAATGAGGATCAGCCACCAGGATAACTCGAGAAAAGTTGTGTCATGTAGAGGAGGATTTCCATACATCCTTGCAAAACTTGATTGCATACCCGGTGCCAGTAGCAAAGGTCCACAAGATAGCAGCAAGAAGAACCAGTAGCGAGACGGAGATCAGTCCTGCGCCCCTTCTGCTAACCTGAATAACTGGGGCGCTTGGTTGTTCATTTGGAGCATGTTCAGACCTAAAGCTAGAAATGCGTTGGAGTGTTCTGTTGAGAACATTGCTTTCAGCAGCCAAAGCTGGACTGGCCGGTATCGCATCCAGCAAGGTTGATACAGCTGTATTGAACCATGATTGTGAATCCTGTGGATTCCGGTTGGATTGTTCCTGATTCATCATATGAATATTGGCAGTGCCTGCAATGTTCAGAAGCAGTAAGTTAAGACATATCACAGTGTTGTCTCAGATGATTTTTAGGTGATCGCATGAAAAGCTTGCAAAACAAAATGAACTCATAAAGCACCTGATGCATGTGAGGAGAAGACAACATGGTTATGCTGCACGCGGTTCCGCACATTAAGAGCAACCTGATTCTGTGTCCAGGATTCAGATGTATATTCAGATGTATAGTGGAAACCCTGGTTCTGGGATCCACTATCACCGAAATAACCATTTTGGTTTTCAGTCCCCACTCCAGCCATGTCAAATGAACCAGGTAGAAACAACGAAGCATCAGAATACTCCAAACTATCGAATATCACATCGGATGCAGAAGTCAAGTGCTCAGTTGCAGGACAATTCATACTCTGTCCTACATCTTCTAGATCAAAGAAATCGTTGATTTCAAGGAACTCCTCATCAGCATCCCGACTGTCATAGCTGGCCAACCCTGACACAGATCTCAGCGCACTTGTTTCTTCAGTGCAATTTGGTTCCCAACTCAATGGCATGTTGGTGACATCAGACTGTGCAATTTGATTACTGGGCCCTGATCGCGGATCAAGACCTGCGCTTTCTAGCACCGCAGAAGAAGGATCTACAGAACTGATAATATCACCCTGACGTCCATGGAAATCTCCAACCCCAACCTATATAAGTCAAGATAGCTTAAGATTTACAGAACTGGGAAACATATGTAGAATAGCTCATGCATATTACTCAAAATGTAATAATGTTATACAATCATTCAAATTCTGTGTCTGATGTCTTTTAGGGAACATGGCATAACATATTCTCAAGTAGTGAGCAGACCCAAGAATCATTGTCTTACAAAATTGTAATTGTTTGAGCATAAGAGCAGCAGTAATTAACAATTATGAAAAATGCATAAGTAACTGCTAGTGATTATGAAACTACGCACCATATAATGCATTCCAAAGTTTCAATCATCTAAAGGAAGAATGAGTACAGAATATAGATTATAGACAACAAAGCATACCTGATGGAAGTCGTGATGAGGAACTGGTGTGGAGAAATCTGCCAGTGCTTCTATATTTTCCTGGTCATTCTCTATCTGCAACAAAAGCCCTTCAAGATCCCCATAGGGAAGCTCGGTGCCAGCACATTCTGATGTCCCCACAACGCCACTACTGCCGGTATAATCCGCAACACTGAGCTCCTCAATGTCAGCATTGAGCCAATGCTCATGGTCATCATGCTGAAGCTCCAGTTGGGGAACTGATGCTGAGAACTCCTCGAACGATTTAGCGGCCCGTTGATCATCCGATATCTCCATGAGAAGCCCCTCAAGATCCCCAAATGGGAGCTCGGTGTTCTCCGCCGGTGGCATAGCACCACTGCTGGTTGTAGCCTCTGCAACCTCAGCCGTGTTATCATCACCATTGGGAAGCAGAACTTGCAAAGGAACCGGTGTCGAGAAATCCGACTCAGTGTTTCCCTGATCATCTCCATTTTGCAACAAGAGCACCTCCAGATCCCCAATCTGCTCATCCACTGACGCGGCTCTAGGCACACTAATAGCGATGGTAGGGATAGGGTCAGCAGCAGCTAGCTCGCGGTCGTCGTCGTCCAGCCAATCCTCCTCCCGGAAGGGCGCGCCGTACTGCTCGCCGTTCTTGGGCCCGACCCCGCTCTTCTCGAAGAGCTTGTAGAGCGCGTAGGCCTCGCGGCTCTGCGCGGAGGGCGGGAGCGCGTCGGCGAGGATGGTGTACTCGTGCATGACCCAGTCGGTGCGCTCCCCGCGCGGCGCGCGGCCGTGGTGGTACACCAGGGTCTTCTTGTTCCCGACGGCGCGGCCGCCGTTGCAGATGGAGCGGTCCTTCCCCGTGGCCTTCCAGTAGCCGTCGGCGGTGGTGCGGCTGGCGCGCGAGCCGTTGGGGTACTTGCGGTCCAGCCGGCTGCAGAAGAACCACTGCTTGTCCCCCGTCCGCAGCGCCGACCTCTCTGCTCCAGCAGCAGCAAATCCAGGTCAGGGGCGGGATTCGGGGAGGGAGATCGGTGGGAGAGACGAAGCGAAGGCGATCGGGTTGGGGTTCGGGCGGGGGACGTACCGGGGAGGTGGGAGGGGTGGGACTTGTAGACGTCGACGTCGGCGATGTAGGGGGTGGGACGGCCGGCGGCGATCCGGCGCTTGAGGAAGTAGAGGACGAGCTCCTCGTCGGTGGGGCTGAAGCGGAAGCCCGGCGGCCACCGGGGCGGCGGGGTCTCCATCGTCGCCGGCGCGGAGGGGATGGGGTTTGGTGGTGGACTTCGGCTTTGCGTGTCGATTGCCGGGTCAACCTGTTGCTCCGGCTGGGTTAATAGAACCCACATGTCTGTGGGTATGTGGGCCCCACGGTTTTACGCGGCTTCATGGCAGCTTCTTGCTCGTTTTGCTGGGCCCGACGGCCACGAAAGTCATGGTAGGAACACAAGGCCCCAATGCTTGTCGACCCCACCGGCCAGTGAGACAGCAGATGCAGGAAAACCGAAAACGGAGTGACACGAGTCACAACACACGTGAATGCGATCGACTAAAAGTCGGTATGAATGGGAAAAGGTAAATATAAGTTGTCTAAAAAATTACTACTGTACATGATTGCAACGGCGAGTCCATCTGGCAAAATCTTCCAAGCAATAAGGTTTAGTTCTTACAAAAAAGAGGATATAGGTTCATGTAATATTGGCGTTTATCGTTCCTGGCAATTTAGTCTAATCAAAATATATTTTTTTATTTCTCAACTTACACGGAGACCGTATCACATTGACGGCTGCGCGTAGAACATTCTCTAGTTCATCGTCATGGTCGCTATACCCACCAACGAGCTACAAGTTCAAACTTCAAAGCCCTTGCCAACTTTGAAACCAGAAATAGATGTGTTTTCCTTCCTTGTTATCACAACAAAAAACACTAAGAATGATTAGAGAAGTCCTACACGTCTAACATATTCTTTTCCGATATTTGTACGACGTTGAAATCATTCCATCAACAAATAATTGTTGGTCCATCTCACGTCCGAGAAGAAACACCGAGCAGTTTTTTTTTTTTTTTGAGAGCTCAACGGGGGGCGATCGCCCACCTGAACGATTTTTCAATTTATAAGTCCAAAAAGTACAGGGTAGCAGCGTCGCACACAAAACAGGAGGGTGCGCGACGCGCGCGGGGTGGCATACCACCCTCGAGTGAGGATACAAGGGGAGGGGGAGAGAGAGAGAGTGGAGAGGACTACAGGGGGCTATGCTCCAGCGCGAGAGAAGTTACACCAGGGCATCACACCAGGCTTGGAAGTCGCTGAGGTCGACTCGCCGGGGCGCGCGCACCATCCAGAGCCGCAAGTGATCCGAAATCATGGCGAGCACACGGGCGGTGGTGAGATTGTCTGAGTCAAACACCATACGATTCCTCGATTTCCAAACGCACCACACGATCGCAAGCAGCGCAGTGTTAACAGCATATGGGTGCCAGCGGGGAGGTGGCCGCCCAGCTCGCTCAAGAGCGTCGCCATGTCGACATCGGGCAGTAGCCGCAGGCCCGGCCCGGCGCGGCACGCGACCACACCTCACCAAGACGTGGGCATCGCACAAACAGATGAAGCAGGTCCTCATCGCGGCCGAGGCAGAACGGGCAATGCGGCGAGGGGACGCAGCCATGTCGGAAGAGACGCGCGCGGGTCCTAGTCTTGTCGAGGCGCAGGATCCAGAAGAAAACTCGCACCTTGGGGGGGCAAAGTTCTCCCAGTTGACGTCTTGGAACGGGACGACCACGCCAGACGAGCGCAGCGCACGGTAGACGTCACCGGTCCGAAACCTGTCAGAGCACCCAAAGGAGACGACGCGACGGTCAGGGAGAGGCGCGAGTCGGACGGCTCGCAACTGCGCGTGAAGGTAGGCTAGCTCCGCATCGGCCTGCTCGGAGATACGCGGCTGCACCGCAACGCACGGACCCATCCCCCCATAAGCATCCGTAAGCCTCGCATCGGGGGAGAGGCAGTGAGAGAAAGCGGCTGGCAGAGCCAGGCAGAGCGGCCCAAGTGAGGTCCATGAGTCGTGCCATAGCGAGGTCGAGACACCATCTCCCGGCACCACACGAGTGATGGTGCGGTATAGAGGGATCAAGGAGGCAAAATGCCTCCAAGACGGGGTGGATGGCTCAGGGCACGGACACAGGTAGCTACGCCGGACCCAACGCGTCCACGGGGTGTCACGGTCGTCGAAAAGCCCATGCAGATTCTTCAGAAGCAAGCAGGTCATCTGGAGTTCAAGATCAACTACACCAAGTCCCCCTTCCGACTTCAGCCGACAAACAAAGTCCCACGCCACCTGACAATCCCCACCAGAGCACGCGGCGGCCGCCTTCCACAGCATCGCGCGGCGCGGTTTATCCATCTTGGCGATAGTCCCTTTCGACAGCGGGAGCACCGACATAGCAAGTATAGGTATCGCCGAGAGAACCGCCGTTGCAAGCGTAAGGCGCCCCCCAATGGGGATCAGTGAGGTGCGCCAACCCGGAATCTGCTGCGCGATCCTGGTGGCGAGGAACTCCAATGCCGACGCCGGGAGTTTCTGATCTGACAGGGGCAGGCCAAGATATGTCTGGGGAAAGGATGACACGGGGCACCCAAGGAGGGCTGCAAGATCGGCAGCGCGGGTGGCCGACATGTGCACGGGCACGAACGTGCTCTTGTGGTAGTTGATATGCAGGCCAGTCGCGCGAGAGAACGAGTCCAGCACACCACGCAACCTCATAATCTGGCGGGGGTCTGCACGAAGGATGATCAGCGTGTCGTCGGCGTACTGAATGACAGGAACGGGGAGGTCATCCACAAGAGGATGGCAGAGACGGTCATCACCCACGTCCTCGACGAGAAGCGCACGAAGCAGCTCACCGACGGCGAGGAAGAGGTACGGGGACAACGGGTCACCTTGGCGCCGAGCAGTAATCGGACGTAAACCGTTGTACGCACAACAATTCCGAAATCCATTCCGAAATGATTAACTGGTTTATAGGCCACAAAAGTCTTGACATTTCACGTAGTATTATTTCATTGCAAAGCGAGTTCTCAAAGTGCACGATGGAGGTGTATGTCACCTCAGAACAAACGGTGAATAGTTGGTCACATAGAAGCGAACTTAAGTTCTCTGAATGATGTTATCGATGATCCATTGAGTCCACTAAGCACAGTCTGTTGTCGAGGATAGCAATGTGATTTGAGTTTGCAACGGTCGTTGGAAGGCAAGGAGTTAGTGTTGAAGGTTTTGAAATCAGTGGTGGAGGAGTTTGTCGTAGAGATAAGCCTTGTCGGTCTCATCAACCACATAGCCCATGTGGAGCACTATGTACCTATCTCTTATATACACACAAATTTTCACATCCATCACTTTTGCATATGCGACGAGAAAAGTAATTACACGGACCATGGCAACACACGGGCACTCAGCGCATGACCCTATTGCTAATTCTTGGTTGAACGTCTTGAAATTGGCGGTAAACTAGTTTGTCGCAGAGATCATCCTCATCGTCCCCGTCAACCACAGGAACGACATGGCCCTTGTTGATCACTATGTATCTATCTCTTATATAGACACAAAATTTTACATCCATCACTGTAACATATGTGAAGAAAAAAGTAATTAGACGAACTGTGCAACATAATTAGACGGACTGTGGCGACACATGGGCACTCAACACACAGACCCTTTTGCTAATTATCGGTTGAACGAGAATTAAGCTAGAGCTTTGTGGACCCTTTAACCGTTAGGGTTGCATCGTGATTCGTTCACCCCGATAGTTGCACATGGAGTACATTTGCACACCTATTCACTTGCGACATTGCACAATCCCTAAATAGATTAATAGATTATCACGAGGGTTGGAGCCATGTAAGGAAAAACTAAAGTAACGACTAGTGAATTTATGAATCTTGTATAGTACCTTATGTTTGGATGTCACGCCATGAGCTCAGACATAAGATCTAACACTTGTATGTTGGGTATGTTGCAAAGCTCATCAATACGAATCCACCAATGCCAAGATCGCCTGGGGTCTGACTCCATATGATAACTTAGCAACCAGACTTAAGTCATGGAAGTCAATCAAAAATAAATAAATAAAATGTATTACACGAAGTAAAATAACGAGTTCTGGATCACTCGATCTCAACCAAAATATGTTGTCGACCAATAATACATTACTATCCCTCAAAACTGGAACTGATAACGATTAACGATTTGTTTTCCTTTGCTGCGTTTTTACATGCAAACCATTGGGACTTCAGGTATGTGACGTACGCATTACATACAACACAATGCAACTCTACAAATATCAAACAAACTAGCAAGGAACAATTCATATATATAATGTGGGATTTGGAGAAATGGAAGAAAAATCATGACTCTGTTTTGCACAATGGGCCATAGACTAAAACAATTATGCACCCATAGAAAACAGAATGATATAGTTTATGTATATAAACAATGCCGATCTCTCACTGCCTCGACAATCGGAAGCAGCACAGCACGCCTATACACAACATAGGGCTGCTGCCGTCGGCGTATGATTTCAATCGATTGATTACATTACATGACCAGAGAAGACAATAGGACAAAAACCCAGCTGCATCTTCGCTATACTATACTAGCACAAATGAAGACCATATGATCATCTACAGAATACAAGAGGTATTGCACAAAAAAGATGACCCACACAAAACGGAGTTGCTTTCCCGGGAGCGAATCATGGGACTGGATCCCTCTGCGCACCGGGCGGGGCGGTAGGCATCGGGAAGTTGAACGAACAATAAGCGCCACCGAACTGCGGGGCCTCCACATATGGGCTCTGGACAGAAGGAAGAGTAGCATTAGATCTGGTGGCGAGGGCAGTAATAAATCGTATTTTCACGGGAATTCGAGTAAGCTATAGCTTGATGCATCTTGAAACACAAAAAGGTCCACTTTTGGTGTTCTCATTTAAAACATAATTGATCTAGTGACAATTCAAAAACAGCCATGTAAAAAACCTTGCATTTTAGTATGCTACAGATGTCACAATAACGATCTCAGAAGATGGTAGGCACCTGGGAATATAGTGGGTTTAATGGCTGCACCCTGGGAGATTTTGGTGGTGAATCAGGCGAAGCAGCGACATTATCATCTGAATTATTTATCGTATTTCTCACTGTTTGTGCTTCCCTTCACCGTTGAGCTTAACACACTGTGGCAAAATAACCAAACTTAGCTCACCGACGAGCACCAGATAACTTACATATCAAAACCCATAAGTGAATGGATAAATATACAAAGAATGATGTTGTTTTATGGTGATCCAAATTCGTTTATACTGATGAAGGCCAACTTGTGACGTGGGAGAGCGGAGCGCCCCGGAGTCAGAAGTTGGCCCATAATGTCCGCTGGCCCATCCGGGATGCACGGAGGGGGTGCGGGGGGCGGCAGCCCCCCCGCGGTACGGTACGGATCGTTTCCGAGTCAGACTGCAGCTGACTTAGGGTTTACTCCCTATATATATTCCTTGTAAGCCGCCGGCAAGGGTTATCGCATCATTGTACACCCACGGCGTTTGTAAACATCCACCCGAAATAGTGAAGTGGTTTGCTGGCTGGCGCCCGTGGTTTTTTCCCTTGTGTGTTGCAAGGGTTTTCCACGTTAAAATCTTGTGTCTCCTGCTGTGTTTACTTCTCGTTCTTCGTTATTGTTCATCTCGTATTATAACAAATGATACCTGGAATATTTTCCCTAAAATTTTCAATCCTTTAGCTCGAGCTCTTAGTTCCTCCCTCCTGGCTAAGCTATCTTGAAGCACCTGATATTGGTAGAATGTTTAAATCCACTGCTACAACTTGAGATAATGTGTAAAATGAAAACAGAAACAGGCATGCAAGAATAGTATAAGATAGTCAGGACATGAGGACGAACCATCTGACAGACATGTGACAGGGTTGCCTCTATATCAGCAACATTAAGTTTCCATAAAGAATCAACCATAACACTTTGATGACTCTGCATGTAAACTTCAAGTTGCTCCTCAGTGTAATTACATTCCGAACTAAGATGCTTCTTTAAGTCTTCCTGCAACTGCATAAGAGCTATTGCACCTGCAGAAACAAAAACAAATTACCAATATATATATTGCTAATACCAACATTGCATATATTTGAAACCAGCATTGTTATTAGGAAAAAAATAATTAAATAAAGTTTTACCTGTTGCAGCTGTCACTGTGGATTTAATAAAGTGACCTTTATTTCTGAACCATTCAGCTATAAAAGGAACTCCCAAAAGGATAGCTTTCTTTCCAAGCTCCTTGGCAGCTTGTCTTGAATACATGTAACCAATAGTACTCAGCATATCAACCCCATATGCTGCAGGACATGCACAATCACAAAAGAACAGTGAGTTAACCGAAGCCAGGTTCATGAACACAAAGAAAGAAAGAGGGAGTCGAAATGTTTGGTTCATATAAGGAATACACAATGAAAAAATGTTGAAACAGTTCCAGAGTAAATGGGTTGGGTTAAAAGCAGGAAGGACAATATGAGGTAGTGAAAAGAAGGGGAAAGTAGACTGGTCAGTTAGCAAGTGAGAAAAAGTTTGTGATGGCGCTTCACAGATGAGAGCACTGTCATGGATGCGCACCTGCATCAGAAAGTCTAGACACCTCAGCCTCAGCAATCTGGATAAATTCCTCTTTGTTTCCTTGAACATAAATGTTCAATCTATTCTTCAGTTTCTCTGCAAGTTTCTCCTCCCTTTCCTTTTGTACAGTCTGCAGTAGTTCTTAAGAGCTTAAATATATGACAGTATGAAGAGTATGGTCCGAATTGGTAGTTTCCAAAATTGCAGCACCAAAAACGAAAAGATATATTATCACCACATATTTTATTGCAATGCAATATAACCACGCGAAGCATGTTTAGTTACAATTTACAATTAAGCCATCAGCCCCCAACGCCATATAGTTTCTATTGCAAAGATTATAAACAGACTGCCTGTGTATGCTGCAAGTAGTAGAGTAGTTTGGAGGCTGAAACTTATGCAGGATAATTGTCTGCATGAGAAAGGTCATGCAGAAAGAAGAGTTCATTATGGAATGTTTAAGTTTCACATCTTTTATCGTATATTGAGGTGGGACAGTTGCTGAAGTACAAGAAATGAGTCATCATGTTAAAAGGAAAAAAACAGGGCTGATACTAACATGAGAAGCGTAACAAATCGGCAAAACAAGAACACCAAAATGTGAAATATATACACTCTAACATGACTTCTTGAGTTTGAAACTTTCTAGAGGTGTTGTGGCTTCTAGTGTAGCAAGATGCATCGTGGCTTCTATTGTAGCAATCGGCGTTGTGCTAAGCAATAATTCACTAGAATTTAATTATGTGCCATGACTTGCTTGTACAATATATAGTTGGAAGAACAAATGGACACTAGACTTCTACGAAAAAGGAATATTTCGGAATTCCGAATCAGGAATATTCATATTCTGTTAACAGGGACATACTCGCATTTTCTCTTGCAACTTCCTTGTATCAATCTGTTCATCTTCACCAAATATATCGAGTGCGGCCATGGATGCCATCGCCAGTTCACCAATGTAGTCCTCAAAAATCTCGCTACCAAATAGCATCGCGAAAATTGCTGCTGGATCAATGATTGCTTCCCTGAACAAATGATGACAGGAAACAAGTAAGAAAGTAATCATCTCACAAGTTTCTACAGCACATGAGACGGGATCACCAATTACAGTGTCAAAGCTATATCTAGGAAAGGAAGGAACAATTTGGCAGTCAACTAAACTATTACACGGATATATCCACGAGGAACACCCTAACTATTGAAAATTATCCTAACAAGTTCAGAGTAAGTACTTGTGAATCAGACTTACGTTGAAATGCCAGATTTCCCATATGAGTCGTACACTTGACGCTGTGCGGGGTCACTGAGTACTTGGTATGCCTCCCCCAGTTCCTGCAATTACAGCAACTTAGGTGAACATATTATACCAGAAAGAACTAAGGGAAAATCACATCCTCCTGTTTTATAAAGGCATATAGTACTAGTAACAGGATGCATTGCAAAGTGAGACTACTGCAGCAATGCTCAACACATTGCAAAAGTAAGTCGACAATGCATTATATGCATGATGGCTGGTACTATATCAGTATATCTATCAGTACGCCAAATACAAGCCCGTGGTTGAGAGCGAACGTGATGACATGGAAAACTGCTGATTGTTCACTTGCTCCGGCAATCGATGCATAACCACTATGATCATTTTTGTGCCAAGTGCAGAATGATTCATGGTGTACAGAGGAGCAAATCGCCATTGGAACCTTGTTGTTTTTGGCATAGCTGCTTCCATGCTTCTTCATGGAGAGACTAGCTTATCTTCTGGGAATTTCTTCAGTGCCCTGTTGTTGGGCACCTGGTGCGTATGCTGGGTTAATGGAAGGACAAATTTCGACAGCGAACCACTTGGTTGTCCTGTTAGTTTCCTGATCAGTTGCCGGCAGAACTATTAGTGACAGCTCCAGCAGAGTAATGATGGTTGCATTATGTTATGTTGCTGTCGCTGAGAGCTGATCTCACAAATTATCGCAACTGGGAAACAACAGCAGGGCAGGCCAGAGCATAGCAGAGGGAAGACTTGCCTGGAACTTCTCGGCGGCGAGGGGGTCATTTCGGTTCTTGTCGGGATGGACATGCCTCGCCTGCAACAAAATACCAGCGACCGGAACGAATGAGAGTGAGACCAATAAAGCAAGGCGAAATTCACCGGAGAGGCCGAAGGGATGGGAGAAGGAAGATTCACCTTGACGTAGTAGGCCTTCTTGATCTCGGCCTCGGTGGCCGCCGGGCTGACCCCCAGCACGTCGTAGTACCCCGTCTCCTGCACCATCGAAGCCAGACGTCGGATCTCACGCCCGACGGTTGTGCGCGGTGGCGCGAAACGACAGGTGGAGGCGGAGGAATGGAAGGCCGGCGGGCGGGCGGTGCGGTGGTGTGGCGGGTGGGGATCCCCGCCCGGCCGACCATAAAGCGCGTGGAATAATTCGTTTCTTTTTTGGGCTCCCGCGTGGAATAGTGGGAGGATGAGTCACGTTGACATGGAGGCATGGAGCCCCACATTGGTAAATCCTCCACGTACCCCAACGAGACTCCCTCTCGCTCTTTCCACGTTAATCGCCGCCGATTAGCGAGTGATTACCGGCGATGATGGCCGACGTAGGTGGACCACATGGCCGGCTGGAGTCGGGTTTGGCCAGCCACCGCAGCCGGCGAAGATGACCGGGTTGGGTGGGAGCCGAAACCAAGACTGAGTACACATGCTGGGTTTCAGTGCGGGTTTTTTTTTTTTGAAAACAGCACTTTATTAATCATAATAAATCATTACATAGAGTCTCCCGGATGCATTCCGGAGCAAAGTTTCTATAAACAGAAGATACATACTGTTCCACAGAGCAAGCTAAAATGTGTGCTGAAACATTGAACTGACGACAAACATGACTAAAAGAATTTTCAGAAAACTTGCTGGCCAAATATTTGATGTCTTGAATCACCACGCCAGCTGAACCACGATCCACGCCTGAAGAATTGACGCGCTGGATCATCGATAGACAGTCAGAAACCACCATTAGCTTGCGGAAACCCTCCTCAACAGCAAGGGAGACGGCGCGGCGCAATTGATATGAAGCTCGGCAGCCTTTTTCTCTCTCCAAAAGTTCGAAAATGGTAGCTAAAATTTTCAAAAGAAAAATTCTCGTTTCTTACACATACGCTTATATAAAAATGTTTTCCATTGACATGTCAAACTATGTCGAGATATAATTTGTATTTTGGTTTGCACAAAAATATAGCTCTAACCATGCATTAAAGAGTCGGTTTTGGTCTTCACATTTGTCCTTTTTGTGTAGGTCACCAATGAAAAACATACAAGGATGAAATTTTATAGACATCTATATGCAGCAATAATACCACTCATCCTTGCGTCAACACAAACAACATACTTGAGCCCCGAAGGTAAATATTGTGCAGCCGATTTTCGCACATTATACACAGATGTAGACTGTTAATACGCTAGTAATATTTAAGACTAAATAGATCCTTCATTCAAATAATAGAGAAACTAAAATTTTCTTGGGCTGGGGGGGGGGGGGGGGGGGGGGGGCGGTGGCCCCCCTGAACTGTGCATAGCTCCGCCTCTGTCAGAGAGTGAAGAAGATGTACGGGCGCCTGCTGCTACAGCGCAAGGAGGAGATGCACGAGAAGTTGGAGTGGGAGGAAATGCACCGGCTACAGCTAAACCTAGGAGATGCACGAGAAGTTGGAGTGGAAGTACAAGCGGGAGCCGGAGGATCTGTATAGGCTAGAAAGAAGAGAGAGCGCGCGCATCCAGGCAAGTATACCAGGGTGGTGGTTTCTGCAACGAGATGACGTGATCATGGTGGAGACTGCAATTAACACGCACACTGTTTGCTCCTCCTTTATCAAAGACAAAGCTTTTTCCTTGTTTCAAAACAAAGTAATTAACATCCTGAAAATAGTAACATCACGTTTCTCCTTCTTCCGTCGGAAACGAGCGAGTCGCTCTCCTGGGTGGACGCACATTGCCACCACCGAGGAAAAATATTGTGCAGCCGGTTTTCGCACCATATACATAAGTAGACTGTTACTACACAAGTAATATTTAAGATCAAATAAATCTTTCCTTCATATAAATAGAGAAAGTAGGGTTCATCCATATCCCCAACTAAATTACTCAGGAACGAGAGCACCCAAGACATCAGAGGAGTACTCATACAAACAATGGATGGATTGGTGAATAAAAGGGTACACGAAACAATATATAACAAAGTTCAAGATTACAACGAGATGGATGAAGGAGTTTGATGGCGGCGGCGTAGAGGATGATGGTGGTGATGTAGATGCCTTGTGCTCCATGTCCCGAGTCTTCTCTTCTCCTCCCAAGGATGGATTGGTGTTGTTGGAGATGGAGGAGGAGCAACGGCAGACCTCCGGAAGGCGGCAACTATTGTGGATGAATTGGAGGCAGGGCCTCCCTCTCTTTATATGGGCTCCAGCAACTCGTTTTAGGGTTTCCGGAATGTTTCGTACCGATTTGGTAGGCGGCCCCTTCTAGAAAGATGGTTGGATTGACTTCATGGATCCGAAAAACATCAGGCACAGTCATTTATGGCCGTATTGGTGATGTTATCTCTTCTGTACTTCTACAATGCTTTTGGGTGCCATTTTTCATACAAAGTTCGACTTTGGTGTTCTTTGTCTCGTTGTACTCGTATGACCGACGCCTGCACTCCGATGGCATTAGATACCTTGTTGTGCAATGGTGCAGCTTTACATGGATGCTAATTAGGACACAAATTAAACGTTTTTTCTACCATGCATGCATGTTAGTAATTCAATCTGCGGGAAAACTGAGACTGGGATAGATAAATTCTATGTCAAAATTTTAATCTTGTTTTATGTGCGTGTTCTGTGAGCTGATATTTGTTGGAGAGATTGGAGCCAAGGTGTTGAGATGGGGATGTAAACAATACTCCCTCCCATCTGATCTGATTGTCATATAAGATACAGTAGTTGTTGAGTTACTTTAATTATTACCACCGGCTGGGTGAGTGTGCAGTGATTTGCCGGAGGCACTGAACGTGTTTAATTTGCTATCCAAA
Source organism: Poa pratensis (assembly GCA_947311845.1). Classification (NCBI taxonomy): domain Eukaryota; kingdom Viridiplantae; phylum Streptophyta; class Magnoliopsida; order Poales; family Poaceae; genus Poa; species Poa pratensis. Next base: position 140,957,886 of record CAMZMU010000085.1, read on the forward strand.
AACGGAAGGATTCTGCAGACCAACCGAGTCGGACTGATTCATTTGGGAAAGTGCATGTTGATACATGGGCGTGGCACCTGCGATGGATTTATTTGTGCACTGAAACCTGACGGACACTGCATGCAGTCTGACGGGGTTGATCAATTCTCCACGCAAAGCTTTGTTAAATGGAGTAGTACTTAATAACAGCGTCTTTGTTCACTCTCTTAACGCACGCACAACTGGTTATCTTAATTTTGGACACAAATGGGGCTAAAAGCACTATGTTTTACTAAAAATTTCTTTGGCTGGGGGGCGGCTGCCCCCTCCCCCCGCGCGAACTGTGCATAGCTCCGCCTCTCGCAAAGAGGAAGAAGATGTACCAGCGTCTGCAGTGCAAGGTGGAAATGCACGAGAAGTTGGGGTTGGTGAGGTCGGTTTGCTACATTCTCTAGTTTGTACCTCGTTAGAGTTTCCACAATGTAACACATGAAACCTCTTGCGGTTGTGGGGCTGATCTTATAGCCCGAATTCGCTTGGCAATTAGCGCCAGGAATGGGGAGTGATCCATCTCTAATTGAGGGTATTGATTTTTCAATTTTTTGGGTAAGTAATAATACTATTTATCATTTATTTATTAGATCCCGATGCGGAGAGGTGGTAGCCTTGTCACCGAGAAGGTTGACCACCACCCACCCATTCGTGTGTGGAATCTGCAACAAGGGGTTCCACATGTGTTAGAACCTGGAGATGCATGACCGAGTGCACCGGCTTTCTCTGTCGCCTGCTCAAGCAACACGGCAACTGTGACGACACGAGATCGAAGAAGGCGTACACCTGGCCGATACTAGGATGCATCCATAATGACAGGAGGAGGGGCCTCTCTAGTCTCTAGCCTATCAGGGATCAAGAAGCACTACGCGAGAAAACATGGAAGCAAGACATGGCCCTGCGCGTGCGGCCATAGGTACTCCGTCTACTCCGACTTGAAGGCGTACCACAAGCGCTACAGGTATATATCCCAGGTTCCATTCCATTCAAATGGGAAATCCATTAGAGTTCTTACAAAGAAAAAGTACACTATCACAACTAATTTCGGATTTTTGCTTAGGACGAGCTCACCGCAGCCGAGTCTCCCGTCGGCGACCCACCCTCCACCGTCTAGCCCGTCGGCACAACGAGCACAACGCAGGCTGAGCCGAGTCTCCCCACCGGCGACCTACCTGCACCGTCCAGCCTGCCCGTGCGGCGAGCGCACCTCCTTATAACCCGGAGGACTTCTCCTGGATTCTCGAGGACAAGTCTTTTGTCCCTCTGTCGCCACTGCCGCGCTTCGGCATTGTCGTCGATCACCCTCCTCCTTGGCTTGGATGAGTCATGATGATCCTAGTATTACAGTATAGCTACTGATATATACTCCATATATTTGAAACAAATTAGTGGAATATGTATTTGTAACGGATTAGTGGATTATTATTGTATAGCTATTGAGTTATGGCGATCGCTTGTGCCGCCAGTCATCAATTTTGCACCCACGGTCTACCTACCCTTTTGGCCTTCTACACTCATCTCGCTGGCGCGTGGGGCTGTCTTGTGTGGGGCCGTCACAGGTCCAAGTACGAGAGACGGAGCCAAGAATACAGCTGAAGGTGCACACTAAATAATTTCGAGAGGCCATATAGTCAGATTTGCGTAAATTTGGGGGTCAAACTCTAAAATTTAAACAGGCATTTTGCAAAAAAATGACGGCGTGGAGGGGCACGCTGCCCCCTATCTCCGTCCCTGGGTCCAACATGAGCTGCCTGCTCGCCTATACCCTTCCTCTTCCTACTACTCTTGTAGTTTTGTGCGCTCGCCGCTGAGCTCAAGGAGAGGAAACAACATGCAAGGACGGCGGCGTGACAGATCACGCGGGGACGGCGGTCTCGGAGAGGAGGACAGCAGATGTGCGGTTAGGCCAACAGATTAGTTATCAAGGTTAATTAGGTACTTGAACTTCTTATCATGATCCTATTTGGCTATATCCATGGACAAATATTTGTTCTGATTAGTTGTATGTGTTAGTTTTACTCTTGTGTGCCATTATGTACATAAACTTAAATCCATGTGCCTCCCAATTCAGTATGTGACGGTTTATTTAGGAAGTTGGTATCTTTATCTTTGCGTCAAGTATAAGTCAAGTATAATCTATGCTTCTGTTTTTTTTGTGCCACATCTGCAGTCAGTAGCATATATTATGTTGCAAACTTAGGAAAAAAACAGGTTCTCAAAAGCAAGTTAGGCAACTAATAGTTGGATGTAATTAAAAACACATAGATGATTTTGTACCACAAAAATCTAGCACATTATACATATATTATCACTGATATATTTTTTGAAATAAAGGGATCACTCCCCGCTTTCTATTAATAGAAAACCAAGTTCTACAAGTTTGTCCACCACAACACAGCCATCACCAGAGTTACAAGCCAAAAACCAGATTTGTGTCTCAGCAAGAACTGTAAAAAGCGGAAAGAGAACTACAACTACGATTGCACTTCCAGCTTTCAGCCTCCCTGCCTTGGTGTCCATGTGTTCCATCCCTTTGTTCCTTCGAAGACTTCATCAGCGACACACTCCAGCAACTTTGCACCCATTTGCAGTTCCAGCCTTTCGTCCTCCAACACCTGCAGATTTGCCCACCAATCAATCCTAACAAATGCATCTAATGATTTCTATTGGCTCATACGGTCATTTCTTCTCAAAACATGTCAAATTCCTGGTTTTCCAAATCCCCCAAAATATTGTCGCTACACCCACTGCCACTTTTTTCTTAGACTTCTTACCAAAATTATCTAAGCAATCTGTTAGGCATTTTTGCACGTCAACAAACTGACAATTAATCCCAACAGGCACACTCACCGTGTTCCACACGTACCTGGCCAAGGGGCATTTGAAAAGTAGGTGGTCTATGATTTCGTCATGTCCGCAAAATAGACATGATTTATCATACTTTCCTCCTCTTTTCAACAAAATGTCCCTGGTGAGAATGCTTTTTTTAGAAACAGCCAAAGAAAAGTTTTGACTCTCAATGGAATCTTAATTTTACACATAAAATTGTAGGGAACTTCTCCTACAGTTTACATTGCAGAATAAAAAAAGATTCACAAAAAATTTACGAGAGGAAGATAAAAGCCACACCAACCTATCTTCCTTATCAGACAAACTGACCGGCCCACAAGATGACAAGAGTTGTGTCCAGTCCTCTAATTTGGGACCTACTAACGCTCGTCTAGAAGATAAAGCCTCGATGCCATCCCTAAAAATTTATGAACTGTGATATTCTTATTATACGAAACATTATAGAGCATGGGGAATTGATTTGCAAAACAGGTATCTGAGAGCCAATTATCTTCCTAGAATCTAGTTTTAGCTCCATTTCCAATCTCAAACTTACATCATGAATGCAATACATGTTTTATTTCCATTAGTCCTTGCCAGAAATGTGAATCTCCATTTTTGCTCGAACAAAAACCCAAAGTGGTATTCTTAAGGTATTTATTCTGTAATAGTGTCTGCCACATGCCTTTATCATTAAACAATTTCCACAACCGTTTCACGAGCAGGGCAATATTCATGATTTCCAAGCCCAAAACACCTAAACCCTCTAGTCTTTTGGTTGACAAACGTCTTTCAGTTGACCAGGTAGTATTTCTTTTTTTTCTTTCTTGTCACTCCAAAGGAAACCTGACCTAATCTTATCAAAAGACTTCCTCTTATCAACAGGCATCCTATAGAAGGAAAGCATATAGAGAAGGATGCTAGAGGTAGATGTATTTATTAAAAGAGTTCTTCCTCCTATTGTTAAGTTTTTCCCATTCCAACATCCTAATTTCTTCCCCATTTTTTCTCCCAAAGGACCGAATCACTATTTTTCAATCTGACTTCATCAGTCGGGACTCCAAGATATTTCATAGGTAAATCTCCCACTTGGCAAGTGAAAATCTCTTTGTAGCTATATTTTCTAGCACTGCCAGCGCCCATGCTGTAAACCTCACTTTTGTGGAAGTTTATTTTGAGACCTGACATTTGCTCGAAGCGACACAAAATAAATTTTAAGTTCTTGGCCTGCTCTAAGTTATCCTGTAGGAGAAGGGTCGTGTCATCTGCATATTGCAGAATGGACACTCCCTTCTCTAACAAGTGACACGATAGGCCGCCATCAAACCATTATCCACTGCTCTCTCAATCATTATAGCCAACACATCACTTGCAAGATCAAAACGCAGAACTGAATATTATCACTGATATCAGTGACTGGCTGCAGTCAAGCTCGCGATGTTTCTGTCCTCTAGTTCCTGCTTCCTCGGCATTCAACAACAACAGCGCTGCTGCTACCACGGAGATGGACGAGGATGTCAAGCCGTGGTGAGAAAGCTTGAGAAAAAAGTATGTCTGTATGTGGGAGTGATCATGGGCATCATGAAAAACAACAACAATGACTTGTGCGATCAATTATCTGTAGCACTTATTGTGTATTTGTGTACTGAGCTATTGCAACAATTATTATTTGTGTGCCAGTCGTATATTCTTCTGTTCAAGATGGGACCTGCCATGTTGCTGAACTTTGAAGCTAAAGCATAAGGTTTACACTTCTCTAATCTGATCTCTTCAGACCCATGGAAGGAAGAATACTTGATCAGGATAATAAGTTTATTTTGTGTACTCATAGTGCATGCTCTCCACTACCTTATGAATTTTTTCTTTCATAATTTATCTCTTCTGTCAATGGTTGCTAATGTCAATGTTCCTGACATCCATGAAATTGAACACTAACTGATTGTAGAGAAATATATATTGTTGTTTGATGTCCAGTATATAATTTTCTAGCAAATGATCTCCTTGCAAACAACATGCCAGCAATGTAACAAACGGAGAACGACATTTCACACATACATCCCAGAATTATTGACCGTCGCAATCTATATTGACCACCATATTGGATCATTTTTTTCAATGCTTACTATAGTAGAGACCGCCACAGCCTTTTGAATTTAAACATTGTACAGAAACTTACAAATTTACAGAGCTAATAACTAAGGAAGGTTCTTAAGCCATAAATCTAAAACAGGAACAACAGAAGTTTTCAACCTATGCATAAGCAAGGTCAAATCAGAAACAAAGCCAGCCTTCCACCCTTTGAATGAGGGCCTTGTGTCTTTGGAAATCCAACCATTGCGCTGTTTCCCAAATTTCCAGCAGGCAAAAAATCAGAATTTCAACAAAGCAAGGTCCAGTAAAGCTCTTCTTGGCTTGTGATAAGCATTGGTGAATTGAATCACCATTCCACTCAGATTGAAGATAAGTCCAAATTCTTGCACTGAACTGAAAACCAAAGAAGAGATGTGTCCTATCCTCCAGCTCATGAGAATCTCATAGAACACAATCATTATTTTTAGTTGCCTTTTGGAAGGGCCATGATTTGGCATTTGAGCGAAGTGCATTCCTTGTCGTACTTGAAAACCCGAGAACCACTCTTGTCTGTTAGGTTATATCCTTCCAAAGCAAGCTGCCTGTCATTGTACTCCTGAAAAGCTTTTACTGAGAGTGGCAGGTGCAGCCTTTTGACAAGAGTAGGTCTGCTGAGGATCTCCGTAACAGAAGCTTATTTATCTCTGGCATATGAATATAGCCTAGGAAAGTTGGTCACTGATGCATCCAAAATGCATCTACTTTTCCAAGTACTTTGCCTCATAATTTGCTCCGGAATCTTCTCATATTTGAATAAAACTGCTGAATCTGACGCTGTTTTTAGCAAAGTCTCTTCTCTGGCTATTTTTGCAGGAAATTAAATCGGGGAAAAATACCACGTCAATTTTTATGGAAAAGGAAGGCAATGGACCAAAGATGGACACAAGGAAGCGCTCGAGGGCCAAAAGGGGGGTCCCACGCGGCCCCTGTACCTGGCCGCGTGGGCCCACCCAAATGGGCCTCGGGCACCGCCTCGCCTTCGGTCTTCGACGTACCCCCTCATATATACGAAAAGTGCTGCCCTAGAAGGAGAGGAGTTTTCGCGAAACAGAACGCCGCCACCATCACGATCTTCGTTTCGGGGACAGATTGATCCAGGATTTCTCCTCCGGTGGAGGGATCCGGAGGCCGTCTTCACCGCCTTCATCACCGCCTTCATCTCCATCGACCATGAGCCCCTTCACCATCACCATGTGTGAGTAGTCCGCTGTAGGCATGTGAGGTGGATGGGGATTGGATGAGATTGATCATGTAATGCTACCCGTTGTTCGGGATTTTAGGGTTTTATCTTGAGGATACTTTTGTATTGTGTTGATGCACTCTTGCTATGTTTAATGCTTGCTACTAGGGCCCGAGTGGCATGATTTCAGTACTGAACTTATATTGCCCCATCATATATTTGAGTTTGGTATTTATCTGCAAAGTGTATCACCTGCTATTATGTTGAACCTGCGAACCCTAAACGTGACATATAGGGAAAACAAGGGGGAGATGTTTTAGTTTGAGGATTCTATGTGTTCATGAAGTGTTAATGCATTGTTCCGGTCTATTCGAAAGGGTAGACCTTAATTACCTGTAGTTCCAAGTTGGCCCCGGTGAAATGGGCAGGTTGGACAATAGATGTTGTGCAAATTCTCTTGGTTAGTACGCACAACTAAATATGGAACACATACCTACATATATCGGAGTTAGAGATAGGTCCCATTGTTATTTGTTTCTTATTATATGATCAATCTCATTCTTGCAACACCCCGCTATCACCTCATGCCTACGTTTTAAATCTCTGAGTTACACTTTCACTTTTCCGGTGAAAACTGGGAAACACTTGTTCACTGCTACTGTTCTGCTTGTTACTTGAATCATACTACTGCCATCACTATTACTGCTGCAAGTTATTGATATACAGGTGTGGTTGAGAGTGACGCCTCAATTGCCAAGGTCTTATTGATATTCTTGTGTTCCCATCGAGTCGAACTATAAATTTGGGTAATACTTCCCAACGAAGACTTCAGCGATCCCCTATACTTGTGGGTATCAAGACGTTTTCTGGCGCCGTTGCCGGGGAACCTAGCTTTATTGGTAAGACAACTTGTTATCATCTATTTGCTGCTTTTGCTTGTTCCTAACCATGGGAAAGGAAAAGACTACTCCGAAGGAAGTGAGGCCTTCAACTACTCGCAGAGGTACGGATTTGCCAAGTAGGCCAAACTTTTCACCTAATGTTGCTTCTGCTGTTGCTCCTAAGAAAAAGGAAAGGTTTTATCTAGTTCACCATTGTCTAAAATGTCTACTAGTAATGAAAATGATTTATTATGTGGTAGCATAGACAAAGAAGTGACACCTGAAACATCTGAGATAACTGAAACACCTGAAAATCTGGAATCTTCTACTAATGAAAATGTGGAATCTGAGTTAGAAGATAATGAATACTGTGATGATGAATTTGAAACTTCTTCTGAGGAAGAGGAGGCATTTACTATGGCTTTTATGAATTCTGACTTTGATAAATTGGATAAACTTGATAGCTATAAAAATTCTCCTCTTGATGGATATTTTCCTATTACTGAGAAAATGAATGCTCCTGCTATTAAAATTAAAGATAAAGATTATGAGTTTAGTGTTGATCCTGAAATAATTGAAAAAGCTGAAAAATATAAGTTTTATGGTAGAGAGGATGAGTTTCCTTTTGAACACATTGCTGTCTTGCATGACTTATCTGTGTTATTTGGTAAAGATGAAATCCATCAACGCTACTATTTCTTAAAGCTGTTTCCTTTTACTTTGGGAGGAAGTGCTAAAACTTGGTATAATCGTTTAGAACCTGGATGTATTACTAGCAAGGAAGAATGTTTGCAGGTATTCTATAATAAGTATTTCCCTGCTGATAAGATTCATGGTTTGACTGTTGCGATTAGCAGCTTTTCACAGAAAGAGAAGGAGGATTTACCCCAAGCTTGGGGGAGGTATAGTAAGATGGTTAGGAAATGTCCTACCCATGGCTTCAAGAGTAATGAAATACTTGATATATTTTACAATGGTCTAACCGAAAACACCAGAGGCTATCTTGATGGTATTGCAGGTAATGTTTTCAGGGAAAGGACCGTTGATGAAGCAACTGAGCTATTGGAGACTATCTCTAGGAATTATGAAGACTGGAATATTGAAGAGATATTTCCGGAGAAGAAAGGAGGCATGCTCAAATTGGATAACGAAACAATGAAAGAAGCTTCCAAGGCTATTAAAGAGAAGGGAATTAAAACCTCTCATCTTAAGGAATTATCTGAAATGGGTGTTAAACTTCCTGATGATCAACCATGTTTTCCAATTCAAGTCAATGCTATTAGCTCCATAAAAGGTAATGAAAAGGTAACACCTCCTGTTGATGTATCCTACATGAATGATTTTGCTTATCATCATAATCCTGAGGAGCATAATATTAGAATGACTATTATGGAGAACTCTCACAAAATTAAATCTCTTCGAGAAAGTTTACATGCTAGTGTGGGAGAGGTAAAAAGAATTGTTAAACACTGTGAGATGATGAATAATCAAGTTGAACAAATGGTTTCTCTTCAAAATCAATTGTATGAAAGTCTTATGGTGAAGAAACAGGTTTGTGGAGTTAACACTAGGGGAGGTGCAAGTACTCAGGATCCTGATTTTCCTGAAGGCCATCCCAAGAGAAAAGAACAAGAAGCTCTCAAGAAGAAATCTTCTGCAGGAAAATCTCCCAATGAAAACAAGGACATTGATGACTCTGAAGAGCAAGATAAGGATATTTCTATTTCTGATGCTGAGACTGAAGATAATAATAATGAAGAAGAAGAATCACCTTCACCTGAAGAAGAGCCACAAGAGGATGAAAATATTGAAGAACCTGAACCTAATGATAAAGAAGACCCTCCACCATCTACTGAGAAGAATAAGAAGAAGAGCCATCCTAATCCACAAAGAGGTAAAGATAGGGATCCGTGGGTACAAAAACCCATACCATATCCCCAAGAGGTAATAAAAACTTTGGATGATGCTAGATTTGAGAAATTCTTTGAGTTGATTAAGTCTTTGTGTTTGCAAATTCCTCTTGTTGATGCTATTAAAATCCCTCCATATTCCAAATACATGAAAGACATTGTGACTAATAAAAGAAAGATTCCTACTGATGCAATAACTGCTATGCTTGCTGAATATTCCTTTAAAGGGAAAATGCCTGAAAAACGTGGTGATCCTGGTATTCCAACTATTCCTTGTCATATTAAAGAAACTTACGTGAAATATGCTCTATGTGACTTAGGAGCTGGTGTTAGTGTTATGCCTTTTTCTTTATATAAGAAACTTAACCTAAACAAATTGGTTCCAACTGAAGTATCATTACAAATGGCTGATAAATCAACTGCTGTGCCTATAGGAATATGTGAGGATGTCCCTATCTCTATTGCTAATGTGTTAATCCCTACAGACTTTGTTGTGTTAGAAATGCCTGAAGATGATAATTTGTCTATTATTCTTGGAAGACCCTTTTTAAACACTGCAGGGGCTGTTATAAATTGCACTGAGAGCAAGGTAACATTCAATGTCAAGGGAAATGAGCACACTATCTATTTTCCTAAGAAGAAATCTGTTACTATGGTAAGCCAGAGTGTGAACTCCATTAAAAGGAATACTCTTATAATAGGAAGCTTTGAGTTTGCATTGCCACCTCCTGAACCAAAATATGCTATCTTAATGATTGGAACTATTCCAATCAAATATGAGGTGACTTGAAATTGCTCAGAAACATATAAAATAAAGAATCATGTTATATCTTTTGCATATTATTAATGAGACTTGATCAACCTCATTACTAATGTGAAAATGATGCAAACTTGATTCCCATAAAAATTTATTGCATTTTTAGTTTATTCATTAGAATTTTTAGATTATTTACATGGATATAATTATTTCAAAGTGCAGAAATTCCAGAAATGTAGTTTGAAAAATTCTGTTCAGAAAATTTCTCTAAAAATTCCAGAAAAATTGGAGGTAAGTTATTTTACCAGAGGAACTAACAGCCAAAAGGGAGACACCAGAGGGCCACCAGGGCCCAAAAGGGGGTGTCCCACGCGGCCACAGTACCTGGCCGCGTGGGACCCACTATTTTGGCCCACAGAGGGGGTTAGGTGAGTATCCAGTGCCCATCTCCTTCCCCTCGACAGGAAACCAGCCCCAGGTATTTTTCCCAAATTTTCTCGAGCTCTCTTCCTGCTATCCTTGGATCTCCAAGTTTAGGGCAGATTTTTCAAATCTGTTTGGTGGGATTGCTCATTGGTATGTGACTCCTCCACTCATCCAATTACTTTTTGTTCTTATGCCTCATGCATGAAGTATTTTGCTGCACTAGGTGTCACCCTTTTATGCTTAGGAAATCCATAGATTCAAGTTTTCTAGTTGATATTGATGCATGATATTGATGTGGAGACTATTTATGGATGGCTTAATGTTGTTTTAAGGTGTTACATCTTGATTTTTGTTGAATATTGTTTTTGGGCAGCAAGGTATCATGTTTAGCAAGGGCAAAGCTTTGGTTGGGATGAGCTCAAGACCAAGAAGAAGAGTGCAAAGTCTCCCTCAATTATGATGACCATCTTGGGAGGATGATGCATTCTTTGTAGGGGAGAAGCTGAAAATACATACAACAAGATGGCAAGATCCCTATGTTCTTGAAAGTGGGGATCAAAGAGGACTTCGACACCTTCGCTCTACAACTGGTTTGCTTAGGTTCTCAGAACCCCAAGATACATATGAGAACTCTCTCGGGAATTCCTCTCTACCTTCAGATTTGAGGGCCCGGAGCCCCAAAGCACAGGAAGAAAGTAAGGCACCCTCTTACCTTTGTTTGCAAATTTACTATGAGAGGTGAGCGCCTTGTTATGTCTCTAGGGGAATTTTGCAATGCTATTGGTGTAGAAAATTCAGGGAGTTGGAGTGAAACTCGTGCTGATACCAACCATGAGCTTGTTGAGTTTTGGCATACTATATCTGTAAACTCTCATGATAGATTAAATAGGGGTAAATTTACTCATATACAGCACCCAAGTTTGAGATATTTTGCGTTGTTTCTTGCAAGAGGATTTCTTGCTAGGGATAACAATTCTGCTTGCACTGGACCAATGGTTTATCTACTAAAATGTGCAAAAGAAAATACACCGTGTGAATATAACTTGGGAGTCATACTTGCTAGATCTTTGCATACTGCTGTGAGTAGAAATATTACTGATCAAACTCCTATTTATGCTGGTGCTATTGCTACTATGGTGTACAATTACATTAAAAACGAGAGAGGATATGGTGATAACATGGGTACTCTAGTGCGAGAGTCCAAATTACTTGATTTTGCTTTGACTACTCGCATGGATATAAGTACGTTGTATGGGGAACATTATCTGTATAACTATTTGAGCACTAGTGGGCAGCGAGTGTCCATTAGGCTCCCCCGTACTGACCTTTTTGACAGGAGTACCGGAAAATGGATAGTGGAAGAGGCGCCGCCTCAGGAGGAGCCACAAGCTCCAGAGACACAGGGGTACATACCTCAGGCGGAGCCCCTGTACCCAAGCATGCAAGGCTACCCATATAGTTACTACCCTGGAAGTGGAAGTGGATACGGCAACTACCCAGGATACTAGCTTGATCGCAAGCTTGGGGGAGTACTTCTCTTACTCTCCATTCATTGTTTTATATCACCGTTATATTGCTATGATAAGTTTCTTGAAAACGCAAAAACACAAAAAGATTTTATTTGTTTCTTTTACTTCTGGTTGTTTGTCTTTTGTTTCTTAGAACGAAAAATAACAAAAATATTTTCGTTTTCTTGAAACAAACGCAAAAACGGAGGTGCAGAAATTGCTGAAATCTGCTCGCTGTTTTATTTTTCATTTTTTCTCTGTAACTCCGATTGAGCTGAAATTTTAACCACTGCTGCAACACATCATAACCTACACACACGTAAAATATGAGATTTTTCTGAGGTGTCTAGGTAGGGTAAAAACAGTACTGTATGCAGTGACATTTTCGGCAGATTTGAGTTTTCATTGCGCAGTTCAAGATGGGAGAGGAGAACAACGATGATGAGTTGATGGTGCATGAAGTGGATGAAAGGTATGACACCTTTGCCGTGTTTATGTGGACTTTTTAATAACAGCAAGTGTGCACATCATAATTTCTTTGACATCTAGTAAAGTGGTAGCAAACGTTTATCTTTTCCGTGTTCTAGTATGTTATATGATGATGCAAGTGAAATAATATTAAGTGACAATACTTGGTTATGGATTGATTAATTGTGGTTTTAAACAAAGGTCTACGCATCCCATTGTGCTTACTAAACTTGCCAATTAAAAGAGAGTAAAAGAATTTTCAAATGTTAAACATGAAGTCATATGCTTGACAGGCTTAGTGGTTTAGAGTTAGCTGAAATGTGCTGACACATGGAAAGCTTTCAACATTGCACTAAATTATATTCCGTTGATATCATGTACTTTTGTCTATGGATGCCTATCATGTGCGAAATAAAAGCGGAAACTTAGTAAGTTTGTTGAGTGAGAATATTTGGCTAGAGAGACGCCTGGGCCGCCAACCTAAGCCATGCATCATTCATGGTGGAAGTTTACAGCATACTATAGTGAACATTCAGTGATGCACCTCATAATAAAAAGCTACACAAATAGTAAATAAAAGAGTGCTGAGATTGTTCATTGTCTGTTTATCTTGTTGTTTGGACACGGGTTTATTCCATGTCCTGGGATAAGAGGTACCCCAGTTGACGCTCTTGATGACGCTATTATTACTTGCAATGACTGAAAAACTCGAACCTACCTAGTGACCCAAGTTGAGTAGCCATGGTGTAGGTACTCGTATTCACGGGCATGAGACTTTCAACCATGAGTTGGTCAAGCATATGAGTCATATTAATGATTGCCAAAGGGTTTGATAAAACTAAGAGCAAGGTTGTAAGCACAATGATTTTACTAGTCAACAAAAGAGAGAATCAAAAGATCTCAAAAATCTTGTTATGATCCTATCAATAGCGATGCAAGAACCTTTGTTTATTTCTACAGTTGAGCAAATATAAATGCTTTAACATTAACTAGATATACTTTTGCTAGCATCTTGTTATTTGTTATTGAAGCTATGTTTTGAATGCTTGTTGGTATTAAACGGTGTTACATATGCAATGCAAAGTTCTTGTCAAAGTCTTTTTATCGCTTCTGCACTATGTTTGAGTTGTTCGAGGACAAACAACGAGCTAAGCTTGGGGAGCTGATGCATCCAAAATGCATCTACTTTTCCAACTACTTTGCCTCATAATTTGCTCCGGAATCTTCTCATATTTGAATAAAACTGCAGAATCTGACGCTGTTTTTAGCAAAGTCTCTTCTCTGGCTATTTTTGCAGGAAATTAAATCGGGGAAAAATACCACGTCAATTTTTATGGAAAAGGAAGGCAATGGACCAAAGATGGACACAAGGAAGCGCTCGAGGGCCAAAAGGGGGGGGTCCCACGCGGCCCCTGTACCTGGCCGCGTGGGCCCCACCCAAATGGGCCTCGGGCACCGCCTCGCCTTCGGTCTTCGACGTACCCCCTCATATATACAGAAAAGTGCGTGCCCTAGAAGGAGAGGAGTTTTCGCGAAACAGAACGCCGCCACCATCACGATCTTCGTTTCGGGGACAGATTGATCCAGGATTTCTCCTCCGGTGGAGGGATCCGGAGGCCGTCTTCACCGCCTTCATCACCGCCTTCATCTCCATCGACCATGAGCCCCTTCACCATCACCATGTGTGAGTAGTCCGCTGTAGGCATGTGAGGTGGATGGGGATTGGATGAGATTGATCATGTAATGCTACCCGTTGTTCGGGATTTTAGGGTTTTATCTTGAGGATACTTTTGTATTGTGTTGATGCACTCTTGCTATGTTTAATGCTTGCTACTAGGGCCCGAGTGGCATGATTTCAGTACTGAACTTATATTGCCCCATCATATATTTGAGTTTGGTATTTATCTGCAAAGTGTATCACCTGCTATTATGTTGAACCTGCGAACCCTAAACGTGACATATAGGGAAAACAAGGGGGAGATGTTTTAGTTTGAGGATTCTATGTGTTCATGAAGTGTTAATGCATTGTTCCGGTCTATTCGAAAGGGTAGACCTTAATTACCTGTAGTTCCAAGTTGGCCCCGGTGAAATGGGCAGGTTGGACAATAGATGTTGTGCAAATTCTCTTGGTTAGTACGCACAACTAAATATGGAACACATACCTACATATATCGGAGTTAGAGATAGGTCCCATTGTTATTTGTTTCTTATTATATGATCAATCTCATTCTTGCAACACCCCGCTATCACCTCATGCCTACGTTTTAAAGCTCTGAGTTACACTTTCACTTTTCCGGTGAAAACTGGGAAACACTTGTTCACTGCTACTGTTCTGCTTGTTACTTGAATCATACTACTGCCATCACTATTACTGCTGCAAGTTATTGATATACATGTGTGGTTGAGAGTGACGCCTCAATTGCAAAGGTCTTATTGATATTCTTGTGTTCCCATCGAGTCGAACTATAAATTTGGGTAATACTTCCCAACGAAGACTTCAGCGATCCCCTATACTTGTGGGTATCAGTCACCAAAACTTTGTCCATCCATAAATCCTCCCAGAAAAGGATTGAAGAACCAGAGCGTACTACACACTTGGTGAGTTTTCTCCAACCTTCTGACATCTGGATGATTGATCTCCACCTGAAAGAGCCACCGAGGACAACAACATGAGGAACAACCTCAAAATAGTAGGAATCTCTGATGAGTTTAATTAACCCATGGCAAATCTACATTGTTGTAGAATTTATCAAGGTGCTTTAATAACAGGGTTCTCTTCTACACCTGAAGATTAATTATGCCTAAACCTCCTTTATCCTTTAGTTTGCAAACCATGTCCCAAGAAGCCAAGGAATTTACTCTTTCCTTATTTTTATCTTTCATCCAAAGACACCTTCTCCTTGCTTTGTCAATAATCTCAATTATTCGTTTTGGCAGCACTAGGATGCACATGAAATATGTTGGCAAGGAGGAGAGCACTGAATTAATCAGCACCAAACTGTCACCATATGACATGAAAGATACAATGGAAGACAACCTTCTTTCAATTCTGTCAACAAGGGCAACAAATCCTTGATAGTTAGCTTGGTTGTTCCCATTGGTAGGCCCAGGTATGTGAAAGGCATAGAAGCCATTTGGCAATCCAAAATTTGAGCTAAATTCAGAGCTTCTTCAGAGTTCAAATTAATTGGAATCATGGAGGATTTAAGGTAATTGACCTTGAGCCCAGTGAACTTAGCATACTTCTCCAGAATATCCTTGAAAATCGGTAACTGTGCAGGATCAGCAGGTAGTACAATTAACGTATCATCAGCATATTGGACAATAGGATATTCCTCTCCCACAGGAATTGGTAAATGCAGCATTCCTTCTGACAATGCTAGGTTGAGCAATGACTGCAGCAAGTCACCACCCAGCACATATAACAAAGGAGTTAGAGAATCTCCTGTCGAACCCCTCTTTGCAGTGAAACATTTTCCCTGGAATTCCATTCATGAGAATAGAGGAAGGGCCAGAGTGAAGTATTTCCTTAACCCAAGAAATAACCATTGGAGGGAATCCGTTACACTCCAGCATTTTTAGGATAGAAGAATGTTCAATTGTAATATCAAAAGCCTTTTCAAATCATTTTTGAACAGAACCACTTTCCTTTTGGACTGCTTGCACTGATGTAAATATTCAAAACATTCCATTGGATCATTACAAAGGTGACAATGCGGTTGCCTCCGATATTTTACCCAAATTTATGTTGGTTTTGTTTTTAGCACTGGCTCACCTGCACCTTTATTAGTGATGTTCATACCTGCATCAAGATTTGTGCAAGCTCACTATTCAAACTATGGGTTTTCACTCAAATAAACGAACATAAAGTATTTGAAAATTTGCAAGTCACTAAAACAGTAGGAAGAAAATATGGAGAAAATAGTTGGATTTTCTATGATATAGACACGCACACAATGATAGTTATTTGAATAAAATACGCTTTTACGTATTTGAATTACAAAAAATTAACTTTATTTTTCACAAATATAGTTTTTATTGTATCGTTCACTTACCAAACTTAAAGACTGTACACTTCTTAGTTTTGGAGAAATAAAAATGAGAAGCTTGAAAAAAAAGGTGGGGGTGTAGGTGAGTTTGTGCTCACCTACATTTTTTCTTTCGAAATTGCTAATTCTCATGCGCATGAGAATGAACTAAATTTCAGTCGCCTCATTAGTCATTGACATCGTGATTCGTATAATCTAGTAGTAAGTTTTAAGTGGACTGTAACTGAGATTTTTTTAGTTACATATAGGCTGTGACTCTCTAGGCATAATTAGTGTATCGCGTTTCATGTAATCTATGAGTTCCAAGTGGGTTTTCAAGTGAGTTGTAACTGAGATTTGAGTTGTACAATTGGTTTTTTTCTAGTTACACATGGTTTGCAATTCACAAACCATTAAATTGCATTGCCTTTCGTATGAGCTGTTGTAACTAGATTGCATCTGAGATTAGTGAAATCTCAGTCGGTCGAGGCCTAGATGCGCCCTTTTTCCTCTACCCAATTTAACCTTTGTCTATACCTTATGAAACTCATCGCAGACTAGAGCCCTAGATCGGATCGATCTCTAACTAGTACTCCATCCGGAGACCATCTTCTACCGCGCGCGCGAAGGGCTATGTATTCCAACGTACGTCAGTACGTGATCAATCATGGATAGACAAAGCCCTCTAGTCTAGTAAAGGTTCATGCACGCCCTTGCAATGTCCGCGAGATCAGGTCCCATCCAGAAGCAGGCAAAGACCGGAGATGCCGCCAACGCTGCTGCCACCGCCGCTTGCCTCCCATACGACCTCCTCGCCAGCATCCTCGGTTAACAAGGAAGACGGTATGAAGTCTTATAACGTTTGCAATATGTTTGTCATATAAAACTTGGTGTACGGGTTGATATTCTTGTTTGCTTACATAACCTTGCTAGCCTAAACTCTGTACTGAGAGGGAATGCTTCTCGTGCATCCAAATCCTTGAGCCAAAATCCATGCCATTTGTGTCCACCATAACTACCTATATGTGGTATTTCCTTGCCACTCCAAGTAAATTTTTCATGTGCTACCTTTAAATTATTCAAAATGTTATTATTCCCTTTTTGTGTCAATGTTTACTAGCTCATGAGGAATTAGTGTGGTTATTCTTTATTCTATTTGTCGAGTGGACTTTTACACCTGGACTAGTGGCATATACATCCGCTTATCCAATAACTTGCAAAAAGAGCTGGCAACGGGGTGCCCAGTCCCAATTAATTACAACTTTAACCAATTAATTCTCTTCACACTTTTGCCCTGATTCATCAGTAAGCAATGACAAACAGTGAAATACCTGAATGTGTGTAAACCAAAGAGAAAGAGGGATGATCTGCCTTGCTGGTAGAAATAACATCCTTCATGGGAGCCGCTCTTAAAAGTCCGTTCGACAGGTAGAATACTGTTCTCACCCGCTACCATTCGTTGACAATTAACAAACACCTCTCAAAAATAGATACTCCTCCATGGTATGTGATTGATGGAAGGCACCCGAGGATTCGATTAGCCATGGCTTGTGTTAGCAAGGTTGGGAGGAGTATCAAATATTTTATGCAATCTCTATATGCTTTCAAAAACTTAAAAGCTCTAGCACATGATTTAATCCCTGCTTCCCTCTGCGAAGGGCCTTTCTTTTACTTTAATGTTGAGTCAGTTTTCCTATTCTTTCTGTCTTCCACAAGCAAACACTAGTGTCAACTTTGTTAAAACATGCGTTATATGCAATGTATTGGACTTGTTATACTACTTTGTGTTGACAATATCCATGAGATAAATATGTTGAAACTTGAAGCAAATGCTGAAACTAAATTCTTCCTTTCTGTTGATTAAATACCTTTTATTAGAAACTATTGCTTTATGAGTTAACACTTATGCAAAACTGTTTGATGCTTGTCTCGAAAGTACTATTCATGAAAACGTTTAGCTTGTGTGATTCATTGTTTACTCATTATCTATTTGGTAGCAAATTATAGACCATTGACTTGGATCACTTCATTCATTTACATGTGCCTTGCAATATTATATGATCAAGATTATGATAGTAGCATGTCACCTAAAAATTATTTGTTTTTATCGTTTACCTACTCGAGGACGAGTAGGAACTAAGCTTGGGGATGCTGATACGTCTCAAACGTATCTATAATTTTTGATGTTCCATGCTTGTTTTATACCAATTGCTACATGTTTTGCATCTACTTTATATCACTTTTATATTTTTTGGGACTAACCTATTAACAAGATGCCGAAGTGCCAGTTCCTGTTTTCTGCTGTTTTTGTATTCCAGAAAAGCTAGTCTGGAAATATTCTCGGAATTGGACGAAACTACACGGGGGTGCCTATTTTTCCAGAACACGCCTGACGGAGCGAAGGAGCAACAGAGGAGGGCCACCAGGAGGCCACACGCCACCAGGGCGCGGGCCCCCCTTCTGCCGCGCCCTGGGGTGGTGTGGGCCCCTCGGGGGTCCGCAGCCGCCGCCCTTTCGCCTACTTATTCCCCCCGACGCGAAAACCCTAAGTACCTGAGCAAAATCCACGAAAAGATCCAGAGACGCCGCCGTCGTCAACCCTAGCTCGGGAGGGTTCAGAACCTCTTCCCGGCACCCTGCCGGAGAGGGGAATCGTCACCGGAGGCTTCTACATCGCCATGCCTGCCTCCGGAGTGATGCGTGAGTAGTTCATCCTTGGACTACGGGTCCATAGCAGTAGCTAGATGGTTGTCTCTCCACTTTGTGCCATCATGTTTAGATCTTGTGAGCTGCCCTACATGATCAAGATCATATTATTGTAATGCTACATGTTGTGTTTGCTGGGATCCGATGAATATTGAATATTATGTCAAGTTGATTATCAATCTATCTTATATGTTATTTAAGATCTTGCATGCTTTCCGTTACTCGTAGATGCTTTGGCCAAGTAGATGCTTGTAACTCCAAGAGAGAGTATTTATGCTAGATAGTGGGTTCATGTCTCCGTTTAACCTGGGACAGTGACAGAAAGTTCTAAGGTTGTGGATGTGCTGTTGCCACTAGGGATAACCTAACGATGCTATGTCCACGGGCATATGTGTTTGTTTACATTACGCACTTTACTTAATGCAATTATCCGTTGCTTGCAACTTAATACCAACGGGGGACTCGGATGACAACCCGGCGGTGGATTATTAGTCATAGATGCTGTTGGATAACGATCTATGTATTATGTCGTAATGCCCAATTAAATATCATAGTAGTCAACATGTCATGTATATGCATTGTCATGCGCTCACTATTCGTCAATTGCCCAGCTGTAATTTGTTCACCCAACATGTTAGTTATCTTTTATGGAGAGACACCACTAGTGAACTGTGGACCCCGGTCCATTCTTTTACACTGATTAAACAACCACAAACTGCAAACTGTTCCTTTTTCATTCTCTGCAATTTAATACTCATTTTCCACACCATACGTTTAATCCTTTGTTTTCAGCAAGCCAGTGAGATTGACAACCTCACTGTTTCGTTGGGGCAAAGTAGTTTGATTGTGTTGTGTGCAGATTCCACGTCAACAGTCCAGACTCCCTGCGACAGCTATTTTTCTGGCGCCGTTGACAACCTTCTGAAGAGTTGCTGCTCCTACTGGTTCGATAACCTTGGTTTCTTTCTGAGGGAAAACTTGCTGCTGACTACATCATACCTTCCTCTTGGGGTCTCCCAACGAACGTGTGTTTCACGTCATCAAGCTATTTTTCTGGCGCCGTTGCCGGGGAGTAGAAGTTCTTCAGGAAGCTCTCTGTCTCCCGTCAACAGCTCTATTTTTCTGGCGCCGTTGCCGGGGAGACAGCAGTCTTCTGCAAGGGGAGTTTCACGCTTCCAATCTCTTTACTTTGTTTTTGTCTTGCTTAGTTTATTTTATTTTATCTTGTTTGCTTTCAATTATCAAAAACACAAAAAAATTAGTTACTTGCATTTAGTTTATTTTCAGTTTTGTTTTCTGTTAGTTATCATGTCTGGTTCGGCTCATCATGTTTTGGTTCCTGAAGTTGAGGTTCGATCTTTTAAGCAACAAAGTGGAGAAAGTTTGAAAGATGCTTGGTATAGAATCAGCGATGCTCATCGTAGGTGTGCTAAAAAATATTCCACTATGATCCTGCTTAGAAATTTTTATGTTGGCATAACTAGCTGGTATAGATATGTCTTGGACACTTTGACGGGAGGTAACTTTCTTGGTACCCCTGCGTTGGAAGCTAGTTATATTATTGAGAGCCTAGTAGGAACACCACCTGTTAGTAACATTAAAAATGAGATCACCTTGGAAGATGTTATAAAGAAATTGGAGTCTATAGAGAAAAATTTGCCAAATCTCCTTGATAGTACTAGCAAAGTTGATGAATCACTGGGAACCATTAATGAAAGAATTGCTGTTTTAGAAACTAGTACTATTCAAGATAATCAAAATCTTAGGATTGGTGAATTAGAGGAGGCTATGGATGTAATAAGTTCTACTTTTACCTCTATTAAAACTAAAAGGCAAAAGGCTTTTGTGGGGAGAAAGCAAAAATTTATGTATGTTCCAAAAATTTCTAAACCAAAACCCACGGGTGCGTTTAAAACGGATAACGTGTTCAATGAGCTTGAGGGTAAGTCACATAATGGTCTATTTAAATTTTCTTCCCAAGAATTACGTAAACTGAAAAGTCCTAATGTGACAAACCCTGTTCTTGATGAAGCTTTTGATGAATTAGACCTTTCTTCACTTGGTAATACTTGATGCATGCTTTGTGCCTAGCTAAAAGGCGTTAAAGAAAAGCGCTTATGGGAGGCAACCCATTTTATTTTTCTGCAATTTTTCTTTTATTGAGTCAAGGAGTTTGTTTACTTCTGTAGCAACTCCTTTGTATCTTTATTTTCTCGCATTGTTGTGCCAAGAGTAGCCTCTAATGATAAGATGATGCTTAATTTTGATTGCTGCGCAGAAACAGATTTTTGCTGTTCACTGTACGAAATTCCTAAAATCACCAGATTGTTAAAAATCTGAAATTTTTGTGCGTAATCTTTATGAATGTCTGAAACTTTCATTAGTTCAGAGTTTCTCGATCTGAGCGTCGTAAGTGCCTCGAAAAAATTCGTCTTTGCGGACTGTTCTGTTTTAGACAGATTATGCCTTTTTATTTTTCGCATTCTCTCTTTTACTAGTGTTGAGTGAAATTCTTTTTTGGGTGGAAGAGCTTCACATAACATCAGTGGCTGTAGCTAATGTTTAAAGTAACAAATCATATTGCGTCTTTACAGAACATGTGAATTTTTGATTATGCACTAACCCTCTAATGAGATCTACTTTGAGTTTGGTGTGACGGAAGTTTTCAAGGGTCAAGAGAGAAGGATGATATAATAGGATCAAGAAGAGTGAAGAGCTTAAGCTTGGGGAGGCTCCCATGGATCTCCCCAGCATATTTCAAGAAGACTCAAGCGTCTAAGCTTGGGGATGCCCAAGGCATCCCCTTCTTCATCGTCAAAATTATCAGGTCATCTCTAGTGAAACTATATTTTAATTCTTTCACATCATATGTGCTTTTCTTGGAGCGTCTGTGTGCTTTTTATTTTCAGTATTGCACTTTTATTTTCAATAAAGCTTGACTGGACCCTAGCATTCTTGATTGGGAGAGAGACACGCTCCGCTTTTTCATGAGAATACTCCTATTCTTCACTTATATTTGTTGAGTATTCATATCTAGCGCTGTTCAGCTTTTAGCTCTTGTTTTCATGTATCTCTTGTCAGAGCTATTAGCTTTCTTTTGTAGAAAGTACTCTCTTGCTTCACTTATATTTGTTTGGAGAGTTGATGAAATAAATTGATTGGTGTTTGGTTGGTTCAGAAAATGTTGCATGTGGTAATTGGTATAAGGAAAAACTTGCTTAATCTTGTAGATCACTAAAATGGATAACTTGATGCTTGTCAATTGTTTTGAGTTAACAAGTAGATCATGATTAAATTGTGCATCACATGAGTTAAGCCTATTAGTGAAGAACTACCGTAAAGCTTGTTGAAAATTTGGTTTGCATCGGTGGTACCTCTAAGGTCTAGATATTTTCTAATAACAGGGTTTGGTTAACAAGGAAGACGGTATGAAGTCTTATAACGTTTGCAATATGTTTGTCATATAAAACTTGGTGTACGGGTTGATATTCTTGTTTGCTTACATAACCTTGCTAGCCTAAACTCTGTACTGAGAGGGAATGCTTCTCGTGCATCCAAATCCTTGAGCCAAAATCCATGCCATTTGTGTCCACCATAACTACCTATATGTGGTATTTCCTTGCCACTCCAAGTAAATTTTTCATGTGCTACCTTTAAATTATTCAAAATGTTATTATTCCCTTTTTGTGTCAATGTTTACTAGCTCATGAGGAATTAGTGTGGTTATTCTTTATTCTATTTGTCGAGTGGACTTTTACACCTGGACTAGTGGCATATACATCCGCTTATCCAATAACTTGCAAAAAGAGCTGGCAACGGGGTGCCCAGTCCCAATTAATTACAACTTTAACCAATTAATTCTCTTCACACTTTTGCCCTGATTCATCAGTAAGCAATGACAAACAGTGAAATACCTGAATGTGTGTAAACCAAAGAGAAAGAGGGATGATCTGCCTTGCTGGTAGAAATAACGTCCTTCATGGGAGCCGCTCTTAAAAGTCCGTTCGACAGGTAGAATACTGTTCTCACCCGCTACCATTCGTTGACAATTAACAAACACCTCTCAAAAATAGATACTCCTCCATGGTATGTGATTGATGGAAGGCACCCGAGGATTCGGTTAGCCATGGCTTGTGTTAGCAAGGTTGGGAGGAGTATCAAATATTTTATGCAATCTCTATATGCTTTCAAAAACCTAAAAGCTCTAGCACATGATTTAATCCCTGCTTCCCTCTGCGAAGGGCCTTTCTTTTACTTTTATGTTGAGTCAGTTTTCCTATTCTTTCTGTCTTCCACAAGCAAACACTAGTGTCAACTTTGTTACAACATGCGTTATATGCAATGTATTGGACTTGTTATACTACTTTGTGTTGACAATATCCATGAGATAAATATGTTGAAAGTTGAAGCAAATGCTGAAACTAAATTCTTCCTTTGTGTTGATTAAATACCTTTTATTAGAAACTATTGCTTTATGAGTTAACACTTATGCAAAACTGTTTGATGCTTGTCTCGAAAGTACTATTCATGAAAACGTTTAGCTTGTGTGATTCATTGTTTACTCATTATCTATTTGGTAGCAAATTATAGACCATTGACTTGGATCACTTCATTCATTTACATGTGCCTTGCAATATTATATGATCAAGATTATGATAGTAGCATGTCACCTCAAAAATTATTTGTTTTTATCGTTTACCTACTCGAGGACGAGTAGGAACTAAGCTTGGGGATGCTGATACGTCTCAAACGTATCTATAATTTTTGATGTTCCATGCTTGTTTTATACCAATTGCTACATGTTTTGCATCTACTTTATATCACTTTTATACATTTTTTGGGACTAACCTATTAACAAGATGCCGAAGTGCCAGTTCCTGTTTTCTGCTGTTTTTGTATTCCAGAAAAGCTAGTCTGGAAATATTCTCGGAATTGGACGAAACTACACGGGGGTGCCTATTTTTCCAGAACACGCCTGACGGAGCGAAGGAGCACAGAGGAGGGCCACCAGGAGGCCACACGGGCCGGGCCCCCCTCTGCCGCGCCCTGGGGTGGTGTGGGCCCCTCGGGGGTCCGCAGCCGCCGCCCTTTCGCCTACTTATTCCCCCCGACGCGAAAACCCTAAGTACCTGAGCAAATATCCACGAAAAGTTCCAGAGACGCCGCCGTCGTCAACCCTAGCTCGGGAGGGTTCAGAACCTCTTCCCGGCACCCTGCCGGAGAGGGGAATCGTCACCGGAGGCTTCTACATCGCCATGCCTGCCTCCGGAGTGATGCGTGAGTAGTTCATCCTTGGACTACGGGTCCATAGCAGTAGCTAGATGGTTGTCTCTCCACTTTGTGCCATCATGTTTAGATCTTGTGAGCTGCCCTACATGATCAAGATCATATTATTGTAATGCTACATGTTGTGTTTGCTGGGATCCGATGAATATTGAATATTATGTCAAGTTGATTATCAATCTATCTTATATGTTATTTAAGATCTTGCATGCTTTCCGTTACTCGTAGATGCTTTGGCCAAGTAGATGCTTGTAACTCCAAGAGAGAGTATTTATGCTAGATAGTGGGTTCATGTCTCCGTTTAACCTGGGACAGTGACAGAAAGTTCTAAGGTTGTGGATGTGCTGTTGCCACTAGGGATAACCTAACGATGCTATGTCCACGGGCATATGTGTTTGTTTACATTACGCACTTTACTTAATGCAATTATCCGTTGCTTGCAACTTAATACCAACGGGGGACTCGGATGACAACCCGGCGGTGGATTATTAGTCATAGATGCTGTTGGATAACGATCTATGTATTATGTCGTAATGCCCAATTAAATATCATAGTAGTCAACATGTCATGTATATGCATTGTCATGCGCTCACTATTCGTCAATTGCCCAGCTGTAATTTGTTCACCCAACATGTTAGTTATCTTTTATGGAGAGACACCACTAGTGAACTGTGGACCCCGGTCCATTCTTTTACACTGATTAAACAACCACAAACTGCAAACTGTTCCTTTTTCATTCTCTGCAATTTAATACTCATTTTCCACACCATACGTTTAATCCTTTGTTTTCAGCAAGCCAGTGAGATTGACAACCTCACTGTTTCGTTGGGGCAAAGTAGTTTGATTGTGTTGTGTGCAGATTCCACGTCAACAGTCCAGACTCCCTGCGACAGCTATTTTTCTGGCGCCGTTGACAACCTTCTGAAGAGTTGCTGCTCCTACTGGTTCGATAACCTTGGTTTCTTTCTGAGGGAAAACTTGCTGCTGACTACATCATACCTTCCTCTTGGGGTCTCCCAACGAACGTGTGTTTCACGTCATCACGGTGGCACGAGCACGTCGCCTACTGCTTTGGCTTCGACCCCAGCTCCAGAAGATACAAGATCTTCCACCAGGGCCAGGGGTATAACGTCACGAGGCAAGATCTGTACGTGTACACTGTCGGTGAAGGCGAGAACTGGAGGAGGGTGCAGGTAGCCGGTGAGAAAATGCGCGGCGTGTACCACGGCGACCCCGTGTTCGCCAATGGATCAGTGTACTGGTACGCTGTTACCGGTGGCGTCGGCCGGCTCACTCGCTTCGATATGGGGACGGAGTGTTATTTTGATGTGTTCCAAATTCATATGAAGAGATAAAGTGAGAGGCTAACTTCGGAGCACTGAATTTAATGCTTCTGTCCACACCACCAAAGGTACACTTGACTATGTACATGCTGATGTTTGGGGGCCATCTCGTAAGCCCTCTTATGGTGGTGCTCGTTATATGCTTACCATTATTGATGATTACTATAGAAGAGTTTGGCCTTATTTCATGAAAAATAAGGATGATACGTTTGCTGCTTTTAAAGAGTGGAAAACTATGATTGAAAGGCAAACAGAAAGGAAGGTGAAATTACTTCGTACTGACAATGGTGGCGAATTTTGTTCGAATGCCTTTAATGACTATTGCAGGAAAGAAGGCATTGTCAGGCACCTCACCATCCCGTACACGCCTCAGCAGAATGGTGTAGCGGAGCGGATGAACAGGACCATCATCTCCAAGGCTCGCTGCATGATCTCCAACGCTCGCATGAGTAAGCGTTTTTGGGCTGAGGCGGCTGCCACCGCCTGCTACTTGATAAATAGGTCACCATCTATTCCCCTCAGGAAGAAAACTCCCATCGAGGTATGGTCAGGTACTCCTGCTGATTATTCACAGCTTAAAGTTTTCGGTTGCACTGCTTATGCTCATGTTGATAATGGAAAGTTAGAGCCGAGAGCTATTAAGTGTGTGTTCATTGGTTATGGTTCGGGTGTAAAAGGATACAAGTTATGGAATCCGAAACTAGCAAGGCATTTATGAGCAGGAGTGTTGTTTTCAATGAATCTGTTTTGGATTTTGATAAGTTGTCCTCAGATGTTTTGCCAGATTTTTCTGAGGAGCAGGTTCGTGTCGAGGTGGAGCACTTGATGATCCCGAAGAGCAAGGCTTTGATACCTGCAAAAGTAAACGGGATTAGGTTGAGACTCCAAGTGCAGAGTGTATAGTAAGTGGAAGACAGTTTTCCCCACGAGGGGTGACTCGAGGGTTTAATATCGAACTCTCGGGGAATCTGAAGTGGTAGATTTATCTTCTTATCCTTCTTTTGGTTACCTACAAAACAAGGTTAGATGTTTTGGTCCTCAACCTCACCTGTGGTTGTCAAGCACAAGGTGTAAGAATGATATCAGGATAGTTATGCAATGCAAACAAGAAATAAATATGCAATGATGGTGGATGCAATGTAAATGATATTTTTGGGTTTTTGAATGATGTATGCAAGATGAAAAGTATTTTTGTATTTTCGGATTTAATGATGGCTGAAAATAGAAAAGTGGTATATGGTGTTGGAAAGGTGTTTCTTATGATTAAAAATGGACTGGGGTTCATGGTTTCACAAATGCACTCTCTCTTTATAAAGTGGTAGACAATGGAACACACACAGTTAACATATGAGATTGCAACACAGGGTTTGATAACAAGTTACTTAGATATATGGGCATCACGTCCTAACATAGAGATCTTTTGGTTATTAACCTCTCTTATACTCCACCAAGATGCGAACTAAATCATAACACCTCAGTAATTAAGATAACTCAGAGTATAGCATTAAGTATCATGACATGAAGTGAAAATAAGAACATGCTAGATCTAGTCATGGAGTAGTGGCAATGGTCACGCCCACATCCCCGGTAGCATGGTATTTTAGTTTATCCCTAGTGAGGCAACAAAGTAAGGTAAAGATACCAAAGTGGATCGCAGAACTTTCTCTCACGTTCACTGCACTAGCCACCCCCCGTTACTCCAACTAATGCACACGTTCCCCCACACACGCTCTCATAAACATGCTTGATCAAAACAAGTAGACAAGAACGGGGTACATAATATGCATCTATACTCATAACTGAAACAAACATTGCAATCTCAAACATATATTAACTCATAAAGATCCACCACAAAGGTATTACAACGGTGACCGTAATCATGTTCAGCAGCTCATACGGTGCTAATTAGTGAAGCTCAAGAGAGGAGAGATACATAAGTTACTTCCACAAACCCATAGTCCAGAGGTGGACTACTCCCTCTTCATCATGGAGACGGTGGAGAAGTCGATGGAGAAGATGGAGACCACGCCGGCAGCGCCCCGCCGGAGTTTTCCCCCTCCAATCTGCAGCTCCTGATCTCCGTTTCGGTGTTTCTGTGTTTGTGCGGCGCTCCTTCCAGAGAACGTCGGGGGACCTTTTTTATAGGCGTTTTTAGGTCAAGACGATGTCGGTGGAGAAAGATCGAAGGCAACGGAGCCACGAGGCCCAAATGGGTGGGTCCCACGCGGCTACAGTACCTGGCCGCGTGGGCCCCCCGTTTGGCCCTCGAGCCTCCGTTTGCTCGCTTCCTTCGCCCACAGGTCTTCTTCCTTCCAAATATTGACGCCCGTAAATTTCCAGGTGATTTCGTTGACGTTTGGGTCCCTGAAACATTAAAATAAGAAAACGGGTTTTCTGCCTGTGCAGGGTTAATTCCATAAAAATAGGAAATAAATGAATATTCCCAAAATCATTATAAAACATTGATATAACCCTTATATGATGCAAATATGATTGGAATATAAGCAATTAAAGTGCAAAGTTCATGTATGCATTTTACATGCATCAACATCCCCAAGCTTAATCCATGCTCGTCCTCGAGTATGAAGATGATAAAACTAACATGGACTTTGCAATTTAATACTTAACAATGAATCAAAGATGATTACTATTGCTACATATAGTCAAATGATTCATTCTTCAAAGGAGTAGCAATATGCAAATAGTTTATGAAGTGATATCAAGTATTCAAGACAAGGATGTTCATTGATAGTTCACAAAGTGTAACATGGTAGCAAGTAATATGGAACACATGTATGCATAATGATAAGTAGAACATCCTACAATGGTCATAGAGTGTAGATGAAAATCTGAATATGATAGGTGTACACTTTGGAAAGATGTATATGTGAGTAGAGGTAAAGCATGCATAAGTTTCATCCAACTTCCAAACTCTTCTACTTAAGTTAATGATTGCAATAAGGTATTCATTGGTGTCAAGCTCTCATTGCCCCTATCATAGCATCTTGAATGATTAAGGTTAAAGTGAAAGCAAATATGAGTAGTGTGCTTGATAAAGAATGGGTTGAATGTCTCATGCCCCTTGAATACAAGTACTTACACCATGTGTTACTCAACTTGGGAAACAAAGCAAGTTCAATTAAATATCATTGTAAGCATAATAGTATCATCAAGAGCGTCAACTGGGGTACCTCTTGTCCCAAGATATGGAACAAGCCCATATCAAAATGACAAGACAAACAAACAAAATGAACAATCTCAACACCCTTTTTATTTACCATTTGGAATAGTTTTTTATTGCAAGGTGTATCACAGAAGGTTCACCATAGTATGTAAGTAAATTTCCACCATGAATGATGCATGGCTTAGATTAGCGGCCCAGGCGTCTCTCTAACCATTTACACAAACTCATTTAAACTCACTCTATTTCCACATTTATTTCAACATGATAAGCATCCATAGACAAAAGCACATGATATCAACTAAATGAGATGAAGAGCGTGTTGAAAGCTTGCCATGTGACAGCACATATGGGCTAACTTCCAACCCAAAACATTCATCAAGCCACAAACATCATAATCTTAATCACAATGGGTCAAGTTTTATTATGCAAATAAAAGAACATTGTGCATCAAGTTCGTGAGAGCTATATAACCAATTTTTTTCCATTGCAATCAATAACATAAACATTTTCATTCAGAGGTAAGATAACACAAACAACATGTTAAACATACTCGGAATAGCATAAAGCCAATAGGTAGATATGGTGGACTCACTGGAATAACTTTGGTTGAAGGTGTTGGAAACAAGTTTTTGCTTGTTGGAGTTTTTGGGCTAGCAAAAGGGAGAAAGTTGACCATCTAGATGCATGCATGAGTGTCCATAGAACTAACTAATCCATGTTAAACCAAGTAAAATAACAATCAGCACCAAAACATGAATAAGTGATAGCTCTACAAAAAGAATTTGCAAACTATTACTCATAAACAAGCTCATGAATCATGCAACTATATGTATCATTAAAAATCAAGTCAAACATCCCTTTTCCCAATCTTATAAAAGCATCCAACATATTTCAACCCATATTTCCAGTAGCTCTCTCATATATAATGATAGTGTGGTGGTCTCTCAAGACTCAAACAAAAAAAAAAAACGACGCTCCAAGTTTATGCGATAAAGTGTTTCGATCGAAAAACAGAAGTTGGACGTGTGCAAACCGAGAGTGTGTAGGTCCAGCGGGGTTGTCTTCACATCCCCAAGCTTATGGTCTTCACCATCCTTGGATAGCTCTTGGTGCATCTCCTCCAATCCCTGTGAAAAAACTTCAAAACACCGTTTCTCCCATCTCTTTTCTGTGGGGTGCATTAATAGTGATAAACAAATAGGTTCCTTGCTGCATATAATCCTTGAACAAAAATTCATATGACATGTCCAGAAAGTGTATAATGTTGTATGCCTACTCATAAACTCAATTGGATCAAAAAGATTCAACTTAAAAGCTCAAAGCATGCATCAAACAAAATGGGACAGAATCTGTCCAGAAAAACAGCAGCAGCAAAACGTATTTTTCTACCCTACCAAACTTTCTCGAAAAATTCCGAAAAATTCATGCATACAGAGGATGAAAAGTTGCAACTACAGTTCAAATATGAGCTCATTCGGAGTTACAGAATAAGAATTAAAAATCATACCGTGCACTGACTCGTGCAGGAATAAAATCTCCGAACGCTATAAGCAACTTTTTCAAACCAAAAAGGGTAAAACTTGGCACTTTATTGAAAACTCCAGAACCTAAACTAAACAAAGTCTCTTGTTACAGCAAGAGGACACAAAGAAAATCACACATAAAAATAACCGGGTTGCCTCCCGCAAAGCGCTTTCTTTATAGCCATATAGCTAGGCTTCTTACTTGTTGTTTTATTGTGGACGAAGCTCATGAGGGAGCTTGAACTTTGGTGGTTCCCTCTTCCTTGGAAAGTGTTCCATGCACTTCTTGTGTGGAAACTGAAACTTTACATTCCCTTCCTTTGAATCAATGATAGCACCTGTGGTACGAAGAAAAGGTCTTCCAAGAATAATAGGACTAGAGGTTTTATTCCCCATGTCCATGATTAGAAAATCCACAGGCACAAAAGTCATATGTAACTCTACCATAACATCACTTACTTTTCCCAAAGCATGTTTAATAGAGTCATCAGCAAGTGCTAGTTCAATAGAGCATTTTTCAAGATTTTTCAATTCAAGCACTTCATATAGTTCTTTAGATAAAACAGAGACACTAGATCCTAGATCAAGTATGGCATGGTGTGTCTCTTTTCCAATAGTTACTAGTACCTTAGGTATCCACATATCCCCAAGCTTAGGTGGTATCATAGCCTCTTGGTTGTACCTAGCAATCTTTTCTTTCAAGACATGATTAGCAATATAAGAACCAAAACCTGCTTGGTTAGTGTTGATGGAAGGATCACTTGCAAATTTTTGTAAGATAGATATTAATTCATGCAAGCTACAATTTTCTAAGTCAAGCAAAGGATCCTTGACTTCATTAAGCATTTTAACTTCCTCAACTTCAACCTCTTTCATTACCCCAATAGATTCTTTAGCAACTCTCTCTTGCTCATGAATGTGTTCCCAAGACTTATTGATAACCTCTTGGCAATATTTTATTGTTTCCTCATGTTTTTGGCTGTAATGATGCTCTTTAATGATGAGACTTCCTTAGTAAGTGATGCATGTAAAATGCATACATGAACTTTGCACTTTAATTGCTTATATTCCAATCATATTTGCATCATATAAGGGTTATATCAATGTTTTATAATGATTTTTGAGAATATTCATTTATTTCCTATTTTTATGGAATTAACCCTGCACAGGCAGAAAACCCCGGTTTCTTATTTTAATGTTTCAGGGACCCAAACGTCAACGAAATCACCAGGAAATTTACGGGCATCAATATTTGGAAGGAAGAAGACCTGTGGGCGAAGGAAGCGAGCAAACGGAGGCTCGAGGGCCAAACGAGGGGGGCCCACGCGGCCAGGTACTGTAGCCGCGTGGGACCCACCCATTTGGGCCTCGTGGCTCCGTTGCCTTCGATCTTTTCTCCACCGACATCGTCTTGACCTAAAAACGCCTATAAAAAAGGTCCCCGACGTTCTCTGGAAGGAGCGCCGCACAAACACAGAAACACCGAAACGGAGATCAGGAGCTGCAGATTGGAGGGGGAAAACTCCGGCGGGGCGCTGCCGGCGTGGTCTCCATCTTCTCCATCGACTTCTCCACCGTCTCCATGATGAAGAGGGAGTAGTCCACCTCTGGACTATGGGTTTGTGGAAGTAACTTATGTATCTCTCCTCTCTTGAGCTTCACTAATTAGCACCGTATGAGCTGCTGAACATGATTACGGTCACCGTTTTAATACCTTTGTGGTGGATCTTTATGAGTTAATATATGTTTGAGATTGCAATGTTTGTTTCAGTTATGAGTATAGATGCATATTATGTACCCCGTTCTTGTCTACTTGTTTTGATCAAGCATGTTTATGAGAGCGTGTGTGGGGGACGTGTGCATTAGTTGGAGTAACGGGGGGTGGCTAGTGCAGTGAACATGAGAGAAAGTTCTGCGATCCACTTTGGTATCTTTACCTTACTTTGTTGCCTCACTAGGCATAAACTAAAATACCATGCTACCGGGATGTGGCGTGACCATTGCCACTACTCCATGACTAGATCTAGCATGTTCTTATTTTCACTTCATGTCATGATACTTAATGCTATACTCTGAGTTATCTTAATTACTGAGGTGTTATGATTTAGTTCGCATCTTGGTGGAGTATAAGAGAGGTTATAACCAAAATATCTCTATGTTAGGACGTGATGCCCATATATTTAAGTAACTTGTTATCAAACCCTGTGTTGCAATCTCATATGTTAACTGTGTGTGTTCCATTGTCTACCACTTTATAAAGAGAGAGTGCATTTGTGAAACCATGAACCCCAGTCCATTTTAATCATAAGAAACACCTTTCCAACACCATATACCACTTTTCTATTTTCAGCCATCATTAAATCCGAAAATACAAAAATACTTTTCATCTTGCATACATCATTCAAAAACCCAAAAATATCATTTACCATTGCATCCACCATCATTGCATATTTATTTCTTGTTTGCATTGCATAACTATCCTGATATCATTTTTACACCTTGTGCTTGACAACCACAGGTGAGGTTGAGGACCAAAACATCTAACCTTGTTTTGTAGGTAACCAAAAGAAGGATAAGAAGATAAATCTACCACTTCAGATTCCCCGAGAGTTCGATATTAAACCCTCGAGTCACCCCTCGTGGGGAAAACTGTCTTCCACTTACTATACACTCTGTACTTGGAGTCTCAACCTAATCCCGTTTACTTTTGCAGGTATCAAGGCCTTCTTCGGGACCATCAGTAAGCTGATCTACCCTTTCAAACAAAGCATCTTGTTTTTCAAACTTAGAGATAAATTCCTTATTAAGCTCTTTTTGGGTAGATATAAAAGATCTAATGGTGTTTTCCAAGTCACTAGAAACATTACCACTAGAAGCATATTTATTTGGCACATATGGGGGTTTATTATAAGAGTTATAATTGTTGTTACCATACCCATTATTACCATAGTTCCTAATGAAATTGACATCAATATTTTCAGAATTGTTTCCAACTAGTTCTTGCAAAGGAACATTTTCAACACTAGGTTTATTAAGCAAAGCAAGCATAGTATCCATCTTAGATGACAAATCATTAGTTTCTTCAATAGAGTTCACTTTCTTAGAAGGATTAGGTGCCCTATCAGTATGCCATTGACTATAGTTTTGTAAAATGCTTTCCAATATATTTTTAGCTTCTACTATAGTCTTACTCATAAAAGCACCTCCAGCAGCAGAATCAAGTATGTTTCTAGACATGTAGTTTAAACCATTGTAGAAAGAGTGTAATATGGTCCATTCATTAACTCCATGTGAGGGACAAGTTCTAAGCATAAGTTTTATCCTATCCCAAGCCATAGCAACATGTTCATTTTCATTTTGCCTAAAAGAAAGGATGTTGTTTCTATTTTGCAAAATTTTAACAGGGGGATAATATTTCTTAATGAAAGCTTCTTTTAGATCATCCCAAGAATTAATACTACCAGATGGCAAGGAATGCAACCACTCTTTAGCTTTTCCTCTAAGTGAAAAAGGAAATAACTTCAGTTTTAGGATATCACTTTCCACATTTTTAAACTTTTGCATGTCACATATTTCAACAAAGTCATGAAGATGCATAGAGGCATCCTCCATAGCACTACCACCAAATTGTTCCCTAGTTATCAAGTTCAACAAACTAGGACTTACTTCATAACTCTCAGCATTTATCTTAGGTGTGGCAATAGCTCTCGTGATAAATTGATCATTAGGAGTGTTTGTGTAGTCACACAGCTTAGTTCTTTCTCCCATTTTAGCAAGTTTTTTTTGGTATTTTTAATTTTTTATGCAAAACTGAAATAAATATGATATGATATGCAATGACACTAACAAAACAAATAAATTGCTTTGTAAGTAAAGATGGATAAGATGGTGCTCACGTAGGTGCAACCTCCCCAAGCTTAGGTGTTAGCACAAGTTGGTGACGTTGACTTTGTTGTGAGATGAATGCGATGATGCACACCCTTGGATAAATCTCTCAGCTACGATTCCCCGGCAACGGCGCCAGAAAACGTCTTGATGATCCCGAAGAGCAAGGCTTGATACCTGCAAAAGTAAACGGGATTAGGTTGAGACTCCAAGTGCAGAGTGTATAGTAAGTGGAAGACAGTTTTCCCCACGAGGGGTGACTCGAGGGTTTAATATCGAACTCTCGGGGAATCTGAAGTGGTAGATTTATCTTCTTATCCTTCTTTTGGTTACCTACAAAACAAGGTTAGATGTTTTGGTCCTCAACCTCACCTGTGGTTGTCAAGCACAAGGTGTAAGAATGATATCAGGATAGTTATGCAATGCAAACAAGAAATAAATATGCAATGATGGTGGATGCAATGGTAAATGATATTTTTGGGTTTTTGAATGATGTATGCAAGATGAAAAGTATTTTTGTATTTTCGGATTTAATGATGGCTGAAAATAGAAAAGTGGTATATGGTGTTGGAAAGGTGTTTCTTATGATTAAAAATGGACTGGGGTTCATGGTTTCACAAATGCACTCTCTCTTTATAAAGTGGTAGACAATGGAACACACACAGTTAACATATGAGATTGCAACACAGGGTTTGATAACAAGTTACTTAGATATATGGGCATCACGTCCTAACATAGAGATCTTTTGGTTATTAACCTCTCTTATACTCCACCAAGATGCGAACTAAATCATAACACCTCAGTAATTAAGATAACTCAGAGTATAGCATTAAGTATCATGACATGAAGTGAAAATAAGAACATGCTAGATCTAGTCATGGAGTAGTGGCAATGGTCACGCCCACATCCCCGGTAGCATGGTATTTTAGTTTATCCCTAGTGAGGCAACAAAGTAAGGTAAAGATACCAAAGTGGATCGCAGAACTTTCTCTCACGTTCACTGCACTAGCCACCCCCCGTTACTCCAACTAATGCACACGTTCCCCCACACACGCTCTCATAAACATGCTTGATCAAAACAAGTAGACAAGAACGGGGTACATAATATGCATCTATACTCATAACTGAAACAAACATTGCAATCTCAAACATATATTAACTCATAAAGATCCACCACAAAGGTATTACAACGGTGACCGTAATCATGTTTAGCAGCTCATACGGTGCTAATTAGTGAAGCTCAAGAGAGGAGAGATACATAAGTTACTTCCACAAACCCATAGTCCAGAGGTGGACTACTCCCTCTTCATCATGGAGACGGTGGAGAAGTCGATGGAGAAGATGGAGACCACGCCGGCAGCGCCCCGCCGGAGTTTTCCCCCTCCAATCTGCAGCTCCTGATCTCCGTTTCGGTGTTTCTGTGTTTGTGCGGCGCTCCTTCCAGAGAACGTCGGGGGACCTTTTTTATAGGCGTTTTTAGGTCAAGACGATGTCGGTGGAGAAAAGATCGAAGGCAACGGAGCCACGAGGCCCAAATGGGTGGGTCCCACGCGGCTACAGTACCAGGCCGCATGGGCCCCCCTCGTTTGGCCCTCGAGCCTCCGTTTGCTCGCTTCCTTCGCCCACAGGTCTTCTTCCTTCCAAATATTGACGCCCGTAAATTTCCAGGTGATTTCGTTGACGTTTGGGTCCCTGAAACATTAAAATAAGAAAACGGGGTTTTCTGCCTGTGCAGGGTTAATTCCATAAAAATAGGAAATAAATGAATATTCCCAAAAATCATTATAAAACATTGATATAACCCTTATATGATGCAAATATGATTGGAATATAAGCAATTAAAGTGCAAAGTTCATGTATGCATTTTACATGCATCAGCACTCTGTTGAAAAGGAAAATGTCACTGTTAACAATGATGGTGCTGCTACTTCAGATGATTCTGATCCTGATTCTGCTGGTTCTGATGATTCTGTTTCTTCTGATTCTGATAATGATAATGTTCAGAACTCACCCCCTGTTTTGCAGCCACAACAGTCTATTGCTGCTCGTAGGAACAGGAGGAATTGTGGTCCTCGACCACGTTTAATTGATGAGTGTAACATTGTTGATTATGCTCTGAGTTGTGCAGAACAGGTGG
The DNA here is from genome assembly GCA_947311845.1 of Poa pratensis. Classification (NCBI taxonomy): domain Eukaryota; kingdom Viridiplantae; phylum Streptophyta; class Magnoliopsida; order Poales; family Poaceae; genus Poa; species Poa pratensis. Next base: position 140,994,094 of record CAMZMU010000085.1, read on the forward strand.
AGCACGGACATGAGCCGTCCACTTATACTGAAGCTATTGGTTCCGGTGACCGCGAGAAGTGGCTTGCTGCTATGCAAGAAGAGATGCAGTCACTCGATAAGAATGGCACATGGAAAGTTGTGCGCTTGCCTAAGAAAAAGAAGACAGTCCGCTGTAAGTGGATCTTCAAGAGAAAGGAGGATTTATCTCCTAGCGAGACTCCGAGGTTTAAGGCAAGGTTAGTTGCAAAAGGCTTCAGTCAAATTCCAGGTGTTGATTATAATGATGTTTTCTCTCCAGTTGTTAAGCATAGTTCAATTCGTACATTCTTTGATATTGTTGCTATGCGTGATCTTGAGCTTGAGCAGTTAGATGTAAAGACTGCGTTTCTGCATGGAGAGTTGGAGGAGGAGATATACATGGACCAGCCAGAAGGGTTCATAGTGCCTGGTAAGGAGGATCTTGTGTGTAAGTTGAAAAGGTCCTTATACGGTTTGAAACAATCTCCTCGTCAATGGTATAAAAGGTTTGATTCTTTTATGTTGTCACATGGCTTTAAGAGGTCTGAATTTGATAGCTGTGTGTACATTAAGTTTGTTAATGGATCACCTATATACCTGTTATTATATGTTGATGATATGTTGATTGCTACCAAGAGCAAGAAAGATATCGCTGCTCTCAAGTCACAGTTGAGTAGCGAGTTTGAGATGAAGGATCTTGGTGCTGCTAAGAAAATTCTAGGTATGGAGATTACCCGTGACAGAAATTCTGGTTTGTTGTTTCTTAGTCAGCAAAATTATATTAAGAAAGTTCTTCATCGTTTTAATATGCATGATGCAAAGTCTGTTAGTACTCCTATTGCTCCTCACTTTAAATTGTCAGCTGAACAATGTCCTAGTACGGATGAGAATTTTGAGTACATGTCTAGAGTTCCCTATTCTAGTGCTGTTGGTTCTTTAATGTATGCCATGGTTTGCTCACGTCCAGATTTATCATATGCTATGAGTTTGGTTAGTAGATATATGGCTAATCCTGGTAAAGAATATTGGAAGGCTGTTCAGTGGATTTTCAAATACCTTCGCGGCACATCCAATGCTTGCCTAAAGTTTGGCAAGACTGATGAGGGACTCGTAGGCTATGTGGATTCAGATTTTGCTGCCGATTTGGATAAGAGGAGATCCCTCACAGGTTATGTGTTCACGCTTGGTGGTTGTGCCGTGAGTTGGAGGGCAACGTTGCAATCCGTTGTTGCCCAGTCTACCACTGAAGCAGAGTACATGGCTATTGCTGAAGCATGTAAAGAATTGGTTTGGCTGAAAGTTTTGTTTGCTGAGCTTTGTGGAGATGATACTTGCATTAACCTGTTTTGTGATAGTCAGAGTGCTATTTACCTTACTAAGGATCAGATGTTCCATGAGAGAACAAAGCACATTGACGTCAAATATCATTATGTGCGTGATGTTGTTGCAAAAGGTAAACTGAAGGTATGCAAGATAAGTACTCATGATAATCCTGCGGATATGATGACAAAGCCAGTTCCTGTTACTAAGTTCGAGCTTTGGTTGGGCTTAGTTGGTATCACTGTCTAGACCAAGAGGTTATTTTGGCGCCGAAGGTGTTTTTCTTTGTTGTGTTCAGAGTGAAGTTCTCGTTCATGCTACAAGATGAAATTTGTGTCAAGGTGGAGTGTTTTTTTGATGTGTTCCAAATTCATATGAAGAGATAAAGTGAGAGGCTAACTTCGGAGCGAAGCGGAGGCCCGGTGGGCTATCCTGCGCTCGCGGGGGTGCGGGGGCGGCAGCCCCCGCGGTACGGTACACGTCGTTTCCGAGTCAGACTGCAGCTGACTTAGGGTTTTATGCCACCATATATACATCTTGTAAGTCGCCGCTTGGGGTAAGCCACACATTGTAAACCCACGGCGTTTGTAACCTCACCCGATATAGTGAAGTATTGCTGGCTGGCGCCCGTGGTTTTTTCCTCTCCTTTGTTTGGAGAGGTTTTCCACGTTAAAATCTCGTGTCCCCTTTGATTTGATCGTTCCGCTCTTCGTCGTTTATTTGCTATCGTTTATAACACGGAGGAAGTCACGTCGGAGCCCGTCGCAACGGAGGAAGTCACGTCAGAGTCTATCGGCTTCCTCCGGAACCAGGTTTATACGTCGTCGTTGGCCACGTCAGAGTCCATCGGCTTCTTCGGCCAGGAGCGTACGGCGTTGGCCGTTATCACGGACTCAGACGCGGGGGTGCCAGTGATGACGATGACGCTGCCTCACGGGCGGCGCCTCGCGCGGCCGAACAACTGCTGCTGAACGACTATCATGACGGTGGCCTATACGCTCACACCATTGCGCCGGCTAGCAATGATCTGGGCCGCGGGGAGCTGTTGCTGGATACGTTGGAGGAGGAGAGACCGGCCAAAGGCAGTGCGCGAGGTTTGTTCGTCCCGGTACAGGTTAACCAGAAGCGGGCGTCAATAGCAAGAAACAAAGATCGCCGTGCAAGGGTATTTTGCTATGCCCCGCCGGTGTCTCCGGCTCCCTTGGCACACTTCACTTCTTCGGCAAGCTCTGAAAAGATGTGCACGCATGCTTTCAAAGGAAGAAAGAAAAATCTGTGGATGTTCCCTAAAAAAGAATGTTCCCTAAGCGAACACAATCAGGAGTTTGCACCTAGCAACGTTAGTAGCCATCCACCGTAGAGTAAAAAATTGAACGGCTGGCAACTCGTTCGCTCCAGATTCTAAAATCTAAACATGGAACAGACATGTTGCAATATATGAAACATGTGAATTGTGTGGACCACAGTTGGAATAGATTTTTGCAAGATGGTTAAAGGTCGCATCAGCTAAGAATTCATATCAGGTATGTGAAAGTATGAAACTGTATGTAATTCACTAGCTTGTTCCAACTTCGGTAACAAGTGATGAGTTAAAAAATTGAAGCAAGGCAAAAGCTTTGCGTATTTCATTGATTAAGAAGAGATCAAAATATAATTAGCGCATGACGGAGCTTGGAAACAAATGTCTATTTCGTGGCATAATATTACATAAATGTTCTGTCCTTGCCGCGTTCCATAGGGGGGCACTTTTCTTAATCATATCAAGAACCTTAAATGGCATGGAGGCCACCTTGCGGAAAAAACCCTTGCATTTTTTTTATTCCAAAGCTCCCAAGCGACGAGAAGGACCAAGGAGGAGGAGAGATTGCGACGTTGGCGAGTTAATAATTGAACATCACGCGAAATAGACGCTCATACTATTACACACGAAGCCGATCACATCTCATCTAAAATTATTATATACATCTTGATAATAAATCAGAACTTCACATCTAAAGCTCAAGAAGCATGGCATCGCGTGCAAGGCTCCAGAAGATACGAACTCCCCTTTGACGGGGTTCCAAACGTGATATAACAAGATCTCAGATGCCGTCTTTACCCCGGATCAGATCGATTGCGGCCTAGGGCCCCAGATTAGATCGATCGAGATATTTGTATCCTCACGTACGTGATAATCATGAATAGACCAAGCCCTCTAGTTAAGGTTCATGGAATTGCAATGTCCCTGGGCGGTCCCATCCAGAAGCAGGCGAAGGCCGGAGAGGCCAACGCTGCTGCCATCGCGTGCCTCCCGCAAGACCTCCTCGCCAGCATCCTCGTGCGCCTCCCGGCCGGCGACCTCCGCCGCTTCCGCCGCGTGTGCAAGGAGTGGCGCGAGATCATCTCCAGCCATGCCTTCATCGACGATCACAAGGTCCATGGACCACGGACCCAGACCCACACCATCGTCTTCTTTCCAGGAAAACCTTACTCGGACAACGGTAGCGGGTTCCTCTTCGACGGCCAGTGGCGAGTCAAGGCCACGTTCTCCGCGCCCCGGTCTGACGAGATTATAGGCCAGTGCCACGGCCTGCTCTGCTTCCTCGACCGCTGCCACCGCAACAGCGCCATCCACATCGTGGAGCCCTTCACCGGCGAGTCACTCGCCCTGCCGCTGGCCCCGCGGACGGATTCGTGGTGGCACGATCACACCGCCTACTGCTTTGGATTCGACCCCAGATCGAGAAGATACAAGATCTTCCACCGGGGCCAGAGGTATAACGTCGAGAAGCAAGAGCTGTACGTGTACACGGTCGGAGGAGGCGAGAACTGGAGGAGGGTGCAGGTAGCCGGTGAAAAAGTGTCCGACATGTACTACGGCAACCCTATTTTCGCCGACGGATCGGTGTACTGGTCCGTTTTTAGGGTTATGGGTCGCGCCGCCTGGCTCGCACGCTTCGATCTCGCGACGGAGGAAGTCACGAAGGAAGAGTCAATCCCCTTCCGTACGCCGTTGGCCGTCATGGCGGACTCAGACGCCCGAGTGCGTGTGATGACCCTGACGCTGCCAGACGGGCGGAACCTCGCGTGGCCGCATCCCTTGCAGCGGGATCAACTGTTGCTGAAGGACTCTTGCGACGGTGGCCTATACGCTCACGCCGTTGCGTCGGCGACCAACGATCTGGGCGGCGGGGAGCTGCTGCTCGGAACGATGGAGGAGGACGGGCCGGCCAGCGGCACCGCGCGAGGGTTGTTCGTCCCTGTACATGCTAATCAGGAGCAAGCCTCCGTAGCAACACGAACCGGACACAAAAACCGCAGTGTAAGGGTTTTTTGCTATGCCCCGCCGGTCTCTCCGGCTCCCTTGGCATACTACTTCGGCAAGCTCTGAAAATATGTACATGCTTTTAGAGGAAAAAGCAAATTCAGTGGATATTAAGAACGCTCCCTGAAGCCGAACACAACCAGAGCAAATTCAGTGGAGAACGTTCCCTGAAGCGAACACAACCAGAAGTTGTCACCTGGCCTAGCAGTTATCATCCACCATCAATATAATATGCGAACAATTGGTAAATTGTTTGCTCCAGATTCTATATTCGGAACGTTGGCTCTATTTTCTAAGAAAGAAACCATGAGCGGTTACTTGTATGATTGGAGAGTAGGTGATTCCATTAATTGTTATACTTGTTTTTCTGAAAAGGGGTGAATCCAGGTATGCACACTATTTATTAGAAAGTTTTACATAGTGACAAGAATGCATACAAATTTTCACTGAAGCAGCAGAAAATACATGACAACTAATTAACAAAATGTTGCTAGAGCGCCATCCATATTGGTTTAAATATCCTGATTCACTCTCTCCAAAGAAGGGTTGCACCCAGATTATAGAGATGTATGGGTAGTCGTCCTATGCTGCCACCACCTGCTAATATATCATCGCACAACTGCGCACACACAAGTCTAGCAGGATTTAGCCACGCAACTGGAACCCATGCACACGCAACATGTCGCCAAACAACACCTATAAATGCCCGACATCAACACCGTCCCTGACGCCGAAGGTGTGGCACGTTGCATAAGGCTCTAATTCAGGCATCGAGCAAAGTAGAGCTCCAGTCAACACAAATGAATACCTAATGTTTGAAGAAGAAAAAATGCATCATCACTGGAGCAACATCATACCAAATGTTTGTGTGCGTGTGGAGAAGCTTCTTGACGATTTGAATGCAAATTTGATAGTACTTTGATAGCAAATAGTCACTCTCCGACTCGTCGTCGTTGACAGCAGAAAGCCCGGCGCAGAACCACGGCCACAACCACCACACCTCCGACTCCCCCGACACGGATTTTGACACCTATGCGGGAACAGCCGAACAGGCGCGGCGCGGGGGGAAGAGCAGTTGCAGACTGCAGTGGCACAACGGCGCGATGTCGGGGTTAGGGCAGAGGACAAAGGGGCGGCTGACAGGTTGACGTGGCGGGAATGATAGGCGCGTAGGCCGAGGAGGAAGGCACGACGGGAGACGGAGGCTCGGGGGAGGGGGCGGCGATTGGGCGTGGTGTGACCGCGTCACCTTTCTGATTGCATCGAGTGATGCTAGTGCATCCCGACGAACAAGTGTACTTCGTTCTTAGTGAAACTATTTTAAACTAGACCAATTTTATAGAAAAATATAGCAATGTGTAATTGTGTGTGACATAAAATTAACATATTATGAAAGTACATTTCAAGATGGACATGAAGATATTAATTTGGTGTCATAGATGTTGTTAAATTGTTTTTACAAAATTGATCAAACTTAAACTGTTTATAGTTTTTTATAAAGTTTTAAAGTTAACCAGACAGCACATTCATGTTAAGCCTCGCTTGATTCATAGATTTTTAACCGAAAGCGGCCGGCCAAAAATACAGACGTGCCAAGATCCTTCTAAAATTATGGACCAGGTAGCCTAAGTGGCCGGAATATTTCTGGATCGGAAATTTTAGCGACATTCCAATCGCGGTCTAAGTCACATGAAAAAACTGGCTGGACATACACGGGTTAATGTTACGAAACGGTATAAGGGCATCTACAATGGCACGCACACCACAACACAAGACATTTACCTCCTTTTATACCTAAGACTTAAAAGAATCTCCATTTTTCTAAGTAAAACCACATCGATAGCCTAAAATATGCTTCTATCTGGAGGCTACATTTTGTCATTGTCAATCTACTCTGAAGAAAAAAAGAGTTTAGCCAAAAAAATAGAAAAATATTATATCTAGAGGAAGTAATCCTTTTCTATAGGCAGGCAGAAGAACAACACACGCCGGCGGAGCGGCAGATGACACCGGATAGCACTACTGATTTTGGTTGTTGGGAGCACAAATTTACTGATCTTTCTTACCAACTGAGTATCATATTCTATTCTGAAAACCGGTGTGATCTACTCCATCCGTTCCATAATATAATTTTTTTTAGCCATTTTTCATATTCACACACATGTATCTAGACACGGTTTAGTGTATATGTCCACTCATTTTATTTCGAATCTAGACAACATGTGAAACTAATATCTTATATCGTGAAACGGATGGAATATTTGCATATATTATAAGCACATGTGGTAGATCGCGTTTTGCACAAGCTACTCCCAAAACTTACATTGCGTCTTTTGCAAGAGTAAATCAAGTTTTGCACGAGTACGAAACACTATACACTTCTCACCGAGTTTAGTTATTAAACACGTCTAAATCCCATCGGAAATTTTGACTGAAAATCAAATACGTGCATTTATTATACTAGAAAGAAATACACACATAAATGAAATGTTTTTTTGTGTGTGCGCTAGAATTTTCCTGAACTCGTCTTCGGGATGTCACCGAGTGGAAGCAACGGCAACAGCCTACCTACCTGCAGCTGGCTCTCACTCAATCTTCTTCTTCTCCCCCAGAGTGAGCCTCGACGGCCTCCCGCCACCGACAGTACACAGCTTCTCCCTCCCTCCCTCCCCCGGTCGGCACGTGCGGTTGCCACTTCGCTTTCATCCCTCCCTCACACCCCCCGCCGATTTCACCTTCTCACCTCCCCTCTCCTACCACCAGATCTCCCCCCACCAGCCACCGCATTCCCAAGATCCGAACCACCACCAGTCACCAGCAAGCTAGCGGATCAGCAACCAAGATCCAGATCGATCCGAGCTCGCCGGACCTTCCCTTCCCCGTAGGATTAGAACAACAGCAACGAGAGGATGAAGCGGAAGACGCGGAACAAGATCGTGCTGACGGTGGCTCTGCTGGCGGCGGCGGCGGTGCTGATCGGGGGCACGCTGGCGCTGATCCTGACTGCGGGGACGTGGCGGGTGAAGCTCAAGGAGTCGCAGGAGAAGGTGTGCGACAAGGGCTGGGAGTGCTCCGGGAGCAAGTACTGCTGCAACCAGACCATCACCGACTTCTTCAAGGTCTACCAGTTCGAGAACCTCTTCTCCAAGCGCAACTACCCCGTCGCCAAGGCCGTCGGCTTCTGGGACTACCAGGCCTTCATCACCGCCGCCGCCATGTTCGAGAACCAGGGTTTCTGCACCACCGGCGGGTTCGAGATGCAGATGAAGGAGCTCTGCGCCTTCCTCGGCCACGTCGGCGCCAAGACATCATGTAAGCTTTGCTCTTCTTCTTCTACTTCTCCGATGACGCAGATGATGATTTTCTGGTTGCTCTGCTTCCCTCTGCTTCGATTCGGACCTAGAATTGAGCCGTGTCCTTGCATTGCAGGTGGATTCGGCGTGGCCACCGGTGGTCCGTTGGCGTGGGGGCTCTGTTACAACCACGAGCTGGCCCCCGACCAGGGCTACTGCGACGACTCCTACACGCAGTTCCCCTGCGTCAAGGGCGTCGAGTACTACGGCCGCGGCGCAATCCCCGTCTGCTGGTAAGCCGAATGCACACGCACGCACACCCACCCGTCAGTTGCGATGTCTGAATTGATCCGTCAGAGTAGAAAACAAGATGGGTACCAAGTAGTATCAAGTTAACTGATCGATGTGGTTTTCTTTGATGTGCCGATCGATCAGGAACTACAACTACGGCGCCGCCGGCGATGGCATCAAGCAGGACCTGCTGAGCCACCCGGAGTACCTGGAGCAGAATGCGACGCTGGCGTTCGCGGCGGCCATGTGGCGGTGGATGACGCCGATCAAGAAGAAGCAGCCGTCGGCGCACGAGGCCTTCGTGGGCACCTGGAAGCCCACCAAGAACGACACGGCCAGCAAGAGGTTCCCGGGCCTGGGCGCCACCATGAACCTCCTCTACGGCGAGTCCATGTGCGGCAGGGGGTTCATCGACCCCATGAACGTCATCATCTCGCACTACCAGTACTACCTCGACCTCATGGGTTTCGGCCGTGAGAGGTCCGGCGACAACCTCGACTGCGCGGAGCAGGCCCCCTTCAACCCCGCCCCCAAGAAGGACGACGAGCAGAAGCCGACAGGCGGCCAGCAGCCATCGGGCTAGCATGGATCATCGGATGACGTATGCATTTTCTTGCCTTACCACTGCCATTGCCTGCTCCCTGAGCTATGCTGCGTTGCCGATTCTTCAGGGTGTGAGCTTTGGTGACATTTTGAGTAGCTGATCTCAGGAATGTATGTATGTACTACTGTGAATGGGAACTGTTGTGTGTACCTTAGCTGTCCATTTTCTTTTGTTGACATGTGTTTACAGAGGAGAACTCAAACTGAACATACCACGACTTTGATCAACCTTTCTCTATATTTTATGAAAATATATTCATTTCACCGTATGCATCAGTACAATTCCCAGACAAGTGCTCTTTGGTAATATATTTCACCAGTTGACTTGAGTAAGGTGTTGCTTGACTGAGCTATTCCTCAAGTGCAACCATTAGGATTTGGGGCACATAATCCAACATAAGAAAGGGCTACGAGAGCGAGGCCTCCAAATCCGTCCCCTAAACGTCCGGACGGCTGTCCGCGGATCACCCTAAAAAATAACCTCCTACAACCATGGCCCCTAAATATCACCCCAAACTGTGGGGACCTTGCATGTGATTGGTGAAATAGGAGAGAGAATAATTAAAGAAGGATAAAAGAAAGAAAAAGTAGGTGCAACAGTGTGCATGCGGACACGCCCGGACGCCCCCAAACTCACCCCATATGTGCGGAGGGTTTGGGGTGTGCGGACGCGCCCGGACCGAAATAAACCGGCTTGAGGGCTGTTTGGGGGCCTCGCTTGGAGATGCTCTGAGAACAGGCTTTGGTTTTGACATAAGTCTAGATGTTCTGCTACAGAATCGTTATGTTTTTGTATGTGTCCAAAGAAGATACCTTTTTGCCAACTTTATTTCATGCTACATGGGCATAACAAAAATTGTTAAGATCATATTGATGTTCATGTGTAAAAAGACATGGATCATTCACACCCCAAACGCAGGAGCATCATGAGCTCAAGCAATATTATGGCACAACTGCTGCTACTAGTAGTGACATGGCATGGATAAGAGAATATTTCGACTGAACACAGAACATAACTATTTCCCTACCGCATCTCTACATCTTACAAAGTTAAAAGATAAAATAAAGGGCTTCTAATCTTACACCAAACAGGTTTCCTACATAAGCACGTAGTAGTAGTAAACATTACATCATCCTTGAAGAGTTCGACAGGGCTCTCCAATACAACATTCGTCAACTTACTGTCCCAAATCGCCATGATTTGGGCCAACCTCTAGCAGTCATAGTACATTATAAGGCCGTCATGGCCTCACATTACAGGAAAACTGGCTCCCCCAGAAACCGGAAGGCGGATAAGTAGATAGGGAATGATAAGATCATCCATGGGGAGCACAGGGTACGAGTTGAGCTGCAGCTTTCAGGTGGTAGAAGCATCTCCATTCTGAGCATTCTCTAACTTGACTGCCAGTCCATCAGACACATGGTTAGGACTCGCCTCTCCTGGCGGAGAGCTTTCTGCTTTCGGCTTCTGGACAAGTTCCGCCTCTGCTGATCCAAGTGGCTCATCAGTGTGTTCACTTGCCTGGCCCTCGTGTGCTAGAGGAGCAGCCCAGGATATGGGGGCAGCTGAAAGAAAAACACACAAGGTGAGATGGGCCAAGTGGTGGTGAGTACAGTTCATTTGAATAGATAGACATGCTGCTATACAGATGTAGATCCACTTGACAGCACAGGTATTTTGCTACAAACTGGTCACATAAGTTACCAAGACGGATTGCTATGGCCACAATATCACTGAAACAGAAAGTACAGTCTGATAGCAAATTAGTCTTGAAAAGCAACTGTTGCAAACTTACAATTCATCATAAAACAGCTACAAATGTCGTGAACCAATTGTTGAAGGAGCTATAGGTAGCAAGCAGTATGGTTCAACTAGTGTCTAGGCTATAGACCATGGGTACTCGTGGAACACTATAGTAACCAATACTCCCGCCGTTCCCTTTTACCTTGCACATAAAGTTTTTCTCTTTTTTCCCAAATTAGCTTGCATATTGCCGTTTTATCACTGGGCCAATGCATGCAAGCCACTTAAAATCAGCGTGAGGCGGAGCATGCGGCAACATGAGCATGGAGAGCAAAGAAATTTAAAACCAACTTATGCGCCTGATACATGCAATTAACACCGTTGAGGGGTAACAAAATCATCCAGGCATAATTCCAATCAGCACTCTTGAAGGCTTCCTTGGTATGCTCAACTTATCTAAAGCGCAACTTAATATGGAAAGGATGGAGTACATCTCATCAAGTAGATTAAAGGAAAATCGTTTGTTCTTGAGTTATAGTTGAACAACTTAATTCATGATTCCATCAGAAACCCCAGATAGTATTAGTTGATCATGCTTTTAAAATTCATATGAGTTCACACCGTACACACCTTCCACTGTTTGTAGAGGCTTCGGCATTGCTTCATCACTTGGTATCTTAGGACGCTTTTTGACATAGTTCTGCCGCAGAGGTCTAGGAATTTGGAAGGAAAACTGAGCTAATGTTACACCCTGCGCACCATAATCTGGATTCTCAGAGAGGAACCTGCAAGGTATGGCACTGAGAGTTTAAAACATATACAAATGAGTCACAAGTAGCAATTTTAGAAACAAAAAGAGAGGCAGTACATATAGTACGGAATTGCCCATGTCCCAATGGTGTTAGCTACAAACCCCCTTATCCACCGTTGGATAAGAGGGAGGTTTTTCATCCGGTGCCCTTTGGTAGTGCATACCTTAAAGCTGCAAAAGTTTCATGGGCAGGCACAAACACGCGCATACACATGAGTTGAGTTGCGAGCTTTTCCACAATGTTGCATGGCAAACGATTCCTTTTTTTTACACCATGCAATCACTGGTGATTTCAGACTGTCCGCACACACATATTTGAATTTTTTAGTATCTAGGGATCCCACCAGTCCACTAATATAGTGTAATATGGATTCCATTACTGTATGTTCGTACGACGCGTATAAGAGAGATCACATTACTATGCATTCGTAAAATGCCTATAAAAAGGATCCCATTACTATTGAGTTCGCATGACCCTATAAAAGAGACCTCTCAAAGCACACAATGTAAACATATCTAAATCTCCAAACAGATTATGACGCTTGTGAGTGTACCTTCCCACATAGGTAGCAATCCGTCTCTAATTTATTTTGGAATACTATTTATGAAAAATGATTATGTACTGTTGGAAGTACATACTCCGACTCCTATATACCACTTATACACATGTGCGTTATACTTCTTTATCAATATGAATTAAAAAGAATCCCATTACTATGAGTTCGCACGACGCCTATAAGAGAGACCTGTCAAAGCACACAATGTGAATAGACCTAAATCTCCAAACAGATTAATTACGCTTGTGAGTGTACCTTCCCACATACTAGTAGGTAGCAATCCATCTCTAATTTATTTTGGAATGCTATTTATGAAAAATGATTCTGTACTGTTGGAAGTACATACTCCGACTCCTATATACCACTTATACACATGTGTGTTATACTTCTTCATCAATATGAATTTACTTCATTAGTAAGTACTTCCAAGCAAGTCATGTGAAATTAATTGCAATCTCCAGTTATAAGAACTGGAGAAGAAAGCAGCATAAGTGGTGTGAAATTAATTTGCAGTGCAAGTGAAGCATCAAGATGTTGTAACTTCGCCTAAAATTTTGAGGAGCTCAATAACAGATAAAGAATGGTGCTGAAGGGAAAAATTGAGTAAATGTGCATTACATACCGATCAACTTCAACCAGTGACCTCAGTTTCCTCCCAGCAGGAGAAGTATAGTACCTGACCCAAGATAAAGAGAATTTGATCATTTCAGCAACAGTAGCAAGGAATGTAGATGTTCATATTACAACATGTGAAATGTTACTTTTTTAGGAGGATATACATTGTCTTTAATTTACAACGCTGTTAAAAATGAAAGTCCAAAAATTTACACATTAATCAAGAGAAGAGAAAATCCACATACTTATTTTGGTGGGTCCAAAATTATAACCGTATAGATTTATAATAGTTTGTTTGTGCACTACTTATCATTTGCTAAATTCGGCAGAAGGTAGATAGTTTCATTTACCACTCATATATATCATCTCAGAGCATAAGAATCTGATATTGTTACATTACAAACGTGTTAAATTGAATGGGCATGGAATCCTGTTCTGAAACAACATGAAATTCCGTTAACTAAGACATTTCATATTACTTTTGGTGATGAGAACTAAGTGGGTCTTTCCCCTTATTTTACGCTGTTCAAACCTTCCGTTGCCCAATTCCTATCTGCATCATATATGACTCCAATCAACAGTTGTTTTTGCTGATGCTGCCGGATCGACTGAAGTTATTGGTCTCTCTTTTCAATGATTGATCACAATGACTACATCGAAAACTTTGCTAAAAAAAAGATGTCTACACAGCAAAACTCCATCATGGAAGCGTTGAACTGATAAGCATCAGCATAAACTACTATCTCCTTTCACATAATTGCTTCAGAATACAGCAAACACTGCACAAGAGAGCACGGAAACCTAGACTGGCCATGCAAATGCACTATTAGCCAAGTGGCGAACCACAAGGGGCAGGCAAAACTTCTAGAAATGGCCAAAACTACACGTACATGTGTTAGAAACCAAGCGTTGGTGGGCTGCGGCAGCGTCAACCTGCACACCTGAGCCGGAATTAATTCTGCACCATGAATTCACTTGGTCTGGTTGTCTTCTTACAACAATGCCAACGGGTGCTAGTATCCGGTTGGTCGACGGATTTTTAAGTGCGCGTGCTATGGTTTACTGATGCAGAAAATCATTACTCCACGGCTCTACATGGACAAGACTAATTACTTCCACCATCAAGAACAACGACAAGAAGTCGATTACAAAAACATGTCAAGGATAAATGTTATCCCTTGCTAGAATTATCTTTCCTCAGTTAATTGAAGCAACAAGAAAAAGTGGGATGGGCTTTTTATACAAGTTCTGCATCCTCCAAGATGCCAAGTGCAACTAAGCAACTAGTGATTGCAATCTAGCACAAACTAGGCACCCATTCTACAATAGTCTAACATCTTGATATGGAGAAGTCCCCCACACTTCCCTGAAGTTCAGGGGGGCAACCTGGACAGTTGACATACGTCGCACCAGGCGCAAGGGTAACTAAGAAACTAGTTTTCCAGTTAGCAATGCACTCAGATACCATGGTATCAAGTGATCACCGTTGCAGACAAGTAACATAATATGTTTTAAGGGGGTCAATGGTAGTTTTTATATTCACGATTTCAACTCTTCGTAACTGAGACATACAGAGAATTGATTTATACATGCAACACAGATAAGGTGTGGTGTAGTAATAAATACGTTTTTTTAAAGAAAATATGCTAATAACTTGTTATGAAGGAAACCATTAATTGTAAAACTGCTATAAAACACAAACAAACTGTGACAGTTGATGTGAGAAAAAGTGAAACTAGTGGAGGCGATGTGCAGGTTAATTGGCCGATTTTCTGTTATTTCCATGTTCATCAAAAACTGATTTCAACATTTGAAGGTAAGGCAGTAGACAGCAAAAAATGAAATTCATATCCTTGCAGAAATAGCCTGACAAAAAGCAAATAGGCAGTGGAAGAAAAGCATCACTCACACATCAGCAAATTTGGTGCCTCCTTCACCTCTTATTCTAATCTGCCTTTCCCATCCAGCAGGGGCTTGTGCAATATTGGGTTTGTCGATAGCCCAGAGTCTGCTTCCATCCTGAGATATATCTTCTGGATCGTCGCATGTTACATCAGGTCTCCACTCACGTGCTCGTTCGCAATCAAAAGGTTCCTGTATAATATGCTCGCGTATCTCTTCATACTTCTCTTTTGTTGGAATAAGTCTCCATTTGAAACACTTTGCGCACTGGATAGTGAATGCCCCAATACATGGCGATCCACGATAGTTAGGACCAATCGAATTCTGCAAAGATGGGGAATTGTCTTCTCCAAATTCATCTTGCCCTTTATCTAGTGTTTCAGACTGAAACTCATCGTTCTCAAACTGGTGCCCATCCGTACCAGACAATGTAGTCCGGCTCTTCTTCAATGGTTGAGGAGATTTAGAACTGTCCATAGGTTCTGCAAATAATTTTTTGCGCCAACTTCCAAATTATTAGGACCTAGATACCTGCAGTTGGTATCTGTAATCATTAAAACCTGTTACAAATATGGTGTTGAACATGCATATTTCAAGAAAGCAAATGCCTAGCTCTGATAGATATCAACAAAGTGGCTCAAATTAACTGCACGGTGAAGCTAAACAAAATGAACTCTTTGTCTTCCAACAATTATCTTAAACAGTGTCCAACTATTGTGTGGAAATATCAGGATTAACAACAAAACCCTCCCATGTAGATACTTATCAAGTACTCCCTCCGTTCCAAATTAGATGATTTCCATTTGTCCACATGTGCATGTATCTAGCATGTTACAAGTATAGATACATCCACTTTTAGACAAATGGAAGTCATCTAATTTGGAACAGAGGGAGTAACTCTTAACATAGATGAAATATTACAAATTTACAATCACTGAATCACTGTGCAAATGCATGCACAGCCTTTGGACTAGTGCAAACAATAGACTGAATAAAGAGAATGTTGCATATGATCTTATATAATTTCTTCAGTAATAAAGTAGAAACATACAAAACTGACACAGCTGGACTTGTTCTGAATCCACACAAATTTAGAATGGATAACGGAGCAAGACATGCATCATAAATGATCTTTTAGTAACCGATACAATTTTTCCGGCGCCAATGCTAAACCCAGTTTGATTATTTATAGAATATTACCCGCAAAAAAAGATTATTTATTCAATAATGTGACTTCACAAGAACAATATGTAATACAACTGTTATTACTACGCATTCTATTCAAAACCAGATTGCTAAAGGAGAAGAGTATCACTATCCAGGTAGAGAGTTCGAAAGTCAGGAAAGTAGAGGCAAATGTTGAAGTAGATGGTTGCTGAGCGAATCATGTACTCCCTCCGATCCATATTAATGGTCTCAACATTGTCTAGATACGGATGCATCTAGTCTAAACACTTAACTAGATACATCCGTATCTAGATAAAGTTGGGGCCATAATATGGATCGGAGGTTGTATATTAAACAATGAATGGGAAAGGAATCGACTAAATACTTATGTGGAATTTTGAGGAACGTGGTTGGGAAGTGCATGTATGGCTGTAAATGAGAAAAGAATAGACGATTCAAAGAGACCTGCCCCATGGAGCAGGTCGACTGTGATACCAGCCCTAGGGCTTTCAATTTACAGCATCATTTAGTCGCCAGTTCTATAAATAGTGGATTCATAAAAGCATTCATCCTTTTGCCAGGTCATATTTGTGGTAGACAATTTAACAATGTGGCCTGCTTAAGTGAAATGACTAGGTTAGAACACACATGCAGCACTCATGGCAATTTGATTTATATTGCTTCGTAACTCGTAAGTAGCCAAGGTTATAAAAAGCGCGCCTTGCTTAAGCTAGCTTAGGTTCTGAGTGGAGTCAAAATGCCCGCTTTAATCCTTCGGAGAAGGGAAAAGCGGAGGCAAAACGCTCAATCAGCGTCTAGCACTTATTAAAAGTTTGTATGTAGCTAGAGCTATTGTGGAGATGACAAATATTTATGGTGCAGGCTTCTATCCGGTATTATGTGAGCTTAAGCTTCACAATGTATATAGCTTCTTTTAATAGGTTGAAGAAGAACACTCATAATTCACCTGCGGCAAGCTGAATGTTCCTCGCACTCTACAGTGGTCGAGGAATTTGTGTGTTAGACACAATAAGCAGATCCCCCGAATCAGCCAGGGGCGGATCTAGATGGCGTACCGGCCGCAGCAGCCGAGGAAATTTGTGTGCTAGCATGCAGATCTCCGCATCAGCCAGGGGCGGATCTAGGTTGTGCACCGGCACATCCAGAAGTCGCCGTGAATGTCAGTGGCAATTAAGTAAGGGGATCACTGGATACCTAGAAACCCTACGGCTCGCGATGTCCCGACGAGGAATACCGCGAACGCCCAATGGCTCGCGATATCCCGGCGAGGAAGAACGGGGACGGCGGGGCGGTATTGAGGCGTCGGCGGTGGCGCTAAGGTGCGGCGCGGCGGCAGCTGTAGGGCACGATGCTAGACTACGCGAGAGGTTTTGAGCCGAATTGGTTAGGTCAGGGGACTCGGGAGGGAGCAGAGAGAGATAAAGGCACGGGAAAGAGGAGTACCGGTGTGGATTCGAGAGCTCCGGTGGTGGTCGCCGCCACCGGCGGCGCGTGGGTTGGGGATAGAGGCTGACTTGCCTTCTCCGCCTGCGTCACGCGCTGACGCCCGATCGGTCTGAACTCAGGGTGCAAGCGGTAGTGGGCCTTCTATATTGGTGGAA
Organism: Poa pratensis; assembly: GCA_947311845.1. Lineage (NCBI taxonomy): Eukaryota > Viridiplantae > Streptophyta > Magnoliopsida > Poales > Poaceae > Poa > Poa pratensis. The sequence continues at coordinate 141,011,322 of CAMZMU010000085.1, forward strand.
AAAAAAATCTGAAATATATCCTGTGCTCTCTAGAATTGCTCGTGATGTATTAGCAATATCTGCTTCTACTGTGCCTTCAGAGTCCGCTTTTAGCACGGGAGGACGCGTCGTGAGCGATTATAGGAGCAGACTCACGCCCACGACCGTTGAGGCTTTGATATGTCTACATGATTGGTTTAAGGCAGCCGGTATGCATTTTCCCTAAGCTTTTTATTCTTTTGACTCATGTAATATTTTCTTGTGGCTGATAAAAGTTGTCTACCACTTTCAGATGCTAAGAAGAAGAAAGGCTTTGAAACTTAAAAGGAAGACAGAGCTGAATCAGGTTAGTATGACCATCATATGGGAGGATGCACATCATATGAGATAAAATGTTTGAAAGGTCAAGCTGCTTTATGACCTGTATTTGAATTTACATATATTTGAAAGCTCAAGCTGCTTTATGACCTGTATTACGGTTTGTTATCTTACGGTTTGACCCATAATATCGTCCTAAGTGTTCATGTTCAATCTGCTGTATTGATGACCACGAAATTTGTCTTAACTACAAGGTTAAATAACATCCACATAATTGTTTATTAGTACCTGCTCCTTCTCAATAGAACTAGCATCTGCAGCTCTCTGATGTGATGCACTTCTGAATATCAGTTTCTTTTGTGCATTGCTTCGAATACTTCTGAATATATGTGATGCACTTCTTGGATACTAACAGTAGTTGACTGTCATTTATCTATCTGAACATGCTTGCGACCATTTCTTTCAAAGGAATTCATCGATCCTTGCATGTACTGTTCGTTGCTGACGAGATCAAAAAATTTACACATCTGACGAGATCCTTGCACCAGCTTTTGTCGTTTGTTTTTTCGGTTGCATTTGTGCATTCCCCACACCGTCTTCAAGTTACTATCATACATGATGCATCATGATTGTCTGAACTCTGAACATGTATTTGGTTAAAATAACATGGAAGAATTGATGACCACTAAATTTTCAGCTCGTTTGATACCTGTTACTTACCTTGTATAAATGTGCATTCACTAGAATTGATTGTACTGAAACGATGTGTGTTTCTTCACATACCCTTTTGAGCATTTCTGCAATATTTGTCTAGAATGTGCTGCCATCTCGTGCCGGTTCTGTTGTACACCACTTCACCATCAGTAAGGTTTATAGTGTGACAGCTAGCATCACATGTATTTGAGATACTCTTAATATTCATCTTGCTTAAAACCCAACTTAACTATTCTTTAGCCTGTGGTAATTGGTAAATGCAGCAATCCCCTTCTGCCATTTTATCCTCTGTGTATTCAGTGCATACTTGCGAATATATGTGATGCACTTCTTGCATACTAACTCTAGTTGCCTATCATGTTTATTCAGTGGTTGGGCGCAAGTTGAGAACTCTGAAGATGAAGCAACTACCATGAAAATACAGAGTCCTGATGTATTATACACTGCTCTGATGTGTTATTGTAGCTCAAAATTTCTGGAGATTGGTTCCTGTATTATTTATTTTTGCACGGTCCTGGCATACCCTGAAATCTGAATATCACTTGTGGTTCTGCAATGGTGAAACGCCCATCTGAATCTCTATTTTTTCGCTGGTGCTAGTTTCATCAAAACCTGGACAAAGCTAACAGTTTTAATTTGTCAATGTGATTCCTGTGTATGTGGCGTATGCAAGGTCTCTGCGGCTAGCGAGCGATCGGCGTACGCGGCGCCAGCGAGTGAGCGAGCTAGCTAGCGACCGGCGTATGCGGCGCGCGCGGCGCCGCAAAGAGCCGCAGCACATACGCAGCCCAAACGCGGCATACCGCGTAGAGATACGGCGTATGCGGCCTACGCGCAGCAGCTCGCGGTGCGTCCCGTTTGCAGTCTGAACTGAGCACGCGTCCTGGTCTAAAGGAGAGAAAATCTAGTTTTCTTTTCTTTTTTTTAGATTGAAAAATCGAGGTGAGCCAAGTGAAGAAAGAGAGAGAGAAAAAAAAAGGTCTTTAAGGTGAAAATCATGCTATTTTGAGATTCAAATCGATTTGTAGCGGTACAGTATTAGGGTTTGAAACTTTGACTAGTAGGTGCCTCCGACTAGATGATCGTCATTTGTGGATTATGTGAGCAGTTGTAAATGTAGAAGAACTGATCTCCTAGATGATAATGTTGTCGGTGTATGTGCTTCATTGTTGAGTATCACGAATGACACCTAAGCAATGTAAGGCGACGCCCGCGTGAGAGATGTATGGATGTTGCGCAAGTGTTAGGCCTTCGGAACCGCCATTACTTCGAGGTAGTAGGGTCGACGATACCTTCAACGATAAGAACCAAAGCACGTATGCAATTTTCAACGGTACCTGGACAAACGACATCTCTTATTTGAAGTCATGGACCTCTTAAGTAATCATTAATGAAATGGAAAATGCTCATAGGATTCTATAAAATCTCGCCGTGAATTATGTATTGCTTTTTGACGTGATGTTCAAATTACCCTCAAGGCATGGCAACTATCTTGGAGAAGTCTTCATGTCATAATGACTCCATGAAAAAGAAGAGTCATGCCATCACGTCTTCACAGTTACTCCCTCCATGTCTAGATACATCCATATTTGCTGGATAGCAAGTCAATTAAATTGGAACGGAGAGAGTATTTGTTAATTGCAAGTTAATTGATGATCTCACCTTCAATCAAGACCCACACACACCTCGACTAGACGACCTCCCTTCACATGCAATTAAGAAAAAGCAGCACCAAAGTTAACTTTCTTGCATGTCGTGTCGGCGTGGACGTCCACTGCACGGTCTTCTTCGTACCGACCTAAACAAGTCGTGGATCTTTAAGTAAAATCATTAATGAAACGGAAAGTGCTCACTGAATTCTATAAAAGTCTCACCGTGAATCATGAATTGCTTTACGTACAGTTAAAATTGTCCCCAAAGCGTGAGAACTGTATTGGAGAAGTTTTCATGTGATAATGACTCCATGCTAAAGAAGAGTTATGCCTTCACGACTTCATAGTTATTTGTTGCAAGGTAATCGATGATCTCACATTCAATCAAGACCCACACACACCTCAACATGTTGCACTCTAGAACATAGTGCCTCCAAAGGAATCACATCTTTCCATGGAAAAATGGGCATGGTGATGAAGAATACATACTACGTCAACCAGAACACTAAGCAATGAAACATATTGATTCACAAATCGTCAAAGGAATAAAAATATATATTTACAAAACTTCGTCTTCCACTTATTGGTCCAGTATTTCTCTTCCTAGGATTATCTACGACACTCCCCCCCCCCCCCCCCCCCCCCCCCCATCAAGCCAATTTTACCATACCTTGTAATCCAAACAATCATCATGTAAGTTTATCCTATGGAATGACCCTCAAATTCTCGTATCGCCATGCTCAGTAGTTGTTATGATGAATTGTCGAAGTGGAATAGTGTTGATGCCTCCACATTTGTGAGCGGTAATTTTCCATGAATGCCACGGTGTCCCAATAACATGTTTTTTGGTCTATTAGTTCGCTCACATACGTTGTAGGGTTTACTAACATAGCCACGAAGGGTCGCAAACCTTAGGATATGGGAATCAGTTATCCCTCTAGATGGTAGTTTATTATCTCAAGTCAATCCCTGCCCAGGGTCTATTCATGAATATCCATAACAACAGTGATGGATCGCCAAACTTTGAAGGACATCGGCCCAATTATGCGTTGAAAATGTCCCTACCCGAGAAATAAATAACTTCCATGATATGTGCCCTTAGTGTTCCTGGATTCTACAGCATATCAAACATGTTGAGTCGCCGCCAAGTGAAACAACTTCATATCGCAAAACCTAAGACCGAGCAAATTTTGGTTGCATCATCACTTCCAACAAGACCCTTCAGCCTTTTACTTCCCCGCTAGAAAATTCGAACAAGGGTATGGATATGATCCCATAATCACGACGATGAATCGTAAAACATGAATTAGAGTAAGTAGGGATTACTTATGCTATTGAGTTGACCCACATTGCCTTCCCACCAGATTCTAGGATGTACTCCATCCCAAGATAAGACTCAGGTGCTCGGTCCGGAAGCATGACACACACCTAGCCGGGAAACTAGTTGGGCCCCGTCACTCAGGATCAACCGAATGCCACGAGGCTATTTTACCCTAGTAACGACTCACCGTTATGGTGTTTCTTCCTCAAGAGGTAAACGTCACTCGGCTTAATTACTATCTCTACCTTCCAAGAATTCCATGTACCCTTCGCATTTTACTCACAACCCAATTAGGACAGTGTCGGGTGATGTCTGCTCGAGAAACAAACGAGTCAAAGCATTCGGCTCAAATGATAAGTTTTGCAACAAAATCACTGGTGATTTAGCGGCCACTGAGGAGTATATGAAAAACTTAAATACAAGGTGACATGGGCCACGGAACCAAAAGCGTGGGCCCTATGAAGCTTAGACTCCTCCGTCAACCCGAATATGGACTGAACATGGTGAGGCCCATGTTACCAGGATGACCATACCTTGATGCCCAGCTGCCATGGCGTAGGCACCGTTGCACGAAGCACAAGAGACAACCATGTCGTACCTAGCAAAATGGCTAGTTCATGGCCTTAACGACATGCATGATCTTATAATTAAGGCGAACCCTCTATAAGTCATATTCTCAGCACAATCTCTCATATGGAGCAAAATATTCACTAAATCAAAACCATCACAAAATGAGCTGAGATGTTACCTATTTTCATCCAAGGGCAAAAACATGCATACAAGATTGTGTCCTGGGTAACCTAACGATCAAATCCTTAGCCTCGTATTAACTTACAAATTTATTGCCGGATAAGCGTACCTTGCGCTCATGGTGGACCCACCCTTATGTGCATGCTCGTATTTTGCCAGCTTAGTCAAATTTTCCAAGAAAGTTTATTTTTCCTTAGATATTAATATTTTGGGATGGAGGAAGTAGCAACGTAGGTACCTCCACATTATGCCGTAAAACTTTTGACTGGTAGCTTAAAGCAAACTATTTCTTTAAGTCATGTTGAAACAAACACTAAACTCTTCATGTTTATGTAGCTGGACATACATAATTTAGAAAGTTCTGAGGGTTGTCTTGGTTGACTAACATTAGGTGTTTGGTATGACAGGCATAACCCTAACAACCTTTTACATGAAATAAGTGTAAACTACTAATCATGTGTCGAATGGAACATGACGATAGTACAATATTCATTTTCAATTTTCATGGAGCGGTAACCGAAAAAACTGGCAAAGGACAACCCAATAAGAAACACAAATCATTCAAGGAGGATCAATTAATGCGTTGATTGCATATTGATCAATTATATGGAACAATTTTATTCATTAACGTTGTTTTACATAAACATGATAACTATCGATGATCTCATTTTGGCATCTTGTCCATAACTGGCAGCAACACTTATCCTTACTTATAGTGCATTTGGAACTAAAATTGTGACCATCATATCCTTTTTCTTTACAATCATTCCAGCATGACGTAGCATCACAGTTTCTTAAAGCCTTGCATTTCCATTCTCCAGCTAAAAATTAAAAAAATACATCATTAACAAAATAATATCTTTTAGACAAAGTTAAAAACAATAATATAGCTTGATTTGTTCACATATGCAAATTGGAGAGTAAACTAGGAGATTGTTGCATACTTGCATGACATGAGGGCAACATAGAAGACATCAGCACAACGACAAAGAGAGCAATTGTAGTTTTGTACATAACCATCCTTGCTTCGCTAGTGATGAGTGCCATAATACGAGAAGAGATGGCTTGTAATTTTTTATGCTTCTTATGTCACCTACATGGGATCCCTTCTAGCAATTTCATCTGTGCGTCTTTTATAGGGCCAGCACCAAATCATTGATTTCCTCCATCATTTACTACATTGATGCATATCTTTAATTTAATGCTCATATATCTTTTTATGATTTGTTTATGAAGGAACAAGCCCGATTAAATATCATGCATTGATTGTACCATGCATTTGTTTCCTAACACATAAGGTTGATCGAAAAAAAATTGTGAGATATTTTAGCATGTTAAGTTATATTATACGTCACATATTATATTTTCAAAAAAATTACAAACACTATCTATTAATTTATGTTTTCTTTGTTACCATATATATATATTTATGGTGCTTTTTTCAGGTGCCATAATATCTTAGATTAGTAAGTATATGGCGTTCTTTTGTACCATCTAATTATGTCATATTTGTCATTGCAACATTAGTTTAGATATAGCCACCATAAACTATATGATATTGATCAACAACTCATTAAGTGTATATCTGTAAATTAATGTTTCCTCATATTTATTATTGTAAACATATGTACACTTGGTATGCAATATTTATTTCATATTCCTCTATGTGGTCTTAAATGCGTGTGCTTATATAGATTTAATGATTGTTCAATTTCACGCACTCTCTATATCTTGCATTTATTTTCATCATCCATGTTGATAGCAAAATATTATTGTAAGATATTGTATTAGATTAAGTTCAAATAAATGACACATATTGTTTTAGCTATTTAATTTTAATATATTATGTAATTATTTTGTATATTTGTTTGGCTCATATTCATTGATGTTTTTTTATGGGTTTGAGTAAAGATGCCTTTTGTATCATGCATTTATTTTGTGTTTCTCCTTGATGATAGGTTGCAGGTGCTTCTACTTCCTTGTTGAGTATCACGAATGACACATAAGAAATGTAAGGCGACGCATGCGTGAGAGATGTATCGATGTTGCGCAAGTGTTAGGCCTTCGGGAACCACCACTCCTTCGAGGGTAGTAGGGTCGACGATACCTTCATATTTTTGTCGACTTAGTCGAACTTAACAAGAAAGTTAAATTTGACCTGATATTAATATCTGGGACGGAAGAAGTACAGAGTAGCAACGTAGATACCTCCACATTTACCGTCAAACCTTTCTAATATGGTAACTCAGTAGCACACGTATTTATCTAGAGCACTTGAAATGTGCATAACTAGAACTCATGGACACCACATGGCTGATTGGTTCAGGCCACACTTTTGCCAAATGTAAATTCGATAGAGTATGGCAGTCGTAAAAGTAATGCAAAAAAATTGATGTCATGAAGTGTGGCAAAAGTTAACCTATGACAATTGGTTATAGAGTGAACTTTTGTTTTTTTAGTCTAGGACAGATTGTACCGCCGTCCATGAAAGTAGGAACTATAAGATTTTCAAAATTGAAACAATTTAAAATTTGACATTTTCAGAAAAAGGATATATTTCTTTACATATCTATGGTATTGATTTTGTATTAGTACATGTTAGTCTTTTTCTTAAAACTTGAGCCAACTTTACATTGTTAGACCTTTTGAACAAATGGAGTTGGAAGATACGGAAATTCACTTTGGAACCCGATCTCATATGCTCCTGCCTGATAAAAAATAAAAGATAGTAAATCATTCAAAGAAATATGATTTTTTTTTAGAAACAAACATATACTCCATCGTCTCTAAATAGATGGCGTATAAACTCAGTCAAGAAGTCAATATTTTTATATTTTATCAAATAAAAAAATATAACAATAGTTGCAATGTGGAATAAATATATTGTGAAAATGTATCTTATGGTAAATAGATTGATATTGATTTGGTATTGTAATTCTTCATATTTTTGTATAAATACTTGGTCAAAGATAGAAAATGATGACTTTTTTAGTCAACTTATAAGCCACCTATTTGGGGACGGATGGAGTACAACTTTTGTACATACTGCAAGTTTTCGTGATGAAATGACATTTGTGATATAAATCAGTGGCCATTTGAAGTGTTTTACTGTATTTATTTTTTTAATCAGGTAGGATCATACGAGTCCGGGAGCCAAAGCTGTTCTCTGTTGAAGTGTGAGAATTTTAAAGTGTGGCAAACACGGACTATTTTTTTTTTTTTTTGCGAATTAACACGGACCAAACTAAAGAGGCTTGGCTAAGTGTAGCCGCGAACCACACGTGCCCAACATACGGGAGTACTTTGCTCTTGTCCACAGACAGGTAACGCCTTCGCCTCCACCCGCCAAACCGGACGAGTTCACCAGGCAATCTCCTTCCTATTCTCTGCTCCTCGAAGCGCACGGCAGCTAGAGCAGCGATGCGGATCGAAACAAAACCGCCATGGACGGAAGTACACTACCTACACACACCTGCACCTACCTACGGATTTTCCTCCTAACACATCAACACTACAGCTAGCACCGTCTTGTGCTCTTGCAGTACGCTTCGTCGGCGTGCTCACGCGCGCGCTTCACCACGACCACGGCACCGGGCTCGGCTGGTAGCTCGCCGCCGGGACCGGCTGCTGAACCATGCAGTGCTGTTGCTGTGGCGGCCACTGATGGTGCGTCGCCGAGAGCTGGCCGGCCCTGTCCTGCTCGACATCCATGGACGCGCCTTCGCTGTCTTCAGCGTCCATCATTTCCGTGGCCGTTGACGCTGCCTGGACGCGGGACGGTGCCCATGGCACCATGGCCAGGTTGGAGTTCTCGTCTCCGGGAAACAGCGCCCGATGGTTGTTCGCCTCCTGCAGCATGGTGCCTGCATGATCGAAACAATTTTCCCAGCAGTTCAACTGATCCCAATAGTTGGGAACACATCACAGTAATGAAATTGGATTCGAAGCTCGAACGAATGAGCCCAAATTAACAGCCCAACTAGCCGGCAGTGGCACGTACCCTTCAGCCCGTGGATCCAATCGGGGCTGACGCGGAGAGGGGCGCCCGGCCGGAGCGGGCCGAGCAAGAGGCTCCGCGTGGCCTCGGCGGGCCTGTACAAGACGATCGCCCTCTCCTCGTTGGCCGCCGGCGCCACCACGTCCACCGGCGCCACCGCGACGTCGCCACACACCGGCGCCACCTCCTGCACCCCAAAGCCCGCCACTGGCTGCGTCTGCGGTGGCGGCACGACCGCGCCAGGCACAACAGGCGGCACGTCCACATCCTGCACACACGCCAAAACCAAAACAAACACGGCGCCGTTTAGCAAATTTGAGCCCGAGAGAACGGGAGCGAACTGGGTCGGGTTGCTAGAGCACGTACCAGTCGGCGGCTCTTGCTGGCATGGAAGGCGACGGGGAATCCGGGGCCGCCGACGACTTCGTTGTCCAGCCACAGCTCCGGCGCATCCGCGCCTTTCCTCTTCACCCCCGCCACGTCTCCGCACATCGGCGCCTCCTGCACCAGCCCAAACCCCGCTACCGGTTGCGTCTGAGCAGGCATCGGAGGCACAACCGCGCCGGGCACGACAGGCGGCACATCCGCGTCCTGCACACACACCCAAAAAGGAAAACGAACACGCCGCCGATTAGCAAATCAGAGCCCGGGAGAGCAGGGGACGGCGAGTCGGGTCGGGTTTCGCAGGCACGTACCAGGCGGCGGCTCTTGGCGGCGCGGAAGGCGACGGGGAAGCCGGGGTCTTCGTCGTGCAGCCACAGCTCCGACGCGTCCGTGCCCTTCCTCTTCAGCGCCGGCGCGGCGTTCATGTCCATCGATCAGACGGTCCTGTGCTGGAGCTAATCAATCCTGTGCGGCGGGCAGTGGTTCTCGTGGCGGAGAGAGATTCTAACGCACTGCAGCGGCGGCGGCGGCGTGTGTTAAGAAGAAGCGAAATCGAGATTTGCAGATGGTTCGGGGCTCGCGGTCGCGAGGGATCTAGAATGTTTCCGTACGCTTCCCGCTCCTTTCTGCTCTGTTCTTGGGCTGACGTGTCGCTCGGCGGTGTCTCCCGCACTGTTCTGCGCTAGATATTTTAAAATGAAATTTCCCACATGCTTGCACATAAGCTGAAACTATAATTTTTTTCAGTTGGATAAAGATTACATATGAATTTTATCCGTACCTTTATGCATTTGTGTAAAATTTTCCCCTCGTATATTTGTGCTTCTACAACTGCGGATCCACCCGCGCCATGAAGCAACAAAATAAAACATGACCTAAATTCTATACGCACTTAACACTAACGTGGTGTAACACCGGAAGGTGCAACAGAGAACAAGCTGAAGACAATAATCTCTGTTGGTTAAAAGTAGTGAATTAGGCACGTTCGAATGACGGGTGTAAGCTTTGCATGTTGGTCTCGTACTAAAGCGCCGAGCATATATGCATATTTCCTTGCCCACAAAAGCACTGAAACAAAATCACGTTTACGATGGCAACCGATCGAGACCGGTCCGAGTCGGCAAGACTGATGAATACGGATGTTGCTTGTTTCACTTGGCTACTACAGTAAAACAGTAACAGCACCGAGACATGGCTGACTCGGATGAATTAACCCAACGCAACCCTTTCTCCACCTGTACTTAATCTCACCAAGCACTTCACCGTCTCAACGCACTCACTAACAGTTTCACCTCTCTATAAAAGTTTCACCAGCGCGATGTCTGGTGAACGAGCGTGGAGCGAGGAAGAAGACGTCCGTGAACATTAGGGATGTAAATGGACAGTTAAACGGCGCCACAATGTCCGTTTAATTAGCATGTCACGTTACAAATTTTCTAGGCAAAAGAACATGCATTTGAACGTTGGACTAACAATAAATGGGCTTAAATGATGCCATTTAACTGTCCATTTACATCCCTAGCAATCATGGAGCGTATGTTGGCGACCAACATGGAGCGCACGACGGCGACGAACATGGACCAGAAGATCTACTCCCTCGTCATCAGGCCAAACGGAAAAGACCACGCGGCATGCCAGGTAAGTCAGCTTGAGCTCCTTCTTGATCCTGGTTTGGAAACAAGAAGGATTTTGTGACGTGGACACTGCATGCACAGTATGAATTAACCCCGGGGGGGGGGGGGGGGGGGGCAGCGGCAGTGGCGGACCTACAGGGTATGCCGTATATGCCGCGGCATACCCTGCGGCCCAGCCATGCAAGTGTGTAGTACTAGTGTTGATCAATGATTATTCAAGCTGAGCTAATTAATACATGGAGCCTGCGGCCATTCTTGTCTCGTTCAGGGATGTGGGTTGATTAGCTTTGGTAGTACTTGACCATCCGTTAATTACTGAGCTGCATTTGGCCACTATTCTACGTGTATGTTTATCAAGATGTGGGCTTTAGTCTCGCGTTTAAGCCTGTAGGCTAGTTGCCTAGCTATGTCCAACAATTTAGCCTTTTATTATAGTGCAAAAATCTCTTTTTATTTAATTTTTTCTCATATTTTATAATCGTCATTTTTTCTTCATATTCTAAGACAATACCATTGTCAATAGACAAACTACAATTTTGGTGCGGCATACCCGTTGCTAAAATTCTAGGTCCGCCACTGGGCAGCGGCCCCACCCCCGAGAACTACCTGCACGGCTAACCCATGCTCCTTGACGTGGTCCCTTGACTAGTGACAGAGGCAGCTATGGTTGTCAGGGCCGGTCCTGAAATATTGGGGGCCCGGGGCAAAACTATATTGCAGGGCCCCTTAGTATAAATATTCTGATACTTATCAACATATGTATAGATGAAATTTTCTGATAAACACTTAAAGTGCACCCCAAAAGTAATATTCATATCAACAAATTTATCATATGTATATTTTTTCGATAAAGCTTATAAATCAGTGATAATGTGGATTGTCACACGGACTCACGACTCATACAAACATATAGCCATATAGGGGGGAAATAGCTCTATAGACATAAACATGCATGCTATTGAGTCCCTAAAAGGAAAATCTAACCTAGAATGTACCCAGGTCATTTTTAACAAAAATATTAGCTTACGGTAGGTTGAATTGTGGTGTGGCATTGGATGTCAGTCACGAAGAAGCCAAATAGTCAATCTGAACAAGGGTGTGCAGTGCACTAGCAGCAATAGCACAAACGCTATATTACAGTCACAAAACTGCAAAGGCACATATACCTAACACCTGAAAATACGCGAACTCAAAGCAAAGAGTAGACACACAACATGACGAAGTTGGTGATCTCCTTGGAGAACTCAGCCGTCATCGTCCTCTAACAAATCTAATCCTACACAACGAAACAACAACAATCCAGTGATAAGTACTCCCTCCATTTTTGGACGGAGGGAGTACAAATTAATCTAGGTCTGGGAAACAACTTCGGACTGGTACCGCCAAGGAGAGGAGCGCAAGAATGGGGAAGGGTAGTCGTAGTACCTTCGTGTGCTACGATTAGGGAGCACGAGAGACTGGGAAAGGGTAGGACCGGTACAACAATAGCAATCTGGTTGAGCAGACGATCTTTTTTTTTTTTTGCGAGGGAAAGTTACAATTACATCCAGCCACGAATCATACAGAAAAGCCCAGAAAACATAAAAATTACAATCAGGTCCTTCTGAGCTGAGGCATCGTCTTCGTCGTGCACGACGTCACGCCGGCGAAACCCGCCGCACCACCTCCGATAGCTTGGACTGGGAGGCCCCCCATCGCGGACGGGAAGGCGACGCTCCTCGGTGCCGGAGCACCTCCACCCTGCACAACGGACGGCGACACCACCATGGCCTTCTGCAACCTCACCTTCCAAGATGTCAACCGCCGGATCCACCACCTCTTGAACTCCGGCGAAGGGGGAACCCTCCGAGCACTCCGGAGAGCCGCAGACGAGGGCGAGACAGCAGATCCGCGGCGGAGCTCACACGGAGCCGCACCAACGGAGGGGAAGACCGCTGTCAACAAAATCCACTCCGGCACCACCTCTTCCACCGCGGCGCCGCCGGCTGGACCACCACCACGCACACCTAATCTACATAACCGCCGGGATCCGTGGATTCCCCGTCCTCCCGCCGCCGAAGCGGCCGCCGGAGAGCGGGGGATCCGGCGAATCGCCGGCGAAGAGCCGGTGCGCGCAGGAACGCCCAAGAAATCGCCCTCTCTCTACTGTAGATGGGGAGAGGAGTGTCGGTCCAACTCGACTGTGTATGAGCAGACGATCTAGGATAACAGGGCCGGGGGACACTCGCAGGAGAAACAAACTGGTCAGTAAAAATGGCAGACTAGCGCGATGGGGCCGTCTCCACGCGCGAGATCGTCTCAATCGAGTCCCCCATGATATGGCGATCTGTTTAATGTGCACGCGCGTGATATCACAGGTTTCCTGCTCATCTGCTACCACCCAGTAGCCAAGGCGGAGCCCCGTTCGTTCTAGACTAGGCCCAATGGAGCACAGAGGACATAGCTGAGGGCCCCTTCGTGACGGGGCCCGGGGCGGCCGCCCCTCCAGCCCTGCCCCAGGGCCAGGCCTGATGGTTGTGCTCAATGATCATTTCGTCGTGTCGGCGACTCAACATCCCCACTCGCTAGCCTAATCTTTTTTTAGCTGACTCACTAAGCTTAATCGAACCATGTTGGGGCTGAATCTGCTCGCTCCGCTCGGGAGCCATGACCGTGTCCACTGGCGCAAGTCAGACCGGCCCAACTCCACTTCCCAGCTTGTACAGCCCTATAAGTTTAGTAATTCAAAGTTCAGATATCTCAAGCCCTATATCATGATTTCTGAAAATACACCCCAAGCCCCAGTTGATCAAAACCATTCTCATATTTATGCTCCACCTTCACGACACCCTAAAATCTCTAATTGAGCGTACCGCTCTGTCATTTCTTCCGAAGGCACTAATAATAATCATTATTTATTCTATAGACCCCGACGCAGAGGTGGTCACCTTAGCACCAGCAAGGTTGACCAGCACCCACCCATTCACGTGTGGGGTTTGCAACAAGGGGTTCACCGGTACCAGAACCTGGAGCTGCACATTTGAGTGCACAGACTTTCTAGGCAGCTGCTCAAGCGCGACGGCGACGACACCAGCCCGAAGAGGGCATTCGTCTGCTCAGTACCCGAAAATGCGTGGCAGATGGATTTTGTGAGGGGTCACTGCATAATATGATGACCTGGAGTTTTTCTCACGCAACCTTTGTTCACTGCGGAGTGATGTTGGGGACAAATGAGATAACTACCACTGGTTTGGGCCAAAAGGCACATGGTTTTTACTAAATATTTCATAGGTCTGGGGGAGGGGGGGGTGCCCCCACCCCCGAATTGGGCATAGCGCCGCCTCTTAGCTGGAGAACACGAACATGGAGCTGAAGGACACGGACATGGAGCGGAACATGAAGCGGGAGGACACGAACAAGGAGCGAAACATGGAGCTGAAGAACACGAACATGAGTGGAAGCACATGTACTCACTCATCATCAGGCAAGGAAGAAAAGAGCTCGCGGCATGCCAGACAAGACTCAAAAGTTATAAATGGATTGAATAAATGGAATGAACCAGCAAGGTTGTGTTACTGTAGGCGAAAAAAGGACACGATTTCTTCTTTAGAATGCCCTCTTCATTCGAAAATCCAGTTTGGCTCCCGGGCTATTTCTGTCATATGCCACTAGCATTTCATGAGCTAGAGGCAATTGTATTTCTTCTATGCAAAATAGCTCCTGTAGCTAGGGTTTATCAGATCAGAAACTTTACTTCAACATAATAGATCCTCTTGGAGTCTTGGTTTTGTGGTAAGGCTGTTGAATCCAAGGTTAGACGCGGACCAATCTAAAAGCTGTCGAACCATCCGATAGAGATTGTGAGTTCGTGCCCTACAAGGAACCAAATCATCGTGTCCATGGCTCGATGCCATTGAACAAAGACCTGCTCAAACTTGGAAAGTAAAATATCGCACGTATTCCACGTAAGTACAGCCCGCCGCCGGTGAAATCTCAGTCTATCGCACGCCCCCCGCGGGGTTGTCTCTCGCCGCCCGGCTCCATCCGTCCATATCCTCCGGGCACGCTCAGCGACGGTGGTGAGCACCTTGACACCGTTCCTTAATCCCTTCAATCCCGTCTGCCGTTTTTAATTATCCGAGCTGAGCCCGATCGCTCGTGTGTCACCGTGATTAACTGAGCAGGGCCCCTTGCGTGCACACGCGCGCCGGAGATTCATGCAGCGGAGCGAGCCGGCGCACGACGGCGCCAAGGAGTGCCAACGGTGCGCTCCTGTGGATAAAGAGGGCGGCGCCGAGACCAGCCCGTACGCCGGGCTGTGGCCGTGGGGAAACTACTTCCCTGACGAGGCGGAACTACGCCGGGAAGACTTCTTCGCCGTGCAAGAACGGTTCTCGCGAGAATCCAGAGAGGCGGCTGCGGCGCTCAGGGACATGGTCGCCGGCGTGTTCCGTCCCCTCCTGGACAACTTCCACAATCTCCGCTCACTTAGGACCGTCTACGCACTACTAGGAAAACCCTTATAGGTAGGTTGCTATCTGTGGCACACCCTTAATTGGTGCGCCACAGAACTATATTTCTGTGGCGCACCAGGCTTGGTGCGGTGCGCCACAGAAATCGTGCGCCACAGAAAGTCACATTTCTGTGGCGCACATGGCCAGGTGCGCCACAGAAAGGTATCCGGGGCGGGTTAAAATTTGAAAAAAAAAATTCTGTGGCGCACCTGGCACGTGCGCCACAGAAAGTTGACATTCTGTGGCGCACCTGGCAGTGCGCCACAGAAAGGCGACGTTCTGTGGCGCACCAAGCTTGGTGCGCCACAGATTTTTTTTTTTCAAATCCCACCCCCCGTGGATCGCCTTTTTTGTCTTGCAGGAAGTAAAAGAAAATAATAAAAATTTCAATAAATAAAATCTTTTGACATGTAGTTAGGTATGAGTGTCTAGTAGGTATAGAAATTTTGAAATATGAATTTTGACCTTTTCTGCAACAAACAGGAAAAAAAACTTGTAACGGCCATAAAAAAACTTGTAACGGCCATAACTTTTGCGTACGACGTCGAAATAACGCAAATAATATGTCAAAAAAATCGTGAGAAAAATCCGAATTCGAATCCACCCGGGTTTACCCGGTCAGCAATTCACAGATTCCTCAAATTCCAAAAGAAAAAAAGTTATTTCAAACAAACGATTTTTCGCAGCAAAATAAAAAAAATTCAAAAAATTCAAAAAATTTAAAAAAATTCAAAAATTCCAAAAAAGACACAGAAATGTATAACAAAGAAGATTGTTGACTTTTCTTGACTTTTTTTTATTTTTTTTTGGATTTTTTAGATTTTTTGAATTGTTTTGGATTTTTGGAATTTTTTTAAGTTTTTTGAATTTTTTTGGATATTTTGAAACTTTTGAATCTCTTTTTGAAAGTTTAGAAGTTTTTGAAAAAACTAAAATTAAAAAACACACGTTTAACATATACATAACATATACACATACAAGACTTAATAGGATACATATGATATATATATCAATAAGAACTTGAGTAGCACAAGGGTAGGTGAAGTGGGTGGAACTTAGAAGTTAAGCGTGATAGGGTTGGAGCAATTTGAGGATGGTTGACCTAGCGGGAAGGTATCAGTTCAAAAAATTCAAAAAATCTGAAAATAATTCCAATAATTAGGATTTTTCATATTATTTTGATTTTTCTGATTTTTTTAAACTTTTTTTTTTTTTTTTGCAGTTTTTGAATTTTTTGATTTTTTTTCAGAATTCTGTGGCGCACCAGGCAGGTGCGCCACATAAATGTGGATTTCTGTGGCGCACGCCCATGGTGCACCACAGAAAAAAAAATTAGTGGCGACGATTCTGTGGCGCACCCAGCAATTCTGGGGGTGCGCCACAGAATCTCAATTTGGTGCGCCACTGATAACCCTTTTCCTACTAGTGACGACACCGAGGACTACCACATCGGCATGCCCTTCGGTATATGCCGCAACAGCGTCCGTGTATATTTTCGGTCCATCAACGCTGCCGTCATCAGACGGTCGTAGCTAGACCGATTTAATCTTTGATCTGATATACGAGGAAACTCTTCATTCAGGTGCGTTGATCGCGTGCATTGGGTGCTACCAGCTGTGGAAGATGGATCCGTCGACGTTCCTCGGAGCCGCTCTTGGCTACGCCTTCTACAAGCTCAGCGTCGTCTCGTCGCAGCTCCGGAAACAGGGCTTTTCCAACGAACTCATCACCCGGATTAAATTTGGTTAGTTATCAGGCCTACAAACACCCGGGTTGAACAGAGTAGTAATTTCTAAATCGAACTTCTTTGCTGGCCGTTGATTAAGTTCTGTCTTTTTTTACCTATGCAGTTATTATCATGCTCATCATGGCTGTCAATGATTTCAAGAACACACCTTCTCCGCTTGATGCTATTAGGTGAGGTCCATGTTTTGTTTCCTTTGGGCCAAGGGCCACCATGCATGTTTTATCTATTTACATTAGCAGAACTCGTTTGGTGTTTACTCACAAAAACACACTATGCATATTCACAATTCCATTGATGTGAATGTCATCATTAATAGAAGCATCCATCCCATTTTTGTCACAGGGGGGCTATTTATATCCTCTATGCATTGACGTTTGCTTATGAAGTGGCTGGCGTCAAGAAAGAGATGAAGTATACTATAACTACACTTATATGCATGCTAAAGCACCCAAAAGGAAGACGCGAGCTACACAAAAATGCTATCTGAGATTGAACTTTAACTTGTATCAGTGTCTCAGATCCTAATATGTAACCTATATCAATTATGTAAACATGTTCTTTTGTGGTTCCTTGGACAAAAGTAAGTTATTTCATTGGTATTAGTGCTATTTTACTATGGACAACAAATAGAAACATCATCCCAAGCATAACCACTATTAATTTCCCAAAGACAACACATATTGTAATATAATGAGGATGCATCGATCTCAAAGTTTAAAATAGCCAGCTATTGCATTTAGCCCCAGCAGTTTCAGAAGCTACGAAACTCTATAGCCGGGCTATAACGCAGCTATGGCCTTATAGCCGTTTTGCTAAACAATGATAAAAATTCAAATTTGGGCAGCATATATTCGCATATATATCAATAATTTACTGACGCATAACATATTAACATAGTCACATAAGAGATAGGAATAACCAGGAGTAGTGGAGACATAGTTCTGAGGAAATATTACATAACCAGCAACATTAATTAGCATGTAGCAAAAGCAAGTTCAGGGTATAGTTTTGGGCCCCTGGGCTAGAATTTTAGCGGCTAACGTGCTAAATCGGGGAAAATCAATTTAGCCGGGTCGTTAACGACTATTATCATTTTAACCTATGAAGGTCATAACTGTAGCGCGAAGCTTCTCGAAAGGCCATAGCTGGGCTATAGCCGGCTATTTAAAACTTTTTGATGGATCCCAAGAAGTCCAACACAGAAAGTTTATACGCCATGTGGAGTTCTTCTTGATGAAGTCTCAGCTTTGATCACGTGTCTCGCACAAGGGGCGCTGGTGATACTCGAAATTTAAACTGCATTACCGAGGATTGAAGACTTTGTAGTTTGGCACCATAGAAAAACTAGTGCTAGAATTATATATTGGGCCGGCCCCATTAATCTTTATCTAGTGGAAATTCAAGAGACTTACTTGGCATATTCATGCATGGCAAGAGGCATATCTCTAGTTGAAAATGTTCGAGAGAAAGTCATTTGCCAAGAAATTTGAACACTCTACATGTGTGTTAACGGAAAGTATTATTGCCGGAGTCATCATTGCCACTAAAGTATAAAATCGGAAGTGCCCAACTGATAAGGCCCCGATTGGTTCACTGTTTATACCCCCCCGCGCGCGCGCGTACCCGGAGCAAAACGACGAACAATTGGAAAATATACTGACGTGCTGAGGTCCGTGTTTTCTCCCTGCCATATATTGGCCAAAACAACAAACCAATAGGGACAGTAAGCATGTTTTTCCCTGCCGTATATGGGCCAAAAACAAGGAACCAATTGGGGCAGTAAGCAAAACAAATGCACCATGTAGTAAAATGAAATTTCTATCATATAAGGAACAAAGCCAAACTATACAACCATATGTACTGCAGTTAACCAAGGTTACTACTCCTTCCGTCCCAGTTTTCTAGACATAATTTCAAAAATAATTTGTCTCAAAACTCTCCACCTCCTGGGCATAATTATATTTGACTCCCTCTCAATTAGTGGTTGCTAACCTCTTTCCACCCATCTTTACTATTAAATGGGAGTTCGTACGTTGGTACGTCGTCCCGTTTTCTGCCAGACCATCGTTTCCTCGATTGATCGCATGGGCCGGCCCAATGAGAAAAACACGCGCATGCCCGTATCGTCTGCCCTAACATGAACATGAAGCGAACAGTTTTCTGGCCTAACACTCCCGTCCTTCCCCGCGACAGAGGGCCGCCGCCACCTAGGGTTAGGCCCGCCGCTGCATCCTTTGACGCCAGCCGCCCGCACGCCCCGAATGCTCCGCCCCAGTCTTCCGCCTCTACTTGCTCCTGGTACGCGGAGGACCTCCATCCCCGTCGAGCTTTGCGCCGGCCCCAGTTCTGTAGGGCAGCAGCGCCGGCGCCGGGCCACAGGAACCTGCCCTTCCGCCTCTTCTTGCTCCTGGTATGCGGTCGATCCATCCCCGTCGAGCTTTCCACCACCCCCAGCTCTGTATCACAGCAGTGACGACACCGGTCACACCGCCGTTCCGAGCCCTCATCTCCCACCGCGTACATGCATTGGAGGTAAGGATTATTAACAGGAGGCTCGGTACATGCATGCCCAGCAACCAAAGAAAGAAGAAGCCTGAATTAAGGGATCGAATCACTTCAGAGGTTCGATAGAGTTGAAAATAGAGGGAATATTCTACTTTCTAGATAACCAAGGAGTAGACATTTCAGTAACTACTGACGCATATATATAGCCAAGCATATCTTATATCCTACTCAACCAATGGTGAGTATTACATAGATCATATATTTTTTCTCTCAATCGATGTGCCTGAGGTAGGAATCAAGAGCTTCATCAGCTCCGGAAATTACTGTAACAAGCGATAGAGTCAAAACATTAATATTCATCCTTCTTAGGTGGTTCGATAATGTCTTTCACATGCCTCAAATTGTAAAGCAATGTTGTACGCAATATCTGCATCGCATGGAACCTTTCGATTGTACTGCTTTGAGTCGCATGGAACCTTTCCATTGTACTGCTTTGAGTTCTCAGTCTATATAACAGTGCTATGTCTGATTCAAGAATTAGTTTAGTCATGTAGATCAACAGATGTAATCTAAACAGTGGTACCTTCTATTTCTTCAAATGCTACATATATTTAATTCTTATTGGACATGTTATTTGATGCATATTTTTACTGTCTCTCTAGGTGCTGTCCACCCTTTCAGTTTAGCAATGGCACACCGCAGCTAAGTCTTTCTTCTTGAGTTAATGTAAGATCGGCAGTAACAGTATTTCTGTTTAACTGAAAAACCTAAGCTTTGGACAAGAGATGCAGTTAAGTTTTGTTCAAGGGATCGTATTGACCAAATGGACTTCCTTTTGTCATTTTCGTTTATTAGGTTACCATAGTGCTTAGCTGTTTAATTCTCACTATGTTGTGCCAAACTTTTTTTCTGAATCCTGTCTTGCTCCAAACCTGTAGAGTATCAACACTGTCTTCTGCAAGATGTGCGCCAATTTCTCTTTTACCATATATTTACACTTGATATATGTCCACTTTACTGAACCACCTCTAATTTATATATCAGGTTAGGGTGGCAGCGTTGGTGGCAGTAAGGGTGATCTGATCGGAATTCGGAGCCGTTGAGGAGATCGCCGAGGGTGCACGTGTCTTCCCCACCGCCAATTGGTTTGTTTTTTCAGTTCGTCACTGTTTTATTGTTTGAGAAAATTGGTTTTAGTAACAGAAGTGGATTACTATCGAACAGCTAATGGGAGTTCAAGTTTGAGCGCAGTTTGGTGTGTATACATCGCTTTAGATGTCGATGTAATTAGTAATCTGGTGCATATGCTTCGCTTTGGATGACTGGCTGGGCATGACATGTTAAGAGAGGAACGAACCAATTTCTATTCTAAGTATTTGTGCTAGCAGTTGCAGTGTTAAGTTGTATATTAGACAATGGGCAGTGTTGTCAAGGTTGAAACTACTATGTTAGACAATGGACTTGTTTTTGTGAATGAAAGTATAGCGCGCCACTGCCTACATGCTCTGCCACGACGACGTGTACGTGTTCCTGCACAACATGCTCAGCGTCGCCTAAAACTGTGCCCACACCGTCGCCAACTCCTCTTCAGGAGGTACTTGTTCATCTACTCACTGTGATTTTTCTGAAGATGATCTTAAGTTTAACAAGATTGATTTGTGTCAATATCATGAAAATTATGAAAACATGTCGCACAAGAATTACTTGTGAAGAATGATTGTTACTGATGGGCTAATTGTTAAGAAAAATAAACAGTTCTAAATGACCCAAAAGGGGTTGTGTTTTTCTGTCATTGTTGCTGCTAATGAAGATTTTTTTTACAAGGCCTCTACATGTTTTCCCTGCTAAACCTGTACGGTTGAAAGTAAGACTGCTCTACTTATCCCTGGTCGCTTGCACCCGTGGCTTATTCAGGACATGCACCGACTTATGCCTGATTCAAAAACATGCAGTTGTTGAAGCAACCAGTAGTGTTGACGGCTACAAAGTTTCCCCCTATTGTAATTTAGGCAAGCTGCATGTGGTGTATTATTTCAGTATGTATATATTTGTAATTTGGTGAGGCAAAATGAATATTATTTTGGTATTTCATCTGTTCAATATTAATTAAAATAACCTGTTGTGTGAAGGCTTGCATGGATCAATACAGTTTTGTTGAGGTTCATCGGATATCAACTTTGCTTCGTGCTCCTGTTCCTGCTCCATTGTTTGCGGATACATATAGGCAGGGATAACAGATACAAGTGATGTTGGTGATTTTTATGGAACTATAATCAATTTTATATAGAAGGCAGTCAACTTGAAATATTTGACATGAGTGATCTCTGTATTATTTCATATCTTCAGTATTATTGTCACACCAAGTATTAGGAAATAGAATATTAGTACGAACTGAGCTGTGTGGCTGTGATGGAACTTTCTCCTTTATTGCATGACATGTGACGTATATCAAAAACATTTTTTAAGTTGGTGTATAATTTTGTACTGAGCCAATCGTTTCATAATATATTTAGATATGACTTTGGCCGGCTTAATTAGGAGCAAAGCAAAAAAGTCAATCAAAAAACCGGTATCTGGTAAAAGAACAATAGCGAGATCCTAATAGGCTACCTGCACTCCCTTAAATTGAACATAAACTGCCAAAGTTATAATGCTGAGAAACATTGACCCAACTAACAAGCTGTGAAATCGCACAATACTTGTAGTCCGTGGGTTTTAGAGGAACATTGCTGACCTGAAGTTCGTGCTGGGACAACGTGCTGGGCGGAGGGCGTTTCTTTGTCACATACCTATCTTCCCTTTCGATGACAATATGTTCCCATTCAAGCATACCTCTCTGCCCTTTCGACGACAATATGTTCCCATTCAAATTCAAGTGGAACCATCTTTGTCATTACAATCATTAAGCCACAAGGGTTTACCATCCCCTATTGTCAGCGTGTACCTGCCGGAATCACCACATAAGGATCCCGCCATCAAGGACAATGGAAAGGACCATATCAAGAATTTTAAAAAGCAAAAAAAAAAAAAAACCTGAGTTCTTAGTAATGACTGCGCATAACATTATCTACAAAGAAGTTCTTAACCCTTGATGTCCTTGTATGAGATTTGACCAGCTTCCTTAATGATCCTTATATATTCATGTTAACGACATATTTCAAATTTGAAATACAATAATAGTTGGCATTTATAATGGTTGCAAACTATCTAATCGATATATGTGCATTTTACGTTTGCAACAATAGAAAAAGTTAGTAAGCTGTAGCAACGCACGGGCATACAACTAGTTTTTACTATTAAATGGGAGTTCGTACGTTGGTACGTCGTCCCGTTTTCTGCCTCGCCCGCTCGTTGCTATCGCGATCGTTCCCTCGCGCAAAAGCCCATGTAGAACGACCACTTGGCCCGGCTAGGCCCAGCAAACGCCATCCTGCCACAGAAGTGATAGAACGCATCCCCAACCGCCGTCTGCACGCTCTGCCCTCACCGACGGACTCCTCGCACTGCCCACGCCGTCGACCACCAACACCGCTGCACTACCTGGACGAGGATGCCGCCACCGCCGCCGTCCACCGCTGTCGGTCCTCGGTGCTTGTTCAGCGGCCTGAAGGAACCGCCGCCACCAACGGCGCTTGAAAACAGCCGCCGAGGTTGATCTCCCTCCTCCCAGATCTGAGGGAACCCCCTCCCCTGGGCCGGTCCTCCAACAACCACGAAAATGGGGTTCTGCCAAAAATGAAACAGCGACAATGACCTAGGTCCGGCCTGAAAGAACTCGAGTCCCTCCAACTTTAGGTTTGGTATTCATCTATTAGTCCCCTATGTTCATGTGTCCCTGATACTTACCGGTTCATGAATGCCTACTCTTTTTTGTGCTTAGATTGATTTTCTAGGATTCCCATGAATAGGTTGTTCACGATTTAATTCATCCCTATGTGATGCTCTTGATCCACTACAATATTTTGAAATGAATTCTTTCCCATTTTGATATGATGTATCTTGAGAGAGAGAGAGAGAGAGAGAGAGAGAGATGTTGGGCTTGAGAGGATGCATTGGTGGAGATGGTACTGAACTATTGATGCTTTTGTGTGCTGCTGCCCTGCCACCGAAGGCACGGACAAACAGGTATTCGGAAACACCATTACAAAGGCACATTCACACGATCTTCTCCACTACAACATATCAACTTTTTTGATAGGACATGACCGTATTCATTGATATAAGGTGTTGCTTCTTGCATGTCTATCTACCAATAGGCCTCCTACACCATGATAAGATCAATTCGGAGATCAAGAAACCACATGAAGAAAGGAATGGACAAGTATTCAAGATGGTGAAAATAAATTAATGCTTTGGTAAGTGTATGTTAGATTATGATTTATGAATCATTTTTTGAATAATGTACATGAACAATGAAATGATAAATTGGCAGAGTCAAGCTTTGCAGCACTTTTCTCAAGAGAGGAAGGTAAAAAGGATTACTCAATGATGATTCAAACTGGAACATGTCATTCTAGCAAAATTTTAGCACTGAATAAGGTACGTGTCTTAGATGAGCACAATATCCTGCTAATTGTGGGCATGCTTTTTCTAATTCAAACTGAACATCCTGCAGATTCATGCTCCTTGTAGTATATAAGTGATTCGTTATACCTCCATTAGATCCATCATTGCAGGATCATATTCTACTATAGAGACTAGATGTTGCCTTGGTTTAGTTGTTATGTAATATGAAGTATTGATCATACAACCACTACCTAATGAAGATCTACCTATATTGGATCTGTCATGATTTTGGTACAGTTAAGCTTAAGTGGTAACATTAGACATTGAGTTCCTCATAGAACCTGGAGCTCTGACTCATATTGAGAGATAATTATGTATACTTTTACTTTTGCAGCCATCTCTCGTTGTAGCTATCTTGGTTATTAGCTAAATCATCTTGGTTTGTGATTTCTTTGGCATCTTATTTGATGCTTAGTGTACTTTAACTGGAAGGCATGAGAACAACATGCTCAACGCTGAGATAACTCTGAGCGCGGGGCGTACATCTGTGTCACAATGATCTTCTGTAAATGCCATCTCATCCACTCCATACAGGTAAACTATGAGCTATCAAATATCTCTTTTGACAGAAGTTTAATTCTAGGAGGTAATTTTTCAAATCAAGATGGTGTATATGTGACTTAATTTAGCATCGCGGACAGGTGGTGCGCTGCTGATTTGGCTATATATAATGAATAAGCTATACTGGAGATTTATGAGGTTCCAAAAAAAAAGCTGTGGTCTCGAAGCTTTTATGCATTTTATTCAACAGTGCTATACATCTAATAGATTAAAGAATATATTGCATTCAACAATTGTGATAGTAGAAGCATTTTCTCATGTATAGCAATAATTCTACAAGGATATATAATAGTAGTTTGGAATTGATGAAAAAATAAACTATTTATATTTCCAGATCTACCTTTGAAATGTTGGTTATGTATTTTTGTTTGACAAGCTCGGCCAAAATCAGTGTCCTCAAATCGGGTCTATCTAGACATGCAGTTATGTATTTTTGTTTATCGTTGCACAATGGAGATTGTGTCTGCTTGTGGGTGTTTGCCCCGCGCCTCACAGAATCTTACCAAGTAATGTAGTCCTAATGGTTTGTTGATTTATGCTGCAGATTCTTGTAGGTCTATCTGCGGATTTTATGCTTATCCAAATGTATTCTTAGACGATATTGGGCAATGACTAATTTCCCCAAGATATCTTGCATGGTATTACTTGCAAATTACAAAATGGAATTGGTGTTTGTGAGGTTCGCTCAAGTCACATTCTTACTTTGCAGCATCAGTGCATGTATTTTCTGTGCTTATGGTGTGATTCTTCATGCTCTCTTAAATTGGGTGCTGAACTTCTTGTCAAAAATATTTCCTTGGTTGTAGATGCTTCATGGACTTATCATGATTCAATTGTTGTAGAACTGGAAAGACAAATATTTATTGTAGAAACTAGAAAGGTATGGTTAGAGATGAAGAGCTATAATAAATTTTTCATAAATAGTTCCGGTACATGTTTATTTCGATTCCAGTTTATGGTTGAGCACCCGTAGCAACGCACGGGCATTCAACTAGTGCATGTAAGATTTTAGCTTCAATCATTTATCACCTTAGCCAAACCATTAAAAAAATATGCCTTAGATACCGGGGACGCAGGGAGTATTTGAAATTCTGCAGAACCATGAAAAATATGGCCAATGAAGACTTTTTTACAGGACACGTGGCATCGGGGTAAACGGGTCTGACGGGGGTGAAGAAATAGACCTTGGTCATTCAATTTTTCTTTCCTCATCTCAAAGGCACCCACATGGTCCGATCGTGTCTGTGACACCGTGCCCTACTAGGAACCAGTAACACGCACGCAGACGACCTTAAATCGCCATCTTGGCAATGCCATCGAACCGAGTCCTGCGCAAACTTGGAAAGTGAAATCGCACGTACAGTCCGCCGCCGGTGAAATCTCAGTCTCGCCGATCCGGTCCATCGCACGCGATGGCGTACTCGCACGTCTTGTACCACGCGGGGCTGGCTTTCGCCGCCGGGCACGTCGGCGCGGCGCCGCGCCGCCCGGCTCCATCCGCTTCTTCCCCCGCACGCGTCCATCTCCTCTGGGCGCGCTCAGCGACGGTGGTGAGCACCTTGACAACTTTCCTCAATCCCATCTTGATCGTCTGCCGTTTGTAATTAATCCAAGCTGAGCCCGTTCGATCGTGTGTCACCGTGACTAACTGAAACTGAGCAGGGCCCCTTACGTGCTGTGCGCCTGAGATTCAAGGAACGCGCTCCGGCGCCGGACGACGGCGCCAAGGAGTGCCAACCGTGCCCTCCGGTGGATAAAGACGGCGGCTCGGAGACTGACCCCTACGCCGGGATTTGGCCTTGGGGAGACTACTTCCCCGACGAAGACGAATTACTCCGGGAAGACTTCTCCACCATGCAGGAACGGTTCTCGCGAGAATCCAAGGACGCTGCTGCGGCGCTCAGGGACATGGTCGTCGGCGTGTCCCGTCCCCTCCTGGACAACTTCCATCATCTCCGCTCACTCAAGACCGTCTACGACACCGAGGACTACCACCTCGGCATGCCCTTCGGTATATACCTCGCCAGCGTCCGTGTATACCGAATTAGTCCATGATCTAATATGACGAAACTCTTTACTCAGGGGCGTTGATCGCCTGCATCGGGTGCTACCAGCTGTGGAAGATGAATCCGTCGACTTTCCTCGATGCCGCTCTCGGCTATGCCTTCTACAAGCTCAGCATCCTCTCGTCGCAGCTCCGGAAACAGGGCTTTCCCAACGAACTCATCACCAGGGTTAAATTTGGTTAGTTGCCCATGAACACCTAGCAATTTTCTCAATCAAACTTCTTTGGTGGCCGCTGGTCAAATTCCATGCTTTCTTTTACATTTGCAGTTATCATGCTCGTCATGGCTGCCAATGATTTCAAGAATAAGCTGTGTCCGCTTGATGTTATCAGGTGAGGTCCATGTTTTGTTTTCTTTGAGCCAAGATGGTCCATTAGCAGAAATTGTTTTCATGTTTACTAGACACAGCAACTATGTATATTCACGGTTCCAATGATGTTATCAATAATAAAAGCATCCGTCCAATTTTTTTTGACACAGGGGGCCCATCTATCTACTCTATGGATTGACATTTGCTTATGAAGTCGCTGGCATCAAGAAGCAGATCAAGTACGCTATGGCTTTACTTGTATGCTTTTTAAAGTATCCAGAAGGAAGACGACAGCTATGCCAAATGCTACCCGAGGTTGAATTTCAAATCGTAACAGAGTCTGGGATCGTAATCTGATAAACTCTATCAGTTATGTAAATTGTGTTCTTTAGTGGTTTCTTAGACAGCAGGAAGTTTTTTCATTTGTATTAGTGATATATTAGTTTGGACAACAAATAGGAACATCATCCCAAGCAATAGAACTATCGATTTCCAAAAGCCAACACATATTGACACAGGTTAGAGAACTCCATGAATGACAAACCATTACAAAACATTGATACACATTATTAAAACCTCAAACAAAACGGTCATATATAAGAGGAGGATGCGTGGATCCCTACTTACAAGTCCAACAAGGAGAGTTTACATGATGAGGGGAGTTGTTCTTCTCGTGAAGTCTCAGCTTTGATCGATCTGGTGACTGGCACATGGGACGAAGAACTTATTTCATGAGATTTTCGGGGCGTCGAGCAAATAGAATACTCGAACTACAAATTTTACTGCCAGCGCTGAAAGACTTTGTAGCTTGGCACCTTACAAAATTTTGAGGTAAAGTCATCATGGCAACTTTATTAATTGGCTAGAAGAGTTACATCATTTGCAAGCACCGCAAGAATACAGATCGGAGGATCTCCCTGCCATACAATATGGGTCCCCTCATCTAACTTGGCTAGTTCGTGGGCAACCATATTAGCCTCTCTAGGACAATGAGAAAAAATTACATGTGCAAAACCCCGGCACAAGAAAGTACACTCTTCGTAGATTGCTGCAGCCGCTCCTAGAGAATTACCGCCATGGCGATAATCTGTACCCTATGGAATATGCGAAACAAAATGGTTATCGAGCAGGTTTTCTCACCGCGTGCCTCTATTTTTGTGTCTAAATTTGGCATTACTGTTGCAGTGGCATTCCCTATGGCAGTGACAGTTATACGACATGCTTCATTATCTTATGGCACCAGGCCATCAAGCATCGTCGCCTAACCGTTGAGCTCATCGCTATCTTGAGACTTGTATCTCTTTTTTTCCTTTCTAGTTGGCCATGTTTGTACTATTGCCCCAAAGGTTCTTATTTTTTTCTCACACTTGATATTGATGTATGAACATGGTTGCTTTAGTATGTGATACAATTTTAGAGTTAGATGCCCCAACGTCTGAATTATAGTGTAAATTGCAAAAAAAAAACAATTGGGAAAATGTTATCAATGCTTCAATAAAAACCACCACATTTGATGCATTTTGATGGGTCTTTCTCGACGTTTCTCAAAATAGTCATTTTTTGCAATCTACTCCGAATTATATGATCAAGGATCTTTTATCCAGACCTATCAATTGCACTTATTAGTTGTAGAATTTCGAGACCTCCATACCTCTTGTACCCTATGGAACTTGAAAAGGAGATGCATAATATCTTCACATCGTACGCTGTGTACAGGGCATTGGTTGCTCCTTGCCACAATTCTATTGGCAAATACTCCAACATATTAGGAGGGGAATCTCTTCTTTCTCCCGGTGTAATGAACTGATTCACTAATTAGTTATCCCAAAATTCCGAACTGATGGCAAGGGTTTTACTTTATATTTTATATAACACTTCCCTCACGTTTAGACTGGACAAATGGGAAGACCTTAGACGTGAGATCGATGGGAGGACGCAACTATTTTATACTATTAAATAGCGTGTTGGCCTGGTCTTTAACTTGAAACTGCTTGGTTCAGATAGCATAATGAATTGAGTCACTAACCAATTATCTCAAAAGTACGAACTGATGTAAAGGGTTAGGATTTATATTTTAACACGGTATTATTTCAAAAGGTAAAATTACTCTGAAACATGAGATGCCATGGAGTACCTGACAACCATTTTTTTTAATCTTCGCCAGGATTTGTAATTTTCATGGATCTTCCAAACATGTACATTGTGAGCCTTCTACTCCTAAGGCATTTCTTTCATGTCTCCCAAACTAGTTGTCCCGCTCTCCGACGAGGGGGCGAAGGCTTTACTTAGGATGACAATGCTTTGAAGTGGGAGGCGGCCGACAATTAACTAGCAAGGAGTTTGCGCTCGCGGCCCGACGACAGATAGGCCAAGGCTTGAACACCCTGAGGCCTGGTTTGGTATTAGTATATTTTTAAAGAATGGTGGGGAAACTCAAATCCCCACATATCCCGAAAGGCCCATTTGGTTCTAGTGTATTTG
Organism: Poa pratensis; assembly: GCA_947311845.1. NCBI lineage: Eukaryota > Viridiplantae > Streptophyta > Magnoliopsida > Poales > Poaceae > Poa > Poa pratensis. The sequence goes on from CAMZMU010000085.1 coordinate 141,040,800, forward strand.
GTGGATTTCATCCCCGCTTTTCCCCACAATTTAACCAAACTTTAGTATATTTATGTCAACATCCAATACACCGACCCACACTAGTGGATTGGAGAATAACGGGGATATTATAGGATGGGGTGAAGGTTGGGGTTTCACACAATCCCTGTGGAGATTATCCCCACTAATCCCCTTAAAAACCCTAGGACTAAATAGGGTCTAAACAGGCGAGGTCCAAGAAGAGTACCCAAAGATACAATCGACAAGTTCTAGCATGGGGCGACGATTGCGTGGTTGAGGAAACAACTACCGATGAAAGAGATGTTAGAGTCTCATCGGCAGGCTCAAAAATTTGTCCGACACCCCCAAAATATCTTCATTATGGGGTGCAAGACACATGTCAGGCACAATGGGTGCTTAGAAAGTTCGAACATTGAAGAATTTCAAACAAAAGACTCGATTTTCATTGAAGGTTGACATACTATAACGAAATTTAGACTAAAACTTAGCCAAACCTAATCTCGATGGCCGGAGTAGCCAGGTCGCTGGGGCAGCCTCGCCGTTTTTCACCATCAGGCCAACAACGTGGAGGGGCCACCCTCCTCGTCGTTGGCCGCCTGGACGACGACATGAGAGGGGCTAGCCTCGTCGTACATCGACAGGCCAGTGAAGAAAGCTTGGAGGTGGGAATCATTGGCGTTCGCCGCTCGCTTGCTAGCTTCTAGCGCCATCTAGTGCATCTTTGTGTGTCCGCCAACGACGTGAGATGGGCCAGCCATGTCGTCGGACGTCGTGGGCGGGCCAGTGAAAAAAAGCTTGGAGGACGGGATCATTGGTGGGCAACACCTCTCCTTGGTGGCTTGTAGCGCCATCTGGTAACTTACCACAGCTTATGCGCGCGCGAACGCGTATCTCCTAGCGGCGTGCACTCTGCGACATGAAACGCCTCGCCCCCTTTGCCGCTCCGCTCCTAGCCTCCAGCTCACGGACTTGACAGTGAGCCCCGTCCATCTGCCATCGGTGCCTCTCTTCCCTGTCGCAGTGAGGAGCCTTGCGAGGCAAAGGCCACCTCCCTCTAGGCGAGAAGTCCCCCCTCGGCCTACCGCACGGCGGCCCGCCTCCTTTCTCGCCACGAAATCGTGGGGGATCTTAATGATGCGTAGCGCTCGTCAATTCGAGGGTGATGGCTTGGCTTGGCTATAGGACTACATTGCTTTGGAAGTGGGAGGCCGTCGCGACGACGGCCTAGCAGAGCGTTCACAGTCACTGGTAGGTCAAGGCCTAAACGCGAGGTTCAAGACGAGTACCAAAGGCCACAGTCGGATAAGTCCTAGAATGGGGCGACGATTGACCGCATCAGGAAACGGCTAGCGATGAAAGAGTTGTTCTGATGAGGGTCCTGCAGCAATATATATACGGAGTACAAAACAAGGTTAATGTGCGAAGGTAGAAACTGATAATGGTTGAAGACATGCGCTGGCAGCAACTGAAACATCATCACTTGTACGGACATGTAAATCGATACAGATCCTTCATATGAAAGGAGACCAAAGTCGATCAAGATGGATACCCAAGTAAATCACAATTTCTTTTACAAACTAGTTGCGAGGTTTAGAACAAACAAAAGGTCCTAGGTGTCTGATACCATGTTAGGAAATATATACGTTGTATTTCCATGAGACCATAAGTCGATATATTTATACACGTAAAAGTGTGGTAGATATGTAGAAAACCCTTATACGATGGAGATATTGCACTCTCAGACATAAATGTCTTATAACTGTATCACGTACTTTCTAGTTACCATAGCATATACCCAAAAATAGTATTCTCCAACTACCTGCAAAGTTCAAAAAGAACTGTTACATCAGTAAAGATTCCGAGAAGCTATATTGAGAACCACTAATTGATACAAACATAAACAATTTTAAGTTAACATAGTTTTTTCATACCTTGATGATAATTCCTATGACTACAAAAGTAAATTCCAAAATGCAAATTTAAGCTTTGTTCACCCTGTCCACCGTCTCTTATCCAGCAACTACCTGCAATACTGAGACAAAATTTAAGGTGAGTAAAGATTTGGCAAAGCTATATTCAGACTGATACAAATATAGAAAGAATGTTTAAGCTGACAGGTTCTCTCATACCTCAGTGACAGAAAAATGATGATTTGCCATTACTAGATATTAAAATTCCAAAATAGATTTTTAAGCTTTGTTCGCCTTGTCCAGTACATCCATAATGAACAAATCACATGTGCCTTAATGTTCTACAGCTACCTGCAACATTTAAACAAACTTTTATATAAGTAAAGATTTGACAAAACTATATTTATATAAACATTGTTAGGTTGATATATAGTTTCGGTACCTCGAGGACAAGGAGATGATAATAGCTACTACTAAAATTCCAAACTCGAGGGTGGGTTTGTAAGTTTTGTTCGCCTTGTCTAATACATCGACAATGAACACAGCCCAATCGTGTTCTCTGTTTGCGAAGTAGCCAACTGCCGTGCACCCAAGAAGGAGCAGAAGTGTGAAGACGTGCTTCCATGAGACACACTTCCAGGCCTGCTTCAACTTCTGCCAAACGTTTTGTGGCTCCAATGGAGACTCTATATTTCGAAAATGGAAAAAATTCAATCAGATTAAGCAGAAATCTAATCAACAGATAGTACATCTATACATGAAATGGATTGCAAGTCAAACCGCAAGTCACATAACAGATTGGTCAGAAAAATCGGATAATGATAAAACGGTGATCATTTTTCTTCAGTTCATCATCCTCTACAAATCTTGTAACACTTGATCCGTAACACAAGGTTAAAATAATTCTCGGTACAAAATGAGAAATATTTCAGTAGATGATCAGAGACTATAGATGTGCAGTTGGCTCATGAGAAAGATCATCGAGGGATTGCCTTCTTTTTATGTGGCAGTTCACACTTCGCATGATAATTCATAACACAATTTTAATACTCTCACAAAGCTTTAACGCTTATGATGTGTTCTGGTAAAAATTCTTTATTTCTCCAAAGAGATAGGTGAAATCAGGAATCAGAAAAACAACAAGAGAACAATGGGAAAAGAAGAACAGAGAATGGGAAATAGACTTCAATTCATTGCATCAAAAGATACTATATAGTACATGGCCATTACATAGGCATATACAAGACACCAACAAAAGGGCCGTTTTGTCCATGACCTCAGTTTATACAGCACATTCACATTCACATGGAGAAGCTAATATGGGTCGTGTGTATGTATCACGTACATAGTATTTCTCTTTCACTACCTCTTCCCCTGGTGAAATTTATGTCTGCCATCGAACACAGCTGTGGTTTACCAAATACCAGGTCGTGTTGAAGCCATTACCAGAAAACCAGGTCACACGCCCATGAACTGTAAACGCAGGCGCCAACGCAGATCGCCAGCTAGACCAACATGCCCGAAACGTTCCAGGCTGACTTCGCTAACAATCAAACTCGTGACTAGATTGAAACACACGGCGCTGAAGGCATTACAAAACAAATAAGCATTCTAACAAACACAGGGCGCCAGCAAGGGGTCAATTATGTCTGCCATCAAACAACAGAGCTCTGGTTTGCCAAATACCAGGTCGTGTTGAAGTCATTACCAAAAAACCAGGTCACACGACCATGAACTGTAAACGCAGGCGTCAACGCAGCCGCTCATGGCCATGGATCCCGTCACACCCATCGCATTCGACGCTAGCTAGTAGACCAACATCGTCGCCAACCCGGCCCTGCTCAGCTCCTACACGGCGCTGCTCGGCGACCCGACCTCCCCGGCACAGATCGCCAGCTAGACCAACAGGCCCGAACGTTCCAGGCTGACTTCGCTGACGATCAAACTCGTGACTAAATTGAAACACATGGCGCTGAAGGCATTACAAAACAAACAAGCATTCTAACAAACACCTTCAGGGCGCCAGCAAGGGGTCATCATCCCAAATCGATCTACCCGCTCCACTCACCCCACACCGCCACCACTATCCACCGCACTGCCACCACTATCCACCATTTTGTCCATGACCTCAGATTATACAGCACATTCACATGGAGAAGCTAATATGGGTTGTATGTATGTATCACGTACATAGTATTTCTCTTTCACTACGTCTCCCCTGGTGAAAATTATGTCTGCCATCGAACACAGAGCTCTGGTGTACCAAATACCAGGTGGTGCTGAAGCCATTACCAAAAAACCAGGCCACACGCCCATGAACTGTAAACACAGGTGTCAATGCAGGCGCTCATGGGCATGGATCCCGTCATACCCATCGCTTTCGACATTAACTAGTAGGCCAAAATCATCACCAACCCGGCCCTGCTCACATCCTACACGGCGCTGCTCGGCAACCCGACCACCTTGGCGGTGATCATCGGCTAGACCAGGCCCAAAACGTTCCAGGCTGACTTCTCTGACGGTCAAACTCGTGACTAAATTGAAACGCACGGCGCTGAAGGCATTACAAAACAAACAAGCATTCTAACAAACACCTTCAGGGCGCCAGCAAGGGGTCATCTCCCCAAATCGACCACCCCGCTCCAGTCACCGCACACCACCACCAGTATCCACCGCACCCACACACCACCACAGAACTGGGTCAGATCAGAGGTAGGAATTACCCGGAGTTTCTGGTGACTGACACATTGCTGGTGGACGTCGGATCCTTGCTGCAAAAGAGTTTAGGATCGGATCATCAGAATAAACCCCAAACAGCCAGAAAGGATACGGCTCGCATGCTAAGACCGTGATCTTACCATCAACGAGGGGGTGCAGAGAAAGGGGAGGACGGCGAGCCCGAGACGGGGCTGCACATGAGAAGGCGCGGCGGAGGACAGGGGCTGCGCGCGAGGCAGCGCGCAGCGGACGTGCGCAAGAGAGGCTGCGGAGGACTGCGCAACTCCCGCGAGATCATCTCCAGCCCGCCGGCGCCGGGAACGAAGGCGGCGGCCATGCCCTCCGTGCCTCCGTGGAGTCTCCCTCTGCCGTATTTTGAATTTTGTGGGGACTCCGCCGACCATTATTTGGGCAAACACCCGCAACTATTGTTTTGAGGCCAACCCCCTCAACTAATTAACTTTTTTTTAGGGAAAAAAAATGATGGTCGCAAAACTGTACTGCAGAATGCGGCCGAACTAGGTCCAGTGCTAACCGGGCTGTGAAACCAGTCCAGCAAAATGCGAAATGACCTTACTTCCACGGCCGGTCCATTTTTGTTTCCTTTCTTTTTTTTCTTCCGTTTTTTCTTCTCTTTCTTCTTACTTTTTACTTCTTATTTTTTGTTAACATTTTTCTTTTCTATGCTTCTTTTTATTTTATTTTTAAATGTTTTGTTACTTTTTGAATTGTTTCAAAAGATTTCTAAAGATGTTCATTTCTAAAATGGTTCGGATATAAAAAAATCATATTTAAAAAAGTTCATCTTTCAGAGTTTAAAAAATGCTCATTTTGTATAAGCCAAGTACATGCTGTCTGGGGAAATTTTTACTAGTGCACGCCGGGTGTGGGGAGCTTGCAGTTCTGGAATATCCTTGGGAAGATTAAGCATTTATTCAAACTTGGTGCCAAACATGAAATAAAGAATGGGCAGCCCACCCATTTCTGGTTGGATAGATGGCATGATAAGGGCTTGCTCAAGGACCGATTCCCGCTGCTGTTTGCCATTTGCGATTATCACAATATTTCGGTTGCCCAACCAATGGAGTCATCTATTCGGCTTAGACAAGCCGTCCCCTGCTCGTCACACGGATGGCCGTTCCTGGGCTGCGGTCGCTGCGCCCCTGGCGAGCATGGGGACCGGGGTCCCCTGTCACAAATGTCGACCAACTCTGTGTCTGATGATCCGATGCAAAAAACCTTCATTGAGGAGCAAGCGACGCTAATGCGGGCTGAGCAGAGTGACTTGGTGGCGTCCAAGCTCGAGGAGATGGTCGCGGCTCAGCTCGCGATGAAGGATTCTGTGAGTGGCTTGTTGGAGCGTTTTGGGAGTTTTTTGGAGCGCGCTGAGGCTGCTCTAGAAAGGCTTTCCATGGCGCCGACTGAGGTTCTGTTGACTCCAGCGCCACCGCCGACTACTGGGGTCAACGATGGCTGCATGGATGGTGGCCTTGAGCTGTATGGTTGTTTCTCCCCCAAAGGAAACGACCAACTCTGAGTCGATTCTCGCCCTTGTTTCGGAGTGCGTCACTATGCAGGATATGCCCAGCCTTCAGGAGCGGGTGGGTGTTGACATACCCATCCACGAGGAGCAGAACGCGAGGGAGTTGGTCCTGGTTAATGATGAAGGTCCACAGGAGAGGGTCTTGCCGGGTTTAGTTGGAGAGCTCTCCCATGAGCACTCTACTCTGCAGACCGATCAGGGTGAGCAGGAGGCCGAGCAGCAGATCAAGAAGGACATCCTCTCACCGGTGCAGGCAGGATCTGGACAAATTGACTTGTCAGACTTCCTCGCACGGATCTCGACGCCGCTCAGAACCTCTATTCTGGGCACGCCGGCCTCGACGTTGGTCCACGAGAAGGAGGTAGAGGCGCCGTCGGCGCGGAGGAGCATCAGGTTCGCCGAGTGATACGTCTCCAATAATTTCTGTTGTTCCATGCTTATATTATACCATTTGCTACATGTTTTATATACACTTCATATCACTTTTATGCATTTTCTGGGACTAACCTATTAACAAGATGCCACAGTGCCAGTTCCCTGTTTTCAGAAAAGTACTTCTGGAAATATTATCGGAATTGCACGAAACAAAAGGCCACGTCCCTATTTTTCCAACACGTACACGGAGTCCGAAGGAGAGACGAAGACGAGCCAGGAGGAGGCCAAACCACAGGCCGGCGCCGCAGGTGGGCCCGCCGCGCCGCCTGGTGGTTTGGGCCCCTCGGAGGTCCGCCGACATTGCCCCTTCGCCTATATATTGCCTCAGATGCGAAAACCCTAAAGAACCAAGCCAATTTCCACGAAGAGTTCTGCAGCGCCGCCGCCATCGACGACAAGTTTCGGGGGACAGAATCTCTGTTCCGGCACGCCGCCGGGACGGGGAATTGCCCCCGGAGTCATCTCCATCGACACCACCGCCATCTTCATCGCCGCTGCTGACTCCCATGATGAGGAGGGAGTAGTTCTCCCTCGAGGCTGAGGGCTCTACCGGTAGCTATGTGGTTCATCTCTCTCTCCCATGGTGTGATCTTTATGTGATCATGTGTATTGATAGTATCGCTGAATACATTAATAATGTTTATGCTACTCAAGTGATTTTGTCTAGTTTCTGGAGTCATTGTGACAACACGGTATCAAGGTGACAGTGTGGGTACTTGTGTGACTCTATGAATAATTTAGACATTTATCATGGCTTATTCTTGGGAATTGTGGTGTTTGTTTACTCAGACTTTGAGGTGTGCTTTTGCAGCCCTACGCATAGTACTCTTGCTTCATCAAGAAGGAGAATCATCCCGAGTAGTATTTACTTGTGTTCAGTTGTGCTAATCTAGTTGAATATGTAGATGTTACTCTTTATCTATTATGCACTCTATAGGTTACTTTAATATGAACTCCGGTACTCTCCACGGTGTAAAGGTGACAGTGTGTGCACCGTGTGTGATTCCTTTATGACGTTGTGGCGCTTGTTTACTCCGGCTTGAGGTGTGCTTTTGCAGCCCTACACAATGAATGGTGTTTGTTATCCAACAAGAGAGTGTTTAAGAGTAGCTTTTACTTATTCAGTTATGAGATCATTGTTGAGAGTGTCCACTAGTGAAAGTATGATCCCTAGGCCTTGTTTCTAAGCATTGAAACACCGTTTACAACAAGTTCTGCTACATGTTTGCTTGCTGCCATTTTTATTCCAGATTGCAATTGCTACTTATAATCATCCATATTACTTGTATTTCACTATCTCTTCGCCGAACTAGTGCACCTATACATCTGACAAGTGTATTGGGTGTGTTGGGGACACAAGAGACTTCTTGTATCTTAATTGCAGGGTTGTTTGAGAGGGATATCTTTGACCTCTACCTCCCTGAGTTCGATAAACCTTGGGTGATTCACTTAAGGGAAACTTGCTGCTGTTCTACAAACCTCTGCTCTTGGAGGCCCAACACTGTCTACAAGAATAGAAGCACACGTAGACATCACCGAGCTGCATCCTAAGGGTGCCAACATGGAGCAGCTAGCCAAGGAGGCCGTGGCGCGCCGTCTCGGCTCGTTGCCTGAGGTGGCCACCCTTTCGGAGCGACGCCGACAGGAGTATTTTGCCCTCTTAGGTGGTCCCATCTCAGACAACGCGGCGGCGGCTATCGATGACCTTGTCCTTTCCATGAAGAAGACCAAGAAGAATAAGACGCCAGGGACCGAGATGGAGCGGATGATTCCGCCGGAGGTGGCCTAAATGCCGGAGTTTCTGATGCCTGAGCGCTCCTCCACGCGGGGGATATGGAAGGGGAGGGATAGGAGAACTTTTCGCAGTGCGGTGATCTCACCTACGGAGGTGGTGGCTTTGGTGTGGGAAGAGTTGGCGTTGCGGACTTTTGCCCACACGCTTGATCCTGGAGACTAGTTTTCTGTTTTGTTTTTGTAAAGGGATTTTCCCCTTTCTCAAAATTCTGTACATAAACATCTATTCTATCTAATCGGATGGCGGATACGACCGCTTTTAACCTAAAAAAAAGACATACTCTTGGTCAAGCAGGGCCGCTCAATGGGCAGATTTGACAGGGTTGCTGAATCAACTCAACTTGTCAGAAGGGCTTGACGTGGTTTCCTGGTCGTTGGATCCACCTGGAAAGTATACCGTTAGCTCGATGTATGCCAAGCTTTGTCAGGGTGCCACGGTGGCGCTTTTCAAAGACATGTAGGCGACAAAAATTCCTCTCAAGATTAAGATATTCTCTTGGCAGCTCATTCTTGATAAACCGCCCTCTGGCCTTCAATTGGCAACGCGCCATGGTCCCTCGAAATGGTCGTTGTGCTCTTTTGTGGTAACTTTGAAGATGCGTCTCACATCTTTTTTTCGTGCCCTTTGGCCAAATTTTGCTTGATTGTGTACCGCCAATTACTTGGGTGCAACCGTGCAATTGGTACCCAGCAAATTGTGCGCAATTCTTTACGATCCTCTCTTCTCTCTCGGACTCGTTTAGGAGAGTGGTCTGGACCCTTTTTCTTCCCCAATCGTTGGCCTTGTGGCAAATCAGGAATAAACATTGCATTGAAAAGAAGGTGATTAAGCACCTGGCTGATGCTCTTTACAAATCTTTGATTTTCTTGCAGCAGTGGATATCATCGCCAAGAGGGTGTACAAGCCAGGAATAAGCTCGGCAGCGCGGGAGCTAAGTCGGCTTCACGCCTCGCTGCGGCCAAGTAGGACGAACACTTAGATGCTTTGGGTAGCTGATGAGGTGTTTTTTTTTGCGAAACACAGTACAACGCAGACGCTCACAAACACGCGCAAACACTCACCCTATGAACGCATGCATGCACGCCCTATCCCTATGAGCACCTCCGAGATACTGAGCCGGCGGATCAGGTCTTGAGATTGACGAAGTCACCACGGGCGCCTCGCTGTCGACGGGTACGTCGCCTCTCACTGAAGAATAAATTCCGCCTAAATGAGAAACACCAGCATCAAACCTGAGATTTGAACTCTGGTGGGCTGGGGGTACAACCACCCTCCTAACCATCCTACAACAGGCAGGTTCTCGCTGATGAGGTGGTTTGGTTGCTGATGTTGAGGCTGTTTGTGCTTTAGGCCACAACTTCTTTGTTTTCATGTGACTTTTCTCTGAAAAAACATGCAACCACCGAGAGACGTGGTAAACAGAAATCTCATGGCCACACATTCTGCACAGTACGACCTTTCCTTTATTTTTTTCCAGACAAAAACTGGAGTAACGTATCACTCATGCAGATATGCTGCTTCATCTTTCGAGAAATGTCGAATTAAGCGGAACAGACAGAGGCATGGAGATAAAAGCGAGCTAGGAATATGCCTACAAACATACGAGCCCTGTAGTGGCATCAGCAGGCACACATTGTCACCTCGACTGTGAACCAAAACCGAACGCTTGAGAAAAGTGCAGCTACGATCGAACCCACTCGCAGATGGAGTACAAAACACGGTGGAGTGACAAGAGAGAACCCACTCGCTGACAGAGAAACCTGACGCCCCGGCCGACATACACCAATGTGGCAGTCTACTGTATCATCAGTTCATCGTGCATACATACTAAGATAATCATGTAAAGTAATCGGAGACGCGGTGATCAAAACACCTTTCCTCCTCCACCAATCGAACGCACTTGCTTTGTTTCCGTTGATCGTCGGTCGATCAGACATGCATGCACCCGTTCCCGTTCGTCGACTCCGCCTTGGCGGCGTTTACGCAGCCGGGGCTATGCTCCGGTGACCCTTTGCCTTTGCCGCCGGCGACGTTCACCATGTCGAGGTTGTAGAGTATCGGGATCATGACGAGCGAGGACAGGAAGGCGAGCAGCGGGCCGAAGATCCAGAGCAGGAGCGGCACCCCGGCGTAGAAGAGCCTGTTGCCGACGAAGTTGAGCGTGAACCCCCTCTCGAGGATGTCCCCCATGAAGTCGGCCGTGACGAGGTCCCCGGAGAGCGCGGAGGTGTTGATGAGGAAGCTCGCTTGGTTGAGGAAGCAGATGGTGTGGGTGTGGCAGAGGAAGGCGAAGAGGAAGAGCAGCAGCAGCGCCACGTACTTGAGCGCCATCATGTACTCCCCGTGCGCGCCGAAGACGGCGTCGCTGAGCGGTTTCTTGATGGTGTAGGTGCTGCTGAGCACGGCGGCGATGCCCGTGCAGAAGAGCACCGCCGTGGTGGCCATGAGCGTGGACCCCATGATCACGTTCCGCAGCGACTGCACCACCAGCACCCCCTTCTTGTCGTCGTTGTCCTGCAGGCGCGCGCGTCAGTGCAGTGCAGTGCATGCAACTCGATCGGAGGCAAGAAGAGGTATATGGTGTACCTTGATCATGCCGGAGACCCAGACGCGGCGGCTGGCGGAGTAGATGCCGAAGGCGGTGGAGAGAGGGTGGCGGCGGACGGCGCGGTAGAGCCAGGCGTGGTAGAGCATGGGCAGGAGCAGGCTGAGCGGGATGAGGATCAGGTCCAGGTAGCTCTCCCTCCACACCATGGTCGACTGTTCTGGGGATCGGATGGATTCCCTTGGACGATCTTGCTATGTCGAATGTGGAGCACACACTAGTGCTAGCACACAACACACGCACACTTGTCGATCGATGGACGATGGCTAGCTCCAAGTTGCTGCTGATCGAGCGAGGCTGAATTAATTCGAGGGCCGGAAACGTTTGCTTGTTGCCTGCTAGCTTGCTGTTGCGAGTTGTGAACTTGTGATCAATGAACCGTGTGGAGCTCGCTATCTACCTGTCCTCGGATGGGTGCGTCGTTATATAGGGGAAGGGTCAGGAAGGCTTATAGTTAGTGGCATCATACACAAAGGCCACCATCTCTCTTTCCCCGGTAAACCTGAAAGCGGGAGAGACTAAAGGCAGACACGCAGACGACCGGCCAGACTGCTCCATCGACCTCCTCCATGAGTCACGGCCCAGTGCAAAGCAGAGGATCGCGGGCGATCCATCGATGGAGACGACCTGCGGGCGACGTCGCTCTTGGTTCGTTGGAACCGGTTGTTGTTGATTCTCCACATGATAAAAAGTGATCACACTGGAGTACGTAGGGAACAGAGACCAGCGTGACGACAGGTCGATCGAGACTCGAGAGTCTGCACGCAGTGCAGTTCATGAAGCGGGGGAGAGAGTGAGACCATGGAGAAGGAGGTGGCCCGATCGATGGCGACGCAGATGGTCCCGGCCGGATTGGTAGATGTGGTTATGTGAGTGAGACCGCCGGCGCCGGGTTCCGGTTTCGTGGCCGTTGTAGTTCAAGTTTTTCTGAAACCGGCCGGACCATGTTCCGGTCTGCGTCTGCTGGTTGGGTGTCTGAATTCTGATGACGTGCAGGCCGTTGCTTCGCCGGCGCCGGCTTTAGGAGCGCCCAACAACCTCGCCGGTTCGTAGCTAGCTTCCGGCCGCACGGCTCTCCGCCGGCCGGCGACACACGGTAACCAACTCGCCGCGCACACTCCGTTGGCGGTTGGCCGGTGATCACGGGATGCTCGTGACCAGGGTAACACGTTTCGCCTCCCTCCACGCCTAGCTCGTCCCGTCCCGCGCAAGGCCTAAATTAATTAAGCACTTGCCTAGCTATAGTGGTTAATGAACACAGGCCTAAAACAGCGGAGTGTGCAAACTAACGACCGGATATGGAAATGCCCAGTCGCTATCTTATCGGTTAGCTGCGGCATTTTCCACCCACTGTATTTCATACTCCCTCCGGTCCTAAATATAGTGCGTTTTAGAATCAATTCCGACCAGGTGAAAATCGCCCAAAAGACGCTTCTGCCCCTACTAGTTGGCTTATATTACATGGAATACCCTCCCGAAGTGATACACAGGGACCGATCATTACAGCGAACCAGTACATCAGCTAATAAAGCAAAATTCAAAATTTGAATTTCCGATCCATCTCGCCCGTCAATCGCCGGCGAGGAGTTGCTTGCCGGCGAGGAAGAAGCCCAGATCCTCCTCGCCCGTGTCTTCCTCGCCGGCGAGCTACTCCACGTCGCCATCTCCTCGCCCAGGTCCTCCTCGCGTGTCCTCGCCCAGGTCCGCCTCGCCCAGGTACAACAAGAGCTGATCCCGCAGCGCTGATCACCGGCCGCTGATCGCCGGGACCTCCCTCCCCTTCTTCGCTTGGCAATCCTCGCTGGGAAACAGCCCAGGTACAGCAAGAGCTGATCCCGCAGCGCCCAGGTACAGCAAGAGCTGATCCCGCCGGCCGGCCGCATCTTCTACTCCTCCTGATCAAGAGAAACAAAAATATCAACAGTATGGTTCTACTGCTTAATCTCAACAGTACTCCTCCAGAAGAAGAAATAGGGAACATACCTGAAGCCAATCCTGACGCAGGTAAAATCCTGAATATCAGCAGCTCTTGTGTTTGACACTATGCTCTTAAATACCTGAATCATCCATTTTCGAAATTACAACTAGTTCAGTTTTGTAATAATCATCAAGGAGTAGCACTGAGAGCATGTAGAAGTACAAACTTATTGCGGAAGGGAAGGAGTACAAAACATTGGTAAGGTTTGACAGATAAAGGTGATGAGCAATGCCCTGCTGTCATATGTTGTGAAATCAAGTAGTGGTAGATCTTGCGTACCTACTGAGATGGCTGTGGTGCTCCTCTGATACCTGAAACAAGTTCACAAGCATTGAAATGTCAGATCTGAAGAATGCAACGATGGTCACCAAAGGCATGGTAACAACTGAATATTTTTTACTGCTTCAGTCCACATACACGTAGGAGAGAGAATGCACGAGCTCCTGCAGTTCATCGGGAGAGAAGTCTATCTCATCATGGAGCACATGGTAGTGTGTTGGCCTTGTAGTCCCCTGGAACACACAAGTCAGATAGCTTAGATTGAAATAGACATTTGAAGCACAGCGCGTCACAATGACAACTCAAGTTAGAGAGGACATACGATCATCCCAGCATGAGCACACATGTAGAAATCATAGTTCCTGGGATGGCAGATTCCCTTATCTACAACAGTGCCTACACACAGGCATTAAAGGAGTATGAGGAGAGGCATCAAGAGAGTTGCACGCCTGCGTAATCAGAAAGATATGACTAGCCAGAACTGGCTCAAGAGAAATTGGATATCGTTTATGCTTACCTGAATGATGTGAGCTAGCTCAGTGTTCAACACCTCATTAAACTGGCTCTCACCAACTCCATCACAATTTTTCTAGCCAAGTAAACTGTGTTAAATAAAGAGAACAAGTGTTGCATTTAACAATTTAGTTCCTACAGTGAGAAAAATTGCATGCTAGAATGTCACGTGAAGAATCCATACAGAAGATAGGGTGTACTCACAAGAAAACTCCATGGGAAAAACAACTGAGTTGTGTGCTAAATGTGAAACACATATGTTAATTTATGTTCATAGACTCTTTTTACACTTATTATCTCCAGCTTTCTTTTCACTAGAAGGATAGCCACGTGTAGTTATTTATTTGCAAACTTTACCAAATAAAATCACTGGCTAAAACAAAGAAACTTCAGAAATGGCGACCAAAAATCGTTTGCCATTTGGATTCGTGACACCGAAGAAACTACTGAAATGGTGATCAGCCTGGCCGAGTCATTTGGCGAATGTATGTCAGATTTGATTCGCTTTTCTAAATGGTGATCTACCAAGTATACATTAGTTTTGCAAGTACAGGAATATGAACAATGACATGATCATCATCATTTAGCAGGAGTAGTACATCCAGTAAATTAGCTAATGCTACTTGATCCATTTGCTTACATGTACTTACATTTACTCCATTTGCTGCAGGTGTGGGTGCTCAGCATGTCAATCATCATGTCCGAGCAGAAGCTGCAATGCTGGACCTCAACTTGCCAGCAACACCTGAAATGATCAATGGTCAAGATGCAGTTATGGAAAATGTTCAAGATGCAGTTAATGAAAATGATCAAGATGCAGTTATTGAAGAACATGCTGCTGCAGGTGTGGGTGCTCAGCAAGCAAAGAAGACACGGAAAACACTCAGTGACACTCAAAAATATGCTGCTTATGTAGCTTTGCATGCACTATGTATGAAAGGAGGTGGTAAATTTGATAAAGAAGATATGAAGAACATGGCAATTTTTTTTGAGGTGGGTATTCGACAGATACAGAGTCTTTGGCAGCGAGCTATGAAGCAGATTGAGGAGGGTTTGCCGGTTGACGTTTCAAGCAGAAGAAAGGGCAGGTGCGGAAGGAAGCCACTAGATATTGATCTATCACGAATCCCTAGTATCCCACTAAACAAAAGGTCAACAATTAGGTCTCTCGCTTGGCAACTTGGAGTCAATCCTACGACACTATTCAGAAAGTTTGAGATGAAACTAATCCGAAGACACTCAAATGCCCTAACGCCTCCACTCATAGAGAAACACAAGAGAAACAGGGCACAATTTTGTTTACGAATGGTAGATGAAGACACAATTGCAACTCCAGATCCCTTTTTCAATGACATGTACAGGTTTTTGCATGTTGATGAAAAATGGTTCAACATGACAGAGAATGACAAGGTCTACTACTTGCTGCCTGATGAGCCAGATCCTAAAAGGGCTGCAGCTGGAAATTGCATAGGCAAAGTCATGTTCCTCACCGCAGTAGCTCGACCTAGGTATGACAGTGAAGGGAAAATGACATTTGACGGGAAAATAGGTATGTGGCCTTTCATGAAAGAGGTACCGGCGCAAAGACGAAGTCAAAATAGAGAGAAAGGCACATTGGAGACCAAGAACCTGGTTGTAACGAGGGAAGTGATGCGGGAGTACTTTATTGAAAAACTACTGCCTGCAATAGAGTTACTTTGGCCTCAAGAAGATGTGGGCAAGACGATTTTCATACAGCAAGATAATGCGAAGCCGCATCTTTTGCCCAATGACCCAGCATTCGCAGAAGCTGTAGCCAATTCAAGATTCAACATCAAGCTGATTCAGCAGCTAGCAAACAGTCCAGATCTGAATGTACTTGATCTAGGATTTTTTAGATCCATACAATCTCTAACAAATACCCTTAGCTCTAAAACTCTGAAGGACTTTATTAAAGGTGTTGAGGCTGAATTCAGAGCATACGAATCATCAAAGCTGAACCGAATTTTCCTAAGTTTAATGTCTGTTATGGTTGAGGTCATGAACAATTTAGGAGAGAATGGTCTCAAGCTAGTTCATGCAAACAAGGACAAGCGTGAAAGGTTGGGTCAGCTACCTATAAGGCTGCGTTGCCCTCCTGAGGTTATTGCACGTGCTCTAAACTTCCTAGGCCAAGCCCAAGATGTTGCCTAGTCATGTCTGTGTGTAAGTGAATGCTTGTGTGTTGCTGTAATGAAAAAATTCAGTCAATGTTACTCCTGTTTGTGTGTTTATAATGTGTGTTTGTGTGTAAGTTAAGTCTGTATGTTGTTGTTGTTACTCCTGTTGTATGTTTGTTGTATGTTTATAAGTGTATTTCAGTTAGGAGGAGATAAGAGTACAAGAAGCAATACACATACTCCTAATGGAGCACACGAAATATTTAAGTTGTGTTTATCACAGCAAGCAAGCACTTGCTTCCAGATAATGCATGCAATTTTAACACCATTAGATAATGCATGCAAAAGTACAACAGCATATATTTCTGCAGCAAGCAAGCTATGCAAACAAGCTGTATGAGCAAACACTACAGCTAGTGTTCATAGAACCCAAACCTAGACTGGAACAGACGAAAGCATCATACTCGCACTACAGCTAGCTACTCCTAATCTTCTTTTCCTTCCAAAATAAGGCTACTGCTACTACACTGCTGCACAACACATACATGTGCCCTGCTGCTTTTTCAGTTAAGTTTGCAAATGATCAGTGGTATTTGTATATAAATTGCAAGCATGTTTATTAACCAAATATCTCTAGAAAAGTTAAATAACCAAAGCATTAGCATACTATGATCTCGGGGTCTGTAGTATGTGACGCACTAACTAAAGTTCCTAACACATTTGCATTTCTAACCTTTGCATAAGCATTAGCATGTCATGATCCTGGGATCGGTGGCATGTGAAGCAGTGACCTTGCATGCATATCTTTGCATTTAGGTTTCATTTGGATCCTGTTAATTTTGACTCTGAATTTGAACTGAGCATCCTCTGAATTCAATGCCTTTTTAAATCTAGAAACACTTGAAAGTCTTACTGAACTTTTCATCTGCAGCTATCTAGCATAATTCAGAAATTTGAAATCAAGCAATGACTTATAACTGAATGCATCTTTATATACTTTAGAATTACCACTGTTCATTTTCAGATATTGTCATTTTCAGTATTCTATTGCCTTTGCTTGAGGACAAGCAAAAATCTAAGTGTGGGGGAATTTGATCAGTGGTATTTGTATATAAATTGCAAGCATGTTTATTAACATAATTCACTATCATTTGGTGCTTTATTGATCAAATATGCCACTGAAATTATAGGAAAGAAGCTATATTCATTACATGATATATTTTATAGCCTTGCTGTCATTATTGCAGGATTGGTGCGCAAAGGCACCAAATTACTACACCAAAACTGACCAAGGACCTGCTGAAACATGTGCTTATTGAGTGAGGGCCTGAACAGAAGAGAGCAAGGATCTTCTTGCGCAGAAAGAAGAGAAGAAGAGGGACCAAATAGCAAAATATCTAGATCAGATCGTGGACAAAAGGAGGCCAGCTGCTACCCAATCGATTCAGGCCTGGTTTTCTCTTCTCCATCCCCGCATCTTCTCCACCACCGGCCGCCGCCGCGGCCAGGCCAGGCGTGGCGGCGCGCCACCGCGCCACACCACTACTCCACCAGCCACCACCACCACGTGCTGCTCCTCTGCATCAACTTCGGCGCCAGCGAGGTAGCCCACGGCGATCTCAGCGACGACGACCTCCCCCAAGAACTGCGACCTGCTGCTCTTCCTCAAGCCTTTTGCTGTTCTTCCTCAACCTCCCCTGCTGCTGCTCCTCCCCAAGGCCACCTGCTGCTGCTGCTCGTGACCAGCGACCTGCATCCCGTGCTGTCGATCTCCTCAAGACCCCAACGTGCTGCTGCTCTTCCTCAACCTGCGTGCTGCTCCTCACCATCAAGCAAACAGTTCTACGTGGTTGAATCCATCTGATCCTCTCTCTCTTAATTTCTGAATAAACTATGTGTCTGATTGTGCACTAGTCTAATTACTCTTGAACCTTTGTAGTATTCTGTGCGTGTATGTGTATGTGTTTGCGTGTGTAATCCAGTCACAAGTGAACCTGTGCTAGTACGTTTGTGTTTGTGCTTGTTAAAACTGCTACTTGTGTGTGCAAATACATGTTCAGTTTCTAGTATATGTGATGTATGTGCTTGTCAATTCCTACTTCTAAACCTTGCTTCTATCTCATTCTTATGCTAGTGCGTGTGTGTATCTTTAAATATATTTTGTGTTGTTTAGTGTTTGTCTTTAAATCTGAAAATACCAAAAAGTGCACCTGCTAGTTAGATTTAATTCCTGCAAATCCATTTTATTTGTTGATCTAGCTTTAGCCGAAGCTTGACACTCGTCGCCTAGTCTCTGTGGTGAACACGACAACCCGCGGTTGGGCGAAATATTCCACCGCTATTTTACACTGATCAGTTTGAATCGGAAAATTAAAGCATCAACCACATTCCCTAACCAAGCATTACGGCGAGCAAAATGGCAAAATGGGGCGAGACCGGTTGTCGACACCAGATCTCCAGGAGCTCAACAATTGCAAGTACTGAAAGCAATTAAGCTTGTTAAATTGCACAACTCCAGCATGCTCAAGAACAAGCACTTACGAAACATGTGCCTGCCTGTAGTGTTGTTTGTTCGTTTGATTCTACTCCTGCTACTACTGCTTTAATCAAAATATACTCGCAGGACAACTACTGCAAATCATTCAGGACAGAAGGAAAGCACCTTGCTGGAGAGTGTAGCAGGCCACAGGCGCAGGTGAGGGAGGCCACGGGCGTGACGAAGAACTCGAGCACGACGAAGAACTCGATGCCTGCAAGATCTTGCCCAGCTGCAGTCCCAGCGCCGCGATCTCCCGGCGCGTTCTCGCCTGCAGCTCCCTCTCGGACGCGGACGGCGACGCCGACACCGAGCAGAGCGGGCTGAGCGACGACGGCGCGGCGGCGCCTGTCGGGGTGCCGCTCCTAGACTGCGCCTGGCTGGCCACCGGCATCATCTCCGTCACTCCGTGGCCACGTCCCGCATCGACACCGACGGCGACTGCGCAGCCGCCAACTCCCTGCACCTCGTCGCGGGACTCCCTGCACAGCACGCACGGAAGATGAGACATGGTAGAACAGAGAAGAGGCGGCGGGAAGGGAATGGAAGGGACCGCGACTCACCGATGCCGCATCCATGGATCTGGCGCCAGACTCGAGATTGCCGCATCCTCTCCTCCGCCTGCCCGGACCTCGCCGCATCGAGTTGATCTATCGCCGGCGTCCACGGATCGAGCGCCATCTCGCCCGTAGCACGTCGTCGCCGGATAAAAATCCAATCTTTGGAGAGCTTGTACTACGGGGAGAAATAGGGTTGCCTACGGGGAGAAAGAACTCGACCACGGGTGGAGGAATAGCGGCGGCCGGCGACGGGGAGAGGAATAGCGGCAGCCGGCGACGGGGAGGGAGAAGGCGACGGGGAGGGAGAAGGCGACGGCGACGGCGACGGGATCCAGAGAGAGCGCTCGGGAGAGAGAGAGCGGTCGCGAGAGAGAAAGCGGTGGGAGGGCAAAATTGGAAAACAAAAATATTTTGTAACGTGACAGAAGTTTGCTTAAAAACCTCCAGCGCACTATAAAAAGGAACGGAGGGAGTAGTAGGTTATATATACTGTATCTAGAGGCATATATATGCCTCCAAGTGCTTTGAACTAGTGCATAAATCAGTGAACTATGTACAAGCGCGGTTTTAGGTATATGTCCGTTGCTACTTTGGTCGAAGAAAAGATGGTGTACGCATCAGCCTGCTTGCTTGAGATATATGCGTCTTGAGTGTCCCCTATTTGTGTTTCCTACAACCCAGCTCATCGCCCAGATGATGTGGGACGCACTTCCATACGTCTCAGACATGTAAGTAGCACACTAGGAACGTGACTCAACGACGTTGTTTAAAAGGACGTCCGACGTACTAATGGTAAATTCTTAAAATCATTTGACTTACTTCTATATCAGCATGCTTCATACTATACTGCGTAATGGACTATATAGTCTCGTACTAGTGTACTACTATAAAAGTATGGATGTGATAATAAGTTCAAAATGACTTGCTACGAAATATACTAACGCACTATAATATTACCAAAAATGTTGGTCCGAACTAATTAACTATGTCATGCTCATTGCACACAGCTTTCTTATTCAGTGTGCAAACTACTAATCATGTGTCCATGGAACATGGCGATAGTACAATACTCATTTTGCATGGAGTAGTAACAAAAAAATGGCCAAAAGACAGCCCAATAAGAAACACAAATTATTCATCGATTATGTTAATTGCATATTGATCAAATTAAATGAACGGATTTTATTATTGTTCTACACCAACATGATAACTATTGGTGATGTCACTTTGGCATCCCACGCAATAACTGGCAGCAACACTCATCCTTAGTTCGAGTGCATTTGGAACTAAAACTGTAACCAGCATATCCTCTTTCTCTGCAATCAGTTAAGCATGACGAAGGAGTGCAGTTTCTTAAAGCCTTGCATTTGCATTCTCCGGCTACATATGCAATACACATTACATTATTAACAATATAATATCTTCTATATAAAGATAAAAACAAGAATATAGCTAGATTGTTTTTCACATATGCAAATTGGGGAGTAAACAAGGAAATTGTTTCATACTTGCATGACATGACGGCAGCATAGAAGACATCAGCACAACAACAAACAGAGCAATTGCAGTTTTGTACATAATCATCCTTATTTTGCTAGTGATGAGTGTCATATTAAGAGAAGAGACTACTTGTATTTTTTTATCCTTCTCCTATCACCTATTTGATCCATTCTACCGATTTCGTCTCTGCGTATTTATAGGGCCAACATCAAATCATCGATTTCCCTCCATTATTTATTGCATTTATGCATATCTTTAATTTAAAGTTCACATATCTTTTTATGATGTTTTTTATGTGGGAACAAGTATGATTAAATCTCATACATTGATTATACCCTGTAATTGTTTCCTCACACATATGGTTGATACAAAAATATTCTTTTTATTGTGAGAGATTTACCGCATTAAGTTATATTAAATGTCACATATTCTATTTTCAAACACTATCTATCAATTTCAATTTTCTTTGGCAACATGTATATTTATGGGCTTGTATATAAGGTGGCATGAAACCTTAAATTATTATTAGATATATGATAGTATTTTGTACCGTCTATTTATGTCATGTTTGTCATTGCAGCATTAATTTAGATAGAGCCTCCATAAACAATTTGATATTGCTCAACTAATCATTATATGTATATCTAAATTAATGTTCACTTACGTTTATTGTTGTAAACATATGTCACCCACTTCCGTACGCATTATTTATTTCATATTTCTGTATTGCGGTATTAAATGCTAGTTCTTATGTAGATTTAATGCTTGTTCAATCTCATGCACTGGCTATATCTTGCATTTATTTCCTCACATCCATGTTGATAGCAAAATATTATTTTAATATATTGTGTTCAATTATAGTTCAAATAAATGCCACATGTTCTATTTAGTTATTATATTTAAAAAAATAAATATAATTATTTTCTATATTTCTTGCATCATTTTCATTGATGGTTCTTATAAAGGGTTCAGTAATTCCTTGCGCAATTAATCATTACGGGATATCTTTTGGTATATATCATGCATTTATTTTGTGTTTCTCCTTGATACATTCCTTGTGAGGGGTATTTCCATAGATCTACCATCAAATCATAAATATTGATAGATTACATACTTCATGTATGCATGTTTTGGTTTAGAACTAATATTCTCAACCTTTGTGTACATTGCATCTGTTGCCGGTTTCTTTAATATTATATACTCTTGGTGTTTGCACTAGATCAAGCACAATTAAATCTAATGCAATGTATGCACATATAAAAGTAAGTAAGAGGAGCTAAATCTTTCCCCGAGGAAGGGTGTCATCTAAGTCCAAGGTATACTCGCGGCTCTAGAACATAATCTAATGGATCTTGATGGCCTCCTGTAAGCTAATGCACTACTTCCATGCATCCCCCCATCATTGTCCTCATGTTCTTACGCGAAGTAGTTCCAATTAATTTACCGATTTTGAAATTAAAATAAAGTCAATCTTCACGCCATTATATTTATTGTTGCGTGTCGCCTCATCGACAAGACCCCTTGGTTCCAACTCCAATGACGTGCCATTCCGCCCCGCCTTCGGCGGCGTACTGCGGAGTAGTTGTCTCACGTGCACGCAGTCCTCACAAGGGACCACGTTCTACGGGAGATGAAGAGGGAGAAAGGGGGTGGAGGGGAACGCCTCAACCAAGAGAATTAATTGTGTATTAAAATAATTAATATTCCTCCCTTTATATATGGAGAAGGGCGTGTGCCCTTCTCCTAAGCTCCCCATGTGGGACTAAAAAAAAGGAGGAGGGGGTGGTGCGGCCAGCCTAGAGCTGGCCGTGGTGGCCATGGGCCCCATGTGGCCCAGCCGCACCATCCCCTTTGGGGGTTCGCCCCCACATGGGCCAACCCTCCAGGGTTTGACCCATTTTGGTGGGTTGCACCATTTTTCCTCTTTTATTTAATATTATATTAATATTTAAATATATATATAATTCATTAATTAGTATATTTGCATATTATTTAATCTCCTGTGGCTCCATAACAATTTCCGGACCACTCCGAACTTTCTTCGGTTTCTCCCGGAACCCTTTGATACCTCTCAAACGTATCTATAATTTTTGATGTTCCATGCTTGTTTTATACCAATTGCTACATGTTTTGCATCTACTTTATATCACTTTTATACATTTTTTTGGACTAACCTATTAACAAGATGCCGAAGTGCCAGTTCCTGTTTTCTGCTGTTTTTGTATTCCAGAAAAGCTAGTCTGGAAATATTCTCGGAATTGGACGAAACTACACGGGGGTCCCTATTTTTCCAGAACAAGCCTGAAGGACCGAAGGAGCAACGGAGAGGAGCCAGGAGGGCCCCACACGCACCTAGGGCGCGGGGCCCCCCTCTGCCACGCCCTAGGGTGGTGTGGGCCCCTCAGTGGCCTCCAGCCGCCGCCCTTTCGCCTACTTATTCCCTCCAACGCGAAAACGCTAAGTACCTGAGCAAATATCCACGAAAAGTTCCAGAGACGCCGCCGCCATCAACCCTAGCTCGGGAGGGTTCAGAACCTCTTCCCGGCACCCTGCCGGAGAGGGGAATCGTCACCGGAGGCTTCTACATCGCCATGCCTGCCTCCGGAGTGATGCATGAGTAGTTCATCCTTGGACTACGGGTCCATAGCAGTAGCTAGATGGTTGTCTCTCCACTTTGTGCCATCATGTTTAGATCTTCTGAGCTGCCCTACATGACCAAGATCATATTATTGTAATGCTACATGTTGTGTTTGCTGGGATCCGATGAATATTGAATACTATGTCAAGTTGATTATCAATCTATCTTATATGTTATTTAAGATCTTGCATGCTTTCCGTTACTCGTAGATGCTTTGGCCAAGTAGATGCTTGTAACTCCAAGAGAGAGTATTTATGCTAGATAGTGGGTTCATGCCTCCGTTTAACCTGGGATAGTGACAGAAAGTTCTAAGGTTGTGGATGTGCTGTTGCCACTAAGGATAACCTAACGATGCTATGTCCACGGGTGACGAGGTGTACCCTCATCAAATCCCATGGTTAAGGACCTAGGCTTGAGATTATGGGGAGAGAACGTGGTAGTACTGGTAGTTTCGTCGGCTGACAAGCAGAGGCAAAGATTTACCCAGGTTCAGGCCCCTCGGGTGGAGGTAAAGACCCTACTTCCTGCTTGTCTGTTATTGATCGTGGATTATGTGGTTACAAGGCTCCGGGAGATGACGATCTCGCAAGAGCTTTGGTGGTTCGAGTATGGCTTGGTCCAGATCGGTACCCCTCCCAGCCTTTAAATAGGCTGGGTCTCGGGAGTTTGTAACCGACCTAGTTTACACGTAAGGAAAGCCTAAACCGACTATGCCTATGTCTAGTCTTGGAGGGTACTCCATCTTCTTGGGCCTCTTGTCTTGGGCTTCGAGTAGGCTCTTCGATATTGGGCCTTAGTCGTCACGTGCACCAGGTACCCTCATGATAGGGTACCCGATATGTATACCCATGTCAGTAGCCCCCGAGTACTTGTCTGACTCGAAGAATCGGGCATGGACTCTTTCGTAAGTGCACGTCATATGCTTTGTATTCTGTATATATAATTTGGAATTCCTGTATGAATAGCACACGTTTGGCTATGTCGAGTATCTCATCGACTGTGTTTTATGATGATCAAGGGATAATAGCTTAGCAGGCCCAGTACACTCGACGGATCGGGACTGGTTAACTACTCATTCGGGTAAAACCTTACTAGCTTTCAATCAAACTCGAGTCCCCGGACTCGAATCTGGAACAAACTGGTCAGATTCGACTAGGCCGCTTGAGGTCTTACTGAGTCGATCTGCAGTATAACTTTGAATTTTACCCAACGCGTCCGTCGGGATTTTTCATCATGTCTGCTGACACGGAAAGTGTAAGGATTAACGTTGCTGGAACGGTCCTTAGCCCAGCTCGAAAGTTCGGCGGGTCTTACCTTTGCACTATGCGTGCAGCATCCGAGGTATTTGCGACGGACGCAACTCGGGAATGTTTCGAGTATGATTTCTGAACTTTGTTGGACGAGTCATGCCCTTTGTCGACTGATATTTGCTGTTATGCTATCGGGTGCGCGACAGCGCTCCCGATGGGAGTAGCCCCCGAGATTGTGCTTTATTGCTTTGCAATGGAGGATAATCTCAAAAACTCTTCTTACTCTGCATATGTTAATCGAAGAAATTTGTGCCATAATTCTATCGGGTGCACGACAGTGCTCCCGATGGGAGTAGCCCCCGAGATTATGCTGTATTACTTGTAAATGGAGGATAATCTCAATCATTGTTAAGCATCTTCAGTCGAAGAATTTTTTGAATACGCTCCCGATGGGAGTAATATGACTTAGTCGAAGGAACGGTCGAGTGACCAATTTTGCCTTAAGAAGTTTTGTCACACCCGAACTAATCAGGCAATCGAGTGACCAATATGCGTTGGCATACTCGAACGTATTTTCTGAACAGATGCTTCAATGACGTCAGGGATGACGTTTATTTCGACTGCGATTTCTGACACGCGTGGCGTGCGTTATGCTGCGATTGATGGGACGTGACACATAGGTGGGCCCATTTGTGCAGAGCTGACCGAAGACGGTGCCGTTTGGACTTGATTTGACTATACGGGCCCACTTTTTCCGCAAGCGTGATGATGGCTCCTCTTTTTACGTGCGTAGTGGGCGGAGTGGCCGGCGACGGTTGCCCTCCGCGTTTGCCACGTGTACGGTCAGATTGCGTGCGTAACGCACGATTTGGATCTGAATGGCTGTGATTGCTTTTGTCTTGTGGTAAATAGGGGAACGGCGCTGGCATTTGTTTTTTACCTGCCATTTGCTCTGCGCGCCGCCCCTGTTCCATCGTCTTCCTGCGCTCTGCCTCCATTGCTCCTGTGCTAAAGCTTTGCGCGCTCTCCACCTGCTCGTTGAATGAAGAAAGCGGCGGGCAACAAGCGCTCCGCCTCGACTGCTGCCGCCGCGCCCGATGCGGCGGCGAAGAAGGGGAAGAAGACGGCTAGCACATCTGCGGCCGCCGTCGACCTCAAGAAGACCAATGGGGATTGGATGAAATCCACCCTGAAGGAGCGCAGCTGGACAAGCTGCGCGAGGAAGGATTGCTGCCACCTTCCGACCAGCTCCTCGTCCGCGCACCTTCGCCCAAGGAGGTACTTCCCGAGCCTCGCGCTAACGAGCGCGTCTGTTTCGCGGAGTTTTTGCCTAGGGGTTTCTCGCTCCCCCTCCATGATTTTGTGCGAGGTTTGCTTTTTGCCTACGGGGTGCAGATCCATGATCTCACCCCGAACGGTATTCTGCACATTGCGTGTTTCATCACGCTGTGCGAGTGTTTTTTGGGTGTTGCTCCGAGTTGGGCATTATGGAAGTCCATCTTCATGGTCCGGCCAAACAACCGAGGTGGCCGAACCTATCCAGTCGGAGGCCTGCAGATCCAAGTGCGCAGCGACACCCGGTACTTCGCCCTGAAGCCAGTCGACTCGGCGCAGGGGTGGAGGAAGAGGTGGTTCTATGTGCAAGTGGACCAAAATGTGGCCCCAGCATTTTCGACTGCTGGTATAGCCGCTAGGACGAAAGCCTGGACCATGAGCTTTCGACTGAAGAAGTGGCGGAAGCAGCGCCTATGCTGGAGACAATTGGAGGGCTCCTGAACAGCATCACGGGTGTGCATCTGATTGCCACCTTTGTGAAGAGCGGGTATGGCCACTCCGCGCTCGTGCCCACCCAATGTGGGAGTACGAAGGTCCCCTCGACTCCACTCGAATGAGCAAGGAGGAGCTGTCGAGGAGTGAACTGGTGACACATGTGCGGTCCATCACCAGTACAAAACAGAGCGAGCCCTGCAACGTCGACTGCCCAGTCGATCCTTATGGGGCTGAAAAGCCTTTGCCAGAGGTTAGTGAATCTTTCGAGTATATGATCTTCTGTTTTTGTTATCCTTCTGTGCATCTTTTTGACTTTCGACTGCTATATCTTGTATGCAGGGCCACTCGACTACCTCCACTCTTCCTCCTCTTCCCGAAGATGGGCCAACTTATGAAACAGAGGTGACAGTAGAAGCGAAGGGAGGGGATGAATCGCCTTTACCTTCGGCTACCACTTCACCCACAGAAGAGGTTGAAGAGGAAGGGGTAGAGGAAGCACAGGGCAAGGAGCCCCGCGAGTGAGGATGTTAGCGAGGTTCCTCTTCGCAAGCGCCGTCGGGCAGCCCAAGTTTTGTCTTCTTCCACGAGCTCACCCGCGAGGGAATCGGATGTGAGGGATGATGGAAACTCAGCTCCGTCTCCTACGACCACAGCTGCTCCCTTGGACGTGAGTCCTTTGAGCTCGGCTCCTCCTCCTCCTCAGTCGGTGGGCAGCTACCTTTTGGAGGCCCAAACTTTGACGAGCTCGACACTGAGGATGAAGAAGAGCACAGGTTTGCTCCTTTTTGCACTTAATAATATTTTTTGTGAGTTATGTACTTTTGCTTATGTTGTATGCCTTTCGGTCACTTGTAGTGCCGAGACTGTGCGACCTCCAACTCCTCCAACCGTGAGAGCCTCGACTCCAGATCAGCCTGAAGCCTCTCCTGTTGCGGCTGAGGTTGTGAAAACAATAGCCACGACCACTTCCATTGAGGCTGCCAATATTGCGAGTACATCGACTCCGCAAATTGGAACTTCTGCTGCCAAGCCCGCGCCTTGGATTGAACACGTAAGTGTCTTTTTGTCGAGTCTTCCTTCTGGACCTATTTGTGTATAGCTTATGTTGGTTTCGTGTGCGTGCAGCCCTTCTACCTCAACCTGGTGGAATCAGGTAAAGCATTTGTCCAGGTTGAACAGGAGAGGGATAATCTGCGCGCTGTTATGGAGCAGCTCACCCGTAAGTATCTTGGGTTTCTGTAAGTCTTTGCCTTGTCGATTGTGAATGACATCTGTCCATCTATCTCAGGTGACAAGGCAACGCTGAATCTCGGGTTAAAGAGTAGAAGAGACACTCGCCAAGGAGCGCGCGGAGTCGAAGAAGGCCTTGGATGATGCCAAGGACTCCGCCGCTTTGCGCGAGAAGAATTATGCTGAGCGCCTGGCGAGCCTCACCCGAGACGTAGGCGGTGAGTCGAGCCTTTCACTTTTTGCCTACTTCTTTTGCCACTGAATAGTATGTAACATTTTTGTTACTTCTGCTTTTTTGAAGGAGCTGTTGGGGCATCGACACCTGTAGATCAACCGAGTGTCGATTTGTCCCTTGACCGCGCAATCGGCGACCTGGATGTCGTCTCTACCCAAGCCAAGGACGCACTCGCCAAATCTACGAGCACGCTCGGCGCCGTGTTCAAGGATGTGTTCCCCTCCAGCCAACCTCCTTCGACTGTGGATGGCTTCGCAGACGTCCTGGGCCCGGGAACTTCGACTATGACGAACTTTGCTCGCGCTTTGACGGTACGCGGCTCAGAGACCACCCTCAAACTCCTTTTAGGTCATGGGATAGAGGGTGACTTCGAAGCCGCTCTGTCTGCTTTCCCTCGTAAGCCTGGCGGGAAATTGGTGTCCCTAAAGCATTTGAACGAGCCAGCCGCAAAGTTGGCTGAAACTTTTATGGCCACCATGGAGCGCCGGGCAGAAGAGGTCGCCGCTCGTGCGAGTAGGGCTAGGTCAGAGTCAATGTCTGAGAAGTAGGGCAGCCGCGCCTTTGATGTCTTGTAATTAAACTTATGACCATGCGAGTATGCATGTGCTTTTGCTACCTTTGTATGAATTTATGTTCCTCGTTATGATTCTGTTTGTAAAGCTGTATGTTGTTGCTCGTCTGAGCTTTGTGACTAGTTTCTCATGAAACTTTTATGATGCTTGGAACAGAAACGGCCAGCCGCCACTTCATCCAGTTCGTCGCGGCATCATACCCCTTCTCGATCTCGAGCTCAGGCGTCAAACGATGCCGCGGTAATACGTTATATGAAGGCTCGACTTGCGAAACAGGAGCAGGAACTGGCGAGTGCCCGAAGCGAGCTGGAAAGGATGAGGGCAAGGCCTGCTTTACCCACCCAACGGGAGGAGTATGTGCTTGGCGAGATGGAGATCGTGAACAGACAGCTCGAGTGTAAGCATGACTGCCTTGATCTTATGAGTTCACAGCCTGTTCTTTTTTGTTCACCCAACTTGTGTTGTTGCAGGTTTTGTTCAAGATTTCCAGGCGGAGCAGGCTCGCGTGGATGAGCAGTTGAACATGGCAACTGACGAACCCACGACTGGCCGCCAGCACTTTCGATTGGACAAGCACCGAGCACGCATACTCGCGACTCTGCAAGATCGGGTGTGGCGGAGCACTATGCTTCTTGAATTGTGCAGGTCGGCCTTCAGTCGAATCAACCAGATGGTTTTTCCGACTGGGCCACAACCTCAAGGAATCCACGCGTTGCTCGATCTCTTCCGGTCAACAGGTTCCATTCGAGGCTTCATCACCCAGAAGCTTGTGGACGGTGCCAACGCAACCATGGCATATCTCCGAAGTCAACGTCCAAATTTGCAGCTACGTCCACCCGTGCCTGGATCGTCTTTGTCCCAGTCGAATCTTGACGAAACATTCGATCACGCGAGGACATTGGTTGATTGCTATCAAGCGCAACTTAT
The DNA here is from genome assembly GCA_947311845.1 of Poa pratensis. Lineage (NCBI taxonomy): Eukaryota > Viridiplantae > Streptophyta > Magnoliopsida > Poales > Poaceae > Poa > Poa pratensis. Next base: position 141,069,932 of record CAMZMU010000085.1, read on the forward strand.
GGGCCCTGTTCTTCCAGCAAAGGATGAACCAGAAGATTAGGGTATTTATGTATAGGGAACAGCCCCCGAGTGTAAATTTGCCACTTAGTACATATTTGTTCACTTGTATGTATGCAGCCCCCGAGTGTATCGAGTGGGGTTTATGAAAAACAGTTTACATAGATCATGAATTACATAGCCCCCGAGTGCTCGAGTGAGGTTATGAATTTTATGAGAGTTGAAGCTTCAACTTATGCCTGCAGGCTCAGCCCCCGAGTGATTGATTGGGGTTGAGCAACTTTTTCCTTTGTGTTTAGTGTTACGATCCAGCCCCCGAGTATTCGAGTGTGGCTGAATATTATGTTTGAAGGAGCGAAAGCTTTTATGTTATGAGAGCTCAGCCCCCGAGCATACGGGTGAGGCTAAGTTTGTGCTGATAATTATGCGAGTAGTAGCAGAAAAGTATGAGGAATTTATTGACTATATTCCATTTATGAATGTTAGGCTGCAGGCCGCCTCATTAAAAACCTTCCAGTCCCCTTAGGTACCCTGGTAAGGAAAAGAGCGCGTCTGAAACCTGCAGCCATCCGACATATGAGCCTATTACATTATGCGACTGAGCAATCTAAGCATAGAAACGGCGCAGCTGCGCAACGTTCCAAGGATTGTGGGAGAGTTCGCCGGTCTTCGCATGCTTCAGTCTGTATGCTCCACCACCTATGACCTCGGTGATGATGAAGGGTCCTTCCCATGGAGAAGCAAGTTTATGCACCTTCTTTTGCTTCAGTCGAAGTACCAAGTCACCCACCTCGAAGGACCTGGTACGCAGTCGACGGCTGTGATAGTTGCGTAGATCTTGCTGGTAGACAGCTGTGCGTGCTAGCGCTGTGTTGCGTGCTTCTTCGAGCAAGTCGACTGCATCTTCGAGTGCTCATCTGCATCTTCTTCATTGTATGCTTCGACTTGGTGCGTTGAACCTTACGTCTGATGGCAGGATTGCCTCTGCGCCGTAGACCATGAAGAATGGAGTGAATTGCGTTGAGGCGTTGGGTGTTGTGCGTAGGCTCCATAGCACAGACGGGAGCTCTTCTACCCAAGCACCCGCAGCCCTTTTGAGTGGCACCAGGAGGCGCTTCTTGATTCCACTTGTCACAAGCCCATTGGCCTTTTCGACTTGGCCGTTTGATTGCGGGTGCGCCACAGATGCATAATTGAGCGTGATATCTTGCTCTTTGCAGAAGGATTTGAATTCCTCAGCCGTGAAGTTTGTACCGTTGTCAGTGATGATGCTATTTGGCACACCAAAGCGGTATATGATGGATTTTATGAAATTGACTGCTGTAGTGGCAGTCGAACTTGTGATGGGTACTGCTTCAATCCACTTGGTGAACTTGTCGACCGCCACCAGAAGGTGAGTATGCCCTCCATGGGAGGATTTTTTGAGTGGCCCAACCATATCGAGCCCCCACTGGGCGAAAGGCCAGGCCAATGGTATTGTCTTCAACGCCGATGCGGGTGCGTGTGGCTTTGTGGCGAATTTTTGGCAGCCGATGCACCTTTTGACTATGTCCTCCGCGTCTTTGAGTGCTGTGGGCCAGTAGAAGCCTGCGCGAAAGGCTTTGGCTACGAGTGATCGACTGCTGGCGTGATGCCCGCAAGTACCTGCATGAATATCACGAAGGATGGCTTGGCCATCTTCAAATGCTATGCAACGCTGGAACATACCTGATATGCTGCGTTTGTAAAGTTCACCGTTGATGACAGTGTATGCTTTAGATCGTCGAGTGACGCGTCTTGACTCTGTGAAGTCTTCGGGTACCTCGCCGCGGAGTATGTATGCGAGGAAGGGTTGAGTCCAAGTTGGCTCGATGAGGAGTACCTCGACTGGTGGGTCCTCTGTGCTAGGTGTTTTGCTCTTGGCTGGTGCGGCTGTGCAGGAGTTGCCGCTTCTTTTTGATTGATCTGTGCTCGATGCGCTCGAAGAAGACACCAGGTGGCACTGGTGCTTTGGTCGCACCAATGTTGGCTAACTTATCTGCTTCTTCATTGCTCACGCCCTATGTGCCGCAACTCGCAGCCTTCGAAGCTGCCCTCCATGATGTTGTACAGTCACGGTAGGCGATCATGTTATCTGCGATTGCGTCACAAGCCTTCATTGTTTGCTGCACCACCAATTCGAGTCGCCGTAGATCATCAGTCGAGTGCACCCGAGTGCTTTGCCATCCTCATGCCATGGATCAGAGCCTCATATTCTGCTTCGTTATTGGATGGGAACTCGAATCCCATTTGCAGGATGTAGCGGAGCTTGTCGCCTTTTGGTGATATGAGGATGACACCTGCGCCTGCGCCTTCGTTTTTCTTCGAGCCATCAAAGTACATGGTCCAGGAATTGGACACATCTGGTGCTCCTGGGAGCTGAGCTTCAATCCACTCGGTGTGGAAGTCGGGTAAACTTGTGCTTTGATGGCCTTCGGGTAATCATACTTGATGTCTCTTGGTGCTAGCTCGATGAGCCATTTTGCTACTCGCCCAGTTGCATTGGGGTTTGTGAGGATGTCCCCGATCCCTGAAGTGCTGATTACAGTGATCGGGTGCTCGGAGAAGTAATGCGTCAGCTTCCTTGAGGACATGAACACGGCGTATGCCAGCTTCTGATAGTGCGGGTACCGCTGCTTTGATGTGGAGAGCACTTCACTCAAGTAATAGACTGGACGTTGTATGCTTTGGGCGTGTCCCTCCTCTCTGCGTTCGACCACAGAACAGTGCTCACCACCCTATTAGTTGCAGAGACATATAGGTATAGTGGCTCGCGTTCCCTTGGTGCTACGAGGATTGGAGGGCTTGTGAGGACTCGCTTGAGGTCCGTGAAGGCTGCTTCGGCTTCTGGCGTCCACTCGAACTTATCTGCCTTCTTCATCAGTCGATAGAACGGGAGTGCTTTTTCGCCTAGCTTGCTGATGAATCGACTGAGTGCTGCTACTCTACCCGCCAACTTTTGCACGTCGTGGAGCTTTGAAGGCCTTTGCATCGTCAAGATGGCCTGTATTTTCTCCGGGTCCGCCTCGATTCCTCGAGCTGAGACTAGATACCCGAGGAGTTGCCCGGCTGGCACGCCGAACGTGCACTTCTTCGGGTTGAGCTTGATGTGGAAGCGTTTGAGGTTTGCGAATGTCTCTCGCAAGTCATCGAGTAGTGTGTTTTCTCTCTTGTGGTGATGACGATGTCATCTACATAGACCTGGACGTTTCGCCCAATCTGCTTCTTGAGGCAATCTTGCATCATGCGCTGATAGGTTGCGCCTGCGTTTTGAGCCCGAAAGGCATTGTGGTGTAGCAGTAGACCCCGAGTGGGGTTATGAACGCCGTTTTTTCTTCATCCTCTTCCTTCATCCTTATCTGGTGGTAACCCGAGTAAGCATCCAGGAAGGACAAGCGAGCGCACCCGGCGGTGGAGTCGACGATCTGGTCGATTCGAGGTAGTGGAAAGTGATCCTTTGGACACACTTATTGAGTGCTGTAAAATCTACACACATCCGCAGGATGTCTGTATGCTTCTTCTCTACAAGTACGGGGTTGGCCACCCATTGTGATTTCTTGATCTCTCTGATGAATCCTGCTGCGAGTAGCCTGTCGACTTCGGCTTCGACTGCAGTTCTTTTTGGGCCGGATATGCGGCGCATTGTTTGTTTGACTGGTTTAGCACCTGGAAGTAGCTGGAGAGAGTGCTCGGCGAATTCCCTGGGAATACCTGGCATGTCTGCTGGACACCATGCAAATATATCCCAGTTCTCACGGAGGAATTCGACGAGCGCGCTTTCCTATGCGATAGGCAGACTCGACGAGACATTGACTGTCTTGGTCGGGTCAGTCGGGTGCACCTGATGCGATCTTGTGTCGTTGGTGGCACTGAATGCTCTGTCGACTGCCACCTTTTTGTGCTCTGGCATAAGTGTTCGATCGTTGGAGACCGCTAGATCAGCGAGTGTTGCTTCCATGCCAAACATCTCAGAGATTTTGCTGAATTCTCGGTCGCAAGAGTCAGACTTTTGGAAGTTCCCCTTGACTGTGATTACTCCTTTTGGTCCAGGCATCTTCAGCTGGAGGTATGCGTAATGTGGCACCGCCATGAATCGAGCGAACGTCGGGCGTCCAAGTATAGCATGGTATTGTGACTTCCAGTCGACCACTTCGAACTCAATCGACTCTGTCCTGAAGTGGTGCTTGTCCCCGAACGTTACGTCGAGTTGTATGGTGCCCTCTGGGCTTATTGCTTTCCCTGGAACGATACCGTGGAAGGTATTTGAAGATCTTGGCAGGTTTTCGACTGACCTGTTCATTTTGCGGAGCGTATCTGCGAAGATGATGTTTATGCCGCTCCCACCATCCATGAAGACCTTGGACATGGCGTAGCCTCCAATTTGCGCGTCGAGTACCAGAGCAGAGTGCCCTGGTCGAACAACCGATGGAGGGTGGTCCTCTTTGCTGAAGCTTATTGTAGTTTCGGCTCCTTCAAGTATTCTGTTACCGCAGGAGGTGACATGACCGCCATGTTTACCTGTCGAGTGCGAAGTTTTTGCTCCCTGTTGGAAGGTCGACCTTTCTGTATCATGTACATCTGCCCTTGGGGCGGAGGGTACTGTGGTTCGTCCACCCGAGGCACGGGCTGTATGGCACCCGCGAGATTTCCGCCTGGGGCAGGCTGTGGTGGTGGAGGTGGTGCCATCAGAACAGGCACGTTGTTTGGCTGAGGCACGGGTGCAGGTGCTTGTGCGGCTGCTGCCTTTCTGCGATTTACGTAATCAGTCGCCATTTGGTCGAACTCCCTGCAGTTTCTCATCGAGTGGTTGGATCGCAGTTTTCCATCGTCCCCCTTGTACAGGTGGAATCTGCAATCAGCGTCCATCTTTTCTTCGAATGATCGCTCAGATTGTGCCCGTGACTTGCGCCAATCCTTCCTCTTGTAGCTATCACTGCGTTGGCTGTCTCGACGATCATCTCGACTGTCTCGCCGATCATCTCGACTGTCTCGCCGATCTTCCGACCGTCGGTCGCTTCTGTCCTGATCATTGCGGGGTGTGGAGAACCCAGCCGCCATGAATTCGGGTCTGTCATCGTCGTAATGACGTTTTGAACGTTTGCGCCTTCGGTCGTCTCTGTACGAGTCTCTATGGCTTCGACTGCTATTCTCATGTTTGTCACGGGGTGAGGACCCGCGTGTGGTGCGTGCCATATCCTCTCCATCTGCCCACTCAGTCGCGATCTGCAAGAGGTGGGCTACAGATTTTGGCTTTTGGCGGCCAAGTGCTTCTTTGAAGTCTCGCCTGGCGAGGCCCATGACGAAAGCATCCATGGCCATATCTTCTGAAACCACTCCAACTGAGTTACGTATCTCAGTCCATCGTCTGATGTATGACCTCAACGTTTCGTCTGAACGCTGAACGCAGGCCCGCAGCTCCTCGAATGTTTTCGGGCGCTCACATAGAGGCTCGAAGTTTTTGACGAAATCCCTGCGGAAGTGATCCCACGAGTCGTATGTTGATGGAGGTAGGGCCTTGAGCCAGTCGCGAGCTGTGCCTTCGAGCATGAGTCGTATGTACTGCATGGCTGTAGTGTTGGTGCCCCGCTGGCACGCAACTGCCAGCCTGTAATCTTCCAGCCACCCGGAAGGTTCCTGTCGACCCGTGTACTTGGGCTGTTCGGATGTGAGTTTGAATCCTTTGGGCATCCGTGTCTCGCGGACGCGTCGAGTGAAGCACAGAGCTCCATGTGGCTCAGGCTCTCGATCAGAGTATGAGTCGCTACTGTAAGATCTGCGTGATCTGCTCCTGGACCTGCGCCTTCGCGAGCCGCTTCTTTCCTTCGAGTGGTGGCGACGACCACTGTGATTATGCTCTTCCCGAGGCGCGTCGACTAGGGCACGGTCTCGACTCCCACCTGGAGTTCTTGGAACTTGGCGTATGGCCTTTGCAGCTAAGGCGAGTGATTTGATCTGTTGGCGGTGTAGTTTTGCGTTGGGGTCATCCGCTGGGGGCTTGATTGCCTCCAGGTATGCTGCAGCGGTGTAGAGAGCACCTGCTGCTGTTTTGGGCACCGGCAGTCCTTCCTCGTCGTATGTCATGAAGGAGTTGCCTAAGTTGCGGGTGAGTGCCGCCTTCTCGCCTGGCGAGAGGTGTGACAACCTTGATCTGGTCTGTGTCTGCTCGCCCGGTGGAGCTCAGGGAGAGCTGTCTTCTGCGCGCACTCGACAAGCTAGCTTGCTTTTTGCGTTCTTCGAGTGTGGCTCTTATCTGCTTCAGTCGAAGTGACTCCTGCCAGTTGAAGTACTGGAAGGTCAACATCTCTTCTTGTGTTGCGTCTGCTGGCATCATTGTGCACTCCTTGATGACTTTATCTGCTTTTGCTGCCATCTCAGCAGTGATTGTGAGAGTTGTGACTCCTCGGCATAGTAACTGTGCACGGGAATTCTGTAGGCCTGCGACTGGCCGCAGTCTGATGTTTCTGCGGCGATGGCACGTAGACCTGCTGGGTATGACCCGAGGGTATATGTATGTACTTTCGAGTCCCGTCATGGACTCGACATCTTCATCGAGGCTCATGTCTGAGCCTGTATGTTCATCGAGTGGTTCGTCTGGACGGATCTCGCAGTCGACGTCTTCGTCGCCTATGCCCATCTCGGCGTCGGCGAGGTTGTTATGAGTCTCGAAGTCGAGGTTGTTGTTGGCGCAGATCTCGGAGTCGACGTGGTTGTCGATATGAGTTTCAGGTCGTCGAAGTCGCTGAGGGAGATCCCGCAGTCGAAACTATCCTCGAGTGGGAGATCCAGCTCGGGATCGTTTGTGCGGTATGCTGATTCGGCCTCCTCGCCCTGGAGTTCTTCAATGAGCTCGCGCATCTCTCGTGTGGACATGGTTGTTGCAGACGAACAAGCTTGGAGGGTCGACGATGGTATGGACGCAGTGGAAAGATCCGCAGTCGAAGGAGCCGCAACCGATGGAGCCTCGGGTGCGAAAGTCGCGAGTTGGCGTGGATCCGTCAAGTCCTGCACACCAAGCTTGTTGACGAAAAAATTGAACGAACCAACGGTTAAACCCAAACCTGACTCGAGATCGGAGAAGGCCTCCTGGAATCCTGGCGAGTGTGGCTCGAAATCCATCAGAGGATCCGATGTGCTTTTTGCGGGTGAAGCTGGCGTGTTGCCGTTTGTCGAGTGAGCCGGCGAGTTGCCGTGTGCCGCCTGAGTCGGCGAGTTCTGGTTTGTCGATGCAGCCGGCGAGTTGCCGTTTGTAGATCCGATCGGCGAGTCGCCGTTTTCCGATGGAACCGAAGAAACCGCGAGTCCAGCACTATTCTTTCCCACAGACGGCGCCAATTGACGAGGTGTACCCTCATCAAATCCCATGGTTAAGGACCTAGGGTTGAGATTATGGGGAGAGAACGTGGTAGTACTGGTAGTTTCGTCGGCTGACAAGCAGAGGCAAAGATTTACCCAGGTTCAGGCCCCTCGGGTGGAGGTAAAGACCCTACTTCCTGCTTGTCTGGTATTGATTGTGGATTATGCGATTACAGGGAGCTCCGGCGAGATGATGATCTCGCAAGAGCTTTGGTGGTTCGAGTATGGCTTGGTCCAGATCGGTACCCCTCCCAGCCTTTAAATAGGCTGGGTCTCGGGAGTTTGTAACCGACCTAGTTTACACGTAAGGAAAGCCTAAACCGACTATGCCTATGTCTAGTCTTGGAGGGTACTCCATCTTCTTGGGCCTCTTGTCTTGGGCTTCGAGTAGGCTCTTCGATATTGGGCCTTAGTCGTCACGTGCACCAGGTACCCTCATGATAGGGTACCCGATATGTATACCCATGTCAACGGGCATATGTGTTTGTTTACATTACGCGCTTTACTTAATGTAATTATCCGTTGCTTGCAACTTAATACCAACGGGGGACTCGGATGACAACCCGACGGAGGATTATTAGTCATAGATGTTGTTGGATAACGGTCTATGTATCTTGTCGTAATGCCCAATTAAATATCATAGTAGTCAACATGTCATATATATGCATTGTCATGCGCTCACTATTTGTCAATTGCCCAGCTGTAATTTGTTCACCCGACATGTTAGTTATCTTTTATGGAGAGACATCACTAGTGAACTGTGGACCCGGTCCATTCTTTTACACTGATTAAACAACCACAAACTGCAAATTGTTTCTTTTTCATTCTCTGCAATTTAATACTCATTTCCACACGAGACGTTTAATCCTTTGTTTTCAGCAAGCCGGTGAGATTGACAACCTCACTGTTTCGTTGGGGCAAAGTATTTTGATTGTGTTGTGTGCAGGTTCCACGTTGGTGATCGTGTTGCGCCGTGCGGCCACCAACAACCTTCTGGTGAGATTGACAACCTCCTGCTGGTTCGATAACCTTGGTTTCTTTCTGAGGGAAAACTTGCTGCTGAACTGCATCATACCTTCCTCTTGGGGTCTCCCAACGAGCGTGTGATTCACGCCATCACCCTTCCGGTTTCTCTTCTCTTCAATTCGATAATTTCGATGTTTCCAAAATGATCTCCAAGCGTCGTCAAGACCTTAAGTGTGTTACCCTACGGTTCGAGAATGCTCCAGACATGGTCGAGACCCCTCGCTCGGCAATGACATCAGGAGGGCCTGGATGCCTATGACGGTCCCTATGCATTCCACGAATAAGTCGTTGAACCATTAATACGGATATTTATTCCTTCTGTTTCTTTCGATACTACTCTTGTCCGAGATACGATCGTTAACATCCTATGTTTTGTTTTATCTCGTTACCGACAAGAGGTACTTAACTCGTTCTGTGATATTACATCCTCATGACCTAGTCATACACTGCGCAGCTTTATAGATGTAATCTCACCGAGTGGGCCCACAGTATCTTTCCGTCACGCTGATGAAAAAATCCCGCTCTCGATCCATATGCCTCAACGTAGCCTTTTGGAATACCTGAGGTACACCTTTTTAGTCACCCATTTATGGTCTGACGATTGGTGCACTCAAAGTACCCTCAAGTGGCAGTGATTAAAATACGATCTCACGGTCTAAGGAATAGGCTACCATATTACCTACCTATTGCCACAATGAACTTTGTGACACGATCCTATTGCATTACTTTGTTGGTATGTCCATCATCTTATTCCACTAATGAAATGACCTCATTGTCAACCGACATAAATATCCATGATCGGGGAAATCTCGATCATCTGTTGACCAATGAACTAGTTTGTATAGAGGCTTACTAGGGACTCTGGTTTGTTTACATACCACACGTGTATTAACAATTCCGATTAATACGGTTATAGCATGGTATAAAACTTATTACAAACTTAATGAGATATTGCAATACATACTTAATATTTATTTGCCTCTAAGTCATATCTCCTACACGTCCTGCATCTAATCAAACCCAATCTCGAACTGGAGGGTGCGTCCCATACCGCCGCCAGCCTCGAAACTCCACTATCATAGAGAGGCGTCCCATACCGCCATCGTCCGTGACACGCGTAGCCGGAGACCATCACCACTATGAAGATCCAGTCATCACGTCAACCACATGACCATGGAGGCCACCGTCGTCGAGGAAGCCAGGCCACCGCCCCATCACCAATATCCAGCGGTGTCAGCAAATGACGCTGCAGCGAGCAGATTGCGGCCAGAACGGCGCTGCTAAACCGGCTCTAGGCAACCGCGCTGATGCAGCAGCGACAGCTGGTGGGCACCACCCTCCACGCCAAAAGCCCCTTCAGAACTCGCTCCATAGACCGAACAACTTGAAGAAACAAGATTGTCGCGGCCTTAGCATTGCCACCGGGCATCGCCGGCTGCCCTCGCAGCCAACCAACAGTCTGGCCACCAGCGTCCCAGGACCGCTGGACATCTAGGTCTGCAGCTGTGATCCAGGCCGGAGGTCTCTCATGCCGCGGGAAATGACGAGGATATGAGATCCCGCTGTTCGCCGTCCACCGGGAGAGGCTTTGACCACCGGCTTCCTCCGGCGGCACCGGGGGGGGGGGGGGGGGGGGGGGGGGGAGTTGTAGGAGAGGAAGGCTAGACACGGCGAAGGCTAGGGTTTCATCCGAGCTATGCCCCGGGAGCGACACAAATGTCTTTCTATCTTGCTTACTTTGCTCTCGAAAATGTTGGTTACCGGCATTTGGACTATTTGTGGTATGTGAAGTTGATAACTATGGCTTATACTCTAATAGGTTTATATTATTTTATCCATGGTCCGTGGCTCGATCCGGTGTCGGACAGCGGTGGGTTTATGATAGTGTGCGGACCTTGAGTACTCTTCGATCTTTCTCCTTTGCTTGTACTGATTGTTTTTGTTATGCAATTAATGGAGAACATGGTATTGCTGTTTAGATGGAATAGAACCGGGTATTGTTGTATAGATGAAACAGAACGGGTCGTATCTCGTGTCTATAAAAGTATTATCTACTCACTCCGCTTGAAAAAGGATGTCGCAAAAAAGGATGTATCTAGACATATTTTAGTGCTAGATACATCCATTTTAATGACATCGTCTTTCGGCGGAGGGAGTACTATTTCTGCTAGCGTCGCCAGCCTATATATAAATTTGCAACTACCACTGCTAATTTGGACGACATCTAATTAATTTAAAAATCGATCTTTTGTGTATATATGTACACCTTCTGTGATCTCGAGGGAGTAAAAAAATATGTTTGACGAAATGGCAACCTTTTTCATCTCATGAGAATAGAATTAGAATCAATGCACAAAGCAATAAAAATCAAGAAAGCTCAAAAGCTGATTTCCGGCCGATGGGCCTTGCAGAAAGGGCAGAAAAAAACCGCGGAAGTGTATATTTTTAACTACACTAGTAAGAGCTTACAGTAACTATGCTTGTCTTAGCAATTAAGTTTTCACGTTGATTCTGCTTAGTTAACCTCGTGGAGGTCAGTGCTACAGACTCGACGAGACGATGGTCACCAAACGTCAGTTCACCCCGGTTGAAATTAATTGGCAAGCAGGTGCTTTTCGAACGCCGTGACAAGCAAAAAAAAACGTTCCTTCCAAGCGTTCTAGAACACGTTTTAGAGGAACAAAACACATCAAAAATTTCTATAACCAACTAACCAAGGCACATTTGAAACGCCGTCCTGAACCTTTTGGAAAGGCAAAAACACGCGTAAATTTGACGAGCGACGGGAGACACGTGCATATGCATGCATGGAAGCTCAGTTGGGTGCATCATTTACCTAGGCTTAATTCCATGCACGAGCACTAAAGCCCAAACGCTCGAGAGATGACTCAACAAACCACGTACTATATCAGTTGCTGGTGGCTATGTTCGAAAATTAATGTTTTATTGCATCTTTGGGAGACTTGGCTTTGGTAGGCTTGACTCATGTTCTCTTATTCTCTAACCCTTCTTGGCCAACTCATTCTCAGAATGACGTGGGAAGCATTTGTATACATAGATATATACTCCCGACCATGTAATATTTCAGGTGTGATGGAGAGTCATGTAGGTTGGTCAGGGTCCGCTAGCTTAATAACATCATATTGCTTGTACTTGTGTCTTTCCAAAAGCAATCATTTAATTAAGATTTTCTTTGAGACATGTTTATTTGTAATTATACATAATATCCATATTTTAATTAGTTTGGAGACAGAATGTTAGTTGCCTCCGTATCACAAATACTAAAATAAAATCATAGAAATTATGTTAAAAATTGAAAAAAAACATGTTTCGCCTATTTAGCATGCAAAAAATCAAGCGATGCTTGTATTCGTGTGTTTACCCCGGAGTCTTGGAGTATCACCAAGATGCAAGAGATGGAGCTAGTGATGATAATATTTGTGTAGATATCTTGTTGTTCATTTGTTTTTTACTGTGTTCGATCTGATATAGTTTGTTTAGTGATCAATAAAGTTAGACGACGCTTATGCATGAAAAACTGAGAACAAGAGTTAACTGAGTGACATATTGATTTAAGATTTTAGAGAATTAATTTTCTATGTTTTGTGTTCGTGGCATCCGAGTCAACTACCAAGTGTAATCTAACAAGTGGCCAAGTGGGGGCCAAGAAAACAACAGAGCACAAATAGATGGAGTAACAATAGAGCTTTGTCTCCCATTAATTACCAATTGAGTTACGGAGTACATTCAGTTGGTGCCCTACACATGCTCCTAGCTGAGTTCGACCGTCTTCATCCAACCATCACTAGGCTAGCCGTACATGGACATGGACTCAAATGGTGGTCACCGCCCGTCAACCTCGATCAGCTGCCTCACTGGTCACTAGCTAGATCGATCGACCGCGATCGCTCGCTCGGAACGAACTGGCGACGTCAGTTCCATCGTCGCTTGTCCCGGTTTTGCGTACGTTGGGTGGCGAATTATTGGAGCTATAGCATGCAATTCCGGGACGCGCGCGAAAGCTCCACTCCATGCATGCTACGTGTGATAGCACTAGCTGCCTATCGATCGATTGGTGGCTATACTAAACCCTGCACTCATCATGACCGGTTTTCTTTCTAGCACAATGGCCTAAAGATGTTAGCAATACACGAGCATAAATGGATCAAAGGAAAGGAGCTAGCTTTAAGTTGACATCCACATGCATCATTGCTGGAGGAAAGATTAATGCGTAGTTGCCCTTCTTGGTGGCCAAACAAAAGCAGGGATATGAAAACAATGGGTCCTAGTTTTGACATGTACTTATATGTTAATTGTGAAAGTTCTTAGATCCTATAAAAAACCATTTCTCCTGCCAACCAATAAGCCATTTAGATTGTCGGTTTGTTGAACAAAAGCAGCTAGCCACATTTTACAGGTATAATTCGCCACTACTATATGCGTTTGTCTTACGGCAAAGTGGCATGCAGGAAGTAGCGGCGAGTCGAAATCCAGGAGGAAAAGCAAGCAGGCAGATCCGGCTATACATGCGTGGGATGCACTGGCACAAGATCAGTCGATCGAGTAAGCTTATGTGCGTGCGTCCATGCAAATGAACCTAGCCGGGAAGTCGTCGGGTACGCGATGTTCGTGGACGAGTGGCATGCCTCACCTGCTGGTGTGCAGTCCAGTAGGGCAACTGCTTTGATTTGCTGATCCGGTGGCCGAGTGCTCCTGCTTTTGGTTAAAAACAAAACGGATGGAGGGATAAGGGGGCTTTCTTTATTCGGCCGGTGCAAACACCACTACTTTGGATGAATGCTGGTAGGTTAGGGTGGGGTTCCCGCCGGCGGTGCCGTGGAGGAGGTGGTGCTGGTGGTGGGCGGTTTGGTGTCGGCGTGGTCTTCTCCGGCGGTGCAGCTCCTCGGGGCTCGGCGTCGCCGCGCTCGACTTGCAGGAGCTCGAGGCCCGTGCGGTGCTCGAGCCCATTTGTTTCCCGTCGGATCCGTGGTGGCGGAGTATCCGGTGGCCGGAACCCAGGGCTGGACGAGATCGACGACTTCTGCCTGTGTCGGAGTTGAAGGTGGCTGCGGCAAGGTGGAGTTGCTGGGGTGGTGGGGCGCCTGCCGTGTTCGTTCACCGGCAGAAGCTCCGCCGCGGCGCGGCGGATGGGCTTTGCGGCATCCTCCAAGGAAGAAGGTGTCCCGGGCTTGGGCAAGATGGTGGCCGGCGGTCTTCGTCCTCGACGCCGGAGTTGTCGCCGTTCTCGGTGCTAGCTCTGTTTCCCCTGCGTATTGTACTTTTCTCTCTGTATTTGTACTGTATACGCTGTATGCGGTACTTTGTTAATTATACGTGGGCTTTCAAAAAAAAAAAACTCAATAACAATGCCTTTCTTGTGTGTCGCTTGCTCAAACTTCCATTCATCCCGGAGGAAAGTATTTGTAAATGCGACCGGGCTACTTAACTGGCACATGTGTACAAACATCCCGAGGTTAACTTGATCTTAGATATGTTTCTAGTTTCTAGTACGTACTCCATGCACTTTAGGGTTTGTGGTGTCCTAGGGAAAGTAGTCTGTGAGAATTGATGTGTGAAATATAACTAAATGCTGCACCTCAAACATTCAGTTAAAGTAGAGAAGTGTGGAAGAAGATGGGATGGATGGAAAGCACAGACAAATGATCATGTGGAGTGTATATGTATGCTAGTGCTAAGGAAACCTAAGGACGAAGTAAGTAAAGAATAAGAAATTATGCTTACTGGAGAGAATATTTCCTTTTGTTCTTAACCATGTGGATGCATGCATTGGCGTACCTAGGACCTAGAAGAATTTGTCGATTCCTAGGCTAGCTGAAAATGCAAGTGAAGATATTTGCATACACCATCCATGGCTCCCTACAGGTTTGAGGTGCACCGCCTAAAGAGCCTGGGCAGTCCAGTAGCTCCGCCCCTGTGTGGATGGAGACAAACACAATCATAAACAGTTGGAATAGAATAAAAATGTGTCATATAAAATGTTTGAACCGAACTACGACATGTGAAATATGATATAAGTAATTGTACTATCGAACATTGTATCAATTCATGAATAAGTGTGGAATATGATGAATGGAAAATTAGAGAACATATTGCGTCGAACAATGGTAGAGCTTAAGGTATATTAGGATGACTCCAACGGGGCGACCCGAACGGACGCGCGTTTGGTCCGTTTGGGTCGGCAAACGGACGCGCGTCCGGCCCATGTCCGCCCTTTCCGGCCATTGCCTCCAACGGCCCGACTCATCCAGTCCGGCCAACTTTTTTTTTCTTCCAATATTTCATTAAACATAGAATTTTGAAGATTACATTGGGAATTTATAATAAAATACGACCTATAATCTAGGCCTTCTCCTCGTCGTCGTCCTCCTCCGGTGGTGGTGGTGGAGTAGCCGGCGCATCGTTGGCCGGGCTGGCGGTGGAGATCCCGGCACGTACTCCGGCGCCACTGCCGCTTCTGGTTCCGCGGCGGCTGGAGCCCACGGCGGTGCGAACCACCTTGGGTCTGCCAAGGCGAGCCGAGATTCCCAAGGAGACCAGGGCTCCCAGGGATTGTACGCCAGGGCAGGTGGGCGCGGTGGAGTAGCCGGCACGACTTCCTCCTCCTTCGGCACGGCGTCCTCCTCGGGCACGACTTCCTCCTTCTTCGGCACGACGTCCTCCTCCTTCGGCACGGCAAGCTCCTCCTTCAGCATGACAAGCGCCGCCTGCACGGCCACAGCTTCGTCTTCCCGGTTTGCCATCGGTGCGATGATAAGCAGCGGACCGCGGCGAGGCAACTATATAGCCGGCTGTACGCGGTTTTGGAGTAGCCGGTCCGTCGGCCTAATGTGAACGCCGGACGGCGATCCATCTCCCTATATTAATCTACACTATCATTAAACCTAATTAATAACCGGCCGCCGCCATGGCCGATAAGGGGGAGATCAAGGGCTTCGGCCTTGAGCAACGTCCAGCCAGCCGCCCGTTTGGCCACGGCCTTGAGAAACACGTAGCACCGCCGGCCTCGGCATCGCGTTGCCGCTTGCGCCTGGCTGCGCGTTTGGCAGTCTCCGTCGCGCGACGTGTTTGCTCCATCTTGGCCTCCTCTGCCGCGTCTGCAACGACGCGCGCAGCGACTCCGGCGACTCCTAGGGACAGTTAATGCGGGGTAGGTCACCGTTGTATCACACTGACACGGGGGCCAAGCGCGGGACAGGGGCGGACTAGGGCAGGACACAAAAGCGCTCTGCTCGCGTCCGCGGCCGACGCATCGGTGGCCCAAATTTGGGCCAAGAATGGGTCGCGGCGGACCGAAAAACGGACCGCGGTCCGTTTGCGTCGCCCCGTTGGGCTGTGTTTTTGGCCTCCACGGACAGGAACGGAGGCGCGCGGACTAGATGCGTCGCCCCGTTGGAGTCATCCTTAGTCTTATATAATAGGAAGGCACCCCTCTAGCCCCAGCTAATCTCCACCATTACCCACAAGGAACAGGAGAAGGGGATTAAGTTGTTAGTTTGTTCTCGTTTGCTGAGAGATTTAGAAGGAACGGAATCAGCGTATCTTCCAGTTGGCTCGTTGGTTATTTTCACTACACTTGACATTCTCCACTACATCACAAAGAGCATAACTCTCCGAAAGGTGCCTCCAACATGTTCCCCGTCCGGAGGTGGTCTATTTTCACCAGGACGCCCCATGCACCTGGATCGGAGTCGGGTTAGCTTTGTAACCTATAGTCCTTTGCTACAAACTCCTCATGTTGTCGCGATCCGTGAGTGAAGGAGAGGCCACACAATAGATTTGTTTTGCGGCTTCAAATATGTGCGCCACTGCTCTCCTTGTAAATACATTTGTAGTGTTTCGTGTGTGCTTGATGTTCTTAGATTGATTCTTGGTGTATCAGTAGTTTAATTCGGTTTGGTTATAATATATATATTCATCCCATGATGGTTTTAATTACATTTTTCGTGATGATACATTTTACAATGACTCGATGCTACGTACGGTGCGCCCATGGTGCCACAACTTGAGCATGGTTCTCGCATGGGTCAAAAGAGTCGAGAGACAACATGCCAGGTCGGCTAAAAGTGATGTATCGCGCATGAACTTAATTAGTGTTAGATATTTAGTAATTCCGTATTTTTTACTATAATCGCAACCTTTATTAGTCACAATTGTCATGTCTTTTACAAATCTTAGGCATAAGAAAACTAGGAGGATCATCAAGCTAATGATCAGAAGTGGATCTAGTTGCGCCTGGCTAACTCATCAGCAGTCTTATTGGACTCTCTTGGACAATGAACAAAGATTACTATTACAAACTGTCTAGTCGACTGAACACAATCATATGGAAATCGCACCTCCAAGTCCGAGAGATCGACCATCATTGTTCAACGTCTCAAGGAAGTCCATGCTATTTGAATTAACGATGAATCGTAGCAGACTCCTAATATGCAATATCAGGGCCTCTTTGGTTCAAAGGATTTTCAATGGAATTTCATAGGATTCCAATCCATAGAATTTTTTCCCTATAGAGCCCATTTGGTTTAAAGAAACGAATCCTCCAAAATTCTTATGGAATGCTTTCCTACGCTACAATCCCATAGGAATCCTAGCAAGAGGTTGGACCTCATGGAAAAATTCCTGAGTTAATGACAACTGTGACTTGTTCCCAACTCCATAGAAAATTGTTGCGTTTTTCCTATGGTGCAACCAAACAACTAGTGTGACTGGTTCATGTGTTTTCATTTCCTGTAAGATTTCACATGTCATGACATTCTATTCTTGTGTTTTTCCTATTCCTGTGGTTTTTAATTCGCGAGAACCAAAGAGGACCTCATTATGTTTGTATTGAGCCGAGGAGATCCCGGGCGTCTTCTAACCCTAACTAAGCTATGCAGATGACACAAAGGATTTTGTTTCCGAAACCTATCATAGAGTAATAAGCCCGTGCTAAAGTAAGTGAGTAACTAAAAAGAGAGATGATGCACATCTGTGGCGATATTTTCTTTCTAGCGATGTATGCTAACTCTTGGAATAATCATTTTTTAGATAGATGGCTCAAGAAGTCCGTCTTTAAATTAATGAAGTCGCAACCGGCCAGGAGTGTTTACAACATGCTATGATTGGCAGCTTCAAATCATAATTGAGCACATAACAGAAAAAAGACCTAGTTGTGTAAAACAAACTAAGTTAAACTACTAATACAAATGAACTCGCTTGGAAACAATCATCAACATAGGGTGTGTTTGGTAGCCTGTATGGGCTTTCTCATCTCATACATGCCCACTCTAGCTATGCTGACTAGATACAAGTGTGTTTTTATGTGTTGTGTTTGGTAGCCCGTATGAGGTAAGCTGTGCTGAGTTGAGAGTTTGTTTGGTATCCTGTATGAGTTGAACCATGCCAGACATTTATTAAAAGCAATCAGGTCCTGAAAATAAATATTAAAACCAATCAGGTCCCTAAGCAAAAAAAAAAACCATCAGGCCCCTGGAGAAGCCGCCGCCATTGCCCAGCTTTGACTCCGCCGAAAGTCACCGAGCTTGGCGCCGGAGAAGGACGCCGAGCCGTCGGGTGCGAGGCGCCACACGGGGCCCGTTTCCTCCAGCTCCTCAACCGCCAGCTCCGGCGCGCGGCGCGGCCGAACACGCCCACCAGCAGCAGAGCAGAGGCGCAGGATTCGGGGCCGAGCGGGGCGGCCGAGCTCCTTCTCCGACGGGACCGAGCGGGGCGGAGGTGGGCGAGGTCGAGCGGCGTGGCGGTGGGATACGGGCGTGGCGGTGGAGGACTCGGGGCGGCGCCGGGCGGTGGGGCGGGCCGGCCTAGACTCGAGGGCGCGGTGTAGACGAGGAGAGGAGAGCGAGGGAAGGAGACGGGCGTGGGGCGAATGAGCAAGATTTTCGGTGGGGGCTGGGTCGCGACTGCGTCGGTGGGGCCCACGCGTGGGATGATTTTCCGGATGAGTTGGGCAGGGCCGAGCAGAGAAGCTCGATTCGAGCTTCTCAACCGGGCATGGCTGAGCACCCTTTTTAGCATGAGGTGGGCATGGCCCAAATGAGAAAACCGGGCTACCAAACAAGTGAAACATGGGTGGGGGAGATTTTCTAAGCCCACCCAGGCTACCAAACACACCCATAATGTATGAAACAAGTCTTCCTATGAGCACAAGATGCACGAATACCAATCTGGACAGTTAGGTACCAAATACTGCGCGCCGATTAAAAAAAGCAAGGAGAGAAGTGTGAGGTAAAAGATAGATGAAAAAACAGGAAAGGATGTGTGACGTTGAGCGTGTGTGCATTTCTTGTTTCCAAAACCGACGTGGCGCTACCGCACGTCCAAATATTGGAGGCACTATGTTATAGAAAATTTTGAGAGATGATGGTATCAATTAAAAAATGGATGATCCATGGAGATGATGCATACCGGAGAGCAGAGGCACTAGTAGAAAAACCACCTTCGGTTCGGCCCTTTTGTCCCGACCAAAATTATGAACCGAGACAAATGGGTTAGTGCAGGGTCGTGAGGAACCTTTGGTCCCGGTTCGTGTTACGAACTGGGACTAAAGGGTCGCGGGCGCGGCATGCGCAGAGCCGGGCCCAGCGCGAGCACCCTTTCGTCCCGGTTCGTAACACGAACCAGGACCAAAGGTTCGCCTATATATCATCTTCTTCCACCCCGACTCCTCTCCATTTCTCCTTGCTCGAAACTTCACCATTTTTCTCCTCCATTTCCTCTCCCTCACTCAAGCTAATCCCCATTTTTTTTCACCATTGTGAAGATTGAAGGCGCCCCATCTATTCAAGGGTTAGCAACTTCATCATTTCTTTCGGCGTTACTACTTTAGCTCATTTCATTGCTAGTTTAGCTCATTTCAATTTTGTAGTGCTAGCTAGGTGTTTGATGAAATGACTAAGTTAGGGAGTTTATTTTTTTATATGCATTTTGAGCTCAAATTAATTTATGATTTGTGGGTTTTAGTGTCGTTCCGTCCCCGTCCTCACCGCCGTCGATAGCCCGCGCCGTCCCGTCACCGGCACCACCTCGGTAACCCATCATCTCCACGAGATGGATCCACCACGCCCGCCCCAGCGCCTTCTGGACGAGGTCGAGCGTGCTCGGCAGAGCGCGCTAGGGCGCTACCGCGGGAGCCTATCCCGTCGTATGCCCACGAGCCCGGCGTGGAGAGGAATGCCCAACTACCGGCCTCCTGCTCCAGTGCCGGAGGAGGTGCGGAGGGCGTACGAGCGCGCGTGGTCCAATGTCCCCGATGCCGACGAGGATGCGTACGCCGCAGGGGTGGCGTGGGGATCCGTGGCCGCATACGGCGACTTGGCCGCCGCATCTCCACCAGGTGACGATGTACCTCCACCAGTCGCCGCCGCCCCTCCCGACGAGGAGGATGACGACGACGATGACTTCGACTGGAGCGACCATGGGGAAGAGGGCGGCGGGCCGCAGATGCAGGAGGCCATTGAAGCCTCCTTCCAGACCGTCCGCGACGACCGTGTACAGCGAGACAGGACTGCCTGTCAGATCAAGGCGAAGGAGGCTTCCGAGATGGCTTGGGCGCTGAAAGACTCATCCTCCATGGCTCGTGCCCTCCGCCGCAAACATGCGCGCGAGAACCAAGCGGTCGCGAACGGGGCTGGCTCCTCCCGGCGCCGTTCCCCCTAATCCTACGGCCTCCGAGCCAGCAAGTCCGTTTATGTAGAAATGTAGCTGTGTTATGAAACCTTTTATGTAACTGTGTGGGGATGTTGTTAAGATGTTTTTAAAATAAACAGATAATTATTACAAATTTTTAGACAATTAAATCTATAGATATAAAAGAAATAAGAAAAGGTATGATTTTCAGAAATATTGAAACATTTTAAAAGAAACTAGAAAAAAAAAACAATTCAAAAAGCATGTAAATCAAAGTATATAAAAGAAACAGAAAAAGAAAACAGAAATAGAAAAAGAAACAAGAAAAAAATAAAAAAGCCCATTAGTCGCGGTTGGTAACACCAACCGGGACCAAAGGTCTAATTGCGCGCGAAGCCCAGCGGCCCTTTGGTCCCGGTTGGTGTTACCAACCGCGACCAAAGGGTCTTTGGTCCCGGTTCGTTGCTGGAACCGGGACCAAAAGTCCTTTCCGCGTCGATTTGGGTGGTTTCCGCCCCGAAATTTTCACAACTCCCCATCGACGCTTCCGCCTCCACACGCTCCTGTGCCGCCGCCGTCGTCCTGAGGTGCTGCTCCGGGCGTCCCCATCCCCGCCGCCGCCGTCGTTCTGCTATGGGCTGCGCTGCCGCGCCGCCGCCCTCGACACCGCCTCGGGCTGCCCCGCCCCGCCTCCTCCTCTGCATCGGCCGCGGGCTGCCCCGCCCCGCCTCCTCCTCTGTATCGGCCGTGACGCCGTGTCCTCCCATCCCACGGGCCGCCGCCGCCGTGTCGCCGCCGCCTCCCCTCCCACGGGCCGCCGCTGCCTCCCCTCCCGAGGTACGGTTCCTCTCCTCCCTCTCTCCTCCTCCAATTTTTAGGCAAATTTTGTAGAATTTTAGGTTAGTTTAACTTAGGCTAAGTGAAAATTTAGGTTAGTGTAATTTAGGCTACGTGAAAATTTAAGTTAGTGTAATTTTAGGGTAGAAAAATTTAGGCTAGGTGAAAATTTAGGTTAGTGTAATTTTAGGTTAGAAAAATTTGTGCTAGGTGAAAATTTAGGCAAGGTGAAAATTTAGGCTAGTGTAATTTTAGTTTAGAAAAATTTAGGCTAGGTGAAAATTTAGGGGCGATGTCCGGGATGAAAAATTTAGGCTAGGTGAAAATTTGGGCTAGGTGAAAATTTAGGCAAGGTGAAAATTTGGGGGCGATGAAAATTTAGGCTACTTTGTCATTTTCCTTAATTATGGATTTAAGTTACTACTTTGTCATCTTAAATTATGGATATTCATATTCTTTTTACAAAATTGATTGCAGGGACATTGAGCTATGGATCCAAATTGTCCGGACGCCTTCGGCAGAGACGAGGAGCGTGAAGAGCAAATGGATCCAAATTGTCCGACGTCGCCGCCAGAGACGAGGAGCGTGAAATGCAATGCTTCAGATTATAGCAGGACGTGCAGCCGCGCCTGTCGGTGAAGAAGATGGGGTAATTGGAGAAGATTACACTCCCAATTTCTGAACGACTCCGGTGAGGGAGTTGAGCAAGAAGAAATTTGTAGAGAGGAGGAAGTGCCCTTAACAAACTCCGGCGAGGTATATTAAGCCTCTGTTGATCGATCACACTAGATGTATTATTTGAGTTGTATTGCAGTTATTAACGAATCATTTTTTCTTTTAGCCCTCCGGATCGAGCAAATCATCCGCAGCTAAAGGGTCGAAAGGGTCGAAAGCAGTGTCGAAACGAGGCCCGACGAAGCCGTTGAAGGAGGGTCAAAGGATAGTGATCGACAGAGTTAGTGATAGTGGCGAACCGCTGGAACCCTTACAGTGCCGCCGCATATATAAATCAATGCGGAGTTGTTGTTAGGGACTTGGTCCCGATCACCCTTGAAGAATGGCATAAGCCGAAGGACGACAACAAGCCAACTACTTATGTCGACGTGAGACTAAAAGATTTGTGTTGGGACACGCTCTTGACAAAGGTCAACCTACCGCCAGGTCTACCCGCAGTTGAAGGAAAGTCAAGCAGTGGACTCTTATGAAGATGGCCGAACAATTCCGGACCTGGAAGAAAAATTATGGAAAGCTTATGTAGAGGCGGAGGAACAAGATCCAGAATTCACTGGACCACTAGTGAAGATACAACAGCAGTGGCCCACATTTGTGAAGCAAAGAAAATCGGAGGCCGCTGTGGCCCGATCGAAAACAAATAAGTTAAATGCTGGGAAGAAGGAATATCACCACACTTTGGGGCAGGTGGCTACAAGGCTGCCGTGCCTAAGTGGGAAGCCTTTGAAGCAAAACTGCTTGATAACGGGATCATTCCACAGACAGCGGACTGGCCCGAGAGGTCCAAGTTTTGGTTGTTCGCGCATGGGGCAGGGTTGGACCCAGTGACAGGGCTGATTGTTGCTCAGGGAAGATGGAAGGAAAAAATTGAGTATATAACCAAAGAACTTGTGGACGCAATAGATAAAGTTCGAAGGGAGTGTACGTGGTCGACAGAGAGAAAGACGAGCTGTCACTCGCACTCGGGAATCCTGAAAAAGTTGGACGAGTACGAGGCTATGGACCCGGAGTTTCGTGGAAGCAAGGTTTTCCGGAAGACGCTGATACTTATAGAAGCCGTCAGAGAAAGAAGAAGCAGGAGTCAGACCGGTTATCGGCATTGGAACGCAAGGTGCAGCAGCAGCAGGACAACTAGACTCAATTAGTCAGCAAAGGGCATCTCAGCAGCAGCTAGTAGGTCCTGAAGTCGAAGCCGCCCCATCTGATCAGCGAAAAGCAGCGTGGGTTCCACGCAGCTAGAACATTCTGAATCGAACCGCCGGCGGCTCACTACCCCGTGGATGATATCACGGAGAAGACAGACTGTGAGCTACATATGTCAATGAAGAACATGTCCTTCAAGGTGGCGGTCGGCTATGCTTTACCTAATCAATCTGGAGCAAGCTACCATCTCGGCGGGATTCCAGCTGGCTATGCTCGTGTCGGGGTGGATGAAGTTGTGCCGTTATATGCTAATCTGGACCTTGACATTCCTGGAGGTGACGGCGAGAAGACACTGGGAGAAGTCGAGAAGGGTATCGCTCTCTGGAACAAGAAACATCGTGTTTCCAAACTTGGCGCCAAGGCCACCGACTCCTCCGAGTAGCAGTCCCCCACCTCAAGATCCATCCCCCCACCTCAAGATCCATCCCTCGACGCCGTCCCAGTCGAGTCCATCGCCCGCGACGTCCCGTCCGTCGATTGCGCCCACTGCTAAGTCCTTCTCGTTAAAGCGGAAACTAAACTTCCCGTCGACGAGCAGAAGTGCAGATAAGTTAACTCGAGAGGAACGCGAGTTGCTAAAGCCTCTTCCAAAGAGAATTACGACTTGACTCCAGAGGAACTCGACGAGTCGGTGCGCAGATGTGAAAAGACAATTAGGACCGAAACGGCCCCCGCCTAAAGAGATAATACCAGCAAAAAAGTTGATAGATGTTTGAAAAATCTATCGTGTGGACCGCCACAGCCGCCTAAATTGCCAGATGACTATGATCGTGTTATTGAGAAGACAATTAGTCAAGAGAAGCAGGAGAAGGAGGCGGCATATCGCCTAAAGAGGGAGCAGATGCAGACGGCAAAATGCGGGAAACAAGTGGCCCAGCTCGGAGAACAGGCAAATCAGTCGATCCCCCCGCTCAAGGTGATGCCCGATAAGGAAGTACACCACGACACTGGCACCATAGGCGACCCCATAGAGTATCAGTATGCATGGACATATGTCTACGGGAGGTCCCTGGTCAGACCTGAGCAGGTCAATTCTCTAACAACACAATTGCGTCGATTGCATCAGTGGTACGAGAAGCCGCAAAGGCCGGGCATGATGTCTTCTGGGTGTCATATAAGAAAGAGCATTACTTCACGGATGACGCGATGTATATTCCGTTTTCTGAAATTTTCAGTTATTCAATCAAGACGCCCTCGACAAAGCCCTCGTCAGTTGCTATTGTTTGTAAGTGATTTATTTCTGCAATTTAATTAAGTCTCTAGCTCAGCTCGTTCTCGTTCATTGCCTGTAATTATCTCACTATATTCTTTTGTACGCTATTATGCAGAATGAAGATTGTCGAATGCAGAGAACGCCGCATCTATGACACTGGGTTCATTGACCCATATTATATTCATGAAGTGACCGTAAATAACCATCCCGCGGACACAGAGAAAAACTTGCTCCGGTTTTTAGTGAAACAAAATACCTGCGCAGAAATACTTTTTCCTTACGCCTTCAAGTGAGTGTTACTGTACCTTCTACACATTCTATTTTGCTTACTCGATGTTTAGTGTAATCGATGAGTCATGGACATATAAACGTGCGCAGATTCCACTGGATTCTGCTAATCATTAGAGTTGACCAAGGAGTCGTTCAAGTCATGGACTCGTTAAGGAAAGATATGGACGAGTACCTCAGCTTGCAAGATATGCTCCAGAGGTAATTTCAATCATTATCGCTCTATATCGACCTCTTTCATTCATTTTCTGATATCAAGTAATTAATAACTCCTTTAATCATTTTCTTTTGCGGGCAGGGTTTGGAAACGGTTCATCGTGAAGGTTCCAGGGGATTGGAAACCGGAGCTGTATTTTTATACCACCAAGGTAAGTAGTACTATAAATAGGTCCGCGCAACTCTTTAATTCTAGTTTCAATACCATTATCATGCTTGATTATTATTTGATTAAATTCTATTTTTTGTAAAGTGGTGTCTGAGGCAGCCACAAGGGACTAATTTATGTGCATACTACGTTTTCGAGTACATGCGCTCTTTTGTCAGTGAGCGGAATAGAGATGTCAGAACAGCTGAAGTATGTATACACTATTCGCAATTTTTTATTACCATATTGTGTTGAGTTCCATTCATAAATTATTTTATGATGATTTTATATATATATATAGGTGTGAGCTATTCTACAACCGGTTGTAGAATAAGGATCTACAACCGAAGTTGTACTGTCCTTCTTTTCTACATGTACTGCTCGTATGATCGAGAAGTACAATTTCCGTATTTTTGACGTTGTTTTCTAACCGTTTGTCCAAATTTAGCAAATAATATACCGTTGAAAAGCTAATGAAATTCCGCAACTTTCTTATCTCACAGCATTTTTCCAAATTCGTTACGGTTTGAAACTAATTTTGAAAGTATTCAAATCTGAAAATATAACAGCGAACGTATTTTTCAAATATTTTCTCAACCGCTTATCGGAATGATGCAAACGATATGCCGTTGGAAAGCTGTTGAAATTCCGCAACTTTTATACTTTTACGGTTTTTCCAAATTATTCACCGATTAAAAGTGATTTAAAAAATACACAAATCTGTAGTTAACATATACGGGCGGACCGAATTTTTACCGCTGTTTCCCAACCATTTATCGGAATGATTCAAATGATATGGCGTTGGAAAGATACCGACGATACCCAACTTTTTCATGTTGGTCGATTTTGCAAATTATTTACCATTTAAAAGTAATTTTAATAGTTCTGACATCACAATAACATATATGGGCGGACCAAATTTTGACCGTCGTTTCTCAACCACTTATCGGAATGATTCAAGTGATATGGCGTTGGAAAGATACCGATGATACGCAACCTTTTTATGTTTGTCGATTTTGCAAATTGTTTACCTTTAAAAGTAATTTTAATAGTTCTAACATCACAATATCGGTGTTTTACGGGAGTGCCGAGATCAAATTGACGAGTTTAGCACTTTAATTCGTTATGAGATGCAATACTTATTACAATTAGACTCATATTACACCATATGAAGCCTATGCTACTGACATTTCAGGCATACAAAGCACAAATCGACGAGATTATTGTGAAATATTTCCGCCCCGAAGAAACAGAGTACCTGAACTTCTCTCAAATCCATACCTGAACTTCTCTTTTGATCCGTCTGTACTGCCGACGTAGTTTTCGTGATTAGTGTTTACTAAATCAGCGATAACTTTTTCATACAATGTCCGTTTCAAGTGTATGACCACTCGAAATGCTCAGACTGAAAAGACGCTTGTATTAAATTTACCGGTAAAACCGGTAACGAAAATCTCGAAAATCGATTTCTAAGTGTTTTTTTTTTGCTATCAAAGTTCGGTCAAACCATTTTTACCCGTTTGATAAATTATTTAGCAACCTATCCGACCTCGGAATTGAGTGATTCTGGTTGCGTTGTAAAGATAAAGTCAGGGAGTATCTACTAATAAATGAAAATAAAAATAAAATATATTTGTAGCAAAGTAGCGACTATTATTCACTAAAACTTGTTCATACCACACTTGTATTTCCCGAAAGTGAGTTTTGTACTTCCCGGATTGTTTATGTGTACTTCTCGGCTGGATACTTACTGTTTTGTTAAACTTCCCGGCAGGATGTGAAATTCACAAACAAAATATCTGCACTTTTTTAGAAACATACTTGAACTTATTAGATGATGCATATGTACTGCCAACGGGGTACTATTCACTAAAACTTGTTCATACTAAAAATATGTGTAGAAAAATATATAGCGACTATTATTCACTAGAACTTGTTCTTACCAGACTTGTACTTCTCAAAAGTGAGTTTTGTACTTTCCAGATTATTTATGTGTACTTCTAGGTGGGATATTTACGGTTTCGTTGAACTCCCGGTGGTATGTGAAATTGTCTAACAAAATACCTGGACTTCCCTAAAAATATTCTTGAACTTCTCGGGTTATGCATGTGTACTGCCGACGGGTATTTTCACGATTAGTGTTCAGTAAATCAGCGACAACTTTCTCATATAGTATCCATTTTAGGTGTATGATCACTCGAAATGTTCAGCCGGAGAATACACATCTATTAAATTTACCGGTAAAACCGGTAACGAAAATCTCAAAAACCGATTTCTAAGTGGGTTTTTTTTTGTGGTCAAACTTCGGTCAAACCTTGTTCGTCCCACACTTGTACTTCTCGAAAGTGAGTTCTGTACTTCCCGGATTATTTATGTGGACTTCTAGGCTTTATATTTACCGTTTCGTTAAACTTTTTCCGGTGGGATGTGAAATTTACAGACAAAATACTTGTACTTTCCTAGAAACATACCTGAACTGCTTTGTTGATCCGGTTGTACTGCCGACTGTTGCAACCCTGTACTGCCTTGTTTTGTGTCGTCGTTTGTTTTTCTAGAACATTATAATGGGCTCGACTGAGTCGTCGTCGACGCGAAGGTAATAACAAGAAGTTCGATTTATTATTATTTTTAATATAATATTATGTCCTGTACATGTACTTCATGTACTTAAAATTTGTACTGTCTACGTTGGCAATACTGTACTGCCCTTTGTTTTGTGAATCTAACTGCTCCAAATTGAATCGAATCCATAGCAACAGTATGGAATCAGAACACGGGGGAGAGCTGGCAGCAGATGCAGGTCGCACGGACAGCAGATGCAGCCAACCAATCGATCCAACCCGTTCGCATTCAGCTTCACCTCCACATCGAACGCGTCGCCGGACTGCTGCCTCCTGATGCAGGTCGCACGGGCAGCAGATGCAGGTCGAGTAGGCGCATGCGGCAGCAGCAGCTTCCCGGCCGTGGTGTGCCTCCTTCTCGTACCCGTCGCAGCAGATGCAGAGGACTGCTGCCTCCTTCTCGTACCCGTCGCCTCCTGCGAGGCAGTGGTTCTGTGAGAGAGAGATGAGGAAAGGAGGAGGGATGAAGGGAGAGAGGGAGTAGTCCACTTACCAGCTCGGCGGCATCGCGGTGGGAGGTCGACGGCGCGCGGCTCCTGCTTGCTGGCCTTCCGTCGAGCTGAATCGCAGACAAAGCCGCCGTCCCGGGCGCTGCAGCTTGGTCCGCGGCTGCAGCCGGAGGGGCACCGTGCTCTGCAGCTTGGTCCGCGGCGGGAGTCGGAGGGGCACTGCGTTGGCCGGAGATGCGGCCGAAGTGGAGGCGGACGGTGGCGCTGAGAATTGGGGATCGAGGGGAGAGTGAGAGCGCGGGGGTCGGGAGGGTTTTCTTTTTTTTTGAGGTCGAGATGGATGGATAAGGGAGAGAGAGACGGAGAAGAAGGTCGGCTACCGCCGCCGCTCACTCGCCCGCACCGGCAGAAAGAAGCTCGTTTTGGTGGGGAAAGATTGGGTCGGACCTATGGGTCCGAGGCGCTCCGCGCCCTATAGGGAGGCGATGGTTGTAGATCCTTAATCTACAACCGGTTGTTGAATATACCCGCCCTATATAGGACTCCTATATAGGCTCCTATAATATACTCCCAAGGGTACATACTTCCATCTGTTAGCGGGTTGGATATACCCAACAACTAACAAATAGGAACGTTAAGAAAATTAATTAATTATTGTTTGCATGCATGCACCTGGTCAGCGCCCGGGAAAAAGGGATCGGATCAACCATGTATCCGATTTTGAATTAATTTGCACGTACCTCATCATTTTTGTACCACTAAAAAATGTATATTCTAACCAACCAATTGAGTATATACTACTTATGTAATTAAGGCGTATGTGCTACTTTTTGAACAGGTATATAATTTGTATAGAACAAAATATACTAGTTTTATAGAAAGGTATATACTGCATTAGGGGTATATACTATTTTTCCATACTATATACTTACTGCCAACGAACCAAGGGTATATGCTAGTACGTTGGAACAATAAGAGTATCTGCAGTATATACTCTTTGTTGGATGATAAGCAGTATATACTTCATTGAACTAACAAAGTGGTATATACCTCAACGGATTAAAAAAAAGCAGTATATACTTCATTGAACTAACAAAGTGGTATATACCTCAACGGTATATACTTCATTGAACTAACAAAGTAGTATACTCTTTGTTGGATGATAAGCAGTATACTTCATTGAACTAACAAAGTAGTATACTTCTTTGTTGGATGATAAGCAGTATATACTTCAACGGATTAAAAAAAAGCAGTATATACTTCATTGAACTAACAAAGTGGTATATACCTCAACGGTATATACTTCATTGAACTAACAAAGTAGTATACTCTTTGTTGGATGATAAGCAGTATATACTTCATTGAACTAACAAAGTAGTATACTTCTTTGTTGGATGATAAGTAGTATATACTTCATTGAACTAACAAAGTAGTATACTTCTTTGTTGGATGATAAGTAGTATATACTTCATTGAACTAACAAAGTGGTATATACCTCAACGGTATAAACTTCATTGAACTAACAAAGTAGTATACTTCTTTGTTGGATGATAAGCAGTATATACTTCATTGAACTAACAAAGTAGTATACTCTTTGTTGGATGATAAGCAGTATATACTTCATTGAACTAACAAAGTGGTATATACCTCAACGGATTAAAAAAAGGCAGTATATACTTCATTGGATGAAAAAAAAAGCAGTATATATGGTGTTATTGTACAAAATAAAAAATACAAGGAGTATGCGCTTTCTTTTACACCCTCAGTTTGGAGTATATATACAACAAAAATGGAGTATAAAAATACAAGGAGTATAGATACAACACAAAAGAGTGCACATCTTGTATTCTTGCTACCAAGCTGAGTAGTGCTTCATCAGATTTCAACATGTCCTGACCTATAGTCTTTTTACAGAGCAGAGACCTGTTGTGGTTTGATGTAAGATCTGGAAGTAAAAAGTATGGCTATATGTAAATTAAATCTAGGAGATACCCCACTTTTGGATGAAGCAGTATATACGGGACAGATCAAAACTAAGTATGTGCTGCCCAAAAAAATGAATAAGTATATGCTCTCCATAAACAAGTATTTGTCCATCGATTTGAATGTTCTTCATCAAGACCACACATGCCCATGCATGTGTACCGATCGATGAAGAGCAAGTTCTACTAGGCAGCTCGTTCTGATCTCCGTCGCCGAGCAGCCGCCGAGCAGCGAGCCATGGCGGCAGCATTTTGGGGGCGACCTGGAAGGCGGTAGGAGGAGCCGAGGAGGTCGGGGGAGGTCGTGGAAGAGGAGGGTCGCTGCCTGCCGCCGCCGGCGTGGCGAGCAGACGATCCGGCATCTTGGCGGCAGCTTGGGTAGCAGCAGATGGTCGGCCTCCCGGCGCATGCGCACAAAGCAGAGGGGCGCATCCTCCCGGCGGTGGGACGGGGCGCGTAGCCGGCGGCGCGAAGGAAGCTCGCCGTCCTGGTTTCCAATCTGACAATCGAGAGTAGCAGGATTTGAAAGATCGATTCATAGAAATTAAGAAGAAAACTTGATGCATCCGATCTGGCCTGTACCTAAATCGAAATATGTGATCCGAAAGCGTACCTTTTTATCATGCATCGATATGAAAGAAACGATCAGCCGGTGGCTAGACCGTCGTGTGATGAGGTGCACGCTGTCGGCTCTCGTCGATGTCGCCGTAAATTATGCAGGTTAGCACCATTTGAAACAGAGGGCCGCCGCTGGCCCAGTATTTAAGGAGGCAAATTAAGTACGCCCTGATCCTATTATCCCGGAATAAACTTTATCCAAAGCTAGAATAATTAAAATATCTAAACGGGCGTGGATATTTGATCCGGTAGCCAGTAGGGAAAAGCGTTTGGTGGTGGGTGTACGTACCCCTAGGTGTATGGTCTCATTTTCCTATATATATATATATATATATATGAACAACTCACATATTCATATTGATATAGATGGATCGAATGCGGGACCAGCTCATACCAACGAAGCGCCTAAAAGCAATTTAAGAGGAATTGGCGGGATTTTTGAACTCGGCAGTCCTGAAGAAAACCGGAGAATTTTATCACCCTAGTAATTTTTTTTACCTCCAATGTAATTGACGTGATCTCGACATGAGAATCGCATTAAAGCAACTTGTATGTGTGTATGTATATATGCATCAAACGTGATCTCGATGTAGTAAAACTTTATGTATACGACTTGTTTTTTGTGTAACGTGATGTCCATACAAAAAGAATTAAATGGAAAACACAAAATCGAAACCCCTAAAAAATAAATAAATAGAAAACAAAAACCCTAAATCTTTAGTCCCGGTTGGTAACACCAACCGGGACTAAAGCGTCCCCGCCATGCGCGCCCCTCCTTTGCCACGTGGATGCCCATCCGTCGCGGTTCGTGGACAACCGGGACGAAAGCCCCCCCCCCCCCCCCCCCCCCCCTTTTGTCCCGGCCCTTTAGTCCCGGTTGGAAAGCTGGGACGAAAGGCCCTCTGGAACCGGGACGGATGGGCCGTTTTCTACTAGTGAGGGAATGTCTCATGTTATTCCCATTCTTTTCTAACCACACGTGGATGGGGACAGCACCGTTATTGCAACACGGGAATGATCAAAGCCTGAGCAAATGTGTGTCGAACAAGTCGCTGACCCGAACGACGGCGGTCGATGGCCGGCCTGAAAAACTTTTCCCTACGGAGAGGATGGAGTACAAGCGTGTCAAACAAGTTAATGCAACGCGGGCTGCAAGCATGCATGGCCGGCGATTCTTGCGTGTGAGAACTTCGACCTGTTGAGACTCGATCGGGTCGTGCGTGCCTTGTCTTGTGTTTTTTTTTAAAGGACACCAATCATGACTAGTGTTAATTTGATAGAAGAATTACTCTTTTGTGAGAATTTTTAAAAATTCACTCATGACAGGATTTGAATTCTGATTATTGGGTTTAGCCACTGCTACCCTTACCACTGGGCTCTGCCCCTATCTCAAGTCATGCCTTTTTTTACAAACAATACCACGATATATTACGGTAGCGAATAATACATGGTAAAGACACATGAGCTGACTAAAGCGATTACAAAATAAAGTCTAAAAGAAACGAGCAAATTTCGAAATCTTCACTCTTTATTCTTTCATGACACAATCTTATATTTTTCTGAATACAACAATAGAAGTATGACAAAAAAAATCAAATCGCAGACATGTAAATACCAACGAGGTTTCTCCCATAATTTCCCCTGTTGTTTTAGAGTAGTGTACTTCGTGTTTCCTTTGAGTTGGCTGAGTCGAGCGTGCAAAATTTCCAACTCCTAATCTTCCCAACTAGTCGAAGCCCATATAATATCTTATTTGAGGAAATAAAGCCCACATAAGCGAAAAGTCCAACTATAGCCCTACCTACATGTAGCTTTTAAAAAAACGCCATTTAAAATTTCAGAAAAAATCTATGAAAAAATCTAGACAATGATAAGATGTGTTCTACCAAAGTAAGAAATATCAAATCGAAAAACTCTGTATTTTGAGCCACACAAATCAGACAAATCTGATTTTTTTTGGAGATTCTGATTTGTGTATTATTCACTATTTAAAAATCTCCACTTTTGTCATTTTTACACAGCTATAATACAATTTATTTTGATTTGAAAAAAATTACATTCATAGAATACACCATTGTGTACATCTAGAAATATTTTCAGAACTTTTGGAACTTTAAATATTGTTCTAAAAAAATTCGAAAAAAAAGGGCTACAAAACACCACTTTCCCACATAAGTGAGTACATGGGCCATTGGGCCTGCCGGGCTGTATGGGAGTCTACATACTGGTCCGTATGGAACCGACAACCAGCGAAAAGCCTCTACAACTCTGTCATGGCTCTCCGGTGCGCGGCGGCGGCGGCGCCTACTTGACGCCGCCGAGAAGCAGATGCTGCGGCGCCGGCGCTGCACGACCTGCCGCCACCACCAAGAGGATACAAGGGCTCAGCGTCCTCCTGAGGGTCCCGTACTCACCATGCTCCAGAGTTCCAACGGTATTGGTAAGCTGCCACGCAACTGCTCTTTGTTCTTTGTGGATCTAATTCCAAACCCAGACCTAAGCCGATTCCTTGTAGCGCTGCTCGACTGATTCCTCCCCTCTGGGGGGTGATCAGAAATTGCTTCGAAACGAGGGAGAAACGATACGTGGGAGGCGCTGAAGGCCATGGTCGTAGACATGTTCAGGCCCCTGGCTCGCAACCTCTCGGACATCCTATCCCTTACCACTGTCTACAACCTCGAGGACTACCAAATCGGCATGCTATTTGGTAATATGTGGTACCTGACATCAAACCCATATGTAACTGAAAAAAGGTCCAAAAAGAACTAGTTGGATCCACTGATCCACGCTGTATTTACTGATTTTGTTACTGCATACTTGTGCAGGCGCTTTTCTTGGCTGCGTCGGGTGCTACAAGCTGTGGAAGGCTGCTCCCTCCGTCTTTGTTGATGCAGCCCTTGCATATGCATTCTACAAACTCAGTGTTGTGTCCTCTGAGCTGCGTCGGCAAGGCAAATGCAACGATTTCGTAACCCGTTTGAAATTTGGTAAATATCTATAACTGCTTTGTTAGTGTCTTTATAATATATATATATATCGATAAAGGCCGATTTGGTTCTCATGGTAAGTGTACATGGGTGGCTAGCTGGAGCAGTAGGTCAGTGTTCACCTTCTTAAAAAGATGCCACCAAGTGTTGTCCTGATTCGTCGAGTTTATAAATCTCATACTCACTCCGACCGTGTTTGGTTGTGATGGAACGTACAACAGAACAGTAGTCCTTGCGAAAATCTTTAGAGATCAGAGAGAGTAACAACAATGGAAACAAGTACCATAAAGATAGTTATCTTGGATCCTTTAGTCAGATTTTTTGACTTCTATCTTTAGAGAGTAAATCAAAGTTGTAATAATCAACTCCAAATTTCTTTCAGGTATTGTAGTTATTATGGCTACTAAGGACTTCTCGAAGTGAAACTCACTTCTGCACCCGGGTGCACATGCACCCGGTTTTGTAATTTTTTTTTTGAAAATTCAAAACATGTCGAAAAATTCCGAAAAAAATCATGCACGTACGTGAGCATGTCACCCACCATCGTGTAAAATTTGGCGACGAGTCGACATCGTATGAGCCTTGTGCAAAAAAGACAAATCTCAGATCTGAAAATAGATCCAAAATTTGAATTTTCAGATCTGAGATTTGTCATTTTTGCACAGGGCGCATACGATGTCGAATCGTCGCCAAATTTGACACGATGGTGGGTGACATGCTCAGGTACGTGCATGATTTTTTTCGGAATTTTTCGACATGTTTTGAATTTTCAAAAAAAAAAATCCAAAACCGGGTGCATGTGCACCCGGGAGCCAAAACGACCTCCTCCTTCTCGAAGAGCTATGAACTCTTGGATATTGTCAGGTTAGTATGAATTTTTTTTTTTTTGGTTTTTCGATATTCTTGACTAATTTTGAATTCCAGTAGGTGGAGTGTATCTAGTCTGTTATCAATATATGAATTATCATAAAAAACATGTTTAACTGCTTTTGTTTTTTATCTTATCTTTGTTAAGTTAAAATTGTAACTAGGTTGATGACAAATGTGTCCACTATCCATTGTGTTTTGTTCTTCTTAGATCTCCCATAGCATAGTAGATCAGAATTGTTATATGACATTATGTGGGCTTTCTCTAGCTTTGCCTTTATTATTCTATTGCTCGACTTTGTTTTTACATGTGACATATGGTTATTGTTCTCTTTCTTTATATATAATTTTGCTAATATTTTCATCGCTCATTAATTTGTCTAGAAGACTTGTCACCGACCATTTCTTTTCTATCAGGTTGCCAGTTTTTTCTCTTTATCTTGCGACGTTCATTTATGATGTGGGAGGTCTGAAGAAAGATGCTAAGTATCTTTTGATCATGATGATTAATCGGTTAAAAAGGAAGGGAGGATTTCAAGAATTGTTGAGAATAATGTTTTCTTAGGACTATATATATCTCCATATGATGATTTGCTTCCGCAGGAAATAAAACTAGATACTATAGAGTGCGTGAATCCTTTTGTAATATTATTTGGCAAACGATTCTATACTTGTAATAATAAGTTATGCAAGGTTAGTTATCTTTACTTTTACATTTGTACATAGGCTATTATTTGCTGGCATATTTATGTGTTTATTGTTGTTTCCCTTTTTGGGCAGCTTTCAAAATGTTCTTGTTTTTGGATTTTTTTTCAAGTGAACCTATTATAGTACTCCCTCCGGTCCATAAAGAATGACGTGACCACTGTAGAAAGTTGTATCACGATAATGTTGTTTCCACGGCACTTTTATTGGACCAGAGGTAGAATCTTTTTTAAAACAGCGAATATACTATCTTTGCATTTATGTTTTCTTCAGAATATTTAGACTTATTGTAAGTTGTTATATAGTACAAGCGATTGACTAATTAGCAGGGCGAGTCCTCATAAATCAATGGAGAGCTGATGCTCTCTCAACAAAACCGTGAAGTGTTACATTGTCTTTTATACATCACTCATCACCACATTGTTTTATCTAAAAGACTAAGGCCCTGCTTGGTTCATCTTTTATTTATTTTCCCCGGTGGAAAACGACGGAAGCTAGCAGAACGTTACGGACATTCTGAGTTCCGTAGAATTATTCTGGCCGATTCCAGCCCATCTTCCCGCTATCCAAGCGGGGCCGAAAATTATTCTGATTTAGTTTGTACAGTGGATGTTGAAAACATCGTATAATTGAAAGTTTTCCAAATATAACAAATGCATCTATGTACTATTCCTTATGGGATGAACTATCTAGTTCATGAAAACAAATGACAGGTTATGTAAGATAAAATGCACTTCAGCTACAGATCACCTCATAGCATGATGTTAGAAGAATCCTCTTCTTGTTACTGTTCTTGAATTTCTTCTTCGCTTCTCTCAGTCTCACATGAAGATAGATAAGAAACCAGAAATAGTAAAATAAGGACAAATTGACACAATGAGAGGCCAAATTGGTCCAGAAATGCAGTCCAGCAGACAGTGAACACGTCCGCCTCGTAGATAAAATGCGCTTCAACTACAGATCACATCATAGCATGATGTTGCAAGCACCTCTTCTCGTTACTGTTCTTGAATTTCCTCTTCGTTTCTCGCATGAAGAGAGATAAGACACCAGAAGTAGTAAAAATAAGGACAAAACGACTCATCATGCGTATAGCTATTCCTGTTGCTCCATATAGCCCCACATCACTGATACCACTATGGCCTCCTTATCTTTGCTGATGTAAGACGGATCAAGAATATCCCTAGACCATGTCCTCGGATGTAACTTGGATAGTAGTTTTATCTCAAAGAAATCCAATGTTGCCTTCCAGAATACTGCAGCATGATCACACTTTCAGAGCATGATATAAGGATTCATCTTCGTGCCCACACAGTGGGCAGTAGCTTTCTGTCATCACATGACGTTTTAATTCACCATAAGTTGGCAACATATTCTTGAGCACCCGCCACCAAAAAACCCTGACTTTTGGTTGAACGCGGAGCTTCCACAGCGCCTTACACGACTCCTCTCCACCACTCGAACATCAAGTCACGTTACCGATCATCATCTCCTCCGCGGTTTTCCTCTCCATTAGCATACGGTACGCTAATCGGACAAAAAAGACCCCTGATTGCTCTCCCGCCCAGGCCCAAAAGTTATCAAACTGACCCCTTGGTCTGGACATCCGCAGAATAGCCTCCGCATCGGCGGAAAGTCTAAATGTAGCCCGAGCTACATGTAGCTCGTCTCGTTTTTTCAAAATTGAAAATCAGCATTTTTTTGTTTGCAAAAATAGTGAAAAAAAATCCCAGATGTATATAATGTCTGGATCTAAAAGCGTACCAAATTTGAACTCAAAATTTGTTGTAGTTTTGGCTACACAAAAAAGAAAAATGGCACAAGACGCTGAGCTGGATCATCATCTACTACTTGCACAACAGGTTTCATAGTACTTGTGTCTATCTCTGTAGTTCTTCCATTACCAATTCGTCTTATTAAGCCTTCTTTTAATACCTTCTTTCCCCTTATGATCGCACTCCAAGTCGACGAGGCACCAGCCGGGCACTCAGCAACCATAAAATTACCATCACAGAAATAGCGTCCACGAAGGACACCCACACACAAGCTATCCGGCTTCTCCAAGAGACGCCATGCTTGTTTGGTCGGCATGGCATCATTGAAAACCTGCAGATTCAGGCCCATGGCTCTATAGAATTAAAGATATGATAAAATACTCAAATTTCTCATTTAAAATTTGAATAATTTAAAATTTTCAGAATTGGAAAATAATGGTATCACTGTGTTCAAATCTTTCCAATGCTTCTAGAAAGGTATAATTTGTTAATCTTGAATGGACTGGATAAACGATATGGATTTTTGAAGTTTAAAGCCTTTTTTGTTTCAGACCAATAGAAAGATAAATACGGGGTCAATCCAGTTTTGGCCAATGTATGGACATATTGAGCAAGTTTAGGGACTGTATTGGATCATTTTCTGAGTTCAAGGACCGTTTTAGACATAGCCGACAAGTCCTAGATCTTGCACGCACTTCACTATTTTCTTGTGGGGCAAATGGAGACCAAAGGCCAAAGGGTTTGCCGTACACGACCCTTGTTTATTCCGTCGTGCGCTAGACCTATGTGAACCCGCAGCCGATCGAATCCTCGATAATAAGCACGGGGACACGGAGAACCAACCTGTGGTTGTATGGTTAGGAGGGTGGCTGTACCCCTAACCCACCAGAGTTCAAACCCCATGTTTGACGATGTGGTTTCTCATTTAGGTGGAATATTCTTCAGTGGGAGGCGACGTTCCCGTCGACAGCGAGGCGCCCATGGTGACTTCGTCAATCTCAAGACCTGATCCACCGGCTCAGTCTCTCGGAGGTGCTCATAGAGGTAGGGTGTGCGTGTGCGCGTTCATAGGGATGAGTGTATGCGCGTGTATATGAGCGTCTGCGTTGTACTCCCTCCGTTCATAAAAGGATGTCTCAACCTAGTCCAAATTTGTATGTATCTAGACATGATTTAGTGTATAGATACATGCAAATCTCCACTACTATTAAACAAGCAAACTTGACTTCCGCTAAACGTACCCAAACAATACAACACGAAACCACAACCAGCGTTGCCTTAACCCCACCAAACACTTTAACCACCGCTGGCTTGGCCCCACCAATAAGCTCGCCCGTGTTAAGCTAGAAATTTACAATTTCTGAATCGTACTTCACCTCCACCCCTCCACCGGAAAGGAAATTTTGAATCTCCACGACGTGCGTTCTCAACCCCTGGGAAGCCACGCAAAAATAGAAACTGATCACAATAGCCACCAGGCTCCCTCGCCGCACGGCCGCAACTCGAGTTCTCCATCCTGGACGGCGCCACCACGCAGCCCAACACCACCATCCTCTTACTCTACAACGTACCTACATCGACGGCGCGCTCGCCGCCCGGCAGCACGAGACCTCCGTCCTCGACGGCGCCACCACGCAGCACCTCCGTCGACCGCGCGCTCGCCGCCCGGCAGCACGGATATCTTTGTCCTGGACGGCGCCCTCGCCAGCAACCAGCACGAGGTTTCCTGTCTCCGTGCTGGAGGGCGCCACCACACGCAGCACCTTCGTCGTCGACGGCACGCTCGCCGCCCCTCAGCACGAGATCTCCGCCTTGGACGGCGCCGTCGCCAGCACGAGGTTTCCTGTCTCCGTTCTGGACGGCGCCCATGCCAGCAAGCAGCACGAGGTTTCTTGGACGTCGCCCTTGCGTCCCTACACCGCGCCGTCAGGTGCCCGGCCGTCAGCTCCAGTTACTCTTCCTCTTACTGACGATCTTCTACAAATATAAGATTGGATTCAAGTTACTTTGTAGTTATTTTTCTATGCAAAAATCTGACAGAAATTCTAACTATAAAACAGCTCTATAATTAGTTAATTACACACGACATACTCCTGGGATATATGAATGTATGATATCTACGAACAGTGAAATATACACCACTATGGTTCCGTGTTCATGCACAGTGGAGGATAGATCACAATTATTTCATGTGGTAGAACTTGATCTATATATACCTCATCCACTGTCGGGTTCAACACAAAATTCCCAACAGTCCTCCCAACACGTATTACTCCAATTGGCCCATTACAAGGTATATCAGATGGTCCCTATCAACACTCCACATGAAAAAACAGAGGAACTTGCCCAGATTTTTGGCTGTAAAGTTGAAGCAATGCCATTTACTTATCTTGGATTACCAATGGGAACATCCAGACCTAGAGTGGATGATTTGGTACCTGTGATCTGCAAAATCGATAAGAGATTATCAGGTATCTCCAATTTATTGTCACACTGTTCTAGACTTGTGGTTATTAAATCTGTGATATCAGCCATGCCAAACCATATTATGTGTGCTCTTAAAGTTCATTATACACATACTGATCACATGGAAAAATCAATGAGAGTATTTCTTTGGCATGGAAAGGATATTGAAAATGGTGGTAAATGTTTAGTAAAATGGAAAAACGTTTGCTTACCAAAGGAGGCAGGAGGTCTTGGTGTTCTGAATTTGAGGGAACAGAACAAGGCGTTGTTGATAAAAAATCTGTACAAATTCTTTAACCAGCAAGATATACCTTGGTGAATTTACTCTGGAATGCTTACTACCAGAATGGTATTTCTGCAACGAGCCAGAATAGGAATGGATCCTTTTGGTGGAGAAGTTGCTTATCTTTCCTAGAAGATTTCAAACAAATGACTACTTGTGTGCCTGGGAATGGTAATAGCATTTATTTATGGGATGATAAATGGCAGGAGGAGGCACTCAGATTTAAATTTCCAGAGCTATATTCTTTTGCCGAGAGTAAAATGATCACTGTTAATCAAGCAAAGGGTCTGACTACAGGGCAGTTACAGGACTTTTTCTCTCTTCCACTCTCAGAGATTGCATATGAACAATGCTTGCTGTTAAAAGATATGGTCAATGAAATAAGCAATAGAAATGGAGAGAGAGACATTTGGAAATTTCCATGGAACAGTTCAAAATATGTCACCAAGAAGGTTTATTTGGAGCTCATAAAACCTCCTGTGGCACCAGCACCATTCATGTGGATTTGGAAATCCCCCTGTCTTCCTAAGCACAAGTTTTTCTGCTGGCTTATGCTACAGGACAGATTGAATACTAGAGATTTGTTGACAAGGAAAAACTTTCATGTGGAATCAACGGACTGTGTGCTTTGTGATGAATCCATCCGAGAGACAATGCAGCACATGTTCTTTTCCTGTAGCTTCAGCAAGGAATTCTGGGAGAAAATTGGAGAAGAATGGGATACTAATCTTCCCTTTATACCGATGCTCATGGATACTAAAACCAGATCAACTTCGCCTTTCTTCAAAGTGGCAATGATAGCTGGATGCTGGAGTTTGTGGAATCATAGAAATAAAATAATTTTCGAGAATGAAGACAGAGACCAGGGTGTATGCTTCTCATTTTTCAAATCGTCCATAGAAGATATCAGGCATAGGGTTAAGCCCAGCCTGAGAGATGGCATGTCAGATTGGCTAGATTTGATGTAATTTCCTTTATGAACTGTCCGAGAACTGTTTGTAAATATTTATCTTTATAAAAAATGAAAAAATGACGCAGTGGGGGTCTTCCCCACTGTTCCCAGCGTCAAAAAAAAAAAAAAGGTATATCAGATAGCATAAGTGCAGGTGAAGATGCATTTGCAGCCATAACATCCGGGTCCTGCTTCCAAATCTTTATTTTATGTTTTTAACATAAAAGGTCATGCAGCTGGTTTTAAAATAGTGATAGCATAATGGTGATAGTCTCCAGATGCAAGAAGTTGGAGGGCGAATACGACCTGTCAACATACCCAGTACTAATACTCCCCTGGAGAAATACGTTGGTATTTATTGACTACAACTTGGTTCATACCTTTCATTCACCCCTGCTACTTATTCTATTTCTGAAAAAATAATATCAGGCAACGACCACGGTGAAAATGCATATGGAATACAGGGACCGACAACAACACAGTACATTTTTTATGGTAGGCATAATGTCATCCAAAGTTTCCCATCTAGCATTAATGCATAGCTGGTTCTGAATGGAATTTACGAGGCCTTGTACATGATTTAATATCTTGGTTACTAGACTAGACTGTTTGGGAGCGGGGAACCTTCCAGAAACTGAAGACATTGATCCTCATGAAGAAGCTAAGATGTTCGCCGAACAAGGTAAAATTATTATATATGTCCTACAGAATTCAACAACTAGATAGAAAATGCATTACAGATTTGATAGGTTTCAGTGGAGAACAGTTCTGGAGCTAATACAAGAGCTGGAGAAAGTGCTCTTCTGCTTGCGAAAGCATACCACTAGTAGAAAAGGGGCAACGGTGTGCCTCCTTTAGTACCGGTTGTACAAAAACCGGTACTAAAAGGGGACATTAGCACCGGTTGCGTTCGTGTGCCAGCAGGGGCACCGCGGGGAGGACCTTTAGTACCGGTTGTTATTAGCAACCGGTACTAAAAGCTAGCCTTTAATACCGGTTGCTAATAACAACCGGTACTAAAGAGTTGGAGGCCCCGCGGCACATGCGGCCGCGGTTGGTGGCCCCACGGCGAGACCTTTAGTACCGGTTGGTAATAACAACCGGTACTAAAGGTCTCGGACACTATAACCCTTCTTCCACCCCGAGCCAGCTCCATTTTGAGCTCGAATTAAACTCCATTTTTCCTCTCTCTTTGCTCTCCCAAGCTCAAATTCACCCATTTTTTCTCCAACAACTTCCAAGATTGGTGGCACCTACATATATAAGGGTTAGCAACTTCATCTTCTCTTCCGGCATTTCAAGTTTAGCTCATTTTCGTGCAAGTTTAGCAAGTTTGGTTTTGGTGGTGCTTGCAAGATGTTTAATGAAATGCTTAAGTTAGGGATTTCATTTGTTTTATATGCATTTTGAGCTCAAATTAAAGTATAATTTGTGGTTTTATATAGTGTCGTCCCATCCCCTTCCTCACCGCCGTCGATCGCCCGCGCCGCTCCGTCACCGACACCACCTCGGTGAGCCTCTTTTTCTATCTTTTATTTTAAAAAATGTTAGTTATATGATTTAAATGCATAATTATTTCTTGTATAATTTTCTTATGTTTTTTTATATGTATAGTGTCATGGTTTTGATATCCGTCCCCGTCGGCCCTCGTCCGGTATATGATTTGGTTTTAATGTGATGAACTTGTATTAATTAATTTGGTCACGTATCTCTATTCATTATTTAGCTGGTGTAATGGTTTTTGATATATTTATGTAATGCAGATGAGCCGAGAATGGATGTACGGTGATCGACGTTGTCCCGAGTTCATTGATGGCATGCATCGTTTTCTCGATGTGGTTAAGTTAAACAAGCTGAAGAATGGTTTTATGATTTGTCCATGTGATGAATGTCGGAATACGAGGAATTACCCGAGCGTAAGAACCATACACTCCCACTTGTTGCGACAAGGCTTCATGCCCAATTATTTTTGTTGGACCAAGCATGGAGAAAGAGGGATAATAATGGAAGACCCTGAAGAAGAGGATGATGACAACTATCCTGTGTTCTCTGAACACGGTGATACTACAATGGGGGAAGACGAAGTTGAGCTCGAGGTCATTGTTGATCAGTCCGATGATGATGATCTTCGTCGAGTCATTCTTGATGAACAGATGAAGTGCGAAAGTGAAAACGAGTGGTCGAAGTTGGAGCGCATGTTAGAGGATCAAAAAAAATTGTTGTACCCAAATTGTGAAGATGGCCAGAAAAAGCTGGGTACCACCCTGGAATTGCTGCAGTGGAAGGCAAAGAATGGAATATCTGACAAGGCATTTCAGGAGTTGCTACAAATATTTAAGAAGAGTCTTCCAAGGAATAATGAATTGCCGCACAATACATACGAAGCAAAGAAGATTGTCTGCCCTCTAGGATTAGAGGTGGAGAAGATACATGCATGCATCAATGACTGCATCCTCTACCGCGGTGAGAAGTACGAGAATTTGAATGCATGCCCGATATGCGGTGCATTGCGGTATAAGATCGGGCGAGATGACCCAGGTGATGTTGAGGGCGAGCCGAGCCCCAGGAAGAGGGTTCCCGCGAAGGTGATGTGGTATGCTCCTATAATACCACGGTTGAAACGTTTGTTCCGAAACAAAGAGCATGCCAAGTTGTTGCGATGGCACAAAGAAGACCGTACGGAAGACGAGATGCTGAGACACCCCGCTGGTGGGTCTCAGTGGAGAAACATCGACAGTGCGTTTGGGAAATTTGCAGCTGACGCAAGGAATTTAAGGTTTGGTCTAAGTACAGATGGTTTGAATCCGTTTGGGGAGCAGAGCAGCAGTCATAGCACCTGGCCCGTGACTCTATGTATCTATAACCTTCCTCCTTGGTTGTGCATTAAGTCAAAGTATATTATGATGTCAGTGCTTATCCAAGGCCATTAGTTGACGAACTTTTACAGTTGTGGTCTGACGAAGGTGTACGTGTGTGGGATGAGTACAAACAGGAGGAATTTGACCTACGAGCGTTGCTGTTTGTAACCATCAATGATTGGCCTGCTCTTAGTAACATTTCAGGACAGTCAAACAAGGGATACAATGCATGCACGCACTGTTTAGATAAGACTGACAGTATATATTTAGTTAACAAGAATGTGTACCTTGGTCATCGTCGATTTCTTCCAAACAGGCATCCCGTAAGAAAGCTAGGCAAGCATTTCAAAGGTGAGGCAGATAACCGAACGAAGCCTACACGCCCTGATGGTGATGTTATATATGGCATGGTCAACGATTTGGAAGTAATATTTGGAAAGGTCCTGGCAGTCTAAATGTTCCGAAAGACGCTAACAAGCGCGTACCTTTGTGGAAAAAGAAATCTATATTTTGGGATTTACCCTATTGGAAAATCCTAGAGGTTCGCTCTGCAATCGACGTGATGCACGTGACGAAAAATCTT
Source organism: Poa pratensis (assembly GCA_947311845.1). Taxonomy (NCBI): domain Eukaryota; kingdom Viridiplantae; phylum Streptophyta; class Magnoliopsida; order Poales; family Poaceae; genus Poa; species Poa pratensis. The sequence goes on from CAMZMU010000085.1 coordinate 141,113,755, forward strand.
TGCGTGAACCTGCTAAACTTCTTAGGCGTGTATGGGAAGACGAAAGATACATCGGATGCACAGCAGGACCAGCAAAGTACGCACGAACGAGACAACCTGAATCCAGAGAAGTACCAAGGTACTGCCAGCTACGCTCTTACCAAAGAAGAGAAGGAGATCTTTTTTCAAGTCCTGAACAGTATCAAGGTCCCGTCTGGCTACTCGTCGAATATAAAGGAAATAATAAACATGACAGAGAAAAAGTTCCAAAACCTGAAGTCTCATGACGAAGTTAGCGTAAAAGGCAAATCGGAGAAACCCGATGGAATCTCCACTAAATATATAGCTCAATGCGGATTTCTTGTAAGGGACATGGTCCCGATCACCGTTGCAGAATGGAATGAGCCGAAGAAAAAAAACATTGGCGCAAAATATGTCGAGCAAAGAATTAAAGAAACCCTTTGAGAGTCGATATTGGGTTCTTTCAGCCTACCGGCAGATCTCCCACAGAGGAGGAAGGATAAATTCAAGGAGTGGACTCTTAGCAAGATGGCCGAGCAATTCAACAACTGGAAGAAAACATTGTGGAGAAAATATGGAACAAAACTCCAGATTTCACTGGACATTTAGAGAAGCTAAAAGATGACTGGCCTGAATTTGTGGCGTATAAGAAATCGGCCGTCGCTGTGGCCCGATCGACCCAAAATAAGTTGAATGCTAAGAAGAAATATTTCCATCGTTTGGGCTCAGGTGGCTACAAGACTGCCGTGCCTAAGTGGGAAGCCTATGAAAACGAGCTGCGTCAAAAAGGGATCACTCCACAGACAGATGACTGGCCCGACAGGTCCAAGTTATGGTTGTTCGCGCATGGGGCAGTGTTGGACCCAGACACAGGGCTGATTGTTGCACAGGGAAAATGAAAGAAAAGAATTAGAAGAGTCACCAAAAAACTAGTTGAAGCAATAGAACTAATCCGACAGGGAAAGTTCCCGATAGAGAGGACGACGAGCTTTCACTCGCCCTCGGGAATAAAGAACACTGGGGACGATGTCGAGACAGAGGAGGCGGGGTTGGTTTTCTTGAAGGGTTTCCGGAGGACGCTGCAACTTATAGAAAATATTGCAGAGGTAAGAAGAGGGAGGCGGAGAGGTTTACTGCATTAGAACGCCAGATGCATGATGTGAATGAGCAACTGGCCTTAATTACCCAGCAAAGGGATCTCAGCCGCGAGCGGAAAAGCAGCGTGGGTTCCACGCAGCTACAAGATCCTGCAGTTGATGAACCAGTTGATGAACCGTCGGCGGCGCGCTACCCCGTGGACGATATCACGGAGAAGACAAATTGTGAGTTACATGCGCCAATGAAGAACATTAGTTTTCCGGTGGCGAATGGCTATGCTTTACCACATCAACTTGAATCAACCTTCCATTTTGGTGAGATTCCGGCTAGATTTGCTCGTGTCGGGGTCACGAAAGTTATGTCGGGATTCAACTCAATGCATCTTGACATTCCCGGAGCTGAAGGCGAGAAGACATTGGGAGAAGTCAAACTTGGTATCGTTCTATGGAAGAATAAATACATCAAGTTTCCAGACTCGGCGCCAATGCCACCGACTCCTCCGGTTAGAAATTCACCACAGCAAAGTCCACCCTCCTCCCCCGACGATTGGGAGCCCACCGCGAGTCCATCGCCCGCGCCGTCCCGTCAGCCGACTGCTGCGCCCACTAGTAATTTGACAAAGCGGAACCTGTTCACGTCGTCCCCTGTCAAGAAACGTGCAAAAAAACCCAAGGAAGTCAAGACTCCTGAGAAGTTAGCTTGTGAGATGACTCAGGAGGAATTAGAAGTGAGCACACGTGAAGAGGCGAGAGCCTTTTTTGAACAGAAAAAAAAGGAAAGACTAGAGGCAAGACTGGACCCCATAAATGAACTTCTGAAGACTATACCAACTGAGGTAAAAGATCACACCGTTGACAACCTATATGACCCTCCACCACCGCCCCTTTCAGACTATGAGCGAGGTATTGACAAGGTACTTTCCTCACAGATGGAGCAAGATAAAGCGTGCAGGAAAAGAGTTGCCCAGCTCGGAGAACAAGAAGCACAATCGATCGCCCCGCTCATTGTGCCTTCTGAAGCTCGGGAAATCGAGCATGGAGAAGTTATCATTGGCGACACAGGTTACCCCATAGCGCAGATAACAATTCAATATAAATTTGAACTCGGGCTGCCTCTGGTCGAAAATCCGAGTGCTCTAACAACACAGTTATATAAATTGCATAACTGGTACATGGCCGCCGCAAAAGAAGGGAAAATCTATCTCATGGCAGGAGTTAAGGAATAACACTACTTCCGACAATATGGTGTGCAGGTTGAGTTCTCCGAACTTTTTCAGATGTACAATCAACTTGTTCTCGACAAATCTATCATCAGCTGCTATTGTATGTAAGTAATTTATTCGTGTAATTTAATTATTTATAGTTAAGCTCGTTCATTGCTTGTAATTATCCTCACATCATTCTTTTGTACGCTATTATGCAGAATGAAGTTTCGTGAATGCCGAATGGGAGGAATCTGGGACATTGGGTTCATTGACCCGGATAAATTTCATGTCCGGACCATAGCTGACCATCCCGAGGACACAGAGGACGTTTTGCTAACGTTTTTTAAGCGACAAAGTACCAAAAAGGAAATACTTTTTCCTTACAACTTCGGGTGAGTGTTACTGTCTTGTACACATTTTATTTTGCTTTCCCGATATTAAGTGTAATTGATGAGTTCTGAATACCTGCGTATATAAATGTGCGCAGGTACCACTTCATTCTGCTAATCATTAGACTCGAGGAAGGAGAAGTTGAAGTCTGGGACTCATTAAGGAGAGATCAAGATGAGTACAAAAGCGTGCGTCTAATGCTCAAGAGGTAATTTCAATCGCACTATATCAGCCTCTTTCGTTCATTTCCGGATATCAAAAGTATAAGTAATAACTCCTCAATTCATTTTCTTTTCCGGGTAGGGTTTGGAAAAAGTTCATCGCAGAAGAACGCGGTGAATGGAAACCTAAGCTGCAGTTCAAGGCTAACAACGTAAGTAGTACTACGTATCTAGGTATGTGTATCTTTCTAATACCATTATCATTCTCTTGATTATTATTTGATTAAATTAAATTCTTGTATAGTGGTGCCTGCGACAACCACAGGGGACGGAACTATGTGGATACTACGTTTGCGAGTTTATTCACATGAGGGTCAATGAGAGAGTCAATAGTGTAAGAAATCGAGAGGTACGTAAACATCATACACAACTTTTATTTTGCTACCATCAATTGTGTTTAGTTTCGATCATAACTGATTTGATCTCCTTCTTTTAAAGATGTCAAGGAAGCGGAACCAGCTCCTACCAAAAAACCGCGTAAAGGCTATTGCGGAGGAATTGGCGGGATTCATTCTGACGCATGTCGTAGATGAATTCGGTGAATTCCACTAAAAAATAGACTCCCTCCATGCATGTACTAGCTAGCGGTGATCTCCATTGTAATTATGAGTACTTTATATGTAACGAGAATACTTTATATGTGTAATGAGTACTTTATATGTGTAATGAGTACTTTATACGTGATCTTCTTCGAAACCCTGAAAAATGAGCGAAAAGGAAAAAAACAGAAACCCTAAACCCCGAAAAATAAACGAAAAGAAAAAACCGAAAAACTAAACCCCCCTGAAAAATAAGGGGAGGGCAAAAAAAAAAGCAGGACCAACCGGTACTAAAGGTCCTCAGCTGCGCGCGCGCAGGTTCGTCCACGTGGAGGGCCTTTAGCACCGGTTGTATATACAGCCGGTACTAAAGGGGTACCCCTTTAGTCCCGACCTTTTAGTACCGGTTGCACAACCGGTACTAAAGGACCAATAAGACCGGTACTGTTGCCTTGTTCTCTACTAGTGTACAGTCCATGGCAGTATGGCTAATACGTTGAAAAATTAACCAAACATTAATCGACTTACTATTTTTTTGCTCTTCTGATTGTCAGTATGACATTCACAATATTTCGCACCCATTTGTCTAACCCAAGAACATCTGATATTGACCTTCTTAAAACTCCAAGTTGTCTAAGACTCATTCACAATTTTCCTAATTTTATGGATTAGTAAAATTGCAGAAAGTTAAACCATGTTCCGGTGTGCAAAATTAATCCAAAGCCAAATAAGCTATACACAACCTACTTCCGTTGACCTGAGCTTAGCTACAGTTTTTACCTGAGGATCGGGGACACTAACGAGGGCTGAATATATTGTGAAACCCTTAATCTTCTGCACCATTGAAGGATTGTCACCGCAAATTCTCCAGTATCACACCATAGCTGCAGCAGGAACACAAAGCAGGAATAAATAAGCTGTAAACCCCTAGGGTTCAGTTAGTTCTCGAAAGGAAGTTCACATATATACCAAAGCCATGGATGCTTGGACTTGATTCCATGAAAAATATTTAGGGCGTCGCAACATCGACCAGACCTTATGCATACCATAAAAAAATGTACAGGAAATCCGAGGAGGAAGCGACTGCAGCCGCCGTGCCCTCCGAAGAATTCGACCATCCACTCCAGGATGCTCGCGATAGGCATGCAGGCGGACGTCCGCTTGTGCCAAAATATCGTCCGTCACGTTTGGTAATTCAACGATTTGCTTAAGAGGCCAGCTGATTAATGAACTAGCATGGTGCCTGGCGGACTGTCCGCCTTGTCCGTCGGCCCGGCCGCCTGCATGCCTAGCTCGCGACACGGTCAACCCTCCGGAGCAGGGCATCCTCGCCGGCATCCGTCGCGCTTGCTCCGATTCACCTGCGTGTCCCGCGGGAGAAGGAGGCCGGCTCTGGGGAGCATTCCGACGCGCGATTGCCACGGCCGCCGACGCGGTGGACCGCGCCTCCGCGTCCGCCTCCGTCGGCTCCTATCACTGGATCGGACCGCGACCGTACCGAGCTCGAGCGCCTCCTCGGGCACTTCAACGGCCGGATTACGCGCGATGGGGCGGGAAGAGCAGGGCGTGCAAACCTCGCGCCGGCGGTGGGGACGAAAGGGAAGGACAGCCTAACGAGGTGGAGAGAGGGAGCTGGCGACCACGACAATGGGGAACGGCGGGGGCGGTGGAGAGGTAGGTGTGGAGCGTCTCCAGTTCAGCTAACTGAGAATGAGTGAGCTGAAATCGGGTCCGATTCAGCTCCGTCGCAGCGTGGGTGACGTTTTGGATATTTTGGCCAACCAAACACATATATGAACGGAGTAGTATTTACCATCGTCCATCGGGTTTGTTACTGTACAAAGGATTCACAAAGAAAAGAGAAGTCATGATCATTTGATAAAATTTTGAAAGATTTTATAAAACTACTTATAAATATTGACAGTTGTTTTATTGAATATATTTAATTATGTAATCATGCATGACATTTTGTGGTCTGTGAATGTTAAATTTTATGGAGTACTTCGCAGAAGATATTATTATTTGAAAATTAACTCTAATTACAACTGTATAGGCTCATATGATAGATTTTTAAACAAAACTAGCAGTCATTTTAGTGGATTCGGAATTGAATGATGATGATATAAGAAATTGATATTTAGAAATGGCTCAATAAGAAATCTCCCTAAAAGAGAAATTTCAAATACATGTTATTGCTACACATTAGAGCATCTCCACTCGGGGCGCCCAAACGGCCGCCCAAAGCCGTTTGGGGCGTGCCGGACACAAAATCGCGCCCAAACGCGAATTCGGTCCGGCACGGCCCAGTTTTGTGTCCGGCACGCCCAGCCCACGCCCTCAACTTGGGGAGGCTTGGGGCGGCCCCGGACGGAAGGAAACGCACGCCTCCGACGCGCGGGCCACGCCTGGCAGTGACACGGCCACGCCCGGCCGTGGTCAAAAGGCGTCGTCAAAGGCGCGTGCCGCGTGGCGACTCCTCGTTTTCACGGCCGGCTGGCGGCCAGTGAGCCGTCGCGTCCTCTGCTCGCCGGAGTGAATGCGGCGCGCCTTTTCGAGGCGAGCGGCGTTAATGCCACCGCTCTCCGGCCGCCATAAAAGGCCGTCGCCCCCGCGTTCACTCGCCACACTCGCCGCCACCGCTCCCCTCTCTCCCCACACGCCACACTCGCCGCCACCGCAAACCCTAGAGATGGGCGGCAACAACTGGAGGCGTACCGGTGGCGCCGCGGCGAACGGCTTCGCGCCGCGCACCCTGCTGAAGGATCGGACCGAGGCGCTGCGCGACAACGGCTACCCAGTGCCGCCGGACATGCGCGTTGGCCACGGCTATGCCATCTCCGTCCGCGGCATCCCGGTGCCGCGGCCGCTGACGCGGTCGAACCGCAACTTCCACGCGGCCCAGATCGCGCACTACTGGCGCGAACTGACGCCAGAGATGCGCGACGACCCGCGCTGGAACCCGGAGGACCCGGGCAACGCCGCCCGGTACGAGGAGGCGTTCCAGCGCCTCTTCGAGGAGGAGATGAACCGGTGGGAAGGCCCCGGCCTGGCGCCCAAGGACAAGAACGTCGCCGGGCGCGAGACGTTCTGGAGCGTGCACGGCCGCACGCTCCAGGCCGTCATGGACCACATCGCCAACGGCGGCTCCCTGCTGGAGTGGCCCCACGCTCCGCCTCCGCGCCGCCAGCCAACGTGTGGGCACCGCGCACGTCGCCCTCCTCGCGCTCGACAGGGTCATCGTCGCGGGCGTCGTCGTCGCGGGCGTCGTCATCGCATTCCTCCTCCTCCCTCTCCCGCGTTCTGCTCTCGCCGAAGCCGGAGCCGATGAAGGTGAAGGCGGAGCCGACGACGCTCTACGCCGAGCTCCTGGCGGCGCAGGCGGCCAAGGACGAGGACGAGCTCCTGCGGGCCGCGGAGGCCGCGTCCATGGAGGACGTGCCGCCCATGGACGGGCCATCTGCCTGCGCCTGGTCGGCGTACATGCACGCCATTGAAACTGGCGTGTAGTTCGTCGACCTCACCGGCGACGGCGACGCCGGCCCTAGCCGCGTCAAGAAGGAAGACGACGGCGCAGGAGCAAGCGGCGTGAAGAAGGAGGGGGAGGACGAAGACCTCTACTACGCCTTCAGCCGCCACTACCGGGGCCGCCAGTAGATTTAGGTTTAGTTTTTTTAAAATTTCATTCAAATCTGTAAAATTTCCTAAAATTTGAATGAAAATTTTCGAAATTTAAATTTAATTTTTTTTAGTTTGGGCGCCGCGAGTGGGGATCGACGGCGCCCAAATGGACAAGGTAGTCCGGACGGCGCCCAAAGGACCTGTCCGGAAGGCATTTGGGCGGCCATTTGGGCGCCGCGACTGGAGATGCTCTTACGATAACATGCATTGCACGTGCAGAGCTACTAGTTTAAGATAGGTTGAGACATCTTTTGTGGACGGAGGAGTACTGTGTTTCGAAAAGAAGAAAAAACGCACGGGGACACGCCGTACATACTCCGTTTACGAAGTTCAAGCAGCGTTTTGGTTGGGCTACCGAGATTGAACACGCACGATTAGTCCGGCTCCCATCAATCATGATGGCGCCGCCGGCCTTGCTTTCTAGGGCCGCTCTGATGGGCACGGGGAGGCCTCTCGCCCCAGCCCTTTCTCCTCCGAAGCCCCCGCACGCGCACGTCGCCGGCGGCGGCGCCCGGACGCCACGCACATCGCGTCATGTGTCGCTGGTGAGTGCCGATCCGGCGATCGATCTGCCCTTGTAGCACCGTTCTGCTTACCCTGCATCGCTCCTTAGCTTACTCGGTCTCCTTTGGGTTCGATCGCACCGAGCAGCTCTGCACGCGTCGCGGCGACGACGTCGTCGACAGTGGCGCCATGGGACCCTACGCGTGGCCGTGGGGAATCGAGTACGCTCCGGAGTATGTGGAGGAGGGCTTCCTGGATACCCAACTCAGGTTCGTGCGCGAGTCCAAGGAGGCGGCGGCTGCACTCAAGGCGGCGGCCGCCGATGCGTGCAGCCCGCTCGTGGACAACTTCCATCACCTCCGCTCACTCAAGACCGTCTACGACGTCGAGGACTACCACGTCGGCATGCCATTCGGTATATTACACGTTCCGATTACTAGCTAAAGTAAGAGAGAACGAAGAAGAGGAGGAGGTCAATAATACACCTTCGGATTATCTCGGATCATCTAATTAGCTGGTTGTTTCAGTCTTATCTAAGAGTTTTGGAATTTTATTTGTTCTTCTTCAGGTGTGCTTATTGCATGCATTGGTTGCTATCAGCTGTGGAAGCTGGATCCCTCGACGTTCCTAGACGTTGCACTCGGCTACGCATTCTACAGGCTAAGTGTCTTGGCGTCGCAAGTCCGGAGACAGGGGTTCTCAAATGACCTCTTTGGACGCCTCAAGTTCGGTCAGTTTCTGTGCTTAGCTGTTCGAAATTGAAACTTTGTAAGTATTTACTTATATTTTGATGCAGTTATTGTTGTACTCATGGCCGTGAAAGATTTCAGGAAGAATCTTGCTCCAATTGATGCTATCAGGTTCGAATGAGCACCATCTTAATTTTCTTATCACATTATTTTTTGCGAGGAAGAATCTTGCGTGAAAGATACCAGGAAGAATGGCATCAGTATTTTATACTGCAATTGATTTTCTTGTCGAGATTAATTACTGGGTACAAACCATTTAGATGCTTAGTTAGAAAAGTTACAATGAACAAAGTATTACAGTACTATATATACTATCTTCATTCTGAAAGTGTACATGGTGTTCTACAATCATTGATGTCAAATTCTTCAACTTAATTTTGGTATTGATGGTGTACATTGTGTCCTGCAATCATTGATGTCAAATTCTTCAACTTAATTTTGGTATTGGTGGTGCATATAAATTATCGAGACTGGTCAGATAATTAAAAACAAAATTTTGTACAAAAATGTGTGAAAATATTATATTAAAAGTATTAAGACAAGCACCCGTTTCCATGCCTACAAGATCACGTACGTGATTTCGAATCAAGTGACTAGATATGTTTCCCCAGCTTTTCCGCTCTTGTATATATGCACCTAATATGCCAGTTAACTCTATCAATCTCTCCTACATATACTGATGCCACATGTTCCCATTGGGTGTGGGTAGAGCTTAACCAAATCTGCACCCATATTTTCGTATTTTAACCGCACCTACACCTACACCCGCTTCTGGGTTCAAATTGCATCCCATAGCCGCACCCGACACGGTATAAAACCCACGGGTGTACCCACTTGAAAACTCAACGAGGCAATATAATAACACTACATATAAAAGAACAGCGACATATATGATCATGCATGAACTGATTCAGCAAAACAGCACACATATACGAAAAGAAACAACAAAACTACGCAGAGTATATTAAAATGAACAACAAATCATCACAACATATACAAAAAATAACATCAAAACAACAAAATATACGGTAGATATGAAAATAGCAGCCGTATGTATATAAAAAAATAGCGGTGGTGTCGAAAGAAAGTTAACCTGGCAGCGGTGGGGTGGCGTATCAACCCTGGACCGTGGTAGAGGTGGTTACTAATAGGTTTTGAGAGAAAACATCGGAAAAGGACCCTATGTTGCCATGGACCCATGTGTTGTATATAAATTTAGCTGGGTATCTGGGTATGGGTTCTGCTTTACCACACCCGCACCCAATAAACCCACTAGGTACACATTTTTTACAATTTGCTTACTCATGGGTATTTTTTTTACCAAACTCTTACCCTAATGGGTACCCACTTTGTAAGTGGGTAACGGGTACCCATTGCCATCTATACCTATATATCGACTATCCTTTAAAAATAAAAGTACATATCCACGTTATATGTTTCTAAAAATTGCTACACGCTTATGTTTACTTCTGGTGGCCTGAGTTTCCAATAACTAAAGGAATATCTCTTCATCACTCAGAATTGTATAGAAATATGTAAAAACGCATTAATAATATAATTATTTTATGTAAACCGACATGAGCAATTTTCTTTTCATTAATAGGAGAAGAGCAAATACAAGGAAACATGTTGTCCACCGGTATCCGTTGTTATGGTTGTATGAAAGTAGTCTTTACTATTGCTATTTTGTCGGATCCATCCAAGCCTTTTGAATGTGATTGTGTGTGTCTGTGGGTGGGTGGGTGTGTGTGTGTTGGGGGGGGGGGGGGGGGGGGGGGGGGGGGGGTATGTTTATTATTAGGAATCCACTAGTAGTATTTTTTTACATGTGATTTAGTGAGCACGGGTTTATAGGATGATTGCACACTTTCTTAAAAGTATGAGGTGCGCATACCGTACATTTACGAATAAAAAATGTACACACGACAGAAATGTGACTTCGTTCAGTTTGTCCCACTGCCAGAACATAACAACAATTTACCAGAACCTAACGACATAAATCTAGAGATGCAAAGGTTCCATCATGAACAATATAGTTTGATTTATGCACGATAAAAGTGTAAAAAAAACACTCTTACAGATATAGTTCTTAATATTATTAGCTTCATATAATAATATTTATTGTACTAACTAGTCTCTGGAAATAACTCCAACATTCCATTAGTGCAGTGTTTTCGTGTTAATTGGTAGTAATATCATATGCTCCTTTAACAATGTCTTCTGCGGCTAAAATTTTGTCGATATTTTGCTCGCAGGACACCCGTTTATTTCCTCTATCTCATGTCTTTCCTTCTTGACTTAAGTGGTATGAAGAAGCTTGGCAAGTATTTTTTGGCTGCGGTCATCGAACAATTGAAAACCGAGGAAGGCAGAAGCGCGCTAGATCGTATTATTTCTAAACATTTATCTGCGTAGGGGAGCGGCCATCTTTTTCTCGCATTATCTGTACTATAAGCAGTCTGCAATTACTTAACAAATTGAACAATTTACTTGTTATCAAGTTATCATGCAGTAAACAGTTTATTATCCATGTTGCAACGAATGATTGATTCAAATTTTGTGTCTATATATGATCACCGTTTAAAGGGACGAAAATTTTCTGTTGATGTATGGAGTAGGATTTAAAAATATATACGTAGTCTAGAAAAACAGTCTACATAAAACATGCAGGTGTTGCTCAACACAAGACATAAGGTCAGAACACCACGAGAAAGAGGAGCAAAACATTCAGTATCCAGTCACATAGTTTTGCTAGAAACTATATGAAATGGTCGAGTTTTCTCTCAAGCACAGTTCTCTAAGTGTATTCAGCTGTAGGGTCATCCATGTACTCCACCTACAAAAGGTCTAGTAAGAAATTTTGGTTAATGATGTAATGTTCATAGATATAATTATGTCCATTATAAGTATATATTGTTCAAGTGCTTTGATCGAGAAATACTCTACCACGTGATAAGCAATCACAATAAGCAAACACTTTTGAATTTGAAACAAATAACAAAGATACTATGCCTAAGTAGTTTCATGTTGGCAACAACAATTGCATGTTATCTTTGGCATAAGATCAAGTTTAACTAAATCTTTAAGTTGAGCGCCACCAAGTTTTTGACAATGGTAAACATGCATGTGCATCGAATGAAGACTGGATTACGCCTCGTGTACAACTATGTCTGACAACTCTGGCTCCACGCGCTTGGATCACAATCACAGGTGAAAGGTCGTGCAACAAGAAAGAGATGGTATATCGCAGTGACGGAGCCAGCAACTAAGATCAAGAGGGGCAAAAGATAAGCTAATTAGTGTTAGCAGTCTGCATGAGGGGGCTGACCTACTAAAATAACACTAATCAAGCGGTTGCATAGCTAATTTTTTTAAGGTATTCATGAGCATAGGGGGCGTAGCCCCTGCTCCTACCCCCTTGTCTCTGTTCCTGGTACATCGGAACCTATTCATGGTGGTGCGTTCCAGCGACGGCAGCAGATCAATCTAGGAAAACAATCACAAGCTAAGCTTAGGCATCTGATAGCAGCAACGTTGGGCAAGAGAGCAACACCAAGCATTGGAATTTGTGCTAAACGGAAGGAGCACCATGTGTTGACCAAAGGAGTTTATGGTGATAATATTGTATTGGGCCAAACAAAACCCATTTATATTTCAGCTCAATAATCTCTAGAGAAGATCACAAAGATCAATGTGGCCCATTTATGCATTGCAGGAGGTAGAATTAAAGTTTTGTTTTACATTATAAGGGAGGAGACCTACACATACGCTCATCCTCCGTCACCTTGCTCATGGTGATCCATCAGGCTTTTCAATTTCGTGGTGTTTGTTTGGTCTTTTGCTTTTGGACCCAAAAGTAATCATAAACTCAAACAAACAGGGCCATACAAATCCAAGTCTCCGTCATCACCATCGGTGGAGGTTGTAGATTGCAAAATCCTAGCCCACGCGTCGCCTCGTGGCTGCAACTCGCACACAAGTGCTCCCTCACCTTGCCCGACTCCCACGTTTACACACCACAGGCAGGAGATCGATCTTCCTACGTGCAGGAGAGCGACGAAGATCACGCTCTCCCTCGCACGTCGTTTCATGCTCCGGCCGGTTTTTTCCGTTAGTGGTACCACCAAACCTTAGGATAGAATTTGCCATCATAGACTGTCGGGAGCTTGAGGCCTTGGTGTCCTCCATGTGCACGCGTCTCACGGGCCTCACCTTGCGTTTCAAGCTCGTCAGAGGCCACAACGTCTCCATCCGCTCCGCCTCTCTCAACCACCTACAGTTCCAAGCAGCCGCCGTGGGCATCGAGTGGCACGATCGAAGTGAGATCACACTTGTCCCACTTATCTAATATTTGTACATGCCTAGTCAAGACATGTACAAATATTTGATAAGTGGGACAAGTAGGATCCCACTTTCACATCCTTAGTCAGCCACTATGATCGAAGTTATTGCCGTGTCGGTCCTCTTCCACGCTCACATCACGGCCCTCATGCTCGCCCAGGTCAAGGTCAAGGTTCTGCACCAGTACCCGTACTTCTCCAACAATGCGCCTCGTTGTCTCCGGCGGCTGGACATCAAACAATTATACCTAACTGCGGCAGCGCCCCTAGAACGCGGCATCGATTCGACTGACTGGCTCCTTAAGTGGCATAAACCCAACGTCCAAGACAAACACACGGACATGAACACGTAAAAAACCTGACCGGACTCAAACACATCTTATGACATGCAAGCCTTGTCCATAACAACTAATCTATTTGATGATACTACTACACACGGTCCAGCACATGGATATGCATGCCTACCAAACAAAAACTTACCTAACCGTATGCCTTTTCTACGCCTAAAACAAGTTCATGTCTCTCCTCTCTGAAGTCGGTTATTGAAAAGTAGTACGCTTTCTTTCGTGGTGTTCAGGATCCCATTCTTTGTAGTTCTCGCATGGCTTTCTCTAACGAAGCTAAGGCCGAATTAAAGACCTTAAACGGAAATAGGAGGTGGCGAAAAACGAAAAAAGAGAAAGAGCCACTAGTAGAAAAAGCACCTATGGTCCCGGTTGGGCTTGGACATCAGTCCCGGTTGCCCAACCGGGACTGGCCAATCGGGACCAATGCTGGTCCCGGTTGGTCCAAGAACCGGGACCAATGCTGGTCCACGTGGCCAGTTCTGGCTGGGCGTGGGGGAGACTCATTGGTCCCGGTTCTTAATACGAACCGGGACCAATGTGTGCCTTTTTTTTTTGGTATTTAGGGTTTAGGGTGCCCCCTCTCCCTCTCGCCGGTTCCCTCTCGCCGGTGCCCCCTCTCCCTCTCGCCGGTGCCCCCTATCCCTCTCGCCGGTGCCCCCTCTCGCCGGTGCCCCCTCTCCCTCTCGTCGGTGCCTCCATCGTCTCCCCCTTCTTCGCATCGCCGACGTGCTCTCCATCGTTTCCGTACGCATATTATACGCTCTACTATATACACAGTACACGTTGATGCATATATAATTAATATTCGATCTCTTGCGAGAATACAAGTATTTAATTACATGGAGATAGATCACATATGTAGTTCATCGTCCGAAGCATAATGTTCTCCCTTTTCATCGATGACCTCCCTAAGCAGAAATCCCGCCAATTCCTCTTGAATTGCTTGTACGCGCCGTTCTGGGTCGAGCTTCTCCCGCATTTTGCTGAAAGCAGTTGTTCTCCGCTCAGTGGTCAACTCGCGAATGAACTCGCAAACGTAGAATCCACATAAATTACTCCCCGGTGGCTGCTGCGGACTTTTCACCGTTTTATAAGTTAGCTCATCTTTGAATGGACCTTCTACCTTCTGTTTGAAAATTGTCCAACACCTGCTTTGGCAAAGAAAATGAACAAAGGAGTTATTAATTACTTGACATCAGGGAACGAACGAAAGAGGGCGATATAATGCGATAATGATTGAAATTACTTGTTGAGCATTTCTTTCATGTCGGACCACAACGCTTGGTCCCAACTTAATGAGTCGTGGACTTCAACTATGGACTTGTCAGGTTGAATGCTTAGCAGAATCCAGTGGAACCTGCGGACGTTTACATAAAGCAGACATGCATAGCTCATCAATTACACTTAACATCGAGAAAGCCAAATAAAAATATGTACAAGACAGAAACACTCACCTGAAGTTGTAAGGAAATAGTATTTCCGTACAGAAATGTTGCATGGTTAAAAAGGTGGTCAGGTCATGCTCCACGTCTTTGGGGTGATTGACTAACGTATGTGAATTCACGATATATGGGTCAACGAACCCAACCTCAAAAACTCTAGATCTTTTGCATTCCAGCATCTTCATTCTGCATAATAGCGTACAAAAGGATATATATATAGTCAGGATAATATAATACAGGCAATGAACGAGCTGAGCTAGAGACTTAATTACGAAAATAAATCACTTACAGACAATAGCAAGAGAGGATAGATTTGTCGAGGGCGCGCTTTTGGAATAACTGGAACAGTTCAGTCAGTTGAACCTGTATAATGTAACGTTTGAAGAAATGCTCCACTCTAACGTCCAGCGGAAACCACTCTTTCGCGTCCTTCTTTGATGTGTGCACCAGGTACCAGGTATGCAGATTTCGCATATGTGTTGATAGACCCGTCAGCTCCTCATTACTGACCATAGGCTCCCCTTGGACATATTTCCGTGCCATCTCTAACATTGGCGCATATTCATAGCCTAAAAGTTGACCAAGGCTCATACCCAAGGCGGTAGCCTGTTCCTTGGCCTGCGATACAGTGACACCAAGTTCTTTAGCAGCAGCTATGGCTCTGGGGTCCAATAATTCCAGGTCCTTATCCATAGCGGCTCTGAAGTCCTTGTCGACATCGGAACACACTATGAGCGGGGGACCGATTGATTTTTCTGCTGTCCGAGCTGGGCAATTTGTTTCCCGCTTTTTGCACTTCTTCCCTTGTTCTGCTCAGACTGGGCACGTGCTAGCTTAGTAAGTTCACGACCATAGTCAGATGGCAGATTCATCGATATCTGGGATGGCTGCTCAAGGAAGGACATAGCCCACTTTTTGGTTTTTGCATCATATACCTTCTTTTGCTCGGGCTTTTTTGGTGCAAAAAAAGCCTTATTGTAGGCAGCCACTACCTCGGCGTTTTCCGCTTCAGTCCTGTCATAAGGTCTCTTGGGAGGAACCGTCGGGATGTCGACTATCTTTTGAGTGCGACCTCTCTTCTGAGTGGGGAGCGGGGGAGCGGCGTTGGTCCGTTTCTTCTGCTGAGACGGCTGCGCTGGAGACTGGTCACGCGGCGGCGGAGACGGCTGCGCTGGAGACTTGTGAGGCGGTGAAGAGGACGGCTGCGCTGGAGAATGCTGAGGCGGTGAAGAGGACTGTTGCGCTGGAGACTGGTGAGGAGTCGATGGCCTTGGCTGCCAGTTCGGAAGCACGATGAATTCCTTTGGCCATAGAATTGGCGCTTTCTTGGCTTCTCCAAGTTCAAGCACCTCCCCATCTTCACCTGCAGGGTGGTGCAGCTTCAGCTCCTCAAAATCTTTCATCACTGCATCCACCCCGACAACAGCGTAGCCATTTGGAACCGGAGCAAAATGGTAAGTTGGATTAGGTCCAATTGGTAGGGCATAGCCGACCGCCACCTTCACGGATATGTTATAAACTTTCACATGCAGCTCACAAGGTGTGCTCTCCGTGATATCATCCACTGGGTAGCGACGAAGAGGAGCCACTGCATCATCATTACCATCCTGGAGCTCCGTGGAAGCCACGCTGCTTTTCCGATTCGATGGGCCACCGGTACCATCGCATGCAGCTTCTACCATGTGCCGTTGAGATTGGCCGCTAGTACCTTGCTGGCTAAGCACGGCAATTTGTTCCTTCTGCAGCTTTAATTCTTCTTCTATATTACGCAGCCGGTCTGCAGCAGCGCGTGCTTCCATTGCCTCCCTTTCCTTTCTCCTCTGATGGCTTCTATCAGGAAATTTCTTCCTGTGCTCGGGAATCGCAATTGTCTTGGGCTTGGAGCCAGGTACGCCTCGTAACCGTCCGTCGTGTTCCTTATTCCCAAGGGCGCGTGTGAGCTCGTCATCCTCTCTATCGGGAATGAACCGTCCCTCTGCAACATCCTTTACTGCATTTCTAATTTCTTGGATGGGTAGTAGGGGATTATCTTTGTGTCTTCTGTTATATATGCACTTCCCTTCTGCGTCCAACGTGCCCCCATGCCCGTAAAACCAATTTCTTGCCCGTTCGATCCACTTGAGTGGCTCTGGAGTGATCCCATTAGCCAGCAGGTCCGCCTCAAGTTTCTCCCACTTAGGCATGCTAAAAGCGTAGCCACCAGGCCCCATAGTATGGTGGTACATCTTTAGAGCAGCATTTGCCGCATTTTTTGCAGACTTTTCCAGAGCTTCCTCTGATTTCTTGTACGCCACAAATTCTTCCCAGTAGTCCTTTATCTTCTCATACCCTTTATCGAAGTCTGGAGTCTTATTTTTCTTGACAAACAGGTTGTTCAATCTTTTCTTCCAGTTCTTGAATAGCTCGGCCATCTTCTTAAGTGCCCAGTCCTTGACTTTTTGCTCCATGATTTTCCGGGCAATCTTTTCTGCCTCATCTGGATCCTCCTCATCTGAATCCACCTCTGGCGCCGGCAGGGTGAAATTAACCATGAGCTTTCTCCAAAGTCTTTCTTTGCCCTTAACGCTGACATATAGCTGTCCTTTCTCCTTTGGCCGATGCCATTCTCGAACGGTGATCGGGATGAAGTCCCTAACAAGAACTCCGCATTGCTTTACCATTTTATTTTTAACACCAGGGGGAGCAGTCGGTGTGCCGTCTTCAGCGACTCTTTCGATCCTGTACCTTTCTTGGTCGCCCAACTTTTTGGCTGGGCCTCGTTTTGTCCTTACAGAAGATTTGCTCGATCCGGAGGGCTAAAAGAAGAAAGAGCGTTAATATATGTATATAGACAGCAGAGGCTTAATTAATACAATCTTCGGCTTCATTAATATATGTATATGCACCTCGCCGGAGTTTGCAACATTTAATGTTCCACCGGAGCCTTCGGCTTCTCCCTCGTCGGCTTCTCCCTCGCTGACTTCTCCCTCACCCCGGCCGTCGGGTTCTACCTCACCGGAGCCGTCTCTTCGGTTGAGAGACTCATCTCCCTCACCGGAGTTGTTCAAAAACTCCGTGGTGACATCGACAATATCTTCCGGCCCGCGGATTATATCCTGGAGGATATTTTCCTGATCTTCGTCTCGTTCCATAGTTTCTGCAAATTAAGAACAATGCACAAAACTTTAGTTGGGTAACTTGTTCCATATGTCAAGATACATCTACAATATCATCTCATTTGCAAGAACAAATTAGAAACTTCATATGCTGCCTTATAATCTCATTTGCAAGAGCACCTCGGGCGGGGAGCGGCAGAGCACCTCGGGCGGGGATTCTTGGGCGCGACGGCGAACTCGGAGACCCTAAACCCTAAAACATCAAGAAATTAAAGCCATTAAGCTCAAGAACATAAGACTCAAGCTAAAATATACATCAATATAGCTAAAATCATTTGCAAAGCTAAAATTAAAATTAACATCAATATGTAGCAAAACTAAAATTAACATCAATATATAGCAAAACTAAAACTAACACTAACAAAACTAATTCTAGCAAATGGCTAACAGAAAATGGCTAACAAAAAATAGCTAAAACCTAGCAACTAACACTAACAAATGGCTAACAAAAAACCATCTACAACTAACCTAGCAATTTCTATAACCTAACAATTTCTATAACCTAATAATTTCTATATCTAACAAATTTCTAAACATATTAATCATTTTAATCTACAATGCTACAATTTTAATCTAATTACTTCTAACCTTGAGTAGCAAAATTATGTTTAGAAATTTCTATAACAATTATAATCTATATCTAACAAATTTCTATAACAATTATAATCTACAATCTAGCTACAATGCAAAATTATGAAAAAAAAAGCACTCTCACCTTGAGTAGCTACGGTGGTGGTGGAGCGCGCCGGTGGTGGTGGAGCGGCGGCCAGCGGTGGTGGTGGACCGCGCCGGTGGTGGTGGCGGGGCCGCGCCGGAGCTTCGGGCCGGCGAGCAAGAGGGAGGTACGGCGGCGGCTCCGCGGCCGGTCAAACGCGCGGCGGAGGAGGTGGAGGGCAGGGCCGCGCCGGAGCAGGGTGGCGGCAGAGGTGGAGGGCGGGGCCGCGCCGGTGGTGGTGGAATCGCCGGAGCAGGGCTTCGCCAGAGCACTTCTTTCGTCGGGGGAACTGCGGCAGAGGTGGAAGAAGAGGGAAAGGCACGGGCGTTATAAACAATAGGGTCATTGGTCCCGGTTGCTGGCAAGAACCGGGACCAATGCCTCTTTGGTCCCGGTTCTTGCCAGCAACCGGGACCAATGACCCCTGCAGTTAATGCAGATCCCGCGCGCGCGTCCACGGACTCTTTGGTCCCGGTTCTTGGTAGAAACCGGGACCAAAGAGTCCTTTTTCAAAAATATTTCGAACTTTTCAGTTCTGAAATTTTGTTCCCGCCTTTTTTTGTGTTTGAATATGAATTTCAAATGGTTTTGAATCTGAAAAGACTTTCAACATGAAAAGTGTTTAAATTTGAATAAATAATCCAAAATCATTTTCTATTTTTTCAAATTACTTATCTAAATATCGTTTTTTGTTTTTCGTTTGTTAAAAATGACATTTTTTGTGAAGCAAGTACAACAAATATGGTGCAAAATGGCACCCATCCAATTATCACACAAAGTAGACCATATTGTATGGATAATCCACAAATATTGGTAATTTTCTCGGTTTCTAGCTAATTTCGCCTACTTAAACGACTTTATGCCTATTTTTCGAAAGTAATTCAAATTTGAACTACAAGTGTGTGATAGTTTCCTCTGAATTTTTTTTAAAATGATTTTAAGGTGCACAAGTAGTGGTTATATCACAGAACCGTCGATAGTTTTGGATAATTCGATCCCTTACAATGAATAGTAACGGCGGCCATTTTGACCGTTTTTTAAAAAAAGTCAAAGAAAGTGAAAAAAATACACAAAAAATAAAATCCTTTGGCATGGAGTACTTTCATGTGTACTAGTTGGTAGGATAAATGATAAACTTGAGTTTTGACATAGTTTACAAAAAACTTCTTCACAAAAAGGTCAATCATCTATAAACATATATAAGTTTCGGGTCAAATGGCCTCGTTATGGTCATCCCCGTGTCATAGTTTGTCAAAATGTGCCCATATTTGACACATAGCTGTATCTTGGTACGACAAACAATGTTGCAGAACTGAGTTTTTTCAAATTACTTATCTAAATATCGTTTTTTGTTTTTCGTTTGTCAAAAATGACATTGGATCACTCTGTGAGCCACCAACCGGGACTAAAGGGAATCCCACCAATAAGGAAGAAGAACACGGATCGTTCCCTGGCATTATTGTGTTCGTCCTTGTTCACCGGCCAGCCATTGGAGCCACCTCCTTTAGGACGGTGAACAATGACAACACAACGACGCTGTTGGAAACACAAGCCCTCAGGTAGGTTGAATCCAGCCACTGGATTAGGGTGACGCAATGATGAATTGCCGAGGAGGTGGGAGTGGTGGTGGTGGTGGAAGTGGTAGCCATGCCCCTCGGTCCGATCCAAGCAGCGGCAAGGCGCTCTGATGATCTGCGACATTTCCAACACTTTTTGGGACGGTCGTAGATCATCAGAGACGTCTTGCCGCTGTGGATCGAAGGTCGATTTGCTGCTCACGACCACGCGATGATTTGCAGTATACAAAGCATTCGGATTCCCGTCATACAGCCCTACGGTGCTAATACATTACTATACATCACATAAAGGTTTAATACATTACATTGATTTACATAAAAGCCATGAACCCTTCTTCGCGTATGTCCCTAGCCTATGATCGCTTCAGCCGTAACCATGGAGCATCTTCATTATTTAACGGGATGCTTGGGTCAGTTCTCACTGTGAAGGGCGGAATTTCATCAAACTTATCATAATCTGCTGACATGTCTGTCTTGTCCTCGACTCCCACGATGTTTCTTTTCCCTGAAAGAACTACGTGACGCTTTGGATCATCGTCTGATGTATTCGTTTGCTTGTTTTTTCTTTTTTTCGGTCTGGAGGACATGTCCTTCACATAGAAAACCTGAGCCACATCATTGGCTAGGACGAATGGTTCGTTCTTGTAACAACCAAGATTCTTGAGATCCACTGTTGTCATCCCGTACAGCTGGTCTACCTTTATCCCTTCTCCATTCATGTTGACCCAACTGCACCGAAACAAAGGGACCTTAAAAGTAGGTCCATAGTCAAGTTCCCATATCTCCTCTATGCGACCATAGTATGTGTCCTTTTGCCCATCGTCGTTAGTTGCATCAAAGCGGACACCACTGTTCTGGTTGGTGCTCTTTTTATCTTGGGCGATCGTGTAAAATGTATTCCCATTTATCTCGTACCCTTGGAAATTCAATACAGTCGAAGATGGTGACGCGGCCAACAAGTAGAGCTGATCTCCGACAGTGGTGTCATTCATGAGCTGTAATCGCAACCAACTGCCGAAGGTCTCCATGTGTTTTTCTTTAATCCAGGAGTCATCCTTCCTCGGGTTCTTGGAGCGTACATAATTCTTGTGTTCCTCGATATGCGGAGCCACGAAGGTGGAACTTTGTAGAACTGTGTAGTGTGCTTGAGTTAAAGAATGCCCGTCCCTACATATCAGTGCTTTCTTTCCTAGCGTGCCTTTTCCACTCAGTCTCCCCTCATGCCGCGATTCAGGAACACCAATCGGCTTAAGGTCAGGAATAAAGTCAACACAGAACTCAATGACCTCTTCTGTTCCATAGCCCCTTGAGATGCTTCCTTCTGGCCTAGCACGGTTATGAACATATTTCTTCAAGACTCCCATGAACCTCTCGAAGGGGAACATATTGTGTAGAAATACAGGACCGAGAATGGCAATCTCGTCGACTAGGTGAACCCAGGAGATGCGTCATAATATTGAAGAATGATGGGGGGAACACCAACTCGAAGCTGACAAGACATTGGACCACAGCCTTCTGTAAACTTGGTAGAGTTACTGGATCGATGACCTTCTGAGATATTGCATTGAGGAATGCACATAGCTTCACAATGGGTACTCGAACATTTTCCGGTAGAAGCCCCCTCAATGCAACCGGAAGCAACTGCGTCATAATCACGTGGCAATCATGAGACTTCAGGTTCTGGAATTTTTTCTCTGCCATATTTATTATTCCCTTTATATTTGACGAGAAGCCAGCCGGGACCTTGATACTGCTCAGGCATTCAAAAAAGATTTCCTTCTCTGCTTTGGTAAGAGCGTAGCTGCTTAAGTATTGACGCCCTTTATCCGTCTGCTTGTTGTATGGGTCCTTCATACGTTGCTGGTCTGCCCGTGCTTCCGGTGTATCTTTTGTCTTCCCATACACGCCCAGGATGCCTAGCAGGTTCACGCAAAGATTCTTCGTCACGTGCATCACGTCGATTGAAGACCGGACCTCTAGGACTTTCCAATAGGGTAGCTCCCAGAATATAGAGCACTTCTTCCATATGGGTACGTGGTTGTCAGCGTCATTCGGAACAGATAGACTGCCAGGACCCTTTCCAAAGATTACTTCTAAATCCTGGACCATGTCATTATAACATCACCATCAGGGAGGTTAGGCTTCTTCCGGCGATCTGCCTCACCGTGAAATGCTTGCCGGGCTTTCTTACGGCATGACTGTTCGGAAGAAATCGACGATGCCCCAGGTACACATTCTTGTTTCCCAAATATACTTTCAGTCTTATCTAAACAGTGCGTGCATGCATTGTATCCCTTGTTTGACTGTCCTGAAATGTTACTAAGAGCAGGCCAATCATTGATGGTTACGAACATCAACGCTCGTAGGTCAAATTCCTGTTGTTTGTGCTCATCCCACACACGTACACCTGGTTCGGACCACAACTGCAAAAGTTCATCAACTAATGGCCTTAGGTACACATCAATGTCGTTGCCGGGTTGCTTCGGGCCTTGGATGAGCACTGGCATCATAATGAACTTCCGCTTCATGCACAACCAAGGAGAAAGGTTGTAGATACATAGAGTCACGGCCAAGTGCTATGACTGGAGCTCTGCTCCCCAAAAGGATTAAAGCCATCTGTACTTAGACCAAATCTTAAGTTCCTTGCGTCATCTAAAAATGTCGGGAACTCTCTGTCGATTTTTCTCCACTGGGACCCATCGGCGGGGTGTCTCAACTTCCCGTCGTTCTTACGCTCTTCTTTGTGCCATCGCAACAACCTGGCATGCTCTTTGTTTCTGAACAGATGTTTCAACCGTGGTATTATAGGAGCATACCACATCACCTTAGCAGGAACCCTCTTCCGGGGGGGCTCGTCATCGCCCTCAACATCATCAGGGTCATCTTGTCTTATCTTGTACCGCAGTGCATTGCATACTGGGCATTTATCCATATTCTCGTACTCACGCGCGGTACAGGATGCAGTCATTAAATGCATGCATGTATCTTCTGCACATCTAATCCTAGAGGGCAGATGA